>JAWXYG010000008.1:24800000-27200000 GCA_034222035.1 Acacia crassicarpa
TGCACATTAGATTTCCGTAGAGGAAAACAATACAATGTCAGATGAAGAATAAAGGGTGACAAGAAAGATAATAAAGCTTCATTTGAAGCTGCCCGAGAATCTGAGAGTCGCTAAGGTTGCAGATAAATGAAAAAGGAAAAAGATAGTATATATAATGGGGCTAAAGAAATTAAAGCAAAGAATAAAGAGAGGGAGAGAGAGAAAATCAAAGGAATTAAGACAGTAAGAAGAAGAATCCTCTTTAATTTTATATTGGCCATATTCCTACAAAGACTACACAAAAAAGTTCTATACAACGATGCTCTCAGTATGCACATGAACCTCTAATGTCAGACTCTCTGATTCCCTTTTCTTTTCCCTTTCCCTTTCTCCTTCTTTTCTTTTCTGTTTATTATTATTATTATTTTTCATAAAATCAAAGTTCATAGAAGAACTGAATTTCATAATTCAAGTAACACATATTAGCGATATAAGGAATTTACATAAATAGTGGACAAGTCATTAGTGGGAATTTTCCTTCTGTTTTAACCTAATTCTTTGTGGGAATTTTCATTTATCTTTGCTTTATCCCTTTTCTGGGTCTCATAAACTGCTTTATTCCTCGAAAAAGAAGACAGTACTCCGTCGAATCCTCGCTCCTTGTGTTTACAAATCCACATCTGAAGCAAGAAGCCAAACACTATCTTTTTTCTCTTGTTTGTTCCTAACCTAACAAATCCCTAAGTGCCTATTCAGGTACTATCTTCTTTATATATAGCTTCTTGGTTTGTTGTCTTTGTTTGTACCTACGTTGAAAAGAAAAAAAATTATGGCAATACCTTCTGAGTTTAGCCTCGATTGCAAACCCCACCACAGCTTTTCCATGCTTCTCAAATCTTTTCGACACCATAATCACTTTGATCAGACTCACAACCACACGCTCGAAGAATTCGTCTCTCAGCTCGAAGAAGAACGCCTCAAGATCGATGCCTTCAAGCGTGAGCTTCCTCTCTGCATGCAACTTCTCATCAACGGTACACCTCCAAATCTTTAAATTAATTAACACACTCACTCAACACATAGAGAATATTATTGTTATGAGTTTCTCATGAGGAGCCTCACAAGTGAATTGAGTGTGATTTCTCCGCCCAATATGTTAGTCTTTTGATATTTTATCTTCCTTTATACTTTGTTTATAAAAAATTGTGTTAAAGTTCAATTTTACTCTGAAAATTTTCATGTAGGTTTTGTGGGTATCTAGAAGTTTTTTTTTTTTTTTTGAATGAATTCCGTTCTGGAAGTATTAAACCCTATTAGTAAAAAACTAACATTAACTACTAAAAGTAAATGTTGACCGTCAATATTCTTAACGGAGGTGACAATACTCCTTTCTCCAATACTTCTGGGGTGAAATAGATCTAAGAAAAACTTTGGAATACTTACAACTCATACGTGAAAACTTCCTGATGACTAAATTGGACCCTAACCCTAATAAATATGTACATACGTATACATGGACTGATCTTCTTTCTTGAGACAGCTATGGAGGAATCCAGGCAGAAAATGGAGGCTTTGAAAGGAAATGAAGGCCAGAAAAGTGCAACTCTGGAAGAATTCATACCCTTAAAGCATTCAACTTTTGAAAGCTCTGATAAATCATCAAGCAATGATAATAATTGTGATAAAGCTAATTGGATGATTTCTGCTCAGCTATGGAGCCAAGCTAGTGAAGAAACCAAGCCGCAGTATTCCAAAATTGCATCTCTTAATAACAATAAAGAAGCAGATGATCATCAGATTGTTGGGTTCGATCTTAACCCTAATAAGCTTCACAGAAATATCAATGGTGGAGCCTTTCTTCCATTCACAAATAATAAGGAACGAAATAGCCTTTCTTCGTCGACGCCATTGCAGGCTCTTCCAGAGCTAGCACTTGCCTCTGCTGATGAGAAACAAGCGGAGGAGGATAAGAAATTATACTCAGAGACGACTGAGAATTCTGGTAAAGGAGGAAGAAGTAATAATAATAATAATGGTGGTGATCAAGGAAAAGGGGTTACCGTAGTTTCGTCGTGTGAGGCGAAAACAACCGGTAAAACTGCTGCTTTGACGTCCACCGGTACTACGCAAAGTCATCGGAAAGCAAGAAGGTGTTGGTCGCCGGATTTGCACCGGCGATTTGTGAATGCTCTTCAGATGCTTGGTGGATCTCAAGGTAACTAACTACCTTATTAACACTGCTTTGTGTTATTTTACAATCAGAACTTTATGATATAAAATAAAGTAATTGAAATTCTATTGTTTGTGTCAACAGTGGCCACCCCAAAACAGATTAGGGAGATGATGAAGGTTGACGGATTGACCAATGATGAAGTTAAAAGTCATCTCCAGGTAAAAATATATCTGACGTTTCATATTAAACGGAGGATTTTATGAATAAATAATTATATATTAATTGAATAACAGTAAATACTTTGGTTCTATGCATTACATTTTTAATAAAAATTGATTCAATTATTAAATTGGAAAGCATTCCCAATTTATTAATTACAAGACATCATTGATTAATAACCTTATTAATATTAAGAACATAGGACTATAGGAGTATGAACAACAATGAAAATAAATGGTTTTAACTATTTTATAACTTTAATAAAAAATGGGTGATGATGGGTGCCCACATTTATTTACTTGTTTTTAGCTAAAAGAGCATTTTCTTAAATATTTTTTAAATTATAAAAGGTTTTAATTTGGTTTCTTAATTTTATAGGGTATTTTTCAGTTATTTGACCCTAACACTATTTTAAAATACTGACATTAAAATTTTAAATATTCATACATATTAAATTTAATTTTTAAAATAATAATAATTATAAAAAATTATTATATGAGATTAATAATTTAAGATTAGATTACTGAAGTAGCATATTTTATAGAATGAAGAGACCAAACTAAAAAATTATATAAAGTTAGAGAAGCAAAGATGCGTTTTTGCTTTTTTCCCTCATTAAATCCATTGTTTTTCTTTGAGCCAAAAAAAAAAAAAAAAATCCATTGTTTTCCCAGTTCAATTTTCTGTCCATGGTGGTTTCTTTGCGGATATTTTTTCCTTGGCCCACTGTTTCTTAACTGATGCCTTCTAAAGTTTGGGCCTTATGGTTCACAGAAATATCGTCTCCACACAAGACGACCCGGCCCCAACCCGCAAGTAGGTGGGGCAGGGGCCCCTCAGCTCGTAGTTTTAGGAGGAATCTGGGTCCCACCCGCAACAGGCACCCCTAACGCGCTCTTCAGGCCACACCCAGTCTCTCAGGCGCCGCCACCACACTACTTCCCTCACGCCCCGCCGCCCCAAGACTTGATGTACACCGCTTCAACACCACAACCACACCCTCCACCACCTCAGTGGGTACAGAACGACGTCGCAGAGGTACAGGTCGCCAGCATCAGAGACCATAGAAGATAGCAAGTCACAAAGCAATAGTGAGAACCAAAGGGAAGAGAGTAAAGGCGGCGGTGCAATAGGCCTCAAACTGTAGAAGCAGCGCTTAATGTATTATCGGCTTAGGGAATTAGCGTAATTTATTACCATGATATTGTCACTATCAATTTTGATCACTATTAATATCATTACTATTTTTTTACTGTTAGATCTGAATCTCATATATTTTTATCATTTCTCTCTCTTATTGAGATTTTAATCTAATTGTGAAAAAAGTGGTAGTAACTTGGTAGTGATCAAAATTGATAATGTCAATATCCTATTCCTATTAATATTATTATTAGATCCCCTAAAAGATGTAAATGTATAATTTTGGAAGGAAATTTCCTTATAGGCTAGTAGTTAATGTGCTTTCGGAGAGGCTGAAACGGCAAGAAAGTGAGCGTTTTACTGTTTTTGCTTTGTTTTGTATGTATTCATTTTCACGCGCAATTTTTTTTAACGGTTTTTAAAGTTTGAAATTTCAATTGAATACATTGCCATTCCTATTTAAATTAGTGGTAGAAACTTATTTTCTAACTTGATTTATTGTATCGAGCTAACTTTGTGAGATGAGTTTTGTTTCGACTTGTATGAGCCTAATTTTCCAACGCCAACCCAAACGAGTCTTTAAGTTTCTTTGTTCTATCTTTCCCAATTCACTTCCTATCTACTACCCATCTCCACCGTAAAATTAAAGTTTACGGGTTTTAGATTTAGAGTTTTATAAAATCATATTTAGATTATTTATTTATTTTTTGCAGTTTTAAACTATCATGTTTAAAGTAGTGATAGGTATTAGCAGGGCTAGGCAGGGTGACATCCGTGCTTGACGCCTAGCCCTTACTTGGTAAAAGTCTTAACTATTTTAAGCTGGGAACGCTTCCTTGCCTAAATGGTAACATATTGCCTATCCACATGTGAAAAAATAATTCTTTTTAAATTTCATAAACATTTCTATAGTTATCATATGTTTTAATTTCACCCTAAGTAATATAAAATTCAAATACATTAGATGATTTTACATCTTAGGATATTTCAAAATAAGTCTACAACTTGAGTCTTGAAATTGAAAAATTACCTTATGTCTTAACAAATATCCATACTTCAAGAATTAAACAATATGTATAATCCATTATAAATAAGGCAACAAAATGATTGAAGTTAAAGCAGTGAAGTCCAAGTGGTTTGCATCTATGTCTCCAAAGTTGATCAAATGATGAAACATCTGAAAAGAAAAAAAAAATTTATATATATACATACCTATTAGGCAGGGCGACATACTCTGCTTGCAAAAATGCCTGATTCAATTGTGTCAAAAGCTTTCTAGGATAGTTTTTTTTTTTTTGGGACTAGGCAGGGCAATTTTTCTTTGGGCTTGGGCAGGCACACTGGGCTCCTAGGCTTCATGACCACCCCTAATTTAAAGTTTAACTAGTTGAATTTACTTATTTATAATTTCAAATTTATTGATAATTTTATAAAACATTAAATATCAACCACCCAAATTTTAAAATGAATGAGTTGTAGGAGAGAAAGTGGTTAGGAAGGGTGGAGGAGAGAAGTCAAGTATGTAAGAAATATATTACTTCCTCTGATATACTAAAGGTGAGAGTTATATAACTATTTTATAGTAATTATAAATATTAAAAAATTTATTAAGTTAGTAGTTTGTAATAAATTGTGTTGGTCCTCCTAAGACATACTATTAATGACTTATAAAACTCTTGTTTTTCCACCAAAATTGGTGGGAACTAGGAAGATGCCAAGGACAAATTTGTCCCTAAAATGCATATAAAAACTCCTCACCTCTGACAAGCTTGAAGCGTGTAAAGATTGAAGAGCCATGACAGTGTTCAAGTAAAGGCTTCTCTGTACTATGAAATTGTGATCGTCGACATGTGTTATTGTGAGTTGAGAGGTGGCCGGTGGGTCTGTTTGTTCATCTCTGAACTGGGATGTCGTGTTAGGGTAGAAGATCTGCACCTTTTCTTTAGAAGACTAGTGTGTCCATATTCTCATATAATCTTATAAATTGCTCTATTCAACATTTAAAACAACAAGGGTAGCCAAATGTATTACTGAAGAGAAGATTGCGAGCAAGTTTGAATATGTTGAGGAAACTATAATTTGAATATGTCGTTTTGGGGTAGAAGATTTGATCCTTTTCTTTTGGAGATGAGTGTATCCATTTTTTTTTTTTTGAGAAATACAGGTAAGTCGGAGCTTGAAAATATGAGTTATGGGCTAGACTATGAAAGACTAGCCCAATAATACATCAAACTAGTAAATGAATTAGGCGCGACACACCAATTGATCTTTCAGAACCATATCCAGACATCTCGGAGGAATTGCTCTATTCAACATTGAAAAAACAAGGGTAGTCAAGTGTACTACAGTTTGAGGCGGTTTGGGCCCAGCATGAGGAGTTCCTACAAGTGGTGGCTAAGAGCTGGAAAGGGGTGGTCGGTATTGAGGATGATAGGGTTAAGGACTTGGTTAGAAGGCTTGAAGCTTGTAGAAGAAGACTGCTGGCTTGGAGTAAATCTGTTTTCCCTAACTTCAAACGCGTTATTGAGCATCTTCGATGCAAACTCAACAGCTGCTTTGTAGGTTACTTGTCTGATGCAAAGTTCCAGGAAGTTGAGGACCTTGTGTGCCAAATAGAAGAGGCTTGGGATAGAGAAGAGTCCTATTGGTGGCAGCGATCGAGAATTAACTGGTTGAATTGTGGTGACAGAAACACCAAGTTTTTCCATAGTAGTGTCATTCAAAGGAGGTAGCGTAACAAAGTCTTGAGATTAAAAGATGATAATGGTATTTGGCTTGAAGAAAGAGAGGCAATCAATAGCTCCTTCAGCACTTTCTACAAGAATCTTTTTAGTTCTGAGGGTGCTCGTCCCATGTTACAAGCGCTAGCCTACGTGAAAGAAGTAGTGACAGCTGATGATAACGAGAAACTTACTCTCCCAGTGACACTTCAAGAAATTGAAGCGGCTGTATTTTAGTTAGGTGCCACAAAAGGCACCGGGCTCGGATGGTTTCTCTGCAATTTTCTACCAATCAGCGTGGAAGGAGGTGCAACAAGAAGTATATGGCATGATACATGACTTTTTTGAAGGGAAGGTTACTCTAGATCAGATTAACACCACAAATATAGTGCTGATACCTAAAGTGGATAAACCAGAAGGGGTTCATCACTTTAGACCTATAGGATTTTGTAATGTTTCCTATAAAATCATCGCAAAAATTTTAACCACCAGATTGAAGGATTTAATGAGCAATATTATCTCCCCTAACCAGAGGGATTTTCTTAAGGGGCGAATGATCCAGGACAATATCCTTCTTGCGCATGAGGCTTTCCACCATTTGAATCATAAGAAGTCTGGTTCTAGATGTGAGTTTGCTTTGAAGATTGATATGAACAAAGCGTATGATCGGATAGAGTGGAATTTTCTTGAAGCGGTGATGTTGAGGATGGGTTTTTTGCAGTAAATGGGTTCATTGGATTATGGGTTGTATTGCTACAGCTGCTTTTAATCTCCAAGTTGATGGTCATACAGTTGATTCCTTTAAACTACAGCGTGGAGTGAGGCAAGGGGATCCACTATCCCCTTACATGTTCATTATGGTCTCCGAAGTGTTATCCCTCATGATTCAGCGACATATTGAGAATAAAGATCTAAAGGGAATGAAGATAGCTAGATCTGCCCCTGCTTTGTCTCATTGTTTTTTCACTGACGATGCTATTCTTTTCTTGAGGGCTGAGGAAATTAATTGCCGTATGCTGAAGAGGATACTGGATGTCTACTATGCAGCCTTTGGCCAGCTTGTGAACCTGTCAAAGTCTAGTATATACTTCTCAGCAAACACCCCTGTGAACATTAAGGAGGATATTTCGGCATGTCTGGGTATCCAGTATTCTGCTACTACAGGGAATTATTTGGGTTTGCCTCTAGTTTGGGGTCGATCCAAAGTGGCAGCACTAGCGTTTGTACGTGACCGCATCGGTTTGAAGCTCCAGGGTTGGCGTCAAAGGCTGTTATCCTTTGCTGGCAGAGAGGTCCTGATCAAGGCTGTTGCAAATTCAATTCCTACTTATCCCATGACTTGCTTTCTATTCCCTAAGAAGGCTTGCATGGAGATTGACAGTCTGATTTCTAACTTTTGGTGGGGCCAAGATGGAAATTCAGGGGCGATTCACTGGAAAAGCTGGAGAAACATGACTTTGTAAAAAGGTGAAGGAGGAATAGGGTTTAGGGATCTGTTATGTTTCAACAAGGCATTGCTAGCAAAGACAGCATGAAGACTGATTATGCAACTAAACGACCTGTGGTGCAAGATACTTAAGGGCATCTACTTCCCTAAAACTAATTTTCTTCATGCCAAGAAAGGAAGGCGAGCTTCGTGGGCTTGGAGTAGTTTGCTGGTTGGAAGGGAATTATTACTAAAAGAGCTCCATTGGAAGCTTGGGAATGGCAGATGTGTTAATGTTTGGAAGGATAGCTGGGTACACAACTTACCAGCGAAAACTTTGCATTCTAGCTAGGGTCTTGCATCAGCTGAACATCTAAAGGTGGCAAATATTGTCAGGGAGGGACGGTGGGACCTCAGTGCTATCGAGGCATACATTTCCGTTGATGATAAAGCTCTAATCCTTAAAATGCCAGCTCCTAACATGATGAGCTCTGATCGTGTAGTTTGGTTGGCTAACCGAGATGGCTCCTACACAGTTAAATCTGGGTATCGTGTGGCAAAAAGTAGCGAGGAGGTGATCAGAATTAAAGATCCAGGTTCGTCTTTCTTACTTCCTAAACGATTGTGGAAGTGTATTTGGAAGATTGTAGTTCCTCCCAAGATACAGCATTTTCTGTGGCGGCTGGGGGCCGGGGCAGTGGCAACACAAGAGAACCTTTTCAAGCGCAAATGTGCCAAAAGCCCCCTGTGCCCTATCTGCTTAACTGAGACAGAAACCATTGAGCATGTACTCTTCTTATGCCCCTGGACAAAGCACTGCTGGTTAGTGGTTTGGTTGCCCACTTGGCTTGAATTTTAATAAATGGAACATGAAAAGATGTGAACTGTGGTTATGTGATTTGTTGGTTGATGAGGACAAACTTGATTGTTATGGCAAAGCTTTGTTTGCAACGATGTGCTGGTTAATCTGGAAAAGTCGTTGCAACTGGGTTTTTAGTGGAATTAGACCAAATGCTAGGGAGGTTGTCAGACTTGTCAATTTTCAGGTTGAGGAGTTCTGGAAATCCAAAGCTAAAGGTCGTGTGGGATTGCGTAGTAGTTCACCGAAGGAGTTGGCTAGAAACCGTCATTGGCTGCCTCCCACAGAAGGTTCTCTTAAGCTGAACGTGGATGGAGCGTATAATACGAACTCTGGGGAGGCTGGTGTTGGTATGATTTGCAGGGATTTTAAAGGGAGATTTGTTGGGAGTCGTGGCAAATCAGTGGAGGCAAACTCACCGTTCATGGCGGAATGTATGCGGAATGTATTGCTGTGAAGGATGCATTAATGCACAGAGGTAAATTTGATGCACATAAGATCATTGTTGAGACTGATTGCGAGGTTTTGTACAAATTATTGCTGAACAGGTCCTTATTTGGGTGAGTGGAGCTGTTGGGATTTGGTGTAGGAGATTTTTGGCTTACTGGACTCAGTTGGGGGTGTGTCGCTGTCACTGGTGGCTCGGCAAGGTAATAATGCTGCAGATTGGCTTGCAACAAAGGCATCAAGGAAAATGTATCAGCATGATTGGCTGGAGGTTGCTCCATTTTCCTTAAGCAAGATTCTTTTCCAGGACGCCAGGTTAGCCGAGATTAACTGTACAGATCTGAATGGTGTAAATGCTAGAGATGGTATAGGTTAATTGATCGATCCTGGACATAGGTATAGGTATACTTTCCTAGAAATTCTCTTAGTGCTTTATACTTTTCATAGGCTTCTGTTAGTGCTATACTTTTATTTTGGTAAGGGTGTGATAGGATATATTGTTAGATTTTTTTGAGTTTTTTATTGGCTTCGGCTATTAGTGATTGTACTTCTTGTTTTGGTTATTAATAAAATTGATCGTTTTTGGGCAAAAAAAAAAAAAAAAGTGTACCACGGAAGAGGAAGAGGGGACATAAACTAGAATTTCGTAAACATATCCAAACTTTCTCGCAATTGATTACTTTGTGTCAAATCTTTCATGGTCATTCGTGTCTCAAATTCCTATTCGTTTAATAAATCTTCTTACATATCACTTGTATATGAAAGGAGGCGGTTCCCAATCGTTGTTCAGTTAAGCATTTCAGTTGTGCCGGAGCAGCTGCTTGGTCTCTATGACCTTGCGTTTGATAATGACTCTTGCGAGGTCAAGTTCATTGGGATCATAATACGATGAGGATGGTTTGATTTTGTTTGCTGCATTTGGATATGTGGATTCATGTTGATGGGTCATGACTCATGGACTTGTGTTTTTTCTTTTTGGTTTTATGCAAGTGACCGATGCTGTTGAGATATTGCTAGGAATGACCCTAAGGGTGATTAACTAAGAGCCACAGTTTTTCAGTGAAAAAGGAAAATACTTTCAAAATATTGAAGTTTTTTTTTCTTTTTTTTTTTTCCGTTTGGAATTTTGCCCTTTTCATTTGTTCTATTTTATATTATTTAATTAAGTTTCAATCATTTAATATCTGCATATAGAGATTTTTATCTTTCTATAGAATATTTATATTTATTTATTAAGTTATATTTTTTTTCAAATTAATTTAAATTCCTCATTGAGGGCAATATTGTCATTTGCTCATTTTTCCTATATGTCTTATTAGGGATGTGCATGGACTATACTAGACCAGCTTTGGCATTAACTCAGGGTTTGGTTTGGAGAGGACCTTAAGTTATATAAGGCAACATGTGGTTCAGTTTGGTCCAACACCAACTCAAGGTTGGGTTGGACCAGATTAAAAAACTTGGACTAGTCCAAATAATCTAGGATCTAAATTTGATTTTTTTTCCCCACCTCTTTAGAAGGCTAATTTTGAACTTATTGAACACAATTAAGACCATTAAAAATACCTATAATGTTTTTTTAATAAAAAACCTATAATATAGGTATTTTTATTATCTTAATTGTGTTTATTAGCCAACATTCAGCAACAATAAACAATATGTCGGAAAAAAAAATTTAAACCTAATAAACACAATTAAGATAATAAAATACCTACAATTATATAAAAGTCATATTAAAAAAAATAGAAGTTAATTGTAAATCCTTAAAAAACTCCAACAACATTAAATAAATAAAAATAAAAAGGAACATCTAAATTACAAAATATTCAAAAAAAAAATTGACCTAGACCAGATTGGCGCAATCCAAGTGGTCTCTTCACCTAGTTCATTAAATGGTCTAGTCCGACCAGTCAGTTTGGTCCGATTTAATTATGTCATTACTTATTTGGATGGTTACTTTATATATGGTCAATTGATATAACTATTATGCTTTTGTTTTTGCTGATATAAGGTGGGAAGACGTGTTACACCTCCACCAGCCTCGCCCTTTCGGGTAGCAAGTTAGAGGGATTCTTTTTAAAATATTTCCTTTTCCTTATTATTAGTCCATTTAATGATAATTTAGAGTACGCGTAGAAGAGCACAGGATCAGTTTGGACAAACTATAGGTAATTGACCAAAATAAGAACTTTTTTTTTAAAAAAAGTACCGGACCGGATTAGAGAAGTTGGGAAACTAATTCCCAAACTAATGCAGTCAAAAGCGTCAGTTGACTGACGCCACAAATGACGTCAGTCTACTGACACCTCTCTGCATTCTGCAGAGTGGCGTGCATTAATGCACACCACCCAATGTGGGACGCCACCCCCTGGGTGGCCAAATTGACGCCCAAGGCGTCAATTTTTGACGCTTTGGGCGTCAATTTTTTTTAAAATATAATTATATTTAAGAATATATATAATAATTATATATAATAATTTTAATTAATAATTATGAAAATTAAAATATTCAAAATTTATTATAAATCTTAGTATACAAAACTAATAATTAGTAAATTAATTAATTAGAGAATTTATTATAAACTATAAGATAGATAACTAATTATTTAATATTTTTAACATTAATAATTTGATATATAAATTGTTAAATATTATTAGCTAAATTTAAATAAAGAAATTTGTGAGAATCGTAACTAGTGAATTAATAAAAATATTTTTTTTTGAAATATGTTGTATATTAGGCTAAGCTTAGTTAGAGAAACATTAATTAATTAGAGAAAAAATCTCTAACTAATTAATGTTGTATAGGATAAGCTTAGTTAGAGAATAATTAATTAATTAGTTAGAGAAAAAAATCTCTAACTAATAATTAGTTAGAGAAGTTAGAGATTTTTTCTCTAATTAATTAATTATTCTCTAACTAAGCTTATTCTATCTATCTTAAGATAAAATAATATACAACATATTTCAAAAAAATATTTTTATTAATTAACTAGTCACGATTCTCACAAATTTTTTTAATTAAATTTAGCTAATAATATTCAACAATTTATATACCAAATTATTAATGTACAAAATATTAAATAATTAGTCATTTATCTCATGGTTTATAATAAATTCACTAATTTACTAATTATTAGTCTTGTATCCTAAGATTTATAATAAATTTTCAATATTTTAATTTTCATAATTATTAATTAAAATTATTATATATAATTATTATTTATATTTTTAAATATAATTATATTTTAAAAAGATTAAAAAAAATTGACGCCCAAAGCGTCAAAAATTGACGCCTTGGGCGTCAATTTGGCCACCCAGGGGGTGGCGTACAATAATGCACGCCTCCCACATTGGGTGCACTCTGCAGAATGCAGAGAGGCGTCAGTAGACTGATGCCATTTGTGGCGTCAGTCAACTAACGCCTTTGACTGAATTAGTTTGGGAATTAGTTTCCTAACTGCTCCAATCCGGTACTTTTTATAAAAAAGGTTCTTATTTTGGTCAATTTCCCGACAAACTATGTACTGGTAAAAGGTAAAAGTCAACAAAAGTAAAGTCCCCGGAGGGTTAAGTTACAGTCATCCAGCAGTAAGTGTCTAAATATTAAGTACAGTCATCCCAAAATATAAAGTAAAAAATACGATAGGGCATCCCCTATCCTTCACCGCCCGGTTATCCCTACCTCTCCAAAAAGGCCCTTCTAAATCAGGCTCGATTCCCTGCGTCACCACAAGCTTCTGAGGTTCAATAATGGCCCCTAGAGTAACCGTCAATACTCATGCATTATATGTGAAATGTGTATGCATGCAACTATGTGATTGCGTGTAACAGCAAATAGTGTAATAATTATGCCACAATATGCAAGCAGACACAAATACCACAACACGTCTTCACACTATCGAGTTGTCTTACCAAGATAGGTCTCGGAATTACCGGAATCACAAGCCTGTCTCCGTAGAGTCACCACGTAGGTAGACCCTGGCAGGCACCCTCAGCGCTAGGGACACAACCACAAACATGTTTTATATGGCTAACATTACAAAAACACACATATGGCAAGCAAATATATACATCAAATACATAAAAGTGCCGAAGTAAAGAGGTTACTACTTGGTGTGGTGAATACCGCTTTTACTAACTTTATGCTCTGTGGCCTTTCTAAAAGTACCCTTGATCTAAAAACATTAAAATACACTATTTTCAGTATTTACAGAAATGCCCTTACATTATTTTCTTGTTAAAACCGAGCCCACAAGAAATTTCCAGAAATTCACTGTTTCTGTCCCAACTTCAGGTATTTTTCATAAATTCCAGAAAAATTATATTTGGATAAAACCTGTGCTATTAGAACCGTTGAGATGTCTATTTTGTAGGAAAAATATACTTAGACCATGAAAGTACAAATATTTTTGCTTGTAGCTTATTTTCTCTCCTCTGGTCCAGATTCGCGTCACTGGTCCTAACTCTTTTTTCAACAATTTATTTCACCTAGTAAATATTATCCAAATCCATCATATTATATATGTAAATTCGTGACCCAGATGTCTAGTTTCTCCATAAAAACTTTCAACATAAAAAAAGTTTATTTACCCCCTTAAAAACGCATTAGAAAGTTCACTGCCCAGATTCAGTGAAGCTGGCAGCAAGCCCTCTTATGGGGTTGTCGGTGTTTTTGACTTCGGAAACTTTAACTATAGCTACAGTTCCTATACAAAACCTCATTCCATATCCTTTGGTGACCTTAATAATTCAAAAATCTACTATTTGCACGAATTTTTCTTTCTCAAGAACTCAAGAAAAGGAGTTGTCGGTGTTACCTAGAATCGAAGAGTTGGTGAGGAACTTGGGATCTTGAGCTTGGAAACCCTAGCAATGGTGGCTAACTATTCCTCTGGAGTTCTCTGGAATTTTCGCCCCTCAAAGGTGAAAAGAAGAGGTTAAAATACCTTTTTAGTAAAGGTGAATTTTATCCGGTTGAACTGGAATTAACTGGCGTAAGTTTCTGGCTTTTGTGTAATAGTTAGGACCTAACTTTTTAGCTTTTTCTCTAAGCAAATCTAGAATTTTCCAGAGGGCTTCAGCAGCTGCCAAGTGGAGCATCACTCCACAAAATATCTAGATTTTTCTCTGCTTTTGGGGCAAATTACCTGTTTTGGCCCGAAACTCTTGAAAATTGCAATTATGGCCTAGAACTTTTGGATAATTACCAAATTTCCCCCACCTTTTTGTCTGCCCATTTGGACACATGTGGCGCCATCTTGGGCCCACATGTCTTCCCAAATCAATTTTTACCTATTTATTCCCATTTTGCCCCTATTTTCCGAATGTGGGTCCTACAGTTTTACTTTTACACTGACTTTTCTTTCTTTTCCTCCAAGTAAATATTTTCATTGATTAAAGGGAGTGTGTGACACCTAAGAGGCCCCACACATCAGGTACCTGATATTTAATTCCCTTTTCCTTCACTTTTCGGTCCAGTTCTCGATCTATCGGTCCGTGTGGGCCTCGCTGGCCATCAGGGTGGTTCTTTTTGCACTTTTCTTTATCTTTTCCAGACTTTTTCCTCTTAAATGGACACTCCTATGTAGCACTCTCCAAACTTCATGGAGTGGCCCCATGCTTGACCTACTCAGTCCCAAGGAATCCCTAATCGGTCCCGATCGGTCCCCTTTTTTGTCGGTTACTCGCCTGTGGGACCCGTATGACATGTCTTGACCGGAGTATGACTTAAATCACCTAGTTTTCCTCTCCTTCCTCATGGTAAACAAAAACTTAAAATTATAAGAAAAAATTTAAAATTACAAGGTCCAAGAATTGACCATTTCGCCCTTGCTTTTACTCCTTTAGATTATTATACCATTTAATTGATCAGAATAAAATAAAATAATGCTAATAACAACAATAATTGGAAATAAAGCTTCTCATTAATTCCACTGTAATTACAAGTGCAATAATTACAATTGTAGGGGTATTACAAGACAAATCGTTTGTAAGTGTTGCATGACATTTATTTTGTAAGAACAATCATTTTTGTCATGAAATAAATTACAATTATTAACTACAGTTGTTATTTTTGTATTTTTGCAAATTCCGCCTTGTAATACATGGCAGTGTATAATTACTAGTTAGTTTTAGCATTATATATTCTTACGTAACCTTCATCTCAACATATATGACATTTATTGGCGGTAACCCTTATTTATTAACTGTTATAAATGCGTAAATCTATAATAGTGAAAGACTTATGAATTAATGTTCAAGAAGTCACCTTTTAATTACTTTTGTTTCCAAAAAAAAGTTTATGGTTACTTTTAAGGTACTTACTATCTTGATCTACATATTAAACCATTTTTTAGTCCTCAACCTTAGTTGATAGCTTACACAGATGCTAATTGGGCCTGTGATTTAGATGACCAAAGGTCTATGGCAGGATTGTGTGTTTTTCTTGGCAATAATCTTATCTCTTGGTCATCAAGGAAACAAAAAGTTGTTTCAAGGTCTAGTGCTGAATTTGAATATAGGTCTCTTATTGATGGTTTTGTAGAAATTAAATGGATGATCTCATTATTATTTGAAATAGGTTTATTTCTCAAAAGTCCTTCAGTAATTTGGTGTGATAATTTAAGTACAAAAGCCTTGGCTTCAAATCAAGTTCAACATGTCAGGAGCAAGCATATTGAAGTTGATGTACATTTTATTAGAGATCTAGTCTTATCTTAGACTAATTGACATCAGATACATTCCTTCCTCGTACCAGATTTCTGATTGTTTTCCAAAGCCTCTAAATCACAATCACAATTTCAGTTTTCTAAAGACAAACTCGTGTTGATAGTGACACCTTGTTTTGAGGGGGGATATTTGAATATAATTATGCTTGTATTATCAGTATGCAGTGATCCATACTATGGTCACAGTATTCTGTTAGCAGTGTAAATCTTGTAGAATATTTCCATAATATCTTCCTTGTATATGTGTCATGCTTTTATAGGTTCTGTTAAGTAAATATTCTTTGGAATGTTGTATAGCTACCTATATATGAAGAACACACTGAGCATATTTTTCATGCTTCAGTATTACACAAATCTGCTCTGTTTCTACTTATAACGCAAATCAATCTTTTCAAATTGAAGGCGTTTTCAATTGCTATTTACCTAGAATAAATCGTGTTCGCAGCCCATTTAACATTAAGTTGAGTATTACAAGAATAAATCACACGACTCATTTAACATCAAGTTGAGTATTACGAGATTTGAAGGGTATAATAGATAGACAGATGATGAAGTAAATCAACCTATCTACGTCGGTGACTAGTGCGACCAATCTAAAACAGTCTAACTACATGGTTCATAGAAATGTCATAGCAAAGACAGTTTTTATGACGACTAATATGTCCTAACTGGTGTCGAAACTCGTGTTTAAAAGCCTTTTAGTTATAGTTATGCCACATTCTTCCTTTGTACGTATTCCAATATTTTTAACTGATATAGATTAATGATGTAGCTAGAAAGCATTTTGTGTAGTGGTGGATCCATAATTTTTTTTAAAAAAAATTTAATACACATAACTACCTAAATTTTTAAAGGGAGATTTGGTTAGAAATCTCCCATTCAACAAATTAATTTGGCAGAAGGACTTTGGAGACAAAGGTCCTGAAGATCAAATAAATATGTTTAGCAAATAAAAAAAATTGCCATTTAGAAAAAGAATGTATGATGGCACACAGGTGAAAAACAAGGCGCGATGACAGAAAAGACTGAGCGATGTAGATCTGCGAGATAAAAGGTGAAGGGAGAGTTTTTAAATAGTGTGTGAAATAATTGATCCGGACCTTAGAGTTTTTAAATAGTGTGCGAAATAAATGAAAAATGCCTCATTTATTAACATTCAGAAAAAAATGCAATGTCATAATGTCTTGTTCAAAAAGCACAAAATAACAAAATGAAATAACAACTACCTAAAGCTATAGCAAATCTGGAATCCTCCTAAGACCCATAGATGAAACATGCCTCTCGAACACACGTTCAGGCAAACTCTTAGTAAAAGGGTCAGCAAGGTTCTCGTCTGATACTATCTTTGCTACCAATGTATCTCCTCTTTTAATTATTTCTCGGATCAAGTGGTACTTCCTCTCTATGTGTTTTTGTCTCTTGTGACACCTTGGTTCCTTGGACTGTGCTACTGCCCCACTGTTGTCACAGTAAAGTGTGATAGGACAATTAACACCTGGTATCACCTGAAGGTCCGTTAGGAACTTCTTTAACCATGCAGCTTCCTTTGCAGCCTCAAAAGCAACTACATACTCAGCCTTTGTGGCAGAGTCAGCCACACATGATTGTTTTACACTTCTCCAACAAATGGCACCGCCATTAAGAGTGTACACATATCCCGAGGTGAACTTACTTGAGTCAATATCTCCTTGGAAATCTGAGTCCGTATAACCAATGGTTTCAAGACTCCCACTTGAATAGACCAACATATAATCTCTCGTTCTCTGTAGGTACTTGAGTATATGTTTAACCGCTACCCAGTGTTCCTCTCCAGGATCAGATTGGTACGGCTTACTACTCCCACTGCATAGCAGATATCTGGTCTGGTACATAGCATAGCATACATGAGACTAGCTACTGCTAAAGCATAAGGTATCCTACTCATGCGTTCTTTCTGCTCAGGAGTTTTAGGAGATTGCTTCTTAGAGAGATGAATCTCATGCCTGAAGGGTATAATTCCACTCTTGGAATTCTCCATGCTAAACCTGGCAAGTATTTTGTCAATGTATTTAGCCTGGGATAATGCCAAAACTCTATTCTTCCGGTCTCGCAAGAGTTTAATACCAAGAATATAATTGGCTTCCCCCAGGTCTTTCATATCAAAATGCTTGCTCAGCCAGGTTTTTATGCCTAACAATACATCTGTATCATTTCCGATAAGGAGAATATCATCCACATAAAGTACCAGAAAAGATACCGCACTACCTTGGATCCTTTTATACACACACGGCTCATCAGGACTTTTCTCAAAGCCATAAGACTCAATGGCTTGATCAAATCTGATGTTCCATGATCTGGATGCTTGCTTAAGTCCATAAATGGACCTCTGTAACTTGCATACCATTTCTTCTTGCCCTTTGGCTATAAACCCTTTTCGTTGCTGCATATAGATTTCCTCTTCCAAATTTCCATTTAGAAAAGCAGTTTTGACATCCATTTGCCAAATTTCATTATCAAGATTTGCTGCAACAGCTAAGAGAATCCGGATGGACTTGAGCATGGCAACCGGCAAAAAAGTTTCATCATAATCCACACCTTCTTTTTGGGAGTACCCTTTCGCCACCAATCTAGCTTTGAAGGTTTTAACCTTCCCGTCCGATCCTCTCTTTCTCTTGTAAATCCACTTACACCCAATGGGTCTTACCCCTTTAGGTGCATCTACAAGAGACCAAACTGAGTTGGAATACATAGAATCCATTTCACGATTCATAGCCTCAAGCCATTCCTGAGCATCAATATCTCCTAGTGTTTCGTCATAACTCGTGGGATCACCATCTTCATCAATGATGACATCCTGATTTGACTCACCCAACAAGAGATATCTTGTAGGTTTACGAATCAATCTCCCACTACGACTTTGTCGCACTTGATGTTGTGCATCTATAGGGGGTCCACATTTTGTGGGTTAACAATTTCTAGATGAGGACCCTCATTAAGTGGATTAACCAATTCATGATTTTGTTCTTTATTAAGTTCATCATCGTGTTGAACTTCATCATTATGCTGAACTTCTGGTTCTGTCTCTAGTTCCTGTGTATGTTCAGGTACATTTTCCCCTCTTTGAACAACCACAGGAACAAAAGCTGGAACCGCCTGAGGTTGTGGTGAAACTTGATCTGAGACTAGCTCATCAAGAATAACCTTACTCCTTGGCTTATAATTTGTCATATAGTCCTCGTCTAAGAAAGTCGCGTGAGTGCTCACTATGACCTTTTTTTTTTCTTTTGGACTATAAAACAACCAACCTCTGGTTCCTTTAGGATAGCCTATAAATATGCATACTTCAGTACGCGAGTCCATCTTATCTGGTTTCTGTTGCAAGATATGTGCCGGAGCACCCCAAATCCGAATATGGTTCATGGTGGGCTTACACCCTTTCCACAATTCTATTGGTGTCTTTGAAATCGACTTGGACGGATCTAAGTTCAATAGATAAATAGTTGTTTCTAAGGCATATCCCCAGAATGAATCAGAAAGAGATGAATAACTGAGCATAGATCTTGTCATTTTCAAAAGGGTTTTATTTCTCCTTTCAGCAACTCCATTCTGCTGGGGTGTCCTTGGAGAAGATAATTGTGAAACTATCCCCTCTTTGGTCAGGTAAGACCTGAACTCTCCAGATAGGTATTCACCCCCTCGATCAGATCGAAGAGTCTTAATTTGAACACCTAGATGCTTTTCTGCCTCAGCCTTGAACTCTTGGAATTTTCCAAAAGCTTCAGACTTGTGACGCATCAGATACACATGTCCAAATCTAGAGTAATCATCAGTAAATGTGATGAAATACTGATACTCGCCTCTGGCTTGGACATTTATCGGTCCACATACATCAGTATGTACCAATTCCAGCTGAAGTGTGGCACATTTTCTCTTGGCCTTGAAAGATCTCTTGGTCATTTTATCCTCTAAACAGGATTCACATACTGGTATCGGTTTAAAGTTCAGGGATGTCAAAATCCCACTTTTGACCAAACCTTGTATCCTGTTAGAGTTAATATGACCCAATCTCAAATGCCAAAGATAAGTTTCATTGGAAACTTTTCTTTTCTTTGATGAATTAATATGCTTAACATCTTTTAATTCAACATGATTAACTTCACGGGGAGCAGGATTAAGGAAATAAAGACCATTAAGCTTTACGCCAGAACAAATAAAAGAAGATGAACTTCTTATTGAAACTGAGGAATTAAACTGAACTGTCAAACCATGTTTATCCAAACAACTAACAGAAATTAAATTCCTCTTAAAATCTGGAATAAATAAACAGTCTTCTAAAACCAAAGTCCTGCAATTATCAAAAGATAAAATAACTTGTCCCACTGCTAGTGCAGACACAAGCTCCCCAGTTCCAAGCTTCAAATCTCTTTGTCCTTTACTTACAGGCAAGCTATGTTTGAACCACTGCAAAGAGTAACAAACATGGTTAGTGGCTCCTGAATCAACGATCCATTTTTCATCGTGATTCTCCACTAAACAAGCCTCAATCACATGTAAATTACTCATACTTGGCTTATTCATACGTGGACAATTTTTCTTCCAATGCCCCTTTTGTCCGCACTTGAAGCACTTGCCTTTTGGCTGCTTCATTGCAGCTGTTTTGGCAACTGGAGTACCTGATTTCTTCTTTTTCTTGTTCGTGTTCTTTCCCTTGGGTTTCCCCTTAGGTTTCACAGAACTTTCACCAGCAAAAAATGCACTTCCCTGCTTGACTAGAGACTGTTCAGCACTCTCAAGCTCGTGCATCAGTTGAGTGAGGTCAAGATTCATCTTGTTCATATTATAATTCATCTTGAATTGATTGAAGTACTCAGGCAGTGATTGTAAGAGAAGGTCAACTTTTAATTCTTGCTCAAACTTGATACCATGGTCATCAGTCTTCTTGAAATCATTGTTAGACAATGATCCCGCATACTTCCTCCAGACATTACTGTCTTGGTGACTGAATTCAGCGCATTTTGCCTAGCCGAGCTGCTAGACGTAGTAAACATGCTATCAAGAGTCTGGAGCATTGTTGCTCCACTCTCAATCATGCTCACTTGCTCTTGAAGGTGATTGGCGAGACTGGCCAAAATGTAGCAGTGAACTGACACGTTCGTCTTCTCCCATCTTTCCTTCTCCTGCTGAAATCGAGTCTGAATCGCATCAAACGCGTCTGCAGCAGGTGCGCTGGCATAGGGGTAGTGAGAACAAAGTTGAGCTTTTCATATTGAAGAAGAATATCCAAATTAGTTTTCCATTGTTTTTAGTTTGTACCATCCATAGGTTTTTGGCTCAAGATTATAGCTAAAGGATTGAATGAAGACATTTTTCTGAAAATAAGGAAAAGCACACTAATTACAAACTATAATTAACAACAAACAGATATAGCGCTAGTAGATTCTAATAACTACTATTTGTTTATTGTTTAACAATCCATTAGTTATCTTTACAAGGCTTACGATGGGCAAGATTCTTGTAAAACTAATATTGTTAATTTAGGCCTTCAATTCCATTGCCAGAGCCTCGATGGGAGGGTTAATAATTTTACCAAAGTTGAATGTATTTAACCATTGTTTACTTTCAAAATTATCTTTAGTGTCTAAGTATTGCCGACGATGGGCCGTACAAAACTTTACTAAAATTTTGAAAATATTAAGGTTTAATCTAGCAAAATCCGATTATCCTTATCCGATGGGGTTTCAACGATAACCATTTCACTAATAAACCCACAATTAGGGCCCGTAGGTTTTAAAATTAAATACTTAATTTAAAACCTTCACCCATTCAATATTTTAAATTTAGAATTTTCAATTTCCAAGAATTTGTTCAATTTAGAGTAAATTATTAGGTATCTAAAAACTAGTCATGATCTGGCAGAGTGTGCGTCACATGACCATTTTAAATAACCCACAAACTACTCCAAAAGGTACAATTCTCTTAGGAAATTTTCTGGATTATTTGTCTAGATTTTAATTCCACAATTACTATTCTAGATTTTAATTTAAAATCATAATAATTGATAATTAATGTCTAGATTCTAATCCCACAATTAATTAATCCAATTATTATTCTAGATTTTTAAATCATAATAAATGATAATTAATGCAGAGATTTTAATTCCACAATTAATTAATCTAATTATTATTCTAGATTTGAAAATCATAATAAATGATAATTAATGTCTAGATTCTAATTCCACAATTAATTAATCTAATTATTATTCTAGATTTCAAAATCATAATAAATAATAATTAATGTAGAGATTTTAATTCCACAATTAATTAATCCAATTATTATTCTAGATTTCAAAATCATAATAAATGATAATTAATATAGTGGACAATCTAAAGAATCTCGCATAATAACTATCATACTAGTCAATTCAAGGCATAATAGCTACTATGCATTTATGACATGTGATTATGCAATAATATGGCATCTTCCTATTCTATATGACATGTTATTTACAAACATCATGTTGATCGCATATATAATTCATACAATTTAACAAAAGCATTAAATAATCAAACAAATAACTTTAATCCATGGCTTTCCTAAAAAAAAAAAAGAATAAAGTTTACAACTTTGGAATTCCTCTTTTATCCAGCTCATAGTATCTGTCTCTAGCCCCTTTAGGGTACTTATGGGCCCAAAAGCCAAAAAACCCAAACCTTGGCTAGAAACCCTAGAATATAAAAGAGGAACCCTAGCCGTCGCCTTTGCCACGCCGTCAGCCAAAGTCATGTCAGCACGAAACTCCAGGGGAAGGACCGCCACAAAGAGACGAGCACACGGCCGCCGGAACCACCCAGAAAGGGTGTGGGACGCGCCCTCATGCGCGGCTTCTTTGCTGGCGCGTGACGGCCACTCGCAGCCACTTGTGGCGGTGCGTGGCGGCTCGTGGGGCATCTTTTGGCGTTGGTTCTTCCACGTGTTTGCTCGTCTTTCCGTCCTCTTTCTAATGATATATGGATTGTCCAAATCCGAGGTCCAGAGGTCCACGAAAAAAGCTTGAGAGTGTTGAATGCTCATCTTCTTTGCAGTTTCTTGATCTCCAACTTTTACAGAAATTTGAAAAATACATAGAAATTCCAAAATTTAATAAAAAACAGCAAGGAGGAAACCTAATAATATGGGATTAGCCTCCTTGTTACAAATCAAGAAATACACGAGAGAATCTAACCATGGATTAAAGCGATTAACCGATTGAAATTAAAACTTATACCAAATATGAATTATAAACGAATAACTACCATGAAATAAATAACAAATATAGAAAAAGATGCCATATTTTCAAAAATAATTTTCGAAAAGAATCACATGAAATATGAATTAATATCAAAACTCGGTTCTTTTCCTCATCGCTCTTGGCTCTGATACCAATTGTTGGAATCTTACCAGAAACGCGGAAGCATGTCGTACCACGCGATATAGGAAAAGTTAAAACCTTCATCGTTTTGATTACCTCGAAAGATGCAGCGATCTGAAGCAGCGATCTGAAAGCCTCTCCATGAACAGTCCTCGTATCTGAAGAGCGATCTGAAAGCCTCTCCACGAACAGTCCTCGTCCGCTCTATGATCGATCTTCTAGACTATCTCTCGAGGGGAATAGGATGGTTGTGTGGGCAACCGTTCAGATGATGAACGTCTGCCTCTAGGGTTTGTTTCTGATGAGAGCCTCCTTATGCGTGTATTTCTCTCAAGCAGGTGAAAGTAGGATTATATGCTACTACACCCAAGACCTAACCCTAAACCACATGGGCCATAGAGTTCTCGAGCTGTAGTCTCAATTAAGCCTTATTGGGCTTAAGTGACTAAAGAGCACATTAATCCAACACAGACATCAGAGGTTGACAATCTATCTTCCCTTGCTCCATATATATGTGTGGTCTCTCCATTGGTTGTCCCTTGCTTCATTCTCCATCACCTCAAATCTTTTTATATGTGTTGTATAAAGAGGATTTATTCATTATGTGCAATAAGAAGCCATATTAATCAGAATTCTTAATATGAAATTAGCTTCCGCCATATACAAGTATGCAATAAAAACCTGTAATATGCAATTTATTAGCATTCCGCCATATACAAGTATGCAATAAAAACCCGTAATATGCAATTTATTAGCATCCGCCATATGTAAGTGATGACCTTTCGTATTATGAAATATAAGATGTAACGAGAAGCCATATGCAATTAATTAACATTCATCATAAGCAAGTAATTAAGCTTCCGTTATATGCAAGTGCCCATCCCACATATGCAATTAGCTTCGCTATATGCAAGTCATCTATTAAACATTAAGGGTAATTTGGTCCTTCTCCCCACACACTGACACTCAAGGACCTGAAGGCTTAACATATTTCATGTTGCACTCCCAAATTAATTTTCCAAATAGGGATTTATCCCTAATTTTCCCATTTTTAAATATTGGTCAGTCGAAGTGTTGTTCTGATTTTGTCTGTTTTTTTAAAGGGATAAAAGCACTAACTTAATTATAGAGAAGGTTTGATGCCACTAAACAACATTTATTTCTGACTTTTCCTTTGAATGCTCATCTAGTTTCAACATATATAATAACCATATGATATGAATATTTAAAACATAAATTAATGTTGCAACAAAGAAAACTACACTACTAAAGATTGTACACCTATAAACACATACATTATGATTTGTCAAGAGTGTATATAAATGTTCGATTTAAATTATTAATTATGATATATTCATATGACACTAACATTAAGAAAAAAGACAAAAACAATTTGATTGAATTTGCTTCTTTTTTTAAAGGCCTGAAAGAATTTCAACTCATTTAAATATAAATGTTAGTTCGTGTTTGTTTGTGTCAATACAATCATCACATTGTGTGAAGAGACTCAATCAAATCTTGCAATAATTTACGTGCCAACAAAGCCAAGCCGCCAACTCAGAAATTAGAAAAATAAAAACTTGTAAAGTTACGTATAGATCAAATTATGTGCTTTATTGCAATTTGGGGTTATATATATATATATATATATATGAAAATAAAAAAGTAACAATTGTTTGCCAATAAATTAATACAAGAGGGAGTGATACTAGGGGCGGATTTTACAATAAATATTCAAGGGGACTAAATGTATACTCATTAACTAATTAAAAAAAAATTTGGGGAGGCCAAATATATAAATTTTTAGGCTAAATGTATTTTTTAAAAAATCCAATTTATACTAAATATTTAGGATTTTTTTTGGGGGGGGGGGGGTGGGGACTATAAAGCTCCGTCATTGAGTGATACGATGTCAAAACACCCACATTGTAAAATTTGATATTCTTGAGATTGTGTCATGTTATTAGGCTACTATTTAAGGAGATAAGTGAAGCAAGCTTTTCTATTGGGTAAAGGCTAGTTGTTTCTTCTAGAATCAAGGCAATGCTTCCTATGTCACTGTCGTGAGATTATAATGATGTAGTTTATTGATAAATCAAATAGACCCAAAAATATGAATTATTATTTATCAAAGTGAATACAATGTTCATACTTTAGGTCCCTATTTATAAAGGCTCTAAAGAGAATTAAAGCCCATACACACTAAACAAATATCCACAATATTTTTAAACGTTGCTTTCTACACTCCCCCTCAAATTAGGAGCAGGGAATACATTAACTGTGCCTAATTTGCTAAGCAACCTGCTGTGAGCTTCCTTGCCCAAGGCTTTAGTGAATATATCCGCTTCTTGATTCTGCGAACTAACATGTTGTAAATCAATTAGACCTCCTTGAAGTTTCTCTCTGACAAAATGAAGATCTATCTCGATGTGTTTAGTTCATTCATGAAAAACAGGATTCGAGGCAATGTGAATTGCTGCCTTACTGTCACAATACACACTACCTGGACCTGTAGCTGGAATTGACAAGTCTTTAACCATTCCAGTGGCCCAAACCACTTCTGCAACTCCTGAACCTAAAGCACGATATTCCGCTTCGGCCGACGATCGTGACACAGTCTCTTGCTTCTTACTCTTCCATTTGATAAGAGAGTCTCCAAGCTTGAGCAAGTAACCTGTGACTGATCGCCTTGTGGTCTCACAAGCTCCCCAATCTGCATCACTGAAACATGACAAACTGAGATCCTGGTCTGAACTTAGTAGCACCCCAACACCAATACTTTGTTTTAGGTATCTAACAATGCTCTGTGCAGCTGCCATATGTGCTTTGGTAGGTGTTTGCATAAATTGGCTCACAACCTGCACAGGAAATGAAATATCAGGACGAGTATTTGTGAGATAAATCAGCCTCCCAACCAACCTTCTGTAACGTTCAGGATTGCTTAATAAGTCTTCTTTTCGATCTCGCCCTTCTTCATAAGCCAAAAGCTTTAAACCAGGCCTCATCGGTATCGATAATGGTTTGCACCCACTCATTCCCATGTTAGAGAGTAAATCCAAAATATATTTACGTTGTGAAAGAATAATCCCCTTATGAGATCGAGCTACTTCTATTCCTAAGAAGTACTTCATCTCACCCAAGTCTTTAATTTTAAATTGCATGTGGAGAAACTCCTTCACTTCATTACTTCTCCTCTCCGAACTACCTGTCATGATCAAATCATCTACATAGACAAGGATTAACACGCAACCATCATCATATTTTTTTATGAATAGCGAATAGTCATGTTTACTTTGCTGAAATCCACCAGTTAACAAAGAAGTAGTTAGTTTACAATTCCATTGGCGAGAAGCTTGCTTAAGTCCATACAAGGATTTCTTAAGCTTGCATACCATGCCTTTTTCTGTCTTTTCAAATCCCTGTGGTACATACATGTATACTTCCTCATTTAAATCTCCCTACAAGAAAGCATTATGTATATCCATTTGATATAAATTCCATCCAAACACAGCAGCCATCTTAAGAACAATTCTAACAGTAATCATCTTGATCACAGGAGAAAATGTTTCATGAAAATCTATGCCCTGTTCTTGTGTATATCCTTTCGCTACTAGTCTAGCTTTATACTTATCAACAGATCCATCTGACTTATATTTAATCTTATAAACCCATTTACATCCTATTGCCTTCTTTCCCTTGGGAAGAGGCACAATATCCCATGTGTTGTTGGCCTCTAAAGCATCTATTTCTAATTTCATGGCCTTGATCCACCTACTATCCTTAATGGCTTCATTATAAGAAGTAGGTTCTACATTGGAATCTATTGAACATAGAAAACATAAATGGGATGAAGAAACATTTTCATAAGACATGTAATCTTCAATAAGGTATTTACAATGACCTTTGGACCCTTCATTTAATTGAGATACAGATTTACCTGTGTCACTTTGTAGAATCAAACTGCATACATAATCTTGAGACCAAATAGGTGGTCTTCTCTCTCTTACCAGCCTTACTGGACTTATTTCAGGTTCAGATTCAGAGCTCGATGCATTATGATGAACAATTTGATTCTCTGGTAGGTTGTCATGTGCTGCATCATCATTTTCTGGTTGATTCTCTTGTGTTGTACTACCATTAGAACACTTAGCTTCGTGCTGGCTTTGTACTCCATCAAACCAGAATATGTCACCTGCGGTACCCTCACATGCTCCCCCTAGCCGAGAGCCCCTCTCTTCTATGAAGGGGAACCTGTTCTCAATAAATCTAACATGTCTACTCATAAATATTTCCTTAGTTTTGATATTGCAAAGCCTGCCTCCAGTTCAATCCCCTCTTTGGCCTTGCTTGCATGCCTGCCTCCAGTTCAATCCCCTCTTTGGCAATCCCACTGCCCAGTGCCAACTTTTCCTCCGTGTGGTGTCGTTACAATGAAGAAGTCTACAGGGGCTCTCAGGATTCAGTGTTTGCACTCTCTCTCTCACCCAAGGGGTCATGATTTCTCTCTTGTCTTTGCGGGCCCAGAAGATCCATAGCCTTGTCAGAGTTCTAAGATTATTTCCCAGCATCTGAGTATTCGCTCATCAAAAGGACTTTTGTGGCTGTGCTGTGGAGTGGCTAAGTGTAGTGAAATATGTTAGGATGGTGGATGCTATACCGGCCCAGGCTGGTCACTCTTTCCTATGCCTTAGGTTGCTTACGCCGAGTGTTCCTTCTTGCACCTTGGACTTCATGCTGTTCTTTTATTTAGTTCACCCAAAATATATATTTTTTTTAGCAGGTGCAAACCAACAGCTCTTTCATTTCTTTTGTCCTCTCATGGGCATACTCTGCTGCAGCAACGTCTTCACAGTCTCCTTTAGTTTGGCTTCCTAGCCTGTTCTGCTATAGCATCAGCGATTGGCTCAAGGAGGTGGCAAAGTGACGATGATGGCAATTGGCTTGTGTATGGAGGTAATGGGCATGATATGAATGCCTCTATCTTCTGAACTTCAACTTAGATGCAAAGCAACTTATCAAAGAACTAGGACAAATCAAGGATCAACACAGGTCAGCAAACATTCACACAAGATAAAGCATTCAGGCTCAATTTAATCCTTCCATGGGGGGTTTCTTCCTTGTTAACATCATCGTCTTCACTCTACCCCACTTTAGATTGGCCAGCACTGTCAATTTCCCAAGCCTAAAGGTTCAGTTCCCGTCAACCCTTGTGCTATGCTTAGTCATACAGGCATTCATTCCACAGCCACACGATTCTATTCCTGTTCTATAGGAGATTTTGGGAAAAAAATTTCCAGTTTGTGCAAAATAGGACTAAGTGCATGTTCTTTCTAATTCGAGCTTACCAACAGCAGAGTATATCATCCCCCCACACTTAAACATCGCAATGTCCCCATTGCGATGGCGAAGTAAGGCAGAGAGATGGAAGAGAACACTATCCTTGAAAGAGATTTTTTTTTTTTTGAATTCAGAAAACTAGCAATCGCAAGGGAAAAGAATAGAAAAAGAGTTTAGTACCAAGAATCTATTGAGAAGGGTAGAACACAAGTAAACAGATCTTAGCTTTTTCTTGGAAACGGTCCGTCAGGAGGTCTTGGTGAATTGGACACCCCTTCGTCATCAGTGTCAGCCGATGGTGTACTAGCGGGGCCACCTTCTTGCGGACTGGTGCTCCGCTGGCGCTTCCTCGAGCTAGGTCGTTCTTGCTATGGTGGCCCAACGGCTGAACCATTCATGTCAAAAGTAGCCTCAAGGAAGTGCGGCAAGGGGATGTACTTTGGGGCATTTGCCATGAGGTTTGCTGCCAGGTTGCGATATCGCTTTACTACATACTGCCACCACATTTGTTGTTGAAGGATCAAGGTGCTAACCGAGCGCTGCAAGGTAGTGACTTGCGCCATCAGTGTGTGGAATGCGGCGGTAGAAATCAGGGTCGTGTCAGCCGGTGGTTCACAGACGAACTGGCCAGGTTAGTTTGTGAAATTTTTGGCTGACACTTTTGCAGAATTCGCTGTACAGTGGTTGCAGTAATAGGCAGCGGGAGCCCCTCTCTTTCTTTGCTTGCATCAAAAATTACTCCTGCATTTCAACAGAGCTCAGTAATAAGTGCTGGAAACCATAGATTACCTATAGTGGTCTTAAGTGACTCGAACAGCTCTCAATAGATGAGTGCGTCAACATCGATTTGTTTGCCCTCCAAAAGACAATACAGTAGGAATGCGTGCTCACGCGAGATGGTCTGGGTATGCAGTGTTGGCATGAGTCGGCTGCGAAGGAAGTGAAACCAAATACGAGCGTCGGCCTTCAAGCGGCTACATTTCAGATTGTAGGACCCTTCCTTGGTAACCTGCCATTCAGTGTTTGGCACGCATAGCCTGGTAGTGACAGCAGTTAAGGTGTCCGATGTATCTCCCTTTTGGAGAAGTTCACTATACTCATCAACGGTGGGGTCAAGGTCGAGTGCTCTTTGGATGGCGCTGGGGCCACATTGTACATTTGTCCCTCGAACAGTTATGAAATATGGGGAGCCTCCTGGATAATTTGCTGCGAATTCTAGAACGAGGGGGGTTACCACTTCGACTGGATGGAGACAGAATTTTTCCCAGTGGCGTTGTCGGATGGCGTCCATGACACATTCTGGGTAGGCACCCTGTTCGAGGGCGTCTGTATCAAAACCTCGCTCCGGTGCTAGGGCTTTGTCTGCCTTGAGGGTGTTGTAGCGGGACTCGGCCTCCCGAGTTGCAAATAGTGGGGTGTCTACAACTCCAGTAGAGGCTCTCTGCACGGATTCGTTTGTGTGCACCATTGAATGCTTTTGGAGGATTGAGGGGGATCAACAGTGTTGACGACTGGTGCAAATGAATTCGTTGACTGGTATGGTCCGCTTCAAGTAGGGTTCATGAGGCGTAGTTATAGGCGGGTTGTGCGCAATCCGGCCGCAATTTCGGAGAAGGTCCGGCTGGCAGCAGGTTTGTGTAGTAACGACGTGCCCCACCTTACTAGGAATATTATTGTTCATATCTGTTGGGCCCCATCTTATGTGGCCCACCCTACTAGTTTGCCCTTGAACGCGGTCCATGTGGCTGAGATGCTACAGCACTGTGAGATCTCCTTGGTGACTTGATTTCCTCTGGTCTTAACCCCTTTATTTTTAAAACAAAATTTTAAATGTTAACCCTGGGCTGCCTCCCAGTAGCGCTTGCTTTTGAGTCTTCAGCCAGACTTTGCTACAGCAATCTAATGCTATGGTGGTGCAGGGGGCTCCCCTGCCTCTGGACTACTCTTGGAGTCTGAACAAGGCAAGTTCTTCTCAGCTGGGTCCTTGAATCGCACAGCCTTCAGTATTGAGAAGGTAACTTGATCATCATCCACCCGCATAGTGAGTTCTCCTTTTTCTACATCGATCAGCACTCGGCCAGTTGCCATGAAGGTCTTCCCCAGCAGAATTGGGACATCATGATCAGCTTCAAAGTCTAAGATAATGAAATCTACCAGGAAGATAAACTTGTCGACCTTAACCAACACATCTTCGATCTTGCCTTCAGGCTGCACTATTGATCGGTCGGCCAACTGCAACGTGACGGTTGTGGGCCTTGCTTCCCCTACAGCCAGTTGTTTGAAGATTGACATAGGCATGAGGTTGATATTGGCGCCTAAGTCGCACAGAGCTTTTCCCGAGTAGTTGGGGCAAATAGCACAGGGGATTGTGAAACTGCCAGGATCCTTCAATTTTGGAGGTAGTTGATTAATCAACATGTCACTGCACTCCTGGGTTAATGCCACCGTCTCAAATTCTTCCAGCCGCCGTTTTTTGGATAGGATTTCCTTCATGAATTTCAAGTAGCTGGGCATCTGTTCCAGTGCTTCCACAAGTGGGATGTTAATATGTAATTGCCGCAGCATGTCGAGGAACTGTTTGAATTGCTTCTCCTGTTCTTGTTTCTTAAGCCTTTGTGGGAAGGGTGGCTGTGGTTTGGTCTTTGCTGGGGGTTCATGATCAGACTGATGCCTTGGCAGTATGGTAACAGTTGGTGTAGAGCACTGATCGTGATTGTCCAGCACTATTCGTGGAGGTAGAACTACTGCACCTGGAGATTGCGCTGGAGTAGATGGTGTTGGCTGCCTCTGGTCATCCCCTTTAGGTAGCTTACTACCCTCTTGCCCTTCTTCCGCTTCTTCTAGTTGGGGGTCAGAATGTGCCATTGGTTGCTTGATTGCTGTCATGGGTGCTAGTCTCCTACCACTCCGGAGCTCGATCATCTTAACTTCTTCCCTTCCTTGAATCTTAGGGACTTCAGTGTCGCTAGGTAGGGTTTCTGAAGGCCGGTTATTCAGAGCAGTGGCTCGCTGTCCCACCTGAGTTTCTAGATTTCGCAGGTTCATTTGTTGATTCTGGATAATCGCGTCATTTTTAGACATATACTCTTTCAGAAGGTTCAACATAGAACTCTGCTGGTCTGAATCCCCGCCTTGTTGCCTTGCTGGCTGGGTGAATCCTGGCGGGTTTGGTGCTCTGTTGGAGAATTGCTGAGTCGCGGGTTGTACTGTTCCTTGTGCACCCTGGGAGTTCCATGAAAAATTGGGGTGCTGCCTCCACCCAGGGTTGTATGTATTAGAGTACGGGTTGTTAGCGTTGCCTCCCCTGTTAAAGTTGTTGACGAAGTTCACGGACTCAGGGTTGGCGAGGCATTGAGCATATGAGTGCTCTCCACCACAGTGCACACACACTACTTGGGCTGGCTGTGTTGGTGGAAGGGTCAGTCCTTTCACCATATTGGTTAGAGTTGAGACCTACGATGTGAAAGCAGTCATGGCATCCAGTTCATGTATTCCTGCAACAGTGCGGGACGGAGTAGATCTGTCTATTTGCCACTGGTGACTGTTCATTGCCATACGTTCCAGTAGGTTATAAGCCTCGTCATAGGATTTCATCAACAAGGATCCTCCTGAAGAGGCGTCCACTATTGATCGCGTCTGAGTGTCAAGGCCCTTGTAAAATGTCTCAATCTGCACCCATTCAACCAGTCCATGCTGTGGGCATCTTCGTAGGATGTCCTTGAATCTATCCCAAGCATCATAAGTAGACTCGCCAAGCTTTTGTTGGAAGGTAGTGATTTCTCCTCTGAGTTGCACATTCTTTGTGGGTGGAAAGAATTTCAGTAGGAATTTGCTTCCCAGATCATTCCATGTAGTGATGGAATTAGCAGTCAGGTTATTCAGCCATGTGCGCGCCTTGTCCCTTAGTGAGAATGAGAATAATTTGATCCGGACGGCTTCTGGAGGTATGCCAGGGATTACAAAAGAGTCGCACACCTCCAGGAAGGTCTTGAGGTGAAGGTGCGGGTCTTCAGACGGGAGTCCTTCGAATTGTCCCGCCGCATTCAGCATCTGGATCATGACACTCTTGATTTCGAAGTGCCCAGCTTGTAAAGTCAGTGGAATGATGGCCGAAGTCAGTTTATTCAGGTCTGGAATCCCGAATCCCATATGATAGGGCAAAACTTTAAGCCTAAAAACTCCACAAGTGCACGGGTCGTATTAAGTAATAAAGTGATAAGAAAAGTATCGTTCCCATGAGGACTTAGTATCACAAACTTCAGTTGAGTATTGATTTTACAATTTCGTTTAAGTTGAGCAAATCAGATTGAATTTAATTAAGAGAAAAGAAAAGAAAATCTAAAATTAAAATAAACTAACTACAAAAATAATCAAACGAGCAACCTAGAGTCACTAATCCCTTATTTGATTCCTAGATTTTATCCCCACTAAATTAATTTTGACTTAACCTAATCAGCTAATCTAGAGTATTAATGTCTATAAATGCCTTCCGGTCCATTTATCTACCTATCTTAATCAATTATGTGATGCCTCACACAACTAAATAAGATGCTTTTTAAATCGGGCTCACTCTAATTTGATTATGCGGAGCTTCTAGGTATATTTCTATCCTAGACACAAATTAGATTAAAACCTAACTTCACGTTAAATTTAAACCTAATTCCACATTATTTACTCCCAAGGTCAATTTAGGATTCCCTCTTTCAAGTTCAACCTAAATCCCCAAAACATGCTCAATGGTGATCAATCAATAAGCAATAACAATGAACACAGGATTAAATAAACTGAATAAAATTAAGCAAAACTAACAAGTGGGAATAATCTCTAAAACCCAAACTAGTTCATAGGTTCTCTAGGTTGCAAAACCAACTAGCCACACATGGCTTTATTCAAATCCATTAAAAAAAAATTTAAAATTCAGGTTCAAAGAAGAAGGAGAGAGAGGAAAGAAAATTTCTTCATCGCCTCCACAGTCCTTCCGTCTTTCCGTGGAGATGATGAAGAGGATTGAAACGCTCAGCCTTTGCTCCTCTACTTCTTCGTTCCTTCTTGTTCTGCGTCTCAGATCTTTTTCCTCCGTCCCCTTTTTGCTTGTCTCTGCCTCCTTATTTATAATTTAGGTCTTGGGTCGCTGATTCTCTTTTTCTTATTAAAAAGATATCTCATATCTTGTAATTTACTCCATCAGATCACACAATTGATTTTGTTTCTATTTTCTTGCAGGGGACCATTAAGTTTGACTGATTGCATATCCTCTTAATTGCTTTTTCTACTTTATTCCAAATCAGCTAATATTTCCTGCACAATAAAAATAGGATATAAGTAGATTTTATGTAGATTTATTCTTTGATCCCAAGTTTCATTCAATTATGGAAAAGTTCATAAAAGATAATTAAATAGGTATATAATATCAATAATTCCAATTAAATCTCATAAAATATACACCTATTTAATCATAAAATATATACTCATCACCGTAATGGCTTGGCCTTATTCCCATCTACGTTTGGTAGAGGGTCTTGGTTTTCCCTGTGCATTGCTATACACTCTTGCTGTTCTCGGTCGTGATCATTAGGTGCTTCAGCCATGCTTGATGTGCCAAGGAGTACGGTCGTGGCTTCTCTGCTTCTACTTTCTATGCCTTTGCTTAAAAGTACGGTCTATCTCAGGATTGTAGGGCTCAAGATTGGCTGCAGGCGAATTGTGCATGCACTACAGATTGTACCTGAAAAATCAAGAACGAGACAAGTGAGCTATGTACTAAACAGATCACAACTATTAAGCAACGGGGCGTCGTCACTAGGGGTATCAGCAGTCCCCGGCAACGACGCCAAAAACTTGTTGGTCAAATTCCCTTATGGCAAGCGAACCAGTCGAACAAGTAATAAAGTGTAAGTAGAGTATCGTCCCACAGAGACTGTGATACCAAAGATTGACGCTCGGTTGCTATAATAGTCGTGAAATAGAAAGGAAATAATATGGGTTGAGAGATTTGGGTACTATGCTACTAGCAAAATAACAATAAATGAGAGAAGATATCAGTGATAGATTAGGCTGGACTCGGAATCGTCCTTAAGTGCTTTGATCCCCCAGTTGCTTTTGCACAATGCTACGGTATCCATACTGTGCAGCTTCCACATGCTACAGCACAGTTGCTACTCACAAAGCTATTTGGTTACCCCACCTCTCTTGTCTACCGAAGCTTCCGCGTCCGATACGTAGGATGCTACCTGTACTTATTCCATATTCCTATGGTAACTTTCGAGTATAGATCTTTGCTATGCGCAGGGTGTTCAGGGTGACGAGCGGTAGACCCATTCCTGAAGTCTACAATATAGGCCATGCCGTGCACGGGCCGCCTAGCAAGCGTCTGGTTCTCGTAGGTCTAACTCCACTCCTTACCAATAAGTAAAGCCAATGATCTAGCCCTTAACTTCCGTTAACCGACTAGTAATTAAAACACCGATAGCAAACCAAATTTATTGAATTAAAAATCATGCAACTGGGTTCTTTCGACACATAAAGATTCATCCTCATCCAGCCATTAGAAAATTAGTTAATGACTGACGAGGAAGACGCAAAACAAACATCAACAGAAAGACCCATGATTGAAATATAAAAATAACAAGGAAAACAGAAAGCTTGAACGTAGTTCCAAAGCGTGGAAGGAGCCCTGTCACGTTGCTGCTCCATGTTGTCTTCTCTCTGCCGAACTCGAGGGAAGAATGCTGGGTTATCCTGGAGATTGTGTGCTCTGTGATCTTGCTCACTCTTCTCGAGAGACTGCCGAAAATAGAATTCTGTCTAGGGCTCTCCGACTTCTTTAGGGTTCTCTGGCCGCCTTTTATAATAGTTCCTTCGTGTGGCGCAGCGGTTGAGACTTTCCTATTCTGTCGGGATCTTCAGCATCTTTCTGATTAAATTAGATGGCTTCTGCAGATCCTATGGGATTCTTTCAAATCTTTCAGTTCCGATTCTCCGCATCTTCTTTTCCATTACGTTAGCAATCTATCTATCATTATTGCCTCTTTTATTTAATTCCTGAAATCATCTAGACAAAAAGGTCAGAACATAAACTGCATAGCATTGCGTCCTCTACTTTGCTATAGCATTCCTATGCTTTGTATTGCTCCTCGGGTTGCTGCCGGAATGCTATAGCATCGCATCAGCTCTGCTGCATAGTTTTCCTTTAAAAACATTGCAATTTAACACATTTCGATGATTTCCGTCTCTCGTCCCTTATATCACAAATACATGCCTTTTTGCTTGCTTATTTCATAGTTAAGCTCATTTTTACCATCCAATTCAGTCGTGAATCATAGGGAAAGTATGGTAATACTCGTACTCATCAATGACCAAGTCTATTATGTAACAAAGATACATCAACACCATCATGTTTGCTTTCTTTGGGACAAACATTAGCCATATTCACTATATCATTTTGGTTACATTGCAGAATGTATAATCCTTCAATCAGCTTACCAGTCCCCTTCAGTTTGCCACCCTGAAGGCCCTGTATCAAACAACGGTTAGGAAAGAAAGCTACCATACATCTATGTTCCTTAGTTAACTTTGATACAGAAATTAAGTTAAATTTAAGCATGGGAGCATATAAGATACCATATAAAGTTATGCCATTAGAAAATCTAACAGTTCCTATATGGGTTATGTACACCTTATCTCCATTAGGAATATTAACAGTTCTAACAGGCCCTGAATATACTTTATAGTTGTCTAATAAGGATAAATCACTAACTAAATGTGTGGTTGCCTCGGAATCAACCACCCAAGTGACATATGCATTTTTATGAAAGGAATACGTGGCCACAGACAATTCCCCTTGTTGCTGTGAATTAATCTCACGGTGAATAGAAAAGATTCAAGACCCTATGACTTTGTCGAATCTTTCTTTAAGGTCCAGCCACACCATATGTGCATCACTGAGATACACCATACCATTTGCCAGCTCACGGGACAAAGAATTCAGAATCCAAGATAATACAACAGCATTGCAACGTTCCCACTGACCCCCCCCCCCAAATCAACACCAAATTTTTGTTTTAGATAGGAACCATCAACGAATCCAAGTTTTTGTTTCCCAAGAAGAGCAATTCTCATAGCTTTGCTCCAAACAGAATAGTTATCATTTCCAGTGAGAATAATAGGAATAATTGTGGTACCTTGAGTGTCAGATGGGTGTAGATACAGAGGATGTGTAAAATCAATGGTAGACGCTGGCGAGGATGTGCTGTCCTTTGGATCTACCATGATGTAGGATTGGAGTTGTCTCACCATTCAAATCTGGACTAAGAAATGATCGTCGACGTTGACACTGTTCAGTCGTTCTTGGATTTCCGACGGCCTTCGAAAACAGCTACTGAAGGTCGCTTGTTGCAACAATCAAAGGCGTTGAGTCCCGTGCACGACGTCGATCTCGAGAGTCTTGAACAATTTCGAGTCGATCTAGAGTTTCTCACGGTCCGGCGTCCTTCGATCTCGGCAGGCGGAAGCAGAGCTGCAATCGACGATGTCCAACTGAACTCTCTCTCATGGTCCGGCGTCCTTCTAGCAAGCGGCCATCGTCGATCTTGGGCATGGCGGAGATAGAGGACGCACGGCCATGGGTCTTGGAACTTTAGGACCCAGGAGTGAAACGCGAATAAGAAAGAGTCTTGCGAAAATCTTGTTGAACCACCGGGTCAAACAAGTTGATCTGGTCAAAGCAAGCCTATGTGGACTGGGAAAGCCACCTCACCGATTGTTAAGCCACCTGGATCTTGGAAAGCCACCTCAGTCAATGGGTGGGGGTCTTAAAAATCAACCTGATGCTCTAATGCCATATTGACAAACCAAATAAACCCAAAAATATGAATTATTATTTATCAAAGTGAATACAATGTTCACACTTTAGGTCCCTATTTATAAAGGCTCTAAAGAGAATTAAAGTCCATACACAAAAGCCCATACACACTAAACAAATATCCACAATATTTTTAAACGTTGCTTTCTACATAGTTATTACCACATCTAATCCTTAATATAAGATATCGTTTATAGCGTAAATGGAACTATAAGATCTTCTATTAAGGAAGGCAGTAATAAAAAAGAGGAAGAGAACTATGGAACTGAAACATATTCTTAAACTATCTAAAGATAGGAATCAAAGGAGATGGATTTTGTGAATTTCATTAGTGAACGAATATTGAATTACATGTATTCTTTGAATTCACTAATGAATGAATATATTGAATTAGGGGATATAATACATTGGAAGGACCACGTTAATTTGGGAGGGTGCAAATGCATCCCCCTGACTCTGAAGAAAATTATAAATGAGGGGTTTACTCTTAAGATTTTGTCAATAGTAGTGGGGACTTCATTTTCTCAAGGAGGGTGAGTATACGTCGAAGCCTATCATCTTCTTAATTGCTTCCAACAAGGTATGTATCTTCATTATTTTTGTTTTAACAGATTCAGTTTTTGAGAATTATGAGGGCGATATTCGTATTTTAACACAACTAAAAGAAAGTAAGTGTATTTAACTCATTAATCAAATATTAAAACTTATATAAGTGTCTTGATATGACCATGTAAACCTCTTTTATTTTTATTTTCTTGTGAAAGATAAAGGGACCTAATAATTAAGTCCCTACATGAATATGAAACAGAAGCAACTAATAAAGAGCATATTTCATTATTATAATAATTGACAGCGGGCTAGAGAAAAAAAATAAGGTTTTCTTGTTGAATTTCAAATTAAAAGTTTGAAACAAAATTTAATAAACAATTCTTTAAATTTTAAAATTATAAAAAAATAATCTTCCTATAGCGCAACCCTTGCACATACCTAATGTATATCTGATCCATTTTGGGCTTCATACAACTACGGGACTCACTAATTAAAAGATTAAAGGTATACTGTTCTCCTTTTTTTTTTTTTTGCCAGAAAAGTATATTGCTTTTTTTGTTTCCCAAAAAAAAGTGCTTTTTTAACAAACAAACAAAATTTGTTGGGTTGAAAGAAGGAGCAGCCACCGAAGTGAATTGCCGTCGTTCATCATTAGAAATTTTTCTTTATTCTTTAAATGAAAACAAAATTACTTTTCTGTTTTTTTTTTATAAGAAAAAGTTTTGGAGGGTTCGGTATCAGTTCCCCACCAAGGCCAGGGCACGTCCCCGGGCTCTATGAGCACTTACTGGGGACATACGAGATCGCCTACCAAATGAGTCTCAGCGAGAGCAGTAGGGATCGAACCCACAACCTAAGGGCCTAGTCCTAGATCCCTTACCATCTATGCCAACTCTCATTGGCTACTTTTCTGTATTTTGATTAATGCCCCATTACTATTCTGCATTATTAAGCTTGCTTCCTTTACTGGGCTTTTCTATACCAAAGTAGCTTTTTATTTCCAACCCCATATTTCTTTATTTTATCTAGTTTTCTCAAAGCTTTTGAGTAGAATAATACTTCCTTATTATTTGTTCAATTGTTTTAGAACAAAGTCAAATTCTTCAAAATGTTTATCACTTTCCTTTATCAAACACATCTTTTCTTCAAAATGTTTATCACTTTCCTTTCTCACTGAACTTATCAAACACGATCTTTTTGTCCACAGTTTATCCAAATCTTTACTTACTGACTGAGAACAATAAAATCCTACGAATCATATAATCCACCAAACCTAATGGGATAAATCTTATTATTATAGAATAATACCTTCCTTTAATAACCATATATTACAACCTGGGATAAATCTTATTATTATAGAATAATACCTTCCTTTAATAACCATATATTACAACCTCTGGTTTACTGGAGAAAATGTCTCCCAACACAAATTATTTTGGTCACTGTTTCACTTGACCACCATAATGGGACCAATTATACAACTATTGTAAGGAAAGAATACAGATTATCGACTTTGAAAAGTGATTATTAATGGCCTCACATTGTAGAAAAAGTTACTCCACATAGCTTCTCAAAGGAAAAGGCTGAAACTGTATGAGTGTATGGAACAAAGAAGATATAAAAAAGGTTCAACTCAATAATCAAGGAATGCACATTTTGTTAAGTGTAATAAAGCTAGAGGAATATATGCAACTCTCTCCCTACAATTCAGCAAAAGAAGTTTGGGATAAATTGCAAATAGTTTATGAAGGAGAATGTGAAGCTGTTTTAAAAGAATGGATACGCTTACTTATGAATATAAACACTTCAAAATGAGAAAAGATGAGAATATTGAAGACATGTTTGGAAGACTATCACGTATCATTTATGATCTTCATGCTTATGGAATATCATTTTCATACTCATCAAACTTAATTCAAAAAGCTTTAAGCAATCTCTCTCTAGTTCTTGTTGCGGCAAGGTTGATGCACTCCAAAAAGATCTGGGTCTATGTTGGATAACTTACGATGAAATTAGAGGTGATTTGAATTCCTACCAGAAATGTTTGTTGAAGAAAGAGGATAAGTATAATTTAACTTCCTAAATTCATCTATTGACACAGGATCCTACTGATCTAGAGAAATCAGATGATGTATGGTATAAGGTGTGAGACAAAAGTCACATTATTTGCAGTTCTATAATAATGTGGTTTTTAGTTATTTATATATTTATATTATTCGCATGTGTGTGAGGGTTTGTGTTGATTTTTCATTTGAATATATGATTTCAGAGATGCACTGGTATGTTGAAAGTTACATATTTACTTCAATAATTAAACAACATAATATCTATTACTTATATAATATGAGCGCCACATAGGTAGAACTGGATATGTGACAATGGGGCTATAATAGGAGGGCCACTTGTTCAACAAAAAATGGGCCATTAGTCGTAGGTGATTGTATGACAAGTTGAATGCATACATGATATGTTAAACTATTTATTATTATTATTATTATTATTATTATTATATGTGATCACCCTATTACATTATTATAATTTTCTTATTTATTCTTAAAATCTAAGACGGGATAAATTAAAATATTTAACCTATTACAAAAATGTAAATATTAAATCCTTATATGGTATATACACATGTGACAGCTTAATAAATTTTCTCATAATCATGATAACTTTTTTAACAATCCAAATAATTATCTGATATTAACATCACGAGAAAAATTAGAGATTATACAATTATCTAAATATAAGAGTTGTTTATCATAATTGTTTTTTTAAAAAAAATCAAGGCTTGACTTCCCTTCCCTAACCCTACCATAGAAATTATACCATACAAGTAAAGTTTTTTAGTTATTTTTAAGTATATCAGATGTAAGGTAGAACAATGGGTGGATTGGACAGCCTAGAGCGAACTATAGGTTAGCACACACCCATACCTCAACCTATTTAAACTAGTGTAAACGGGCTAACACATAAATAGGCGATGCACCAGGTTTTGGGTTACCTATTTACATTTGACATGTTTATTTTTTTTGACAAAAAAATTCAAAAGTATTAAATATCTATTTAAATTTGTTATTCTAAATTTTGAAATTTGAACCTTCAAAGTTTTTTTTTTTTTTTTTGCCCAAAGAATCTTCAAAGTTTAATAATCACAATTCACACAAATTTAAACATGTACCATCATAACATAAATTAATCCAAGATAAGAAGTCAAGGAACACCTTTACCTTCGGCCAAAATACGGAATGAGATGGGTCATTAATAAAAAAAAATATTAAATGGGTAGGTATAGGCAACCTGTAGGTGTGCCTATAGCATGCCCATTTAAGTCTTAAATGAACCTGTCCCATTATGAGTCTTTTTGGGTTGGTTTAAAATGACCTAATTATATTGGGTTGTGGGCGGGCTTATGGGTTATGGGTTCCGTGCTCAACTCTAAATTCATATGTTTAGAACACTCTCACTAAAGGGAAAGGGTTCGATCCTGGAGTTAGTTAAGGCGCTGGAGGAGGCATCCTAGCTTCTAGATGCCTAGGTTAACGCCTGAGGGTAATAAACGTTTTTCAGGTGATAGTTCTTGCGTTAATCTAACAAGGAATGCTTTGAAAGCTTAAAAATACTTTTGTTAACAGTAGTGTTTCCACCTTTTTGATACATGTTGAATTATTGTATATTGCCACATTAGGGTTTATTTGGCATACTTTAGTATATTTAGTTTATTTTTGGCAAAATTTTAAAGCAATACTTAGTTAAAAAGTATGGGTTTAATAAAATACAGAGCTTAAATGTGTATATAAAACATTAAAATGAATAGTTTAATTAAGCTGATAATTAATAATTGTCCTTTAAAATGGAGGATATTACAGATATAATCTAATTTGATAATTAACTGTTAAATAGTCTAGTAGATACTAGAGAAAATGTAGGGAGTTTAGTCAAGGTTAATTTCGTAATTAAAATTTATATTTTATTTTCTGGTCCTTAGAAGTAATTTCAATTTTTAAGATCTTATTAATAAATACCTTGTTTCCTTGGTTCTTCTCCATAATTCTTCGTAGAATTAATGAGTATCATCTGGTGAGTAAATCATAATCAAAACTGAAAACTGAACCGAAGTCAATTCAGTTTTTTGATTTTGGTTGATTCGGTTTTTTTTGTTTGTAAAATATGCTTATTTCGGTTTTTGATTTGGTTTATTTAAAATTAATTTGACTTTAACCGAAATAGCTATAAAACGGCATTGTACAGTGAATTTTTGTTTCCTTTGAATTTTTTTCTAGAGGTGAATTTTTTAACTGTTTATTTAAAAAAAGATTTCCTATAAAAAGATGGAGCCACGTCAGCTCCAGACCTAGCCCAATTACCCAAGCCTTCCTTTCAATTTCTCTAAACAAGAAAATCGTCAAAACCCTACCCCACTCGCACGCTCAGCTCGCCTTCGACCGATTGTCTCTCTGGCTCTCTCTCGCTACTTGCCACTTGCCAGACCCAAGGTCGGAGTCGGAGCTCCTCCTCTCTTACAGTCACATGCTCAGTATGACACACATTCTCTACAATCTCTCCCCAGCTATTATGTATTCTTTTATAATACTCTGCTCCTTGCTTCATATTTCTAAATAGTTAAAATATGTGTAAACTCTGGAGAACGAAATCACCAAAAAACCAAACCGAAATATTTCAATTTTTTCAGGTTCAGTTTTTTATTCACTTTCGTTTTGATTTGGTTGATAAAAATACATGTATTTCTGTTTTCGGTTTTTTCAATTTTAGCTGAATGCCCAACCGAAAAACCGAATGCTCCCCCTAATCATCTCAATCAAAATGAGATACATTTGACGTGCAATTGCAACATAGAATATCTATTTAAGGAAGTTCTTGAAGGATAATTACCTAGAACCATTTCAAAATAGGGTAAAATAATCTAATCTTCCCTATATTTTATCTTAATTGCACATATATTCCCTTTAAAAACGTAGACTTTAGTGTAGCCGTTTACTATATCCTAGGCAAGAATATTTAATGAGGATATTTAACGTTATAATTATTAATCCATCCTTGATTAATTCTATTAATAAAAATAAATATTTGACAAGTGTTCATAATTAGGAAATAACATATCTACATTTACTGTGGAAACATCCATCCGCAGTAAGCCTGAAACACCGTATCATTTTTTCCCCTCCTCTTATGTTTTACCTCTTCTAGCTCTACACTGGCATAACACATCGTCACTTAGACTTGTTGCTCGTCGCTCAATCCATCTGTTTCAATCTTCATTTGTCATTTCTCGCTGCTCAGTAAAGCTTGAAACATAGCCTAAATCCTTAAGGCAAGCTTAAAGTTCTCAACCTGTTCATGAGCTATGTCTTCTTCCTACACCTATGAAGCAATAAAATTATTCCAAGGCAAATCTAAGGGTACAGAGTTAACACAATTTCACCAGGAAGGCGAAATATATAGCCTAAATCCTCAAGGTAAGCTTAAAGTTCTCAACCTGATAATGTGCAACGATCCTAATCAAATTAGAACTTGTTCTTGTACCAGAATACGCTTTTTTTTTTCCTCAGTACCCTGATGTGACTCGACGTAGATACATTCCTTCATCTCCCTCCACATTGCCTTGAAAATTGGGGTTCCAACAAACTAATAATATTCTCCCAAAACTGGCTTGATTGCCTTTGTGGCCTCTATAGCGTGATAATGAGGCATTGTGGAGAACAGGTGACGAGCTACATGAGTGTCTGTAATATTATGGAAAACATTTTCAAGATACCATAATCCCTGTCTACAGTGGCTAAAGCTCCCTTCAACCAGTCCCACTCAGAGGAATCATAGTGTGGCAATGCAGGGTGAGTGTGCTGCAAAAAAGTGATCAACACCAAAAGATTGATGATTCATCCTCGCATGTTTTTGGCTGGCAGCGACGGCGTGTTATACCAATGTAAAGCCAGAAGAGGTGAAATATAAGAGGAAGATTCCAGTAGGTCAAAATTAGATATAAACAGCGCCAAATTAGATATAAACAGGGGAGGAAAAAATAAAACGGTGTGTTTCAGGCTTGCTGCAGATGGATGTTTCTGTAGTAAATGTAGATATATTATTCTCTTTTATAAACAGGCTTGCTTGTAACGAAAAATGTGTTTAAGGAATTTTAAATTATAAAATACTATATATGATGTTAAAAAAAAATGCTTTTAGCGATTTAAAAAGAATCAAAATAAATATCTTTACCAATAAAAAAAAAGAATCAAAATAAATAAATTTCAATGAATATGATAGAAATTAAAATTATAAAATTTTATAATATAACTAAGGGTAAATGTGGACTCAACACTCCAAACTTTTTTTGGAGGTGCAATTAAAAACGAAAAATATTTTAGGTGTAATTTTACTCCTAATATATTTAAATTGGATCAATTTCACCTGCCCTTTACTGAAATATGGACGGACGTTTTTCCCTTTCCACGTAAGCATTTTATATTACCAATAATAACACTAAATTATTAGAAATGCTACCTTACTCATCTTTTCTACTATCCTCCTTAGAGCTGTCAATCAGGGTCGGTCTGGCCCACCAAGGCCGGTCTGTGAAATGCCAGAGCCTAACTAGGTCGGCCCTCCAGGGCTCGGAGTAAGAAAAACACCTATTTTTCAAAACCCGGCCCGAGAGCACCAGGGCCAGAGCCGGCCGGCAGGGCCTGGAAATTACTATTCCAAATTTTAATTATTTTTCCTCCATTTTTTTAAAGAAATATAATTAGTAAATTACAACATAAATCATTTAACAAATAAACACAGTCACTAATTCATAATCAAAAGCAAACTATGTTCACAAATAACTCATATAAAACATAAAAAACATACTATTAATTACTAAGAGACATTAGTACAATGATTATTATTATCATCATCTTCGCCACTATCATCAATTTCAAGCGACGTTTGATTGTTGATCCTTTATTATTGTCTATAACAAATAAAAAATACATATAAATTATTAAAATATCCAATTTCAACAAGTGTTCAACTTTAAAAACGTTTGATTGTTGAGTGCTCTTCCTTTCATAGAGAACCTTAAACTTTATCTTTTAGACACGATAGTCTTCCTGATGGAGCATTTTCCCATTGGAGCTTGACACGTAGGTAATAACGCATTAAATGTGTCTAATATAAAGCAACCTTTACAAAACTTCACTATTCATTTGAATTCAAAATCCTTCTTGCTTATTGTAAAGAGTGTTTTGATATTTTCTAATACATACATAGTAAGTTTAGACACTCTTTCCAAGATTTTAATCTCTATTGACCCAGATGATTAAACGTACAGATGTGATATTCAGAATTACACAATGTATCATTCGGTTAAGTCTATTGGCCCATATGATTTCTAACTCGTTAGATATTCTCATATCCGAGTGGCAAATAAACCAATGTATTATTTAGATCATTTTAATTCTTGTTTGTTAATGACTAATTTAAAATAGTTCACATTTTTTTAAGGAAAATAGACATCTTAATTTGAAGAAAACCAAAAAAGAAAAAATACAATATGAATAATTTCATGACTCATCAAGCCAACTAGCATGAAAATGATGAATTATTGTGTTTTTATTGAATAAAAGTTTAAATAACGTGACACTTGAAAAGTATGCAAGTGTTTCTCAGATTTCACAACATCTGATATAAAAATTGTAAATATTATTTTCTCAAACAAGTATTTTTGATATTTTTTTAGACTGGTGGTACAAACAAGCATTTTAAAACCTATATTTTAGAATAATTGTAAAACATGTCTAAAATCTTGTAAGAATTGTTTATGCAAAAAATGTATTTTAATACTTTTTAGATGTATTATAAAAGCATTTAGATCAGAAAGTATATTTTAGATGGGTTGTATGTGAAACCAATCTGAAAGTTTAGATATATTTATGTAAATGTTGGCAATCAAAACTCGTATAAACAATGAATAGTCGAAATAGAGTGATCTTAAAAGAATTTTCCCTACGAATCCACATTCCTTAATCATCCAAAAGAAGAGTAGGGAATGCTCATCTCCAAATAATTTCTTTTTATAGAAAAAATACTCCATGAACTAAAAATTCATTAGCTTAAGATACTGGGTTTTGAAAAAATTATTTTAAATATTGGGTGCTACTGATAAAATATATCTAAATTAGGATTAGAAATTAATTAATTTGAGATACCGGGTGCCAAAAATCTTTTAGGGTACAACATACAATTTAATCTAAATAAATAAAAATACATTAAATTTTTCTTTTTTTAAAAAATATGGTCCCTCACCCAAAAATAGGGGATGAATATGTCGAGCTCATAGATTGGATGAGCAAGTCATGCGACCCTTTTTTCTACTAGTATGATAAATAGATAAATAAATGTTGTAAATGGATTCGGTTTCTCTCCTCATCACTCAGAATCATTTAATTATATACATCCAATCAATCTAAAAGCTCACGATATACTATGTTATCAAGCTATTCTCACCTTCCTCTTCTCTTTCATCTTTCGACTCCCACGCCTTGGTTTCAAAGGCCTATGCCATATAAGCATATTTTTTGTGTGCATTTGGACCATTACAACCATCACAGCAATATTCTTCTTCACCTTCCGATTAGTCTTCAATTATTATTATCTGGAAGGTTGCGAGTCATCTTACTGGAATGTTCGACATATGACTTGAATCTAAGAAACGAGCATGCCATATGCATATGCAGCCAAATAGAACCATGGGAGTCAAAACTAGGAAGAGGAAAGAAAAGTCAAAAGAGAGATTTGAGTCAGAACTCAGAAGAGGAGAGAGAGACAAAGGAGAGGATTGTTGATTGCATGGGGCATTTTATACTTTCATATTGATTGGATGGTTATAATTAAAAGATTATAATTGATGAGTGTTGGATATGATTAGTTTTGATAATGTTTTATTTAGATGCTATTATTATAAACAAAAAGATTGTATAATATATTTATATTCTACATAGACTAATTCTTATATTTAATGTAGAATCAAAGATGTGGGGTTCATTTATAAAGAATGATCAAGAGAAGATAAGAAAGAAAGAGTTGAATTGTGGAGAATGATCAAAACAAAAAGAAAAAAAGAAGAACTTGTTGAATGGAATAAGAAAATCATTATACAAGTTTTTAGATTGATTTTAGAAGTCTCCATGATAAAATGGAAGTTGGAATGACTCAATTCGAAGTTAAGATAAGCAAAATCAAGCTTTAGGATGAGCTAACTCGAGCCAGGAAGTCTAAACTCGAGTTAGAATGTTTTTCTACAATGTTTTGCACATTTAATAGGCCAAAACTCGAGCCAGGAAATCATAGACTCGAGTCAGGGTCTAAACTCGAGTCAGCCATTTTTTAGCTTGAGCCAATAGTGATTTTCAAGCCATTTTTGCTCTCTGGAACAAGTTGACTTGAGTCAAGCTTCAGTTGACTCGAGTTAGGTGTGCTTTTTAGCAACTTTGTTCACCTCTGTTTCACGTTCAACTTAGGCAAGGTCTAATAATTCGATGATATCTCCCAAACCAGAGATCGGCACAAATTTTGCATAAAACTAGACTCCCAATACGTCATTTTGATATAAAATTCAAGCCCAAAAGAGTTCAGATCAAGGAGCTATGAATTGTAAAAGTTGGAACTGAAATTCACACCACACAACAAACCTAGCTTTGATATTTTGAGTGTATCTCACAAACTATAAATCCAATTGAGCTAAAACTAGTGGCATATGAAAGTAGACTCAAAATGTGTTCCATCAAGAGTTGAACAAACCAAAATGGAGTTCAAACCAAGAAGATATGACCTTCGAAAGTTGACACTAGAAATTCTGGAAGCATTTTAACATAGGCTCGGTTTTCTGGATATAGCTCACATTATACACAACCAAATGAAGTGAAACCAATTTCATATGAATCTAAACTCAACAAATGTTTCATAGAATTTGGAAACAACTAATTTTGATGAGCTCTTACCTCGGGTCAAGGCTTGTCTAACTCGAGTGGAAGTCAAACAGAAAGATAGACATTTTGTGAAAGGTTTCTGACTCGAGCCAAGAAGTATCAGATTCGAGCTTCTGTCGAACCCGAGAGTTTGAAGAATGGAGAAGACTTTTTGACTCGAGCTAGTAAGTGAAGACTCGAGGCAAAGCAACCTGATAAATCATAAATATGAAGAACTAACTCAAGCCTCAAAAAATGCAACCTCGAGTCTCTATCAAAACTCAAGTCAACATTAGTCTCAACTCGAGTCAAGATGAGACAGAAAGCAATCTAGAGTAAAGCCTAACTCGAGTCAACAAGTTGTAACTCGAGTCAAAGGTGTCTTTCAAGCGCACAGTTCAAACTCACCGTGTCTAAAATCTTAGATTCTCTTCAAGAATATCCATATGAATTCCAAAAAGACTTATACTACTTCTTAACATTATTTATATCATTTGTGTATAAATTTCATATGATTATATGAAGGATTAACAACAGCTTACCAAAAGCAGATGATGACGTTAGAAGTTTCAACGGCTATATTTATTCTAACGGTCATATGCTAAATGGGAAGAATTATTCAAATGGTCAAATACTCTTCACCAATTATAACAGGAGAAGCATTCAAGATATAAGAGGTTAGACTCAAGAGCTTGCACTGTCGAAATGCCAACATGCTGAATTAAATGTTTATCTCATACACACTCTGTTCTCAATGTCTACATAGCTTATCATAGAGAGTGAAATTATTTATATTATACTTCAGTGTTTATTCATTCACTCTGAGAGAAGATTTATTGTAATAATTTTATTTTAGAGTTACTCAAGATTGAGATGGGGTGATCTTAAGTGAGAAACCAATTGTATCCTTACACTGAGTAAGGGGAAGTATCTCGGTGAGAGATTCGACTTCACAAGTATCTGGATAAACTGATGGGATTGTATAGGCTTTTTTTGTGCCCGGATTAAACAAGAGGATAGTGGATTGAAAATCTCAAGTGGAGCTTAGAGATTGGACGTAAATTAAGGATTAAGTCGAACCAATATAAATCTCAGTTTGCATCTTCTCTTCCCTTATCTCTTATATTTCCAATTTATGTTTATTTGAATATCTAAACTGTTGATTTAGAAGTCGTGAAAAGACTTTCAATCTTCCTAAGTTTTTATCTTACATCCAATTCACCCCCTTCTTAAGTGATAGCCGGTTCTAACAATGAGAAGAGAAAAGATACTGAGAAGATCTACCTGTTGTATATAGACTGAAAGAGGAGATATAGCATGTAGAAGCCTAGGAGGCTAGTAAGGGTAGCTTTTCTATATTTTAAAAAAAAAAATGTGAAGGGCTATGTTATATAAGGGCTGTAGTCTTGAATTCCAGATGGTCCCATAAATACTAATTAAGAATTCGTTAAAGTTGGAGACTTGATTTTGGATTTCGTATATCATGTGACTTTAAATGGATTTATCCTTTTTAAATTTCTCTCAACCTATCATTTATAGGAAATTAAAAATAAAAACTACTCCATCCGGTCCTAATTATAAGACATAGTTGATTTTTTTAGAGAAATTAAGGAAACTAATTAAATTACTTTAGACTATTTTTATTTTTATTTTTTTCTTCAAACTAATTAGTTTAACTAATAAACTAATATATAATCTAAAAATGCACAACATATGAAATGATTAAGTAACTTATTTAGCTTCCTTAAAATCTCCAAAGAAAGTCAACTATGTCTTATAATTAGGACCGGAGGTAGTACATACGAATGAAAAAAGTATAACACGACAAGAATATGGGACGAAACTTCTTTTTGAGAAAGAGAATACATACTAATAATGTTAATTATGTAATGCCAAACGTAGAAAATGTCAACCAAACTTCACTATATTGGTCAAATTTCGATCAGTTTGCAACTACCCAACATCACTTCACTTCATCAACAATTCAAAACCCCCACCACCGATAAATCATTCATATCAACCAGAGAAACCAAAACAGAAAAACCTCACATCAACAGGTTTAAATCCAACAAAAATTCAACAAAGTTTAAAACTTATAATTACCACCAAACAATTAGATAGGGATGGTAAAAAAGGCTGGCCCTTCACAGGTCAAGGGCCTAATAGGGAAGGGCTGGCTAAAGAAAAAAAATCATTTTTTAGGCTCGGTCTTTGAACATTAAGGTCAAAGCCGACTTTATAGAGTTAAAGCTATTTTAACAATATTTTACTTTATTTTTCAATTTTTTTAAGGAATAAAATTAGAACAATGAAAATCTTAATTTAACACATAAATGTTGTCAAAATTAAGGTATAAACGATCGCATCATATAACAAACAAACACAGTCATTAACCTATAATTAAAGGTAAATTACAAGCCACATAACACAATTACAAATAATTAATTAAAAGACTTAACAAAATTTAAAAATATTTCGTATAAATATATATTGAAAAGTGTAAGTAGTCAATAAATTAAACAATACATTTGAGCAAAAAAAAAAAATAAACAATACAAAATATGAACAAACCAATAACTAGAAAATAAGTCAAAAAATACAAAATTGGTTCACTTATGAAATAAAAAATATCTTTTTATAAGATTTTAATTTTTAAAATTCTTAATACGAGATGTTTTTATAAAACTAAATTCTGAAAAAGATAATAACATCTAAATATTTGTAAAATCATTAACAAAGTATAAAAAAAACAGTAATATTATTATCATATTAATTATTATTATTTTTTTAAAAAAAACATATGTAGGCCTAAAAGTACTAGCTCTTAACCCTTTAGAGCTGGCCATTTTAAGTCAGGCTGGCCCTCTTATACTGACTTTCACTTTTAAGACACAAATTAATGACATGTTTTTCCTGCTCCACTTTTAGGATAAGAGAGAACCCCCGGGGGGATCATGACTGAATCAAAAGATTACCAATACTTGTTTAAATTTTTGTATATTAATTTTTCAATCTTCTATAATCATAAACTAAAATTTTAAAAATCTGATGTAATTTCTGTAAAATTTAAACTCAATTTTAATCAGAAATTTTCTACAAACAAAAGAATTTTTTTTTTGATAGGAACAAACAAAAGAATTGACAAAAGCAGAACAAGCAAAAACATCAATGTACCACACTCTGACCCAGTTACCGGCACCTGGCCCTGCCACGTGGCTCCCATGGTTCTTCATTAGGGTTTACTTACGACGTTGTAGTCCGCGCCTCAGGGGGCGGCGTTTGACCGTCGGAGCCTCTGGAGGGATCATCGGAAGACCGTCGTAAGGCCTCATCAGTCCCGCCACGGTTCATATCCTCGATCATACAAACCACAACCGGCATGGCGGGCCTTTGATCCGGCACGACGGAGACACAAGCCATCGCTATTTGCAAGAGCTGAACCATCTCTTCCTCGACGTTGTGCTGCCTCGTCAGCTCGGCGTCGAACACTTCGGCGGTCCATTCCTCCCGAACCACCGACTGGACCCACCTCGGAAGGTCGATGCCTTCCTCGCCCAGCGTCGCTTGGTTCGGAGCCTTACCGGTTAGGAGCTCCAGCAACAGTACTCCGAAACCGTACACATCGGATTGGAACGTAGTTTTTCGGGTTTCGACAACCTCGGGTGCCCGATAACCTCCGACCCGATTGGATGGGAGGATTGATCCGAAAAGTGGGTTCAGCCCGAAGTCCGAAACGCAAGCCTCGTGGTCATCTCGGAGGAGGATGTTGGAAGATTTTATGTTGCCGTGGACCACATTTGCTGACACGTGTAGGTGGGCCAACCCTCTTGCAGCTCCTTTCGCTATTCTTATCCGGTTATCCCAGTCCAGTGGGGTCCTCCCTGACCCTCTACTCCCTGTAAAATCATCACATTGTATTGTGAGTGAAAAGGAAACCAGCGATTTCCTTATGATCTTGCAGGTAGATGAAAGATCCAAACGTTGTGGGTAAAAGAAATGGAAGGATTTTGTTACGTTACATCATTACATGTGTTTGGAGGAGTTGGTGGGTTGTCCAAGAAGAAGATAAGTCACAAGTTTTTGCCTTGTTTTTACTCATTTATTTTTATTTTCAAATATAAGTAAACATTATTAATTAAAAAAAGATTAAAATGTAAGTGCATGTTAGGGTGGATTCACTTGTACAGTTATCACTTAGATTTGATATGTCAGCAATTTCTGTAAAGTGAGTAGACTAACGACATCAAAATTGGAAGACTAAAAATGCACTTTTAAAACATAAAGGGCTAAAATGAATTCTGATGCAAACATAAAAGATTAAACGTATATTTTAACATTTAAAAAATAAATAAAGGAAACACAAGCCGAGAGGGGAAAACAATCTACTAAAGAAAACACAAGCCAAAAGTGGGGAAGCAATCTTAATTCGGTAGTATGTTCTTGGATTATTTGTTTGACTTCTTATAAGACTATATGTAGAGATTATTTGAGAAGAAACTACATTGCATTACAATGACTATATAATTTTTAAATTAGATTTTATAACATTTCAATGTCTCGCTCTTAATATTATCCGTTTTAGGACTTTGTTGCTCCTCACGTTTTAAAAACGTGTTGATGGAAGGTATTCAAACCCTTACAAGACATCTTTCATTCGCTCTCCAACCGATAACGAAAGATATCTTATAATGATTTGAATATTTGCCCCCTCAATACGTTTTAAAACCTAACCAGGACCCAGAGTGGATAGTATGCGCTGAGGTGTTATAGATTTTCCTTACAAGATTAAACCATCAGCAGTATCTTTTCAAATAGCCAATTTTTTAAACTATAATTATATTTATAAGCTTATAAAAATCCTATACCAAAAAATATTGTAATTTAGAAAAAGTAAAAAATTGAGACTCAGAGAAAACAATGTTAGAAAAAACATGCATTAAATCTATTCCATTTTTTTAAAAAGAAAATAACCAAAACCATGTTCTCAAATGAATAGTTTCCTTCATGATTTTTTTTGGCCAACAGTTCCCTTCATTTTACCCACTTGGTAACTTGAAGCAACCTGTTAAGCAGCAAGCACTAACATTGGGTTCTAATGGGTTATTTGTTGGTTATGTTCTGAACTTTTTCTTTGTTCTTTTCTTGGGGAAAGAGAAAAGGAGAAAAAGCGAGGGCCAGAAAATAATGTCGGCGACGATGAAAGGAGCTCGTGAGTGTCCTAGAAATTATGAGTGCGTGTTGCTTTGTGAATTAAAAAAAAATTAAAAAGAAAAAGAAAAGAGCCCATTTGAGAATGTTTCAGTCTCAATCATGGACAAACTTTTCCCACCTCCATTATCAAGCTCCTCCTCACGCAGGAGCGGCAATTTTCAGTCATTGGTCCAAGCAAGGAATAATTTATCCATAATTATAATAATTTACCAAAATTAGCATTATTATAATAATTAGTCCCAGAAGAATTAAGTAACTATCATTATCATATATGAAAGCAACAGAGAAAGAAAATAGGATTGAAGGAACAAGAACGCACCGTGAAGCAGAGCAGCAACGCTACCCGCAGGCATGTAATCGTAGACGAGCAATTTCTCATCTTTGGAGAAGTAAAATGCTCTGAGAGGAACCACATTTTGATGCTTAATCTTCCCTAGAATCTCCATTTGTGTTTCGAACTCCTTCTTCATCGCCGTCACGTCCTTCAGCCTCTTCACCACCACCGTCGTTCCCTCCTCCAGCACCGCCTTATACGACGTACCAACGGTTCCCTTCCCCAGAACTTCCGCTGAAGCTCGAAGCAAATCTTCCAAATCGAAACTATAAATCCCACGTTCCAAGAAAACTAATTTGCTCCTCTCTGCTGCCTCAGCAGACCCACCTGTTACATCGTCTTTCGACGATGAAGTTGCCGCTTCCGCCGCTGGAGCAGCCCGTGTTTCAGTTGCCACCGGCTTCGGCGTCTTCGAAGCTTGCTGACGCTGGCGCCTGCGGAGGCAGAGCAAGAGAAGGAACAATAGTAGCAAGAAAGCAAGAACACAGCCAACTGAAATTCCGACGATGGCTCCAGTGGAGAGCTTCTTGGACTTTCTTACGTGAACTGGAATCGAAGGAACGACGGCCGAAGGAGCCGGCGCCGGAAAGAATGGGTTACACGATTGTAATGGGGCTCCACAGAGAGCGAGGTTTCCGGCAAATGAGGCTTCGGGGAATTTCGAGAGGGTTTCGGGGATTGAACCATTGAGCTGATTATGGGAAACATTGAAGCTCACCAATTTGGTGGTAATGCTTGGAAGATTCCCAGAGAATCTATTGTTTTCCAAGAAAAGACCACTCAGGCGGGTCAAATTGTTGATCGAGAAAGGAATTGAACCCGTGAAATTGTTGAACGAAAGGTCCAGACGCGCCAAACGAGTCAACCGAGTCACCGTGGCGGGAAACTCGCCCGAGAGCTTGTTGTCCTGGAGGTAGAGGCTACGAAGCAAGGTCAAATTAGAGAAATCCGAGGGGATCTCGCCGGAGAGGCCGTTAGACCGGAGACTGAGCACGCGGAGGCGATTGAGCCGGCCGATGGTGTCAGGCGGAATGGGACCAACAAGGTCGACGCCGGGAAGACGAAGAGAATACACAAAAGAACGCGACGAGTCACATTGAACTCCAATCCAGTCGCAGGCCGAGTCGGAATCGTTCCACTGGAGGCGATTCGCGTGAGGAGTTCGGGAGATGAAAGCAAGTAGGGCTTCCTTGTCCTGAGTCGGCTCCGAGTTAACTCGCCAACTCAGTGTCAGAAGAAGAAACAGAACAAGAATCACCATCATCATCACAGGCCCAGCATCAAAAACCACCCCCATTGACATAGAAAGACGAAATCAAAAACAAAATGTGATACACAATCGATAACCACCCAATCACAGAGGAGGCTCGTGAGGATGAGTTTTAATAAACCCAGAAACAGTTTTGAGGCAAAATGCCATAAGAGACAGAAGAGAGAGAGAGAGAGAGCTGTATGAGTGGGTATGTATGAGTAGGACAGTATCACGAGGCAAGAAAAGAAGAAGACAGAAACTGGAGGGTTATTGGGGTCGGAACTTGTAGAGCTGAAACGTTTACTTTAATATTAATTTTGATTAATTAGGACAGTGGAGTAAAAACACAAAAAGAATTATAATAAACGATCAAAAAAAAATAATATTTATTAAAAAGGATCATAAAAATGGTAATTATTTTGAAGAATAAAAAATTAAAACATTAAAATAAAGAGACTAAATTACTCTTGGTCAAATTTCCTATATTATCTCTAATTAAATTAGAATCTGAGGTGATTGATTGAAAATGATAAATAGAAATCAAATCAGAATCTGGAATATGCAAGTTAGAATTTCTATTAATAACTTTTTATCTCTTTATGAAGAAGAAATCGCAGGTTCTTTCATCCATAAATATCTCCTAGGTGTCCTCCCCTCTGTTCTATGATATTCAAGTTCTTCTTCCTGGTAATTTTTTATCTCGTTTTCCTTTAGTTCGGTTCTTGTTATAATCATTAAAATCTGATTAATCCTTACCCTTTAGTATTGTATATTTTTCAAACTTTTGTTTTAAATCACCAAAGTCAATTCACATGGTCTATCATTTTTCTTTCTTTATGTGGAATGGAAGATTGTCATATATTATTGTTCCAAAAAAAAAACGGTTCGCAAACATTAACCTGTAGGTTTTTTTTTTATGGTTAATAGATATTTCATTCCAAAAAAAGGTTGTCATATATTATTGTTTCAAAATGTTTTTTTCATTTCTCACTTTTATGTAAAAAATTGCATAACCAAGGGCAATGTAGTCTCTTTATATTAATGCTTTAATTTTTGGTCCTTCAAACTAATTACCATTTTTTATAATCCTTCTTAATAAATATTATTTTTCTTAGGTCCTTTATTATAATTCTCCTAATAAAAAACTAAGAAAAACAACTTTTCAATTATAGGCGGGTTAATATAACCCTTAATTTTTTAAGTTGGCTCTTATTTTAGTTTGCACCATTAAATTTAATGGTAAATCAAAAGTTTTAATCCTTGAAAGAATAAAATGATTTAGATTTTTTATGTTTTATACTTCATAGCCTTTATTATAAAACACCAACTAGTAAGTATATTAAGTTTATTTTATAAGGCATTTGCTTGTCCCAATGATCATTAATTATTTTTTCTATATATGCCCTCTAATTATTAAGGGTAGTGGATGAAAATAATTAATATAATATTATAGTTTAGAACAATTAGTAAGAGTAATATTAGAAATTACTTAAATTATAGGATAACTTTATTGACTTTAATTCTTCTTATTGATTTGTAATAATTATTAGTTGGTGCCTTATTTCTCTTTGATCCCTATTATAATTCACCAACTAATAAATTTATTTGGTCTTTTTTTATAAAACACTTGCTTATTCCTAAGAAGCATAAATATTTGTTTTCATGTATTCCCATAAATAATAAGGGTAGTATATAAGAGTAATAATTAATATAATATTAACATTTAATACAATAGTAGATGTAATATTAAAAATTACTTAAATTTTAGAATAATTTTATTAATTTTAATTATTTTTATTGTTATGTGAGAAGAGTTAGTTGGTAGTTTTATAAGCCGGAGTAATAAACACGAGCGGGAGTGGCTAGAGGGACTAATAATTGTGTAATTGTCAGTTTTTTTGACCAATGTGTGATTGTGAGTTTGTAAGGCACGCGCTTATGGCTTTTTTTCCTTTTTTTTTTTTTGGCTCAGAATTTTGACGAGTTTTACACTTCCGCGGTTGAGATCCATGGTTCGTCTCGTCTAATTTGACCGCAATAATTCATTGATATAATACGGATACGGTCGTATCATTAAGGGCCTTCAGTATTAGTAATTAATTACTACTACCATACTAGTCGGCGTCACATTAAAAACTAGATTTATTTCCACATGAGAATTGGTTGATGGTGATTTCTAAACATATGAAAGCACAAAAACATTCTAATAATATCATTCTTTTTTATTACAAATTAAATAAATAAAAAATATTACTCATATTAATGTAATGTCAGAATATGGTTAGAAAAATTAAATAAAAAAATAATGCAAAGAGAAGATCTTTTTATTTATATACAAATGCAAAAAGAAGATGAAAGCATGTTTTTTTTTTTTAATATAGGATAGCATATTGTCATAATTAATTTTGGTTGCTAACTAATGTCGCTAATAATTTCTTCGTTGTTAGATCAGATTTTCATCAAAATGATAAAGATAGATGAAATTCTGATCTAACAATAAAAAAAAATGATTGTGATTTAGTAGTAATTAAAATTGATAGTAACAATATCTTGTCCATTTTTTACTTAGAAAATTACAAAAAGATAAATTAGTGATACCAATATACTATATCGGGTTCTAATTATAAGAGCATATCAATTTTTTTTAGAAATTAAAGAAACTAACTAAATTATTTTAGAGTATTTTAATTTTAATTTTTCTCCAAATTAATTAGTTTGACTAATAAATTAATATATAATATAATAATAAACAACATATGATAGGATTAGATAACTTATTTAGTTTTCTTAATTTCTCCAAAAAAAAGTCAACTCGGTCTTTTAATTAAGACCGAATGGAGTACCAAATTCTATGTTAGAACAGGTGGACAAATCTGGAATTATAAAATCTTGACAAAAAGACATCTCTGCCCTTGAGTTATCTTTTTCTAAATGAAAGTCGCCTTCGTTGTATCAAATTGGGCTCTCATCAATATGTAGTTCTTGCCAAAACTTAGGGCTTTTCAGGAATAAATTTCGAATATTTCTTTTTCTTCCTCTTTATATGAAGAATTAACCGAAGATGTGAGATAACTAGGAAATGAAAATGACCCAGACAGATCCAGAAAATTAAAGTTAATTTGGGATGGGATGAGAAAGATTCCAAAACGCTCCTTCTCCAGTGAATGATCTTCCCCAATAATCTTCAAATGGGAGCACAATGAAGATAAAGAGGGATGAAGCAAGAGGCCAATCTCAATAATATTCTTGATGGAAGGTGGTGAAATTACCAATACAAACGAGGATTGTAAACCTTTCAAAATGGCTTAGCAAGTATATATCCGAATCTGTCGAGAAATTGAACCAGGACGCTCAAGACCAGCTCTCTGGGTTTGATCCGAAGGACGAAGCTGCTCCATTAGTTGCTCCGGCCAGTGACATTGCTTACAGGAAGAACTAGTTTTGGTACATTGTAGCTTCTGGAATCATTGATTTATGCATGAGCTCTAAACTTGTGATGTCCAGTTGTCGATTATGGCCTTAAGATGGAAGATTTGGGCATGGAGCAGAAAAACCATTTGATTATGAGGTGAACGAGGGAGAAGATGGAGTGAAGTAACTCAAGGACAATGACGTCTTTTTGGTAAGATTTCATAATCCCAAATTCGTCCAGTTGTACTGACATGAGATTTGGCATATTTTGGATCATTGATTTGTACTTTTGTAATTTTCAGATTATTTTTATGGGATTCCCCCCCCCCCCTTTTTTTTATACAGCCAGTAGGAAAAGGGGCAGACAGAGCTTGAACCCTGAATAAAGGGGAACGCCAACTTTGGGAGCTTAAAAGGAAGTCAGGTTATTATACCATTGACAAATGTATCAAAATGAACCTATGATTAATTTTTCATATTTATAAGTGACTCAAAATTAACTTACTGCCCGGCCGGCCTTACATTAAAAAAACTTGGAAAAAATTTACTAAAATATGATTTTTCATTGAAAAAATATAATCAAGGAAAATGACCCCAAAAAAAAAACACTTGAACTTCAAAATTTTGTTGATAATAACAATAATGAGATTAATAAGAATAATAAAGTAATTAAAAATTTGTTTTTTTGGAAAATCACATATTTAAAATTTTGAATTTTAAATGGTATTTTATTGGGATATATAATTATGTATTGGGAAAAAATTAAGAGAGGATTGGAAGAAGATCCTATCAGAATTTTTTTCTTCTTCTCTTCTTTGAATTCTATCTTTACCTTTAGATAAAATATAATGAATGGTTTAAATTTAATATTTTATAAAGCTATTAATATGTACTTTATAATTTTTTATTTGTATTATAGTTATAAATTATGTAGATCATATTTTAAAAGTTTAAGTTTATTTATTTATGTTTTTAATAATAAAAATGTTACCAACTAGTAAATCTTAATCATCCATTTGTTTTAGGGAAAATGACATCCAAGTCCCAAGAAACATACAAAATATTAAAAAAATCCCAACCCAAAATCACATATAAAAAAAGTTCCTAAAGACTTTTTTGATAATATTTGTAGTAAAACAAAATCCAAGTGTTTAAATTTTGTTGTGAATAAAACATTTTTTGTTGTGAATATAGCTTTTTTCTATTATGAATGGCGAGGTTTTAAATTTTATTATGAATATAGCACTTCCTATTGTAAATCTAGTTTTTGTTGTTGTGAATGGCCTTTGTAAGCTTAGGATCTGAGTTTGAAACAAAATCCAGGTGCTTAAATTTTGTTGTAGATATAGCACTTCTTGTTGTAAATATAGCTTTTTCTGTTGTGAATGGTTAGGTTTTAAATTTTATTGTCAATATAGTACTTCTTGTTGTGAATCTAACCTTTTGTGTTATGAATGACCTCTGTACACTTAGGGACCTGAATTTGAAACAAAATCCAGATGTTTAAATTTTGTTGTGAATGACTAGGTTTTTAATTTTTGTTGTGAATATAACATTTCATGTTGTGAATATAACACTTTCTGTTGTCAATACAAATATGTGATTTTGGGTTATGACTTTTTTGATATTTTGTATATTCTTTGAGACCTGGCTGTCATTTTCCCTTTGTTTTAATGTAAGTGTGAATATGAGATTTTGGAAAGAAAATGAGAGAATCAAGAGAATATGATACAAGAAAAACTAATAAAATGAGATGAAAAGCGCAAAACTTAGAAAGGAAGCCAAAGTTTATAGGTAACTTATATTTTGTTATAAATTTATTATCTAAATTAAGAAATGAAATGAAAATCTAATTATAAACATATTTCTAAATAATTTTTCTAAATTATAATGATTTGTATTAATTAGGGTGTTCATAGACCTCAATCGCCCTTTCGCTTTTTTTAAGGGGGGGAACCAAAAAGCTTCGTTGCCTAGAGTGCCCTTCCAGCATGAAGAGAAAGTGCCTAGTCTGTCCTCAAAAAATGGTTTGAAACAAAAATAGGCATTTTTAGGCCGGACTAATTGTTGGGCAAGGTCAAGCATTGAACACAATACATTGCCCTACTCATTTGGCATCCAATATATATAAAATACTCCCTCTGATCCTAATTATAAGAGCTAGTTAATTTTTTTGGAGAAGTTAAGGAAGCTAATTAAATTACTTTAGAGTTTTTTTATTTTTATTTTTTTTTCAAATTAATTAGTTTAACAAATAAACTAATATATAATTTAAAAATATACAACATATGAAATGATTAAGTAACTTATTTAGCTTCTTTAATCTCTCCAAAGAAAGTCAACTAACTCTTATAATTAGGACCGGAGGTAGTATATAATTTAGCCCCCAAGCTAAGTTTCCTTCTAATATGAAGTTTGTTTTATCTTGTTTTGGAATGCAAATTTTTGGTGATGAGTGATACAAATCATTTTTTAAGCTTAAGGTCTATACTTATTGACCAGTGTAATCTTTTTTTGGTGATGAGACAAACTTGTCAAGGGTTTTGCTTAATTACTATTGATGTAGATTTGCTTTTGATTCGTGATGGTAGCACTTTCAAGTCTTAGTTGTAGAGTTGTTTGAGTACGGATGTTGTATTAAGAGATATATTATGTTGAGTCTGATTATAGAATTACGTACGTGAAATCTATATATTTTATAAGGCTTATGATATGTGCAGTGACTGCAGGTAAGGATTTTTGCAGTGAGGTTGATACTGCACTATTTTGATTCTTAATTCCTAAATTGGACCTATTTGATTTATTGTTGTGATTAAAGAATAGAGAATCTGGTAATTGATTCCTAATTTCTACATGGAAATAAATCACCGCAATCTTCATTTGCCTATTTGCTGGAAATCACAATCAAATCTGCTAATTGATTTCTAATTCATATATGGAAATAAATCACCGCAATCTTCATTTGCCCGTTTGCTGGAAATTACAATCAACATTGTCTCAATAAATCATCGCGATTTTTTGATATTATAGCTATTACGCTTTTTTTTTTCTAACGACATAGCACAAAATGGTACAGTATCAACCTCACTGCAAAAACTCTTAACTGCAGTCACTACTCACTACACACATCATTTCCCCTATTTTATAATACCGGTAGTAACATTATTAAATTCTGTTTTGTTTTTTTGGTGACATCGTTAATTCCTTTAAATAACGCTATTTTGCTTTTATTTTCCTTCATAATTGAATTTTTTTTAATCTCTATAAATTAAGGAGATATCATAATTTAAAAGTAATTTTTTCCGCCAAAAAAAAAAAACTAGAGGATTTGGGTTTGATCCTTTAATCAATAAATATAATTTATTTATGATTATTTTATAATTTAATTTTTATAATCCCTTATAATTGAATTTTTTATCTCCATATTAATCAAGAAAAATAATTTATTCATGATAATAAATATTAGGGTATTCAATTTGGTAATAAGTGCAAGGGATTCAAGTTGGATCCATTAATCATTAAAATATAATTTAATGATAATTATTTTCTAATTTATTTTTAATATTTCTAATTTGTTTCGATTATATTTTTGCATTGTGATTCATTATAGGAATTTGAGCTTGAGCATAAATATATTAATTTAAATCTAAATAATTTCAAAGTCTTTATGAAATTCTTTTTCTTTATTAACATTGTATGCTTTTGAAAACATATGAGTGAGAATAAACAAGGCATATACACAACCGACTTCATATAACCTAATGGAGGCATCACATAGATATGAACTTCCTCGTGCAATGCACAAGCACTAATACTTGTTATGAAATATATTGGAAGTTCAAAATACCATTAATCCGGTTTTAATTAGAGTCTTCTTCATATATGATATTATAGGTAGGGCGTCACTCCTTGGATGGAGAAACTCATCTTGCCCATCAAGATTGCAAAATGTAACTCATTTATTTTTTGGATTAGGTGTTGGACGGGGGCCAACCCTACCCAAGAAGGACCCTAATAATGATAAATAGATTAGATAAATAATAAATTATTTCTATCCAAAATTACTTCAGTTATAAATACCCGATGAATAAATTAGATAAATGATAAAATATTTTTATCCAAAATTACATCAGTTATAAATATAAATATAAATAAACATATATGTATATATATTATATTAAATAAAGCTTTCTATGCATGTTGATTTCTGAAACTACGGTCTGATTTTTTCTATCAAATGTGGTCAGGATATAGTATACTCACTAAGCTTTAAAATGAGTGGTAGAACGTGTTAAACAGAGGTCAAGAACTCGAGATATAATTTTTCAAAGTTAGGTCATGAATCTGGAAAATCTGAACTTTTCATCTGGAATGTTAATTTTTGAGTAAAATAAAAACTAAGTAAACAGCCTCTTATGACCTTAAGACTTTGTGGATATATAGTAGACCTCTTGAGCTTTAATATGCCTCCAAGAACACATTAATTGGATAAGTATAGAAGGAGTTATGAATTTTTAAAAATGATCCACTATTCTAGAGCAAAATCTGGGTAGAGGTTACTTGTCGTTGAACTGTGAATGGTATGCGTATGTGTAATTTCTAGAACCATTTTTCCTAGAAACTATACTTAATATGGAGTTCATAGGATTTGGAATCACCTTATTTGGACATCTAGAACTTCATATATGAATTTTTAAAACTTGTCAAGAAATTTGGAGAATTCTATTTTCAGATTCAAACTATGTCCAATTTTCAAAAATTTGGGAATGTTTCAGCCATATATTAACTAGGTGATTATTTTTATTTAAGAATATACTTACAAAGATTTAATTAGGAACTGGAATCACCTCGTTTGGAGTTTCCTAGATTAAGTTATGATTTTTCCAAGTTCCTTCAAAAATTATAGTCAAATTTTCTGTTAGGTACGAAAATGATAATATTTTTGGATAAATTTATCTAACCATGACTTGATAGCTTTGGGTAAGATAATAGGTATTTAATTATATCTTGGTGAATATATATGTATAAGGATAAAAGATCACTAATCATGAGCTATCTCTATGAATTTCAAAATTTATAGAAATTGATAATTGCTTGAGCTTAAGAGAGAGAAAAGTGAACCAAAAATATTTTGGTAAAGGTATAGTTTAGAAGGAGTAACAAGTGAGTGAATAGCGTCTCTAATTTATATAAATGATTATTTTTGAACTTTTATGTTTATTTCCATACTCAAAAGTATTATTTTGTGAAGGAATACTTGTAGATAGTTTATGAGTAAAGAATGGTGATTTTATTTGTTATTATATATTTTATTCCAATTGTGTCAAAGCATAATTCATGATTATGTAGTTAAATGGAAATGAGACTTTTGAGATATTTTTTTATAAATTTTATATTGAAATTATCTTGGATTTTGGAAAGTTTATAAGCTAGAATTTAATATTCGAAATGGAATGTTGTTACACAAGTTCTTGATGTTTTAAAAGGATTTTATCGACAAATTGAATTTGAAGGAAACTTTTGAAATATTGTTTGTAAAACTCCATGCTGAGGGATTTGATTATAAGTACAAGATAGAACTATTATTATCTTGAAGGAAGAATTTTTATTACTTTGATAAATTGACCCCAAGCATGCTTGAAAATGTTTTGAAGTGAACTGAATACAGAACTCTGATTACTAATAGTTGTACTGTTAGTTTTTGTACACCATGGTTAACCTCAAGCTCGATTGATATTCATTGAATTTGTTCTCATGCTTGTTATTTGTAGGTTAACCTTGAGCTTGTTGTTCTCTTGTTGTACTTGTTTCATGAACTACATGTCCATACTTGTTTCATAGCCTTGGGTCATACCTGGTTAGTTACCCCATGGACTATGTGTGCATGGTTGTTTCATGGCTTCAAGCCATGCTCAATTAGTTACCCTCATGGATTGCGTGTTCATACTTGTTTCATGGTCTCGAGCCATACTTAGTTAGTTACCCTCGTGGACTGTGTGGACATACTTGTCATCCGTTCTGTAAGAAGTCCTACGGAAAGATGAGGTTTGAGAATTATGGTTTAAATTGATTATATTAAATCAAAGGTTTTACTACATATTTAAATTTATTTGATTAATGATATTTTAAACATAGTTCTATTTTATTCATGATCCGTATGGTTTAGAAATTGAAGTTTATTGCAATATTGTAATTATCAAAAGATTTAAAATGTTTAAATTATTTACTTTTGTATTACATTATAAAAATGAGACGTTATTCACCAAAAATTTGCTTTAATTCAGACGATATTGCTGATCATGTACCTCCTACTGAGCAATGAAGAGTCTCCTTAAGGATTTAAAGTTTGTTGGCTCATTTTGAAATATTGCTACTTGATGTAATCAGAACACTAGACTTTTGTATTAATAGTTAAAGCTAGATGCTCCATGTAATTTATAGGTAAGATCCATGTATTTTGGAACACATGTTTATCAATTTAAGTAGTGGCGGAACCAGGAAAAAAAATTTAGCCCGGGCCAAAAAATAAACATATTGAACTACTTTCTTTAATTCTTATTATAAGGTACCAACTAACAAGTATATTTGGTTCTTTTTATAAAATATTTGTTTGTTTCCAAATAGCATTAAATATTTTTTCCAATGTATACCCATAATTAAAAAGGTGATGAGTGAGAGTAACAATTAATAAAAATTAATTATTACTCTTTTTTTAAAAAAAAAGGAATAATAATTAATATGATATTAGAGTTTAGTGTAATTAATAGGGATAATATTGAAAATTACTTAAATTTTAGGACAAATTTAATTACTTTAACTGTTTTTATTAACTTGTGAGAATTGTTAGTTGGTTCCTTAAATAAGAACCAAAGGGAGTATTTATTAAATAGTATCAAATAACCTAGAAAATACAAACAAATAATAACAGATAATTATAAATTAAAACAATATATAAGATTATACTAATTTTTTCGGTATCTCAAACAAAAATTTTACTTTCCTCTCACATCCTAATGAGTAATGAAACAAATATTATCTTTATAAAGAAGATAAAAAATTATCTGAGGCCAAATTTGTGGCCAAATAAAATATCATATAATAAATATATATATTTTCTAGTAAATTTTATAAGATCACCAACTGGCCATCAAGAGGTTCCGCCTCTGAATTTAAGGCTTAAGGAATATAAGTTCACTCATATTCCATGTCGGTCATCCTTTTAGGTTTCAAGGCGTGACAAGCAGAATTTGAATATAGGGCATTGTCCCTTGGAGTATGTGAAGACATGTGGGCGATGCGACTTCTTAAAGAGATTAAGGCTGATCCAGAAAGACTCATCAAAGTATGGTGTGACAATATGTCAATAATTAGGATTGCAAACAATCCTATTCATCATGACCAAATGAAGCATGTGGAAATAGATAATCATTTCATTAGAGAAAAATCAGAAGCAAAGGTGATGAATCTATCATACATTCCATTAGAAAAACAGGCTACAGATATTATGACCAAGTCTCTCAGTTAAGGAAAGTTCAAAGGTCTTAAAAGCAAGATGGGAATGATCAACATCTAATCACTAACTTGAGGGGGAGTGTTGGAATGGGCTTAGCCGTCACTTATGGGCCTTTCTCACTTAAAATCTAATTTCCCTCATCTGTTATGTATCAAATCTGTTTAAATTTTACCACCGAGGACAGCAGTGCAGTGGCACAGCTGGTGGTATTGAGATGCCTTATATCTCCCCTCAGGTCCCGTGTTCGAATTCCCCCTCCCCTCGCCTTGTATCAAAAAAAAAATCTGTTTAAATTTTAAATTATTGTTTCCTTGATTTTAAAAGAGATTCTAATGACCAGATTTCCTTGATAATAGGAGAGATATTAGTGATCTGATGAAGTTAACCACCTATGGGTTTCTCCTATATATGTACACACATATTAGATGAATAAAACATATGAAAAGCTACGACTCTAAATATTTTAGATATAATATTATGGCATGTATATGAAAATGAGTTGAATAACATGATATGAATGTAAGAATCTTGAGTTTTTCTTATTGTGCTATTTATTAGATTGGGATGAGATAGAGTAGTTTGTTCCACGACGAGGTATAGACTCCATTATTGCATGATGGTTGGATTTTTGTTGTACCAAGGGGCTGCAACCACTACCAAAAAAACTTTGGATTACCTACGGAAATTACCGACGGAATTGGATTTCTAACGGAAAATGTCTGTCGCAAAAAAAGAAAGAAAGAAAAACATGGGAGAAGACATTATCGATGGAATTACCCACGGAATTTAGTAAGTAATTTTCGACGGAATTTTTTATGTCAATAATTTCATTCCTGATCCTAAGTTTTTTTTTTTTTGTAGTGGACACTCCACTAGTTCAATGAAGTGAAAAGACCCATGGTTTGGGCATATGCTCTATGAATTTTGACTGGTCCTCATATATAACCAATGAGCTTTTAAGAAGCTAGTAACATGGAGAGTAATTTAGCCTATAGGTATAGTTAACGGAAATAAGGCAGTTGAGTTAGATTGATGGGAGGTAACATGGGAATTGTTATACGGAAATTGTGATACGAAATGCGGTACGGAATTTGTGATATGAAAATTGTGATATAGAAATTTGATACTAAATTTGTGATATGAAAATTTTGATATATAAATTGTGATATGAAATCTGTGTAGGTAAATTTTAATATAGTATCACGATATAGATATGGTGATACAAAATGTGTGGCATGGAAATTGTGATACATAATTTGTGAGATGGAGTTTGTGATACGAAATTTGTGATATGAAATTTTTTGAATTATATCTCTTATACTATGTTATTTAAATTGTTCCACTTGGTAACTATAAAGACATATTAGCATGTGTAATAAGTTGAATAGTTGGTTACTGAGACTTTTGTCTCATCCCTCTTAACAATTTTTAGGTAATAGTTCTTCTGCTAGTTAGTTAGGGAAGGCTTCGGAGGCTTGATTATTGTAATAACCTTTGTAAACCGTCCTTTTTATTTATGTGGCAAACTGTTGTGTATTGACACTGTAGAGCTCATATTGCATACGCTATTTGTTACTCCCTCCGGTCCTAATTATAAGAACATTTTTTGGAGTTGGTTTTGGTCTTAATTATAAGAACACTTTTAAATTTTTGTCAATTTTTCCTATAATACCCTTTTGGGAAAATAATTATAATTAACTAATTTAACCTCTCTCTTTAATCTCTCCAAATTCTGGTAAATAGTTCTTATAATTAGGACCAGAGGGAGTATTATGTTTTGGATTATATTGTTTTCTATCACGAATAAGTAACTGAAGTGGATATCTGAGAAAATTGTTATTTAAGTATTTTGATAACTGAGTTTGATATTGGGCTTGTGGCAGGATGAGTATATTTGGGAATTTGAGAAGTTCAAGGCCTAATTATTGATTGGAATTGTCTTAGTGTATAACTACTTTGAAAGATTTTATCATCCATGATACATTTTAAATGATTAGTTTATCCTTTTCCTTCATGGATAGACATTTTAAATGATTAGATTAAGTGATGGGTTCGAATCATCATTGCACACATTGGAAGTTGAAGAAGAGCAGTCACGTGCAGTTGTGGGTAATGAATGGATACTTTATTCTTGTGATTGGTCATTGGAGAATAAAGAAGCATGTATAGAGTATCATCATGAGCATGGGGAAGGGGAAAGTTTTCGAACCATCATGGCTTTTGTTGTTTTATAACGGGTTTTTTTTTTTTTAAACAACCCCCATTCTTATGAGACAAAATATGATGGTTACTAATTATAACCGTTATTTATTTTTATGGTATTCTAATATATGACGGGTTTTACTTAATAAGAGTTATGTATTTGATTTTTTTTTAAAAAAAAATAATTTTGGTGGTTGATTATGCAACCACCATTTCAAAAATAAAATTAAAAAAAAAAACAAAAAGACAATGAACAAACTTGTTATGGTGATGTTTTAAGATACTGATGTATCATCATATTCTTCCTTCTCCAGTATCTTGTCCACCTTCTCGTTCAAAAAGTGAATGAGGGTAGTAAGTTCCTTCAAGCATTGTTCTATGTGTCCTTGCTCTCATAAGTAAACCCGGATATGATGAAGCTCATAGGTCGCGTCGATGAGCCCTTCAATTCTTGTTAGTGGAGGGAGCTCATCGTTTGGTTGTTCCTCAGATGATGAATAAGAAGTTTTCTTGTATTTGTCCATGATTTTGGTGAAAAACAAAAGCTTGCAATTGGTTATGAGAAGTTGAAATAGAAGTGGAGTTTAGTTTTCAAAAGTTTATATAGAGAGGTTTTTGTGGATTATCGCATGTTTTAGTTTTAAAGATAATTATATTTTATAAATGCTTTATAAATGCTGACAGTTGGCATTTAATAACCTTTAGAAATTTGAAATGGTATTTTAATAAGCGATGGTTTTTCTTAATAACCATTACTTATTTGATTTTAAAAAAAAATTAATGTGTGCATGGTTGCATATATCAATCACCATATTACAAGGAAAAATTACTAAAATAGGTAAATTTAATTAGAGATTTATGAAAATGTACTATAAATAAGACTAGTTTGAGAAAGAGTAGTTGGGAAAAACAAATCTTTTGAAAGTGCTATCTAATGTTTGTAAGTTTTACATTGCAGTTTTTTTGTAAAACCGTCATATTTTACTACTAGAAAGAAGGATTTTTAGATGGGACCTATTGACTGGTTTTAAAAGTCTAACACTTTTAAGACCGGATAATGATAATTGGTCAAAGAGTAAAATTTAAAAAAAAATCAATATTTCAAAATCGCGGTGAAGAAGTGGTTTTGATATCTGAATTTTTTTGATGTTTTAAATTGAACAACTTCTTTTGCGAAGATTTTAAGATATGGATTTTGATATCTAGATGAGATATCATACGCAGAAGAGGAGCTATGATTTTGTGAGATATTATAATAAAATCCATATGTCAATAAAATAAAAGATAAATTTGAAAAAAATTAAGAAAAAAGCATATATAATAAAATTGCAACAAAACATCTAACAATAAAAATCGCAAAATAGTAGAAAATATTAGATCAAACAATACATTCAGGTTTGCTAGATTTAAATAACAATAATATATTTGATAAATGAAACAACTTTAAACTAGATGTGAAACTGATCTTAGATCTGAAAGAGGACCTGAGATTGTGAAGCGCAGAAGAACGAAGGAAGAAAGTCGGAAATATGAATTTGGAAAATAATTCTCATTACCTCAATTCTGTACTGTGCACTTTGTCCTTATATCAATCCCTAGCTATTTACGCATGGGGACCACACTCAATCAACTAGAATCAATTACAACCGAAATAGTAATACAATTAATAAAAGCTAATTGACTCAATCAATTAGAATCAATCCCTATCCATTGTCTCTATTTACATATTCTGTCAGCCCCCCACAAGCTAGAGCATCGGTGTCAATCATGCCCAGCTTGGAAGTAAGAGAATGAAAAGGACCAGACCCAAGTGGTTTAGTAAATACATCGGCAAGTTGATGTTGAGAACGTATAGGTAACAAGTGAATAACACCCTCTTTGACTTTATCCCGAACAAGATGGCAATCTAAGTCAATATGTTTAGTACGAGCATGAAAAGTAGGATTGGAAGCCAGCTGAATGGCAGACTTACTGTCACAATACAAAGGGGTAGCCTTAGATCTGGATATTCGCAAATCAGTTAACAAATACAACAACCACTGGATATCACAAGTAGTCATAGCAAGAGCACGATACTCAGCTTTACAAGATGAAAGAGAGACAACACTTTGTTTCTTTGATTTCCAAGAAATAAGTGCATTGTCAAGAAACACACAATAGCCAGTAATAGAACACCGAGAATCAAGACAAGCAGCCCAGTCACTATCACTAAAACCTTTTAGAGACAGATCAGAGGTGGAAGGGAAGAAAAGACCATGAGATGGAGTGGATTTCAAGTACCGGAGGACTCGGTTAGCTGCCTGAAGGTGAGAGTCAGTAGGGGCAGCCATGAATTGACTTAATTGTTGAGTGGCAAATGAAATGTCAGGCCGCGTAGTGGTCAAATACAAAAGACGCCCAATAAGTTGGCGATAAGAACTGACATCAGTCAAAGGAGAACCAGAATTGATGCTTAACTTGACCTTCGGATCCATAGGAGTAGAAGCTGGCTTACAATCAAGATAACCTGTATCAGTCAAAAGATCCATAACAAACTTGCGTTGACATAAAGAAATCCCAGAATTACTACGAGTAATCTCAAGACCAAGAAAGTACCGGGCTGAGCCAAGATCCTTAATCTTAAAAAGGAGATCAAGAGTGGATTTAACATTAGTAATTTCAGACAAATCATTACCAGTAAGGAGAATATCATCCACATAAACCAACAAGGCTGTAAAACTAGATCCAGAAGCCTTAATAAACAAAGTGTAATCTACCTTGGACTCCACATATCCAGCAGAAATAAGAGCCGAAGAAAGCTTATGAAACCATTGTCGACTAGCTTGTTTGAGGCCATAAAGTGACTTTTGAAGGCGACAAACAAGAGAAGAATCAGTAGAATAAAAACCAGGAGGCAAAACCATATAAACTTCCTCATTCAAATCACCATGTAAAAAGGCATTATTGACATCAAGTTGGTGAAGATACCATTTATTAGCAGCAGCAAGGGCAAGTAAGAGACGAACAGTGGTCATCTTAGCAACAGGGGAAAAAGTATCAAAATAATCAATGCCTTCAGTCTGTGTAAAACCCTTAGCTACTAACCGAGCTTTGTAACGATCAAGGGAACCATCAGATTTATATTTCTTTGTAAATACCCATTTACAACCAATGGGTTGTTTCCTAGTAGGTAAAGAAGTCAAGGTCCAGGTCTGATTCTGTTCAAGAGCAGCAATTTCAGCATCCATGGCATCACGCCAAGGCTTATATTTAGAAGCTTGGCGATAGGTAGTGGGAATGACATCAGCAGAAATATTGAGACAAAAGGTGTGATAAGAAGAAGGCAAAGAAGGAGAAAGAGTAAAAGAAAAGGGGTATTTATCACCTGAAGAAAATGGAGCAGCTGAAGTAGTGAAGGCCGAACAATGGTAATCCTGCAAGTAATTAGGTGGTTTACGGGTTCGGGTAGAAACACGTGATGGAACCAAAGGAGGGGAAATAGGGGAAGGCACAGCGGGAACTGGGGATGGAACAAAATCAGGATCAGGGAGGGGAGAGGTAACAGCAGAAGTAGGGGAAATAGGTAAAATAGGGTCCGGAACAGAATCAGAGGCAGGGGAAACAGTGGGCAAAGAAGGGGAATCTGGTGGGAAACATGAGTAATCAAGGGGAAATAGATCAGTGGGAAGGGAGACAACACTGTCATTTGATGAATGCAAAGGATAAGGAAAAGAGGACTCATAAAAAATAACATCTCGAGAAATAAAAATTTGATTATTATGGACATTGAAAAGCAGATATCCCTTGGTATTTGTAGGAAAACCAAGAAAAATACATTTTGAAGCTCGGGGATCAAATTTTGAACGATGTGCTGAAATAGTTGATGCATAACACAAACAGCCAAAAACTTTGAAATCAGAATAAGAAGGATGTTTATTATACAATAAATAAAAAGGGGTAGATTGATGGAGGAGTGGAGAAGGTAAACAATTAATGAGGAAAACAGCATGAGAAATAGCAAAACACCAAAAAGATTTAGGGAGATTAGCTTGGAACAAAAGGGCACGAGCAACATTTAAAATATGCTGATGTTTGCGTTCCACAATGCCATTTTGTTGAGGTGTTTCAACACAAGAGGTCTGATGGATGATGCCCTTTGATTTATAAAAAGAATCCATGAAAAATTCTAAACCATTATCAGATCTAACAATCTGAATATCAGCATGAAATTGATTAACAGCAAAGAGAATAAAGTGTTGGAGATGAACGCGGACCTCAGATTTAGATTTCATGAGAAAAATCCAAGTGTAACGACTAAAATCATCCACAATAGTCAAAAAATATTTATAACCTCTAATAGAAGTAGACCCCAAATATCAGTATGGATCAAGGAAAAAATTTTATTACTCGAGGATGTGCTTACAAGAAATGAAAGTCTCTTTTGCTTAGCCATATGGCAAACATCACATGGATCAGATTTGGAATCACAGTGTATAAAAGGAAATTGTTGATGTAAAATGCGTAAAGTAGAATGTGAAATGTGGCCTAAACGATGATGCCACAAATTAAAAGATGTAGTAGGCAGATCAGGAGGAGGTGAAGCACTCATGGCAATCATGGAAGAAGGGTGTGCTGGATTAAGGAAATAGAGGCCTTCGAACACTTTAGCTGTACCAATCGTCTTCCAGTGAGAAAGCTCCTGAATATAACAAACAGAAGACAAAAAAATGAAGCAGCAAGGAATAGCAACCGTGAGTTTAGAAACAGAAAGGATATTGAAGGTAAATTGAGGAATATAAAACACATTATGAAGTGTTAAGGACTGAGATATACACACGGTTCCAGAGATAGTGGCAGTAATGTGGCTATGGTCAGGAAGTTTAATAGGAATAGGAGTAATAGAATGATATTCTGAAAAATAATCTAATGAATGGCATACATGGTCGGTTGCTCCAGTATCAAGTATCCAGGATTGGTTTGGAGAAAAACTAAATAAACGAACAGAGGTACCTGGAGTTTGATGAGCAGAAGACATATGATGAACTGATGGAACAGAGGTAGGCTGAGGGGACGAAATCGAGGTTTGTTGAACCAGAGCAAGAATTTTCTGATATTGGTCTTGCGTGAATTGAGGAGAGGGTGTTGGCAAAACACCAGCAGATGCCTTTGATTGCTCTAGAAAAGAATTACTGACTGAACCTTGAGTCTGGAAATTATGAACTGATGGAGAAGATTGATTAGGGTTCGAAGTCACCGTAGCTGTCGCGATTGAACCACCAGTGCTGGCAGAAGGAGTCTCCATGGAGGTGGTTCAGCTCTGATACCATGAAACAACTTTAAACCAGATGTGAAACTGATCTTAGATCTGAAAGTGGACCTGAGATCGTGAAGCGCAGAAGAACGAAGGAAGAAAGTCGGAAATATGAATTTGGAAAATAATTCTCATTACCTCAATTCTGTACAGTGCACTTTGTCCTTATATCAATCCCTAGCTATTTACGCGTGGGGACCACACTCAATCAACTAGAATCAATTATAACCGAAATAGTAATACAATTAATAAAAGCTAATTGACTCAATCAATTAGAATCAATTACAACCGAAATAATAATACAATTAATAAAAGCTAATTGACTCAATCAATTAGAATCAATCCCTATCCATTGTCTCTATTTACATATTCTGTCAATAAAAGTAAAACAAAGAGGAAAAAAAAAAAAGAATTTGGCATTATCATGGAAGAAATCTGGCAACGGCACATACATGCATAAATGTAGGTGATGATGACTCAATAAGAGCTTGAGATTGCACGATCTTTATATAAAGAGCATAGATTTGGACTCAACGAACATGGACCTGGACAAGGTGAGCATAGATTTGGAAGCCAACGAGCACGAAGAAGCTACCGAGCACAAAGAAAAAGACAAGCACGGAGAAGAAAACTAGTGTTGAGGAAGCCATCCAAGGATATGAAGAGCATAGATTTGGACTTGACGCGCACATATCTAGACATGACGAACGTAGACTTGGAAGGCAACAAACATGAAGAAGCCAATAAACACGAAGAAGCTAATGAGCACAAAGAAAAAGACAATCACAGAGAAGAAAACTAATGTCGAGGAAGTCATCGAATGAAGATGCAGAACTTGTTCCTCTTGAAGTAGTTGGGGAGAAGATCAGAATGATGAGATAAGGAAGGGGAGAACTTCATAAAAATGGCGAACGTAGATGAAAAGGCACAAACATTGTGAAATTTGGTTTTGGAAGGGTATTCGAGTGAAGTTTAGATAATTTTATCACTACAAAAAACATGACATTTTGTATCGGTAAAAATTTATGTATTTGTAGCGATTTCGACCACTACAACAAGATATGTAGTAGTTAGACAAACCGCCATGAAAAGCATTGTGAGAAGCTATTTTGAAGCAGTTAAAATAATCCACTACTCAAGCAACATCACTGCTGATACTATAGTGGTTACTGGTTAGTGCTAATGAATGACATCGGGACAACATATTATGTTAACATTGTTTGAAAACCGCGACAAGGTGAAATTGCAAATATTTGTAGCGTTTAAGTAACTGCTACTAACAATATCAAAGAATTTTTTAAAAAAGCAGGAAAAGTGTTGGTGGAGTCAAAACATTTTGAAAAATTGGTGGCAAAATTTGTCTCAGTTTAGTAATCGTTACAATATTAGATGAAATTGTTAATGACACCAAAAAGTTTGAATTACAATTATAGCGGTTGTATAACCGTTACAAATATGTGCCACCAATTTTTATTTAAAAAATGAGCCAAAATTCTTGTGGATTAATTTTTTTGAAAGAAATTAGTAACTGTAGTTCCTTTTTTCAATTACTTTGATATTTTAGTTTTACTAGCACTTTGGACCTTCATTTTAATTTTTGTTTCAGGTTTATTTGGTTTTTGGGCTAACATCTGGGGCCTAGAATTTTTCGGACCTTTTGTCAATTTTTGTTTATCCTGTTCCTGTTCTGGGCTGAGATTTGGGCTTGTGCCATATTCAATCTCTTTTTTATTTGAAGCATGTGGGCCGGGATTATTTTAATTTTTCTGCCTCTAACTATTTTTAATGTCTTTATCAAAAAAAAAAAAACTATTTTTTTTTTTGGTAAAAAAAAAAAAACTATTTAATGCATCTAGGCTTTAATCTTTTCGGTCCTTGAAAATTTTCTGAACTATCTGAATTATTTCTTGTTGCTATTCGGGCCTGTTTTATTTTATGAGCTAATGTCCGATGTAATTGTTTAATTTTCTTCATTTTCTTTATTTTCTCATAAAAATGTTGTAGCTAAACAAATGTTGTTTCTAAGTTATCATCCTCATTACTCATTTAGCATTTTTTTTTAATTCATATATAATCTTTTGCACGCATTGGCCTTAGGCATTTTTTGTTTAAAAATTATTTAATTTATTAATGTTGGATTTTTTTTGTGGTCTCATTTTGGAGTTGTAGAGTCCCAGTCATGTTTTGATTCACATTTTGGGGCAGGTATGTATTTATTTTAATTCTGGACAATCGTTGTTGTTCCATGTATTGGATTATTGATTTTGAGGCCTTCAAATTTGATTTCTAGATATAAAGTTTCCTTAACTCCATTTTGTGCCCCATTCTATGGCAATTTCCCCTCTTTTCAAGAAATTAAAATTTGACTAATTGTTTGAATTTAATTTCTATTTCATCCCATAAATGGTTTGTTTGATCAAAATATTTGAATGCTGATTTATTTTTATGTGCCATTTTAATTGTTTCAATATGGGAAAATTAATTTTGACTATTTTTGCATCATGTTAATCTGAAAAAATTTGTTTTGGTATATCATTTAATTACTTTAATAGGTATGTAATTAATTTTTGACAATTTTTTGACCGTTCGAATTTTGCAAAATTGTGTTTGAGTTGAAATATGCTGAAATTGATTTCTTAAATAATTTTTGGATACATAGTACAGTGGAAGGGCTATTAATTTATTTATTTTTTTATCAAATTGATTAGTTACTCCCTCCATTAAGATGTGCATGTATTATTTTAATTTGGATACACAAAATAGGGGAGAATTTATCTTTGGTGATTATTTGATTATATTTTATTGATTAAATTAATCAATTCAATTCTCATTAAATATCCATGCATATTTGGAATATAAATGCACATAGTTGATATTTGCGCTTAACATGCATTTTGGGGAATATCCATAGCATCCTCAATATTGCATGCATAAATAATCACTTTTGAATTTTAAAACTTCAACTCCAATCAATAGTTAATTAATTTAATCAAAGTGGGAGAATTTCAATTATTTTGTCACTCTTGTTGATTAAATTAATTATTTAAATTCTCATTAGGTTATTGGTGTATATTTATGTTCTAAATGCACATGATATTCGTCATTAGCATGCTTGCTTTTTGGGGAGTAACTACAACATCCCCAATTGTGTTGCATGCACATTTTAAATCACCTATGGCATTATAGAATATCAATTGTTATTAAATATATGATTATAATCAGTCTTTGCCCACAAGTAAATAATTATAATTGCATATTTAATTAGGGTATAATTAGGGGTGGAAACAGGTCAGGCTTGATATGTAGGGAAGTGGCCCGAGCCTAATCTGTGACCTGTTACAAGCTTATATTTTGGCTTGAATCTGGCTTGTAACAAGCCTGAGCTTGGCCTGTGGCCTATTAAGAGACTTGTATTTTTAAAAGTCCTGTACTTAAGCTAACAGGCCACAAGCCCCAACGAAAACAGGCGTACTGTTTACAGGCTGAAAATAGACCTCCTGTAAACAGGCTGAAAACAGGTCTCTTATAAACAGGTTGAACACAGGCCTACCTTAAACAGGCCAAAAATAGACTTACTTTACAACAACATAACAGATTCTACAACAACATAAAAAATAAAATCAAATACAACATCCAATATCCAACATACAGATTCAACATCCAACATCCCATGAATAAAGTTTACAACATTCCACCAACATCCAACATACAGATTCTTCTTTTCTTACCAATGTAGAGCATCTTCCTTCAATTGCGCCAATGAAAAGCCACTGGACATTGACATCAAATCTTCAATATAATTTCTTCTTCGGCTTCAAAGACCTTGAAAAAAATTTGTCAAATATATAGAATTAGAGCATAACACAATTGAACAAGTAATATGTATAACAAATGATATTATTTTAACAATGCAAAATTTATACTTTTTTTTTAATCCATACTTGTTGTGAAGCCAATCTCTACCACAAATAAGTGCTTCAATTGATTATTCATTCAATCTAGAACGATATTCATTAATAACTCTACCTCCAGCACTAAATGTGGACTCGGATGCCACAGTTGATATTGGAATAGCTAATATGTCAGCAACCATCTTAGATAAAATCTTATACTTCATACTATTATTTTTCCACCATTCTAGAGCAGTAAAGGAATTAGAATTGCCATCAGGTATAAAAATAGACTCCTCAAGATAAGCTTCCAATTCTGATTTCATAGGGGGAATTGCTTGCTTTTCACGAACAATGTTCATGATTTGATCAAATCTAGTAACACTATAGAAGAACTAGATACATTGGAAGAAGAGTTGTTGCCAACATTATGATCTTCATTACATGGCTCTCCCTTATGCACAGCAACGTAGCCATCATATATTGAGTTTAAAGCTTTCACTACTTTATCTATAATCTCAGAAGCAACATGATCAGGCTTGTAAATCAAAGGAAAGCAATAATTAATCACATATAATTTGCACCTAGGATCAAGAATACTAGCAAGAACCATTACCATGTTGCATTCCCCCCAATATTTGTCAAACTTCTCTTTCATTGAGATTGCCATTTCCACCATGAAGAAATCATCATCATCAAAGGCATTGTCAATTTCTTGTTTCACTCTCCAAACTTCAGCAAGGTATACATTTGTAGTAGGATACTCATTGCCTGATATGATATGAGTGGTTACATTGAACACTTTTAGAAGTTTGCAAATCTTCTCAACCTTCTTCCAATCCTCTTCTGATGGTTCATAGTTGTAATGGATTAGTGCTAAAAGGTTGAAATGGAATGGTAGATTGCTTGTTTTTTGCAGCAATGAGGAGCCTTCTTGTATCGCAATTTTTGATATGTCTTCATAGATGGGTAGTGCTAGCTCCCTTCCTTGAGTATGAAAATGGATTTTTGCAAGACTTGCATTTAGCTTTGAGCCCATTATTAGTTTCAACTTGATCAAAATCGTCCCAAATAGTTGAAGTTTTTCACCTCTTCTTCTTAATAATATCATCATCACTACCAATTTTCTCACTAGCATCATTAGTTTGTTAAGTAGCTTGTTCACTTGAATCTATTGGTGCTTGTTGAGAGACCTCAATAGCAGTAGGAGGAACTGAATTAGATGATTGTTTCACTTTGAAATGGAGATGACATGAACTACAACTGAAACATAAAAAATAATTTAGTTTTAGTTTAACAATTCTTATATCTAAAGATTAAACTGACAAGATATTTTTTATAGCAAGGCATATATATTGTTTATACAATACAAGTCTAACAAAACACAAATTTTCATCAGCAAAATAACAGAACAGCAGCTATGGATGCTAGAGTATATTGAACAGCAGCTATGAAGTAACTAAACTCGAAGTGTTAGATTGTTGAAGTAACTAAACTCGAAGTGTTTGGATCTATCTTGCCATATTGATGGCTTTTCTTCACCATTTTCTTAGAATAATGAAAAGCTGTGCTCAAATTAATCCACATTTGTTTCTGTTTCCATTGAACTAAAGTATATTATTTTTATTTTGATTATGCATAATTGAATAGAAAGATAACTTCCTGTTTTGCTAAGTACAAAGATTAGAAGTAATAGGTTTGCCATGCTATCATTTTTTACGCTTATATCAGGTGGTCATAAGAAATTGCAAAAGAGAATAGAGAGCTCTTACTGGCAAGTTAAAAATCAATATGATACTTTACTCCACATCTAAGAATAAGATAGAGATAGTCATATCCCATACAAGGGAAAGGAAAAACAAACATTCCAACCTTCCCAGGAAACCTTCAAGACCATTAGCACCCAATTCATATTTCCTATCTTCTTCACTAAAATCAGGCTAAATCATTAGAAACTAAGTGAAAATTCAACACCTCATGACTCACTCTTTCTACAATACAGGAAAGGCAACCATGAAGAACATACAGAAAGCTACCGAGATGAATGGTTGTGCAAAAAAATTAGACTCATGAATTACAACTTACAAAGCAAAGAGAGCAGACATGTAAATCAACAACACCCAATTAATTACGCAAGTACTTGATACCTAAACCTTGCAAATGCCAAAATTCCTAACCAGAAGAAAAAGAAGAATTTCATGAATACAGAAGAAAAAAATTATGTAAATCAATAGCACCCAACATTATGAAATTCTTGATGAAAGTCCATAAATACAGAAGAAAAAGAAGAATTTCATCATAGAAATTATTTGAAAAAGGATCCACCCCTATCTAGATCGCCGTCGAGAACAAGCCGAGAGTGAGAGTCTGAGAGGTGTGACGGCCGTTGAGAACAGGTCGAGAGTGAGATCTTGAGAGGTGCGCCATCATCGAGAACTCGCTATGTGCTGCGCTTGTGTTGACTAACGAGGCGACTCGACGAGTTGAGGCCAAAGATCCTGAAAGGTGCGACGGCTGACAGTGAGCACGGTGAGGGACTGAGGTCGAGATCTGGAACATTTAGTGAATTAGGGTTTTTTTGGCAGAGAATCGTTCAGGGGTCGAGGACTCGAGGTTGGAGACAAGAAAATGTAGATGTTGAATGGTTTTTTTTTTTAAAAAAAATTAATTACTGGACTTATTTTGAGGCAGACATAAAAAAAAAATATATATATATATATATGCAATTACATTTTTTCCCTCCTTAACAGGCCGGCCTGAAAGGATTTTTAGGCCTATTCAAAGGCCTAGGCCTGGCCTGTTAAGACAAACAGACCTTAAATTAGGCCTTGGCTTTGGCTGTTAGCTTGACAGGCCAAGCCTGACCAGGCTTTTAATAGGCCAAGTCATAGGCACCTGGCTTATTTCCACCCCTAGGTGTAATAGAATGACATTATATTTTCTAAGTAGCCCACATGTATTAGAAAATATAATTGCATTTTAAATTCATCAATTTGTGATAGATTTATGCTATGCTAATGTCTTTGCCCACAGGTAGACTTTAGTGATACAAATTTATAATTGTATGATTTATATTGGTAAACATATGCTTTTTTTTGTGATGGTTTTTTCCTTGCCTCTTATATTTATTTTGTAAGAATGATTAACATTTACTTTGACTTTGTAGTATAATTGCTATCTATTTAATTGTTTAGTTTAATGGGATTTATTAGAGATAATTGTTGGTCTTATAAGGAGATAAATTATGTCTCCATCCATTAGGATAGAATTCACATTATGTGCTTTTTCATTAGGTACTTCTTATGTGCTTTTGCCTTTAATTAGAGGGATGAAGCATATATTTTTTTTAAATTTATATATTCTATTTATTTATAATAGATTATATGCTGCATCTTTTTTTTTGGCACCCAGTATATCAAATTAATTAATTTCCAAAATATTAGTGTTACAGGAAAATAATTCTAAATGTAGGACTAAAAATAATTAATTTGAGATACTGGGTGTACAAAAAAATTTCATGATACAACATTTAATCTAATTTAAATAAATAGAATATGTAAAAAAAAATTATTAAAAACAAATGCCTCATTCTCTAATTAGAGGGAAAAGCATATAAAAAGCACTTAATGAAAAAGCACACAATGTGAACCCAATGTAATTGTCTCATCAAAACAATCTCAATTAAGAGATGTTCATCATAGGTGCACAAAGAATGGAACAATGTCAAGAGTTGTTTATAGACTGAAGGACAAAAGTAGAAATTCTTATAAATGTCATTGCACTGTTGACTACAAAATAATTCTACATAATAGGGTAAGATGTCTCCATTAATTTTGGTGGAAGGATGTTCATTTTATTATCTTATTAACATGAGTCATTATATCTTGTTCATGATTATTAAATATGATAGTTAATTTTGCCTATTACATGACTTTCATGCAAAGTTTCATTAAGTTGAAAACAAAAATTTTGTTTAATTGTTGCGGAAACCCATAGCCCCTTATGGTTCTCATGAATTGTTAACCTTAACTCATTAAACTAATTAGTTAATAATTATTAACCCGTAACTCTTTACGGTACTAATGAGAATTCATAACAATTTATAATATTCATGAGTTTTAGGATTACTCGTTAAAACAACTATTGGGGTTTAGGATAATTTGATAAAACGATTATTAGAGATTAGATTTACCTAAGACCACTCGAAGACTTCAAGGTTCTTGATGTCCTTTAACGTTGATCCACACGGCTATCTCCTGATTGCAATGAGAACTCCTTCTCTTGAAACCTCCCACTCCTTAAATGTTTGCTAGGCGAAGACAAGGTTGAGTTTTGGTTTCTTTGGGTTTTGATCTTTTCAAGAAGATGATGGTTTTTTAGGATTAGGTTAAAGATAGAATGAACAAGGTTGAAACCTTACCCTTTAATGAATGGTGTCTTTTCCTCTCTAAACCTTTGGTAAAGACCTAAATTTAGAGAGCATAAGGATTGTTCTGTCCTAAGAACACAGAAAGATTGGACTTGACTAGGTTGTCAAGCCTAGAGTCTACGTACCCTTTGAAGGGATCAAAGTCCACGTAGTTCGTAGTATACGTAAAGGCACGAAGCCAGGGGGTGGTGTGTGTGCTCTATGTGACAGGAAGTAAAGAGAGCATAGATTAGAACGTGTGCACCTGTTTAGGGTTTCCTTGTATTTATAGAGGAGTCTGGTGCGAATATCCCTAGATTAATGAGTGATATCCGGGATTGAGATATCAGGGGCTGATATCTTGTAATCACGATTGGGGGAGATCCTTGATTGATGAGATCCTAAATTGGTGGGATACTGAGATCCCATATCCTTGCCCATTATGGCGCTGATTCTACCTTAGGCATGGTTGGGCCGTGGCCTGGATATGGGCCTTTTGGGCCGGTCCATAACAGTTGCCCCCCAGCTCAGTTGTTCGGGCTTCTGGACGGCCGAGGTGTGCATTGCCTTCGGTTATTGTCCAGGCCGAGCCGGACCAGCTTATGGATGCCACGGTCCTTAGGTCGGCTCATGGTGCCCCTGCCGGGGCGACCTGCCGAGGGTGTCGGGCCCATCATGCTGGGGAGGTGATCCAATCTGTCCCGGTCCCAACGTGCCTTCTACTACTTCGGCCCTGCCTTTTATGCCTTTTGACATTCTTTCCACGCTTCGGGATTCTCCCCCACGCGCCATCATTGCGGGTTTACAGGTGTCAGGCCTTGAGTGGCGGTGGTCTGCAACCGTCGCGTCCTTTCGTGCCCTGATGTTCGTGCGCATTCAATGCGCTGACGTCGTGCTGTACCAATCGCCTTGCCCCCAGGTGTAGATAGACCGTTTTAGCCCTTGGCGCTTCGCGGCTTGGTTTAAATACCTTTCTCCCTCCTTCTCTTTCACTTTTCACCGTTACACGCTCATTTTCCAGCTTCTTTTTCTGGTTTCTAGAGTTTGCAGAGAGGATTCTTCCTTGTTCGAAACCCTTGCCGTTTTCCAGCGTCCCAGTTTTCTTCCATTTTCCAATTACAGGTATTCCGTCCTCTTCTTGACACTTTTGTTCGGTATTGTTCTTCGTTTATTTTCTTGAATTTGAAGTCTGTGCTATCGCTCTTCTGTGTTTCTAGGCTTTTCTGGGTTCCTCTAGTGTCAACATACCCAAAATTCGTCCCAAAATTCCCTTAAACACCGGCTTTTAGCGCCTTAGGCTTCTGACCATGGTGAGAGACAGAAATGTTCCTAGACCAAGGGCGTCGTTAACGCCGGGGGTGAACCACCCGCTACGGGGGTTCTGGCTCCTTTGCGTCGAGGTGGCGTCGTTCGTCCGGGATGAGCCAGGGCTCGCCCAGCTTCGGCTAGGGTTCAATTTCACTTTCTTACCGTCCTTTCCGGCCGCTAGCGCATGCTCTTCCCCTCGAGTCGCCCGGTGGGGCCGTGGTGGGCTCCTCTGCCGGTTCCGGGCCCCCTATGGTGATGGCTCAACCCCTCAATTTCTATGAGGGCCCTTCTGTGGTTCGCCAGACATCTGCCCCGGGAGGGTATCTCGGCCCTTGCTGGGATTGTCTTGCGAAGGCTTATGCGTTGATGGCTTACGGTGGAGATGCCGGGGCTTCTTCCATACCTGGTTCTTGCCGGCATTGGTCCGCCCCGGCTGTTCCTTCTAGCGCCTCTGTTCGTCCGAGCCCGCAGCCCTTTTCGCCTGCTACTGTATCTGTGCCAGGTATTTCTGCTCTTCACTGATACTAGCTTTGTTTATTTTCGTATAGGTATAATGGCTCCCAAACCCCGGCCTTCCAAGCGGCGTTCTGAGATTGAGGGTTCGGACTCTTCTAGTCCGCCGGAGGCCCTGTGCCGGCAATATAACTGGGTATCGCACGAGGTGCTGAGGACCCAGTCTCTGATGTCGGATGCCGACCTTGCTCGGCTGAAGGTCCCGGATATGCCGGGGTGTGTCCTTAGGTGCCCGTCGGCTGATGAGCCCATTTGCGCGATGCGAGAGGCTGGTCGGCCCAACTTCTTCTTTTTCTACCGGGATTGCCTGACTCGGGTCCAGGTTCCCTTGCCCTTTACCAATTTCCAGATGGAAGCCTTGCTCCATCTAAGGCTTGCCCCTTCCCAACTTCATCCGAACGGGTGGGCTTACTTGGTCGCTTTTGAGCGGCTATGTAATTCTTTCCCGGTCCCCATTGCGTGTACAACCAACCTCTTTTTCTATTACTTTGGCCCTTTTACCCCTAGTTCGCCTAAGGAGAGCGAGAGGCTGAAAGGGTTGGTGTCGTTGCGTATCAACCCGGAGCGGAGGCTTATGACGCCTTTTTCAGACTCCTTCAAGCGGTTTAAGGGGGCCTTTTTCAAGGTTGAGGCCGAGTCTGGGAAGCAGCCTTGGTTTTTGGAGGGTCCTGAGGGTGCCGACGTGGGCTGGCGTTTTCCCTTGTACTGGACGGAGAGCCACCATGACGTCAAGGCTACCTCCTTTCATGTAACGCGTAAGGACTTGTGGCCGAAGTCGGCCTTTGCCATGCCTCGACTGGAGGCGTTCATAGTGGAGTACGGGGTGAAGCCTGCGAGTTATTTTATAGCTGGGGACGGCGCTGAGCCGCTGCCTCCTACCAGTAGGGTTTCTAGTAATGTATTGTCTATGTTTTTGTTTTGGTTTCTTGGATTCATGAATCTGACCTGGTATCTTTTTGCTTTTCCAGGCCGAGATATGAATTCGCTTTCACTTTATGTTCTTGCGGCGAATCCAGCTGCTGCCGTGCCCAGTCGCCCAAAGAAGCGGGGTGCCTCTGAGGGTGCCGGTGCTGCAGAGGCCCCGAAGAAAGCGAAGGGCTCGGCTGGTCAGGGTCCTTCTGCTGCTGACGTTGTCCAGTCTGCCCCGGTAGTGGGAACCCCAGCTTTGGAGAGGCGAGAGGCTGTTGCCGAGTCCCCGGTTTCTAGGGGGAAAGAAGTCGTGGTCAGCGACGAGGAGGACGAAGCCGTACTCCTGTCTGAGGTGCCTTCCGGCTCGCCACCGAGTCCGCCCTCGTCCCTGCCGCCTCCCCCTCCTCCTCCTCCTCGGCCTACGAGGCCGTCTTCGGTTGTCCCCCGTGACTTTTTGTGGGAAGAGGGGGTGGCTCCGGAGGTGGATGTTGCCTTCCTTCCTCCCCGACATTTCATGGATACCCGGGCGTTGTCCCCCCCGGCCTTGGACCAGCTACACTTGGCCCAGCGGGAACTGTGCCGGTCGGTGGGGTATGTCCAGGCGTTGATTCTGGTGCGGGAGCAGTACACCCGGGTTAGCGCTGAGTGCCAAAGGCTGAGGGCAGCCAAGGCTGAGCTGAAGAAGGGTCTGGCCGTGGCAGAGACTAAGGCCGTGTCCATCGAGGACCTTAGGGAGGAGCTAGACGTGGTTGAGGCGAAAGCCAGGTCTGCTGAGGAGGAGCTCGTCAAAGCCTGGGACGAGCGAGATGCGGTCCGGGCGGAGCGGGACGCTGCCTGGGTGGAGCGGGATGCTGCGAAGGCTGCGGTGGTAATGGCCGATCAGGAGCTCCAGCTCTCCCGGGTGGATGCCAACAAGGTGGCCGCGGAGTGTGTCCGGGCTCAAAAGGGGATGTCGGAGGGCCTGGCCGCGATGAAGGTCCTCCAGCAGCAGTGCGCCTCCTTGGCGGAGGAGAAGGATGAGCTTCAGATGGCCCTTACCGTGGAGAAGGTGGCTCGACAGGAGGCATTGGACACGCTGGTGCTGACTGTTGAGGAGTGTTTCAAGCAGGCTCTGGCGCAGATCCGGTACTTCAACCCCGGCGTTGAGCTGAACGTGGACGGGTATGATTACCGTGCCTTCGTTCAGGAGGATGGGACTCTGATCCCCTATCAGTCTCCTGCCGCCGCGGGTTCTTTCGATGCGTCTCCTGCCGTCGAGGGACCTGCTGACGCTGAGGCCGAGCATTCCGAGGCTGAAGATCCTGAGGCCGGGCCTTCCAGCTAGTTTTAGCTTTTTGTTTTTCTTTTTGTATTCGGGGCATCTGTGCCCCTGTAACTTGTAAGAACAACTTTGGCCTTTGCGCCATTTTGTATAAACTTTTCTGAGTAATGAATGACCTACATTTTCATCATCCTTTTACTGCAGTTCTAAGCTTGGTTAGATACCTTAGGCAATGAATGGTTTACTTTTCATCATCATCCTTTTGCCTCGGTTTGGGTGTGTGCCGACTGCACGTGTACAGGCCGTTTAGATGCTTTAGACAATGAATGATTTATAATTCTGTCATCCTTTTGTCTATGCTTAAATGTTAGCCAACTGTATGTGTACAGGCCGTTTTCACTCTACCACACTTAGCGTGCGGGAGGTTGGGGCAGGGTTGTCTTGTTTCAACCTCGTCAGGTATAACTAACCTCATTGCCTTGGCCCGACTTTCTAATAATCGAACTCCAACTTTCACTTAGTTAGATTAAAGTTCACCGGCATAAGGGCTGGACTATCACCTGTCCATTCGAGGCTTCGCTCGCCTTGGGCCGGACATTTTGACCTGATCAGGGTCGGCATGGGAGTCTGCTCACTTAGCCGGGCGAGCGTTGACGCGTCAATTTCACGAAAGGCCACGTATGGCGCCTTCGCCGAGCTCTAACCAATGCCTGTCGGAGTACAATGGCCGGTTTTCGTACATCTAGATGTTTTTGATTTTCTGGCCGGGTACGCGACCTCTCAGCTGTTTGCCGGTGCCGGGCTTATTGGCTTCGGCTTTCGGTTTCTTGGTCGGGCTTAACTGCCTCAGCCTTCATGATTTTGTCCGGGCTTCATCGCCTCGGCTTCATGCTTAAGCGAATAATTGTGCACATTCATAAATCTCCTCAATGGGGTCTTTTATTGATGGAAAACAGCCTAAGGGGCGTTACAAAGAAAGAACATTAGAAAATAACATAACTTGAACTTTGACTTAACTGAAAATAAAGTAAAGACAAACGAGGCTGGATCTAGCTATAGTAGATTTTTAGCTTGTTGGCGTTCCATGTTCTTTTGATCGGCTTCCGTGCCAAGGTCTCAAGGATGTATGCCCCTCCGTCGAGCTTCTCTTTAATCCGGTAGGGGCCTTCCCAGTTTGCCGCCAGCTTCCCATCCTTGGCATTCTTGTTGCCTATGTCGGCCCGTCGGAGTACTAGGTTTCCTTGGTTAAATGACCGGGGTCTGACCTTTCTGTTGTACTTAGCCGCGAGTAACTGCTTGGTGGCTAATTCTCGGTAGTGCGCCGTGACTCGGATTTCGTCTGTGAGGTCCAAATCGGTCTTTAAGGCGTTGTCGTTCGACTCCTGCCCTTCTTGTCTGGCTCTGACCTTTCTCCAAGATGGCTGTCCGATTTCAATCGGGATCATTGCCTCGCATCCATAGGTTAGCCTGTAGGGGGTTTCCTGGGTCGAAGACTGGACGCTTGTCCGGTATCCCCAAAGAACGCTGTGGAGCTGCTCGGTCCAGTTGGTATCGGCTTGTAACATCCGCCTCTTGAGTCCGTCTAGGACGACTTTGTTGGCGGCTTCGGCCTGGCCATTCGACTGTGGGTGTTCCACGGACAAGAAGTGCTATTTAATGTCCAAGTTAGACATTAAAGCCTGGAACCTGTGGTCCATGAATTGGGTCCCATTATCCGTGACGACCTCGGCTGGTATTCCGAAGCGAGAGACGATGTTGTGCCGAAAGAACTTCATTACTCTGGCCGAGGTTATGGTAGCGAGTGGCTCTGCCTCAATCCACTTGGTGAAGTAGTCTACTGCGACAATGAGCCATCTGCATTGTCCTTGCGCCGGTCGAAATGGTTCGAGGATGTCCATGCCCCATTTGTAGAAGGGCCAGGGGGCTGGCATTCCTTTTAATTCTTAGGGCGGCGGCCATATGATCCTGGCATGTTTCTGGAAACTATCGCACGTCTTCGCTTTTTCCATGGCATCCTGCTTCATAGTGGGCCAATAATAGCCGGCGCGCAGTGCCTTTTTGGCGAGGGCCTTGCCCCCCATGTGGTGGCCGTTGCTGCCTTCGTGTAGCTCGGCTAGCACGTATTTTGCTTCGGATTTGCCGAGGCATCGCATCATCGGGCAGTGGAGTCCTTTTCTGTATAGCTAATCATCAACCATCGCGTAGAGAGCGGCTTCTATGATCAGCTTCTTGGCCTCGATCGAGTCGGTAGGGACAATTTCCCTTTCGAGGTAGTCTTCTATCGGCTTTCTCCAGTCAATTCCAGCCAACATGACCATGACGCAACTCGGCTCGGTGAGATTCTGCAGGATCACCGTCCTGTGATTGTCCGGCCCGTTTGTGCTTGCTAGCTTTGAGAGGATGTCGGCTCGGGTGTTCTCCTCTCTTGGGATATGGGAGATGATCACTTCTTTGAACTCGGCCATGAGCTCTTTGGCACGGTTTAGGTACTTAGCCATAAGAGGGCCTTTTGCTTGATAGCTGCCGTCAATCTGTGCGGCGACTAGCTGCGAGTCGGTTAAAACCTTTACTCGGTGTGCGCCATTCTCTTTTGCCTGGAGAAGGCCGGCCAGCAGAGCCTCGTACTCGACTTGGTTATTGGAGGTTGGGAATTTTAGTTGGAGAGAGTGTTCGGTAGCGACTCCTTATGGGCTCTCCATGATAACTCCCGCACCGCTGCCCTTAGCGTTGGAGGATTCGTCCACGTAGACTTTCCAGGTCCCGTCATTCGTTGCTGCCGGGGTGAGTTCCCTTATGAAGTCTGCCAGTGCCTGGGACTTGATCGCCTGCCGGGCTTCAAAAGTGATGTCAAACTCGGACAGTTCTATGGCCCAGTTGGTCATTGTTCCAGCCAGGTCGGGCTTATAGAGGATCTATCGAATCGGCTGGCTGGTGCGTACCACTATCCGATGTCCTTGGAAGTAAGGTCGGAGCCTTCTAGCCACGGTGAGCAGGGCAAAGGCCACCTTCTCGAGTTTCTGGTACCGTAGTTCGGAACTTTGCAGGGCTTTGCTGATGAAGTATATCGGCATCTGCCCAGTCTCGGTCTCTTTCACCAGGGCGGCACTGATGGCTTCGTTACCGATTGACAAGTAAAGAAATAGGGTCTCTCCTGGATCCGGCTTAGTCAGCACCGGTGGGGTTGCCAGGCACCGTTTAATTTCCATGAAGGCGGCATCGCATTCGGGATTCCAACCGCCTTGGGTTCCCTTCTTTAATAGTTTGAAGAGAGGTAGGGCTTTCTCGGCCGACTTCGGGAGAAACCTTGTCAGGGCGGAGAGTCGGCCGGTCAGCTGTTGTACTTCCTTCTTGGCCCTCGGGGGGTGCATGTCTAGCACGGCCTTGCATTTGTCCGGGTTGGCTTCGATCCCTCGGTTGGTCAACATGAAGCCCAAGAACTTTCCAGCCGGAACTCCAAAAGCACATTTGGTCGGGTTCAACCTGATTTGATGTCTTCTTAGTTTTTCAAACGTCTGTTCTAGGTCCCGGATGTGGTCTTCTGGAAGCTTTGACTTGACGATCATGTTGTCAATGTAGACTTCTATGTTGCGGCCGATCTGGTCTTCGAAAACCCGGTTCATCATCCTTTGATAGGTGGCTCCGGCATTCTTCAGTCCGAACGGTATGACGTTGTAGCAGTAGTTTGCCTTATCCGTCATGAAGGCGGTCCTCTCTTGGTCGTTCGGATGCATTGCAATCTGATTGTACCCGGAGTAGGCGTCCATGAAGGAGAGGAGTTGGTACCCGACCGAGTTATCCACGAGCTTGTCGATATTGGGCATCGGGTAGGAGTCCTTTGGGCACGCCTTGTTGAGGTTGGTGTAGTCGACACATACTCTCCATTTGCCGCTGGGTTTGAGGACCATGACTACGTTGGAGAGCCAGGTGGTGTACTGCACCTCTCGAATAAATCCGGCTGCTAGGAGTTCCTCGACATGGCTCTCGAGGGCCTTCTGTCTGTTGTCCGCAATGTTCCTCTTCTTCTGGGACACTGCTCTTGACCCCGGCCATATGCCGAGTTTGTGGCAACAAAAATGGGGGTCGATGCCGGGTATTTCGGCCGAGGTCCAGGCGAAGACGTCTTGGTTCTGTCTAAGGAAATGGATCACTTGTGTCTTTAGGTCGTCCCTCATGTCTCGGCCGATTTTGGCGGTCTTGGACGGGTCCGTCCCTAGTGTTATCTCTTCAAGTTCCCCTTCCAGCTCGGGCCTCTGGTTTTCCTGCTCGCGGAGGTCGAGCTCTACAATGTTGATCGGATGCCGGGGGTGTCTGTTGCCGTCGGTCTTAGGTATGGACTCGATGGATCCGAGCCGAGGTGGAGATGAGGGTCCTCCTTCCTCGACCCGAAGAGCTTCGAAGTAACATTGCCGTGATTCCTTTTGATCTCCGGATACCACGACTATCTGGTTCTTGTCATTGACCATCTTCAGTTTTTGGTGTTTGGTGGACACCAGTATGTCCCAGTTGTGGATCGTTGGCCGGCCTAGGATGACGTTGTACGGGGACCGGAAGTCGGCGACAATGAACCTCACTCGTTCGGACTTGAAGGCTTCTTTGGTCCCGAGGGTCAGCCTGAGGTCGATGTAGCCTTTCGGGAAGGACTGCTCGCCGTTGAAACCAATCAAGGTGGTCTTGCACGGCTTGAGATTGTTAGTTCTCTGATGGTTTTGATGATTGCCAACAACTACAAACAATTAAAGAGGTTTTGCTCTTAAGTGTCAAAAAGTTTGTTCAAGAGCAAACCTCGAGGTTGGTATTATAACCTCGTGGTTTGACCTTACAGAAGCTTTAAAAAGTCAAGTGTTTTCATGTTACAAAACTTGGTTTCACAAAAACTATGTGAAACCTCGAGGTTGGAAAGTCAACCTCGAGGTTCTGGTTTTCTTGAAAAACCCAAGTTTTGCATTAACACTTGCAACCTCGAGTATAAAAAGCAAACCTCAAGTTTTAACCCATACAGAAAGGTCATGGTTTTCATCAAGCATGGAAACCTCGAGGTTCATGTTTCAACCTCGAGGTTGGACACTTTGATTTAAAACTTAAGTTTGAAGAAAAACCTGTTGACCTCGAGTATGGTATTACAACCTCGAGTATCATCCTTTACAGAGAGCAACTGGTTTTCAAAGGATTGAAAACCTCGAGGTTAAGATTGTAACCTCGAGGCTGAGCCTTATGTTGATAAACTGAACTTTGCTTTTTCAAAGGCCAACCTCGAGTATGGATTTATAACCTCGAGGTTGTCGGGCTCCAGTGAAAAATGAAGTTTTCGAAACAAGCTTCAAACCTCGAGGTTACTATTGGAACCTCAAGGTTTGTGAGTTACTAAGATTTGCCGGAAGGTTTTTGTTTAAGAGAAACCTCGAGGTTCATATCTCCACCTCGAGGTTACATGTTTTAAAAAGCTGTGTTTGCCTGAAACCTTCAAGCAAACCTCGAGGTTGAATGAACTAACCTCAAGGTTTGTGACCGTTGGTGCAATTTCAAATTTGTGAAATCTGCTATATCTTGTTGTTTGATCTAATTGATTTCATATATCATTCACTCATATTCCCAAATATGTTTAACAAGTTTTTTGAGTGTTTTTCAGTTAGCACAGATCAAGATAATTGAAGATTTGTGAGAAAAAGCAAAAAGGTGAACAGTGCATTTAATGCACCTGCACAATCTCACCTACTTTCGGCTAATCCATCTGAGCACGCCTAATGAATGTTAAAGGAAGCTTACTACATCAAGTAAAATCAATTCCAACGGGCAGAAACACAGAGAGCCACATCAGACAACATAAAGCCTTGGATTAGCAGAAGTTATGTTAGTTCCCTGTGTGTTTTGATGATTACTAATAATTGTAAACAATATTGATAAGGTTTGACAAAGTTTAGAATAATTTAAACTTGTATTTTTCAATCTGTCAAAACCAAACTCGAGCCTGTTAGTGTTGAACTCGAGCCTGGATTTGACAGAGAACTCAAACTTGTCCGGTTGATTTCCAAACTCGAGACTGAACCTGAAGTTTAAAGTTAAACTTTTGAAAAGTTCACATGAACTCGAGCCTACTAAAGTCAAACTCGAGTTCATTCTTTCCAGAGAGTTTGTGAACTTTGAAAACATGTTAAACCTTACACTTGCTTTCTTCAAACCTCAGGTTTGAAAATTTTTTCAAAGATTTAAGGAGCATGAACTCGAGCCTGTCATGGCAAACTCGAGTTCATCTCTGGATGTAGGTCAGGAAAGGACCGAACCAGTATAAATTGCATTGTGTTTAGCTTCTTCTCCTTATCCTCTCTGTTGTGCTCTGTTTTGAGTGATCGAAAACAGAACAAGTTACGAAAATTTTAAAGATACCCAATTCACCCCCCTCTTGGGTATAAAGCTCCTGCTTTCAGTTTAGAGAGAGAAGATGACCAGAACTTAAGCAAATCACTTCCAACGGTTGGAATTATCTCACAACGGTCATTTAATGTTCTCTACCTATAAATAGAGAGCATTAACTTCATCTCCAGCTGATACGCCTACTCTGAGCGAAAATCTTCTAAGTTCATTCATTGTGTATTAGTTATTCACTTGTAATAGTATCATTTTGATACTTTGAGCTTTAGTGTTTATTCTATCTACTCTTTGAGAGAGTTTCACTTGTAAAATCATTTATTGATTGTAACAACTACAAGTCAGGGGACTTGGTAGTTGGGGTGTATTGATTACAACTTGTAAGGGGGAGTGTGTTCTAGTGAGAGAACAACTCTTAGTACAGAGTGTGTAATCAACTTCATTGAGTTAGTGGATTGAAAATCCCAAGTGAGGCTTGGGGACTGGATGTAGGTCAGAGAAAGGACTGAACCAGTATAAACTGCATTGTGTTAAGCTTCTTTTCCCTACTCCTCTGTTCTGCTCTGTTTTAAGTGTTCAAAAACAGACCAAGGTTCGAAAATTATATAGATACCCAATTCACCCCCTCTTGGGTATCAAGCTCCAACTTTCATTTGGTATCAGAGCAAGGTCTTCTCAGAAGAGCTTAACCACTCGAGAAGGATCACTATGGAAGCAATTCTTCCAGATGGAGCTTCAATCAACAGACCTCCCGGTTTCGACGGCGAACACTACTCTTTCTGGAAAGCCAAATTTCGTGTGTTCGTGATGGCAACAGAATATGGTCTATGGAGAGTCTTTGAGACTGGAGACTATGTTCCAGTCAAGGTAGAAGGAGGCATCACTGTTCCCAAGACAGAAGCCGAGTTCGATGATGATGATAAGAAGAACATCACTCTCAATAGCAAGGCTATCCTGATGCTTCAGAGTGCTCTTAGCCAAAAGGAGTACTTTCGTATCTGTAATTTGTCAATGGCTAAGGAAATGTGGAAGGCGCTGGAAATAGCTTATGAAGGAACCTCCGGAATCAAGGAGAATCGCGTCAACATTCTAACCACTGAGTATGACCTGTTGCGGATGAAGCAAGGCGAGAGTATTGGAGAATTTCAGTGGAGATATACTCATCTAACCAATCAGCTAGCGGCCTTAGGAAAGCTTTTCGATCAAGGAGCTCAAGTGAGGGAAATCCTCAATATTCTGACAAAGGATTGGGAAGCTAAAGTTACCGCCATTGAAGAAGCTCGTGGAGAATCAATGACTTCAGTTGCTGCATTGTTTGGAAGCCTATCTGAGTATGAGAGCAAATTGAAGTTCAAGAAGGAGTTAGAAGATGTCAATGGTGGCAACAATCGCAACAAAGGAGTGGCTCTGAATGTGGAAAAGGATGAGGAAGATGAAGATGAGGATGAAGAAATTGGCATGATGGTCCGGAGATTCAAGAAGTTTTACAAGAAGGATCAAGGCTTCAAGAAATTTCAGAAGGGAAGTTCGAGCTATGAATCGAAGAAGCCTATCATCTGCTATGAATGCGAGAAGCCCGGACACATCAAGGCAGATTGCCCTCAGCTGAAGAACCAAGAGAAAGAGAAGAAGAAGTTCAAGAAATTCAAAAAGAAGGCATATGTGTCAGCCATATGGGGTGACAGCTCATCGGATGAAGATGAAGCTGAAGAGGATGAAAGCGAAAAGGCCAATATATGCCTGGTTGCTGAAGAAGAAGAGCAACACAATGAGAGCAATGAGGTATACGAATCTTTACCCTCCTATGATGAATTATATGCTGAATACAATGTTGTTCAAAAGGAGTTTGAGAAATTAGCAGATAAATATATGTCTTTAAAAAGAAAAAATTCCTTTCTTGAATTGCAAATTGAAAACATTTCTTCTCCTCAATCTCTGGTTTGTGATGAATGCCTTGTTTTAGAGAAAAAGAACTTACAACTTACAAAGGCACTTGAGAAATTCACTAAGGGAAGTGAAATGCTCAATGTGATTCTAAAACAACAACGTTTTATAAACGATCGATCGGGCATTGGATACAAACCTGATTTTGATAAAATGAAAGGCAAGAAAAAGAATAGACAAAGGTCATATATGAATTATTTCACAAAGTCTGTTCATTCCTCAAACCCTTTTGCTTATTGTAACTATTGTAATAGGAAGGGTCATTCTACTTCATCTTGCTTTCATAGGAAAGAAAAAAAGACTAAACCTGTAGGAAATTATCAATGGGTACCAAAAGGAACATATGTTCCCAAGGTACATGCTAACCCCAAAGGACCCAAGAAAAGATGGGTACCTAAGACTTGATCCTTCATGAATTGCAGGTTTGTCTTAGAGCATCAAGGCCTAACAAATGGTACATTGATAGTGGATGCTCAAGGCACATGACTGGAGACAAATCAAAATTTTTGTCAATAAAGCCAAAAGATGGAGGTAGAGTCACATTTGGAGGGGATCAATCCGGGAAAATTGCTGGCATTGGTGAGATTGGCAACAATGAAGGCCCACTCATCAAAGACGTCTACTTTGTAGAGGGATTATGTCACAACCTCCTAAGTGTGAGCCAAAGCACTGATAAGGGTAATTTGGTAATATTTGACTCTAATGAATGCTTTATTGTTAAAAAGGATTTGATCTCCATAAATGATTTGAAAAATAAAGCTTTATTTAGAGCACCTAGAGATGGAAATTGTTATACTTTGAACCTCTCTAGCAATGCTTCTATTTTTGAAAATTGTTTTGTAAGTAACTTGAGTGAGAGTTGGCTATGGCATAAGCGATTAGCTCATGTCAATATGTATCAACTTGACAAGTTATTGAAAAAGGATTTGGTTATTGGCATTCCCAAATTGAATTTCAAAAATGATATGAATTGTGATGATTGTCAAAAGGGAAAACAGACCAAATCTTCTTTTAAGGCTAAAAATGAGATTTCAACAAATCGACCTCTTCAACTTCTTCACATGGATCTGGTTGGACCAGCTAGAGTGAAAAGTCTTGGTGGAAATCTATACACTTTGGTCATTGTTGATGATTTTTCTAGATTTACTTGGACAATATTTTTATCGTCTAAAGATGAAACATATGATCAGTTTGTTTCCTTTGCCAAGAAGGTCCAAAACGAGAAATGGTTCTCAATTTCAGGAATAAAGACCGATCATGGTGGAGAGTTCGAGAACAACGCATTTGCTGAGTTCTGTGATGGTATGGGAATCAACCATAATTTCTCAGCACCAAGAACACCACAGCAGAATGGTGTTGTGGAGAGAAAGAATCGAGTGCTCACTGAGATGGCAAGGGCAATGCTGAATGAATATAACACTTCACAAGTGTTCTGGGCTGACGCGATGAGTACGGCTTGCTACATCTCCAACCGAGCTTAATTGAGGAAGAAGCTGAACAAAACTCCATACGAACTCTACAAAGGAAGAAAGCCTAATCTCAGCCACCTACATGTCTTCGGGTGCAAGTGCTATGTGCACAATAACGGTAAAGATAATCTTTGTAAATTCGATCCTAAAGCTGATTTAGCTATCTTTATCGATTACTCAAATAGAAGTAAGGCATATAGGGTATTTAATACTAGAACTAAAATTGTTGAAGAATCTATACATGTTGTATTTTGTGAGTCTGAATCTAATAAATCCTTGGATGATGAAGAGGAGACTATTTTCAAAAACAAATTCTTTTCAAAAAATGCTCCTACTCCTTCTGAAAATTCTGAAAATGTTTTTGAGGCTGATCCTGAAAATAACTTTGAAAATCCTGATCAGTCCCAACCTAGAGCTTGGAGATTTATAAGGAATCATCCTTTAGACCAAGTTATAGGTGATGTAAACCAAGGAGTTAGAACCAGGAATAGTACTTTAAATGAAGTCACATTTTCTGCATTTATTTCACATATTGAGCCCTCCAAGATAGAAGAAGCCCTTTCAGACAATGATTGGGTGATTGCTATGCAAGAGGAGCTACATCAATTTGATAGAAATTAGGTTTGGGACTTGGTACCTAGACCCAAAGACCATCCGGTTATTGGGACAAAATGGGTATTCAAGAACAAACGTGATGAGTCTGCTATTATTGTGCGTAACAAGGCTAGATTAGTGGCCAAAGGTTACAATCAAGAAGAAGGAATTGATTATGAAGAAACTTATGTTCCAATGGCAAGATTGGAAGCCATAAGAGTTCTTCTTGCTTTTGCTTGTGTAAAAGGTTTTAAACTATTTCAAATGGATGTCAAAAGTGCTTTTCTAAATGGTTTCATTCAAGAGGAGGTGTATGTTGAACAACCTCCAGGTTTTGAAAATGAACATTTCCCTGATCATGTTTTCAAACTCAAAAAGGCCTTTATGGTCTTAAGCAAGCTCCTAGAGCTTGGTATGAAAGATTGAGTCAATTCTTGCTCAATCAGGGGTTTATCAGAGGAAAAGCTGATACAACATTATTCATTAAGAAAAATAAGTTGAATGAAATCTTAATTGTTCAAATTTATGTTGATGACATCATTTTTGGTGCTACTAATGACTCCTTGTGTGAGGAATTCTCTAAGACTATGCAGGGTGAATTTGAAATGTCAATGATGGGTGAGCTCAACTACTTCCTTGGACTGCAAATCAAGCAACGCAAAGATGGGATATTTATATCCCAAACCAAGTATCTGAATGATTTGCTGAAGAAGTTTGGAATGGACAAGTGCAATGGAGCTGACACACCAATGAGCACAACCACTTCCTTGGATGCTGATGAAGAAGGCAAGGACTTCAACATCACCAAGTATAGAGGAATGATTGGATCATTGCTCTATCTTACTGCAAGTCGCCCGGACATCCAATTCAGTGTTGGGATGTGTGCTCGGTTTCAATCAGCACCCAAAGAGTCTCATGCTGAGCACGTAAAAAGAATATTCAGATATCTATCTGATACGAAGACTCTTGGGCTGTGGTTTCCCAAAGGACAGCCTGAGCACCTAGTAGCATATTCAGACTCGGATCATGCCAGCTACAAGACAGATAGAAAGAGTACAAGTGAGCAATGTGAGTTCTTTGGCAACTCACTTGTCTCTTGGTTTAGCAAGAAGCAAACTACCGTGGCCATGTCCTCAACGGAAGCTGAATATGTGGCTGCTTCAAGTTGCTATGCTCAAGTGCTGTGGTTGAAGCAACAACTTGCTGATCTTGGTGTGCACTTGAAGGAGATCCCAATATTGTGTGACAATACAAGCACAATTAGCTTGGCTAAGAATCCTGTACAACATACAAGGACCAAGCACATTGATGTGAGACATCACTTCATCAGAGATCATGTCCAGAAAAGAGATGTGAAAGTGATGTTTATCCCAACTCACCTTCAATTGGCAGACATTTTCACCAAGCCTCTAGCCAAGGAGCCATTCACCTTCATAATGAGAGAATTGGGAATGGTAAATCCCAATGAATTGTGAGTAATTTCTGTCTATTTCTATGTTAAATTATGGTTTTGATGATTATGGATCACTAACTTAAGCATCGGAGTACATAGACAATTTTATGCAGGACTTAGTTTTGCTGTCAAAGGGCAAAACCTCGAGGTTCAATATCCAACCTCGAGGTTGTCGGGGTGTCAAGGAAAAATTCAAGGTTTCTGAAGGATGGAACCTCGAGGTTCAAGAGTTAACCTCGAGGTTATCGGGGTAAATGGTCAAAGCTGGGAATATCTGGAAGCTGGAACCTCGAGTATGGTGCGAATATCCCTGGATTAATGAGCGATATCCGGGATTGAGATATCAGGGGCTGATATCTTGTAATCACGATTGGGGGAGATCCTTGATTGATGAGATCCTAAATTGGTGGGATACTGGGATCCCATATCCTTGCCCATTATGGCGCTGATTCTGCCTTAGGCATGGTTGGGCCGTGGCCTGGATATGGGCCTTTTGGGCCGGTCCATTACAAGGATTTTGTTTTTCTCTTAGAAAAACGTGCAGGAAAAAGCACACAAAAAATCAGCACTTTATAAGAGTCTAACCCTAATTTAAGTGCTCACAAGAAAGGCCAAATCCAAGCTTGAATTTGAAAATCCAAATCATAATGAATTGAATTCATATCTTGATTGATTGATTGAATTTAAGATGATGAATCACATTCATATCTTGATTGATTGATTGAATCAATCATTTAACATGATGGATTATGTTTATTTCTTTTTTCCTTAAAAAATGTCCATAAAAAGGGCACATAAAAAATCAGCACTTTATAAGAGTTTAACCCTAATTTAAGTGCTCACAAGAAAGGCCCAATTCAAACTTGATTTGGAAAATCCAAATCATAATGAACTAAATTCATATCTTGATTGAATAATAATTTAAGATGATGAATCACATTCATCTCTTAAACTAAAATTCAAAATCATTTCAATCAATCCTCATTTATTATTTCTCCTATCTTCATTCAATCATTATTGGATCTTAATATATATATCTTTATATATATATATATATATATTAGATAATTCAGAATTATCTTTTATAACCTAACCTCTTGAATTAAAATTCAAATTTAAAATTCAAACTTAAATTCAAAATTCAAATTTCAAATTCAAGTTGGCCTAAGACCCCATTAGGTCTTCCAACACATTTGAGCCCTTTTGTGGAGAAACTGATTTCCCACTGGGGATACCATATATGATGCCATTTTCTCCTCATTGGGTTTGGAGTCTCACTCCAACCTAATTACACCTTTACTCTTGATAAAGCCTAATAACAATTATTGGCTCAAGTTTGCTAAATTCAAACAATCAGGAATAACCTTTTGTGTGTGACCCATTAGGCCCAATTAGTCACTGACATAAATAAACTTGAACCAATTAAAAACCCTTTAACGGGCCCAATTTATTTAATGACCTCATAAGACACTAGCAATGCTCTACGGCCCCAGAACTAGTTGAGTTGATCAAGTGATCTACCTTTCATATTTGGATACCGTGCATGCATCATCCCTCACACCGTCATTCACATTTAGTCGAGAGCAAAGATAGAGTATCATCTCTCTTAATTGACTAAATGTAGCTATTTCGCAGAACTAGGAATCTTCTTATATTAACTCTATATATAATCATGACTCTTCATGATCACTTGCTATGCGCACAGTCTCTCGAGTTAATTAGAAGCTATCGAAGCTCTACTGGTCTTGTGAATGACTAATCCCTTATAGGGGACTGTGAGTCCTCTCAGCATGTCCATCTACACTCATGTATTCAGGTTACACCCTAGAGTACACTGTTCTCCCCATTTTCAAGTGGATAGAGTTGTACAGTCAAAGTATAACCCTAGGACATAGTGTTCGATGACATCCTTAAGTCTAGGATGATCTGTACTACCCAACGATGAGAGACTTTACATATCCAATGATACTCTCTACAATGAATCTTTGTGGAGTCTCTCAGCGGGTCAGTTTTATAAGAATCGGCTGAACCCAAGAGGGGGGTGTATTGGATGAAGATTAAAAACTTGGAACTTTAAAAACTTTTTGCGTCTTCTAAAACAATAGTTAGATATTCAAAGCATATACTGGAAATATAAGAGATAAGGGAAGAGAATATGCAAATTGAGATTTATACTGGTTCGGCCAATCCTTGACCTACGTCCAGTCCCCAAGCTTCACTTGAGATTTTCAATCCACTATCTTCTTTAAACTTGATTACACACTTTGTATTCGAAGTAATCCTCTCACTAGGATTCACTCCCTCTTACAAGCTGTAATCAATACAATGGGTTTCCCACTCAAGACCACTCAATCTTGAGTAACTCTCAGATAAAATGTTTACAGATAAATCTTCTCTCTCAGAAGTGAATAAATAAACACTAAAGTACAATATGAATCATTTCACTCTCTATGTTAAACTATATAAGCATTGAGAACAAAGAGCGTATGAGATAGATGTTGGATTCAGAATATCAGCATTTCAACAGTACAAGATCTTCTCATTGTTTTCTCCATTTTGAATGGTTGTCCTTTTATAGTCAGTGAAGACCATTGAGCAATTCTTGCATTTTTGAATATGTCCGTTGTGAGTGTATATGACCGTTGGAAAATATTACCGTTAAGATAATTTGAATTCTGTTCGTTGGAGCTTCTGTCCATTGGAGCATTTCACTGTTTGAACATTTGAATCCATTGGAGAACGTTACAATTGAGCATTCAACTTCATTTCTTCAAGTTCCTTATTGAATTCGATATTCTCTGCCATTTCTGAAAATATGCAAAAAACTTCATCCCCATGCTTTTGACAAATTTTGATTTCTGTCAAGTTTGATGTTATCTCAAACTTTAATCACCTAAAACTTATACATGAATGATAGAAATGATGTTAAGAAGTAGTATAAGTTCTTTTGGAATTCATCTGGATGTTCTTGATGAGAATCCAAGATTTCGGACACGGTGATTTTTGATGCAGGGAGGTTGACTCGAGTTATTCCACATGACTCAAGTTTGTTTTAAACGCCAAATGCTCTCTATTTGAATTCTAACTCGAGTTGTCGTATGTGACTCGAGTTGCGCAAATGTCATTTCTTCTCTATCTGCGAGTAACTTGAGTTACCTTTCGTGACTCGAGTTGCCAAGGTGCTTCAATTACTCTCTGTGTCCTTGAGTGACTCGAGTTGGTAGACTTGACTCGAGTTAAAAGCTCATCAAAATTGGTTGCTTCCAAATTCTATGAAACACTTGTTGAGTCTAGATTCATATGGAATTGGTTTCATTTCATTTAGTTGTGCATAGTGTGAGCTATATCCAGAAAATCAAGCCTATACTGAACTGAATCCAGAATTTCGAGTATCCACTTTCAAAAGCCATATCTCCCTGGTCTGAACTCCGTTTTGGATGGTTCAAATCTTGATGGAAATCATTTTGAGTCTTTTTTCATATGCCACCAATTTCAGCTCAATCGGATTTGTAGTTTGTGAGATACACTCAAAATGCCAAAGCTATATCTGCACTGTGGTGTGAATTGTAGTGTCAACTTCCACAATCCATATCTCCTTGATCTGAACTCCTTTGGGCTTGAATTTTATATCAAAATGACGCATTAAGAGTCTAATTTCATATGCCACTGGTTTCACCTCAATCCGATCTCTGGTTTGAGAAATATCATCGAAATACCAAACCTCGCCAGCTGAAACTAGGGGTGGAAACAGGCCATGGCCTGTTTCCGGCCTTGACAAGCCTGGCCTGTCAGGCTAACAGGCCAGGCCTAGGCCTTTTTTAAGGCCTGTTTAGATAAATAGGCCAGGCCTAGGCTTCTTTATAAGCCTGTTAGGCCTGTCAAGCGGCCTGTTTAAGGGTATAATTGTAAATTTGTAACTCCCTACCCTCCCATAAGATTTTCACACGTGGAAGGTGATCCTCCATGCTTCTTTCAAAATAACCCTAACCTTCCTCCTCCTTCAACTTCGTGCATTCGGCCGCTCCTCGCTCTCGCTCAGCCTCTCACGATGCTTAACCATCGTTGCTTAGCCTCTCACGATGCTTAACCATCGTTGCTTCTTCTAGTTCAGTGTTCGGCCGGACTTCGTTCTCACTTGGTAAGTATTTGCTTCTGCTGGTTTGATTTTGCTCAGTGCCTCTTTTATTTGCTTCGTTCAGTGTTTGATTTGCTTATGGTGGTTTGATTTCGTGTTTAAACTTCTATTGAGTTTTTGATCTGCTTCTACTGCTTCGATTTGGTGTTTTAGCTTCTATTTAGCCAAGGAAGAAGAAGCACGACCTTCCGAAGGATACGATTTAATCTTTGGAATCCCCACCTAGCAATCCAGCACCAAGGTTGCTCCCCTCTGACTGTCATTAAAAATTGAAACTTTGATCATCTTATATTGCTCTTTCTTTCTTTTCTGGGGAACAAGTTCAGGCAGTTTTGTCTTTAGTTCTGGGCATAATCATTCTCTGCTGAAACCTTCAAAGGTTATCAATTTCATTTCATTATTGAAATTCATTACTGTTAAACTTTCTAATGTTGTTTTATGCCTCTGCATGGTCGGAGTGTATGCTCCGGCGAAGCAAGGGAGTTCATCTCTCTCTCTCTCTCTCTCTCTCTGCTCTGAATCTCAACATGTAATAATGTAATGTTTTATCTTTATGAATAATATAGATAGCTATATCATTTTGATATATAATTGATGCATATTTGGTGTTTAACTTCAGCTCTGAAGGTTGAGGCAATTTTGTTTAATTTTGAGTCAGATGATGGATAAATAGAATGTGAGATGAGATTTTATCATAAAAAACTTGCTGCTGAAACAGAAATTTAATGATATAGTTTTATTCAAAAACTTGAAGCATCGTCAACATCATCAGTGATGGATATTATGTTCAGAAAGTTCAACAGAAGAGAGTATGGTAGTAATTTGTAAAACAGTCTGTGTGGTGTGGTGTGGTCCTAATAGTTTGTATCATTGCTCACCATAAATAACACCAAGAGAGCTTTCATTTTCCTCTTTAAATGAGGTCAGAGGCGTTGAAATCCAATTATTGAAATGGAAAAGAAGGGTAAAGCTAAAACAAGACTATATATGGTGAGTAGATTAGTAATATTGAATTTTTAGTTCACATTAATGTTGCCTTTATTTCCCCCTCGCCTTAGATGTTCTTTTGACCAACATATCTGTATACCACTTAGTTTTGGATTTTACAATTAATCTTCAGTCTTGATTTCCCTTTAATGGAATGTTTATGTTAGCACCAAGGAGTATTATGGAGGCGTGGTTTGACTCATCCGTAGTATTTGACTTTGACTATGATGATGACTACCAAAGTGTTCCTGATGGTAAATGATTTTGATTTTTTTTTTCAATTAAGTGTATTTGGATTTTTCACTTGTTTGATGGATATAATTACATATAATTGTTATCTTGTAGATGTATCACTGAATGGGATTGAGGGCAGCCATTGAGGTTGTTTCAACTGATCAGATGCAGAAACTGTACGATTTATCAGAAGCTTGTAGAAGTTCTAATGTTCAGAACATTAGTTCAGATGACAACGATTCGCATTGTAAACGTAATGGAAGTATTATTATGAATGAAGTGAATCAACCTGTGTTCCTTGATGAGATCTCCTCGGGAGATGCTAACTCTAACAAGGATGATGGACTTATGGATCCAGCGACTGTGTTTTCTATTTCATTTTCCAAACATTGCTAGCGTCCACTCATTTTAGCTTTAATTGATCTTGCATAAGTAATTATATTTGAATGATTATAGATGTCTTTCTTACACCGTTTTATTTCATTTTGTCATGCTAAATTCTATCAAACTTGATTGGATGTGCTGGTTGAAAAATATAGGCCTTAACAGGCCACAGGGCCAACCAGGCCTGTATACAGGCCAGGCTCAGGCCGAAAAATAGGCCTGAAACAGGCCACAGGCCAGGCTCAGACCGCTTTGTTCCTTAACAGGCCAGGCCTATTAAGGGGGAAGCCTGGCCTGGCCTGGCCTGTTTCCACCCCTAGCTGAAACATAAAATAGAGTATAATAAAGGTTCTGAAAAATCATTGTTAACTCGAGTTATTAAGTGACAACTTGAGTTACACTTGTCCAAAAACGTTGAAAACACATTTTGACTCGAGTTACTCGTACATGACTCGAGTTAACTCATTCCAGAAGAGCAAATTCACTGTAGCGAAGTAGAAGACTCGAGTTGTGACTTCTTGACTCGAGTTGGATCATCCTGAACCTCGTTTTTGCTTATTTTTACTCTGAATTGAGTCATTCTAACTTCCATTTGATCATGGAGACATCTAGAATTAATCTTGGAACTTGTATAATGATATTCTCATTCCATTCATCAAGTTCTTCCTTCTTCCATCTCCCATTTTGATCATTCCTCATCATTCTCTACAAAACCTTTGGGACTCTTCAGACCACTTTGACAGCTCAATACTATGAGCTTTCTAAGAAGCTTGAATCTGATGTTGGACTCCAAGCTCTTCAAGCTAATCAAGAATGAGGATGCTACTGGTCCTTTAGGAATGGTTCCATCACCCAGACATTCCCTCATTCCCTCTCCTCCTTACTAGTTACTCACCTCCTCCACCTTCCTCTACTCCTCTTCTCTTGATCATTCTTCATAAATGAACTCTATTTCTTTCTCTTCTCTTGATCATTCTTTATTATTGACTTCACATCTTCTTTGATTCTATATTAAATATAAGAATTAGTCAATGTAGGAGATAAATAGAGTATGCAAACTTTTTGCTCTTGATAATGACATTTATATAAGACATAATCAAAACTAATCATATACAACAAAATGTTAGTTCTCGATGTGTTTTGATGGTTAACAACAAGTGTAAACATGTTTTGAGGTTTCCAAAATTTGTTGAAAACCATCTGGCAAGTGCATACTCGAGTATAGGAAGCCATACTCAAGTATGGGATTAACAGAGGATTGCTCAAATGCATTTTACAAGTCAATACTCAAGTATTGGAAGCCATACTCGAGTATTGAAGTTACAGAGAGCAATCAAGTTTTTGAAATAGGTGCATACTCGAGTATAGGTATGCATACTCGAGTATAGGCCATCCAAAGAGCATCCATATTTTTCAAACTAAGTTGCATACTCGAGTATAGGTATGCATACTTGAGTATAGGCCTTACAGAGAGCCCCTAAAATTTTATAATTGATGCATACTCGAGTACAGGTTTGGCATACTCGAGTATTGGGCTCTTAAACTGATTTTCAACTTGACACCTGATCTTGTATACTCAAGTATTGATTTGTATACTCAAGTATTGATATGGAATAACTTCTCGATTTTTGAAAACTGAGTTGTATACTCGAGTACAGATGTGCATACTCGAGTATGGGACCATACAGAGAGGTTATTGGTTTGTCAAGGACTTGCATACTCCAGTATAGAAATGGATACTCAAGTATAGAGACTTTGGAACTTAAAATTTTTCACACAAACAGTTTCATACTTGAGTACAGTACTAACATACTCGAGTATAGCCTTTGGTTTTTCAAGATCAACTCACGATGGTTTGCCTCTGGAAGCTGCATACTCGAGTATCACTTTGGATACTTTAGTATAGACACTTGTACACAGTGCCATACTCGAGTATAGATAAACATACTCGAGTATACAACAGTAAAAACTGTTTTTCAAATCACACGAATTTGAAAAACACTATTGTTTGATCTTATTGCTTTCATATATCATTCACTTATGTTCCCAGCTATGTCTAACAAGTTTGTTAAGTGAATTTCAGTTAGAACAGATGAAGATTAATGAAAATCAAAGCAAAAAGCAAAAAGGTACTCAGTGCATTTAATGCACTTCAGATAATCAACCTCCTTTTGGTTAATCCACCTGAGCACGCATTCTCAACGGTCAAGAATGCTTTCTTCTTCAAGTAAACACTTCTTCAACGGGCAAAATTCCAGAGAGCCACATCAGATCATATTAGCACCTGGATTAGTTGAAGACAAGAGAGAGAAGATGACCAGACTTAATGCTAATGACCTACAACGGTTGGATTCATCATACAACGGTCAATTAATGCCCTCTACCTATAAATAGAGTGCATTAACTTCTTCTCAAGCTGATACATCAACTGAGAGCGAAAATTTATTAAGTGTCATTTATTGTGTTCAGCTTTCATCTGTATTGTATCATTTTGATACTTGTGCTTCAGTGATTACCTTATCTACTCTTTGAGAGAGTCTTTCTTGTAATCATTCATTGATTGTGATAACCACAAGTCAGGGGACTTGGTGGTTGGGTGTATTGATTGCAACTTGTAAGGGGGAGTGAGTTCTAGTGAGAGAACTACTCTGAGTACAGGGCTTGTAATCAATTGTTGAGTTATAGTGGATTGAAAATCCCAAGTGTGGCTTGGGGACTGGATGTAGGTCAAGGATAAGACCGAACCAGTATAAATCGATTTGTGCAAAGCTATTCTTCCCTTCTCCTCTGTTATACTCTGTTCTTCCTTGTTCAAAACAGAGTTCTTTCTTTAAATTTTTAAGGATACCCAATTCACCCCCCCTCTTGGGTATCAAGCTCCAATCTTCACAAATTCGGTGCTATCTGTTCTCCAACAAATCCACCCACGACATCAGCTAAGACATCTCCATGCCTGTATTCCATAAGGTCCCTACCTTGTATCCCTATACAAGTAGGCAATGTCGTACTAGTCTTATTGAGATCATCAAGGCCCTTTCTTGGTGATTCAAGACTAGGAACAAATTTTAGGCAATAGATATCTAGTGTTCTCGAGTCTTCATGATCATGATCTCTATCATTGATTCTCAAGAAGAACACATGTTCTATTCCTAGGGCTTTTATCTTCAAACACATATTTATCTTAAAATAAAGGCGAGACATAAATATGATAAAGATAAAATATGCTCATTTATTAATAACAAAATACTATAATGTAGAAATGGTGTTGATCTGTCCTTACAGATTGTCTCTAGGACACCTAAATACTAACAAAATATTCATTGAAACTATTTATATAAAGATTTGACTCAAATTTTGGAAAAAAAAAATGAGATTCTAAATGAGGGCTATCGAGCTATCAACTTCAAAGCATAAAGTAATAGAGTTTAATGTATCTATTGTTTTAAAAAAAAATGCTTGATTGGAGGAAGTAATAGATTGGAAGAAGCAATAGAAATACACTTGCAATTGGTTATGTTCCAACAAAGAAAATAGTTCATTATCCTTACATGTGATCTTCGCATACAATACTTGGACATTATTTGCTTTATAGTTAGGTAGTATCACTTGACACTTTTAGAGTATATAGAGAAAAAGTGGGTTATTTAATTTGGTAAATATATTAAATAGTGAAGTCAACTGGAAGATATGGGTGACATGATAAGTACATCATTAGTAGACTAGAATTTAGTCTATATATTAAGTTTCTTCATACTTGAACTCACCTAATATAGGAGGTATTGTTGCAAGAAGAAATACAAGGTTCATAGGTATGTTGGATGATACAATTTTCTTCTTGAAGGACACATCAAAGACAATTATGTATATTTTATATGAGTTTCCAACAAAATTTATGTTTAAGTCCTTTTGAAGTCTTAAAAGTTGGAAACCAAGTTTAAAATATATTCTTGCATAGAATTGTCTTATAAAAGAAAGAGTGTAATACCCCAGATTTTTATTAATACTAATAACCATTTTTTATTATTATTTTATATAGACTTGGTAGGCCAAATACTCCTAGTCCTAATTGCCTTAGGAATTTTCAGCTTATGCACTAAGAAAGAGGTTTTAGGTAATAATTTCGTTACTTGTCAACCAAGTCATATTAAATTCACATCATGGTTGATTGATTTAATTTAATATACCCTATCATATTAAATGTACACTATGATTGATTAATTGAATTTAATATACCCTATTAATGAGTTGACAAGAGTAAAAAAGCCCAAGGCTAAACCCTAATTTTAAGTTATAAATTGAGGTCTAGCCTAACCCTGAATACTCCTATGCTCTTCTATTATTCTCTTCTACTATTTCCTCTACTCTTTCTCTATTCTTCTAAGAGGCTAGCAAAACGGAGACTAGGTAATCCTAATCCCCATGAGTCTTAGGTTAGTTTTGTATAAATTTTTGATAGGATTGTCATATATGAAATATATTATATATAATCCTAATCCCTAGAACAACCTTGCGTCTTGTGCTTATTCTTTTTCTCTACATCCTATTTTGTTAATCCTAATTCCCATGAGTCTTAGATTAGTTCTATATAAGTTTTGATAGGGTTGTTATATATGAAATATATTATATGTAATCCTAATCTCATGAGTCTTAGGTTAATTTCATATGAATCTTGATAAGTAATTATGATCCTAAATATATCATATGTGACCGTTATATGTAAAATATATTTTATATAATCCTAATTAACTTTTTACAAAATCATTCAACCTTTGAATATTATTCTAAACGTAGATGCATGGGTGATTGAATTATATGTATACACCATTTCCTTCTTGAATTGCGTGAAGAAGCTTTTTGTAAAATCCATTTATGATTGCATATACTACGTGGTAGCTTTGAGGGTTTTGGTTTTTGAAATTGAAACATATATATATACATATATTGATGAATTACCATTGAATATACATACCTCACGTGGTTGCTCTGGTTGCTTTGGTTTTTGTGATTGAAATTTATAAATGCTTTCATATACATATACATATATATATATATATATATATATATATATATATATATATATATATATATATATATATTGAGAAATCCATTTGTTATGTGAGTGTATTTAAAATAATTTAAATCGTGGGAGGATAGCTTTGGGATGGTACCTCCTAAAGTGATGAACACAACCCTTAGGCTTTATGCCTCGATATATTTTTTGATGTGAACTGATTATATTCGTTCTTTCCAAAGTGGTGTATGGCAGGTTTCCGGGACACTAGTAGCAACTTTGGGAAGAAGTGTGCACATTAAGACGAAATGTTTTATGGCCAATTTGATATTTGATGATTTGTGATTGGTAGGTTTCCAAGTCACAGGGTAGACTGGCAGGTTTCCGAGTCTATAATGGTTCTCTTCCCACTAAAATTTAGACTGACAGGTTTCCGGGTCTAAACAAATTTAATAAATATAATGAATAATATTTGATATGGTGTGAATATATGTATATGAATATATGATGAATATTGGAATTGATAGTTGGTTCAATCGCTATGTGATTATATATTTGATTTGATTAATATATTTGAGCTATATAAATTGTGTTTTAATTAGGATTACCAGCTTTTGCTGATGTTTGTGGTCTAGGCTGTGACGATCCTTCGGGGGAGCAGAATTTCAGTAAAACAGATTTTCAAGGCTGGGGCTAGCGGTGAGAAGTGAGGAAGAACCGTCCGCTAACTCTAGCTAGTTTTATTTTACTTTATGCTTTGAATAAAACATTTTTATTTAAGTTTGGATTTACCTTAATGTAATAAGGTAGCCTTGCACTTGTCCCTGTACAAGTGCGGCGGTAACACTTCCCAAATTTTAGTTATTTTGAATTTTAGTAATTATTTATAAAAATTATTGCAATTTTATGTTATTATAATTGTTAAAAATTTGGGGGTGTTACAAAGAGTGTGGAAGGAAAATATTCTGAGAGACTGAGACTGCATTTTTTGATGAAGATACAGAGAGGTGTTAGGAATTCAAGTGATCTATCCATTTTATTTTACAGTTTATTTAGTATTTTGAAATGGCAAATTATTAAGGAATGCCAAAATTAGTGGGAGTGTCAAACTCATTGAGAGCGATCACATATAGATGATTCGTCACCTCTAACAATAATAGAATATTGGTTTTACATGGTACTCACCCTACTGAGTTTCAACTAATCAGTGGATGGAGTTGAGACCAATAGTGATTAAAATTTGGCAATTCATTATGACTATGTGATGTACTTCTAGGAATTTGACTAGAAAATAAATATTGAGAGTGACCATAAATTCTAAATGAAGGCATTAATTCATTATAGATGTAAGGTAAGCAACAACATGATCAATGTATGTGTAAAGTTACTAATATGCAACATTAAGTAATACAAATAAAATTGTTTGTTATGACTTTTATATGAAAAAGGAATTGATTTAGTGAGGTTTTTCCTCCTATATTCATGTATAAAGACTTCCATTTTTTCACGATGCTTACTGTTTGTCTTTACTTAAGATGTCATTGTTATATTTTCATTTGGACATAAAGAGGGCTACATATGTGGATTACTAGAAATAGTCATATAAACAATGGAGAGAATTTAATTAGCAAAATTTAGAGTTCATTTTGTGATGAGCAAGTCTCACAATGATGATAGTTAAGGTATCAAGATGTGATTACATACAAGACATTGTTAAAGACATTTAAGTTTTATATATATCACTGGATCACTAGACCGAAGGTAGTATTATACAAAATTATGATTCATTTATAGCTCATACATTTTGACTTAAGGTGTTACAAATGACTAAGTCACCATTGTTTAAAGTTGTGATGTGATCGTGTTAGGTGTGATATTCTTTTAGAACACATAAAGAAATTATTCTCAAAATATTTGAGAATATTATAACTAATCTATGATCATAAGCAATTGAACATTCATGGATAATGATAGTTATTGTGAGTAACATCTGTTATGATAATGTGATTAGACTATCCATATGTCTTTAGTGTCATCTTATTCCTTCTAATTCAATTTCCAAGGTGTAGGCTTACTTAAATGCGTGCACAAATGAGTAATGCCGTTGTAAAGGAATTTTAGGAGGAGTTCAAGCATAGTAAAAAGCTGCAAGTCATGTGGTGCATTATATTACCAAATGCACATCAAGTTTCATGCTTAATATATAATTGAATGATTAGGTTGTTTAGTTTTGTAAGATGTTAACCATAAAAGAGTTGACATTATAATACATCTTTACACTTGCTGAACAAGTTGTGTTATGGAGGATTGCAAGATTGCTAAGCAGTCACTAATTGCTTATTTCCACCATGAATCACTTGACTTAATCATTCTTAGAGGCAAGTTGCAAGATTGCCATTTAAGGAATTTCATTGTGTTAGAACCGGCTGTCACCTAAGAGGGGGTGAATTAGGTGTAAGATAAAAACTTTAGGAACTTGAAAATCTTTTTGACTCTTAATGAAGGTAATAAGTATGAAAATAATTATTCATAAATCAATAGTTAGATATTCAAATAATTATATACTGGAAATATAAGAGATAAGGGAAGAGAATATGCAAACTGAGATTTATATTGGTTCGACTGAATCCTTGACCTACATCTAGTCCCCAAGTTCTACTTGATATTTTCAATTCACTATCCTCTTGTTTAATCTGGGCACAAGAGAAGCCTATACAACTTGATTACACGCTCTGTACTCGAAGTAATCCTCTCACTAGGATTCACTCCCCGTACAAGATGTAATCAATACACCCACTTGATTACATATTTTGTACTTGAAGTAATCCTCTCACTAGGATTCACTCCCCCTTACAAGCTGTAATCAATACAATGGGTTTTCCACTCAAGATCACCCAATCTTGAATAACTTTCAGATAAACAGATACAATAATGACGATGAGTCTTCTCTCTCTTAGAAGTGAATGAATAAACACTGAAGTACAATACAAATCATTTCACTCTCTATGATGAGCTATGTAAGCATTAAGAACAAGGAGAGTATGAGATAAATGTTGGATCCAGAATATCAGCATTTTCACAGTGCAAGCTCTCGTTACTCTATTTTGAACGCTTCTTCGTTTATAGTTGATCGGAGAGAATTTGACTGTTGAGCATTCAACTATTTAGAATATGATCGTTAGATGTCCGTTGGAAGTAGCTGTTAAATGAAGTGATTCAGTCATTTTTTTTATTTCTTTCATACGATATACTTCTGGCATTGGTCGCTTTCGCTCTTTCCTGAAATGGGTGTCTCAGAAGTAGATCATTTGTCTACTTTGAACTCATTTGCCATGTGAACTCTGTTTTTCTACTACGCATTTAATACTCTGACACATCGAATGGCTCTTCGGCTAACCTCAAATTAAACAAGGTTAATCCACTCTAAATCACTCAAAAATATGATTAGTTATTATAAAAATGAGTTTGAGTGAGATTAAGAATAAATACAAAATAACCCAGTATGATTAAGATAAAGATTAATGATGCAATGAAGCGTTCTGAATCTTTGAAATATGTCACTCAAGTAATATCTTCCTTTTACTCGAGTAATAATGTAAGTTTGAAAATATTTTCCTCTGAAGCAATATTACTTGTGTAGCATATATATGTTCCTTGAGTAAAGTTCGAAAGTAATATCCTCTGGAATAATATTACTCGAGTAACATGAAATGTTACTCGAATAATTTCGACAGCTTTCAAAGTAATAGTCTTTGGAATGGAATTACTCGAGTAACATTATTGTTACTTAAGTAATTTTAAGTCAGGATGCTTATAGAGACAACATTACTTGAGTAACATTTCTCGTAACTTGAGTAATGTCGAAAGTTGCAATTTGAAAAAGCTATTGGAGCCATATTACTTGACCAACAATATTTGTTACTTGAGTAATATCCAAATATTACTTGAGTAACACTTCTGTTACTTGAGTAATATCTAAATATTACTTAAGTAACATTTTCCTTTACTTGAATAATATCAAGAGCTTTCTGTGAACACTTGAACACACAATAAAATTGAGTTTGCTCGAGTAAATAAAAGGGCGTACTCGAGTAGTCTCTTAACAGATTCAAAACCCTAACCAAATTCAAAATGAAACTTTAATTGATTAAGTCTTGTTATCATCAAAACTCCGAGAACCAACACATTAGAGTATTTTGGAATTATTAAATTAATTCAAATAAATTAAAAGTGTTATATGACCATAGAATCAATAGGTCATAAAGACATAAAGTATAGATCCTTTAATGAGAGCATGCTTTTAGAGAAATCGAAAGATCAAAGATCTCATGAGGCACATTTAGTGCTCTAGATGAGGGATTACTAAGTGATGAAATTCAAATTGAAGTTTGTTGTCTCAATTTTTCGTACCTAAATTATGAGATGTTAGCAAACATTTAACTTGGAACCAAATAAACATTCAGGGTTTACTCATTAAGTTTTGACCCATTTAACTATTTGTGAGGCATAGAAGGTAATACTCGATCAAAGAGGACTTATTGCCATGATTTCTATAGTATTGCTTAAATGAACCTTGACTCACCAAATGACATTAGATTAAGGGGCAAGTTGGAGAATGTTAGATATTTTATTATTTAGTAAAGATGATATCTAGATATTATCTTGGATAAAATATCTCTTGATTGTGGCCCCATGTGATTTGAATAGAGATTTGGTTTAGAGTTATTTGCATGGCTGGTAAGTTATTTCTAGCCTTGATGGAGGACTATAAATAATATAGGCTATTTTAGAGCAGTAACATAAAAAATATGAACTTGCTCTTTGAGGGTTCTTTGATGGGTGATGGGCTGACGGCTATTCCTTGACCATCATTATGCCCATCTTCCTGTTAGAAGAAGCCCTAACCTATTTTCTTCAAACTCTTTCTTATTCTCTACAGTTTTCAGGTTGAGATATTACAGGTAGCATCGCTATGGCTAGAGGTGTTTCATCAAATCTTCCATTGGTACTCTTATTTAACATCATTATCATAATGTTTGTTCCAACAAGACTTTCCTTGGCAAGCTGGCTTAGTGTATGCTTCTTCTTCTTCTTCTTTTTTTTTAAAAAAAAACTATATTCAAACAAATTTTTGAAGTATTATATATAAAAGAAGGGGTTTAGGAGCAAAAACACACATGTATTTCATCCCCCGGAGCGCCCAGCACCATATGCTTTTTTTGAGAGCAAAAATACACATGTAGTTACATTTTATGAGCAAAAGTCACACCACCATTAAAATTTTGTTGTAAATACAACACTTCTTGTTGTAAATCTATCATGTTGTAAATATGACATTTTCTGTTGTAAATGGCTAGATTTTAAATTTTGTTGTAAATACATCACTTCCTGTTGTAAATCTAGCATTTTTCTGTTGTAAATAACTTTTCTATGTTCAAAATCCAGGTGTTTAAATGTTGTTGTAAATATGACATTTTCTGTTGTAAATATGACTAGATTTTAAATTTTGTTGTAAATACAACACTTCCTGTTGTAAATATAGCCTTTTTTGTTACAAGTGACTTTTCTATGTTCAAAATCCAGATATTTAAATGTTGTTGTAAATATGGTATTTTCTGTTGCAAATGCATCGTTAGTTAGATTTTAACGGTAGTATGATTTTTGCTCCTAAAATGTAACCACATGTGTATTTTTGCTCCTAAAAAAAGCATTAGGTGCTGAGCGCTTCCGAAAGTAAAGCACATGTGTATTTTTACTCCTTTAGCCTGAAAGAAGTTTTGAAGTACATGATGATAAGTAGAAGACTTTTACGAGATAGAAAATCTATAAATAAATAGATAATAGTTTGTATGAATATTTTTACCGTGTACTGAATTCTAAAAAGACATTTGCGTATATATATTGATGGCAAAGAAGTTGAAGTGAGTTATGTTATTTATTTATATCTGTGTTTTGAATTTCCATTTTTTTTTAAAAGGCTAAAATGTTTTTAATTCTCTAAATTTTTTTAAATTCTTTTATTGGTCTTATAAATGCTCATATTTATCTTGTAAATTCTTACATTTTTCTTGTAAATTGCCAAAATATTTTTAATTCCCTAGGTTCTTTTGAATCTTTACATTTATCTTATAAATGTCTTTATTTTTTTTTCTAAATGATCTTTTAAAAACATAAAAAAAACAAGATATTATTGTCTTTTCATCTATAAAATTTAATTTCATTTTAACGGGACGAAATTTCACAACTTTTACTGAAATTAAGTTATATGCTTCAGCGCTAAGTGAAATTTTCCCCATAAAATTCCACCATATGGGAAACTTGCCCATTGCAATACTCTACCTTTTTTTTAAAAATATATATATATATAAGATGGCGAAACACCTATATGGAAGCACATAAGATGCTTCTTCCTTATATGAAAACACCTTTCTTTATTTTTTTTTTTCTAAATGATCTTTTAAAAACATAAAAAAAAAAAAGATATTATTGTCTTTTCATCTATAAAATTTAATTTCATTTTAATGGGACGAAATTTCACAACTTTTACTGAAATTAAGTTATATGCTTCAGCGCTAAGTGAAATTTTCTCCCATAAAATTCCACCATATGGGAAACTTGCCCATTGCAACACTCTACCTTTTTTTTTAAAATATATATATATATATATAAAAGATGGCGAAACACCTATATGGAAGCATATAAGATGCTTCTCCCTTATGTGCTTCTTACATGATTTTCCCTCTAATTAGAGGGACAAACAATTTTTTTTTAATTTTTTTAAAATTTTTTATATATTCTATATATTTAGATTAAATTATATGCTATTTTTTGGACAAAAATTTTGGCACCCAGTATCTCAAATTAATTAGCTTTCAGTATACTGATGTTGCAGGACATATTTCTGAATGCAGAACTGGAAACGAATTAATTTGAAATACTGGGCGCAAAATTTTTTTTCAGAAAGCAGCATATAATTTAATCTAAATATATAGAATAAATAAAAAATTAAAAAAAATTGTTTGCCCCTCTAATTAGAGAGAGAAACATGTAAGAAGCACATAAAAGAAAAGCACGTAATGTGAACCCAGCTATATAACAGCTAAAAAAATTACACACGAGAGGAATTTAATCTCTCCCTACCAACCAAGAGCTAAGAAAAGTACACACATCTAAGAGAGACGATTTAGAAATGCTTAATTTAGTCAAGGCATTCACCTGCCAATCCCATCTCAGCATTTCCTTAATCTCAACAATCAGATTGCTCCCAGAAATTGCAACACTCTACTGTTATATAATGGATAAGGCAAAGTCGATTATACAGGCTTATCCACAAAGGATCCAAAACGGGGTTACTCCGTAGCCAACTTCTGAAAGAACGACTTCGCTTTCGAAATCAAATCGTATCAGAATCTATCCTCCAGGACACTCCTTGAAGTCGGACCCTCCAACTCTCAGATTTTTCCGCCTTTGATCATTACTACTTCCATGGCTTCCATTTCAAGAATCATGCTCAAATACCATGAGCTTCGAGCACATGATACTCTGCATTATTTAATCTCTCCCTCTCCTACTTCCAAGCGTCATGATCATACCCTTTTGGGTATGTTCGGTCTCGGACTCGTCGTTCAATTGTCTGTTTTATTCAGAATTGATTTCTTAGTATGATTATTTGCCTGTCTTTCATTTATAAAAGGTCGGCTTTCTCTGCCTGATGGAAGAAACCTTGCAGTCAGAAGCAAGTTGAAGGCTCCAATTGGTGCTGTTACGGCAATTTCTTCGACCAATCAAATGTCAAGGTATCTATTTGAACTGGTAGTGACGTTATTTATAATTTTCAAATCGGGAAGAAAAAAAGGAAAATGAAAAATCTTACATGATATATACTAGTTCAAAGGGGAAATCCTAAAGCTTTTTTCCCCCTGGATTCCAAATTTGTTTTCCAATTGATGGGTTTTAGTGTTGATGTAGCTATCCAGGTGGTTTGTTGCACATGTACACAGGCATCTGTAGTAGATACTTATGCTTATTCTGATCTTTTAATTATTCTAATTATAGGCCATTTGAAACTTTAAGCCTTGTTGGGCAGGCAAGAGTTATTTAATCTTTTCCACCGAAGAATATGGATACTTCTAATTGTCTGGCTCTGGGTTCTGAAATTGGCTTTGCCTGTGAAGTGCATTAAATTTAATTGATTCGTTTTCAGACATGCAACGTCTGGTAAAATTTTTGTTGGTGTTCTGGTGTTTGATCTTTCAATTTATAATTTAAAAAAGACATTGATTCATTAACTGCTAGGCTTAGGAACTCTCAGATTTTGTGCAAGGCTACAACAGATGTATCTGGAAGTCTTCCTGAAAGAGCTGGTGGGATGAGCCAATTTGACAGAATAATTGAAACCTTAACCACTCTTTTTCCAGTGTGGGTATGTCTCAAACTCCAATGATGATCTTCTGTCCAGTATCTCAAACCTTTCTTGCTTGATCAATGGTTTGATAGTTGTCTCATTTCCATGGACAGGTCATCTTGGGGACCATTGTTGGCATTTATAAGCCAGCTGCTGTAGTGATTCTGTCTTTTTCATCTAATTTTTTCATATAAAGAAGCACATTTGATTTATTGCTTTGATGTTGGGGTCTCATTCCAGGTAACATGGTTGGAGACAGACCTATTTACCCTTGGGTTGGGTTTCCTTATGTTGTCTATGGGCTTGACATTGACATTTGAGGATTTCAGACGATGCCTACGAAATCCATGGACTGTAAGGGACAAATAATTTTTAAACAAAAGTAAGTTACTATTCATTTCCATGGTCTAAGGTTATTGCTTTGTCGTTGCAGGTGGGTGTAGGGTTTCTTGCACAATATCTAATCAAACCCATGTTAGGGTTTGTCATAGCAATGGTATGCTTTTTAATTGCAATTTTGTAATTTTTTCTTGTGGAGTGGAGTAGTGATAATAATTATGTCATCTGTAGTTCATTGTCTACACATCACCTGGTCCTTAATAAGTTTATCTTAGCGCATGCAAGGATTTGGTTTATCTATTTGTTCATTAGGTGTATTTTGTGATTTCCATGTCATTTATTAGTAGAGTGCATCTAAGTTCCTTTTAGCACTCTGTCACTCTTCTATATCCTATGTCTCTTACCTTCAGTAAGAAGTATGTGCACTGACAACTGGGGGTTTGTAATTTGTAAGATATATTAATTTGTCATATAGCAGCTAGTGCATTAAGCATTTTGGGAACCATCATTCTGCATAATCTTCTAATATCTTCTATCTAATTGTCAGGCTCTAAAACTTTCAGCCCCTCTAGCAACGGGTCTTATTCTGGTCTCATGCTGCCCTGGAGGTCAGGCATCAAATGTTGCTACCTTCATATCCAAGGGAAACGTTGCTCTTTCTGTTCTTATGACAACGTATATTTAACCTACATATGTATTTAATGTTATTTTTGGCTGTCTTTCTTTAACTTTGTCTTTGGAGTTGAAAACTGTTTTTTTTTTCCAATGCATCTGAAAGCTGAGTTGAAAACTGTTTAATTGATAGAGTTTTGATTTAAGAGATGTAGAGCTAGAACAATGTCTGGCGTTGCAATAGATGGTTTAAACAAAATCATTTGCAGTAGCTATCATATGCTGCTTTACCTGTACAGTATAAGTTGATAAATAGTCCTTATGCATTTTAATTTAACTATTTTATCTGTTTCCGAATGCTAACTGAAGAAGGGAATGCAAATTTGGATTGTCACTGTCATGCTAATTACTAGTAAGAGTATTATTAAATTGCTAAATTTTGGCTGTTACGGGTTAATGTGTTAATGTTTATATGCAAGTTTATAAATAAATGTCATATGTAATATTGATCAATAACAAATGAAGACACTTTGAACGTAAACTTGTTGAGCTTGCTAAAGGCTGAATTACAAACAACTTTAGCATGAGAGATAATATCCACTAGGTAAGGATTTTGGCTTTTTATTTTTTTCTGTTAATAGAGAATGAAACAATTTGTGTATTAGTGTAATTATCAAAGAGAATGATATTTTTCAGCTCTAGGGGCTCATTTTGTACGCACAATGAAAATAGACTAAAAAAAGTAATTTTGAGGATAAAAAGTAGCCTATGTGCCTTAATTTGAAAAAGGTGAAGAAAAAGTATTGATTTTTTTTTTTTTTCAAAGACATAATTTGACATTTAATAGAGAGAGTAGAAAGGGATCCCCTTTAAATCCCTCCATGCAAAAGGAGCAATTAGATTATACTAATATATAATTTTTTTTCTTAATATTCGTATAGGTGTTCTACAATTGGAGCTATTGTAATGACACCACTCCTTACCAAGCTTCTTGCTGGCCAACTTGTTCCAGTTGATGCTGTTGTAAGTTGAAGCAGACTTATTTGGCTTGATGAGAATTGAGATGTTGAAACACTTTATAGGCCTGCTATCAGGCGAGATCTTTTAAAATGGATATAACTAGCTTTTTGGTATTTGCTTTTAGGTTCTCTATAATAATGACATATAGATATATTTTTAAGTAGTCAATAATATGGTTCTGAGATTTGGAGACGTTTCAATGATATGATTTAATAGGAAAACCTGATAGCAAGGGACCAAAAGCTATACCTATGTCTTGTCTTATTTAAAACCATTACCTTGTTAGTTTTTCAAATTGAAAGTTTCACTCAGGTGGAGGGTTTTTTTAAATTATTATTTTTTATTTTTTACAGGGCCTAGCTATTAGCACATTTCAGGTTGTTTTAGTGCCAACAATTGTGGGAGGTAAGAGATGATCCATCGATTTATTTTTGCTTAGAGTTGATGCATTGAAATTGCAATGTAGTCTAAACATGTTTTCACCTGATGTGAGGCATAGTTATCAAGACTTTGAAGGCTTTTCTGATAATATTTCTTACGTGGCAGTGTTGGCGAATGAATTTTTCCCCAAGTTTACCTCAAAGATAATTAAAGTTACACCTTTGATTGGAGTCATTTTGACCACTCTTCTTTGTGCTAGCCCAGTAAGTATTCTGAACTTCAAATGGTGGGTTCAGCTACTAGTACTAAATCTTTGATAGCTTTAGCAATTCATTTTGTTGTATTTTGATATAGTGATTTGTACTTTGCATTGAAATTTGACACATTTTAACTTTTCAGATCGGGCAAGTTGCTGATGTCTTGAAAGCTCAAGGCACACAATTGATACTGCCAGTTATGATTCTACATAGTGCTGCATTTGCTCTTGGTTATTGGGTTTCAAAAATCTCATTTGGAGAATCAACATCCCGCACAATATCTATAGAATGCGGGATGCAAGTAAGCCCCTATTCCATACCATATTGGTTTATCTGCATTACGTGTTCTTGACATTTATTCCCCCATAAGCCAGTATTTATTCTTTAGTGGATGAATTTTTAATTTAGAGTATGTTGGAAGTTTGCTTTTCCAAACTTCAACCTCAAGGGCTTTCAGGGTGCATCTTAGAAATATTTAGACAAACCATATGTCTTCACTGTACGGCTTAAGCCTTTGGTTGGTCTCTCATTCTCTGAGGAGAACCTGTTTTGAATACTTGCCCATATAGCATCTTGTAAGAAAATAAAGATTGATGGATTAGCATGTAAGGGGGTGAACTGTATCAAGAGGTGAACTGTCACATGAGATTTACACAATGAGTAGAAAATTGAGAATCTGTTAATAGTTACATAACTTGTTAATCAGGTGTTTGTTGGATGGGAGCTAGTTGATATTAACTTTGTCGTGGCTGATGCATAAGAAGAGGGATCAGTACATCTAAACATTGACTAGTTGAATATCTCAACAAATAAACATTGAAAGAGGGATCAGTACATCTAAACATGTTAGAACTGCCTTAAAGTTATTTTTGTAAAATGATATGCACTGCATGGTCATATATACACCAAAGGAAGCGAAGTTGATTTTATGAGATTAGGATCTTTTGTATTTGGAAAATCAATATACTGTTGGGTCTGCCAAGCTATTGGGCCAAGTATATCAGAGAAGGGCCGAAGGACATGGATCAGGCCCAAATTAGAAGCCAGCAAACATCATGCAAAGTGGAGGGCAGAATGGAAAAGTGAAGGCTAAGCAGTAGCAGGGTAGTGGGAGTGCGAATAAGATTTTCTGTGGGAAAAGGCTGTAAGAAGGTAGGCCCTAGAATAGAATGAGGAGAGGAGAGGACCTGGTCTGTCAAAAACCGGTCTAAGTTAGGGTTGTTTGCTTGTTTTTCTGCATATTTCCGGTCATTAATCCTAGTTCTAGAAGAGAATAATTAATAGTTAATTTCAGGAAAGAGCTACTGGTTGTAATCATCTTATTTTTCCCTCAGTAATAGAGTATTCAACCAGTTTATTTCCTCAACTTAATCTGATTCAGCAGGCTTTATCATACAATATATATTTGAAAAAAGATTGACAGAGAAATTAAGGAGTAACTGGAAAGAAAAGCAGGTCCTATGTGCATCTCCATTCTTGTATGCCGCTCTCTTTTCTAAATGTATTGTATATTATTGTAGACGATATAAAGTCTGCTTTCATTTGGCCAAAGATTTATTTCATAAAACCCTAATCACTACTCTATGCATTATTTTCTAACTTCTCTGCAGAGCTCTGCACTGGGATTTTTGCTTGCTCAGAAGCACTTTTCAAACCCGCTTGTAGCTGTTCCTTCTGCTGTTAGTGTTGTTTGCATGGCGGTATGTTAGTGTTCCAATTTTTGTGCACATGCTCAAATTGTTTCATCGTTTCTTTGTTTAATCCTCGTTTTAGGATCAGAAATGTACTAATGACTAGTTTGTCACCATTGTGAATGCAGCTTGGGGGTAGTGCTCTTGCTGTGTTTTGGAGGAACAGAACAATTCCCCTTGATGATAAGGATGACTTCAAGGAATAATATTTTCTTGTCCATTCTATTTATTTTTTCTGTTTCTTCTTGTGATCCCTTTAGAATTTAAATGAAGTTTTCATGTCACAATGCTTAGTATTCAGGATCCATGAACTGGGGTGAGTCGCAATTTTTTATATTATTAATAATCTATCTGGGATTAAGGTCTCTTCATCGGGTTTCTCCCAATTACGATTTTCTTTCTTAGTATTTGAGAAAATTATAATTGGAGGATTATGTTTGACCCATTACCCAATATCAGTTATGCTAAAGGGTTTTCTTTGGTCCAAATTGTAAGACCTTAATCCACTTTATCTATTAAATTTGTAATTCTTTTCTAAAACTATGCCCATTGATTATAGATGATCTTATTAAATATCTTTAGATTGAAGGTTTTGCAAGATCAAAACAGTGTTAGATTGAAGGTTTTGCCAGAGTAGACTAAATCACAGTGCTCCTTCAGTTGCTGCTCGCACCACAAGCACTTCTCACAGATCAGTTGCCCTAAATATTTGTGAATAGTGAGTGTGATGATTAATCAGTTAGTTATTCTGTTAATACTTTTGTTACGTACCACCTGCCTGGCAATGGGAGTTTGTTCCTGAAAGGGGAATAAGGCAAGGATATCCTTTGTCTCCTTTCATAAAACTTGGCAGAAGATCAGAACCAATCTCTCATCTTGCTTTTGTTGAAGACAATACCTTTTTTCCTCCAAAAGGTGAACAGAACTTATGAAGATAGGTTTTTTACCTCTGCTTCGGCGTTTCTGGGCTGAGCATTGTTAATAAAGACGAATCTGCTTTAATTTTTAGCCCAAACACATTTTAAGATTGTAAGCTGAGAAGGGATGGTCCAATATTCTTGGGATTAGATTCTCGTCTTCATTGGATCTAAATCTGGGCATTCTAATAGATTATGGATGGAACAAAAATTTGGTCTTTGCAGAATTAATAAGTAAAATTGATAAGAAGCTTGTTAATTACCCCTTCTTCTTGAGTTAAACTAGTGAAGGGGTTGGACTTCCTCCCCCAAAGGAAGAAAGTTCGATCTTGGAGTTATTCAAGGCGCTGGGGGAAGCATCCTAAGGGTCTATGAAGTAGTAGAAATGTTGGGCAAATGTGGAGGCATGTGTACTCTCCGGCCCAGTATGTCCTGTGGACTAGGTTCCAAACGCCTTGCCCTTAGACTATAGTTGAACCTAATGCTTTTTCTAATATATATATATATATATATATATATATATATAAGGCTTGTTAATTAGAAAGGGTATATACTAGGGGTCAGACACTTACCAAAGGGAGAGGGTTTGATCCTAGAGTTGGTCAAGGTACTGAGGGAGGTATTCTAGTTCCTAGGTGCCTAGGTAAACACCTGAGGGTAATAGACGGCTCACCGTGCCCAACATCAATATGACCTAGGAGGAAGGGAAATTTCGCCCTGCCCTTGGATTGTGGGTGAACTCAACTTCTTTTCTAAAATTTTTATATCCCAAAAAAAAAAAGAAAAAAGAAAAGAAAAGAAAGGAAAGGGTATATACTCTCTCAGGCTACTAAGTTGACCTTAATTATCAGTTTCTAGTTCTCGTGCATTTTATCAACTCACTTTTGTACCTCCCAAAAAAGATTACTAGTAACTTTTAGGGATATACTTTAATGGTGGGAGAAATATCCATCTTTGCTGGAAGAAACTGCTTAGAAAGAAACAGCAGGGTTTGAGTTGGCTTTTGATCTTTTCACTTTTTTAAATAAAGCTTGTTTGGCTAAACAAGGTCGGAGAATTGTATTTTACCGCTATTCTGGTCCTATTTACAAGTCCAAATTAACTAACTTTCACTTGTCAATAAAAGTAAATTAACTAATCAATTAAGAGCTAAATTTTCAATTTTTTCCTTATCTATGATTGGTTTCAAAAATTAATATGAATAATTTTTTTTGTTCATTGCAATTAATAAGAGAAAAAATGTATTTATTACTCTGAAACTTGACGTATAATATGGACTAAAATTTTTAGTCGAAATGAACTAGAGTGGTTTGTTGAAAATACTTCTCGAAACGACAATTAGAAGAAAATACGTGCTTAGAATCATAGATTTTCTGTTACTGAGGGGGAAAAAAATTATTCTTGGATCATGAAGAGTATTCTCATGGATCTCTTGCATGCTTGGAATAAGAAACTTCTGTTTTCTATTTATGGGAGGGAAGCATCAAGAGATATCTTGATTGGCTCTTTCTCCATGCTTAACGGCTAAAATTTTTTGACTGATCATTATTTTTAGGTTAAAATATACTTTTAATTTTTTAAGTTTATATGGGTATCATTTTATGCCTTTAAATTTGTAAAGTACACTTATAGTCCTAAAAACTTGTTATCGTTGATGTTTTTATTTTTTTATATGAAAGATTGCTAAATTAGATTTAAAAAGTAGAGTTGGGAAGTTAGAATAAGGTCCTTAAATAAGTAGGACACAAATCATTGAAGGAGTACTTGGATAAACCATCCTTAGCAAGTCTATCCGCCACCTTAATTTGCTCGCGAGAGATTTGATGAATCTGCAGACTCCAGTTAAGTTGCATGACTCTCCTAATCTGATACACAACCAGACTCTGAGAATTAGACCCTCTCGCCTCCATTAGCATGTTAACAAGATTACTTGAATCAGATTCACAAATAACTTTTTCAAATCCTTTCTGCCAGGCTAGTTCTAGACCTTGCAAGATCGCCCGGTCTTCTGCCTCATGAAGAGCACAAAAACCGATCGGTACTGAGGCTCTAGCTAACCAGCGTCCACCGTGATCTCTAATTACAAATCCCTCAACTCTCTCTGTTCCTTACAGTAGCTACAGCGCCATCCACGTTAACCTTGACGCATCCCGGCAAAGGTTTCTGCTAATTCATAGTTATCCTTGAGTCCTTCATTTCCATAGCCGAAGGAGGATCTTCAACAACAAAGAATCGCCTGGTATTTAGAATCACCAGTGCCATATTTGTTGGTCTGCAGAAATGCTCGTCAAAGACTGTCTAATTCCTCCATTACCACAGTTTCCATATGCCCACTCCAAACGTCAAGTCCCAATTTGTGCTACTCTGATTACCAATCTCCTTGCTGAGATTAAAACTAATCCATTCCTGCAATGGTGCCGTAAAGAAACCTGCCTGGAATTTCGGATGAACTAGTGTTATCCACATCTCTTTAGCAACCACACAATCTCTCAAAATATGAGTACTAGTCTCTAGGAAAATACTAAGGGTAAATAGTCACGAAACAAGCTGGTCACTTCACAACACCTTATTTATTCTAGGAAAATTGTAGTAAAGGATCTAAGAAAAATAATATTTATTAAGAAGGACTATAAAAATAATAATTATTTTAAAGAATCAGAAATTACAACATTAAAGTATAAAGACTAAATTGACCTTTGCTAGATTTCTTATATTTTCTCTAATTAAATCATAATCTAAAGTGATTGATGGATAATCACACAAAGACCAAATCAAAATTTGCTAAGTTAGTGTCTCTATTGCACCAAAATTGTGGCTACTTCCTTGATTTTGAAGCTATTATTAAATGGGAAGATCCAAATGCCAATGACTGCAATTTTTCATTGTGTGATAGCTGTTATATGGCTTGTTTAGTTCAATCTCCTTATATGTGTTAATAGAAATTGTAAAAGTCCTTTAGAGCATCTTCATCAACCGAGATATTTACATGTACTATGAGGAAGCAGACAAACCAACCCATGCCCCTACTTCAAATTTGAATGAAGAACTTAGCCAAGTTGATACAATACTTTCTGATAAAATTGGTACTTTGACTTGCAACTCAATAGAGTTCATAAAATGTTCTATTGCTGGGGTAGCCTATGGCTGTGGTGTTACAGAGGTGGAAAAAGCTATGAATAAATGAAGTGATTCACCATTGATTCATGAGCAAGATTGTGGGTCAAATGATGTCAGGGATTCTAATGTTGCAAAAGCCCTAATAAAAAGTTTTAATTTTACAGATGAAAGGATAATGGATGGAAATTGGGTTAATGAGCCTCATGCAGATTTCATCTGGAAGTTTTTCACTTGTTAGCAACTTGCCATACAGCCATCTCTACACTTTTTACTTCACATCACCTCTCATTTATCTCATAAGGGTAGTTCAGTCTTTTTATTATTATTTTTTTATTTTTGGTCCTTTAAAATAATTATCACTTTTATGGTCCTTCTTAATAAATATTATTTTTCTTAGGTCCTTTGTTATAATTTTTCCTTTATTTTAATCCTATATGTCATTTACGAAATTTATTTTATATTTTTTAAATAAAAACATATTTTGAATAAAATTATTGTAATCACTTTTTTTTTATCCACTTTCTCTCTTCTTTCTGGATCGTACAACCCTAACTTGTGCCGCAGCCCCTTTTATCTTCATCCTCATACTTTCTTCCAATTCTAGACGTACTCTAGATGTATCTTCATCCTAAACCAAATTTGGCAAATGATATATCACTGGAAATCTATTTGAGCCTAGTTTGCAAAACAATAAAAAGGCTTTTTGACCAATTTGCCCTTAATTTAATAATTAATTATTGAAATGTCCTTGTCTGGAAACATATTATCTATCTGCCTCAACTATATTAGTAACAATGTATGTGATGATGAAGACGTAAAGTATGTCATACATGCATTTACTAATCGGAAATCACAAAATTTTATTGAGATATATGTTGAGCTTGAATATGGTGAATCATCATTTGTACACATGCATATAAGATCTCCACAGTATTTTGGTCAAGAAGAAAGACCTGTTGATTTATCTGCATCTTCACAAGTCTTAAGTCAAATAACATTGACGGAGGAAGAGGGGGAAGAGGAGGATGAGGAAGACAAGAATATGCATAGCGATGAGGAAAGCGAATCTGAGAGGTTTATTCCACTAGGTGACACTTCAGATACTGATGTGGAGGGTGATTTTGATGCTCGCACGAACCCAATAAACCTGAGGACGGCAACAATACCACCGTTTCGTGTTGACCCAGTTAACAGTGATAAGTTAGTAAACTTGTATTTATATGTGTAATTTTTATTTAGTGGTTATGACAAAAAAACATTTTTTTTATATAAAGAAAAACATTTTGACAGATGTAGTACCTGAGATTAAGCCATCTTGGAACGAAAGTCCACACTATTCCTTCATTAATTGAGCCCACACAGATGTAATTTTTATTCTTATTTTTTTTAAACATGATTTTCCCAAATTGATTGATGTGCAACAGCCAATAAAAGATGAACGGCTCTATCGAGATGCATTTTTGGTTATGTTCAATGATATGAAGAATCTCGATATATGATTTGACAAAAACCTTAGTTGTCTCAGGGTCAAATCACAATTAATCACGAATTAAAATACAATATAGTGCAAACAACTCGGGATCGTTCTCTTATCAAGGAGCCTTTTATTTTGAATTCCCTAGGTTAAACTAAGTGCAAAAAAATGATTAAAAAGAAAGGGTTTTGAAATTGATTTTCTCTAAACTAAAATTCATAAAAAATTAAAAGAAACTAATTCTATTTTTTTTTGGTATTTTTGGAAATTAGTGAAGAATGCTTTGGATTAAAAAGAATCAATAACGGATGTTCTTGGCAATGAAGAAGATGACTATCATTGCTTAAAAATGTATGGGAGTTAAATTCTCATTAAGTCTAAAGAACAACCTCAAGATAACACTTGAGTCCAATAATCTCAATTAATAGTAGTTCTTACAAACATAGCAAACTACTACCTTTTGAGAAATTGTTAAAATCCACTTAATGTGTAATTTAAATTGGGATGATATAGATTGTTCTTCTAAATTAGAATGTTATAACGAACCATTCAAAAACTCAAGTCAACTATGATTACTAATCACAAACATGATAGCAAGCATAATTTCATCAAGCATATATAAAGAAATAAAGAAATTCGAATATCAAAATAATCATCCAATAAAAATCACAATATTCAATCTTCAAGGACACATAACAGTCATCCAAGTCTCGAAACTAAATAATGAAAAAACCTAAATAAGGAAATCAATTAATTAGTCTAAGCGAAAGATTAAATTAAACAACTCCCCTTTGAAGAACAATTGCTCAAGCCACTAATCTTCATCACCAAGAAACAAGGTTTTAGCCACACATAGCCCTTGGAATAAACTCTTCAATACTTGCAGCCGTGTTGAGTCGAGGGTTTTAATCAATAAAGCTCTCCTCCGTTTTTTTTTATTCTTTCTTGCGTTGATTTTCGTCCACGTCTGCTGCCTGCTGATCCTCTAGCGTTCTCTTTTTTTCTTTCGTTTTGCTCGTCTCTCTGGTTCAGCGTCTTTTTGAATCTCTCGATGATCTCCTCCTGCTGTGCGTGTGCCTCTTTGATTCTTGCGTTCTTTTCTGCGTTGTTCTTTTCTCCAATTTTCAGCGTGTTTCTCCCACGTTATCTCTGGTCCCTCTTTATTTCTTTTTCAGCGCCTCCTGATTCTTGGCGTGATTCTCTCCATGATCCAGCAAAATCAGTGATTATGATATATCTCCAAGATGATCTGGATAAAATCTTATTTCGCTGATTCTGTTTTGCTCCTATATTTGCGCGGAGCTGGATATCTACGTATCAAATCTCTCGGGTCTCTCGAGTCCTCGTTAGCTTCACTGGTCTTGGGTATTCATTCAATAAAAAAAAAAAAAAGAAAGTCAGCTGCCCTAATCAGATTAATGCAAAACGATGTGTTTAAACGCGAGGGACCAAAGTGTAAATTTTAAAACTTCTGGAGAGGGACTAAACTGAAAAGTGTAAAACTTGAATTAAAACTTTCATTTTAAATTTTGATTTAATCTTTTCAGCTATCCACAAATAAACTAATTAGTCTAACATTAAATATTCTCATAAAAATCAATAATTAAAAGTAATTACATTTTTTTTGACAATTTTGCCCCTTTTAACCCTAATTTAACATATTTACTCTTAATATCAATTTATCACAAGAAATACATTTAAAGCTCAATAACTATGAGAAAACGCATTAAAAATCCCTATTTAATTACCAAAAATTATATAAAAATATGGTTAGATCAATATGAAAGAACTCACATCGCTAAACTTTATTCTAATGGATTTTGAGGTATTTGACTATTTTCGAAACCAAAACCTTGTTCATCAGATGTAACTATGTAGTAAGGCTTGTTTAGAATAGGTTATAAAATCTCAAAAGTGAGTTAGGACAAAAAGGTTAGTTTGATTTTAAAAAAAAAGATATTTGGCTTAGTTTTGAAGGCAATTGACTTTTTATTTATTTAATCCAAAAGCCATTTTGAAGCTTAAGCAATTTTTTTTTTGGGCTTCTAGCTAGTTATTTTTAACTTTTATCGTTTTTTTTTTTTGGGGAAAATGTAAACATTTTGAAACTGACTTTTTACATTATTACTTAAATAAATTTGTACCAAACTGAATTTTTAAATAAAATCTTATTCAATTTATCATAAGAAATATAAAAACTTATTCAAGTATAATTCACATTACTTTGATTAATTTTTGACCATACTTCAATTTACAAAAAATATATTAAAATAAAATATTTTTCCAATGTTTAAAACAAAGTGTATGTTTCTTTATTACGTTTCCATGTTGTCTACATTATTTGTATTAGTACTACAATATTGTTCCATTCTTGTCTGATTAAGCTATGCAAAATTGAAGTTGTCATGCATTGTGGATAAGGACACATTTTTCACAAATCCCTAATGAAGATCAAGGAACATTATTATTTCAAGTATTTCACATGTACAACAATTGAAAACCACTGCTTCTTCAAGCACTATAAATTTATAAGTACCCCAAAGAATGTAATTACACTTCATAGTTACAGTCAAATCTTACTGTATTTTAATTATCTTTCAATGCGAATCATGGCGAGCCTCAATGCAAAATCTTAATAAATTTGTGATCTTTCAGTGTCGTTTCATTTTAATTTCCTGGTCCTCCTACGTCAATCTCCCATAATAATAATAATAACAGTAATAGTAATAATAATAATAATAATAACAACAACAACAATAATTACATAGTCATTATATTAAAATGAGCAAATAATATACATTACAAACAAATAGGCGTTTTTCAGCGGTTAAAATTGTGTATTTATATTGATTTTAACCAATGGCGGACCCATGTGGGGGGCTAGGGTGGGCCCCCGCCCCCCCTAAATTTTTTGGAAAAAAAAACAAAAAGAGAGAAATGGGAGGTCTGGTTCTTTGTGTTATGGTTTGTATAGATAAATTGCCAGCAAGTTTGCCACTGAATTAGCAAGTATATATAAAAGATGATGTTCAAAGTTAACCTTTTAATTACTCATTGGAATATTTTGTTTGGTTTTTTCTTTTTAAACTCGTCATAATTCAAAAGTACTGTAGCCTATTGGGGAAATTCGTCACAATTATTATGATAGTTTATTATTAAGAGGATCCAGATCTTATTTAACATTAGATTAATTATGATATACTACCTCCATTTTACACAATAAACTTTGTCATATAATTAGGATCGGAAAGAGTAGTCTTTTTTATTTTCGCCCCCGTCATTAAAATTTCTGGGCCCGCCCCTGATTTTAACCACAACAAACGACATTAGTAGCGGTTCAAAAAATTGCTATAAAACACACTATTGCAAATGGATTTACCACGGTTTTCTAGAACCACTACTCAAGTAACATATCCGCTACTATATTGGTAGCGGTTTTGAGTTACTGCTACGGAACACATATCTAGATGACACATTATATAAGAATTTTTTTAGTGGTTCTATAACCGCTATAAACAGTGGCGGACCTTAGTATAAATATTTGGGGGACAAATGTATATTTATTAACTAATTTTTTTAAAAAAATATTTGGGGGGCCAAATGTAAAAATTCTTTGGACAAATATATAAATTTTTAAGCCAAATATATATATATATATATATATAAATCCAATTTACATTAGATATTTGGGACATATATTTTTTTAGGGGGAGAGGGCCATATTGTCCCAATGAAGGTCCGCCCCTAACTACAAATATTGGAGGAAAGTTTTGGTAGAATTTGGCGTAGCAGGAAAGAGGAATTGAAAATTTGACACTAATATTGCAACAGTTCTAAAAGCCGCTACTAAAGACATGAAGGAATTTTAAAAATGGCCACCAAAATATTTGTAGTAATTAAATAACCACTTGATATATTGGCTAAAATTTTAAGACTTATGTCAAATATTTAATCTAAATTAAAATTTAAATTTGTAACGGTTTTAAAACCGCTACAAAATATTGCAAAAAAAAAAGAAAGCAAGATCATCATTTGAGTTAATTGTTATAATATTATGTTAAATGTTTTATTTCTTCAGTAACAATTTAAATAATAGTTGTTAATATATGAGAAAAATGATTAAATTGAGTTAGATAAATATACATATTATATAGGTTTAATATTGTGAATGTGTAGGTAATTTGGACTTATTATATTGTTCAATAGATGATATTTGATTATGGAATGAATATTGATGATTATAGAAGGAATGTTGAGGAAACGTCCTGAAATTTCTGGAGAAGAGAAGAAATAATTAGTATCAGCTGTATAAGATGAAAAAATAATAATAAAATATTGAAATTGAAAAGTTAATAACAACATCTATATATAGATTAAGAATATAAATTTATACTAACAACTTCAATATTATGTTTCATAACTTCATATTCTAAAAATTAACACTTATACTGATGTATAATTTTCAGGACACAAGTTTTTGGAGTCTATAACAACTTAAAATTTTAAGCAATTTTTGTACCCTAATTGAGTTGTCATAGAAGGTCTTGAAACCAGCCAAGAAAAGACATTGGCTACAACGTTTGATGAAGGAAGTGACTTTAGTACTAGCTTTGTTGAGGCAAAGATTAGATACCTCCAATATTAGTAATATCACTGTCTTGCAAGATTAGAACTCCAGTTTGGAACTGAATACAACAATGACAAGAGAGGGAGATAAAGAGGTAAGGATGGAGAAGTGAGGAGGGTGAAGGAAACTGTTAAGGCTATATTTGGAAGTTTCATTTTGAAGGGAAAGGAAAGGAGGGGAAGGGTTTTGGCAGTCCCTTCCCTTGTTTGCAAGTTTTAAAAATAGGAGGGGAGGGAATTAGGGAGTTTTACAAATCCTCCAAAACCCTCCTTCTTCTAAAAAATAAAGTTTCCCCAATATGGGGGGTTGGGTTTCTCTCATAATCTCTTTATCATTATCCATCATCATCTCTAAATCATATCTATCCAATGAATCACAATATCACTTTAACCTTTTTCTCACCTTCCCAATCAATGGCCCAGATGGCATGGTACTAATGAGGGAAAATGAGAAAAAATGCTTAGGAGGGAATCCTCTTCCCAATATGGGGGGTTTTAAGAAGGAAAATAAGTTAATTACTTCTTTACCCTCGTTCACCACTACCATCACTGCCGCCGCTACCGCCACCATCGCCACTGTCACTGTACCACCACCACCACCACCACCGTCATCGCCCCCACCACCATTGTCGTTGCCGCTTGCACCACCGCCACCACCACACCACCCCCACCACCGCTGCCGCCGCTGCCACCACCATCGCCCTCACCCCACCACCACCCCCTGCCCCACCCCACCGCCACCGCCACCACTACCCCACTACCACCATTGCCGCCGCCGCCGCAGCTACCGCTACATAAATAATTTTTTGAATATAAAAATTACATAAATAATTTTTTTAGAAAATTTAAATTTATTTGTAAAGTATAATAATTATATTAATTATTAAAGAAAAGGACAAAATGGTAAAATTAACTCATTAATCCTCCATCTTTCTTCCTTACTATTTTTTTAAAAAACAAGGGGAGGAAATATCCTCCATTTCCCTTCCCTTCCCTCCCCTCCCCTCCCCTCCATTCTCCTTGCATGCCCTTCCTTCCCCTCCCCTCCATTTCCCTTTTCTTTAATAATTAATATAATTATTATACTTTACAAATAAATTTTCTAAAATATTATTTATGTAATTTTTAAATTTAAAAAATTATTTATGTGGTGGTGGCGGCAGTGGCGGCGGCGGCGGCGTTGTTGTCGATGGTGGCGGTGAGGTGGTGGTGGTGAATGAGGATAAAAAAATAATTGATATATTTTCCATCTTAAAACCCCCATATTGGAAGAACTTTATTTTTTAGAAGAAAGAAGGTTTTGGGGGTTGTAAAAATCCTTGATTTCTTCCTTTCTTATTTTTAAAATTTGCAAGCCCTCATTTCTCTTTCATTTTTTTTTCAAAATGGAATTCTCAAACAGGCCCTAAAGGATTAAGTTTTTTTTTTTGGTCAAACCTAAAGGATTAAGTGAGTGAAGGACATTGAAGACATTTGCCAACATTTGCAAATCCCGAATTCCTTCTTTTATATGACATGAGATTTGGGAAATTCGAACCCCTAATTTGTCTTTTTTATATTTTATAAGTATTTTCTGGGATTTTGCCTACTATCATGGTATTTTTTATAACTTTTTTGTGGGCCAGATATTTTCATGTGAGACAAAACATTTTTTAATGACACTTTTGAAAATCCCATGGCTTCCTATCCAAAACAAGCAAAGGTCCCAGTCAAACCTGTCTCCTGTGTTCTGTTTTAGGAATGCGACAGCGACTATGCTAGCTGCCGAGCAATTTCCTGCCCTGCCAAACCAATTTTTTATTATTTTCTTACCCTGGTGCGCGGGAACGAAGCAACATATTTTTTGGCAATAAAATATTCGGCAAAAATTTAAAAATACTAATTTTGATAAAACAAAATATGAAAAAATATTATTAAAAATATAAGAATATAAAATTGAGAAAGGCCTCACTTTTCTAACAAATGTCAGGTCTTTAAACGCCTTTAAGTAATGTTTAATGAATATTTTAAAATTTCTTATTATTATATATGGATAATTTTCACGTTTAAATTGAGATGAAAAGTAATCCGATGTAATTATATTATACCATGCTCTTATTATCTTTATCACAAGGAGTCTTAGGATAATTCATTACTGGTTCGAACTCTTCATAACTGGTTTAATAAATGTCAACTCATGACAAAAAATTACTACTACTTCCGGTCCTAATTATAAGAGCTAGTTGACTTTTTTCGGAGAGATTAAGGAAGCTAAATAAGTTACTTAATCATTTCATATGTTAAATATTCTTATATTATATATTAATTTATTAGTCAAACTAATAAGTTTGAAGGAAAAATAAAAATAAAAATTCTTTAAAGTAATTTAATTAGTTTCCTTAATCTTTCCAAAATAAAAAAGTCAACTAGCTCTTATAATTAGGACTTGAGGGAGTATTAAATTATTTTGATATGTAAATTTTAAAAAATAATGTTCAAATAAAATTGATTTAAACAATTATGAGTTGTTTTATTGAAGTAAATATTTTTGGCTTTAATTCTATATTTTGTGAATCTGAAAAGTCAATAAAAAAAAAAGAAGCTAAAAAGAGCGTAATAACAAGAAAAAACTTAAAGAAAACTTTATCACTCTTTTTTAATTAAATGAGAAAAAATATAGAAAAAGAAAGTGGACCAATATTATAATTGTAATAATAATACTCACTTCAGTCTATAATATAAGATCTTGCTAATTAATATAATGGGATATGATATTGTTACTACTATTTTTTGTTATTATTACTACCATTATTCCACCGTTATATTAGAATTTCATCTATTTTTATAATTTTTCTCTCTTATTAAGATTCTCATCTAACAGTGGAAAAACGGTAGTAACATTAGTAGTAACAAAAAAAATGATAGAAACAATATCCTATCCCATAACATAAATCAATAAATGTTGGTTAAATAATTTAATGTTTTTTAAATTGATAAAATTAATTTATTATACTCTTGTTAAAGCATATGATTTTTAAATAGTGATTAATTGCCTTCTCGGCCCCTATTGCATCGCAGATCATCATTTATACACGTATCTCACTTTTCGTTCTTTGTCACTCCATTTCTGAATATTTTATTTCCTCTCAACTTTTCTTGCTTCTTTGGCTGTCATCTACAGGCAGCCAACACACATTCATCTTTCACCTGTTTCTACTGTCACATTCACAACTGCTCCCCAAATTACATTCCCAATAGCATTTCGTTGTTGGAATCATGTCTCACCCTCTCTGGGAAGCCGATAAAATGTGAGGACCACGACATTTCCTTGAGATTTATCACATTTCAAAATTTCCCCTGTTTTGCAGCTTTCTTGGTTTCTCTTTACCTACAGAATCTTTGTTTTCTTCTTTGCAAACCATTTTCTGAAGTTTTGGTTCTAGGGTTTGGTTTCAGTACTGATGATGCTGTAATTTCCAATTTTTTTGCTATAATTTCTTTAGTTCTTTTTGGCTTTCTTTGAGTAAACGGCACCACATTATCTGCAGCACACGCGTTTGGGTACTCAGCTGTGTTTTTTTTCTTTGAAGTTTGAAATGGTTTTTCCCTTCCTGACTTAAGTTAATCTATATAATTTTGATGGGTTTCCAACCTTGTTATCTTTTTAGGTTGTTTTTGAGTCTCTCTCTCTCTCTCTCTCTCTCTCTCTCTATATGTTTTGACTTGTTAACTTTTCATTCGTTTGTTTTAAGATGACATGCATGAATTACTTCTAAAGTTTGCTTGGCCTATAATTTGAGTTTATGCTACGTGGCTATATAAAACTTGTTTGACTTGTTAGATTAACTTATAAATATATTCGCTCTCCATCCTTCCTGCGCCGTGTTCATCTCTTGCTACGAAATGTTTGTGCGTTCAATTTGGCTGCTGGTTAGGAGAATGAAAGTTGAAGAAATATAATCTTTTTTGACAAATGTTTTCATTTCTTGATTCCGTTTCTCTGTACCTTGAGCTTGAAGAAATTAAGCTCTGCTAAGACATATTATGCTTACGCTCAGTTTGGTGGACTTCTGATTTCCTTGTTCCTTTTGCTGAAATTTTTTTCTGCAAACCATTAATTATGTGGTTAACTATTGACTTTGCATGATATTTTCTACTGTATTCTCTTATCCGGAATTTCTATAATTTAATAGTGTCCTTTTTTATCTCTCGTTTTGAAAATGGATTGCAGTTTGTTTTTTGGGATTGAAATTTTTATTTGCTATGTTTCATATGATTCATTTGAGGTGTGCACGTATTATCTGCAAATTGTCTTCCTAAGATTTGACTATTTAATAGTATTTACTTGTGCTTTATTTAATACTCTTGAGTCTTGACCTTCTTTTTGTCTTGTGGGTCCTCAGGTTAGATGTGTATATCCTTGATTATCTCATGAAGAGAAAACTGCATGCTTCTGCAAGGGCATTTCAGCTTGAGGGGAATGTCTCAGCAGATCCTGTAGGTGAGATGAAAATACTGATTTTTTTTTTTAATGAAAATAAACTTGATTTATAAATGCTCTTATACATTTATTCCATTTGACCCCCCTTTTGTTCATTGCTCCAGTTATAGATGCACCAAGCGGTTTTCTTTTGGAGTGGTGGTCTGTCTTTTGGGACATATTTATTGCCAAAACTGCCTGGAAGGACCAAAATCACTCGGAAGCTGCATTATCTTACATTGAGGTGGTTGTTTGGTTTTGCATTCATCCGAATTTATTTTATTTTCTCTCATGATTAAATACCCTGGTATTGAGTTTCATTTTTCGCTTCATGTATACATATTCCAATACATGCTGTAAGTTTTGACTGCTTGCAGCATTGGAAGCACAGGCTAAATGTGTGTTTCTTACTGATGCTTATAATTGTCTACATAAACCTTTATCTTTGTTGTTGGTGCTGATAATTAATAATCACTTTTTCAATCAAAATAATTAAGGTTTCTTGTTTTACACCGAACTTGAGTTTTCACCATCAGAAAATGATGAACAAGTCCCTATACCATCTGCCTTATGCTTCAATTTCTGTTTTGAGGCCTGAGGTCTTGTTTCTCTTAATTGAATATGTAGTATCGTTCATTAACAAGCTCATTGTAAATTTCAATCTGATAGACTCTGCAAACTAAGACTAGAGAGATGCAGAAGCAACAAGTGCATCAAAAACCGAATCAGCATCAGCAAATGCAAATGCAGCAACTTTTGCAGAGGCATGCCCAACAGCAACTACAGCCACAGCAACAGCAGTGTAAGGGTGGGACCCAAGTCGTCAGAGATAGTACCACTGGTCCTGTTGGCAACAATCCTTTGATGAGGCAGAACCATATGATTGTAAATGCCATGGCAACAAAAACACATGAGGAGAGGTTGAAATTTCCTCTCCAGGGAGAAGCCTTAGATAACGCGCCTGCCCGGGTATTTTGAGATTTTGTTATTTAGTCCTGTTTTTTGTATTTCATTAGTATCACTGTTCATGCTACTTTCTTGCAGCAAAGAATTGGCGGTGCTGCAGGTCAACTTGTCAGACCAATTAAGGCCTCATTGTTGAAAGCAACAGCAGCAGCTACAACAGCAACTGTTGGACGTCCTGCAGGGTGCCTTTATCCCCAAATTTTCTTTTTGTCTTAAAATTTTTCACTTGGTCATCTTATTTAGTATACTTCTCTCCTTTTGGTCTGAGTTTTTAAGTTTTTGGAATTTGTTGGCAGTGAAACACTGCATGGTGCACCTAGGGGTTTACCAGGGAATCTTCCACATGTTCAGAGTTGCAACCAGCAACTTGCAGGTTATAGTCAACTTATTTCTTTCCTTTTTAACTTCGTTATTTTGCATTTATTTCCATCTTTTCTCCTCTATTCTGATATTGGTTTGGGTATTCCTAGAGTCAACAATCTCATTTATATGGAGCACTTGTATTTCAATATGAATGAATCATAATAAACTTCCAAATTCCAATTTTGTACAGATATAATCAATTGTCTCATATTTGCTTTTATAATTTTTTGGAAGCACCTAATTCTTCCCACTTTCTTGTGTGTAGATAATTCTTCTGAAGGCATTTCTAAACATTTCTTTGCTAACCGAAACATTATATCCATTTTGGTATATTATTATTTGTCTTTAAAAAAAAAAGAGAATATTTACCATTCTTATCATCAGACTTAACATTTGTTGCATATTTTTGCATTGTATGGCTATTGGTTTTGGTGATTATTCTCGACTTTTAGGATTGAATCAAGGAAGTAGCAGTTTGACTTTGAAAGGATGGCCTCTGGCGGTAAGACTTATTTGCACTCCAGGATAAAACTGTTATACTGCTTATTTAGTCCATTAATATGGTTTTTCTTTTTTGGTCCATATTTCTTAGTTCATGTATTTGGCAATTTTCACCTATTACGTTGTATGTATTTGGATTGAATGCACTTTTTGGGTGAAATAATTACTGAAAATATTATTGGCTTGCATAATAGGTATTCTTGTACAGAACTTGATATCTGATGCAGCCTGTTATTGGTTTTGAAAATGCTGGTTTACATGGAAAATTTCTCATTGATGTTGTCTATACTAATAAAGAGAACTTTTGGCATGACACAAATCAATATGGGTCTAAGTCAATGAGAAACGTCACATACAAGAAATCCAAACAGAAAAGAATTGAACAAAATGATATCTTATACTGTTGGTGTTTCAGTGCTGTTTGAAAACATACCAGTATGTTTCCAATCATACCAGTTGATTCTGAAATATTTTGAATTTTGAAATGCAACCGGCCAAACAATTGGCAGGATATGTATGAAATTGTACCATCCACCTATCTGTATCATTTACGTGTCCAATATGGGTATGTCTAATTTTATTATGGATTCTGATTTCTGACTTATGGGAAGTTATAATGAATTGAAAAACATCTAAAATGTGTTTTGTCATGGATGTTACAGAACATGCTAGGTTTCTCTTAGTGCTCTTTCCTTTTCTTTTACATGCATCTTCTTGTATAATTTAGGTGCAGTAATGTTGTTCGTGCTTTCAACTAAATATTTAACATTCAAATTTTATATATTTGACGTCTATTAAAAGAGTTATAGTTTTGATATTTTAGATATTATCAGCTATTCATATTTTATCCTGATCAGATCTCAATTATTTTAGGGACTGGATCAGCTTTGCTCTGGGTTTCTACCGCAGAATGCTTTAATGCAGTCTCCAGAGTCCTTCAATCAACTTTCACTGCAGCAGCAACTTATGCTCCAAGCACAACAAAATTTAGTGGACACATCTGTCAACAATCTGGATAGCTGGAAAGTTAAAATGCTTCTTAATAATCAAAATATGGGTCCTGAGAAAGATGGCATTCTGAATCCTGTTGGTGATTTAGTTCCTAGTATTGCGACATCTGTTCATGATTTGCCTGACTCAAACTCAAATACATCATTTAAGGTATTATCTGCATTTTTAATTAGACTGGACTAATTTTCTGAGTGTTTTAGTCTGATTTTTTAGCAATTGTTGCATTTGAGCATTTGTTAATGGAGCATGAGGGGGGAACAAAAGAGGATTTTGAATGGGATCATTATTGACTCATAGCCAGGCTCCTTGTGTTTCCTTTTACAAATTATAAATAGGGCCAAGTAGCAAGGCAATATCAACAACTGCTACCCCAGTCAACATGTCATCAAAGGACTTAAGCCATCATAGATACACTAACTTGACACTCCCCTTCAAGTTGGAAATTATTCAAGCATTAGACAGTTATATTCTCTCTTATAACAAAGCTAAACAGAACAATTAGAAGTATGTGATTATCACACTCATATTTAGTCTTGATTAACTATGTCACATTTCAATTAACTATCAATTCAAGAACTTCAGCAACTTATATCATCTCTCATGTTGTCCTTGGTAGGCACATAACTCCTAATATTCTGAGCTGTTTCCCATATGCAAGAGCCTTCATCATTCTCCCAGCTACTTTCATTAGCAATGTCAATGTCTCATATATTGGCACACCTTAAGTTCTTGACCTTATTCTCTTAAGCAGTTCCCTTGACCTTCTCCCAGCTGGTTTCTATTATTTGAGTTGCACACCAAGGAACCCCCAGTAAAAGACTACTTATTTTGAAGTCTTCAATATGTCTGAAACTCAAAACACCAAAAAAGAAGAAGAAGAAGATTATAATAGGATAATAAAAATGCCATCTTGCCCTTAGTAAAGTTTTAAAAAAATGCCCTTTTGGCTTGGAACCACTGAAGATCAAACATTTCCAATCCAAGCCCTCACCAAAACACCATATTGTCCATTCTCATGTTACCTCAATATCACCACCTGACAAATTCAGCTCCTAGAACCTTAACCTGTGTGGCCCCTTGGTCACTATCTTTTATGATTTTGGTGGCTTCTAGCCATGGAATTCCCTTGGGGGTTTTTTCTTGGAGTAGTATGCCAAGCAAATTTTACCCCATTTTTTGGTCGTGCTGGGATTTAAAGACTGATACAGTTTGGCTTCCATGTTAATAGAGAATATGGAAAAAAAAAAAAAAGGAATTTGAATGAGATGACTGACTTGATTATTTAGGCACCTCATGTGTCTATTTATGGTTAAATTTTAGGTTTAATACAAGGGTAATGGTAGAAAATACAAGCATAGTTCATCAGTCATAAACTCAAGTAACCTAGTTTCCATGCTTGCCATTCTGGCAAGCTTTTCAGAACTATTCTCTACATCTATTAAATTTTGACTTCAGCAGCAAGTCCAGCAGAGCTGTCAACAAGTTCAACAATATTCACATTATATTCTATCTAGCCAGCAGTCTCAGAATCTTGAGCAGCAAGACAAAATGGTTGGTACTGGCAGCATTCCTAGTATGTTTCAAGGAAATGATCAGGTATTCAATCAGCTACCTGTGAATTAGTGTTATGAGATGCATAGTGTGCTATAAATGTAGGTTACCTTAACTGGTTCTTGTTCATTTAAGGCTTCCAAAAGTCATAGTGGGCGAAAGAGAAAGCAAGCATCATCTTCTGGTCCTGCCAATAGTTCTGGAACTGCAAACACCACAGGGCCTTCCAGTACTTCACCGGCAACACCTTCTACACAAACAGTAGACGTGATGTCTGTGTCGTCTCTGCAACAAAATGTTCCTCTGTCCAAGTCACCCCTTATGTTTGGTTCTGATGGTCTGGGCTCATTCACATCAGCACAGAATCAAATGGTTTGGAACTTGTATATAAAAATTTGTCTGATTTTCTTGTTGCAGATGATCTAACATGTGGTTACTTATTTTTTTAAGTCACTGCAGTACCCTAATATTGCAGTAAGATAAGTGATTGTGTTGCAGGAAGATATGGACCGTCTTTTAGCTGATGGATCTTTGGGTGACAATGCTGAGTCATTTTTATCTCCTGATGATGCAGACCCTAGAAGTGGATCTGGGAAAGGTATGGTAGCTTCTGATACAGTATCACGCTATAGTCTGCCCTCGCTGTTTCAGAGAATAAAACAGGAAAAATGCATTTATCTCCCTTAAACTTTATGTAATTTGTGATCTTCCTATCTACAGTTGAAACCACAAGTTCCCCCTACATCCTCCTTGTACCACCAAAAAAAAAAAAAGAAAAAGAAAAGAAAGAAAAAAGAATGAAAGAGAAAGGATACCCCTAAACTTATATCTGGTTCCAGCTAAAAGTAAAACCATCAACTGAGATTCCACTTTGGAATTCTTCGCTTGTGACATGCCATTCTACAATGGATTCCCTTGAAATTTTGCACTCCATGTTGGTTCTGTCAAAAAATCTACTAATACAACATTTTCTTGTGAATCAAAAGCCAAAAGGAACTTCTGAGAAGTAAATCTCGTGGATGAGTGGATGTAACAATTGAAAGAGGTTTAAGTGACATCTTAGTCAATATTTTTAATGAAAAGCTGAACAGAAGGATCTAAATTGTGATGGGAAATAACTTGGGGGTAATTTTTAGTTTTGAAAGTTGAGTGAGCATTTTATGAATGGTCCTAAGGGAGAGGAGGGTATTTGTATTTTTGCCAAGCAAAAAATTCCTAGAGAACTTGATGGGTTGGATCATTTGCATGACTACAAATATGTAGAATTCTGGGATTTCAGAGTTGTGTTTCAACTCTGTATTTCGTAATCTTATTTCTTACTTGACTTTCCACAATAAAAAAATTATTTCTTCTTTTGTGGAGACAAAGCAGATTAAATATGGAGAGAGAATTATGATAGTGAGGATTTAAATCCCTTTATACAAGAAGATAATAGTCAAGCTATAAAAAAGAATAAATTAGAAGGAGTGACTGAATATGAGGAAGTAAAAAGGAAATGAAGCGGAATAAAGACATGATTAATTTCTTAAAATCACATAAATGGAAGATATGAACAAAATATAAGCATGTATTTCACAAAATTTAAAGATTTACTGTGCATTAGGATTCTCGTTCAAGGAGATCAATCATATAATGGCAAGTACACAACAAATTGAATGCTGCCACTTCTCATCTGATGGAAAGTTACTTGCTACTGCTGGGCGTGATAAAAAGGTAGTTTCTGTGTTTCTTGAAGTTCAACTGTGATCTCTGTTCAAGTGGAAATGCAATAATTAGTTATTAGTGGAAATTTTATTAGTTGTTATTTTGGAAAAAGGTAGTTTCTGTGTTTCTTGAACCTCAACTGTGATCTCTGTTCAAGGGGAAATGCAATAATTAGTTATTACTGGAAATTTTATTAGTTGTTATTTTGGACTTCTGTTAGGAAGTAGAAGCAATTTATTTGCTGTTATTTCGTGGTACAGGCTTCATTGTGGTGCACTAACTCGTTGGATTTGAAGTTGACACTTGAAGAGCACACTGAATGGATAACTGATGTTCGATTTAGTCCCAGCATGTCACACATTGCTACATCCTCAGCTGACAAAACTGTTAGGGTTTGGGATGTTGATAATGTTTGTTATGATCTCTTATCCTTGGTTAAATTGTAAAAATTCAAATTTGAATTGACTAAAGTAAAATTGAATTTAGTTGAACTGAGATTGAGAGAGAATTAATTTAATCATACCTGCATCTTTCCTTTGCATATATATAATGCTCATCATCCCATCGTTGTCTTTCAGCATTGCAAATTTTCACATGCATTTTACAAAAAATCATAATTATTGATGAAGTTTATGGGAAATCCTTGGTTGAACTTTTATCATTTTCTATATTCACATATGCTGTTGAATGTTGCGGCTAAGCTATTATTTGAAATCCTCTAAATTAATTTTAATTTCCATAGCTCCAAATATGCGTACAGCAGATTCTGAGAGAAACCTTATCCTCATTTCAGTGCTTTACAATTTGTCCGATCATTTTATATTTAAGTCTATCATTTTAAATGATTTCTGACTAATTCTTACTTTCTTCTACCTAGTATATGGTTCGGTTCAGTTTAATTCCTATGAGAACAATTTTTTACCTACGGTAATGCATCTTATGAACTGAAATTAGTAAAGGAAGATGTGGTCTGTAGTAAATCTTTTTACCCAATAATCTGACAAAATAGGCTGCATTTGGCAGGAAAAGTTGATTAGTTTGGAAGTTCCCACTTGATCACCTTTTGATGTGAATCCTGTCAGTAGCTTTTTACTTTCATCATTTCTTCAGTCTGTTAGAATGCATCATGAACAATATTTATCTGTTTCAGTGCTCTTATAGGCCATATGATCTTTGCTGAAATTGAAATACTCTTTACAGCCTGTTTGTTCGCTCCGTACATTCACTGGACACTCAACAACTGTCAAGTCACTGGACTTTCACCCTTGTAAAGAGGACCTTATCTTCTCTTGTGATAATCATAATGAGATAAGATACTGGAGTATCAAGAATGGTGGTTGTGCTGGGGTTATAAAGGTAAAATAACACTTATTAATCTCAATACAGTTATACAGCTGATTGCAACATATTTTTTTCCCCTTCATGTGCATACGAATCTTAGTTTGTTCTTCATTTTGTTAGATTGGTGCTACGCAGATGAGATTTCAACCTTCGGGGACGCTTCTTTCTGCTGCAGCTGATAATTATATATCTGTCATTGACATTGAACATCCGTTTCAGAGATTTAAATTAGAGGTTCCCGTTGAATCTTTGTTTTGAGCTTCGTATTACGTTGTTAACATGTTAGGCTTCTCTAGGAAACATTTAATGATAAAAACCACCGCTCTTGTGATGGACTTTTTAAGTGGTTATTAATGATCAATTATGGTTTGATGCTTATTTCAGGGCCATAAGAACCCTGTCCGTTCTCTGTGCTGGGATTTTTCTGGAGAATATTTGGCATCTGTGAGCAATAACTTGGTTAGGGTGTGGACTGTGAAATCTGGTAAAGGGGAATGCATTCAAGAGTTGAATGCATCCGGCAAGCAATTCAACACTTGTGTTTTCCATCCTTCCTATCCTTTATTGATTATTGGCTGCAATGAGGTTAGCTACCTTTCGTATCATTTTTGTTCTCATGCTAATTATTATAAAATACACATGCTAGAATAAATTATATAAACACTCCATCTTTTTTCAGATCAAATGCAAACTTTTGAACTTTTCTAAAACTACGCAAATCTCTCATTTAGGCTCTCTTCATTATGGTGTTATATTTTAAAAATTTCTTGTAAGTATCATCAAAGTTACATGTACCTTCTCTTTATTTCCAACATATCCACAAATCTCCCTTGAAAAATAGTATAGAAGTTTGTGTATTTCCTCCAGAACTTTGGGGAGGTCGGTAGTTTTGGCAAAATTAAGAGGTTATCCGTGTAATTTTTTTTTTGTTTCTGAGAAAAGTCTGCACGTTTTGAAAAAAGAAAAATAAGATGGGAAGGCTCTTATAGTTTTCAGTGAAATTTAAGGAAAGCCTGTCAAATTAACTGCCCAACTTTGAACTGATAAGCATCTTCTGCTGACTTGGAATCATATAATGTTTCAGACTCTTGAGCTCTGGAACTTAAGTGAGAACAAGACAATGTCCATACATGCACATGACAATCTTGTATGTTCTTTGGCTGCATCAAATGCTACTGGGTTGGTGGTCTCAGCTAGCCTGGACAAACACGTCAAGATTTGGAAGTGATTGCAATCTTGCCTCATAATGGTACTTAAATTACAATATAGGTATACTTTAACCACATCATACCTTTTCTTTATAGGTCTTTCTGGTTCCTTCTATAACTACATATACATCTAATCTATATCTATCTATCTACCTACTATATATATATTGACCCACTTCTTGGTAGCCAACTTACTGAGGATGCCACTCACGGGAAATGCTGCACAGGTTTTTTGTTTGGACTTAGAAATTGGTACATGATCAAAGTACTAAACCTTAGAAGAACAGTTTTTAGATGTAATGAGAGATGATATTTAGTACTTATATATAGCTATGTAAGTACTAAGCAAGCTTACTCTCTCTCTTTTTGCCGAAGAAATTGCTGCTCATAAGTAATTATCTGTAATTGTGGAACTTTAGTTTATGGTTATCAGTGGATATATAGTATCTTTGATAAGGATTCACCCTCTGTTTCTGCTCTTTTCTTAATGCATCTCCCAAATTGCTAAGGGGCCATTAAGAATGAAATATGATAAAATCATAAAAGAAAAATGTGATTTTATAATTTAACGTGTCCCTTGATTAAAATAATAAAAATAAGAAAAATATAATTATTGTTAAATAATATAATGGGTACTGTGGATATGATATTTTTCATTATTGTATTATGTAATAATAAAATATGTCCTTTTCTTATATCTAATGCGTAGTTAGATTCAGTGAAAGGTAGGCAATTGGAGTTTATGTATTTTGAGTTTTAATCAAAGATAAATTGGATCAAGGGATTTCCTGTAGACTTGGCCACCTTCCTGTCACATTAACCGAGCTTATGCGAATTTTTGTTGGATCTGATATCATATAAAAGTCCATAGGTATATTCGATACTGTTGAGACTTTAGCCAAAAATAATTCTTCTAGTTATCATCCGATGGCCAATTCCAATCCCATAAAGAACACTAGGCCTAGATTTTGAGGATCGGTTGTCTATCTTAATGGTATTTGGTCTACATTTATGTGATTTGTATGGTGAATATGTTACAGAACTTGTATATGTAAAGTATTTTACTCAATAGTTGTGGCTTGTCGGTACCTAAAGTTTCTAAATCATAGTAATGTTGTCATGGCCAGTGACGGACCTAGAAAATTGTTGAAAGGGGGGCACCAAGGGATACAGGCGAAAAATTTTTTTTAAGCAAAATTTTAAATGCATTAAGAACCCATTACAGATTGTCCTAATTTAAATTAGAGCAAGAGTTCTTTCTTCATGACAGAAATGTATGATAGAAATTATAGCAACAAAGCACCAACCGTATCAACTTCTCAATACAAGTTCCAAAAATCTCCACAACAGCCCTCAAATCATCAAGACAAGAAAATAAATAGCAAAACTAAAATAGAAACCCGGAGTAGTTCGGAATAGAAAGACGAAGTAGTTCTGAGATAGGAATTGAGATTAATACCTGCTTATAGGAGATATTAAAATAGATATCGAAGAGGTACTAGAGGCCAAACAAGGATCCAATATGGTACCAGATTTGATTCTAGCTGGGTTTTACACTAAACTTTTTTTAAAGAAAAAAAAATTGGGGGGCACCTACCCCCCAAATTTTAACCTGCGTCCGCCTTTGGTCATGGTTGTTACCCAAAGTAAAGTTTGACTATTAGTTGACTAATATAGCTTCCATGTCAGGTTTATTGGGGGGGGGGGGGAATAGATACCTTGTGTTCAGATTTTTAGAAAATAATACGAATCTCTCTTTTCCCTTGTGTTCCATCGTGACCTAAGGTCGTGAAGGTAGAAGGAAGACTAGCACTGTGGATTTAACGCAATCACTATTCGTGGTTGTTTGGTATGAGGGATTTGGAGGGGAGGGCGAGGAAAATTTGTGACTTGGATTTTAAAAAATTAGAATAGTGCAGTTGAAAGTTTTTAATTAATTTTTCTTACTCTTTTATTTTGCATCTTATCTTATTACAATTTTATAACCACACTTCTCTAATTTTTTTAAAAACCAACTCATACAAATTCTCCCTCCCTTCTGTCTCCCTCTTGCCAAACAGACCTTTAATGTTTTTGGTTTGAGGGGAGTGGAAGGGATGAGACGGTATGTTAAATTGCTTGGTTTGTTAGAAGGAAGGGAAAGGGGAAGGGAAGGGAGTTTAACTCAAAATTTTGCCTTCCCTCCAACCTAAAAATTTAAAAATTTAAATCAAATGAAGGAAAGAAGTCCCCTTCCACTCCCTTTTATCCTCTTTCCTCAAACCAAACACACATTTAGAGTCGCTATTGCGCATCATGGCTTCTCACCTTGATTATTGGCATCATGGACATCAAAGCTTGAGGAAGATTTTTTTAAAAAAAAAAAAAGAAAAAGAAAAAATCTGCAAAAAGTTTTAAAGCAAGAAAAGGGGAAATTTTCCTTGAATGACCTTGAACAAAATGGAGGAAAAGTGGTGAAGGTCGAGATCTCTAATTCACAATTTCATAGTTTTTGGTAAAATAAATAAGTTCTGTGTGGATACAATCATAAAATGCTCTGCCGTACTTGTTAGTGGATAACCTCAATTTTGGTTTAATAAAATATCCCAATGGGGGAGAGTCGCTCTTATTTAATAATTAATCTCTCTCAATGTACGTTGTTCCAATTTTATTGGATGTCCCTGAACAGACCATGAAAAGAGTTTTTGAATAAGAATTAAGGATTTTTAAATCCTTCACATTTCTCTGGAAGATTTGCTCACGGGAATGGGCAAATAGTAGACCTTTAACAGTTACGTTTGTTATAACAAACAAAAAAAAGTTGAGCTTTGAACCCAATCACTTATTTAAATAATAGCTTCTTCCACGCATGCCAATTTAAGGGGATTAAACAATGAAACATTTAAGGGTTAAATAATATATCCGCTCTGTCTAATAGCAATGATGCCCTGATAGTTTTTCTAATTTCAACGTCATCATGAAAATATTAAAACATAGCAATGTTGCCCCATGTTAAAAGTTTGACTGTTTTGTTTGACCAAAATTTCCACATGGCATATGTCTTCAAGAACTAATGAACAATGAACAATCCTGAAGAATGAACAAGGAGAAGGGTTTAGACATTTTTTTTTTTGATACATAGGCGATAGGGGATGGAGAGGATCAACCCAGTATAAGGGGGTGGGGAGACTACTCCCAATACCACTGTACTACTAGTAGTGCCGGTAGGGTTTAGACATTTGGGTGAAGGAGAAGATAAACATTTTAGAAGCCCAAATGTTACTGCGATCTTGTGTGTATCACAGGAATGACTTCATTGTCAACTAGTAAGCATGAAGAAGTTTGAAGGAAGATGAGCCAAAACTGAGGGTCTAATGGGGAGAGGCAGAGACGGCGAGATCAGACAAAGAAGAGAGGTTGTCGGCTGCAAAGAGTAGAGGCTGATATGGCATTAGACTAGAGAGTAGAGGCTGAGATGGCAAATTTTAGGAAGACAAGAGCCTTGCTGCCAAAGACAGTGAGATTGAAGGTCGACGTCATCAATAAAAGCTAGCAATGGGCTTTGAAGTACGAGATTTTTGTGTGAAGTGGGGTTAGCAATGGTCGGCAGTGCCGGCGTTCATGGTGAGGGATGAGAAGTTCAATTAAAAACTTAAAGTTCAATTAACAAAAAGCTCATTATTTATGAACTAAACAATCCTAAATTTATTAATCAAGAGATACAAATAAATATAATAATATTCAATTATCAAATCCCCCAACGTATCTTTTTGCACTCTTGAACAAGATTAAAAGATAAAGACTAAAAAGAAAAACTTCTCCTTTATAACAATCGGAAAGATGCAAAAATTGAACAAGGATTACAAAGCTTCAAAACATCAACTAATCACGATAGAAATTCTTTCATCTCCAATTACAAAACATATCACACAAGATGGTCTCTCAAAGGATGCCCTCAATCAATCTCTCAAGTGTATAGGGTAAGTAAGTGTATCACTCAAATTCCACTCATTAAAATTGTCATACCATAAGCTTGTCAAGTTCTACTTCTCCACTACTTATAACACATGCATGTACAAATTAAGAGGACTTATTATTTAAGGTTGTAAACGGGCTAGGGTGAAGGTGTGTATAAATAAGGACATGAGAGGTTAGGCACCCAAAAAATTTAAAAGAGCATTAGTTATGAATATGAAATCACTCAAATATCCTTTTCTTGTTATTGCATTAGTTATCAAGATGAAATCACTCAAATATCCTTTTCTTTTTATTTATTAATTTTTTTATTCCTTTTTACTTATTTCTATTTATTTTTCTTCTCTTTTTTGTTTTTTTTTTCAATTGGCTATTTACACAATCACAATGATCAAATTGATGTCAAATGATGAATGACACAAAATCAAATACCTCCCCCTACTTAAGATGTTGCACGTGTGGGCAACCCACACTTAAACACAAAACTAAAGTAAAAATAATGCTCAATATATTTTCAAGGTGCAGAACAAAATGGTTCTACACTTAGGTTGATAATGTGGTTTAGAAAAGAATGGGCGAAAAAGGTACAAAGGGGCTAACAAAGGGAATATAATGCAAGGAAAAAGCTATTTGGCTAAAGTGGGAAAATCAAAGAAATAAAGCCTCCATCATATTTATGCATGTAAGTGAAAAATGGAGTTTTAAAAAGAAAGAGAGCAAGTTCTAAAGAACATAAATCATGAGCAAAAGCACACATGAAAGAAAGAATGGTAGAAGATGAATTTCATTCATGCAGGTCCAAAATCTGACAAAGGTCAATGCCAAATCATGCAATTAGCATCACAGAATCAATTACCAAGGTAGGTAATCCAAGAGTCAAGAAATTCCGCCCAAACAGAATGATCCATCAAAACTAAAATGTCCAAGTTCACAATATATATAGGTAAGCAATTATAGAAGGAGAGACTGTATTATTCACAAAAAATTATTATTTGGAAAAGTAAAGTGGGAAAATGGAAGAAATAAAAGAAAAGGAGAATAAAGAAAGAAAGAAGAATATTCCCCAAGGTTCTTATGGAGAGTAAGTGGCATCAGTGAGCCGAATCTCCGCTTTCATAGGTTGCTACTGGGATCCTTCATAAAATTTTTGAGTCGATGTCCGATCCATTCACTTTGAAGGTCCTCCTTGTGAGCGAATCACACAATTCAACCGCACCAAAAGGAAATCCATTAGTAATAACTAAAGGGCCATCCCATTTAGATCGAAGTTTACCAGACATAAACTTTAGATTGAATAAAAGGACTTCCAAGACCACAACAAACTCTCTTATTAGGATTTTCTTATCACGAAATGTCTTTGTCTTTTCCTTGTATAAACACAAACTCTCTTAGGCATCTAATAGAAGCTGATCCAACTCTTGTAGCTACAACTTCCGTTCCATCCCAAACTTTGCCAAATCCATGTTACACTGTTTAATAGGCCAATATTCCTGATGCTCCAACTCAACTGGAAGATGACAGGCCTTACCAAAGACAAGTTGATAGGGAGACATCCCAATCAGAGTCTTGTAGGCAGTCTGATATGCCCACAAAGCATCATGTAGCCTCTTGCTCCAATCCTTCCGGTTAGAGTTAATAGCTTTCTGAAGAATTTTCTTAATCTCTCTATTCGAGACTTCAGTTTGACCATTGGGCTAAAGATGGTATGATGTGGAGACCTTATGAATCACCCCAAACTTCTGTAACAAAGCACTCATGCTTCGGCTAGAAAAATTAGAGCCCTGGTCATTGACAATAGCTCTTGGAATACCAAACTTGCATAAAATGTTAGATCTAACAAAATCTACCACCACAGCAGAATCATTAGTCCGGGTGACTTTTGGCTCAACCTATTTCAAAACATAATTAACAGCCAGCAATATGTAAGTAAAACCATAGGAAGCAGGAAATGGACCTATAAAATCAATACCCCAAACATAAAAAATTTGACAAAATAGTATAGGGTGTTAGGGCATCTCATGCCTACGAGAAATACTCTATGTCCTTTGACAATTATCACATGACTTACAAAATAAATGAGAATTATGAAACAGGGAAGGACAAAATAAACTAGAGTCCAACACTTTCCTAGTAGTTCTTTGGTGTCCAAAGTGACCACCATAGGTAGAAGCATAATGTAAGATAGAGTTAAGCTCATGATCAAGCACACATCTCCTAATTACTTAGTCATTACAAAATCTCTACAAATAAGGGTCATCCCAAACATAATATTTAGATTCACTTTTCAATTTTAGAATTTGGGCCCTAGTGGAATCAGTAGGTAAAACACTACCAACCAAATAATTAACCAAATCAGTATACCAAGGAAGCTTACGTTACAATGATAAAAGCTACTCGTAAGGAAAATTATCCTAAATGGAAGAGGGGTCAGAAGGAGAGTGAGTGATATGACTCATGTGATCACTACTTAGTTTTGTGCTCCACTTCCATCTTTAATCTCAATGAAAAATTGTTGGAGCAACAACATCCATCAAATGAGTCAAGGCTTACCATCTGCCTTCTTCAAAACAAACTTCAAAGCCGCATGGTCAGAAATTACAATTACTTTAGTGGGTAGTAGATATGACCTAAACTTATCAAATGCAAACACTATAGCCAAAAGTTCTTTCTCAATGGTTGTGTAATTGGAATGGGCAGAATCCAAGGTCTTGGATGGATAGTCAATGACATGAGAATCTTTATTAACCCGTTGAGCAAGGATAGTACCAACAGCATAGTTGGAGGCATCAAACATCAACTCCAATGGAAGATACCAATCTGGTGGTTGGATCACCGGAGTTGTGGTCTGGCAGTGGTTCAAATGATTGAAGGCTGACTTGCACTTATCATCAAATACAAAATTTGTGTCCTTATGCAAAAGGTTAGATAGAGGTTGGGCAATCTGGCTAAAATTCCAAATGAAGCGTCGGTAAAGTCCTGTATGACCAAGAAAAGAACAAACTTCCCACATAGATGTGGGGTAAGCTAAAGCAGTAATAACATCAATCTTAGTGAGATCTATCTCAATGCCCTTGTTAGACACTATATGTCCCAAAACTATCCTTTACTCAACCATGCAGTGACACTTTTCAAAGTTTAACACCAAATTAGTTTCTATGCATTTAGTCAACACTATAGCCAAATAATCCAGACATGCATCAAAAGAAGCCCATACGCAGTAAAATCATCTATGAGTACTTCCATGTAATTTTCTAAAAATTCAAAAAAGATGCTTATCATGCAACGCTGAAAGGTGCCAAGTGCATTGTAGAGTCCAAAGGGCATCCTTTTGTAGGCATAATTTCTAAAGGGGCATGTGAAGGTTGTCTTCTCTTGATCCTTATATGCAATGTGGATCTGGAACTAGCCTTAGTAGCTATCCAAGAAACAATAGTGGGACTTACCAGCCAACCGCTCTAACATCTGCTCAATAAAGGGTAAATGATAGCGATCCTTGCTAGTGGTTTGGTTGAGCTTCTTGTAGTCTATGCATATTCTCTAGCTGGTCTAAACTCTTACAGGGATTAGCTCATTCTTTTTGTGGGCTACTACACTCACTTCAGACTTTTTGAGAACTATCATACTGGACTAATCCACTAGCTATTAGAGATGGGGTAAATAATACCAGCTTGTAGAAGATTAGTCACTTCCTTCTTCACCACATCCAGAATAAGGGGATTCAGGGGTCTTTTAGGGTTGTCTCACTGGCTTAGCATCCTCTTCCAACAAAATCCGATGCATGCACATGGAAAGGCTAATGCCAACAATATCAGCTAAGGTCCACCCAATCGCCTTCTTATTTGCTCTTAACAATCTCAGCAGCTTCTCTTCTTGATCAGGTAGAAGGTTGTTTGCTGCAATGACTAGTAGCTACTCATTCACCTCCAGAAAGTCATATTTCAAGTGATCTAGCAGGGACTTCAACTTTAACTTAGGCGGCTGCTGAGTGGAGGGAAGAAGTTTGGATGGTTGCATAAGCTTTGTAGTGTGCACACCTGTAATGCCTGAAATCATATGCACAGAATCAAAACTGTGTTTAGGCAGCTCAATGTTAAAATAAGAATTCAACACATTCAGAATGAGCATCACAATGAATATTAGAATGAGCATCGAAATGAATATCACAATCAATATTAGAATCCACAATTAATGCGTAATCACTAACTAAGTCAAAGTGACCATCCAATGCGTCATTGATCTGAATGCAAACACAACACCATTCATTATTAAAATAACCATAAATAACATAGCTAGATAAATAGCATACCATTCAGTAAGAACATCATCAACATTATTAATCACATCAATACACAAAAACATAATGCTTTTTCTTGGGATGTTTCATGGCATAAAAGATGTCAAAATTGATAAGAATATCACTAAATTCTATAAAGAGTACTAGAATGCACATCTATCTTGATCCTAGCTGTTTTTAAGAAATACCTCCTTAGAATGATTGGGGATCGATCCTCCATCTATAAAATGTAGAGTCATCAGGGAATATCAATTCATTTACTTTGATTAAAACATCTTCAACTAAACCAATAAGATGAACATTACTCCTATTGGCTAACTGGATAACAACACCAGTAGCACGCAAAAGACCAAGACTAAGAGATTTATAAACAGATATAGATATGACATTAACAGAAGCACCTAGATCTAACATGCAGTTATCAAATTTATAATTTTCAATAATGTAAGGGATAGAAAATGTCCCTAGGTTTTATGAGGCATGGGTTGGATGAGTGCTGATACATTCTGGTTCAAGCTTACTTGTTCATTCCCTTTCAATCGCCTCTTGTTGGTACACAATTTTTTCAGAAACTTGGCATATTTGGGAATTTGTTTGATTGCATCTAAGAGAGGAATGTTGATTTCAACTTTTTCTGAATGTCTCAAGAATTCAAGAATATCTTTCTCTTGTGCTTTCTCTACCAACTTCTTGGATTGACGGGCTCTCTAAGGGAAGCAAGAGGAATGGGAATTTCATACTCCACTTCACCTTGCTGCACAACCTCTTTATTTTAGAGTCAGTCTTCTCTTTTTCTGACTCTTTTTCTAACATGGATTCAATCACATATGCAGCTTGCTTAGGCTCTTCCAATTGCTTGCTAGACCTTAGGGAAATAACATTAATCTTTCCCTTTGGATTGGGAATTGTCTGTGCATGTAAAGTGTTGGATCCTTGAGGTTGGAGTTGGGGTAGTGATGTTGTTAATTGGCCAAAATGGTCATTGTTGTTGTAGTATAGTGGTGAGTATTCCCACCTGTCACATGAGTGACCTCAATCCCCGACAATGGAGCCAAATTTTGACTAGAATTGTCGAGCTCACGCAAAATAAACAAATTTACCAAAAATTTGTAGCTTAGGGAAAACTTGGATCATCTCTCAAGGAATTTGTAGTACGTCTAAATCAGTCAAGTAAAACAACAGTAAATTAAATAGGGGGTTTTAGTACAATTCGAATTAAAGCAAAAGTTAAAGCAGAATATAAGAAAACAAGATTAATAGATTAGAGATAATCAACCCAAAATTGGGATTCTAGAAAGTTCCATCATTAGACCCAAAAAAAAAAAAGACTAAACTCGTGATTGATTCTAGACCAATCGGCATCCCTATATTTGTCCAGAAATTCCCTCGACTAAATGATCAGTTAGCATTTGTTCGAACACCTGGCATGTTCACTAGGCAATTGCAAAGTGCTCATTGTAACTTGGTTCGAACTATGTCCTTGGAATATCAATATGGATATTAAATCTAACATCCAATCTCTTCCCTAAAATTGAATCCAATTAAACGAAAAAGAAACGAATTTAGTTATCGATTAAAGTGTGAGTCCTTTGGATGAAATCAGCGAATCCTCAACTTATGGGTCGATCACAGAAGCTTAGCCAAGCATGGCTAGACAAAACGGAAAATTGCAAAAATGATGAAGATCATCATGAACATGAAGAACATGTTTAGAGAAAATGAAAGCTTCTTATTTCAATCAGAAAATCTCCAAAAACGTAATAATTCAATGTTTTAGCTACCCTAGTATATTAACCTAATTCAAAATCAGGCTGGATTGCAAAAACTAAAGCCAAAAAATGAAAAAAAAAATTAAATAGCCTTCAATTACAAAAATTGAGCCCAATTAAATAAATTCTAGAATTTCGCGTTTAACTTTGGCTCCAATTTTAATCGTCTTCTTGTCCGAATTTGGCTTTGAAGTCTTCATATTAATTGTAGCTCTCTGAAGTATCTAAAAAATGAGATAATAATGAGGCTAATCGAATATCTAGAGCAAAATTTATGGTAAAAATACTCAAGCACTGTAAGTCTGGAATTTTATCATAAAAACTAATTAAATCCAATTAAAAGCGCAAAATCCAATTGAGTACAAAAGCCCATTATTTATGAACAAAACAATCCTAAATTTATTAACTAAGAGATACAAATAAGTGTAATAATATTCAATTATCTATGAGATTCTTGAGGTGTTTTTGAAAAGAAGAATGAAGATGCTGATATTGGGTAACATGAGGACCAATACGTGGCATCACATCCTACGTGGCAAAATTATTTTAGTATATTGGGTTAAAGATCATTTTTGCCATGGAAGTATTGCTAAGGGAGCGCCCAGAACCCGGAAGTTTTTTGGGTACCAAATTTGCCCCGGAAGTATGAAAAGGTACCAAATTTGCCCTGGAAGTATGAAAAAGGTAGCAAATTTGCCCATCCGTTAATTTTGACCGTTAAGTTTGACTAACTGTCCATGTGGCATGCCACCTCATCAACCAATAAGAGTTAAGTATCATTTTTGCCCCAGAAGTTTTCAACGAGAGCAATTTTGCCCCCGGAAGTTTTTACTAAGGAGCAATTTTACCCCGGAAGTTTACAAAATGTGTCAATTTTACCCCGGAAGTTTACAAAATGTGTCAATTTTTCCCTTTTAAATCAGTTAAAGACCACACATGTCATGCCTTGAAAAGGTCGAACTTGGAGTCAGAGAATAAGATCCTTGAGATGTTGAGCTCAAAGCAGCCAGAATTTGCGAAGCCGAACTGGTCATAGGAAGTACCACTTATGATTTAAGCAAATGATCAGTCTATGCAAACCAAGGTTCTTAAAACCGGACCGGTCGTTGAACCGATTAAGATATTAGGTCAAGGGTCAGTGGGTCAGACCGGAGTTAAACCGGGGCAAACCGGTGAGAATAAAAATTTCATGTTAATATATGAAACCATTTAAAAAAAATCTTTTTTTTAATACCACCCTTCAATTAAAAAACATGTCTCACTACACTCATATACCCATTAAATAATGAGTTAAAGTATGTTGGGTACCTCTTGAGGGGGAGAAAAAAAAGGTATGTTGATTTCCGGTCTGAACCGGTCGGTCCGGTCCGGTTTTCAAAACATTATACAAACGTAAGTAATGCTTCCTTGAGCTCAACATCTCAAGGATCTCCTTCTCTGACTCCAAGTTCCACCTTTTCAAGGCATGACATGTGTGGTCTTTGACCGATTTAATAGTCAAATTTAATATTGGGAGAAAGAAGGGCAAAATTGCTCCTCAATGAAAACTTTCAGGGCAAAAATGATACTTTTGATTGATGAGGTGGCATGCCACGTGTCATGAGGTGGCATGCCACGTGTGATGAGGTGGCATTTAATGGTCAAAATTAACGGAGGGGCAAATTTGCTACCTTTTTCATACTTCCGGGGCAAATTTGATACCCAAAAAACTTCCGGGTGCTGGGCGCTCCCTTAGCAAAACTTCCATGGCAAAAATGACTTTTAACCCTAGTATATTTAAGTCAACTAAGGGCTGTTAGATTTTGGGTAACACTGCTACATTTTGAAACTTTCGGGGTAATATGGACTAAAAAAGCTTTCAGGATAACATTGCTCATGAACATAACTTCTGAGATGGATTTGTTGTTTAACCCAACATTTAAACATCATATATATAAAGAATCCAAATATAAATAACTAACAAACATAAAATATACAAAATCTAAGCTCTAACTAACTCAAATGTTCAACAACATACATTAAAGCTATGATATTGAGGATAATGCCTTGTCTAAAGGAAGAGAAAATAGTTTCGGAATTGATTGGTATTGACTTGTCCCTTCATATAAGATGCAGTTTTATACCATTGGACACGGTATTGAGACTCATTTCGATTAAAAAACAAAAGATTGAGAACGTAATTTTGAGAATACTCAAAAGTGCTATGACGTGAAAGCTCCAATGCATTTTATATATATAATGATGTGCACTACAAAATCCATCAAATTGCAAGCTGTTGTGAAAAATGCTTGAAGTAAGCAAAAGGCCAAGTAGTCATCATCAACCAGCCTCTCTCCGTTTGTAATTTTCCTTAACCATCTGTCCAAAATATATATTAAATATAGATAGTCACTAATTAAAAAAATTGAAACTAAAAGGGAGAAAAAGAAAGAAAGAAAGAAGAGATAGGTAAGTTCCGAAAAGAAGCTACGCCTACAACAGAAGAAGAGGCACTAATCTATCACATAAACATGAAATTTGATTGAAATCACCAATAATAAGCCAAAGTTTAAAGATAGAACTAGCCAATGAATGAAGACAAAACCATAAAATATAAGGATCTCAACAGGCAGGAAAACCATACACAACACAACACACACACACACACACACAAACAGATATATATATATATATATATATATATATATATATATATATGTCTACATACATACATACATATCATAATTTATCAAAACATATCAAGCGGTATGGATCTAGTTAGGAGTAGTATCTAAAACCGTACAAGTCACAGAAGAAGAAACACCCAAAAAAAGCCCCCTACAATCAACTATATCAACAACAGTGGCATCAGAAAAAGAACACCTACTAAGCTTCTTAGATATTTTACATTGTTTCGTAAGAGTTTCACTTAGAAACAAAAAGTTAGAAGAATATTTACAAAAAAGATTTCTAAGTCATTGAAATGTCGTAATTTTACCAAGACCATGACAGTTCCACGACAATACCTTCATGTCCCTAGCCAGAGTTTTTCTAGCATAAAGTCCGCAAAAACCTAGATTTGTGGAGTAGTTGATGTAAAGGAATGAAGTAACTAGGGAGGCACATCCTTGAAAGAGCATTGGGGGACGGTTGTCATCATCAGAGCTAGAGCACTTATTTGTTTGAGCACTGGGATCGTGGAAACACATAAACTATGTGTATATAATGTGGACTCCATCTTATATTAGTACTGTAGTTGTACACAGACTTTCCATGTAATTTATGTAACATTTAAAAACCAAGTATTGTATGTTAATATACATAAGTACAATTTCTGAAAATTATTTTCAACAGCTCAGCTTATTAATCTCAACTTAATATTAATCACAATTTATCTCCAAAATATACTAGTGTTTAATCAATTCTTATTTTGATAAATGCAAAAGTATACACAATTGAGTTTGAAAAAAAATAAAGTTACCACTCACATATATTATTCTGTGGTTGTCCGAGGTAGGCAAACTAATGACACTGTTTGATGTTGACAAGTTGATATCAGCAGAGATACCAAAGAGAGATGTAGACCTAGAACTATATGAATTAATTGGAAGCTACATAGTTCATGGTCCATGCAATAGATCATTAAGAAGTTCACCTTGCATGAAAAACGATAGATGTTCAAAGTACTTCTCAAAAAGATATAGTGAGCATATCATGCTAGATGAAAATGGTTATCCGATATATTGCAGGAGGAATGATGGACGTATGGTGACAAGGAAGAGTGTTGAGCTTGACAACAAATTTGTAGTCCCTTACAATGCTAGGTTGCTATAATTATTTCATGGTCATTTAAACGTCAAAAAGACAAATCAATCAACTTCCATCAAGTACCTATCCAAATGCATAAGTAAAGGTCATGATCATGTTATCGCAGGCATATATAACACATATGATAGTCTGGGGTCTTAGCAAGCGTTCAATGAAATTTCTCACTAACTCAATTGTAGGTCGTATCTTCATGTGAGGCATCATGGAGAACTTTTGGCTTTGATATCCATCATAGACAACCACCTATGGAGAGTCTAAGTTCTCATCTTCCTCATCAGCAATCAGTTTATTACACTCAAAGGGACAGGATGTCATCACTGGTAAACAACCCAAGGGCTAAAGAATCAACGTTCCTTGCTTGGGTGGAAAAAAAAAAGATGACCCATTTGGGATAACACTTACTTATTCCTAATTCCCTAACTTCTTTACATTTATTAGGGAAAAAAAGGTTCTGGAAGCTTCATGAATGTGGATTATTATTAGAAGATTGGGTCATTGTATACTGGCTAAGCGAGAATTGTACTATCTTTGATTATTGTTGACAAAGGTACGTGGACCAAATAATTATGTAGATATAAGGACGATGAGTAATGTTGTTTTCCCAACATTCAGAGAAGCATGTTACACATTTGGTTTGTTAGATGATGACAATGAGTACATAGATGCAATTAAAGAAGCATCATTGTGGGTATCAGGAAATTACCTACGTCAATTTTTCACCAGCATGCTATTAAGCCATTCCCTATCACAACCCGCTATTGTTTGGGAACAAACCAAAGACATTATTTGTGAAGATTTTTTGCATATAGGCTATAATGACCAACGTTTCTAGGTATGTAAAATTTAGGATAAATAAGCCATTCCTCTCTGATTTGTTGCATATAAGCCATAACTCTATTCTAAAATTTGTCGTTTACATTTAATTAATAGAATATATCATGTGCTTATTGAATTAAGTTGCATTCAAAACCATTAACTATGTTATGCATGACCACTATTATTGGTCAAAATCCTCTTGTGGCAAGCGAACCAATCGAATAAGTAATAAACAGTTAATAGAGTATCGTCCTATAGAGACTGTATATACCGATTATATGTGTAACGCCTCATTTTCAATACCAAAATCTTGGCCAAAATAATAGTAGCACCTCCAAATATAGGATATTCAACACTCAAACACATATTTACAATATGGCCAAAGGTAGAAATCCATTTATACAGGGCCAAAATAAATCCAATAAATAAGAGTTATTTTAAAATGCGGAAGTCTTTTAGGTTCATGGCAAATAAAATAACACAACATAAACTAAAGGAGTACAGAAGAGCCTACAAAGCTCACTCCATGGGTGCATTCCCTTGATCTCTACTAAGTTATTCACCTGAAAAATGTTAATATGGGGTGAGATTACACATCTCAGTAACTACTAAATATTTCTACCGTACACGAGCAAATAATATATGACAAAAAGATATGGGCTGATTTCAAATATATATATAGATTCCATAATTTATCATACAAAATGATTTATACTAATAGTCATCAATGTAGAAGGTATTAAAACATATATATCTCAAAAGTTCTCATCTCATGTCTTTACAGAATATTCATCATCATATCAAATTCTTGAACTGTTCAGAAATGCACTATGCAGTATGCAGCCTCCCTTATATCACCACCTCCCTTATACCGCAGACTGGAGCCATAGGCTAACACATAGTCCAATAGAAACTTATTCATTTGACTGAATTGTTCCAAGCTCACCAAAACTTAAGATACACCCGGCCAAAGGTATATAGCTTAAATCTGGACTATGGCTCCCCTCCTTTAAAATAACTAAGGAGGTGTCACATGTCCCACAACTCCAATGAAATCCCGGCCAGAGGAAAACATGGAAGATGGGGCCCTGAAACAAGTACCATCCACTGTGCACCGAGTGGTGGCATAAATCATTCTTATCATTCAAATCCCTCCTTACTCCACCCATCATAATACAACCGCCATGATGAATATGTTCACTCAAAATAATGCATTATACCATAAAGTTTTATACATCAATATGCGTATTTATGAATAGTAAATACTATGCGTATCTGTGAATAGTAAAATACTATGTGTATATGTGAATAGTAAAATACGGTATATATACATGAATAGTAAAAATGAAGAGTACATACGGTATGTATACGTGAATAGTAAATACGATATGTATACGTGAATAGTAAAAATGAATAGTAAATACGGTATACGTGAATAGTAACGTACGTATAAATAGTACCTCTGCAGATTTGCAAATCAAAGTTCCCACACCAGATCTTAAAACCTTAAATATTCTCTAAATATTCTTGCCAAAATAGTAAACAAACAAATTTACAATCATACATAATTCACAAGTATAAGGAAGAATATTCAGAGTTACCTGTTACTCTATTGTTTCCAAAATTACTGCAAGGCTTCCCTACGTTCCTTCTCTCTCTCTCTCTCTCTTTTTCTCCCTACCTTTCTGTGAGTCTTGAGTGATTGTATGTTGTGAAAGAAATGAGAAGGGATGAGGTATTTATAGAGTTCGGGTCTCAACTAGTTTTCAAAAATCACATGTCCATCTACTACACATCTACCATTTATCTACCATTCATTTGTCCATCTACTACACATCTACCATTTATCTACCATTCATATATCCATCTACCATGTAACTACACATCTCCATCTACCATCTAACTACCATTCATATGTAGCTACCATACATATCTCCATCTACCATCTAACTACCGAATACCCATCTTCCGATCAAATATCACATGCTTATCTACTTCATAACTATCTACCATTCAAGTTAATATCCGATTTCTTATTCGCCCTGCCGGTCACGGAAATGACTTCCGCAAACACCAGCTTCTAGACAAAAATTCATTTGTTTGTAATATGTCCTGACCTAAGAAACTTAGTTCATGGTTTTCTAGATAGGATTTAATTTCTATCAGTTCTCTCTCTTTTAGATCATTAATGGTACTTAAGTGTACTTTGGTCATTTATGGTAATTTCCCCAGAGTACAAAATACTCCCGTGACATTTTTTTAATATTTTAATGAATAGTAAATACGTATATGTGAATAGTAAATACTATTCATGTACGTATTTGTGAATAGTAAACACTATTCATGTCCAAAAATTACTGATTCCAAATTCGTCATTTTCAAAAATAGGGCCTAGTAGTCTTCCAAAAATAGGCTTATTTTCTAGTCTTTAGGTCCAAAATTCGGGATATTACATTTCTCCCCTCCTAAAAAAAAAAATTTTGTCCCCAAAATTCGATATAGTAAGAATTCTACTTACCTAATTAAATAAGTAAGGATAGGATTGTCGCATGCTCTCTTCCGTTTCCCAAGTAGCATCTCCGGGAGCCATTCCTTTCCACACAACCTTTACAGTCTAATAGTCTTGTTCCTCAATTACTTATCCCCCGCATCAACAATCCGCTCCGACTCAGCTTTATATATCATATTATCCCTAAGTCCTATCTCTTTCCCAAACATGCTCACCAAGCACACAACACAATTTTCGTTCATCCTGTACCCAAAGTAATATTCAGACACAGGATCCACTAGTTCCTTATTTGAACGCTTGGTTACACTGGCCTCACAGGCCAGTTCATTCTTCCTTTCTGCTTTTTTTTTCATTGTATTACCACGACACTGGATATTCAGATCTTACAGCTTAAGAAGCTACCCTCAGGCCATAATAACCACAACATGATATAATCTGATTATTCTGCCAACCTTAAGATAAACTTTAGACATACAGGTCTAATGTTACCATGATAGGCAACAAACACAATACTAGGCACATAAGTCTTATAGCCTAGAGATACCACCACATGCAAACTAGCTCAACGGGTATTACCGCCTCGAGCCTCTGCTCTTCTACCCTATGCTCAAGCTTCCTCAATTCAAGTTCTCAAACTAGCTTTTCTTGTATAGCTCAGTAGTTAGCACGTAATACCTAACTTAATTAGTTCAGATTTCTAGACTATTCTATCATTTTCTGTTCCTATATTAACATAATTACCATTTGCACCGCTTTTCAATACAAAACATTAGCGATGACAGTCATGTCATTACTTCTTCTATGTTGTCTCAAATTCAACTTCCTGATTTTCAAATTTAAATATTTAAAGTTTTCTGTGGTCGCAATACATTTTCAAAATCTCACTTTATAAAACTAGTATTTTCATAAAAAGCATATTCGCTGCCAGTTTAAGTTCAAGAAAACACATTCACTATTCAATCTAGCTTTCATCAATGGCAAGTGATTCAAAAATGAATATTTTAAATATATTTGGCAAGACCCAGCAAACCGAGTATATTCATAACAGTTTCCAGCCTCTTCTAGCTTGTACACCTTCCACCACAATCATAATTTAAAAGTCAATTCTTGTTCTAATTTCGCAAGGATTCATTCCATGAGACATCATAGTTTATAAATGTCGATTACAAACTGGTCTTAAATCCTGTTGTAAATATTGCGTAAAAATTTCCAAACACAGCAAGTGCATTGGTAAGTTCAAAATTCAAATACTCAGGGACCTAGCAACTATTTTAAATAGTCACCAACTCCGAATACATTCCAGGTTCCAACTTATTCTACTCAACTCATCCATGAAACACTCAATTCATTATTTCTAAAGAAAGATTCTATTATCAAGATCATTTCCTATGCTAGTTAAACAGTTGGCAATCTCTGAACACCTTATACATATTGGTATCACATTTTGTTCCCTATTTCTCTCCAATCAATTAGTACCATATTCTAATATCTCAATTTATTCAATCAATTCAGTCTCCTAAAGAATCAATACAACTGTTAAGTTGAACTGTTATATTACATTTCTACTAGTAGCAACCCTCTAGATCCCCTACCAACTTTCAGATTCATCATCCTATTTCTAAAACCCCGATTATTCATACTAGATTCATCATACTCCATAGCTTATATCATTTAAGAACTATCCTCAAACTTTCCCCAAAAATGATAATTGTCAAATTACAAATCAACTCTTAGAACTTCAATATCAGCAAGACAGAGACATCATGTGTCCTCAATAATACCCATAGAACATTCCAAATTCATGTTTCACAATTCCTAGACTAAGATCTAAAACATTCAAATATTATTCTCACAACCTCAGCATTGTTCACATGATTCGAATTCAATCCTTAGTATCTCAAAGACATATACTAAATATCATCTGTTCCTCTCATAGTTATCTATTAATCACACCCAAATAACATACTAATATTATAACATAAATCACCGGATTTCATACTTTCATAATTAGACATACTATCTTAACTCAGATTGAATTCAAGTCTATTCCCAATTATTCCCAGACATTAATAGTCAAGTTTACAATTTGATTCTTATAATCTCAACATCAACTGATAATTCGTGTTTCCCCAAAAATACCCATTATACATACTAAGATCATGATTCACAATTCCTAATCTAATTCTTGGATTATACGAAGACTATCTACAACCTCAGCAGCATTCACAAGGTTCTAATTTTACCTCAACCTGCAATATCACAAAGGCTCATTTCGGTCTTAAGTTCTATTCAGCTTAGATTAAATTAAAGCCTATCCTCAATATTTACTATATTCATTCTAACATCTTACTGGCATTCCTAAGGATCACCATTTCATACCTTTCCATCGATCTTCCAACATGTTTATCCAAAAACCTTAGTTTTTGAATTATCTTTGACAAATTCATAGAGTTCTTCGGATACTCGGAGAGTGAAGAATGCTCTCGGGTTAATTGGCACAACTCATCATCATTTCAAATCTTCGGATTCTCTCCGGTTCATCTAATATTATTAGAAAGTCACCCTTCCCAAGATTACTATCACCTTAGCACGCTTACGCTTAAAATCCTATTTTCAAATGCCAAATCCGACATCTTGAGTCAGCTGCACATCCAAGACAGATTTCTTAGATAAATGTGCGTATAAACGTCCAAACTTAATTTCTTAAAAACACAGCTAGCAATAAATGCCATAGCTATTTCTGTCTGCAAAGGTCTAGGAAACTGCGACCCCTAACGGTGGCTAGGGTGCACTAGGGTGCGGTGCCATAAAATTTCCGCATAACAACAAAGTCTGCATAATTATAAGCCAGCGACAGATGAGAATCCAATGCTGCTTAACAAAATCTAGACGTTACTAGCCCAGCTATAAACCGAGTAAAGCATGAGTAATTGTTTCACATTCTCTCAAACTTCACAAAACCTCCACATATTCATTTCCTCTCCGATCGTAACCTTCACTATAACCTTCCACATTATCCTTAAACATGGCCGGTTCAAGTAACTCTATTCCAGTCTCCGATTCATTCAACCCTTTCTTTCTTGAAGCCTTACTTCATGACTATCAGACTAACGTGTTGTCTGATTTGTCAAACAATGCATCATACCCTTATTCTTCTTTACTTCCCCAAAATCCCGTAAGTATGAACGTTCATTCATCTGCCTCAACGATTAACATTCCTACTCCTCCTCCAAGGATACAAGATTCTATTTTTACCACTACTAACAGAAAGGAATCTGAAGCAGGTCCATCAAGGCGACCTGTCCAAAGGTGTCGTAACGTGGCAGAACTTATGGAGTCTACGGTACCTTCTCAACCAAGGAATCCTGGTTCTAGCTTGACGGAGACTACTAATCCATTCTCATGTGGTTGCTGCCATGTTCTACGAGAGATCATTCATACCAATGGACTTCAATACCATAAACTTGAAGTTCATGGGAGGATTGGTATGATATGCCACGCTGTCTTTCACCAGGACGTACAAGGAGGTTCTTCCAATCCTCAAGTATTTGACTTTGGTAAGAAAAATTTAGTAGATGTCAAACATTTTCTAGAAAATTATTGTTTGAATCAAAATTCTTTAGGGTATGTCCTGGTGTCAGATCCCCTATCAGCCTACTATGAGGCCCTCTGTGTTGGTTTGGAATGGACTAAAAATCAAAATGAACTCCCTAATAGTTCATTTCCAACCAATACAGAAAATATATCCAATAAAGGAAAAGAGCTCATGGTTGTAAATAATAATCCTTCAGTCCCCATACCTAGTAATCCATACCGATCAAGAGCTGAACAAAATATTAGAGCTGCATCAATGTCAATAGATGATCTTAGAGACTTCTTCCATTTACCTCAACAAGAAGCGGCTCAACAAGTTCGTCTATGCAAAAATGTTCTAATGAAAATATGCCATAGGGGAGGAATAAAGCATTGGCCTTATGTAAAAATTCGAAGCACTATGAAGCAAATAGCTAGATTGAGAAGAACAATGTCTCCTGATGGTCCTCTCTCAAGAGCAGCCGCTCAGGAAGAAATTAATAGACTTAAACTTGAGATAGTCGAAGCTTGCGGTGGGATTGTACCAACTATTGTTCTTGATGCTTGAATTAATATAGTCTACTCTTCTTAGCCTTCTTGCTAATGTTTGTAATCTCTATTCTAGGATTCATAAGGATTTTCGAGTTTTCCTGCCAAACTCAACTTTATCTTATTAAATTCAAACTTAAGCCAGTTATTCTGTATAGTCAAGACTATGCCCGTATTCTGTTATGGTATTGTCATCTGTTTCTCATATAAATTAGCTAGGTAAGTGAAAATCTAGCGAAAATCTCTTCATACTTTTTACAACGGCAACTACTTGAATAACCATCAAATAGGGGCTTAGTCTTTCAATCACTTTCCTAGACACCAATAAAAATATTCATCCTAGAAAGTAATTTTGGGCCTACAGAATCCAATATTCAATAAATTTTCTACTTACCATCTTCCGCTACGCGGCTCTGAAATTTAATCTCAATCACATCCTCAAATCATAAATCCTCATTATCAATCACTTGAATATTTTGATTAACTCATTCTTCTCCTATCATGAATGTCACAAGAAAATTGGTAAAAAGAATCCAAAGCTATAAAGGAAAATGCACATGTTATGATATTTAATTTGCCATGACCTCAAAATTTTTATTTAGAAAACTGATAGGAAATTTACAGATTGGCCAGAACCTTGGCTCTGATACCAAAAATGTAACGCCTCATTTTCAATACCAAAATCTTGGCCAAAATAATAGTAGCACCTCCAAATATAGGATATTCAACACTCAAACACATATTTACAATATGGCCAAAGGTAGAAATCCATTTATACAGGGCCAAAATAAATCCAATAAATAAGAGTTATTTTAAAATGCGGAAGTCTTTTAGGTTCATGGCAAATAAAATAACACAACATAAACTAAAGGAGTACAGAAGAGCCTACAAAGCTCACTCCATGGGTGCATTCCCTTGATCTCTACTAAGTTATTCACCTGAAAAATGTTAATATGGGGTGAGATTACACATCTCAGTAACTACTAAATATTTCTACCGTACACGAGCAAATAATATATGACAAAAAGATATGGGCTGATTTCAAATATATATATAGATTCCATAATTTATCATACAAAATGATTTATACTAATAGTCATCAATGTAGAAGGTATTAAAACATATATATCTCAAAAGTTCTCATCTCATGTCTTTACAGAATATTCATCATCATATCAAATTCTTGAACTGTTCAGAAATGCACTATGCAGTATGCAGCCTCCCTTATATCACCACCTCCCTTATACCGCAGACTGGAGCCATAGGCTAACACATAGTCCAATAGAAACTTATTCATTTGACTGAATTGTTCCAAGCTCACCAAAACTTAAGATACACCCGGCCAAAGGTATATAGCTTAAATCTGGACTATGGCTCCCCTCCTTTAAAATAACTAAGGAGGTGTCACATGTCCCACAACTCCAATGAAATCCCGGCCAGAGGAAAACATGGAAGATGGGGCCCTGAAACAAGTACCATCCACTGTGCACCGAGTGGTGGCATAAATCATTCTTATCATTCAAATCCCTCCTTACTCCACCCATCATAATACAACCGCCATGATGAATATGTTCACTCAAAATAATGCATTATACCATAAAGTTTTATACATCAATATGCGTATTTATGAATAGTAAATACTATGCGTATCTGTGAATAGTAAAATACTATGTGTATATGTGAATAGTAAAATACGGTATATATACATGAATAGTAAAAATGAAGAGTACATACGGTATGTATACGTGAATAGTAAATACGATATGTATACGTGAATAGTAAAAATGAATAGTAAATACGGTATACGTGAATAGTAACGTACGTATAAATAGTACCTCTGCAGATTTGCAAATCAAAGTTCCCACACCAGATCTTAAAACCTTAAATATTCTCTAAATATTCTTGCCAAAATAGTAAACAAACAAATTTACAATCATACATAATTCACAAGTATAAGGAAGAATATTCAGAGTTACCTGTTACTCTATTGTTTCCAAAATTACTGCAAGGCTTCCCTACGTTCCTTCTCTCTCTCTCTCTCTCTTTTTCTCCCTACCTTTCTGTGAGTCTTGAGTGATTGTATGTTGTGAAAGAAATGAGAAGGGATGAGGTATTTATAGAGTTCGGGTCTCAACTAGTTTTCAAAAATCACATGTCCATCTACTACACATCTACCATTTATCTACCATTCATTTGTCCATCTACTACACATCTACCATTTATCTACCATTCATATATCCATCTACCATGTAACTACACATCTCCATCTACCATCTAACTACCATTCATATGTAGCTACCATACATATCTCCATCTACCATCTAACTACCGAATACCCATCTTCCGATCAAATATCACATGCTTATCTACTTCATAACTATCTACCATTCAAGTTAATATCCGATTTCTTATTCGCCCTGCCGGTCACGGAAATGACTTCCGCAAACACCAGCTTCTAGACAAAAATTCATTTGTTTGTAATATGTCCTGACCTAAGAAACTTAGTTCATGGTTTTCTAGATAGGATTTAATTTCTATCAGTTCTCTCTCTTTTAGATCATTAATGGTACTTAAGTGTACTTTGGTCATTTATGGTAATTTCCCCAGAGTACAAAATACTCCCGTGACATTTTTTTAATATTTTAATGAATAGTAAATACGTATATGTGAATAGTAAATACTATTCATGTACGTATTTGTGAATAGTAAACACTATTCATGTCCAAAAATTACTGATTCCAAATTCGTCATTTTCAAAAATAGGGCCTAGTAGTCTTCCAAAAATAGGCTTATTTTCTAGTCTTTAGGTCCAAAATTCGGGATATTACAATATGTAGCCATTTTCCTCGTGAAAGTTGTGTGATGAGAGTAGAGTTGGTGTTTGTTTGTCTTTTATTATTAACAAAAATAAGTAAACAAATGATCGGAAGTTCGGTTGAGAGATATCTGATTAAAAATAGGCAGAGCTTGGATTTCATCCTAAGTCACATTAATCCCCCAGTTTGCATGTGATGCATTGCTACAACATTTTGTTACTCAGCTTCTGTAATGTTACAGCAAAATGCCTATCACAACGTTATTCAATTAACCCACTACTAATCTATACAGAAGCATCTGCATATGTAAGTACACTCCTTGCTTTATTTCTCCCATATTCCTATGGCGATTTTCCAATTTATAGTAATTTAACCTAGGTGTATTGGTTATGTGAGGTAGACTCATTTCTGTAGCCTACAATTTAGATCAAGCCTTGCACAAGCTCGCCTAGTACACACTGTTCAACAGAAGTCTAACCTCAACTCCCTTCCAGTAAACCAAGGCTACTGATCTAACCTCCTAGCGGCCAACTAAAAAACAAGACATCAAAATCACAATTGAACAAACTGAACTTATTGAATTGAAAGCTTAGCAAACTGGGTTCATTCTACAACTTAGAAATCCATCCTCGCTTAGCCAACGGAAATTAGTTCATGATTGATGAGGGAAACAAAGTAAAGATTATAGCAAAACAACACATGGAAAGATTAAAGAAAATAAAAAAAGAGAAGCTCATTGAAGTAGTCGACGGTGTAGGGAGCGTCCTGTCACACGACGTCTCTACGTCTTCTATAGCTCTGTTTAACTTTAGGAATGGATTGGGTCTTTTTCTGCAGCTATCTCTCAATGCGTCTCGTTCTGTCAACGTGAGTTAAGTCGTATATAATTTTTGTTGTGTATTCTCGACTTTTTAACCCTTCTCAAATCCACAATACCTTAGGTCTAGCCATCTCTTTCCTTTTATAATCAGGTCATTCATGTCGTACATCCAATAAGCTGGGCTTATTCTGTTAGGCCCAACTCCCAGGATTCGGTGGATTGATTCTCTTAATTACGCGGGATTCTGTAAATCTTATATTCTATTCACCACATCTTCTATTTCTGTCTTTTTTTAATCAAATGTCGTCTTAACATTCAACTTGATGGCCTGCACTTATTTCCTGAAATAATTTGAGAAGAGATCAGCATAACATATCGCATAACAAGTCATCCCTTGTGATGCTATAGCATTATGGTAACTTTGTGGTGCTAGTTCAAAATAAAAATCCATAATACTGTAGTTCATAATAAAGATCCATAACAGGTCATACTTGCGATGCTATAATTGATCATTCATCTAGGAAGTTTCTTTATGTATGTACTTCATATGTATACATAAGTGTCATATTGTTAAGACATTTTGGTTTAATTTCTTTATGATAAAGATTTGCAGATTTCAATCGCCGATGAAGAAGCTGCAGGGCTATGTAACATTCAACAGCTTTTGCTATGCAATGGTAGGACCCTAGACGACTACCCATCGATGCCTAGACTAGAAAAAGACAATATCATTGACAATTCAAGCTAGCACATTCTACTAGAGTTAAACTACAACAAAGAAAAAGAGAGAAAGGACTCAAATAGATTACAACAATTGATGATTGATGAGCAAAAGGAAGTGTTTGATGAGATAATTGGTGTAGTTTGTTCAAAAAGATAGGGTTTTTCTATGTGCATGGTTTTGGAGGAATAGGTAAAAGGTTCATATGGAATGCATTGACAGCTTCCGTAAGAGCAAATGGTGGAATCATACTTAACGTAGCATCTAGTAGAACAACAACAACTCTACTACCATCAAGTAGGACTGCATATTCAAAGTTTTGTATTTTAATCGATGCTAATGAAGACCCTATATGTTCAATTACTCACCATCAAACTTAATTAAAGCTACTAACCTCGTTATTTGGTAGGAAGCACCAATGGTGAAGAGACATTGTGTCGAGGCTTTTGACCGAACGTTAAGGAATTTCATAAAAGTGCAATTGCATATTTGGAGGAAAATGTGACAGTATGGGGGTGATTTCAGGCAAATCCTGCCAGTTATACTAAAATGTGGACAAGCTGAAATTGTAGATGCAGCTATTGACACTTTCCACTTTGGAATGAATGCAGATTATTGCGACTGACCAAGAATATGAGGCTCAAGTTTTCCACTAATCTAGTCAAACAAGAGAAAATTAAATCATTTTCAGAATGTTTGCTACATATAGAAGACGAGGACATGGGGTTACCAAGTATTGTAGACATCACAATACCTCAGAGTTGTTGCTTCATGATTATTGTAATCCAATTAGGTGCATTGTTGAAGCTACTAACCCAAATTTAAAAGAAATGTGTCGTGGACAAAGATTACCTCAACAATAGGTCAATTCTTACCCGTACAACAGAAAATGTGGACATATTGAATGAGTACATTTGTTCTTTGTTGCCAGGTGATTCGATTGTGTACTTTAATTCTGACTCTATAAGTCATACAGACAATGCTAATGGAAGCTTTGACGATTTGTACAACACAGAATATCTAAATACAATTAAATGCTTAAGGATACCTAATCATAAATTGGTATTGAAAATTGGTGTACCAGTTATGTTAATAAGGAATATTAGTCAGGCAGTAGGGTTGTGCAATGGTACAAGGCTACGAATTACACAACTTGGAAAGAACATCATCAAGGCAAAGGCATTGAATGACATAAGGGTTGGTAAAGAAATTTTGATACACAGAATGAATATAAACCCATTTGAATCTAAACTGTCTTTCAATATAACCAGAAGGCAATTTCCCATCATATTTTTATTTGCAATGATGACAAACAAAAGCCAATCATAGTCAATGACCATTGTAGGTCTCTACATACTGAGCCCAAGCTTTTCTCATAGGCAACTCTATGTTGCACTATCTAGGAAGTTTCAATAGGTTGAAATTACTTATATTAAATGAATTCAAGAAATGTTGTAACACTATAATAAATATAGTTTATAGAGAAGTTTTTCAAAACCTGTCATTACATTAATAGCATAAATGTAGCTTTCCTTTTGAGTATTGTAATACATTAATTATAGCATGATTATGATGTAATGAAATTGTTTGTTATTAACATTCTAGCATATTTTGTTCATTTGGAACCATTTACATATTCATCATATCCATGCAACGCATGGGTCTAAAATCTTGTTAAAGGACTAAAACAAAACAATATGTAAACTTAAATGACAAAAGTATACTCTAGCTTAAGAATTGGCACTTAATCACAAATTTGTGATGTCCCTTTACAGTAAAATATAATTTGAATTGGATGAAACAGAACGATTTTTGAAGACGTAAAATCTTATTAGTCAATATAAGCACACTTGTTTGGCATATAGGGTAATAATTTACTATACAAATAACAAATGCCAAACTTAATTGGAAAAATGTGACACAATCTTAGAACTCTCACGGGATGCAACTCCAACCGTCATCTCCTTTGGAAATTGAAGGATTTAATTGCAAAGGCAAATATTATTGCAAAAAATATGCAGAAACCAGGCACCATTATTGCAGCAATGCACAAGAAATCATGCTTATAACCAAACACCTCAACCAGCACCTGCTGTATGGTTTTCATGTTTATTCCATCAGATAGCTTCACAAGTTTATAATCGTCACCATACTGAGAAGTTACCAGGCCATAAAGAGTCCAGGCTACAGGGTTTGCCCAGTAATACCATCTCCACCATATTGGAATTCTCTGAGAATGAGACCAGAACCAATTGATCAGCATAAATATGAATATATAAAATATAAAAATTATTTGAGTCAGATTTGTTATGAGTATCTAACGATGTAGCTCATTTATCAGATTCCGTACAACATATCGGATCCATATACTCTTTCCAGTTGTAAATATGACTTCCTCATGTATTTTAGGAAAAATTTGTTGCATTATTGACTTCTCAATAAATAGAGTTCAAGATTTCATTTTTAGCCTTATTAATGAAAAGAATATAAACTTCGTCATGACTTTCGGACGATTTAAGAATAATCATTGAATGACTTAAATGTAAAAAGGCAAATTATTACATATTTTATATATAACCTTATTAATGTGGATCAAGAAAAAGTTGAAAAGATTTGCAGAGATGAGAGATGAAAAGATGTTATGATAACTTGGGGCAGTCAATCCTGAAATAATTAGATCTTGTAGGATGAAGTGGATTCATTTTCTGTTTGCGATTGAGGGATTTGTAAATTTGCAGATATATTAAAATTTGGCAGAAAATCATCTAGGTCTCAAACAAAAGAAATAATACATTGATAAGTCTTAAAACTTGTCGATGATAGTAGCTCATCACTTATTAATAGAGACTTTTCTGACATTGTTTTTTATAGTTGGGACCTTCATGCTATTTTCCCTTAAAATTTCGTTTGAAATTTATTGTCTTTAGCTGAAATTATTTTAAACAGTTTCATGACTTCACGGATAATAATCATCATTATAAAAAGTGAGTAAAATTCAAATCAAATTTATCACCAGCAGCAATTACAACTATATGTTCTTCCACAAAAAAGGGGATAAGCATGAAGCAAACTAATCCAAGCCAAACTAAATTTTTACACGCAAAAAAAGGGAATAGGTTGATTTAGAAAAATTGATTAATTGGGTTTAGTTTGGTTTCAATCCAAAATCAAACCCAACAAAACCTAGAAAACACCAACATGTGAGAGCCAATATTTTTTAGCAAAAACAATCATGAAAATTTGTCTGGCAAAACAAAATCAGTTTTCAAGTTTGAATTAATCACCATCTACACACCCTATTACCTAAGCTAAAACTCAATTATTTTAAGATAAGCATTCAAAGGTCCAAGCATTAATTCTAAACTGTTATTCCCAAATCAACCAAGAACTTTGACACACATTTAGAAATTAAAGCAAAGAACTCCCATACCTTATGAGGGATCATGAAACCGCTGAAAAGGTTCCACAGCATATAAAATGGAGCAGCAATAATGGAAGCAACATGATGATTTGGTGTGACAGCCGTGGTCATCATTCCATAGAACGTAAAATACAGCATGGTAAAATACATGAAGAATATGTACCAAATGAACTTAACAGCAGACCATTCAAAGCAAGCCATAGAATAGAATATTGTGCTGTATATAAGAGACTGGGCAAATACGTAAGGAAACTCAATAGCACCCTGCATAACGAAATATATATAACACGTTCATCAACTTTCTGTAAAAGGCTGGTTTTATTTGAATCAAAAGTGCGGAAAAGATATGCATGTGTTCTGTTAAAAGCAAACCTGAGCAAATGCAAATGGTAAGGCTGAATACATCCCTGCTGCTCTTTCTCGATATGAAACAAATCTTTCAACAGAAAGAACAGGTTGAACAGCCGTGCCGTTTGTGATGCCAATAAAGAGGATTGCAGCGTACATAGATCCCATGGCATTAAATATATCTTGCTGCGTCTCCCTGTGAAAATACAATAAAGTTGCCAATTGATACAGGAAATCAGAATTAAAGAAAATAGTGAGATGGGATAATCGAGGATCTGCTAGTACATTAGAGCCAGTGATAGATGTAGAGGTTGAATTAGTATTGAGTGTTTCATTAATCATCCCAATCTTAAGCAATCATTCAAGGAACAGGAGATATCATTTATGTGTAAGATTGGTGTTCACTGCATAAGAGATTATGTCTTTTTCAACTGGTTGTCCCTAAGGGCTTTATTTCTATTCACGCACTAAGCAATGACCATTAAAAAAAAAACACACGCACACACATTTATGCGCTAGATCATAGCAACCTATCAGCAGCAGGACCAGGTTGTAACAACGGAAACTAACAAAGGTCCTGATGTATTGAGCCAAGGAAGATGTTAAGATTGAAAATGTAACAGAACAATGTAAAATGCAGAGTAAACGACCTTTTGGCACCAAATCTCCAGCATATAGTTCCAAGCATCAATGAGATAATGACAGTGTAGAAGAAGCGAACAGCAGTGTATTGTGGGTTACGCCAATAAGATAGATTTTGCTTCCATAGACAAGCTAGGAACTGCTCAAAATATGACCGACAGTACTTGCTAGGAAAATTCAATTCTTTTGAATTACTACTTGGCTTGCTCAAGCTTTCAACCAACTCTTTGTTTCGTCTGAAAAGAAAAAGAATAAAGACGGTATCAACAAGAGAGCAGCAGCATATAGAACTGTAAGTTTGTGTAGAAAAGTTGATTTAAGAATTGCATTTACACAAATAAGCTTGATCTTCGGTAGATTTCAGCAAAGTCCACTCCTAGACGACTTTCTTCCGATGAAGAAGTAACCTCCAGCATCCATGTAGAAGGATTATATCCAGTTCTAATCTTTGGAACACCTTCATTCGACTACAGAAGAAATATTCGTACAAGAATTAGCGAATTTATTTTCATCATCATCCAGTGAATGAATTATTCTGTAAAAACTAAGCGTCAATCAGCAGACCTCGAAATAACTTATTAGCTCACAAGACTTGGGGCCGAGCGGACCAGCATATATTAGCTCACCTCCACGCTTCATACAGAGAAGCTGCAAAAATTTTGGAAAATGGTTAGCTTTGTGAGTAGATAGAAATGCTTAGAGAAATACAGGAAGGATTGATAGAATATTAGATGCTAGATAAAGATAACATAGCTATTTAATTTCCGCAGACAAGCATGATAGAAACATACAAGTTATCTTGGCAAAATATATTACACACACACACACACACATATCAAGTTATCACAAAGACATGAACATAATTCGCACAAAGGTTAGACACTGCCATAGTTGAATCCTGTCTCAAATACCGATATTATTAAATGATCGTTAGCAGTACCTCATCAAAAGATTCAAATATTTCAATACTAGGCTGATGGATTGTGCACACAATTGTTCTTCCAGTATTTACTATATTCCTCACAGTTCGCATCACAATGGCGGCTGCCCGAGCATCCAACCCTGATGTGGGCTCATCCATGAAGACTATGGAAGGGTTGGCAACCAGTTCAATGGCTATTGTTAACCTTTTTCGTTGTTCTGTTGACAACCCATCAATTCCAGGCAAACCCACAAGTGCACCACTCAATGAAGTGAGCTCCACAAGCTCCATTACCTCCTCAACAAAAGCCTGAGCATCAAAATTCCGGAAAAATCATTATGTGCCCAGGGTGAGGAAATATTTTATGTCATGTTTCAGTTTTGTTACCTGTTGTATCTCGAAGCTAACGTCTGAAGGTAATCGAAGCCTAGCAGAAAATAGTAGGGATTCCAAGACAGTCAAGCAAGGAGAATGAACATCAGTCTGCTCACAATATCCAGAAACTCTTGCAAAAGTTTCTTGCCTTTTTGGATAACCAGATATGTATATACTCCCTTCTATGGTGCCACCGGTTTTCCTTCCAGCTAATACATCCATGAGAGTGGTTTTTCCAGCACCACTGACTCCAACCAATGCTGTCAGCACACCAGGCCTGAAAGCTCCAGTAACATTAACTAATAGCTGCAACCTGTCTTCTGATATCCCTTGTTGTTTCAATTCCTGAAGCAATATTTGAATGAAACAGGAATTAATCCAATGAGTAGAAAAAACAAATATGAAAATAAGCCATTTTTACGCACCACAGGGACATCCACATAGTAATTAATATTGCTGAAAGCCATTGAAAGCGGTTGGAAAGGGAGAACCATCCCTCGTTGCTTAAAATGTGTTCCTATAAAATGACAGTTGGATAACATGTCACTCCTCAATTATGTATAAGAGCACAAAAGACAGAAGGATAAATATGAGATGTATAGCTTACAAACCATTTGATGTTGAATGCTGGAAGTACTCTCTCAGCTCAGTAACAGAACTTTCACCTCTCCTCCTTCTCTCTCTCTCTTCCAGCTCCCCCTTTGAGACAACAGCTTGTGGCCTTCCCAAAGCTGAACAGATTGTTAAGCGATTATTTAAGGTCAATACTTCGTATTCATGCAGCACCAGGAGGCAAAGTAATATTAAATTATTTGAGGGCTTAACAAAAAGGAAGTTGTCTTACGATTAAGGTAAGCAAGGAAGATAGTAAATAATGTATTGAACAAAATTGTATATCCAACCATTGCGCCAACACCAATCCAATACCAATAGCTCTCTGGATACAAACTCCGCTCTCTTAATAATGCTTTACCCAACGGAAGGGTGGTGTCATTTCCAGCTTTCTACAGAACGAGAAAACAGAGTGTGTGCTTCAATGCAATAAAAAAGTGCTAACCAGAATTATATTAAAACCTCAGAAAAAAGCCACTGCACCTCTCGACGACTCGAAATGATGGTTTCAATTTTCATGGTACTCGAAGCTGTAAAAAAAATATTCCCCAGAGGATAATAACTACTAAGGAACAAGGATTATACCTTATGCCATGAATGTCCAAGGAACTCATTTGCAGAAGCCGCATTTTGTCCATACATTAATGGAGAAATCCAAAAGCCCCAAATCCACCAAGGAGGTATATGGTCTGCTCAACAGGAAGAAATTTTAAGTGGTAAAAATTAGGTTGTCAAAATAAATTTAAGAACATGAAAATATAGCAAGCCAGTTTGACCTCTTGAAATTATGTATCCTCCAAGAGCCATCACAATCAACATAGCAAAGGATCCAAAGGTGTTGGCTACAATCATATTCCGGCCCAAGGATCCGATCAGACGGAAGAGACCAATTGACATCTGGTGTAGAAGGAAATATAGCAAAAACTGCTTAAGAAATCTGCACATCCAGAAGCACATACAATTGTCATTAGCAAACAGTACACACACATACACAAGTACAAGCCATGTAATAGTCACTCGTTATAAACTATTATAATATAGAACAGAGCAGAGTGCACTCTGGATTTACCTAGAAATAGCAGGATCATATCCGATTGTATAGTAGGAGACTACCACCCAGCATCCCGCCTCCATGAGAGATGTTGGGATACTAAGGAGCCACGAAGGGAGTGTATACACCCAACTAGGATAGAAGTGCAAGTCTCTGTGCTTGTAAAGTACTGGAAGCTTTGCAACCAACATTGATACCTCCGTAAAACCATTGAAGAGAATAATTACCATTGAGAAGTACAGTGCCCCAAGATATAAGCCTCCATCATCTATTGTGTTTTTATGCATTGTTGTCCGGAAGAAAACACTCATTGTGATTAAAGCAACCAAAAAAAGCTGCAAACAGTGTGGAGCTTGATATCAACCTTAAAATTTAGATGAAAGGAAGCGCTATTGGATAATCAAAATATGAAATAAAGAAAGCCAAGCAATGATATCAAAAGGACAACAAAGGAAAAATTCAGAAATCGATATCAAGTTTCCTGGTAAAAAGTATCTAATTTCAAATATGGCAAGAATTGTTTGTTTTTAAGTGACAAAACCATTAGAGTTACCCTCATAAAATAACTTGTATAAATCGGCGATTATTTTTGGCTATGATGGATTTCATAGTGGTGAGTTTACCTGAACAAATTTAAAAACATAAATAAATGAATTTCGCTTCATCAGTAGCCTCTGCCATTGGTAGCTGGTTTTGAGCAGTTCAAACTTTTTCGCCCCATAGTTAGTAGTTGCCAAGGCTGCTGGATGATTAAAGCGTTTGTTGAAAGGAACTTTTAGTTCCTCAGACAAATTCTTGCCATCACGATATGAGGCGAAAGCTTCGGCAAACTGCCCAACAGTTATGCACCGGTATGGACGGTCGAGGCGAGACCAGTACTGTTCTTGGTCCTTCTTCGACGTAACCTGTTTTGCAGAACTTGAGCAATGACTAAAAGCATACATATTAGAATAGGAAGATATGTTCTAATATCTTTACCACTCACTTCTTGCAAGAAGTCTGCTACATTCTTTCGCTCAGGGCAGCTAAATCCCATAAATTTGAAAAATTCAAGAGCAGATTCACGAGGTCCCTGATACACAATCTGACCCTCGCACAAAAGAATGACATCATCAAACAATTCATATGTCTCGGGAGCTGGTTGTAGTAGAGAAATGATGGTGGTTGTATCAAGTGCACGAGTGGAATGCTTAAGATATCTGACAATTTGGTAAGTAGTTGAACTATCAAGACCAGTTGATATTTCATCCATGAACAGCACTCTTGCTGGACCAACCAGTAATTCACCTAGTAACGACACACACCAAGTGAAAACGCTGTAAATGCAATGGACTTGGTGATGCACGAATCAGAGCCACATGCACACACATACCTGTTGTAAGACGTTTCTTTTGCCCTCCTGAAATGCCCTTGAGCATTTCATCTCCTACCAATGTGTCAGCACATATGTCCATACCTAATATCTTTGTCTTAAATATTTTAGTACTTCAGAAATCAGAAGATTTATAGAACTATACTAGAAAATATCGCACAAATCTGATAGAATACACATCTCCCTTTTTAACACACTAAGACACTTCTCTCACCATTCAATTCATTAGCCAGGGTCAAAAGAACCGCATTTATAGGGACATTACAAATGTCCTTAGTGAGTAAGTCGATGAAATATTTCTAGTCATAATCATCAAGGCAGTTCTTTATGCATTAAGGATCAAAAGGCTAACAGCAGTTAGAGAGTACCTTCATGACATACTCCACCACGAGATTTGTTTCCTGTTCACCAAGGGCTAATGCCTAGAAAAAATATACATATTTAATTAAGTAGTGTCCATAAGTTACAGTAATTAACCAAGAAAGCCACAGTATAAGAAGCACCTTCATGAATATATCAAGATCTTCATCAGGTTTTATCCCATAATTCTTTTCTCTTCTGGCGAGTTCCAGCAACATATCTGTTAAGAGTTGAGAATTCAGTATTTAAATGTGCAAATTAACAGAGTCTCTTAAGAGCATACCATGTTTAAATCCAACGCCTTGACAGCGGCCTGCAAAATCAAGAGTTTCCCTCACAGTCATCTCTGGCACGTGTGAATCATTTTGGCTGACATAAGAAGCTGTTCTCTGAGGAACTAACTCATTAAGAGTATGTCCATTGTATGTGATGCTCCCTGACATCTTCAAAAGGCATACCAATATAAAAATAAGCAAGAGAAAGGATAACAAAAGAGAAGCCACAAGTCAACGGAGTGTTATAGACTAGTCTTAGTCCATCAGTGAATTAGAGTATTTAAATGTGAATAAATTAAAGGCGGATCTCCAAAATCTCAATGTGAAGAAAAAATAATAGTTAAAGTATACTTTTAGTCCTTTAAATTTTACATAAGGTATACTTTTGATCCTTTAACTTTAAAAAATATATTTGTAGTCCTAAAATTCTAACACCATTAATATTGCTAACAAAAAATGCTGACGCAATGATCTCAAGTGATGACTAAGAACATTTAATTACACAAATTTTATATATTCTTCAATTTACCCATATTTTAAATCTAAGCCTAATAATATTTCATTACACAGTTATCATTTAAGTTTATATTGTTATCACTTGAGTTTGCATTTTCCATTAATAAAATTAACGGTGTTAGGATTATAGGACTAAAGGTATACTTTATAAAGTTAAGAGACTAAAAGTACATCTCATGTAAATATACAGGATTAAAAGTATACTTTAGTCAAAATGAATATATTAATGATGAGGCGGAACCCAGCGTAGCTAAGCTTAGGCACGTAGTAGCTCAGGTATTAATTTGGAAGAACTGTTTGATTAATAGGGTTAAGGTGCAATTTTGCCCTTAAAGTATGCACCCAGAAGCAATTTTGCCTCTAAAGTTTTCGGTGTAGCAGTATTGCCCCTGAAATTTCAAAACAGAGCAATGTTACCCCTCCGTTAAAAACCCTAACGGTCAACTTCCGTTAGTTGACCGTTAGGGTTTTTAACAGAGGGGCAACATTGCTCCATTTTGAAACTTCAGGGGCGAAATTGCTACTTTTTTTGGGAGCAATGTTGCCCCTAAAGTTTTAAAATGGAGCAATGTTGCCCCTCTGTTAAAAACCCTAACGTTGACTGTTAGTTGACCGTTAGGGTTTTTAACGGAGGAGCAACATTACTTCGTTTTGAAACTTTAAGGGCAACATTGCTACGCTTGAAACTTCAGGGATAAAATTGCTCCTGAGCGCATACTTTAAGGGCAAAAATGCACTTTATCCCTTGATTAATATATGATGTGTATGCTTAAATAGAAAATCTAATTCCAGCTCACGTAAGGCATTGAAAATCTGAGTACCTGCAAACCAGGTCCCAGCCTGCCAGCAAGAGCTAAAAGCAGTGTCGTTTTTCCAGAGCTTGGCGGACCCAACAGTAGAGTCAATCTTTAAAGAAAATAAGACCAATGTGAGCTAATCAAATGTCAAGCTTGTCTAATTTCAACGCAAGTATTTAATGCACGATGCACAAAGAAGCCAAGTAACACGAAGCAGTGCGTAAAATTTCTATTATGGGAATGACTGAACAAATCGTTCAATTTTAAAAATTTCAAAAAGTTGGGAAAAAAAAATCGTATAGAATGTTAGAAACCCAGCATTCAAAATCTCAATTGAAGGAAAAGTTTACTCATTTTTACGCAAAGAAATTTGATCCATAAAATGTTGGTTTTATCTAAAAAGTTTAACTACGCAAAGGAATAAAAGTAGCAAGTACGAATACAGCAGAGAGTTATAGTTATAGTCTTGTCAACAAAGAATTCCGGGAAGAGTTTGAATAAGAGAGTATGAATTTGGTAAATGGACGAAGTAAAGTTATAGTCTCGTCAACAAAGAATTCCGGGAAGAGTTTGAATAAGAATGCATTGGATGTTTTTTTTTATAAATAAATTTTAGAAAATGGGTTGAGTCCACCCACGTTTCAAAAGCAAGGCGAAATCTCCCTTCCATCTATTACCCTCTGATGTTTACCTAGCCTCTTCGCCAATGCCTTGACTAACTCCAAGATCGAACCCCTTCCTTTCGTAAAAATATCCAACCTCTTTACCAGTTGAGTCCAAAGACAAGGGTGAAGTCAGGTGAATATTATGTAATTATCATAATGACAAAAACCAAAAATATTTTTTTAAAAAAAATTCAGGATAGACACAATAAGCTATATATATTGATTTAGGGCTTGTTTGGTTTTAGGGTATGGGAGGAGATGAATCTCTGATGGGATATTGACTAAATTGTTATTAATGAATGGAATATTTTTTTCTTGTCGAGGATGTATTTTTTAATGACAAAACTACAGTCAGTACAACAAAAACAAAGCACAAACTCATTAAAAAAATTTACCACCCACCTTGAAGGTCTAATAATCCCACTAATGTCGGCTAGAATGGTCAATTTACTTCGCTTTCTCCTGTATAGTCGCAACTGTCTTAAAAGAGCCTAGACGATAATAAGACAGAAAATTACACGGCTATCATGTTAGATTACCAAACAACAACCTCAGATTAACAAAAACAAGAGAAAATACCTCGGTCATGTTGCAGATAAAATTAGGAATAGTAGGCAGGGCTCGGCTTCCAACATGAACATAAGTTTCAACAGTCAAGTGTTGAAATCGAACTTGAATCTTCGGAAAACTCAGCTTTACCCTGAGAGATATCACTCATAGAGTCAAATGAAAATAATGAAGATTTGTATTCACTCGATTGAGCTAAAGCAAAGGTATAAAACAAAGAAGTCTGAAGAACCAGTGTGTTGTAAGAAGAATTTTTAATCCCCTAGTAGTATTTCGAACTCGACAACGTGTAAAAGTACAAGAGCAATAATCTTCAGTTGAATTGCTCAGATACTGAGAGATTATAACTGGCACAGCATTATTTTCTCCTAGTCGCACATTTTCGCCGGAAGCTAACCAAGGAAAAATCAAGAGAGAAAATTACTTGTCAAATCGGCTTCTCATCTGATCGAAGAACTTCTCGGGGTCATCACCAAGGGAATTAGCCAATCTCTCAAGAACAAGAATACGCTCCTGTTCTTCGAGCTCGGTCACATCAACCTCCTTCGTCTCACCAGTAAGGTCCTTGAAAAGGCCTCTTCGAGCTCGCGAATAGGTCGGCAGCCTCTCCAGTGCGGCCCACCGGAGCGCCTCCTCGTCGTCCAAGTCCACCCTAAGCGACGTCGACCTAGCAAAAGCATTCTTGGCGGAGTTCCACATAGCGGCCGCCTTAGATCTACCGCACCTCCTCTGTCTTCCACGGAACACCACCCAGTATCAAAGAAAGAGAAATAGAGAGAGAATGAAGTATGATGCGGTAAGAATGAGAGAGTGTGGGTGTGTGTTGTAGTGAGAAGAGTGCTTGTCAATTCCAAGAGCGGATTGGTAGTTGAGCTCAGCATTAATGGCCGCCCTTAACCTTTCTTCCCGAGTTGGTTGCCTACGTGAAAGAGTGATGCAAGTGATCACAGTGCGAGTAGCCCCCCTCATTCAATGGCCGCGGGAAAGACAAATTTCGTGGATGTTGGCATGCATTTCCACGCGCTCGCGTGTTGTAATATACGTTACGCGCGGGGTGCTTAGTATCATTGCATTTTTGGCCCACGTTACCGCCCTTATTTAAGGATCCCTTTTTCGAAAGGACCCCTGTTTTTCTCCACGAGGGATACACTTCTTCCAGGATGCCAGTCTCGTGTGTTGCGATATTGTACGAGTTAATATTTGTAATATTTTTGAATAATTAATATATGTTATTATTAGAGGTGAGTTTTAGAACATCGATAAGGTTGCTGTCATATGATTAAAAAGTTACCGGTTTCTGGAAATAGACTCTCCACTTGCAGGCGTAAGGCTACATTTAAACCTCCATATAACCCCACACCTTGTGGAAACCTTATGCATTAGGTCACTCTTTTCTTTAATTATTATTATTAGAAAATGAGTAAAAAATTTTGGAAACTTAATCTTTTAGTCTATATAGTTTTGACTCGGTCCGTACAACTCAGTCCTTATATTTTAACTCGGTACAATTCAGTCCCTATAGTTTTTGCTTGGTTCGTAGTCCTTCAACTTTAACGCATTACAACTCACTCTTTACAGTTTAGCAATTTTATAACTTAGTCTTTATATTTTAGAATAAAGGTCCACTAAATTATAAAATACTTAAAAATATATATAAAGACTGAGTTGCAGCAAGGCAAACTTGAGGGACTGAGTTAAAACCGAATTTAAATATAGAGATTAAATTACAAATGAGTCAAAATCATAGAGAGAAAAGATTAATTTTCCCAAAAATTTTCTGTAAAGTTATTTTTGTACTATATATATATTTTTTCTGTCAAACAAGTGGGCCTGTTTGAATATAGCTTTTGAAATTTACGAGGTAAAAATAGCTTTTGAAGAATAACTTTTAATATTTACGAAGTAAAAATGACTTTTGAAGAATAGCTTTTAGATAAAAATGATACTGTTTGGATAACTTCAAAACCTAGGTTTTTATAAAAGTTTGCTAAACATACCAAAATTGTCCAGAAGTTATTCTGCACCAAAACCTAGATTTTGGCAAAAGTTTACCAAACACTTCAAAATTGTCCAAAAGCTATTCTGTATTAAAACCTAGGTTTTTGCAAAAGTTTACCAAACATTTCAAAAATTATCCAGAAGTTATTTTGCATCAAAATCTAGATTTTATTTTAAAAAAAAAACTATTTTTTTCAGCTTTCTTCTCTCCTCTTCCAGCATCAATATTTTTTTAGTATCAGTTTGTATCCTTAGGTATTTTTTTTAGTACCTTGAAATATTTTTTTCAATATTAGTCATTATCATGAACTTTTTTTTTTCAATATCCTTAAAAAAAAATTCAAGATCATGAAGTATTTTGTGAATATCATTTAATATCTTTCTAGTACCTGTTGGTACCTAAAATGTTTTTCCAAGTTTAGTCAGTATCCTAAAATATTTTTTCAAGATCATAAAATAAATTTTTAAGACCATGAGAAGTATTTTTCCAGCACCATTCAATATTAAATATCTTTTTAGTACCCGCCAATACGCTGAAATATTTTTTCAATATCAGTCAATATTCTAAAATATTTCTTAAAATCCTAAAATAAATTTTTAAGATCATGAAATATTTTAGAGTATTGAAAAAATATTTCATGATCTTAAAAATTTATTTTAGGATATTAAAAAAAATATTTCAGGGTATTGACTCATCTTAAAAAAATTCAGGTACTAATGGGTACTAAAAAAATACTTAAGAATATTGAAAAAATTATTCATGATCTTAAAAAAATTAGAATATCGGAAAAATATTTCAAGGAAATGACTAATCTTGAAAAAATATTCAAGGTACTAAAAAAATACTTAATAATACTGACTCATACTAAAAAATACTGATGATGGTAGAGGAGAAAGAAAAATCTTTAAAAAAAATAGCTTTTTTCAAAACCTAGATATTGATGCAGAATAGCTTCGGGCAAAAATAGAGCTGTTTAGCAAACTTATTGCAAAACCTAAGTTTTGATGTAAAATAACTTCTAAAAAAGAGAAGTATTTAGTAGACTTATGACAAAATCTAAATTTTAGAACCCTTCAAACAGGCACTCCAAGACAACTCTTATTAAGAGGAATATATGTTGCTACTGTCGATGGAGGTAAAACATGATCGGGGACAGCTAAGTTGTACTGATAAATGCAAAAGGCAAAGGTTGGAAATGAGGATTTGGCACACACTTGCCAAATTCACAAAAGAAGAAAAGATTATTTGAAACGTTTTCTTGATTAATCAGCAAAAACATTTTGGTTACAATTTTGGCACAAATTGTATTTATTAGCAGTTCTATTTTGGCACCATAATATTTGTTTGAGTGCAAAAATATACATAAATTTTCTCAAAAAAAGTAAAAATACTATAGCTGTTCTTTTTTTAATATTAAAATTTTAGGAGAAGGATTGGATTTACTCACAGTTTAAAGACATGACGCTTGAAAAATACTATAGTTGTTAGTACAACATAACGTTCTTTACTTTTTATTATGAGCTTGTACTATTTCCTAAGTACTGGACGTTATGCTGTATTAACAGCTATAGTATTTTTAGTTTAAAGTTAGTTGGGTGCTAAAAGTAATTTTTGACAAATACTATTCCAAATATATAAAGTGCCTGAAATAGGTTTTTAATCCTCAAAAGTCAGTTTGCAACCTTCCATTGAGAGAGAGAGAGACAAGTCAGTTTGCAACCTTCCATTGAGAGAGAGAGAGAGAGACGGGCTACCTTTGAATTGGACCGACACAGTATGAGACATTAGAAGCTGCCAAGAAATTTAAAAAGTAATTTTTAATTTTGTAATTATAAAATAAATAAATGAGATAGTAAGCAACAAGAAAATGTGAGCTTTAAAAGTAACAAATAGTAGATAGAGATAAGGATGCAAGAAAATTGAGGTATTTGAGACCAAAAACTAGAATAATTATTGTATATGGTTATGGGTTTGTTTTTCTTTTTGCCTTCTGTTAATGTTTAATTTTACCTAAAAGTTTTTTAGTATGAGTTATAGGTGTCTGAAATTTTTTTCCTAGGTCAATATTACCCTGTTAAAAGAGAAGCAATATTGCTCCTAGATGATCGTTGAAAAATGTTGACAGATAAAGCTAGATTTTAAAATGATTAGAATAACTTTGCTCGTTTTTTAGGACTTGGCTTTGGTCCGATTCTCACAATCGTCTGTTGCCCTCCAATTCTTGAAATTGCGTCGTTTTGGTGCTGAAGCTTTATATATATATATATATATATATATATATATATATATATATCAAGAAATTAAATCGACGGATATTAAAAAGATATTCCAGCATACTTACTAGCACTGGAAAAATACTTCATGATTTTGAAAAATCATTTCAAGATCTTAAAAAATTATTCTAAAGTATATTTTGAATACCTCAATACCCTGAAATAATTTTTCAGGATACGGTATTGAAAATATTTCATAATCTTGAAAAATTATTTTAGAATGTTTAAAAAATTGTGAAGTATATTTTAAGTACCAGTCACTATCTTGAAATAATATTTTAAGACCATAAAATATTTTTCAATACCAGTTAGTATCTAAATATATCTTTTTTGTAGCTGTCAACCTGAAATATTTTTTCAAGATCCTTAAATAATTTTTTAGATCATGAATTTCAGTACCAGTTAGTATCCTAAAATATTTTTTAGTACCTTGAAATATTTTTTTCAAGATCCTAAAATAAATTTTCAAGATCATGAAGTCTTTTTAGGACTGGTTAGTATCCTAGAGTATCTTTTTAGTACCTTTCAGTATTTTTTTTTAGTACCCTAAAATATTTTTCCAGGATCTTAAAATATTTTTTTCAGTACTGGTTAGTATTCTGAAATATATTTTGAGTACCCGTCAATACCCTGAAAAAATTATTTCAGGGTACTGACTAGTACTTAAAAAATACTTTTGGATATTTTTTCAAGATCATTAGGTATTTTTCAGTATTGGTCAGTATCTTAGAGTATCTTTTTAGTACCTATCGATATCCTGAAATATTTAAAAAGGGGGAAAAAAAAAGACTTGCTTCACCACCAAAACGGCATAGTTTCAAGGATTGGAGGGCAACAGACGATAGTGGGAATCAGACCAAAACCATGTACCTTTTTTTAATACTTTTGAAGTAAAATTGATCCAAAAAATTCATAGGTACCAACAACTTTTACCTAAAAACTTTCGAGACAAAATTTAACCTAAACCTTGTTATATATGTGTTTGATGGCATAATGTGAAACATGTGCTTTGATAGTCAATAACGAAAGATACTTGATGGATGAGAAGTCCAAGTTCAGCTAACTTCAGTTATAAATAGTGGGGACCGGGGGGGTTTCAACAAGCTCATTAGTATTTGTTTGAAAATGTATTATCAATTAATGAGATGGCAATAATTTACTTTATATTAGTTGTCACTTTTGTTATAAGAATAATATAATTATATATTATTTAAAAAATTTTACCCCTAAAAAAATATGAAAGTTGATCGAGTCAAATTCATAGAACAACACGATTCACTATGCTTATGATATGAATTCTTGATGGGGAAGCTTCCATTGATCTTAAAATTACATTTCACTTATCATAATTCTATTATGAGGATAATCCATTCATAAATTATAAGAAAATTAATTAAATTAATTATTTATACAAAAATGTGGGGATTTTTGTATTCCCTTTAACATATTCATTGGAAATTACCTTGTTGATGAAAACACCCTTAATAAGGCATTTTGAGAAAAGATTTATAAATTTACGAGATAAAATGGTTTGATATCTTAGATACATTTATCAACAGTAAAAACGCATCAATTAAATATCATACATTTATTGGACCAATGAGGGTAATTAATATTAGAGATGAAAATTGGTTGAGGGAATAGCTTTCTCATATAATAGCAACTCCCCCTTAAAAAAATAAAAAATAAAAAAAATTGCTAGATATAAAGGATCTTCTTTTATGCTTCCCCAAAATAAATCGGGTAAAAAACAAGCTTTATGATGCATGTCTTTTTCTTAAAGGACAAACAAAACAAAGCATATCTATATCTTATTGTCTCTACCATCAAACTCCTGCAAAACTTTTTCTCATGAATCCGATTGGTACATCTAGAACAATAAGCATTAGAGGGTACCTTTATGTGCTTGTTATTGTAGTTGGCTATTCTTGTTTTAGATAAACCATTTTTTTAAAAAAAATAAAAAATTCTTGACAAGGACCACGACTTCAAGTGTTTTATTGAAAGTGCCTAAATTTATTCCACATGTGTGCAAGAAATTATCATTGTAAAAATCATTGCTAGGAGATACTCTCTCCAGTCTTTAATTAATATAAAACATATCTGGGAAGTTTATTTTAATTTTAAATATAAGATATTTTCATATTTGTCAATTTTCTTCTAATTTACCCCCTATTGTTACTTTTTTAACAACAATAAAGAAATAAGAAGGAATTAGTGAATTAAGGAAGACAACTAGGATATTTTAGAAAATACATGTCATTAACTAACTTAATTAACTTTTTTAATCTAAAAAAATTAGGAAAATATGTCTTATATTAATATTAAGAATAAAAGGGAGTAGAAAATTTATGCCTCTAATCTATTTTGTTTTTGTTTTTTTTTTTAAATAGAGCGATAATAAATTTAGGTGGTAACATTTCTAAAATTTTAAACTTAAGTTTTTATGTCTGTTTCTTAAAAATAGATATAGAAAAGAATTTTTTTCCCCTAAAAATGGATGTAGATAGGAAACCTTTTTATTAGAAATAACCACATTGGAGAATTTGACAACCATGTATAGTTTAATGGAGAGTTCTATAAAACTAATGGCATTTTTTTGGCCAAAATAAAGCTAATGGCATTGAGTTATAACTTTTCTACTCCTCAAACACAATGGCAAAACATGATGTAGAAATGAAAAATTGATCTCTAGGAAAGATGTCAAGGATATGATTAATTACAAGATTCTTTCCCAAGTATTTTTTTATTTTTTGGTGAAAAGTACTTTAGTTGATATGGTTAATCACTAAATGTACAATGGAAGGAAGCCAAACATATTTCATTTCCAAGTGTTTAATTGCAAGAATTTTGTCCTCAAGAAGTATAAGAATGTGTCATTATTTGAATAAAAGTTTGATACAAAATCTAATGATGAGGCTAACTTTGTGTGTGTGTGTGTTCTAAAGAAGTATAAGAATGTGTCATTATTTGAATAGAAGTTTTATGCAAAATCTAATGATGAGGCTAACTGTGTGTGTGTCTCTCTCTAAGGCTAACTGTGTCTCTCTCTGTGCGTATGTGTGTGTTTTGGACGTTTTATCATCGACTATTGAAATTATATATCCCATCTCACTTTTTAACATCGATGTTTTCATATCAAGCAAGATATTGCGGGAATAAACATCACACAATCCCATTAAAATGGTACGTAAAATCCAATGTGGTTATCTCCTATATCATAGGCAACATGAAGTCAAATACATTGTTTTAGTATCTAGCGAGTGTGAGGAAACCACAAAACAGTAGTTTCAAAAGCTATTTTCTGTAAACTGAGAAAAAACACCTCTCACATATTTATCTCATTAATTGTAAGAGCTATTCTCCAAAAGTTAGTCCAAACATGCTTAAATATACTTGTTATGAAGGAAAAATAAATTAAAAGTACAACGAAATTGAAGAAGGGCATCTAAGGGTATGTTTGATACGAATAAGGGTTATATTTGTAAGGGAGAGCATATTTTTATAAGTTGGATTGAAAAAATTAAAGAATTGTGTTAGATATGATTAGTTTTGATAATGTCTCATATAGATGTCATTATTAAGAGCAAAAAGTTTACATAATATATTTATCTCCTACATTGATTAACTATTATGTTTAATGTAGATTAATCCAAGTTGAATCATGGAGAATAATCAATAAGGAGATAAGGGATTAAAGAAAGAAGAACTTGCAGAGGTTGTCAAGAAAGCAAGATGTTATCAATGGATTTTGGTGATAACCAAGAAGAAGAGAAGAGACTAAAGAAAGAAGAACTTGCATTATATGTTCTTATATGTGATACTGGAAGTCTCTATGATCAAACAGAAGATGAAATGAAACTTCATCATATTTGAGCTACAGTGCAGTATACATGAATAGTGCTGATATGGAAAGTCAACACATTAAATTTTGGAACAAGTTCAGCATAGGCTCGGCTTTCTGGATATTGAAGAAGGTAGAACTTGCAGAGAATGATGAGTCTAAGTTAAATGATGAAGAATGATCAAGTTGGAAGATGGAAAAAGGAAGAACTTGAAGAAAAGAATGAAGATATCATTATTCAAGTTCTAAGATTGATTCTAGAAGTCTCCACGATCAAATGAAAGTTTACTACCTTGCTGCAGTAATTTGCCTCCAAGTATTAAACTCGAGTTTACTACCTTGTTGCAGTAATTTGCCTCTCTAATATGAGGAAACTCGAGTTAAGGACTCCAAACTTGAGTTTAGGACTCAAAACTCGAGTCAACCATCATAAACTCAAGTCAATAAGTGCCTTTAGCATCTTTAGCGTCTTTGACTAGGAAAACTCGAGTTTCTAAGTACAAATTCGAGTTTACAGCGCTAATCAACAACTCTGTTCACCTCTATTTCACATTTAGCTTGGGCGAGGTTTGATAATTCAATGATATCTTCCAAACCAGAGATCCGATTGAGGTGAAACCAATTGCATATGAAACTAGACTCCCAATATGTCATTTTGATATAAAATTCAAGCCCAAGGAAGTTCATATCAAGGAGCTATGAATTATGGAACTTGACAGTAAAATTAACGCCACACAACAAACCAAGCTTCAATGATTTGAGTGTATCTCACAAACTACAAGTCCGATTGAGCTGAAATTAGTGACATATGAAAGTAAACTCAAGGGTCTTTCCATCAAGATTTAAATGGACCAAAATGGAGTTTAGACCATGGAGATATGGCCTTCGAAAGTTGACAGTCAATGCAGGATGTTGCAAAAACACTGGTTAATAACAACCTTCATTCATTAGATCATAACGGTCAGAATACAATGAGTTTGGAGCTAATTCATTTTGCATTGGAAAGAAGACTCAAAGAGCTATATGGGTATAAGTGGTTTCCCAAATTTGGATCTATATCAAGTCAAAGAGCAACCAAGGGCAGAATAACTTGCAAACTCGAGTTTGTAAGTACCAAACTCGAGTTTAGGTCAGACAAAGAGCAAACGATGGTTTTGGAGAGAACCAAACTCGAGTTTGGCTCAGTCAAAGAGAAATCTTGCTTTCGACATCAAAAGGAAACTCGAGTTTTCAAGTGCAAACTTGAGTTTATGTTTATGTTTCAGAAAACCACCGTTTCGGAAATCTTGATTCTTTTGATAAACATCCAGATGATTACCCAAATGACTTATACTACTTCTGAACATTATTTGTATCATTTGTATACAAGTTTCAGGTGATTAAATGAAGGATCATATGCAAATCTTCAAAATGTCATATTTGTGTCAGAAACATTGAATGTGCTGCAGAAACCCTAACAACTACTTCTAAGGGATCTCCGACGGTCATATTCTTTTCTGGAAGAATTTCTCAACGGTCATAAATTACAACTACCTATAAAAGAAGACAGATTCAAGACAGAAGAAGCAAGACACAAGCCTACATCTTCAAAATGCTCATACTCTAATCTTCATATCATTTACTCTCTGTTTTCAATGCTTACATATTTTATCATAGAGAGTGAGATTATTTGTATTGTACTTCAATGTTTATTCATTCATTTCTAAGAGAGAAGATTTATTGTAAACATCCTACCATACTATCTGAGAGTTACTCAAGATTGGGTGATCTTGAGTGAGAAACCCATTGTATTGATTATAGCTTGTAAGGGGAGTGAATCCTGGTGAGAGGATTACTTCGAGTACAGAGTGTGTAATCAAGTGAGTGTATTGATTGTAGTTTGTAAGGGGGAGTGAATCCAAGTGAGAGGATTACTTCAAGTACAGAACATGTAATCAAGTTGAAAGAAGATAGTGGATTGAAAATCTCAAGTGGAGCTTGGGGACTGGACGTAGGTCAAGGATTGCGTCGAACCAGTATAAATCAGTTTGCATATTCTCTTCCCTTATCTCTTATATTTCCAGCATATATATTTGAATGTGCATATATATAATTGAATGAATGATTATTACTTTATAAATTATTTCTGTCATTTAAACTGCTTTCAATAAGTTGCGAAAGATTTTCAAAGTAACTAAAGTTTTATCAAACACCCAATTCACCTCCCCCCCTCTTGGGTGATAGCCAGGTCTTTCAAATTGGACGGGATTATACAATTTTAATACAAAGAAGATGTAAGATAAAAAAAGTAAAAAAAAATTAATTATAAACTTTTAACCCCTCTTCTCTAATTTTTTTTTATTCAACTAAAATTTTTTGTCTCCCCTCCAAATCTTCAAACCAAACAACCCCTAAGGATTGCTAAGTTTGTTAATGAAAATGACTTGCCACTACTATAGATTTAGACATATATAATGTTTAATAAATAATGGTTATAGTGAATACACGTAATAAATATGATCTATGTCGAGGTGGAGTGTAGGTCAATTTTGGGTTGTTGCATGATTTTCAAGTAAAAGCTCATGAGATTGAAAAACAAAAGTTTTGTTAATCATTACAGAAACCCGTAACTCCTTACAGTCTTCATGAGTTATAACCATAAATCCTCATATCAATAAGTTATTATTATTATTATTATTTTTCTTTTCTTAAATCCATAACTTTTTACGATACTCATGAGAATCCGTAACTCTTTACGACACTCATGAGTTATAATATTTAACTCTTTACCTAGAGAATCTCCTTTCCCATTAATCTATAACTCTTTATAGTGCTTACGAGAACCCGTATTACGATGCTCATGAGTTATAATTTGTAACTCGTTACAGTATTCATGAGAGCCCGCAACAACTTATGGTACTATTGAGTTTAAGTTCTTACATTCTAGATACTTTTTCAAGTTAGATTCAGGAATTACCATTATTTTAGGATCTACTTGTTATAACACGTAAAGGGGTTTTAAGAATGCCTTTGATCAATTGAAGAAATGATAAAGATTATGACATCCTGTAATATTGATCCATATGGCTATCTCCCGATTGGAATGAGAACTCATTCTCTTTGACTCCTCCTTCTCCTTGGATACTTGCTAGGCAATAGCAAGGTAGAGGCTTCAAGTTCTTGGATTTTCCTTTTCCAAGATGATAATGGTGTCTAGAGGTTGGGCAAAGGATAGGATAAAGAAGATTGAATCTTACCTTTATGAATTGCCGCCTCTTTCTCTCTTCTTGGATGGTTGGGGAAATTCCAAGACCTTGATTTTATCTCTCTTTGATTTCAGCCAAGACCCTTATATTTATAGAAGAAAGGCACAATTTTTTTTTATTATCCTAATAATCAAGATAATTGATTAAATCTATATCTTGAATTATATTTCAAATTCAAAATTCAAGATAATAGATCTTATCCTTATCTTGGATTATAACTTGAATAAAAAATATCTATATCTTTGAATTATGTCTTGAATTCAAAATTCAAGATCAATTTTTTATCCAATCTTTATTCATTTTTTATCTTATCTTTATCCAATCTTTATTGGATATGTGTGTGTTAGATAATTCAAAACTATCTTTTATAACATAAACTCTTGAATTTAAAATTAAATTTTAAATTTCAAACTTAAATTTAAAATTTGAATTCCAAATTTAAATTAGCCTAAGACCCTGTTTGGTCTTCTAACATATTTGGGCTTTTTAGTGGAGAAACTAATTTCACCCTAAGGGCTCAAATATGGCGCCATTTTGCTATCGGGCTTGGAGTCTCACTCCAACCCAATTACACCTTTAATCTTGACAAAGCCCAATCACAATTATTGGTCCAACCTTGCTAATTTTAAGCAATTAAGAACAACCTTTGTGTGTGATCCATTAGGTCCAATGAGTCACTAACATAAATAAACTTGGACCAATTAAACCTCTTTAACATGCCCAATTTATCTAATGACTACATAAGGCACTAGTAATGCTCTGCGGTCCCAGAACTAACTGAGTTGATCAAGTTATCTACGTACCTTTCTAATTTAGATACCATGCTGCATCATCCCTCACATCGTCATTCATATTTAATTGAAAGTAAAGATAGAGTATCATCTCTCTTGATTGACTCAATGTAGCTAATTCACAGAACTATAAATCTTCTACTATTTACTCTAAGATAGATCATAATTCTTCATGATCACTTATTGTACGCACAAACTCCCTAATGAACTAGACGTTATCCAAACTCTACCAATCTTATGAATGACTAATCCCTTATAGGGGATTGTGAGTCCTTTCGGGATGTCCATCTATACTTTAGTATTTGAGCTACATCCAAGAGTAACTGTTATCCTAATTCTCAGGCGGATAAAGTTGTTCCGTCAAAGTGTAACCCTATGACATAGTGTTTGATGACATCCTCAAGTTCAAGACGATTTGCACTACCAAACGATAAGAGACTTTACATATCCAATAATACTCTATACAATGAATCTTTATAGAGTCTCTTGGCAAGTCAGTTCAGTGCTTTCTATTCTCCAATAGATCCACCCACGACATCAACTAAGGCATCGCTATGCATGTATTCCATTAAATCCCTACCTTGTATCTCTATATAAGTGGATGATGTCATACTAATCTTATTGAAATCTTCAATGCCCTTTCTTGGTGATTCAAGACTAGGAACAAGTTTCAGACAATAGACATGTAGTGTCCTAGAGTCCTCATGATCATGATCCTTATCATAGATTATCGAGTGAACACATGTTCTATTCCTAGGGCTTTTATCTTCAAATGCATATTAACCTTAAGTAAAAGTGAGACATAAATATGATAAATATAAAATGTGCTCATTTATATTTATCATGATATATTACAATGTAAAAAAGTATTCATTTGTCAAAATAGATTGTCTTTAGGATACCTAAATACTAACATGGAAGTCGTGCAAGGATGTATAAGGCTAAAAGCTAATAGGTAAATATGTGTACTATCATGTATTAAGAGGCGAAATCCATGAAAATACAAAAATAATGGTTGTATTTAACAATCATCATTTATTTAGTGAGATATATGATGATTCTTATGGGAAAAAAAAAGAAGAAGAAAAAACTGTCATGTAATAGTTACAAACGATTCTTCTTCCAACCTCTTATGTCACCCAAGACAAAACATAATGATCTTTAGAACCAACCGTCATCTAACACTTTCATAACCCTTTGTAATATTACCAGACCTTCATAAGTCATAAGTCATAACACTTCATAATCCCTTAAATTATCATAAGTCATAACCCTTTATAATCTGTTAGACCTTTATTTAAACTCACATATTCCTTATGATTTTTACTATTTTTCTTTATCGACCTCCTCCTTCTCTCCTTGATCATGTTAAGTTCTTAGGGAGCTCCTCCGCCAGTGCACCCTCCTGAAATGGAGGTTCCGGTGCAAATATTAGCAGGCCTTGACAACCATACATGGCGTCTCGCGCCATATGCCAACAATTTGAGTAGGAAGTTGAGCCATATACTTCATCACAATGATATTGAATATGACTTGCAATCAGATTCTTTCTCTTCCTCCTCCAATTAAGAGAAAGAGGATAAGGATTGCAATGGTAGCTATGACTGAACATCATCAATGCTTTTTTGTAAATATTAAAAATGAAGTTAACAAAAAAAGTAACTTAATAATCCACGATTATTAATTAAAAACCATAAATCATTCTTACCTACCCTCCTTATCCTCATCGTCCTCCTCATTCTCATCAACAGAGGAGGGAGACGGTTATTAATTAAGAACAGTAAAGCATTCTTGCCAACATACTTAATGGTTCTAACATAATAAATGTTAAGTTAATAATAAAGTTAACAAAAAAAAACTAATGATTCACGGTTATTAATCAAAAACCACAAAGTATTCTTGCAAACATACTTAACGGTTCTAACTTAATAAACATTAATTAAAGCTTTCGAAACCTTTCATCTTCCCAGTATTGACTATGGATGCCTCCTCGTTATCCGATGATTGTCAGGAGAACACAGGTACCTGATGAGTGCTATTTATGCCATGTTTTCCCTATATTATGTAATTGTAATGTATAGTGAATAAGAGCTTAACTGCATTAATCTGAGCAAAAAGACATTAATTCATTATATAGGGAACTTAAGGATGAATTCCACATACATCCTAAACATGCGCTGAGAAAAGAACGAGTTTTGAAGTTTTATTAGAAAGGTGCATAACATGGCCGATACAATGCTATAGCACCAGGACAGCTTTATCAAAGTGCAATACAATGCATCCTGAAGCTATAGCAGAGTAAGTGACGCAATGTTATGCGGTATATGGTCTAATCTTTTGTCAAAGTTATTTCAGGAAATATAGTGCAGGTCGTTAAGTGGAAGAGAACAACGGTTAGATTGCTGACATATTGGAATAGAAGATGCGGAAGATCAAAACTAAGATTTGAAGAATCCCGAAGGATTAGCAAAATCAATCTATTGAGATTTGAAAAAGAGATTTCGATTAGACCTCGATAGATTTGGAAAGGCCCAGTTCGCTGGAAGTACACCGCAAGTAGACCAGATTATAAAAAGGAAATAACAGCTTGACTCGAAGTCATCAAGAGAACTCCCTAAAGGGGGTCAAAGTCATCAAGAGTCAAAAAGCAATCCCATACGGCTTGACTCGAAAGAAGAGTGAGAGAAGTTACAAAGCACGAGAACTCCAAGATAACCCAGTATCCCTTCCCTGCAGTGAGATGGAGACGAGAAAACATAAAGTGGTGACGTGACAGGGCTTCTTCCACATCGTCGGAACCTCCATCAAGCTTTCTGCTTTTCTTTATTTTAATTCTAGTTAATCTTTTTATCATGGGCTATTTTGTAGTGATCTGTTTAGTCATCCCCTCGTCAGTCATGAACTAAATCTCCTGTGGCTGAGCAAGGATGAATTCCTAAGTTTGGAATGAACCCAGTTGCTAGTTCTTAATTTAATACATTTAGTTTGTTTATCAGTGATTTAAATTCTTGTCGATTAGGGAGAGCTAAGGGCTAGATCAATGGCCTCGGCTTACTAAGAGGGAGTCAGGGTTAGACATATGAGAAACAGTGATTGCTAGGCAAGCTGATGCAAGGCTTGACCTATTATTGTAGGCTTCAGGAATGGGTCTACCATTCATAACCATAACACCTTGAGTTGTAATGATAATCTAACTAGAAAATCGCCATAGACATATGGGAGAAATAAAGTTAGGATTGTACGTATCAAACACGAGAGCTTCAGTAGATTAAAGTGGTGGGTTAAACATTGTAAGAGGCATTCATGTTGTAGCATTGCGAGAGCTGTGCAGCATATATGCTATAGCAATGCGTATAGGCAGCTCGGGGATTAACATGCTTAGGAAGGATTCTGAGCTCAGCCTATCGTTTACTAACATCTTCTTACGACTACGATCATTTGGTTATTTTTCTGTTTATTAGTATAACTATAAAAACTCCCAAACCAACCAGATTTTATTTTCTTGTTAAGCACAACTAATTCTACAATTTGGCATTATCATTTGGCATCTCAGTCTCTGTGGGACAATACTCTACTTACTCTTTATTACTTGTTCGACTGGTTCACTTGCTATCAAGGAAATCAGCCAACAGTACCCTTTCAATACATCCTGTTTGATTTCCAATGCGTGCAATAATAGTTTTTTCATGTCCCTTCCAAATGTCTATTACAGTTTTAAACTCCACATTTTCATTTTTTTTCGTACATTTTCTTCATTGTCCTCTTCTTTGTTCTCTAGCTCAATCACCAAGATGAAATGACGTGCAAAAGACATGCTAGAAAACTATCCTCCACACGTCCTTCTCTTCCTCCTCAACCTTCACCTCCTATTTCTCCTCCCCAACATCCAACTCCCCCTCCTCTGCCTTCACGTCCACATCCTATACTTTCTTAACTGGAGGCAGTGTTGCGGCATGCATAACAAATTGACCATACCATGAGAAGGCTTTTTGGATATCTCTCTAGTATGTACGAGAAGGCCAATCTCATACTCGATAAGTATGGGATTGGCCATGATTCTAACAATGATCCTTTCCAATTCTCTGATGACAAGTAGCTTGGTGATCTTATCAGTTCATCAGACTACTCGTCGTTATTCTTTGCTCAAGGATTTGCATACCCCTTGCTTTGCTCAAAGGTTTGAATACCTCAAATGTCCTTTCCTATATACATATTTGTTCATTTTCTCCCTCATCCGAAGATTTCCAGGGTTAATTTTTATGTAGAGACACAATTTATAGGTCAACAGTTACGTTATCACATATATACATCAACAATTGCCTTTGATTCTCCCCACAAACCCTGGAAGCAACTTCTGTTATAAAGGATGATTCAACATAACGTTAAAGCTACATATGAGTGGGCACAAAAGCAGTACAAGCAAGCAAAAAGGAGATATGAAGAACATGTGAAAATCAAACTAGACTTCTATTAGGGAGATATGAAGAAGCAAGCAGATAGGGGAATGCGGCAGAAGGATAGGGTTTCATGCTTGAGAAAGAAGAGAGTAAGTGAATGAAAAATTGATCAATTCTTTTTAATTAAAATTATATTTTTATTTGAAAAATAAGATAATGAAGTTAAGTAAATTCCCAGGAATAAAATAAGGTGTTGTTTTGCAAGTGGCTAGCTTGCTCTATTAGCATTGCATAGTCACCGCTTAACTTTATTTAATCAACATTTGGCGTTTGCAATATTAACGATGTTAAGTTTTAAAGACCACAAATATACTTTACAAACTTAAAAAACTATAATGATACTTCATATATACCTAAAGAACCAAGAGTATACTTTAGCCTTCACATAATTTCTTAATAAAATTTTTATAAAAAAAAATCTGAAATTTTGATAATCATAACATTATAATTATAATTATAATTTATTAAATATTATACAAGTTTTAGAAAACAACTTAAATAAAATAAGGGCAAAGATGTTTGCATAAAATACTTTTCCTCAGGTCCTCTCATAAACCAAACAAGTCAACATTAAAATCCTCCATCTCTCCTATTCTCTAATCTATCAAAAAGGGATAATATTAAAATCTCTCACTTCCCTTCCTTTATATTGAAATCCCTCTTTTCTCTTCCCTTAACCAAAAAAGGCCTTTGTTGTTTTAAATTATTCAGGCAAGATCCACATTGATCTATTGCTTATTGAGATAAATGAAATCATCTAAGACAATTGAAGGATTTATTAGCTTTTAGAGAATAACTTTTATGACGTACGAGGTAAATATGCTAAAACAATTTTGTCTTGGCATGTGAAAAAAAGACTTCTAAAATTATATTTTTTTGGTTTGAAAAAGAAATGCACTTACCTCAAATTCAAACCTCTAATTAAGTTGCCTACATAAAATGGAGCAGCGATGCAGACTTTGATTACACAATGAACCAAATAAAACAAGCCAGAGAAGGGAAAAGCTTCCCTAAGACTAATGATATCTAGGTGTTATAATCGTTACCTAAACTGACTGTGATGTACCCTGTCGGTTTGTAAGATGGTCATTAATTTAGAATCTAATTAAAAATTGATATTAGTGCTAAATATAAGGCCTATTTTACATTTTGATCAATTTTTTTCTTAAATTAACCTTAATGAAATTCTCTCAATAACAATCGAGAGAGAGTGTGAGAGAATTAATAAAAAAATATTAGAGTGTTTTAGAAAAAACATATAATATTAATTAAATTGACTAATATGTTTAATCTACTCAAATTAATTAATTAGATCTCACATTAAGAAGAAGAAAAGCATTTCTTAATTAGATAAATAGAATGAAGGATAAAACATAATAGTTTGCTTATGCAGTTGCCTAAACCACATTTGAGGGGACTTGAATCTGGTACAGTAAAAAGGAGTCAAATGCTTAAGACGTAATGCAACAAAGTAAACTGAATTAAGAAGATAGTAGTTGGAAAACAAAAATTAGAATTAAGAAGATAATTGAATTAAAAAATGCAATATAGTGGAGTACTCAATAATAATTGGGAAAATTCACATCAGGGCTCTTTTTACAGGAAAAAACCTAAAAAATACCCAAAGATTCAAAAAATCTTAGAAAAGGCCTCATGACCTTTTCTGGGATTGTCAGAATCTACGTGAGTTGTTAACGGGGCTGATATAGTTGTTAACGGGGTACTGATATAGTTGGTAATAGGGTTAATTTAGTTGTTGGCAAATTGTTGTTAATGGTACTGATTTAGTTGTTAATGACCTACCCATTAACAACTATATTAGCCCCATTAACAACTCACGTAGATTCTGAGGTTTTTTCTGTGATTTTCAGAATTTTGAGACATTTTTTAGGTTTTTCCTGTAAAAAGGGCCCTTATGTGAATTTTCCCATAATGATTTCCTTATTCTTTCTTTTTCCTATGTTCTCATAAATAATGATATTTTAGTCAAAAAGAGTTACAATTTTTACACAATTGTGAAATTCAGTTATATGTTTCTTTTAAGAAAAAATGTAAATCCTTACTATCCTACATAAAGTAATAAAAAAATTACCAACAAATAAAAATAACGGATACGTCATAGATATTGCATAATTGAGCTCCAAAGCATGATTTGGTTCAAGATTTAACTCGTTGGCCAAAAAAATTCAACATTTAACTCATTAAAATTTTTATTAATTTTATTATACCATAAAAAATAAATATTTTTTGTAGGCAACGAACGAGGGCTTAGATCCAGTTGTCGCAAGCTAATGGGATTCATTAATGACAAATCACATATAGTCTGATATGCACGGCGTTAAATATTTCCGAGTTTTTTTTTTTTTTTGGTATGCCCCTTTCCGCATATCTTTTGGGTTACTAATTAGTCAAATATTAGGCAATCCGAAATTCTCTTGAATGATATTTAAGAAAAGAGTATTCTAAAAAAATTCATAGAATTAGAGGAACTGTTATTCTTGGATGAAATGATAAAGGAATATCCGGAAACACGTCTACAAAACCTTCGTATCGGAATCTACAAAGAAACGATCCAATTGATCAAAATGCACAACGAAGATCTTATGAATACGATTTTGCACTTCTCGACAAATATAATCTGTTTTGTTATTTTAAGTGGTTATTCTATTCTAGGTAATCAAAAACTTATTATTCTTAACTCTTGGGTTCAAGAATTTCTATATAACTTAAGCGACACAATAAAAGCTTTTTCTATTCTTTTATTAACTGATTTATGTATAGGATTCCATTCGACCCATGGTTGGGAACTAATGATTGGTTCTGTCTATAAAGATTTTGGATTTGCTCATAATGATCAAATTATATCTGGTCTTGTTTCCACTTTTCTAGAATGGGTAGCAGGCAAATCATTTTTTTTATTTTAATAAATAAATTATGCAATCTCATACAAATCACATATAGTCTGATATGCACGGCGTTAAATACAAGACTTAATTAATTTTTAAAAAAATTAATAATATTACTTTAAAATATTTATATTTATCATTTTTTCTCTAAACTAATTTTTCTGATTAATAAATTGATATATAATTTAATCAAATACGATATATAATATAATTAAGTAACTTATTTAGTTTTCCTATTCTCTCTAAAAAAATCAACTAGGTCTTATATTTAGAATCGGAGGTAATACTAAATAAATTACTTAATCATATTATATGTTGTGTATCTTTATATTATATATTAGTTTATTAGTCAAACTAATTGGTCTGAAGAAAAAAATAAAAATACTTTAAAATAATTTAATTAGCTTTCTTAATCTTTCTAAAAAAAGTCAACTAGGTTTTATAATTAAGACCAGAAGGAGTATAATAAATAACTCTATTTTTGAAACAAACCTTCCTGGCCTTTCAAGCATGTAGGAATTATTTCCAATTATCAATTATGGGATTAAGATTTCTCCAGTGACTGGAGATAAGGCTATCTTTAGTAAACTCCAAACTACACCGTTTCACTAAAAAAAAAAAAAATCTAATTTGCTCCCAAATAACCCTAAACTGGAGAAACCCAAACCGTGCCCACATGAACCTAAATTTCCATGACTACAACCCATGGACCAGAATTTTCGCAACCCCCTCATCCGTTCGATCACTAAAACCTACATTTTTAATAACTTGAGAACCAAATGGATAAGTTTTAATGGGACTGAGTGACGACACTCCATCTCACCCGCTGCTGTGACTAAAGGCTTCGAACAATCAATTCAAAAGATCCGTTCCCAACACAAACATCGTCACAAGTTAGTTGCAAGACCTGAAGGCGTTGAATGGCTTGCTGAAAAGTAAACACAAAACCTTTCTCAATCTGGCTCTTCGGCTCCGTAGAAGAATGCCGCGAAGTCGAGGGAGCGCCAATGGTAGAGATAGTGGCACTGGTTAATTGACGGCGGGAGGGAGGCGACAATAACCCATTGGTCGCGACTTTGCCGGCGTGGAGCATAAAGAGGTGGTAAGAGTGGGGCTATATAGGGTTTAGCATTATTTGAGAACAAATTAGATGTTTTTTTAGTGAAACGGTGTAGTTTGGGGCTTACTGGAGATATTATTATCTCCAGTCACTGGAGAAATCTTAATCCCATCAATTATATACTCTTTTAAAAAATTTATTTTTGTGTATACTTCTTAGTTCTTATCAATGCAATGATGGAAGAAAAAATGAAAAAAGATTTCAATTTTGCGTCTTACTCTTAAATGAAATGATCGGACTAGAATCAGCAGTATTCTATGAATACTGATAGTATGGTAGAAAGAAATAGATTTTATTTCTTTCTACCCCATACCTATACTATCTATTATGCTATTATTGTAGTGTATAAAGTTTTACTCTATAAAGATAGAGGTTTAATATGAATCGATTTACAATATCTATCTTCATATATTCATATATCTAGTCAATCGCATATATGTAATGCACATAACGTCCAATTTTTTTTGTTTCATCTATTTGATTTGTATTGGTTCCAATCAATCTGAAATAATCAAAAGGCAACTTTTTTTTGTCCGATTCGAATTTCTAGATTTCTGATTATTTTTAAGACCAACCCCGGTATCATATTAAAAAAAATCAAATAATCTTTTTAGCATTCTGAAAAAGTAATTGATTAAATTAAATAGTTAACAGATGATCTAGGAGTTCTATGGGAAACTTTTTCCTATTTCAAAAATATTAGTAAAACCCAATTGATTTTTAACGTTTGAACCATGATATGAAATGAAAACAAAAATCCAATTTCGAAACTCAAAAAAAATAAAAAAAAAACCAAATAATAAACACGTAATATGTGACTCGCCTAAGGCAACGGCAATATCATGTCATATAAAAATGTTAACCCTCATAAATTTAAAGCTATGTGCCTATAAATAATGGACAAAACTTTTAATAGGACTTATTAATTTGCTTAAATGTTTTGTAAGAGCTTGATCTAGTATATAAAGTTTCAATAATTAAGAAAGTTATCTACATATTACATGAGATTAAAGGTAATTCCGCCAATTAATTGTTTCACCATTTAATATAAAAAAAATCCATAAAAATTAATATCTTGAATGTCTTCACAAATTTCATGGAAAAGAAAAAGGGAAATTTGGGGGACATCCCATTATTGAAAATTTTATTGATAAGAAAGGCTTAAATCAAAGTACTGTTATTCTGAGTATGCAAAATTTGCAAAGTATCATATTTTCTGTGTATAATTTAGTCTTTTTCGTCAATAAAATTTTTAATGGGGGCTTTCTCAATTTTTCTAAAGAAAGATATAGTAGCAATAATCAAAATTCAAAAATATTTTTTAGAGAGAAAACTTATATATTAGAGTAATCCTTTTCTTGTGTTCGGCTAATAATAATAATAATAAACACTTTTTCAAGCAAAACTATGATATTTCTTAATTTTATCCAAACACCAAAAAAAGGTGATTATAATGTTGAAAATGGTTTGATAGAAGCATTATGGATCAGCTTATAGATTTTATGGTTGTTGTCGTAACAACGAGCTGTCTGAAGTAGTGTGCTAAAAGTAACTACGTGATTATATCATTAACTTAATTATGTGCTTTATTTATTTATTTATTTTGTCTTCAAGCCTTGTAGCTATGCAGATGAAAAAAATGTTTTTAATAGCAGCAATCTTATATTTAATTTTTCAATTTCATTTGGGAAAATACATCTTTTGATTTACTTATAACATAGCTCAAAAATTATAATTTAGTATGACTTAGTACCTGAACTTTTAACTCGCAAATGGCTCAATCCATTGTCTTTATATTTTTTAGGGTTAAGTAGGAAATTTGCTTCGAAAGTACATGCTCAAATTCAATTTTTCCCTAAGTTTTTTTTTGACTCAGTGTAGTCTTAGAAGTTTCAAAACATAATAATATTGTCATTTTCCGTTAAAAAGTTAACGGTTAATGTCTTTTTTTTAATTAACATTAGTTTTTAACAGAAAAGGGAAAGATTGCTTTGTTTTTAAACTTTCAAGACTATATTAAGCCAAAAAAAAAAAAATCAAGACAAAATTACTCCTAAACAAATTCTTCCACAACAGATTTCCTACTTAACCCTATTTTTTATATTATTATCCTTATCAAGTTATGAGCCTTGCTATGCGCGGCAAACAATGATTCCAATTTAGCGGCAATATTTATTTCCAACTCAGCTGCTCACATTCACTCTTAACTCACTCATCAGCTACGTACTCTGATTGCTCACCCAACTCACCACCTTGACAACTCTTTCTCCGGCCAAATCCCACCGGCCCCGCCTTCTCTCCCTCTCATCATAGAGAAAGAATGAATTGGATCATAGAGTACATTAACGTATTATGGAAGGAGGGATGGAGCCAGAGAAGGAATTGGATCATAGTACATTAAACATTGGAGGCTTTTTTTTGGGGGGGTGGATTTCGCTGGAGCTAAGAAAGAATTGTCATAGAGGTCAAGATGGTGAATTGGGTGGGCACCCAGAATACTTGACGGGGTGAGTCAGGAAACAAGGCATTTTGATCATTTTACCCTTTATTAATTAATTAATAATCATTTTAGCCCTGTTTGAAAACTATACACCAATCTGCCCCTGTTTAGTCGATTACATCATTAAAAAAATTAGGTTAAAACTTCGGAAGGCTATAACTTCTGGTTCGGGAGTTCGAATTAGGTGATTCTTTTTTTGATTCCACATATCTTTTTGAGATCTATGCACTGGCATAAAAATTAACTTCTAGATTTAATAAAAGAGAAAGGAGAAAGAACATAGATTAGCTTTTCAGCCAGCTGTTGTAACGTGAGAGATTGAAGGTTGTCTTGGGATAGAACTTGCCGTCAGAATCCTCTGTTTCAGCGCTCCTCTTCATTTTGTGTCTCATCTTCCTTTGCTTCTTGAATTGCTGCACTGCTAAATTCTGTTTTTTTCTTTGATGTCGTCCAGTTCGCGTCCCCTTACGTCTCAGATCTTTTTATATATAACTTAGGTTTGGGCCATATATATATATAATGAATTGTTTCCTTTTATTTGAAGTTTTCTTTTTTATTAGATTACATAATATCTCCTACACAATAAAGATGAGATATGAATATATTATATGTCAAATTATACTTTGATCTTATATTTAATTTAATGATAGAACAGTATATAAAATATAACTAAATAGATATATAATATTAACAAATCCAACTAATTATATCATAGAATATAAATCTATTTAATTCTAAAATATATACTTATCAGTTTTGCATATTTTGTTTTTGTGGATGATGTTATTTAATTATAAAATATATACTTATCAACTTTTTATTGTTATTTTTGCTTTTCAAAAATAAAAAATAATCATTCCAATGCGTATATTTTGAAAAGTTATGTGGAATCAAAAAGAAAAATTACTTTGTTCTATATGAAGAACACAGAGATTGGACTTGACTAGGTTGTCAAGCCTAGAGCCTTCGTACCCTCGAAGGGATCAAAGTCCACGTAGTTTGTAGCAAACTGGAAGGCACGTAGCCAGAGGAGTGGGGTGTGTGCTCTCTGTGGCAGAAAGTAATAAAAGCATAAGATAGAACGTGTGCACCTGTTTAGGGTTTCCTTCTATTTACAGAGGAGTCTGGTGCGCGTATCTCTGCCTTAATGAGCAATATCTTAGATTGAGCCGTCAAGGGCTGGTTGGCTGGTGCCATGATTGTCGGAGAATCTTTATTAATGAGATCCTATATTTGTGGGATCTCGGATCCCTTCCTATTTTGGTGTGGATCGTATCCCTAGCGGGATTGGGCCGGGGTCCGGACCTGGGCCTTTTGGGCCGGTCCGTAACACACTTAATTCGGACTCCCGAGCCAGAATTTATGGCCTTATGAAGTTTTAATGTAATTTTTTTTTAATGGAGAAATCGACTAAACAGGGGTAGATTAGTGTATAGTTTTCGAACAGGGGCAAAATAGTTATTAATTAATTAATAAGGGATACAATGGTCAAAGTGCCCAAGAAACAAGGTGAGCCGATGAGTTGGAAATAATTTTTGCTTGGAGAGTTAAATTGGAATCAATTTTTGCCAGACCGGATAACTCATATGAAAAAAGAAAAAGATATAGAGAAGTCAAAAGTTAAAAAAATAAGCCGGCACAAAATAAGTTAAAAATCGAAGAATTAAAAGATTATTTCCCCCAATCATTTTTTTAAAAAAAAATCTCAAAAGCTATTATTAAAAAGTTAATCCAAACAAATGTAGTTCAAAGTTTTTACACACAAATTATTAATATGAAAAAATTAATATTTTGTACAAAAATAGAAACATAAAATAAACCATTAACAAACTAAAAATAAAGGGGAAGTATGAAGCATCAATTAAAAAGAATTGAAATAATCAAATACAAAATTAGACATGCACCTATTTTCAATTTTCCTTTTCAACTATAGATGGGTATTTTGGTATTTGAACAATATTTAGAAATTCCTAATTAGGTCTCTTGGTATAATTAAGAATTTGTTTAAAGTGTAAGTTTAAATTTAAATTTTGGTATTTTCAACTGAATTTAATTAGGATATATCCTTATATTTTTTTCTTAAGAAATGTATTTAAAAAATTTTTAATTAATTAAAGCGAGAGTGGCATAGTAATGAGCCGAATCAAGTTCAACAAACATGTCTGCGGTCAATAATGTGAATTGCCTTCATAATCATATGAATCTAAAATCTTCCTTAAATTAACGAAGCAGTTGTGCGGGACATTAATATGTGTGGTTGAAGTTGCTTGTTGATTCTGAATCATTTATTTACTTTGAGCCAAAAAAAAAAAAAGAATCATTTATTTACAATCCCTTATTGACTGTAGGGGCAGAATAAGGGGGCTAGGGCTGGCACCAGTCCCTCCTAAAATTATATAATCGGATTCAAAATTTTTAAAAATTATATTTTAGTCTCATAAGATTTCAATTTTTTTACTTTAGTCCTTATTAAAAAGTCTCATAAAAAGACTAAAATGAAAATATTGAAATTTTTATGAGATTTAATTATAATTTATGAAAATTTTGGGTCAAATTCTATAATTTTCACCTCTAATTTTAAACACTGACTTCACTAAGTTTTAGTCTGTAGTTTTTGCTCATCATGATTTTCATTCCTGGCTCCCCACGCTATTGAGCAAGTACATTTCTTTCTGCCTTGTGGATGGGATCAATGTGCATGTGGCTTAGTGTCCTCTGAGCCGCGCCCCCAAGTTCTTTCTTGTCAGATTAAGGCTGGCACATATAAAGAGGTAAATGAGCTGTCTTTTAAATTTTAGAAAAAGCTTTTTTCCGAAACTTTTCCCAGCTCAAAAACAATAAAAGCGTGGAACAATAGAAATGTTGAGGGCTTCCCTTAGATCTTAAATATAAGAAGAGCTAAATAAGGTTCGAGTCCTAGATACAAAATCTTAATTAATTTTGTCTCTTTTAAGTTTATAATGTTTCCTAAAAATATCTCTTGACTTCACATATATTTGAAAGAAATTTACATCACCAAAAGCTCCAATGCAAATGATTAAAAATATTTCAAGGTATTAATTAGTATTAAAAAGATATTTCTTTAGAGAAAGATATTTCACACACTTCTTCATTTACAAAAGTTGGCACATTAACCACTACAAAAAAGTCACCTCAACCACTATAAATGTTACGCAGATATCTCTATAAATACCCCACCACACTTTATTTCACACACTTCTTTATCTCTTCTCCATCCACATTTTCTCTCATTTTCTCTTATCTATCAACATTTTCTAAAGTGTTGATCAAACAAGTCAAATATAGTGAACATTTGTTTAAAAATCTTTCTACTAATTATTCTTTTATTCACAATTTTAAGGACCTTCGGTCAACATTTCTTCTATATTCACATGCATTAATTTCATAATCAAATGTTCTTTAGTGGAAAACAAAATAAATCTATATTATCCACATATTCTCGTTCATTATTATAAACCTATTTAATAACCATATATAATGAGATATCATCTATCAATATCAATTATTTCTAATATTAAAATTTATCATTTAAATTTAAATTATCAGTTAAATAATAAAATAATCTAAAATGACTAAAATTCAATTTTTTTAAAAAAATTAATAATTTGTAGCTAGCGGTTTTCAAACCACTTCAAATTTTGCCATATATTGTTGCTGCCATTTTTGAAATTTGGCTGAAAGTTTGTAGCGGTTTTAAAGCTGCTACAAAATTAGATGAAATTTTTAAAAAGGCAACAAAAACTTTTAGAAAATTGACGGGAAAATTTTGTAACAATTCTTTTAAGAGTCATTTCCTTTTTTCTTTTTTCTACAATACCCATCATCCTACGCTCCATCACCCCCTGCCTCCCACCTTAGTTTGATATCCACCAAGGACGGACCTAAATGGGGGACTAGTGGTGGCCCCCGCCCCCCCTAAAATTACATAAATTAACCCAAAAAATTTTAGGAAATTATATTTTTACCACATAAAACTTTCAATTTTTCCATTTTAGTCCCATTAAAAGTTTTATAGAGGGACTCAAATGAAAATTTTGAAACAGTTATAGGGTTGAATGTAATTTCATGAACACTTAGGTTATATTCTATAATTTTTGCCCCTTTGATTTCAATTCTTGGTTCCGCCCCTGATATCCACATTAACAGCATGCAAAGCCATAAATCTATTACTCACTCTCATATTAGCTTCCGTAAAGACATTTTGCCCTCTGTACGTCTCCACGATTTCCACACCACCTTCGAGGGGCATTCCTCCTTTGGCCTTTCTACATTCTCACCCTCCTCTCTATCTTCTTCTACTTCCCTTTGACATGCTTCCTTCTTCTCTTTCATCCTCTTTTAATTTGTTCCTTCTACAGCTTCATGAGCTTGCCACAAACTTCTCTCACATGTCCATATCTACTATACTACTATTAGAAAATAGTAGATTGGCAACAAAATTTGTGATGAAAACAATTCCATCGCAAATTGTGCTGACTTTTGCAAAGGAAATCATTGCAACGGATTTAAAAAAATCAGTCAGTTGCAAAATAGGGAATGAGTGGGAGTTTTGTGACGAAAACACTGGTTTCCGTCACAAAGTGATTTTGTGACTGAAATGGGCTTCCGTTACAAAAAAAGACTATTTTTTGTGATGGAAATTGGATCCGTCGCAAAACGGTGTCAATTTTGATGCCGTTGCTCTATTTTTTACGACAGAATAAGTTTCTGTTCCAAAAACACATCAAAATTGACGCATTTTGTGACGGAAATAGGTTTCGTCACAATGACGTCTTTTTGCGATGAAAACGTGTTTTGTTGCAAAAAAATGGAGCCTTTTTGCGATGGAAGATGTCTTCCATAGCAAAACGGCATCATTTTGTATGCCTTTTTGCGACAGAAACCAGTTCCTCACAAATCAGCTGATATCAGCCTAAATCCGCTTCAGCATCTCACATCCAAGATCTCTGCAGAGTCTCAATTGAACTCGCGAGTGTCTCAAATTTTGAATTTTGCGACAAAAATATATTTCATCGTAAATCCCAAATTTTGCGATGGAATTTTATTTCCCGTCGCAAAATGCCATTTGCGGCGACATTTTTAATGATGTTTTGAGACAGATTTCTTCCATTGCAAATTTTGAATTTTTTTGGTAGTGTACAATTTAAACACAAAAGGTTCATGCATTCATACTCAGCAGAATACACCTGCCTTTCAATGCTAAACTTTGGCACCAATGGCCTTGCTAGTTAGATCCAATTGAACGCAGACGCGTAAATATATGCCTTCCTCTTTGAGCGATCGGTACATTAACCTTTATTGCTCCCAATAGCATTCCCAAGGTTAAACAGAAACTTCTTATCATAGTTAGTAGTAGGGAGATTAGGTAACCTTACCCAAGCAACCACCATATCCACCACCTTCTCTCTTGGATTGAAGTCAGCACTCCATCGCATCACACTCAGATAGCTATCAGCCACTACCCGTGGACCTCGATCCTGTCAAAGGATTACTTAGATCAACAAAAATACCTCTCGTCGGCTCCACCACATCCTCGAATCCAGTACAAATTCCACCATCCCTTCCGATCATATCCTCATCCAAACCATACCAAGACTGCGACATATTCTTCATCAGCGAGTCACGATAATTCACCTTCTCATCACTACCATGCATCCTTGTCTTCCATCCACTCCTCTACCCGTTGCTCAAGCAAAACATCACCTGAGAATTGCGAATTCCCTTGCCTAACCTTCTTCTAGTTCCCATCGAATACCTCTCATCTTCCTTCATTCACAGCGTCGATAATGGAGATCCTCCAAAAAGAGATGTCGTGTGTCTTTCCTCACAATTTCTCGTTGTCTCAAAGCACGACAAACAAGATCGCTCTCTGATCTATTCCCCGTTGAAGTGGGCGATGGAGCATCATAAATCACCATTGCAAAGGACGACGATATCCACCAAACAGAAATTTACTGCCTTGCAAGCTTTTGCTAGAGCGAGATTGGTAGTAACTTTTTATTATCACCAAAACAAGATGATGGACTAGGAAGACGGTAACTATGGATTGTGAGAAGAGAGAGGGAAGGTGAAGAAAAGGGTGGTGCAATGAAGAATCCTACCACTAAATTATTTGTAATAAATTTTCAAAACAAAATTCATTTCAACTTTTAATAATTATATTTTTAATATGGGATTATGATCTGTGTTGTGACTACAGGTAAGGATTTTTGCAGTGAATAACCTACGACGTCGTTTGGTTTAATGATAATTGCCAATCTCGCCTCCTACCATCGACGGACTCACAGCTCACCTCCATTTTTTCGATTAACCCTGTTTTCATCCTACACACAACAGTTAACCCAGTTTTCGGAACTAAATGCAAAGGAAGAATGCACTGCTAAGGAAAGGGAAGTGTTTAGGTCTAAATATTTGAACGTCCTTGATTGGGTGTTTGGTGTGCCTCCTCCTCCAAGTGAAAACCCCCGCTGCTCCCGTAACACAAAAGCTACCTTTAGTCCATTGGGATCTGAATTTGAAAGCACTCTAGAAAGTCAACAGTAAAACGAATTTCCATGCCTTCTCCATTTTTTCGATTGAATTCTTCTTTTTTACTTCGGCTGGGCGGTGATCGATTCATGAATAATAATTTGAGGGAAATGCAGATAACGCCTGAAAGATGGAATATCTCCAGTCATAACTTTGGTTCTAATGGAGTTTATTTCTGGCGTTAATGGTGTGGTGGTGAGCTGTGAGTCCGTCGATGGTAGGAGGCGAGATTGGCAATTATCATTAAACCAAATGATGTCGTAGGTTATTCACTGCAAAAATCCTTACTTGCAGTCACTGCACAGATCATAAGCCCTTTTAAATATATAATACACATATATATACATATGTATGTATTTATATATAGATATATGTTTGTATATACATACATATATAGATATATGCATATATGTATGTATGCATGCCACTTTTATAAAATATATATTCTTAATTTCACAATATTAGAATTTTATTAATTTAACAACACATGAGTACAAAAAACACTTTTAAAACTGGACGAAAGAGGTATCATAAGACCGGATTTGTGACTGATCTTGTTCCAGGTGGTCTTAAAAGTCTATAACTTTTAAGACCGGATGAACGACCGATCTTAAAAATTTAGACCGAACTTTTGAAATATTCAGTCTTAAAAGTGTTTCAAAATAATAATTAAAAAAAACCCCCAAAAGAAACAACCGGTCCCAAATAACCAAATTTGGCAACATTTTGAATGTCTCTTTGTCATCAGTGATGAAGAACCAAGAGAAGATTAGAAGCAACACCAACAAGAAAAACAAAAAAGATGAATACAAAATCCAGAAATAAGAACACATAACAAGAAATAGAAATCATTCACCATGGAAATCGAATTTGAATCAATATAAAATCAGAAGTGAAATTGAAGTCCAGATCTACAAAAAAAATCACAAGCTTAAAGCAACCAAATCTGAGCAGGATCCTTTTGTCGATGCTGGCAAAGCTTCAAGCAATCAAAATCAAAGTCCAAATCTGAGCAGGAGCAGTTAAGGTAGGAACAAACAGATTTAAGCAAGAAGAGATCTGGGTTTTATTTTAAGCTAGATTTGTGTAAAGATGTGGGAGGAGCCATAGATCGAAGAGGAAGGAGCTGCCGTCGCCTAGAATCCTCGAAGCAATACGCTTGTGCCGTTGCCGAGGATTGGAGTCGACCAATCTCAAAACCCTCGAAGCATCTCACTGCCAACTTGCCAAGTATTTGATTGTTTGGCTCTTAGGATGACTTACAAAGATTGTGAGTAGGTTAGAGGAAGAGGATGACATTCTTGTTGAGGATTTGACCCGTGAGTCTCTTGGGACACTCGTTGAATCTGTAACTAAACAAATGTTATATCACTAAGAAGACAAGCACACTCATGGACTTAACGGGTTTAGCGAATTTAGCTCTTTTTTTTTTTACACTTTCAAGACCGGTTGTTTGTAAAAACCAGTCTTAAAAGTATATATTTAAGACCGGATCCTTTATAATCTGGTCTTAAAAATGTTCTATATATTTACGAAATTGCCACCGGTCATATTTTTAAGACCGGATCATTTATAATCGGTCTTAACAGTGTTCTATATATTTACGAAATTGCCACTGGTCATATTTTTAAGACCGAATCTTTTATAATCCAGTCTTAAAAGTGTTCTATATATTTAAAAAATTGCCACTGGTCATACTTTTAAGACCGGATCTTTTATAATCCAATCTTAAAAGTGTTCTATATATTTACGAAATTGCCATCAGTTATACGTTTAAAACTGGATTTTTTATAATTCAGTCTTAAAAGTGTTTTATATATTTACGAAATTGTCACCGATCATACTTTTAAGACCGGATCCTCTATAATCCGGTCTTAAAAGTGTTCTATATATTTACGAAAGTGCCACAGGTCATATTCTTAAGATCGGATCCTTTATAATCCGATCCAAAAAGTTCTTTATATTTCCAAAACTGCCACCGGTCATACTTTTAAAACCTGATTCTCTATAATTCAGTCTAAATAAGGCGGTCTTAAAGCTCTTTTTTATACTAGTGACATGTCAAACCCAATTACGAATTTTGGAAGAGATATGCACAAATTTGTTCCTAGCAATGCTTTGAATATGATTTTTTCAATACAATGATATTGCGCTTATAAGAAAAAACAAAAAAGAATTTTACCCTTCGAATTGCATTTGTTTAATTTTAAATATTTATGTTTACTTTTTATTTGATTTATATAAAATTTTTCATCTTTTTCTTTGTGATTACTAAGGGCCCATTTGGTACAAGCAAAGTTTAAAGAGGGAAAGAAAAGAAAGGGAACTGAATGGAAAGGAAAGGAAGATTAGGAGCGAACTTAAAAAGGTATTTTGTTCAGTAGTTATGGAAATTGAGATGGAAGATGATAATTTTAAAAATAAAATAAAATTAAAATATAAGATTTGAAATGTCCAAAATACCCCTAACATAAAAATAAAAAAACTCTCCCTCCTTCTTCATCCCTGATGTCCCTACAACACAAAATAAAATAATTCAAATTTAGGAAACAGTCGCGGGTTTTGACGGTGGTGGTCTGGTGTTGGAGGTCATGGGTTCCGACCATTTCCCCTTCTCGCCACTGTCAATGTCACGAGACGGTGCGCGGTAGCCAATAGTTTTTCCCTCTCTCACCGCTATTAGAGGTCGCATGTTCTAACAGTCTTCCCTCTCTCGTTGCTGTCAATGTAACGGCTTCTTCGACGACGGTCAAGGTGGAAGTCTTCGCTAGCGACAAAGAGAGTCGAAGGTGAAGTCGGTGAAGATCGGTGAAACAAGAGGAAGAAGATAAAGGGACCTAATGGGAATTTTGTAGGAGGGAAGATCAGATCCCACCAATATGTGAGGGATCGGATCTTCCCTCAAACATGGGAACTTGCACAGTCGCCGGAACTTACCTTGCCAGATCTTCTATGTATCAAACATCAAATTCCATGGGAGCTTTGGAATTTTCCCTTCCCTTCTCCAATCATCTGTGTACCAAAGGGGAAATTTTTCTCATGAGGAAATAAGAGGCAGAGTTTATATGACTAAATGGAACATCTATATCTTCTATAATACTCACAGTAACACCGTTAAAAATCATTCCATGAGCAAGCGTTTTTTTTTTTTTGAGAAAATAGTTGTGTTTATATTAACACAGTTAGTGTATTCCGTTTATCTATATCTTCTATCAATGCTGGAGCCGAGATTTTTTGTTTGTGTCCGCATAATTAGTAAGGAGATTCGGGGATGCTGCCCAAAAAAAAAATTAAGGAAAGTTTTAAATACATTAAAAAATATAAACAAAAAAGAAAAAAAAACTTCGACTTAACATAAAAAATAATAATAATTAAGAGTCAACTAAGCTATTACAACAAAAGGATTATAAAAGCATTCTTCGATTCTTCATTCCTTGAAAATATTGCTTTGTATCTTTATCATCAATCTTATTAAACATATCATATTCAACATAAGTTAGCATGCATAAGTTAAATCAATCATCATTTATCCGATTGCGCAACTTATCCTTAACAAAACGTGGTATCATTGGTGAAGTCAATTTATGATTATTGGGAAAATTTTACAATACCACATGACTTATCTCTTTATTTGGCTTAGAATTAAACTTTAGAGTCAAAAATAAATATTATTGTTTTTCCTGGTTAAACTTTGTGCCTTCGTATATATCATCTTGTATTGGTATGGATGAATGCTTATGACCTGTCACTCTGATCCTATTTATAAGTCTTATTTTGACTAAATCATACATATCAAGGAGAGGTAGTTAGCTTAATGATTATGAGGTAAATTTTCAACTTTATTCTTATTTATGATTGGGTACTTTCAACGTTTTCTTCTCTCTCTATTTTTATTGGTACAATTAATATGGGCAAAATTGTCACAATCTCATTCATTTGGTCAAAAAAGACTTATAAATAGGATATTTTTTTTGGTAAAAAAGGACTTATAAATAGGATCAGAGTGGTACTCCTTTATAGTTTGCACACACATAATCTCTCTCTACCTCTCTTTCCTTCCCTCCTTCTCTCTCCTTTGTCTCAAAGAACAAAATGCAAATGAGCTCACAAGTCTAGACCTTTTTTCTCTGTGATTTCTCTGGTTAATCATGGAGAAGCACAAGTGCAAGCTCTGCCACTCTGCTTTAGAAACTTGTCTAATGGCAGAGCTTTGGGAGGTCACATGAGATCTCACATGGTGAACCTTCCTGTTCCTCCAAAACTAGAGCCACCATTAGCCCAACTCAATTTTGAGGCCGACTCTTCTCCGTCGTCTTCATCGTTGTCTTCCTCAGACGAAGAAGATGATGATGACAAAGCTCTCTGTTATGGCCTCTGAGAGAACGCTGAGCGAAGCTTTCGCCTTGTGGATCCTGACTTTTCCTTCCCCATAGAATCTGCCGCGTGATTCTTCAAGAGAAAACGAAACTGAATCGTCCAAGAATCCAACTCGAACAAGATCCAAAAGGGCATTTAATAATAATAACCAGTTCCACCATCTTCAGAAGAAGATGAAACCAATAATGATCATCACCATCATAATTCTCACCATCATTTTTTTAAAAAAAAAAAAACAGAGACACAAGTTTGTGTCTGCACGTGTGTACATGGGCACCACTATGGCTCCGCCACTGTCGTCTATAATACTTGTATTAAGGCCATTAAAAAAACTATTCCGTGAGCAACCATTTTTTGATAAAATAGTTGTATTTATATTAACGTCTTAGTGTATTTTATTTACTTTGACACAAACAAATTTCAATATCTATATTTATTAGCCTATTTTGACTATCATAATTATTTATTGTTTTCTTTTATAATTCAATATCAATATTTTATATTTTATATCCATAAATTATTATGTTGGCCGCATGATTCAAGAAGAAGTAGTAGTAATAAATAATTTTAATTTAGCCCATAAATCAAAGAGTTATTATAGTCAAAATTCAAATTAAATCTCCAAGAAGTTTAATTTATAAGAAATATATGATAACTCTCCGTATTTTGTATATTTGAAATACATCTTGAAGATATTTGGAGAGTTATCTAAAAAATTTTAAGAGATTTTTATGAGACTACATCATTTTAAGATAAATCAAAGTGGTGCATTATTTAGGGGATTTTATTATAAATACCATAGTTTTTTTAAATTTAAATGGAAACACTTTAGTTTAAATAAAATAATAATAAGTTACTAAAATCAAATGAAAAAAAAAGAAAAAAAATATGGTTTTAGTTTATTATTAATAGTATATTATTATTATTATTATTATTATTATTATTATTATTATTATATTTCTTTTCTTACTTCATGGAAAGCACCGTTTTGGAGTTGAATGTGGCAATTGATAAAAAGAAACTATGATGCAGCCACAGCGTTTTGGAGAGAAAGGAATTATTGATCCAATTAAAAAGAATACCCAGGATGCGACACCGTTTGGGCTGTGATTTGGATTAATTAAAACCTAGAAAAAGAAAGCTACAGAGGTGGCGGGGGATTTATTCATTCTCGCGGAAAAAGGACGCTGTGCAAAAAGAAAGGAGAGCAGAGGCGGCTATGAGCTGAGGGAGAGGATCATTGCGATTTGGAGAACGGAGAGAGGCGACACAGTGGGAGAACAAGAAACAGATCCAGAGTTGAGCCGCAAACCTCCACACCCACCTTCATCTTCCTCTCGCCGGCGGCATCATCCACCACCCAAGGCCGCCGGCGAGTTGTGTCTTCCCATCAATCTTGACAACGGAATTCAGAGAAGCAGAGGCGTAGATATTGGTGCTGTTTGTTTTATCTTTACTCATTTGCGTTTGATTTCAATATGAACATAAAGAAAAGTCATGTTCGACTAATTTCTCTTTGCAACCTAGAGGAACTTTGAACTTATAAGTGTGAATTAGACTTTGTTTTTATTATTTAGTTATAATTAATATTAATTTTGGTTGCTTAATCTTGTTTAGCTTTATCTATTTAGTGATTGGCCATCATTGAATATGAATTTGAGAATTAGGATTTACCTTGAGGAATGAGATTTTAATTAGGCTCTGAGATTAAGTAATATGGGATTAGATTACGATTTAATTTGTGATTAGGATAGACATATACCTAATTGCCCCATATAATTGTTGAAGAGTGTGTCCGAGTTTTGTTGCCTCTTGAGTAATTATGTTAGACATAACAAAATATACTCAAGAGAGGGTTGTAAGTGGACCGACAGACACTTATAACTATTTATACTCGAGATTAACAAAATTGATATTAAAAGTAATTAAATTAGTGAAATCAAAGTTTATGAAGCTAATAAGGGATTAGTGACTCTGGGTTGCTCATTTGATTATTGTCGTGGTTTGTTTATTTTAATTTTAGTTTAATTATTTTCTCTTAATTAAATTCAATTTGGTTTGCTTAACTTAAATGAAAGTGTAAAATTAATGCCTAACCGAAGTTTGTGATACCAAGTCCTCGTGGGAACGATATCTTACTCACTCTTTATTACTTGATACGGTCCGTACACTTGCGGAATTTATAGGCTACAAAGTTTTATCCCTATCAATATACTGGCCCCATAATTATAGTAATACTTAGATATATATTATTGTTGTCAATGTATTCCGTTTAGTGTTCATTATTGTCGTCAATGTGTTCCGTTTAGTGTTCTCCGTTCTTTGTTGTTTTTTATCTCAATACTTAGGGCCTGTTTGGTATGGGGAAGATTTAAGGAGGGAAAGAAATTTAGAAGAAAGAAAGGAAGGGAAGGGAAGATTTTGAAAAATGAGGGAAGATGGTTTGAGGGAAGATGAGTTGTTTGGTAGGAAGAAAATGAAAGGGTGGTAGTTGGTAAAGAATTAAGAAATGTCTATTTTACCCTCAAAAGTAATAATTTAAAATAAAAAAAAAAGTGGACCCGGGGGTAAAATTGTCAAAAGTGTGGGAAGATTGGAGGGAAAGGTGAAATCTTTCCAAATTTGGAGGGATTTGATCTTCCCACATATGTGGGAAGATTGGTGGGCCCGGGGTGGGCTCGGGAAGATAATTTTTTGAAAAGATTGGTCTAAAATGCGTACCAAACGAGGGAAAATTCTAATTTTCCTTTCCTTTCCTATGAAATCTTTGTACCAAACGGGCCCTTAAAAATCAGTTTCTGAATGCATCATTTAACAGTCCAGGTTTCGAGTCCACTTTACTCATAATTTAGAATTATATGTTTTCTTCCAAAAAGCATAATAAATATTAGGAGATTGAGTTTGGATTCCTTAATCACTAAATATAATTTATTGATGATTATTTTTCTAATTTCTTTTTTTATATTTGCTAACGATTGATTTTTTTTTTCCCCTATCTCCATATTAATCAAGAAAAAGTAAGTTATTGATGATTATTTTCTAATTGTTTTACCAAACAATGATAAATGATAGGGGATTTAGTTTCGTATAATAAACATCAAAGATTTAGTTTGGATCCACTAATCAATAAATATAATTTATTGATGATTTTTTGTCTAACTTATTTATATTCCTAATTTGGTTATAATTGGTTTGGTTTTTGTTTTTTCATCGTAATTCATTATAGGTGGTTGAGATTGAGTGCAAAAATATTAATTTAAATTTAAATAATATCAAGGTCTTTATGAAATTCTCTTTCTTTCTCAAGCTTGTATGCTCTTGAGAACATATGAGTGAGCAAAATAAAATAAAAAAGGCATATATAAGTACCAACACTTACAGTCAGGAAATCAAGCCGAGTCCATTTAAGGCCTAGCCTTTAAGGGCCGGACTTATAAGATAGAAGCTCTAAATGAAGTCGAGCTTAAGAGAACAAACTTTGTAGGGCTAAGAGTTTAAAAGGGCCGGCTCATTAGGCCCATTATTATTATTATTTGCATACATATAACTGAACATTATCTTCCTTATTCATTTGTTGAATATAAATGGGTCGAAGAACTACTAAGGACATTGAATCTTAATATGAGACTCGTGACCAGAAAAACAATGACAACTTATGTGCAAAAATTCTTCCGCCAACAAAGGGATATTTTGAAACAAAAATTGAAGAACAATATTGATAGACTATAGTTCATGACATTTAATTGTTGGACTACTGTGACTTTGAAGGATATATATGTTTGATTATAAATTAGTGATTGTGTTTGTTTATTTCATAATGCATGTTGTTTAGACATTAATATTGATAACATTTATTTGATAAATTGGAATTTTAATTTTTGTAATTTACTGATTATATTTCTTTAGAAAAAAAAACGCAAGAAAAATAGTTAATATTTAGAAAAATAGCTTTCGGCCCTGGACTGCATTCTCTCGAGTCAGGCCTTAAAAAACATATATTTTTCGTATCCATGACTAAAAGGGTCATCCCTTCAAAAGCCGACCCTAATTTCTAGTTCTACCCACACCTATAACTGACCTCATATAGTCTAGATATAAACTTCCTCGTGCAACACATCGACACCAATACTTGTTATTCTTAAAAATTTGTGTAAAAACGCTTGTAAAATCAACCAAAAAGAGACTTGTAAAATAATCACCACTTGCATTTCTGTTTGGAGAAAGTGCACATTGCAAGATGTGAAACACTATATTCTTAAAATGTAATAAATAATATAGGTTTAATGTTCCTGTTTTTGTGTAGAAATATTTTTTCTGCTATACTCACATAAAAGTAAGTGGGTTCCACTAATATTTTCTCTTTCTTCTTTTTATAATACGACCTATTCACTATTATGTAAATGTGGTTCCTGCATCAACAGCAGAAACATTAAACCCAAAAATATTCCTTTTCCATTAAAAAAAAGTGAAAAATATAGCAAATAAATAAAAAGGCTTACAAAATAAGCAACACCTCTTACAATTATCGAAAATTCTTGATACAAAATCTCTTTCATTTGTCCCTAAAAAATTTCCCTAAATTTAAAGGATCCATACCCTTTTTATAACATTCTATAACCTTTTAGTATTTTTTTTTTTAATATATAAAAGACGAGGCTTAGGAGCCTAAATAACCTGTTAGTAGTTGTTAGGCCTCAACACAATCTTATAAAGAGATATACTGATCCTCTTCTACTTCTTTTCTAAAAGATAACTCGAAAATCATTTAAATTTTAGGTTATTATAACTTTTAGAAATTGAGGGTGTTACAAAACAGTATCAGAGCCGAGGTTCAACTTGGGTTCGCTTTTGATACTAACTCAAGGGATCAAAGATCCCAGAGTTAAGTAAATAAATGAGTAAAATGGTAATAATAATCATAATTAAAACGTGAGAGATGGGTAGTGAAGGATTATTTCCTCATCCTTTAAAAATAAATTATTTCTTTGAAATTCTAATAATTGTTTGTTAGAAATTCTTTTGTGACGTGTTATGTGATTATTATTAACATGTGAATTTTTATTTCAGTTTCGAGGACGAAACTTGTTTTAAGGAGGGTAGAATGTAATACCCCAAATTATTATAATAATAAAAATAACAATAATATAGTAATAATAAAATTTAATAATAATAATAATATAGTAAATAAAGATTTAGAATTTAATAATATTTGTATTATTTTATAATTTATTAATTGGTAATAATTATAGTAATAACAAAAATTTAGAATTTAATTGTATTGTTTAAGAATTTATTAATTAGCGATAGTTAAAGAGCACAACCCATAGCTAAACCCTAAATTTTAATTATAAACTTAGGTCTAGCCTAGAACGCTCAATACTTTTCTCTTCCGCTACTTCTTCTTCTCCAATCCTCGTTATGTACTCTTGTCAATTGTTCTCCTAAGAGGTTAGCAACGGAGACCAGGTAATCCTAATCCCTATGAGTCTTAGGTCAGTTTTATGTAAATTTTGATAGGTAATCATATTTTTTATAACAATAAGAATTAACATTAAATACGTGTACAAATACATTTTCCTTCTCTTTGATTTATGTGAATAGCTTTCTGCAAAGTGGTTTAATATTGAATATAAGATGCCTTGCGTTGCACTGCCTGGGTTTTCGATTTAGGTGAATGAATTGAATATATATAGGTTTCTTCTTCTTAGCTTGCGTGCTTGAACCTATGTAATATGGCTGTGCGTTTTTCTTGATGGATTGAACACAATTCTTGCCTCGCCTGTGTGCTTCAATTCCATGAATATACCTATGCATTTTTTTGTGTTTGTAATTGAAAACCATTGCTCGCCTCTGAATATAAATATAAACATATATATATATTAAATCCATTTACTAAGTTAATAATCCCAATTTTCTTTCTCTGCATGGTTAATGTTGCATATTTCCGCACGTTGCTAATCTCCACAATAAAAGGGATTAAGTTATTTAGTTCTTTTAAATGTTTATTGTGTGCTGATTTTTTTTTATATATAATATTATAAGCATGTGGTTAGCTATTTTTTTTGGGAGGAGTGGAGTCATTTTAATTTACCTTACCAAGTCTGTTGGGTAGTGATATTAGTAATCCTAGATATTAGCTATGATCCTAGATTTTAGCTAGAATAAATAGAAATATAAAATGTAATTAAAATATTAAATATATTGTATTGTAATAAATTGTAATAGGAATATATTAATTATATTATTATTAATTATATTATATAATATAATCTATTTCTATTTATATTAATTATATTAATATTTCATATTATACATATATTTTTTTATTTATATTATTTATATTAGAAAATCTTATTATATCATCTATTTATTATATAGAATATATATCCGTTTATTTTAATTTTATATATTTACCCTTTCTATGCTAACTATGTTAAAAGAATTGTGCAATCACAATGTAATGGTTATATATTATTCATTATTTATCAATACATTAATTTTAATGTTTATGCTAGCTGATGCTATATTATTTGATATTACTTTTATTTATTCTTTCTTCATATAATATCTCCTCACAATAAAATAGGATATGAACAAATTATATGTAAAATATCCTTTTATCCTATATTTAATTAAATAATAGAAAAGCGTATGAAAGATAATTAAATAAGTATAAAATATTAATAAATTCAATTTGGGCACTTTAGTGCATAGAAATAATGTAGGGATTTTATTATGTGTGTATTTCAAATAATTAGACTTTACTCAGATATTTGAGTTATAATATGTGTTGGCTCTTGTATTGAATATTTGAATTACTATACTTTTGAATAATTTAGAAAGTCATGATGCCCTTGAGTAACCGATATATTTAATGAAGAAATTAATAATTGTGACAAGATTGAATTTCATGATTTTGTGTGATTAAAATGAATTAATAGTGGGAGGATAGTTTTTGGATGGTATCTCCCAAAGTGATGAACACAACTTTTGGGCTTTATGCCACTGATGTGAAAAAATAGTATTCTTTCTTCCCAAAGTGGTGTCTGGCAGGTTTTCGGGACACTAGTAGCAACTTTGGGAAGAGGTGTGCACATTAGGAAGAAAATGATTTATGGCCAACTTGATGATTTGTGACTGGCAGGTTTCCAGTGTTAGTTCTCAGAGTGTTTTAATGATCACTAACAATTGTAAACAATATTGGAATGATTTGGCAAGTCAAAGATATTTTAAAACTTGTGTCTTTCCTTCTGTCAATATCAAACTCGAGCCTGACAGTGTTAAACTCAAGCCTGGATTTGACAGAAAAGACAAACTTGCCTAGCCAAAATTCAAACTCGAGACTGAACCTCAAGTTTAAAATCAAACCTTTGGTAGTTTGCTTGAACTCGAGCCTATTTGTGACAAACTCAAGTTCATTAGTTCCAGAGAGCTTCTTGTCTTTTGAAAATCTGATTCAAATTCAAAACTTCTACTCAAACCTCAAGTTTGTAAAAGTTCAAAGAAATTTTTTAGAAGTATGAACTCGAGCCTGGAAGCCTCAAACTCGAGTTCAAAAGTTCCAGAGAGCTAGAGCTGTTTCTCAAGCCTTTTAAACTCGAGCCCTTTTGCTAAACCTCCAATTTTGATTTATTAAGTTTTCCCAGAAGTTCTCTTTGAGAGGAGAACTCGAGTTCACACTAATGAACTCGAGTTCATGTGTCTCTAAAAGATAGTATATCAGAAGAACTTCCAGTTTGCATTTCAAACCTCAAGTTTGTCTCTTAAAATGAATTTTGACATAAAGTGTCAAACTCGAGTTCATCATTAACAAACTCGAGTTTGATGGTCTGTTCAAATGAATTTCAAAATGCTTTCACGATGGTTTGAGAGCAAACTCAAGTTCACTGAGCCTGAACTCGAGATCAATCATAAATCTTTCTTACAAACCTCAAGTTTACAACACAAACCTCCAGTTTGATTTTGGCAGAGACAAATTCCCAGAACTAAATGAAGGACAAACTCGAGCCTAACATTAACTCGAGTTTGAAGCTCCAGATCTGAAAAACGCAGATGAACTCAGAATTCCAAATCTGATTCTATCTTCATGTTTTTAAGTTACCCATTCAATCTACTTGTTATATCTATCTCTCATCAGTGTAACTGAACTTTTCTAACACATTTATTCATGAGATTACAAAAGATCTTCTGATTGGTCTGAGATTCAAAAAGAAAGTTATTTTCGGAAACTTACGAAAACTGAGGAAAGCTGTTACTCAAGATCATCTAGCCGTTAAAGGACATCATATAGCCGTTGTGCAACATCTCCAACGGATATATACCTTAAAAAGAAGACCAGAATCAAGGAAGTCTGTAAAATAAACTCTCAACAGCCATATTTTGGACAAAGAGTGATTTCAGCAAAACAAGATCAAGACATAACACCTGCAAACAGCTATATTTTCAGAAAGGAAATAGCTCCAACGAATCTATAACGTTCACAAGCCTCAAAGCACTATATATAGATGAAGATTCGAAGGAGAAAAGATAGAGAACTGAAATTCTACATTACTACTCAACAATATCAGTGAAAGAGTTGTTATCTTGAATTATTGTACTTCAGTGATTAACAATATCCACTCTTAGAAGAGAGTTCTTTTCTGTAATCAAATTTTCTGTAAGGATCTCAAAGTAGAAGGACCTTGAGATTGGGTTATTCAATTACAACTTGTAAGGGGGAGTGTGTTCAAGGTTGTGAAACACCCTTTGTTTGCAGAATCTGTAATTGTCTAGAGAGATAGTGGAAATCCCAGAGTGACTGGGGACTGGACGTAGGTCATTAGAGTGGACCAAACCAGGATAATTTCTCTGTGTTCTGCTTTTCTTCCCTTCTTACTCCCTTACTTTCGGTTCCATCGGATTTCTGGCAAAAACAGAGTATATTTCTAAAGAATTTTAAAAATCCCCAATTCACCCCCCCTCTTGGTGATTCAGCCACATTTTCATTTGATATCAGAGCAAGGTCTTCTTTAAAGAGCTTAACATCTCGAGAAGGATCACTATGGAAGGAATCTTGCCCGATGGAGCCTCTATCAACCGTCCCCCAGGTTTTAATGGTGAGCATTATTCTTTTTGGAAAGCTAAATTCAAGGTTTTTGTTTTAGCCACAGAATATGGCCTATGGAAGGTATTTGGAAAAGGAGACTATGCTCCAACAATTGAGAGAGAAGGAATCAGAATTCCAAAATCTGAAGAGAACTATGATGAGAATGATAGAAGAAACATCACTCTCAACAGCAAGGCCATACTCATGCTACAAAGTGCCTTGAGCCAACAAGAGTACTTCCGTGTATGCACTCTAAGTTCAGCAAAAGCAATGTGGGATGCCTTGGAGATAGCTCATGAAGGGACAACTGGAGTCAAATAGAATAGAGTCAACACCCTCATGACAGAATATGATCTCCTTCGCATGAAACAAGGAGAATCCATTGGTGAGTTCCAGTTGAGATTTACTCATTTGATTAACCAACTTGCTTCTTTAGGAAAAGTATATGAACAATCTGTTCAAGTGAGGAAGATCCTAAATGTCCTCAACAAAGAATGGGAGGCAAAGGTTGAAAGCAGGAGCTTTATACCCAAGAGGGGGGGTGAATTGGGTATCTTTAAAATTTTCGAAACTTGTTCTGTTTTTTATCACTCAGAACAGGGCACAACAGAGAGGATAAGGAGAAGAAGCTAAACACAATGCAATTTATACTAGTTCGGTCCTTTCCTGACCTACATCCAGTCCCCAAGCCTCACTTGGGATTTTCAATCCACTAACTCAACAATATTGATTACACACTCTGCACTAAGAGTTGTTCTCTCACTAGAACACACTCCCCCTTACAAGTTGTAATCAATACACCCCAACTACCAAGTCCCCTGACTTGTAGTTATCTCAATCAATAAATGATTTACAAGTATTTGACTCTCTTACAGAGTAGATATGATGAACACTGAAGTGCTTGTATCAAGTATGATACTTTACAAGTGAAAGCTAATACACAATAAATGAACTTAGTAGAATTTCGCTCAGAGTAGGTGTATCAACTGTAAATGAAGTTAATGCTCTCTATTTATAGGTAGAGAACATTAAATGACCGTTGTAGAATGATTCCAACCGTTTGAATTGATTTGCTCTGAGTCTGGTCATCTTCTCTCTCTAAACATCTGCTAATCCAAGGCTTAATGATGTCTGATGTGGCTCTCTGAGTTTCTGCCCGTTGGAATTGACTTTACTTGATGTAGTAAACATTCTTTAACGTTAACAAGGCGTGCTCAGATGGATTAGCTGAAAGTAGATGAGATTGAGCAGGTGCATTAAATGCACTGTTCACCTTTTTGCTTTTTCTCACAAATCTTCAATAATCTTGATCTGTGCTAACTGAAAAACACTCAACAAACTTGTTAAACATATCTAGGATCATGAGTGAATGATATATGAAAGCAATTAGATCAAACAACAAGGTATAGCAGATTTCACAAACTTGAAAAAGCACCAACGGTCACAAACCTTGAGGTTAGTTCATCCAACCTCGAGGTTGACTCGAAAACTTCAGGCAAACACAGGATTTAAAACATCCAACCTCGAGGTTGCAAAGTGAACCTCGAGGTTTCTCTTAGAAAGAAACCTTCTGAAAAATCTTATTAACTTACAAACCTTGAGGTTCCAAAGGTAACCTCGAGGTTTGAAGATTGTTTCAAAACTTCATTTTTCACTGGAGCCCGACAACCTCGAGGTTGTAAATCCATACTCGAGGTTGGCCTTTGAAAATACAAAGTTCAATATTAAACATAAAGCTCAGCCTCGAGGTTACAATATTAACCTCGAGGTTTTCAATGCTTTGAAAACCAGTTTGCTCTCTGTATGTCACAATACTCGAGGTTGAAATACCATACTCGAGGTCAACAGGTTTTTCTTCAAACTTAAGTTTCAAAATAAAATGTCCAACCTCGAGGTTGAAACATGAACCTCGAGGTTTCCATGTTTGAAGAAAAACAAGACCTTTCTGTATGGATTAAACCTTAAGGTTTGTTTTTCATACTCGAGGTTGCAAGTGTTAATGAAGAAACTTGGGTTTTCCAAGAAGACCAGAACCTCGAGGTTGACTTCTCAACCTCGAGGTTTCACATAGTATTTGTGAAACCAAGTTTTGTAACATCAGAACACTTGACTTTTTAAAGATTCTGTAAGGTCAAACCTCGAGGTTACAAACCCAACCTCGAGGTTTGCTCTTAAACAGAGTTTTGACACTTAAGAGCAAAACCTCTTCAATTGATTGTAGTTGTTGACAATCATCAAAACCATCAGAGAACTAACAAAGGTCACTGCCATCGAAGAAGCACGTGGAGAATCAATGACATCTGTAGCAGCTCTCTTTGGAAGTCTCTCTGAATATGAAGCTAAACTAAAATTCAAGAAAGGACTTGAAGAAGTGCATGGGAAGAGTAAGAGTATAGCTCTCAAAACCTCTAAAGAACCTAAGTCTGATGATGATGAAGAAAATGAGGATGATGATGATGAAGAGATAAGTCTGATGGTCAGAAAATTCAAGAAATTTTTTAAAAGGGATCAGGCCAACAGAAAATTTCACAATAGTAGTTCAAACACAGAAACAAAGAAGTCCATCACATGCTATGAATGTGGACAACCCGATCATTTCAAATCTGATTGCCCACAGCTCAAGAACAAAGAAAAGAAATCAAACAAATTCAAAAGAAGAGCTTATGTCTCAGGCATATGGGGAGATAGCTCATCTGATGAAGATGAAGCTAAAGAGGAAGAAAGAACCAACATCTGTCTTGTAGCTCAAGAAGAATCTAATAATGAAGAGGTAAATACTTCCAACTTTTCTTATGATGAGTTATCTTCTGAGTATGATTTACTTTTTATTGAATTTAAAAAAATTGCAAAGGAACTTTCATCAGCCAAGAAGAAAATCAAATTTCTAGAAAAACAAGTTCAACATACTTCTTCTCCTACTATAGCTTCTGAAAACAATGTTGAGAAAAATGTTGAAAAAAATTGTAAAAAGTGTTGTGTTTTAGAAAAGAAAATTTTGCTTCTTACTAAAACTCTTGAAAAATTCACTAATGGTAGTGAAATGCTAAATGTTATTTTAAATCAACAAAGGTTTACAAATGATAAGTCAGGAATTGGCTATGAAACTGATTTTGATAAACAAAAGGGAAAGAAGAAAATTGGACATAAAACATACATGAATTATTTTCAAAAAACTGTGCATTCATCCAATCCTTTTGCTCACTGCAACTATTGCAATCGTAAAGGTCACACTACTTCTTCCTGTTTTCATAAAAGAGAAGGTAAAAACAAACCCATAGGTAATTATCAATGGGTACCAAAAGGATCCTATAAGGGTCCTAAGACACTAACTAACCCAAAAGGACCCAAGAAAAAGTGGGTACCTAAGTCTTGATATTTTATGTCTTGCAGGTTTGTCTTAGAGCATCAAAATCCAATAAGTGGTTTATTGATAGTGGATGCTCAAGACACATGACAGGGGATCAATCAAAATTTGCAACAATCAAATCAAAAGATGGAGGCAAGGTAACATTTGGTGGAGATCAAACAGGCAAGATTACTGGAGTTGGAGATATTGGAAACACCAATGAACCAAAAAAATCAAAGATGTATACTTTGTTGAAGCCTTATGCCACAATCTTCTGAGCGTAAGTCAAAGTACAGATAAAGGTAACTTGGTTATCTTTAATTCAGAAGAATGTTTAATCGTTAGCAAAGATACTCTTCCCCTAGAAGAAATCAAGTCTAAAGCATTGTTCAGAGCACCAAGAGAAGGTATTAGAACAGATCATGGAGGAGAATTTGACAATCAATCCTTTGCTGAGTTCTGTGAAAGCATAGGAATTGATCACAACTTTTCAGCCCCAAGGACTCCTCAACAAAATGGTGTAGTTGAAAGAAAAAATAGAGTCCTTACAGAGATGGCAAGATCAATGCTGAATGAAAACAAAACATCTCAAGCATTCTGGGCTGATGCAATATCAACAGCATGTTATATTTCAAACAGAGCATATATACGAAAGAAACTAAACAAAACTCCCTATGAGCTATACAAAGGAAGGAAGCCTAACTTAGCACATCTACATGTGTTCGGATGTAAGTGTTTCATCCACAACAATGGTAAGGATAACTTGGGTAAGTTTGATGCCAAAGCAGATGAAGGTATTTTTCTGGGTTACTCTAATAGAAGTAAAGCCTATAGGATATTTAACATTCGAACCCGTTGTGTAGAAGAATCTGTACATGTTGTGTTCTGTGACTTATCCTCTAACAAACTTTTGAATAATGATGATGATGAACTTATTTTGAAAAATCAATCTCAAACTTCTGAAAACAAGCATCTTCTAAAACCTCCTTCTGATTCAGAAGTACAAGATGTTTTTGAAACAGACTCTCAAAACCATTTTGAAAATCCTGAACCATCACAGCCTAAAGCTTGGAAATATAATAAAAATCACCCTTTAGACCAAGTAATAGGTGATGTTAGTCAAGGTGTTAGAACCAGAAAAAGTACATTGAATGAAGTTACATTTTCTGCTTTTATATCTCACATTGAACCTTCAAAAATTGATGAAGCTCTTTCTAACAATGATTGGGTGATCGCAATGCAAGAAGAATTACACCAATTTGAAAGAAATCAAGTTTGGGATTTGGTACCTAGGCCTAAAGACCATCCGGTCATTGGGACTAAATGGGTATTCAAAAACAAACGTGACGAATCTGCAATCATTATCAGAAACAAAGCAAGATTGGTTGCAAAAGGCTATAATCAAGAAGAAGGAATTGATTATGAAGAAACTTATGCTCCAGTGGCAAGATTGGAAGCCATAAGAGTTCTTATAGCCTTTGCTTGTGTTAAAGGAATAAAACTTTTTCAAATGGATGTAAAAAGTTCCTTTTTAAATGGTTTCATACAAGAAGAAGTTTATGTTGAACAACCTCCTGGTTTTCAAAATGAAAAATTTCCAGATCATGTTTATCATCTCAAGAAAGCTTTGTATGGACTTAAGCAAGCTCCTAGAGCTTGGTACGAACGCTTAAGCAAATTTCTTCTTGATCAAGGCTTTGTTAGAGGAAAAGCTGATACCACTCTGTTTATTCGAACCAATAAGCTAAATGAAATTTTAGTTGTACAAATATATGTGGATGATATCATATTTGGTGCTTCTAATAATAGTTTGTGTGAAGATTTTGCAAAGAAAATGCAGGGAGAATTCGAAATGTCTATGATGGGGGAACTTAATTACTTTCTTGGTATGCAAATAAAGCAAAAGAAGGATGGCATCTTTATATCACAGACGAAGTATCTAAATGATCTATTAAAGAAGTTTGGACTAGATCAATGCAATGGTACAGACACTTCTATGAGCACAACTACTTCATTGGATGGAGATGAAGAGGGAAAAGACTTCAATATCACAAAATATAGAGGAATGATTGGATCATTACTCTATCTAATAGCAAGCCGCCCAGACATCCAATTCAGTGTTGGAATGTGTGCAAGATTCCAATCAACTCCAAAGGAGTCACATGCTGAACATGTGAAAGGAATCTTCAGATACCTTGCTGACACTAAGACTCTAGGATTGTGGTTTCCCAAAGGCCAACCAGAACATTTGGTGGCATATTCAGATTTAGACCATGCCGGATACAAAACCAATAGGAAAAGCACAAGTGGACAGTGTGAATTCTTTAGTGGGTCACTTGTGTCATGGTTTAGTAAGAAACAAACAACGGTAGCTGTATCATCCACTGAAGCTGAATATGTAGCTGCCTCAAGTTGCTGTGCACAAGTGTTATGGCTCAAACAACAACTTTCAGACCTAGGAATCAACTTGAAGGAAGTTCCAATACTATGTGACAATACAAGCACAATAAGTTTGGCCAAGAATCCAGTCCAACATACTCGAACCAAGCATATTGATGTGAGACATCATTTTATCAGAGATTATGTTCAGAAAAAGGAAGTCAAGGTCATGTTTATTCCAACTGATCTCCAATTGGCAGACATTTTCACAAAACCATTAGCAAAAGAACAATTTAACTTCATAAGAAAAGAATTGGGAATGGTAAATCCCAATGAACTGTAAGTATTTCTTACCCAATTCAATGTTAGTTATGGTTTTGCTGATGATTTGTCACTAACTTAAGCATCAGAGTATCTAGATATGTTTTATGCAGAATGTTTATGTCCCAAACTTGCTGAAATTATGGACAAACTCGAGCCCGTGTTTGTTAAACTTGAGCATGTAAGAGACAGAGAAGAAATGGGAGTCTGATGAATGAGCAAACTCGAGCCTGAGAAGGATGAACTCGAGCTCGAGAGAGACTGAGAAGAAGTGAAAGGCAAAGCAAGAGTGAACTCGAGTTCATTAGTAAATGAACCTCAAGTTCATTTTTGGCAGAAAGCAAGACTGGAACCCAGACATGGTGAACTCGAGCCCATAAGTGACGAACTCGAGTTCGTGCATCACAGAGAGCAACCCTGGAGAAAAATCATCCTGAACTCGAGCCCGTAAGTGAGAACCTCAGGTTCACGAGGAAACTCAAGAGTTCTCAGTACACTATTAAAGTCCAGGTAAGTGAGATTTAATGATGAACTCGAGCCTGCAAGGTGAGAACTCGAGTTCATCGTATGCCCTATATATACTACAGTTACAAACTCTTCATTTCACTTCACTCACACCTCCGGTTTGCCCTAATCCTCTGCGTCTTCTTCTTCCTTGGTCCTCTGCGAAAATGGCCTCTCAATCCTCAAATCCCAAAGACACAAACCCTAACCCTTCTCAATCCCTATCTCAAACACAATCTGGTCGCCCTGTACGAACAAAATCTCGCTCTACTCGTTTAAGTTATGGGATTGACAAACGCATTCCAGGAGTTCAGGGGCAAAACGCTGAAGTTCCTTCTCCCAGATCCAACGGTGTTGTGATAAGAGAAGAAAGGACCAAGAAAAGAAATTATCCAGAGCAAATGGTTCCAGGGAAAGGGAAAGCTCCTCAATCCACAGCTGCTCAAAGGAAAAAGCAACCTTTTAAAAGGAAGAAGACAGCCGGTATCCCTTCCGTTCCTACTCCTGGCCAAGGAAGTGGTCAAGCTCAACCTCAATCTCAGGAACAAGGGACTCCTCAGGTATCTCAACCCTTACCTGCAATTTTGGAAATCTATAATCATAAAAGATGTCCACCTGGGTTCAATATAGAACCATGTAGAATGACAACAGAAGAGGGTAATTTGTTCAAAAAGAAATTTGACGAGAAGAAGAAATTTTGCCCTATTGTTTATGTAGATATGGCTAAGTTAAAAGAGGAATGTGATTTGGATTTAAGCCCATGGATGAAACCATTTGAATCTCTTATTTCAATCAAAGCACCTTATAGTCCTAAATTTGTGAAAGTCTTTTACTTTCACATGAAATCTGATAATGTACTGAACTCTGAAGGTGATTTGGTAGAGGAGAGAATTGTCACAAAGGTTAGAGGCCAGAAAATCACAATTACTCCTAATTACTTGAACTCTATCCTTCAAATTACCAACCCTCCCAAGCCTGAAACTCACAGATATAAGCAACAGGCTATATTTAGTTTACTTAGACCAGATGAGCCTATTCCTGATGCCTTAGAGATACTAAATCTTACTCCAGCTGCCATGCCTCTAAGAAACCGAGCAATCTGGTATATTTACTCTAGGAATCTCCTACAGAAGGGAGGAAATTTTACCCATTTTGCCAAGAAAGATTTTAATATCTTCGCCTCCATCCTAGACGAACAACCACAAAATGTAGGTTACTGGCTTTTTCAAGAAATGGCAAAGTTTGCATTTCATTCACGCCAATCATCCCAGATTCCCTTTGCCAGCTTGGTTTCAGTGATTCTGTTTCATGAGAAGATTTGGCACTTGGCTGAGAATGATTCTCCTCAATTTCCAGCCGAATTTGGGCAGCATATCATGAACTTAATGAAGACTCATAGGCCTGAGTATTCGGATCAGTCTAGAGCTCCAAGGAAGTCCAAGCCAGCAACATCCAGAGCCACACAGTCCAGAGCTGAGGAAGCTCAAAGTGCTCCACCTGCCTCTGATATTGAAACAAAGGTCCAAGAAATTGTGGACAAAGCTGTGTCTGATCTGATTGAAGGAATTGAATTAGCTGTGGGAAAATTGGTTGCCGAGGTGAACAAAGGGCACAACAATTTAGTAGATACTCAAGAAGCCTTCAGAGTTGAACAAGAAGCACTGAAGACTCAAGTCAATGAACAGACCTCTACTATGTCCACTCTGTTGGTTACAATGATGAACTTAAGCGACAAGATGGACAAGATCTTGAAGTCTCAGTCTCCGGATGCTTCTACCTCTGTACCTGCCCCAGACTCAGATCCTGTTCATGCTCAGCCTGCACAGTCACCTCCCTCTGCTCCTATACCTTCTACTTTCACATCCTATGCTGAGCCACTAGCCATAGTACCCTATGTCCCAACTGAGCCTATCTCTTCTTCCCCTCCTTTTGATGATGCCAAAGGGGGAGAAAGTGTGGAGTGAATGTTGATTGTTTTGTAACCCTTGTAGCTTTTGTAACTTTTGTAGTTATTTTGGGATTCTGCGAACATTTTGATCAGTTCGAATTTTCTGTGCATCTTAAATCTCTTCTGTGATATGACATATGAAGTTTCAGTTATATATGTTCTGTTTTGCTTCTGGTATATGTCTTGAAGTTTGTCTCTGATAATTTGGTTAAGTCTCTGATAATCTGCAAAATTGTTTTTCACAAAACAAATCTTTGATATTCTACTCCTGGTATATGTTTTCTGATAAGCTGATCAAATCTCTGAAATTGGTTTTCACAAACTGAATTTCAAAATGAATTTCAAACTAAGTTTCCCAATCAATTGTTTACAAGTGTTGTCATCATCAAAAAGGGGGAGAATGTTAGTTCTCAGAGTGTTTTAATGATCACTAACAATTGTAAAAAATATTGGAATGATTTGGCAAGTCAAAGATATTTTAAAACTTGTGTCTTTCCTTCTGTCAATATCAAACTCGAGCCTGACAGTGTTAAACTCAAGCCTGGATTTGACAGAAAAGACAAACTTGCCTAGCCAAAATTCAAACTCGAGACTGAACCTCAAGTTTAAAATCAAACCTTTGGTAGTTTGCTTGAACTCGAGCCTATTTGTGACAAACTCAAGTTCATTAGTTCCAGAGAGCTTCTTGTCTTTTGAAAATCTGATTCAAATTCAAAACTTCTACTCAAACCTCAAGTTTGTAAAAGTTCAAAGAAATTTTTTAGAAGTATGAACTCGAGCCTGGAAGCCTCAAACTCGAGTTCAAAAGTTCCAGAGAGCTAGAGCTGTTTCTCAAGCCTTTTAAACTCGAGCCCTTTTGCTAAACCTCCAATTTTGATTTATTAAGTTTTCCCAGAAGTTCTCTTTGAGAGGAGAACTCGAGTTCACACTAATGAACTCGAGTTCATGTGTCTCTAAAAGATAGTATATCAGAAGAACTTCCAGTTTGCATTTCAAACCTCAAGTTTGTCTCTTAAAATGAATTTTGACATAAAGTGTCAAACTCGAGTTCATCATTAACAAACTCGAGTTTGATGGTCTGTTCAAATGAATTTCAAAATGCTTTCACGATGGTTTGAGAGCAAACTCAAGTTCACTGAGCCTGGACTCGAGATCAATCATAAATCTTTCTTACAAACCTCAAGTTTACAACACAAACCTCCAGTTTGATTTTGGCAGAGACAAATTCCCAGAACTAAATGAAGGACAAACTCGAGCCTAACATTATGAACTCGAGTTTGAAGCTCCAGATCTGAAAAACGCAGATGAACTCAGAATTCCAAATCTGATTCTATCTTCATGTTTTTAAGTTACCCATTCAATCTACTTGTTATATCTATCTCTCATCAGTGTAACTGAACTTTTCTAACACATTTATTCATGAGATTACAAAAGATCTTCTGATTGGTCTGAGATTCAAAAAGAAAGTTATTTTCGGAAACTTACGAAAACTGAGGAAAGCTGTTACTCAAGATCATCTAGCCGTTAGAGGAGATCATATAGCCGTTGTGCAACATCTCCAACGGATATATACCTTAAAAAGAAGACCAGAATCAAGGAAGTCTGTAAAATAAACTCTCAACAGCCATATTTTGGACAAAGAGTGATTTCAGCAAAACAAGATCAAGACATAACACCTGCAAACAGCTATATTTTCAGAAAGGAAATAGCTCCAACGAATTTATAACGTTCACAAGCCTCAAAGCACTATATATAGATGAAGATTCGAAGGAGAAAAGATAGAGAACTGAAATTCTACATTACTACTCAACAATATCAGTGAAAGAGTTGTTATCTTGAATTATTGTACTTCAGTGATTAACAATATCCACTCTTAGAAGAGAGTTCTTTTCTGTAATCAAATTTTCTGTAAGGATCTCAAAGTAGAAGGACCTTGAGATTGGGTTATTCAATTACAACTTGTAAGGGGGAGTGTGTTCAAGGTTGTGAAACACCCTTTGTTTGCAGAATCTGTAATTGTCTAGAGAGATAGTGGAAATCCCAGAGTGACTGGGGACTGGACGTAGGTCATTAGATTGGACCGAACCAGGATAATTTCTCTGTGTTCTGCTTTTCTTCCCTTCTTACTCCCTTACTTTCGGTTCCATCAGATTTCTGGCAAAAACAGAGTATATTTCTAAAGAATTTTAAGAATCCCCAATTCACCCCCCCTCTTGGTGATTCAGCCGCATTTTCATCCGGGTCTACCATGGTTCTCTTCCTACTAAATAAACTAGCAGGTTTCCGGGTCTATATGAAATTAATAAAGATAATGAATAATATTTGATTCGGTGTGAATATATGTATGTGTATGTATATATTGATAGTTGATTCAATCACTGTGTGATTATATATTTGATTTAATTAATATATATATGAGTTGTATAAATTGTGTTTTGATTAGGATTACCAGCTTTTGCTGATGTTTGTGTTCATGGGCTGCAATGATCCTTCAGGGGAGCAGAATTTCAGTGAAACATGTGCTAAAAGTTGGGGCTAGCAGTGAGAAGTGAGGAAGCACCTTCATCTAATTTTATTTTATTTTATTCTGTTTGGAGTAAAACATATTTTGTTTAAGTTTTTTTTTTCATTATTGTAATAAGTAGCCTTGCACTTGTCCCAGTACAAATGCGGCGGTAACACTCCCCAAGGTTGTTTGTTTTGAATTTCAGTAATTCATTTATGAAAATCATTTAAATTTTAGGTTATTATAACTTTTAGAAATTGGGAGTGTTACATATATTTTTATTGAAGGAGAAAATATATAAATAGTATTTAAATTATTTTAAATAGATTATTCTTAATAAAAATTGGTATATTAAAAATATTACTGCCCTTTGTTTTTTTTTTAAATTCAAAAAAGGCTCTTTGTTTTTTGAAAAATAAAGGGCCATATGTGAGTATGTCTTTTTTTTTTTTTTTTTAAAGTATCACTTTATTGGCTTCTTCTTCTTCTTCTTCTTTTTTTTTTAAATACAGAAATTTTAGGAAAGGGGTTGGATTCACCCACAATTCAAGGGTAGGGCAAAATCTCCATTCCTCCTAAGTGATATCGATGTTGGACAGGGCGAGTCGTCTATTACCCTCAGATGATGTTAATCTAGACATCTAGGATACTTCCTCCAGCGTCTTGATCAACTCCAGGATCGAACTCCCTCCTTTTAGTGAGAGTATCTGACTCTTTTACCAGTTGAGCCCAATAACAAGGGGTATCACCTTATTGGCTTTAGTCCTTTGCATTATTGTGAATTGTGATCAATGAATAGTATCTATGTTGAAGTTGAAATTAGTATCCTTGTCATATTTGGTTTCTCCTGACTTTTTTTTGATCGAATGGTTTCTCTTGACTTGGAGCGCGCATTTATTATCAGATGAATAAATAGTCTAAATTTGATTAAAATAATTAAAATTTTATTTCTTAAAAATATACGATTGGGACAAATTAATATACAAATCGTTATAATATATTTTAGTGAGAATCCGATTGAAATACCAAAATTTAAGTTCAAGCCTATACTTTTAACAAACTATTGATGAGGCCAAGCCAGGTGGCCTAATTACGGAGTTTTGAATATTATTAAAATGCTAGAACTCCCTCCTATAATTAAAAAGGAAAATTGAAGGTAGGTGTCGCCCATAATTTATTATTTCAACGGGATTTATTTAATATTTTCTCTTTATTTTTAGTTAATTTGTTTACATCATGATATATATATTTTTTTTTAATAAAACAAACAAATACTTATCTATATAGACAATAGGGAAAAGCTTATTAAAAGCCTTTTAAAATATCCAAATGTTGAATTAGGCCTCTAAATATGACAATTCTAATTCACGTCATGTAACTGACTTCAGAATTTTATAATTGAGCGATTTTACCAATTTGCCCTGTTTTTCCACCTTCTTGCTTTCTCTCTCATTATTCTACCTCCCATGCAAAAAAGGGTTTTAAGATCGCCTCATTTAGACCAGGGTATCGCCGGAGTAGCGATGCCCCAGTCTTAAAGGAATGATTGGTGACAGTTCTGTAAATATAAAGAATATTTTGGACTGAATCATTTTTTCATAGATCTTAAATATATTATTCAGACCGGACTAAAAAACAACCGGTCTTTTAAATGTTATTAATAAAATTGAAATATCAATTACTTTATCGACAAATCTCATACAGCCAGACTACTATTTTCTGCGGTCCAAAAATAATAAGGAAAAATTTAAATATTAAGGTATTAACGTTTTAAGACCGAACATGTTTAATAACCAGTCTTAACACTTATTCTTTTAAGGCCAGACGTAAAATGCGGCCGGTACAAAATATAGAAAACGATTAAATAAAAAATTAATTAATTTTAAGACCTGATTTATATATGGACCGGTCTTAAAGGTTAACATTTAACACCAGGTACTAATTTATCCGGTCTTAAAGTTAAATAGTTTAAAACCGGACTTAAATTTTGGCCGGTACAACAATATTGAATAAAATCAAACAAATAATTAATTAGTTTCGTTTAATTTACTAAAAATTTGTCTAGACTTTTAGGACCGTATGTTTGTTAAACGTGCGCTCTTAAAAGTCCCGAGACTTTTAGGACCGTATATATGAATTGTCCGCTCCTAAAAGTCCTGACTACTTAAACTTTGGGACCGTATAGTTGTAAATACTGGTCTTAATAATCTTCTTTTAAATATTTGGCAAATCATTAATTCAAGACAAACAAGGTTCTGACATTCTTCTCAAGCTAGGACCTTCTATGTCATCGTTTTTACCTCTCCTGATTTGGAGCAGCATTATCAGTCTGCCTTTTCTTTGTCTTTTTTCTTTGTCGGAAAAAGAATGAAGATAATGAAAAAGACACTGAAAATCTTCAAATCAGGGCGAGGTAAAACCGACGACAACGACGGTCCAACTTTGAGAAGAATTGTCACTTTGTTTGTTTTTATCCAAATAAGGTAGACGATGTTTTTTTAAAAAATGTTCTTATCTGTATTCTGAGAATTTTTAATGTTGATCAAACGAGGACAATGTTTTGGTTGTTTCCTTTTTGTCGGAAAGAAAAAGAACAGAATGAAAAGGACAAGGCGATCGATATCATTTCTTTGCCTTCAAGAGATGCATTAATATTACTTGTGAATTTCCTTTTTTGTTTCTTTAGAAAAATTATATTAACGTTCGTGGGCGTTGAGTATCGCGGTCAGCTTGTTGTTTAAATTGAAACAAAAATAGAAAAACATATATAGAAATTGAAATAAAAATTTTATTTAATAATATTTTTTTTTATTTACATAAAAAAACATAAAAATATCTAATCCTCCCCATCGTTGTCGGAGGGGAGAGAGTCGCCGGAGAGGTTGGACACGTCGTCATCAAAAAGACAGTACTTAACGTTATGGGTGTCGAGTACCGCCATCACCTTATTGTTGACGACGTGATAGACCTGAAAAAGTTGGCCCATGCGTCAGTCTATATGATCGACACAGGCCAGGAAGTGCTGCATCATCTGGTAGAATGACGGGTTCGGAGGCAACGGAGGAAGGTACGGATTGTGAAGACCGGTAGGACGAGGAGGACTTGGTGGTGGTGGAGGACCTGGTGGTAGTGGAGCAGCCATTACGGTGGTGGAGGTTGTAAAAGTGATGGAGAAGAATGTGAAGAAAGTAAAGTAACAACAGGTTTAAATAAAGAACCCATCTTGAACAATGTGAAACGCATGAAACTTTAACGAGGAGCTGCATAGTTCCTCAGAATACAAGGAGTCGCCTAGTTGGGAAGTTTATCTGGAAGCCGAAGAGACTCTGAATCTATTCATTGCAGACACAACTTTTAAAAGACCCGTTCTTAAAAGTAATATTTTTAATTGATTAAAAAATAAAAGAATTTTAGGACCGGATAAAAGATAAAAAGTTAGTCTTAAAAGTAATTGAATTGATTAAAAAAATTAATAATACAAGTTTAGGACCAGATATATTATAAAAGGTAGATCTTAAAAGTATTTTGGAACCATATATTTATAAAAAGTAGATTTTAAAAGTAATTGAATTCAAAAAAGACTTTTAGGACCAAATATTTATAAAATACGCTCTTAAAGTAGAAAATCATCAATTGTATCTCTTCTGCTCTCTGCCCTTATATTAACTCCTCACAGTATTTCTCTGTCCTTATTAACTCCTCACTGCCTCCTAACTCCTCACCAGTAATTAAAATTTAAAGATCTAAACAAACCCTAAAAATCTCATCCCTCTCAGGGTTTATTTGGTATGAGGGGAGGGGAGAAAAAGTGGAAGGAGGAAAAATATTTTACCAATTATATGTATGTCTATGTATATATATATATATATATATATATATATATATATATATATATATGTATATATATATATATAATTTATAAAATTCACATCATATAAGCCCCATCGCTTTCCCATTTAAATCTCGCAGGACAGGACACAGATGGGGTCACAGTGTCACACCATTCAAGTACATATTTCATGCCTCAACACATTTTGTTTGCATTTACAATTCTTTTGAAATCAATTCAATAATCCGTCAACATGAAGAAAAAGGGAACACATAAGGTTTTTTTTGGTCAAGACAGGGTGGTTGTGAATAATCAATGATACATAAGAAAATTATTGAGAAGATAACACTAAAGTCGCAATTAAGAAAATAATATATGAAAAATCCTATATTGGTGTGATTTTCCTAAATTTTTTATAAGATCCTCTTATTAACAACAATCTTCTGTTTGTACTATCTATTAAAATTTTTATACTCTGATTTAAAAATAAATATTCATTAATAAGACTAATTATTAAAAGCCACTAACCAATTATTAAATAGTAATATTCCTGAAAAATTATTATATTTTAATCAAACTAACTTTACTTATATTTTTTATTGTTGAGAATTATTTATTCATCTCTTTATAAGAGAGGGAAGAGGAAAGGAAGAAAATATAAATTAAATGATTAGGGTCCATAGTATAGTTGGCAAAGGAAATAATTGTTGCTGGCTTCGACCTCTTCATTAATTCTTATCTAAGGAGTATTAAAACAAAAATATTAAATTAATAAAATGAGAAATAGTTTTTTTTCCACGCATATTAGATAGCAAAAATCCACCTTAGCGCTTAAGTAACTAAGATATTGTCAAAAAAGGCTTAAAAAAAAGTCACATATCAGAAAAGGTCATAGTTATTAATGTGTACTAATTTAATTGTTAAAATATAGTTGTTAACGTGTACTGATTTAGTTATTAATGTTATACTGATATAGTTAATGTTTCTGAGTGCCTGTTTGACCTAGCTTATTTTTAGCTTATCTTCTACTTATAAGTATAAACTAGGCCAAATAAGATTTTATAAAAGTCCTTATAACTATAAGAGCTTATTTTATAATGAAGAAAATGAGGAGCTTATTTTTAAATTCTTTTTTTATGAGCTCTTTTCTTTTAAAAAGAAAAAAAGAACTCATAATCTCTTGATCGAACAATACTGCCATTGCTATTGTCACCGCCACCGCCACCACCGTCGCCACCGCCACCACCACCACCACCGCCACCATCATCGCCATTGGCACCGTCATTGCCGTCGCCCCCGCCGTCGTCGTCCCACAACCACCACCGTCGCCACCACCACCACCACTACCGTCGTCGCTGTCGTTGCCCCACCACCACCACTATCACCATCACCACCACCGTCGCCGTTACCGCCACCGCCTCCGCCACCACCACCCTTTTATAATATAACTTTTATGATAATTTTTGCTAGAAAAAGTGTTTATGACAAAAATTTCGTTAAACAACTTATTTTGAATTTCTGCTTTTAAGTAACTTTTAAGTTAAAAAATTTATATAATCATTAAACAGTTTTTAACATTTTTTTTATAAGCTCTTTTTTTAACTTTAACTTAAAAATAATTTTTAAGCTAAAAATAAAAGGATTTAAATGGGCTCGGAGATGTGATTTGTTTTCTTTTTTTTTTTTTGGTCAACGATTTGTTTTCTCACATGTGATTTGCTTTTGGATATTTAACAGGATCTTAATTATTTGGATGGTAAGGGGGGATTTTCCCTACCATATTCGTATGCTCCGTATTTCGGATGGCTGGGGACCTAACTTAGGGACAACGCACGTGTCTATTGAATGCATTGTCGTCTCTCTCCTGTCCCCATCAGATTAATAACCAGCCTTATATATATCCTTGGTAAAAGGGCAAGTGTGGTGCTTTCTTTGGTTTTTTTTTTTTTTTTTAATTTGTTATTTTTTAAATAAATAATTACTATTTTACCACTCTTTTCAAAATATTTTCTAATGTACCACATTTAGTCGACTAAACCGTGGTTTAGTCGATTAAAAATCAAGATTTTTTTTTTTAATGTCCTAGACATTTAGTCGACTAACCCACTTGAGTTAGTCGACTAAATGTCGGCAGAGGGGTTTTTTAAAAACCCTAGCGGTGGCTTAATGGAACCCTAATCGACTAAATTACTCCCCAAACCTCTCTCCCTCTGTTTTTCTAACTATATTGCTGCTGAATCCGTTAATGGGTTGCGGAGGAAATTTCAATCTAGTGGCATTTGCGTCGTAATCGGTATGTTTTCATCTCCATTTTGTGATTTTCACCATAGTTTTTGCGTCTTTCTAAATTTTACTCTAGGGTTTTCTCGCGGGTTTTTCAGAATACACTCAACTAAAAAAAACCCGGTAGGTTTTCTAAACCCGATCGGCGTATTTAATGCAAAATTAATCGTCATTAATTTTTGAAATTCAAATTTTAGATCTGGATTAAAATATATTAATTATATCTATATGATAGATCTAAACTAATAATATTTATTTAATCCGTATTAAAAGCCAATCTGAAATTCAAATTTTGAATCTAGATTAAAAAATATATTAATTTTGGATTAAATAAATAGATTAGATAAAATCTATCAGATAGATTTAATTAATATATTTTTTAATCTAGATTCAAAATTCGAATTTCAGATCGGCTTTTAATACGGATTAAATAAATATTATTGGTTTAGATCTATCATATAGATATAATTAATATATTTTAATCCAAATCTAAAATTTAAATTTCAAAAATTAATGACAATTAATTTTGCATTAAATACGCCGATCGGGTTTAGAAAACCTACCGGGTTTTTTTTAGTCGAGCGTATTCTGAAAAACCTGCGAGAAAACCCTAGAGTGAAATTTAGAAAGACGCAAAAACTATGGTGAAAATCACAAAATGAAAATGAAAACATACCGATTACGACGCAAATGCCACTAGATTGAAGTTTCCTCCGCAACCCATTAACGGATTCAGCAGCAATATAGTTAGAAAAACAGAGGGAGAGAGGTTTGGAGAGCAATTTAGTCGATTAGGATTCCATTAAGCCGCCGTTGGGAGGTTTTTAAAAAACCCCTCTGCCGATATTTAGTCGACTAACCCAAGTGGGTTAGTCGACTAAATATGTTTAGTACTAATCCAAGTGGGTTAGTCGACTAAATGATTGGGACATTAAAAAAAAAAAATTTCCGCGATTTTTAGTCGATTAAACCACGGTTTAGTCGACTAAATGTGGCACATTAGGAAATATTTTGAAAAGAGTGGCAAAATAGTAATTATTTATTTAAAAAGTGGCAAGTAGGGAAAAAAGCCTGCTTTCTTTTAGAAAAATTAGAATATTTAATTGTATTTCATTTCCTAAAATATTTTTTAGTAAAATTCAATCTCTTAAAATAATTTCTAATCCAGTTTTGCCTTTAAAATATTTTTGAAGTAACCAACTTATATAATACTCCTTTTTTTTTTTTTTTTGGTTGTCCACCCGGTTCATTCCGACTAATCCAGATTTTTAAAACAATGCAATTGTAACTTTGCCGCAAGCTCCCAAAAATTTCTGTTAACTGGGCGTGGAAAACGATATTTGAGGATCTACAAAAATATTAATGATAGTGAAGACCCACAAGTTTTAAAATTTTAAGAGGAGACCATGACTTTTTTTAGGAATTAAAATTTTTCTGTGTTATTTTTTCCATTATATTTATGAATTAAAATTGACTAAATTATACAAAGCCCTGAACCTTGGTCAGTTGCATATAGCCCATAGAATTTCAAATTTCAAATTTAAGCCCGATGACATTTCATCTTTTAACTATTAACATCCTGTTGTTAAGTGGTCGCCATCTTTTTAACAGAAAATATTACATTAGATTATGAGATGATAAATGGCATTTTGTATAAATTACCAATTTCATAAAACTTTCCTGAACTTTGAACAATTGCAAAGCATCTTGAACTTTGATTAGTTACAAATAACTCATTTGACATTTTAAAACTTAAATTTAACTACCTTAAAATTTTAATTTATAATGTTATGCCTCATGTTGTTACTTTTATAATTTTATTAATTTTTTTACTATCATTTATCAATTAAAATAGTCCTTTTGTATGGAAAAAACTAGAAAAATAATCTTTAGAAAAATATAGAAATAAACATTGAACCACTTATATATTCAAGAAAAAATATGCATTACGAGTAAAAAAATTACTGAGGGCAAAAACTATTCAAGAAGGCAATGCTGCAAAAAATTAATGAGGGCAAAAACTATTCAAGAAGGCAATGCTGTGGAAGCGGGCAACAATGTATTGTTTATAGTTTTGTACAGGACTAAGGGTTAGTTTAACCTTAAAAGTTTTTGCGAAGAAGCAATGATTATCTAGAAGTTTTTTAACCACCATACTCTAATGACAATGAAACACATGCCTTTAATGTTGGACCTTATGCTACATATATACGATTCTACATGGGCATGGTTGTGCTTTTTTCTTTGGTCATTTTTTTCATTGTAAATTGTTGCAAATGACCAATATCAACCAAGAAGTGTTAAAAAAGTAGCATTATCATTATAAATGAAAAAAGGAACATATGAAAGACGAAGGAAGTCATAGAACAAAGTAAAACAACATAGACCATGAAGTATATATTACACAAACACCGAAGAAGACGATATGAAGGCATATGGTAAACAACTGTCCCTTCCACGTATACCAAATTTCCATAGCATAATGGAATCTAGCCTTCAACATTTAGAAATAAGAAATGAAAAAAAATTATGGTCAAATCTAAAAAGAAAAAAACAATAATAAGTTTTGGAGCATAACAGTGCTTCCATTTGCATCTTACTTAGAACTGGTAATATGGGCTAGCCAACTAGGTCCGGGCTAGCCCCACCATGGGTTGAGACCATATGGGTTTGGGTTGGCAGGTTAGTCTGTCCAACCTGTATTCTTTTTCTTTGTTTTTATACCGCATTTTTTAAACTTTTTTAAAGCAATGTGCTACTTTTTCCCCCTACAAACCTAAACCATACAAAAATAAGAAGTACATAAAATTATAAAGTGATAATAACACATCAAATTCAAAGTTTCAAATATTACAAATTAAGTATGCATCACAAATCCACACATTACAAACTAAACATATATTCAAAATCCATCATTAACATTCAATACAACCAACAATTAGTTTATATATATTGGCTCTGTTTGGAATGCACCACGTTAGGAGCGTTAGGAGTGTTAGAACCAGTAATTTTGAAAAAAAGTCCACTAACGCTCATTTGGTCTGTTTGAGTTGAGCGTTAAGAAAAAGCTCCTAACGCTAAAAAAGCCCGTTAAGCTAAAAGCTCCACCATGCAGCTTTTTGACGTGGGTCCCGTCACTTCTACCACTATCAATCCAAACACAAATTAGATAGCTTTTAAGCTACCACTCCTACCGAGCTTTTTCTAAAGTCAATAGCTTTTAAGTCACCACTCCTACCGTCAACCCAAACAGAGCCATTAATGGTGTTCGAATTTGAAGCATGATGTGAAGTTGTAAAATTTTTTTGAGTTCGAGCACTTTCCTTTTGTACAGGTAAATCTGCCACAAATAATAAAACAAAGTGAGAGAGGAGGGTTAGACACTTGCATGCCTTTTATAGATTTTTTTTAAAACAAAAAAAGGCCAACCCATCATGGGTTTGAACCATATGAGTTCAGACAAAAAAGAATTGCATCAAAACGGTGTCACTTTTTCAAAGCCACCCCACCTAATTTTTTGAATTGGGCAAGTTTGGCCTATGGGTTAAACCCGTATTACTAGCTCTAATCATACTGTTAATCTTGAAATTGTCTTGGACTCATTTCACATTCTTTCTTGCTATGTAACTCTCACGATACTGCACTTGTAATACTAAAAAATAATTAAATCATTATGGCGTACGGAATTTTATTAATTAACTAAATAATAAAAGTTGGAGATTCGGATTTTTTTTTTGCTCGAAGGAGATTCGGATTTGACTTTAATGAATTCTAATTGTTTTTTTTTTCTTAGGTACATGTATTCTTTTATTAGAGGCCATCCTATTCGAGATATTGTCGAGTACTAAGTGTTAGCACCTCTCCTAGCGGGGATTCAAAGTTTAGTTCGCCGTGTTGTGAGGGATAATCTTTTCTACTAAACCCAACCCATTGAAATGAAAAAGGAATGGATTCACCTCTTAAAACATTAATTAAGATTGTAATGCTCAAATATAATTTAAATGTTTGGCAAAAAACACATAATCTAAATAATTTATATTCCCTTTGTTCCCCGATAAAAGAGTTAGTTTATATGTTAGATTTAATCTTAAATATAAAATTTAAATTTATTTTATCTCTTAAATGTATTATTTTTCTTAAAATAATTTATTTAACTTATAAACTGATACATATTTTAATGTCACACATGGGTATTTTAAGGAGACAATGTCATATTTGTTGAAACTAACAAATTTATTTTATTTTCTCAATCTATCTAAATTAATTAAGTAACTTTTGTACCATAAACATGATGGATAATCTTCTATTGTCCTAACCTAAAAATAATGCTCCATCTGGAACAACTTGGACTTGAGAAAAACTAAAACGGAGATAAGAAAAATAATGGTCAGCGTACTCAACGCAAGAGGCCCAATTACGATAACTTGGCCCACATATGAGGAAATGGTACAGCTTAGATATGGGCCCAATTACATTCAGTTGGTCCAAATGAGAGGAACTTGAATTTCCCCGATGGTATCTTCTTTAACTATCTTTCTCCTCCTTCAATTTCATTTCTCCTGTGGCGCTTAAAAATGGAGACGACTTCGAATGCATCGGAGGACTCAGAAGTGGTGTTAGAAGCCCTAAGAAACAGAGGATGGTGTTTCGGAGACTTGCAGCAAGTAAAGGCTATGATCACCATTTACTACGCTCTAGCCATTGATGCAACAAACGTGGTTGATTCTGTGGAGTCGGAGGTATTGAATTTGGACCTTCGATCAATCGGAGGCAAGTCCTTGCCTGACCCTTCTCTTCTTCGCAAGTCTTCTTATCTTCAGGGGCCCAAAGTCCTACAGGCAAATTATTTCCCTTTTTTCTTCTTTCTGTTGAACTCTGTCTGTTTGCTTTCATACAGTGAACGAATCATATTCTGGGATTTCGTGCTTTTTAGATACTGTGTGGATTTACTAATGGATGAAAGTTATTGATTGATGTTGCTCCGAATTCCTAATTACGGTTCTTTTGTTGCATTTAGTTTTAATGGTAAATTATACTTCTGATCATAGTTTCCCTCACTTTTAATTTAGTTTTGTTTTGGAAACTTTTTATTGAGACATAGGTCACAAGCTTTTTAACTTAGTTCTTGCTTTTTAAATTTTCAATATTTTGTTTAATTTTTTTGATGTAATAATGAATAACTATTTGTTGTCTTGCTACTCCAAATTCCAAATATATACGATTATACTTACAAAATAGACACAAGTATGGACAACGAAGCTAAATTAATCATATATTTAATGAAGTATTAACAAAAATATGATGAGGGACTACACTAAGAATTGTTTAAACTAGAAGACTTAATTACAATTTAATAAATTGTTTGGACTAAATGAAAAAAATAATTGAATCAATAAAGCCCACAGGTAAAATATTTCCTTTTTTTTGGCTCATGCTATTGTTAATTTATTCCCATACCGTCTGCTGAGTGCAGTGGGAACTGGTTTTCTTGAATCCTATAACTTCTGAACTGCTTCAGTTAAACTCTCTCTATACATCATGACTTTTTGGTTCTGGTTCATTTGAGCAGATATCTTCCGTAAGGGACATTTCTAGAAGCACTGTAAATGAATTTTCAAGAAGCTCAGGTGATCGGCGACTTCTTCGATTAGTTCTCACGGATGGGCACTCTGACGTAACTGCCATAGAATATTCTCACATTCCAGTTATACCTGATAATGTTGTTCCTGGCACTAAGGTACTGAAATTCTGTTTATACTTGCTTTTCCTAGTAGATTATAGTTAGGAGAGAGGGTGTGTGATGTAGCAAGTATTTTTTGTTTTGATTAGACATGTATGGGCTTAATCAGGCTGGCTGCCCTAAACCTATTATGAATATGAGTTAAGGTAAGGGAATTATACAGTACTATAGGGCATATATGGGGATTGTAATTCTAAGCATGTTGTCTATTGTTGGGATAATTCAATATTTTTGTGTAGTTCTAAATGTTTGGCTATAGTCAATAACTTGAATTCAGCAAAATGAATCATACTTGGTTGATAAATCTTCTGATCTTTGCCCTGGGCAAAATTGAACTTTTGTTTATGTGGAAAATCTTACAATGGTAGTTTAGTTTGATATGAAATCTAAAATTTTTAACCTTGGTAAATGGAATTGAATCTGAAGTCTGGCTTGCTTTTGGCAATAAAAGCACGTATGATGATTGAGAAAAGCTCATGTTTGGTGGAATGAGTAGCTTGGATGTAGAAGAGGCAATAGCCGGAATTTTAACCTCCTATTGTTTTAGTGATGTTGTTTAAGTCATTTGAGAGTATTGATGTTTAAGAAAGGTAGTCTGGTCCGTGGCACTTCTCTTTTTCTTTATGCTATGAGTGGAAGAATTGTCCCCATGGTAGTTGAGGTCTGTGGGAAATATTGCTTGAATGATTTTTAGCTCTGCTTAGAACCAATGGAATGCTTGAGATTCTATAGGGTCCTGAAAATTTATGGGCTCTTGCACTTTAAAGAGACTTTCAATCATCATCATTTTATTTTCCTCGACTTCCCCTATTCCTGGACTTCAACACCTTCATCATTTTATTTCATTTATAGAGACTTCCTCTGTTCCTTTGTTCCTTGTGATCTGTGATTTTGCATAGTGCTGCACTTCGACGGCGATTCTGCAGAACTCCCTGGTTCCTCGTCTTGTGGCCACCACCAGACTTGTCATCCCTAATGCTTCGCTTCCTCTTTCCGGAGGAATCTTTGGTGGTGACTTCCTTGCCTCTGATCGTTGTTTCCAGCAAGAATGTAGAATGCCAAATCACTGTCAATCTTGATTACAGACAGGAATTTGAAGCCGAAAAATCTGGCATCCAAATCTCTCTCCTCCAAGATTGAACTTTTGTGTTTCATCGGTAAGAAAGCCATCTCTCTCCTCAACACCACTGCACCTAAAAGCTCCAATTTCTAGTTTTTGTTCCATTGTGGCTTTTGTACAAAAGCCCATTAGTCCTATTGTGAACCCAAATGCTTCAAAACACGTCGCTACCTGCCGAACTTTTTCTTTCTGTGTTTTTTTGCCTTAAACGCTGCCAGCATCGTGAACCCAAACAGGCTCATTTTCTTTCATGGTCTGAAGTTTTTGTAGAATGGACACCATCCGTTCAACCATCACCGTCATACTCTGAAGGTGTTCTTCCACACTTCTTAGAAGGAATTGAGAAGTTATAGTAGCCACTGATTAGTAGGATTTTTTTTTTCTTTTTCTTTTTTGAATTGTAGTGGGAGGACCAAGAATCGTGGCTCTAATACCACTGTTACTGAAATAATATTCTGTATTGAATAGAAAGAGAGGGAAGGCAGAGGGAATGAGAGAAAATTGAGAACAAAGGGATTATGAACATGCACACACTTGTTATTCCATCATGAGAAATCTCATTTAGAATAGGGATTAGGCCCTTTATTTATCGACTAGACTGACTTATTGACCAAGCTAAGACTAAATTAACTAACTCCCTAACAAACTCTAACTTACTTTTAAATCTTTGTTATGTTTACATATCAAACACAATCCCCCAAAATACCCTTTTACAGATAATAGGTCTAAAACACAATCCCAAAAATACTCTTTGAGCGGCAAAAGGCCTGCCAAAAGGGGTAGGGGTAGGAAAATCATGATTAGGCAACATTTTCATCCAAGTCGAATTTATATATTTTTGATTATTTTCAAGACCAATCCTGGTTGAAGAGGATCTCTTCCTTGAAGAAGAGGCCCCCCTTGGTTCATGTCAAAGCCTGGAGAAAGCCCAACACGGCAGTGTAAAACATTATTTGAATATTTTAATTGATACTGCTAATATTGTTAATTATCATTCGCCTAAATAATTGTTTAATGGTACAATTATATTTCCTACTTTGTTCTACACTTTATGCTTGATCTGTTGATCTCTCTTTCTTTCTCTTTTATGTGTTTGTTTGTTGCATGTATCCTTATTATTTGCATGTTCTTGATGATTATCACTCCTAATTAATTGATATTGCTCTCATGTTCTGTTTGACAGATTCGTTTGGAAGATAAAACTGTGATTCGTAGTGGTATAGTTTGTTTAAATTCTCAAGTATTGACTATATTAGGAGGTGTTGTTCAACCGCTTTATGAAGAATGGCAGATGAACAAAAAGTATTCAGGGGTTTCTCGATCATCTTTAAGGAAGCTAGAGGAAAGTGATGTAGACCGACCTCCTCAATTTGTGAAGCTTCATGTTGGATCTTCCTCAGGTCAGTTCTGCTTGAAAGCCCGTCCGTTTTTGTGCTCTTCCTGAGAGTAAAGCTAAAAGAAATGAAGAGATACTTCCACAAGGAAATTAACATGGTCAATCATTGTACCTGGACAAGCTAAAAAAAACAACCCATCCAACATCAAGAAATTAAGGGAATAAAGCCTATTAACACCTTTTACCTGGACAAGCTAAAAAAACAACCCATCCAACACCAAGACATTAAGGGAATAAAGCCTATTAACACCTTGTACCTGGACAAGCTAAAAAAACAACACATCCAGTACATAGAGCAAGAAAACCCTTGCATGTGGTACTAGGGCAGAGAGCCCTCAGCATTAACTTCCACCATCATGAAATTTTTTCTAAGCCAAATTAAGCTTACATATATGCTGGACTGCTCTTTATCTTTTCCTACATTCATCCTTAATGGTGGAGCTTTAGGGTCTGTTTGGTTTGAAGGAAGCGGGTGGGAGGGGAGGGGACCTCTTTCCTTCATTTGGTTTAAATTTTTAGGTTGGAGGGAAGGCAAAATTTTGGGTTAAATTCCCTTCCCTCCCTTTATTTTGGGTTGCCTCAAATTGGGGCTTTTTGGAGGGAAGCTAAATTGTTTACAATTTGACCCTAATGAATATTTTGAAATTCTAATAATGCCCCTACAATTTTTTATGCTCATAATAAAACTTGTTCATTTCATTACATTGACGAATTACATAGGGATATAAAATCTAGATGAAATCATGAGTTAAGAATGAGTAGATGCAAAATTTGGATGAATAGAGTTTAAATAATCAAAGTTGAATGCTTCTAAACAAAAAGTAATGAATCAATGGGCATAGTGAAGATGTTTATGGATAAAAGAAAAAATTTGTTAATTTGGTATTTTAAAAATATTTATTATATTAGCTATTGATAAAAAGATCATTTTTATACACATAGTACAATATTAATGTAATAATTCAATTTAAATCCAAGTGTAAATTAATTTGAACAATCTATAATTATCAAAACATAAAGTAACATGCAAGGGTAAAATGGTCAATTAGTTATTACCACCCTCCCCTTTCCTCTAACAAACTTGTTGGTAAGATACCCTCCCTTCCCCTCAAACCAAACACACCCTTACCTAAAAAGTCTTCACATTTTTTCTCTGCATTTTGACAATCACCTATGACAGCTTTCCTGTCAATGGGAAGCCTCATCAAATAAAAAATCCAATTTGAATAAAACTGTTTTTTGTAAGTTTTAAAAAATGACACAAAAGTTTCATGTCCATTTTGAAAGATGCCATGGTGAAAATGCGCTACAATTCTTCACAAGATCTAGACCTCTGGCGTCTAACTTCCAGTCTCCCAGCTTTTGAAGATGGTCACTTGATGCTAGCTAAATTGAAAATACAAATAGATTAGAGTGCAGAACCAAAAATCAGGGATGTTTATTGCCCTTGCTCATCCTTTTACAACAAAGAAAGCAGCTGCTGTTTTTTGTTTAAAAATTGTGTGCCTTCTCAACAATGGATTGCATGCAACAAAGCACATGAATAGCTGGATAGAGCTGACAATGAATGTGATCTCGTGCAGGTTATGGAGATTCTATCTTGAGGACCAGTAAGCCTATTGCTGTGGCTGGCAAAACTGGGATGGGGTCAGCTGGTAGCCAGCAGTACCCTGGTCAGAAATCAGATAGCGTGGATGTAAATCAGAAATCTGGATTGCTTCCAAAAACAGATGAAGAAAAGCCCAGCAGTTCAGGGACAAGACCAAAAGAAGGTGCTGCTTTTCTCTCAATCTTTTTGCTGATTACTTTCTATTGTTACGGTTTGCCAATCTTAAAGAGTTAAGACATCTGGAATTGATATCATTAATAATTGATCTCTATTGTTCATGCTTATGAACTGAAAGGAGTGTCTCCATAATATAGTTCATATGTTACTAATTGGGTTGCAACTCATAAATCCCCTAGGAAGAGTGTTGGAAGCGGCATTGTGGAAAGGCAGTTAATGGATGGGTTTGCAGATGGGTATTAAATCCAACCAATGCTGCTATTGGCCCATAAATGTTATTTAATTTGTAGTTGAGTTACTGTTATTATTGATTGAGAATAGTTGCGTTACATTGAGTCAATATATTTTTGCTGTGAAAGGAAATATGGACATTAGAGATAATTTTTGGTCCAAGGAGAATCCGCCAAAAAAATGTCAGTTTATCAGAGAAAAATGGATAATGCATTCCTCTCTTTGAGAGGAACCTTGATGCATTTAGAAGTTACGAGAACCCATATTTAGAGGCTCAAGGTATGAGAGAATTCACACGAATAAACTTTTGAGATAGGAAAAATTGTACAATAGTGTCTCTAGTATTTAACTTATTTAAAATAGGCTTAATAGATATAAAAAAAACTTCTAATAAGAATTAATGACAATCTTAAATGCTTATTTAAAACAGGTTCAAGGTTGTAGAGTTAATGAACATTATGCTTGTGTTGGGTAGATAATTATTCACAGGAGAATGCGATTTGAGTCCCTTGCAAGGGCATTACTCCTTGGTTTCTTGAAACAATGACCCTTATGAGATCAATGGCTATGATATACTGTATCAACAACTTTTTAAAAAAGGGACCTAAATGTAATTATTCTCTTACAAAAAGACCCAAATGTCAATATGTCATTCTCCCATTATTTAGAAGTTAATTTTAAGCTTTTAATCAAAGCTGAGACGATTGTATTTTGCTTTAGAATTCACCATGGTTTGTGGGAACTTACAAGACTAACTCTGCTTATATTCAGAAAAGTGAGATAACATTAAGCAGAATTGAATTTACCATAATAATAACTAAATCTGGACTAGGAAAAAACTCAAAATGTAGTCTAATCCTATTGATTTTGTTGAATTTAGAGGGATAAAGCATACTCTATTCATCTGTAAAGAGAGTACATATGGACCTCTATATAGGCAAACCTAGAGTTAACCCTAGAATCTAATTTAATGTAATTTAAATATCAAATTTAATAATAAGATACTGATTAATCTAAATATCTAAACCATAATATTCTAACTCTCGCCCTCAAGCTGGAGGGTATATGTCGATCATTCTCAGCTTGCCTTGAAATCCTTCAAACTTTGTTCTACCTAGTGGTTTAGTCAAAGATATCTGCAATCTAGTCTCTAGATCTTATGTGAGATAGGGTCATAATACCTGGTTCAATCTTCAAAATCTTTAGGTTTTAACTTCTTGAGTCTCAGCAGCCCCATATTTTTATTTGGGCTTGTACTCCTTTTTGAGTCTCAGAAGTCCCATATTTTTGTTTGGACTTGTACTCATTTTTTAGTTTCAGAGGTCCCATATTTTGTTTGGCTTTGTACTCATTTTTGTGTGGGCTTGTACTCATTTTTGAGTCTCTGAGGTCCCATTTTTTGGTTTGGGCTTGTACTCATTTTTGAGCCTTAGCAGTCCCATATTTTTTGTTTGGGCTTGTATTTCTTTTTGAGTCTCAGAGGTCCCATATTTTGTTTGGGCTTGTACTTCTTTTTGAGTCTCATAGGCCAACTATTTTTGCTTGGGCTTCTATTTTTTGGTTTGGTGGTTTTGTTTGGTTTGGAGTTTCTGAAGATGAAGAATCTTGAGTTTGAGAATTTGTACCGGTCATAAAAGTGATGGGAGTCATTCTAGTTGGATTTTCAAGAATTGATCCAAACATAGGAGGAAAAATTGAGAGGGATCCATGGCACTGGAGATTTTTTATTTTATTTTATTTTTTGCCGAAGGTCATTGTTCACAACGGCGTGTGGGTGTCACACGTTGGTGAGGTGGTGGCGTGTGGTGGTCACATGCCAAGCAAATCGCCATCGTTCTTCCGTGTTTTGCCAATTGTCACACATTGATGCTGTCTATGGTGGGAAAGTAGTTCTACGCACGCCCCCTCACCTCAGATCTGAAAGTTGTGTTTTTCCCATTCTATGCTCTCCCTCGCTCTGTCACTTTCCTCTTTGTCATTGTGATTTTCAACATAGTAGGTACAATGGGATGGTTAATGTTTTGACAATCACAATGATCAGACTCACTGTGTCGGACAGAAGAGAGTTGCTGTTTTGTTGCCGCATGCCTTCAAATAGAAGGTCTTAGCTCTGATACCATATTGAATTTAGAGGGATAAAGCATATTCTATTCATCTGTAAATAAAAGAGTACATATGGACCTCTATATAGGCAAACCTAGAGCTAACCCTAGAATCTAATTTAATCTAATCAAGATAATTAAGATATAATATCATATGATATAATACATCCATATCTTATCCAGAGTAGTGAATCGCGCGCGATAGCGCTGGAGTGTCGCAAAACAGAACCTTGCCGCCATGAAAGCTCCATTGCTGAGCGTTTCAAGGTCGTGCATGTTGAGGTGTGCGCAATCTGAAACCCGACTCACAAAACCGGTCCATTCGAAACAAATCAGTCACAATTGGCACCTCTGAGTTCAAAGGGCAAGAGCGAGATCTAATCTCATATGATTTCGGCGCCTCTGATTTGCGATTTCTGATTTGATGCATTCAAAGGAGAGGACGACTCAGTTCCTTTTTGCAGTTTGACGCCTCTGTTTTTTTTTTTCCCAACCAGTTCGACGTGTTCACTTCGTGATTTGTGGAAAAAAAAAACAGTTCGATGCCTGGAGTCTGCTTTTTCAGTCCGTGACTTCTGATTCTTGTATAATTGACAGAATATAATATTACTTTTTAATATAATTTAAAGTTTTTGATCAATTTTAATTTAGTTTATGTTTATAAAGACTAAAGAGAATTTTTGTTTATATTTATTTTATGGCTTTTAAAGACTAATTTAATTATGAATTTTTTGTTATATGTTAATGTTTTGTTTATGTTTTTAGAGACTTGGATGATTTATTGTTTATGATGAATATGTCTTAAATTTTAAGTACATGTTTATTGTTGAGTATTTATGTGTGTATCTTCGGTATAGAGGCCATGTCACAATGCGCTATACTGCTATAGCGTTTTTTGGGCTAGCCGCTATCTAAGATTGACTACTATGATCTTATCCTAAGATATAATAAATATCAAATTTAATTATAAGATTATGATTAGTCTAAATATCTAAACCATAATATTCTAAGAGATTTATAACATGACATTGTCTTAATTATACCTGAAACATTCTTAACAACATTGCTTAGGAAGCAAGAATCTTTCAGGTTGATGGGTATACTGTCATTAACAAATGAGAGTATTCAAAATGAGAAGGATAAAAAAAACTGAGGTATAGTTTAGAGCTTGGGGTTTGGTTGTTGGCAGTGGATTGAACAAGATGAAAAAATTAAGACATGATGAAAACAGTGAAGGTCCATAAAAAATCATCTCTATAAAATCCTTTGACTTTTCACTGTATTTTATTTTCTCTCTATTCGTTTATCCAATGTGATTTTTTCTCAGTAAATTCCTATCAAGAAGCTGAACTTAATCTAAACCAGTCCATGAAGTCGTTTCTTTAGATTGACTTGGTAGAGTTGATATATTGGTGCATGGACTGAGGTTTGTGGTTTACGTGCATATTGCTACTTCTAGTTGGCAGATTGAATGCCATGAGACTTCCTGCTTCTGTTAGCTTCCATCAGGTTACCAAGTCATTGACAATGAAATGTTCATCTGACAATTACTCAAATGATTCTAACAATGTAAAATTAGAATTATAAACATACTTTATATGCAATACCAAAGGCTTACTAGCTAACTTTGAAATGTTCATCAGACACTTATTCAAAATTTCAAATGATTCGAAACAGCTGTAAAAATTGAATTATAACTTATAAGCATACTTTTGATGATATGAAATGCCAAAGGCTTACTGGCTGACTTAAGTTTCTGGCTTCAATTCCTTTTCATTTGTTATTGATTTAAATTATGCATGATTATTCGGGGTTTGATCTTCCTGGAAGATTGGATCAAAATTAACGTATGAAAGGATTATGGTCTATCTACAAGAGACATAGCTTACTCTATTAAGCTTGAAAGAAAGCTCTGAAAGCCCTGTTTCTTGGTAAGAGCACGGAAGTGTAAGGAATTCATTCAACAGAGGCTAAGGGGCTTATATCATGGCTTGCTGCATCTCATGTATTCTTTCTCCCAGTTTGTAGAGATCACTGGGACAAAACTATGAATGTCAAAGTGAGTTTCATAGGGAGAAGGAACGGTCCTAGCTCATGAACTTAGCAGACAAACAATCAGTCACGGTCTGAACGAAGAAAGAGATTGCCCTATCTTCAGAGGAAACTCCTGAGATAGTAGTAGTACACACACATATACATATAGTTGGGGCGGGTGTGATATCGTCTTTTTTCATTCTTTCCATTCTAGTCCTTCGAGTACGTGATTTGTGGGATACATAAATACCTTTTCCAAAGCCACCCACTCTATTTCACCTGAATTGCATCAGGTCATCGCTAGATCGCTCACATATCGAACAGATCTTACCCTTACTCTCAATGGTGTAGGATCATGTAGAGCAATGTGTAACCCAGAATTTTCCCTTACAGCTATACTTTAAATTATATAAAGTACTCATGTGGGATTGGCTTCCCCCCGGGGGGGCGGGCGGGGGTGCGGTTTTTTTTGTTGTTGATATAATTCTTTTCTCCTGTTGTAATGACTTTGATCTCATTCGTCTTCTTTCATGTAGTTGTGGAATCCGTTCCAATTCAAAATCAAGCAGCTGCCCAGAAATTACGTCAGAAACTGAGTCAGCCAAATCAGGAGCATCATCCCCGCAAGGGTTGGAGACACGGGGGCAAGGAAAGGCAAGAAGATTCAATTGTCTTTACTCTGGAAGAATTTGAAAATAGAAACCTTCAGGCGAAGCATCCTATGACACAGAATATTCCGGATACTAGTCAAGATGAAATTCTAGCTTACCAGCTTCAGAATCAATTGAACGTGGAGGATTCTCAGGTCAGCATCTTATTTGCCCCTGATTTTGTTACATTATCTTGTATATCCTTCACTTTCTTCTCTTCACTTTTGCTATGCTTCTTCCAATGTCCATTGTGCAACTTGTTTAGGTACAGAGGGGCTATCATCATGAAGCTAATGCAGAAGATATTAGAATGAGTATGTTTAATTATGAAAGAGTTGATAGCAGCCATCACATGGGATATGGAGGAGGAAGAGGAGGAGGAGGAGGAAGAGGAAGAGGAAGAGGAAGAGGAAGAGGAAGAGGAAGAGGAAGAGGAAGAGGTGGAGGAAGGGGGAGAGGTAGAGGAAGAGGAAGGGGATGGTGAAAATCTGATTATCCATGTTGCTTTCTTCTCATATCCGTTTCAATCTTCTTTTTTACTGATTTCTATATGTCTGTGCCTGCCTTTCATTGGCGTATGTAGAATGGAGTTGGAAATGCATAGTTTCTTTTTCTATATCAAATAGTTCAGTTCTTGTTATTTGGGGGTGAACTGTGGAAAAGTCCTCCTTTGAAAATTTTATTGGTGAGGGTACTATGTAAATTTTTATACATAGATAATACTAGTGCTCTGCAAATTTTGTGTATAGGTCATTTTCACCAATAAAATTTCCAAATTGGAGACTTTTTCCATTAATTAATAGAATTGCTAGATTTTGTCACTTCCCAAACAGGTGGGTATAATATTTTGAAACTATGCAAAATAGCAAGAGAAATAGAAAATGGAGCTCGTCTGGTATTTTTTTATATATATATATTTTTATATTTTATGTTTCATGCTGAATATTTGAATGGGACTTTTCTCCAGCTGATGCTGGTTCATTCCATTGTGGCATCGTCCGAACTACGCATATATGTATGCAAATGCCAGTCTGGATTCCATGTGCACCCATGTGATCGAAATGTCCAATATCATATATTTTCTCCACATTCAAATTAATAATTGGTCACCAACAACATTGGGAGTAAAGGGTAAGGGATTTGCTTTCTCACCATCATGTCTTTGGTTTGAGGTATGAAAATGGTGTAAATGGTGTTGGGAGCTTTTCCCCGACGATTGAAGGTTCGATGAATCGGGTGGGATATCCAAAAAAAAAAAAAAAGTAATAATAATAATAATAATTGGTCCATATCAATAATCTTTATTTAAATTTTTTCTTGGTCTACTATGAGTTTGTATCAGCCTGACGAGAGGCATATGGCTATGACTCAAACGAACTACTTAATTTGCCAATTGATAGTTTTGAATTAAATATGTTTTTCTCCAGTAGTTTTTCGTGATCAGTTAGGGCCACTGACAGAGGACAATAGAACATGAAGGGAACAAATTAATCAAGTCTTGCATCGATATGTAATTGACTAAAGCCAACATATAATATAATCAATAGGTAGGTTAAGAGCACTGGTTTTTTAATCAGAGTTTAATTGAATTTTAGTTTTAGTCTTTGTAGTTTCAAGATTATGGTAACTTGGTTTGATCAAATGTCCTCAATTATAGGGCTTAAAATCAAAACTTGCTAGAGGTATATAAACAAAAATTAAAACTTGTTAAAAGTATAGGAGCTAGATGAGTTTTGACTCTGGCCTATGTATTTTTAACAATTTTGAGTTTGGTTACTATATTTTAAGAGTGTTCAAAGTGTTCCAGTCATCCCGGCTTGTTCTTAGACATTTTGATCCCAAAATCTCCCGTTCTGTTCTGAACCAGAATCATGACCACCTAGGACTATGTATATTGGGATTGGGACAGGAACTGGGATCTCAAGAGTGATCCCGGTCCTGATTTTTTATTTATTTTAAATTCTTATCTTAATGTTATCCTTTGTTCTTTTTTTTAACCCTAAAATTAAGTTATCCTTTAATGTGATTTGTACAAGATTTTTAGTTGGAGTTAAACCACACATATCATGATACTAATCATATATATTGTATAAAGATGATGATGATGATGATGATGATATTATTAATATGTTATTCTTCAACTCTAAATCATTTTAAGTAATTATCATAGCGCTATTAGTTCTTAAATGATCACTTTAAATAATAGATATGGAGAATCTAAATATAAAACCTAGTTTGGTGGGAGAAGTTTTCGTATTAAAAGTAAGTTTTTTTTTGTTTGTTTTTTTCCCCCCATTCTATCTCTTATATTTATCCCGTTTTAAAATTAATTTGCCTTATTTATAAACTACGGTATAGTCTTGTTACGGACCTACATTAGGCCCAACACCTGGATGGCCCAATAGGAAATATATTGCATATTAGGATCTACCTATAATAAAGGGGAATCCTATCTTATCTACAATCTAGGTATATCTAAATGTATATCTAGCGGCTAGGATATCGAGGCCTCGAATCACAGGGCCCAAGCCATATCAACCTAAGGTAACACTCTATAAATAAGAGGTAAAACCTAAAGGTACACACGCTCTCTCTGGCTATTTACAATTCAGCCGTCACAGAGCACACACACCACCCCCTTTGGCTAAATGCCTATGTGTGTCTTAAACTACGTGGACTTTGATCCCTCTACAGGGTACGTAGGCCCTAAGCATTGTTCCTAATCCTAGGTCAAGTCCAATCCAATCAATAGCAAATACGCTAGTCCATTAGGGCTAGCCAGATCCTATTCTTGGACAGAGCATTGGCGCCGATCGTGGGGACCGTAAATTTCGATTCCTGTGACCAAAGATGGTTAATACTAGAAGCAGCAGTCAGTTGTCTTTACATAGGTAGTTCCTGGAAATCTGCAGCAGCAAAATCAAGAACCGTAGCAACCTGTGAAGGAATTCAGAGAAATAATGGTTGTTTGAGCAACGGCTTTGGTTTTAAGCCACTTCACTTGGGTTTTCTTTTAACTCTCCATGCCCACATGATGAGAAGATAGCATGAAGAATCATCATCCTCTCTCCTCGAAAACCCAGGATCGTCATCCTCTCTCCTTGGGAACCCAGACTTTTCAGTTCTGGCATAAATTTAGATTATATGCCCTATTTGGATCATAAGCAACCACAACATTTGAATTATCCATGCCATTTAGTTCAAAGGAGTTATTTTCACGACTCAGGGATGCAGGGAAGTCAATAATAGGATCATACTACTTTATGTTTGCCTTTGCTATATCTGCTTAGTATTTGTCTTTTCTATATTATTCACATTAAAAAGAGTTAGCAGATTACTAAAACCCTTCGAACAAATAGCTATAGCGTCTGATCTCATTGAACTATTATTTCGTCTATCAAAATTGTTTTGAGGCAGGGCAAATGAGCAAATGAATGATAGCCGACGCTAAGATGATGAAAAGCTGAGGTTGAGAAGATTTGGGAGAGATATTTATTGTTGCTTCTACGTAAGCTGAGGGTTGATAAAGGCCATTTATTATACTCGAAACTACAAATCCTATCATCTACCCTGTTCAATGTACATGAATGATGATTTTGTGCTTGTGCCGCTGCCAAGAAGTTTGATGATGCTCTGAACAAACCTCCTGAAGTATTCTACAATATTTTGATTTCATGAGATGCCGAGACACTATTGTCGTAGTCTCATTGTCACAGTGACGGCCATGAAGAGAACAATAGAACATGGTAATTTTTTATTCCATCTGGTTTGCAAATGGCTCGAGATCCAACGTAGGAATGCCTCAGGATAGTGTGTAGCCGAGATACATATACCAGGTTAGATGCCTGCGATTCCGGAGGAGCCGAGATGATGAGGTGTCGCTATAACTAACGCTGAGATCCGAGTCACCGAGATACCTTGGATATTTGCCAAGTTTGCATTGTAGCTGGATATTTGAATCGAGGTCCAATGCCTCGTTAGTCAGGATGCTGGGATAAGCTGACTATGTGTGTCAAACATCGCAACCGAAACCCATGTTTCTTGGATTCCCAGCCATGGCGTCTCGTCCAATTCAAGCGGAGGTGAGTCAACAACAACAAGCTCAAGACCTACCGTAGCTTGAAGATATTCCCAGAAGATAACACTATGAATGAGGGGAATGATGTTTTTGACATGGCATCCTCCCCTCCAAAAGTAACTAATCCTCAGGGCGCAGTGGCAAAAAAGGTCCCCCAGCAAGACCTCTTTTAGGAGATCCCAGTCCCGAATCCAGATGTCCTTATCCTACAAAAAACGATGGACCCAATGTTGAGGCGGATGGAGAATATGGAGAAACGCAATAATCTTCAAGCAGTTCGAAGTATTAGCTCGCAAGGGAAACCGTGATGACATGCGGGGGAGACAAGAAAAAGCGACACAGGAGGTCGATGACCCTTATCATAGTAAGTAGCCGAGATTAACGCAACATGTTATAGGCACTGCCACTTAGGAGACCACCTCGACCTGAATTGGTTGCATACTGAAAGGAGTTCGGATGATGAGGACTGAGATGATCGAAGGGCGGACCGCTTGACGAGCTCCCCAAAAGAATACAAGATGAAATACACCATGGAACACAATAGCAGTCCCTCCTCCGAAGAAATCGCGAGCGCGCCATACTCGGAGACGTATTTTTGGACTTATTGTTCCTCGGCTCTTTGCTGCCACACTCACAGGAACCGCCCAAAAGTGGCTACACACTTTAGCAATCAACTTAATCCATAAATTTGAAGATCTCAGACGAAAGTTCGAGTTGAACTTCGTGACTAGTAAAAAGCAGCAGAAGTCTCAGTTCGCCCTTAGTAAAATTAAGCAGCAATATGGAGAGATACTCCAAAAAGAATTTTGGATAGATTCAAGGAGGTCACCCTACAAGTGCGCTCACTCCTAGAAAGTGTCCACATACATTGTCTCATCGATGGCCTAAACCCATCATCAATCAATCTTTAAGAACCAGGTTTACACCTTCACCGAGTTCAACACCCGGCCTAAGCAGTACTTAGAGGAGGAACAAATAGAAATAGCTAATGTGGTCGGGAATGGGAGGAGGAAGGGTACACCTCCAGAACGAAAAGGGCAGTCCGAAAATTGAAGGGAAGATTCCTGCAGAAAAAATTCAGATGGTAGATCTAGAAGTGAACGGTTTGAAGGGAAAGTGAAGTACGAGAGATACACTCCTTTGAATGTTTCACATTCCCAAGTATGGAGGGAGGTAGTGTTGACTGAGATGAAGAAAGTTGAAAGACCTTGGCCTCCCAAAAACCAGGTTACAATAGACCAGTCCAAATTTAGCACATTCCATAATGGGCCGGGGCACACCACGGATCAAAGCTACGAACTCTTCGACGCCATTGATAAATTTGTCCGAGCTAGCAAATTGCGCCAGTACGTGATAAAAACTCAAGGTCGGAAAAATAGCAAACGCAAGCAAGGAGCCCGTAGTACGAGCCCAGCCCCTGACCAAAAGAAGCATGATTAGCGGTGAAAACCATCTAGTGATGATGAGGAATTCCCAGAAATAGATACCGAGTTCAACTGCAGCGTAATCAGCGGAGCCATAGGCGGAGGTGGAGACACAGCAAGCCAACGAAGAACATACCTAAGAGAGATCCTCTCTGTAAGGGATGTCCTAAAGTTTAAAGAGGACCGTAGCAGATCAAAACCTCCCCCATTGCTCTTCACAGCAGAAGATTTGAAAGATGTAGTGCTAGACCATCAGGACGGACTGGTAATCACAGGAATCCTGGTAAAATGCTAGGTAAAGAGGATTTTCTTGGATGCGGGGAGCTCGGTGGATATTATATTGTGGGATGCCTTCAAAAGAATGAATTTGGATAAAGAAGACTTGAAGCCATGCAAAACAACCCTTATTGGATTTAACGGAGAACACTCTCCCTTTAAGGGATACATCGATCTCAAGCTAACATTGGGAAGGAAAAAAGCTTTTAAATCAGAACGAGTAAGATTCATCGTGTCCGGCTTCCCCTCCCCATATAATATGATCTTGGGTAGGCCAATTATCCACAATTTAGGACATGCTAGTCTCCACAAAACATCAAAAGTTAAAAATGGTAAGCACTAAGAACAAGGTTATCACCATTATTGGAGACTAGAAAGAATCTCGGCAATGCTATTACGAAACAATCCGAGAAGGTGAAAGCGGGCCAGCATCACCACCCCAAATTCACAAAGGTGAAAAGAGCTCGAACACAGGGAAAAGAAGACAGTCTGGCTGACTGGTTAGCATGGTGGAGCTGGATCTACGAGAAGAGCTCGGGATCCCATATCCCGAGCCAGAAGGCGAATTAGAAGATTTGATACTAGGAGACGACCCATCACAAATCAAGAAAGTAGGCGCAACGATGAATCTAGGGTTGAAGGGCTGATTGAAAGAATTCCTGAAAAGGAATCGAGATTTATTTGCCTGGAAGTCCTCGAAAATACCCAGGATCGACCCCCAGTTTCTGTTGTCACAGGTTGGCTATCCGACCGGGGTTAGCACTTATGGCATAGAAGGAGAGGAAGCAAGGATTGGACAGGCAGATAGCCTTAGAAAAGCTGTCAACGAGCTATTAGACGTCGGATTCATAAAAAAATACTCACACCACGTGGTTATCCAACGTGGCTATGGTGATGAAACCCAATGGTAAATGAAGGGTATGTATGAATTACAGGAACTTGAACAAGGCTTACCCAAAAGATTCATACCCTATGCCCAAAATCGACCAACTGGTCGATAATTTAGTCAAATTCCAATTGTTGTCCTTTATGGATGCCCACTCCGAATACAACCAAATCGCGATGCACCCACATACCAAAGAATGATGAATAAAGTCTGTGAAAACCAACTCGGATGAAACATATAAGTTTATATTGATGACATGATCATCAAATCAAAAGACCCGGAGGATCATATCCGAAATTTGGAACAAACCTTCGATAAGATGAGGATGTACTAAATCCGTTTGAACCCGGCTAAGTGCATATTCGGAGTCCCAACGGGGAAGTTCTTAGGGTTCTTATTAACAAACCGGGGAATTGTAGCTAACCTGGATAAATGCAAAGCTATCCTAGACATGAAAGCTCCAACAAGTAAAAAAGAAGTCCAGCAGCTAACGAGAAGACTGGTGGCGTTGACTGGGTTCTTACTGAGATCGGCTGAGAATGCTCTTCCTTTCTTCAAAGTACAGAAAAAGGAGGCATAAGGGGGTTGGAGCCTGTAATGCAAGGTGGCATTCAAGAAGATCAAACAATGTTTGGCAACTTCCCGACCTCAAATAACTAGGCAGAATATGAAGCTTTGCTGGCCGGGCTCCAACAAGCGAAAGAGCATGGAGCTTAGAGAGTTAAGGTCCTTACCGCAAATTGAGAGGACTTAACAAGCGAAGGGTCCTTTGTTGGCCAAGTACCTGAATAGAGCGAGGGATATGATTTCTGAGTTCGAAGAGGTAATGGTCACCCATATCCTGCGAGAGGAGAACACAAGAGCCAACATCCTGTCAAAATTGGCTTGTACGAAGGGTCCAGGGAACCACAGGACCATGGTTCAACGGAACCTAGTTGTGCAGAGCTGTGTTATGACCATATTGTCAGCCACAGATTGGAGGAAACCAATTGAAGACTACCTCAAAAAATGAATCATTCCCGTTGATTCAACCGAAGCAAAGAAGTTGATCTGAGAGGCCGCCATATACACTATGGTGGACGAACAGTTGTATCGAAAGGGATTACACTCTCCAATGATGAGTGCTTGAACTCAACCGAAGCCAAATACGTCCTGACTGAGATTTACGAAGGAATCAACGGACACCACATAAGAGCATAAGCTCTAGCCAGGAAATATCTGCGACCAGGCTATTACTGGCTGACCATGGTAGCAAATTCCAAAGAGTTTGTTAAGTGACGCGACAGTTGCCAGAAGCACACCAAGATCATTTAGCTCCCTCCCGCAGGACTGAAGAGCATCTCGGCTCCTTGGCCTTTTTATAAATGGGGAATAGATCTTTGGGGACCACTCAAAACAGCTTTTGGGCAACTACAATGGCTCGTTGTAGCTGTTGATTACTTCACAAAGTGGATAGAAGCCGAGCCTTTAACAACAATCACTTCTGTTTGCATATAGCGATTCTTCCGACATAGCATCGTTTCCAGATTCGGGGTGCCTGCTGAGGTGGTCACGGATAATGGGATCCATTTTGTTGATAAAGGCTTCCAGAAAATGATTTCGAACCTCGACATCGAGCAACATTTTGCTACCGTAGAGCATCCCCAATCAAACAGACAAGTTGAGGCGGCAAACAAGATAATCGTCGAGGGCTTAAGGAAGCGGATACATGAGGCGGAATCCAGCTGGGTCAAACAGCTCTATAGCGTGCTGTAGGGTTACAGGACCAATGTTCAAACTTCAACCCAGGAAACCCTTTTCAAGTTGACAAATGGATGCGAGGTGATGATCTCGGTTGAGATAAGCTAGCCTTTATGGAGGAGGTTGAAGACTCTCCAGGAAGGTGAGGCGATGAATAATGAGGCACTGATGATAGAGTTGGATTTCATTGATGAGGTCAGAATTACGGCACACTGCCGAGATATGGTCGCCAAGCAACTCGTTGTAGCCAAGTACAATCGAAAGGTGAGACCACGGTCCTTTGACAGGGGTGACCTAATACTCAGAAGAGCCGACGTCGGAAACAAAAATGCCAGAGATGGCAAGCTAGCTACAAATTGGGAAGGCCCTCACCGAGTTAGGGAGAAGCTCGACAAAGGAGCTTGTATCCTCGAAACCTAGGGAAGGAAGCCTGTTAAACGAACAAGGAACGCCGATAAGCTGAGAATCTACTATAGCTAAACCTAGTTTCCACGCACTCGATATGGCTGATAGGCGGTGTCCAACTCTTCATAGCAAGTTATTTCTCGAATTAATAAAGAATCCTTCGGTGGAGGTTTGAATGCTTTGCTATTTAGCATCGCGCCAAATACCTACAAAGGAATGGACAAAGACTTCCGTCATTGAACCCAATCATACACCAAGCACGATTAAAAGACTAACACAGGGGCCAACGAGCCTGAGTTCTTAAATTAACTGAGGCTGCTATCACCAGCCCTCACAAAAAGTTTGATGCTGTTTAAAGAAACACCATAGGTCCCAATTGATCCATATGGAAAAGCCAAGACGATGGTCGAAGCTTGTGAAGTTTCTGATAATTTCCTCCATGAAAGCTCGCTGGTTTTGCGAGTAAAAATCCAAGTTTCACGTGGAGTTCGTCCCTATGAAAGGGAACGAAGGTGAAACCCGGTTAAGCTGATCACAGTTAGATCCGAGTGCCACGTAAAAGCAAATCAAGGGTTACAACACCCATAGTGAAAAATGAATCAAGGGTTACGACACCCATAGTGGAAACACGAATCCAGGGTAACTAAACCTAGTTTCGAATAAAGCGTGGAGCAAATGGGAAGAACGGTTAAATCCACATTTCCATGGTCAGTTTGGAATGCAGTAACACCGAATGAACAGTTAACTCGACGTTTCCATGTTAACTTTGGAACTCGGTAAAATTGAGTTTGAAGATAGTTAAATCCGCGCTTCTTAATTGAACCCTGGATACACTGAAAATTATACAGTTTACTCCGTGCTCGCTCCTTAGTAGGACCCCGGATAAACTGAAAATTATCCAGTTAAATCCATGCTCCTCAATTGGACTCTGGATAAACTGAAAATTATCCAATTAAATCTATGCTCCTTAATTGGACCTCGGATTAACTGAAGATTACCACCAGGGCCAATGAGCCCGGGTTCTATATTACGTGAAGCCGCTGTTAGCAGCCTTCACAAATTTGTTGCATCAAAACTCGCTCCCCGATAAGAAAGTGAATTGTCATTCCGACCCTGATCAGGCCAAAATATTTAAGCTTTGTGTTTCCTACACCACGGCTGGACATGTGACAATTTGCCCTTATCCTAGATAAGATCCCGGACAACGGAACCGGAACTCGGTAGGGCAGTTAATTTGAAAACCCTACCCCTTATACCCAGTCTTTAGTACTGGAATACTATAGCAGATTCTGCATAATACTTTTTAGACCTTGACCCGGTCATTCAATAGAACTTTGAACATGCGTTCGAGTTCATATAATCAACTTACTGTTGAAATGAAGATAAAACTTGGACGTGAGATCCAGGTTAAAAAGTTAATGCACCTCGACAGCCCAAAGCCCTTGACTGCCAAGCTGGGGGGCGACAAGACAAGTGTGGCACTGTAAAGCTATCAACGATTCGTTCCCGATGATCATGAAAAGAAACAAACGAGGTTTCAAACTTCCATTAACCTGGACTACATGTCTGGGGGCAATTCAATCAGAATACAAGTAAACCCGAGGTTCATTGAAACTCGAAAAGAAACTTGAAAGAAACTTTATCAAAATCAAACAAGTTGATGCAACTCGGATACGATATCTGGGTTCAATAACAGATCCACTCTAGCAGCCTAGAGCCCTTGACTGTCAGGCTAGGGGGCAACTACTGTACAGTTGTCAATGGTGTAAGAAGAAGTAACGGAAGCCCTCACGGGGTTATTTGAATTTTCAAATGCTATCCCGGTTGCTTGAACGTTGTTAGTGAAAAAGCATGTTTACCATTAACCGAGATTGAGGCAAGCGAAAACAAAGAACGAGGGAAAGACAAATAGATTCCGCCTTGGGAAAAACCTATCACCTAAACAGGCAAATTGGTAGTAGAATACGAATGAATATGAATTCGTCAAGATTCGGACAAAAGCAAACCAAGCTGGAACAACTCGATCCCAACCTCGAAGTCAGGCAAACCGTCTCGACATTACCCCGGATCTTTTTAAATGATCAGTTTAAACAGTAAAATATGAATAATTTAAATAATACAATGAATTTTTTTAAGTTTATTATTTTTTTAAAAAAAACTGGGATTTTCTGGTCTCGTCCCAATACTACCAAGACCAAGATCACAACAGGACTGCAACTAAGATGCATATTGCATCCTGGCCAAAAGCAGGGACCGAAAACTGAAATTGGGGTATCCCAGTCCCGTCCCGAGGTTTTAACACCCCTAGCGGTAGTATGCATGCATGAAATTGAAAATTACATCAAAATATTATATATGATGATGATCGGCCAAAAAATCAGAACTCCATCAAAATATTATAACAATGGGGGTTCTTGAAATCTAGGCCTTCAAAAGGTCATCGTCATTTCAGTAGACTCATCGCGCCTAGTCCAAATCTTCGACAATGTCATTCAATGTCGCTGCTAACCCCTCCAGTCGTTTAAAGAAGCGATCTTGACTCGCCATGACTTCTAGAATGGTGCCCTAGAGGCAAAAGATGAACTTAGCGATTTCCTCCAAGGTCGGAGGTGGAGGGGGCTACAAAGACGAACCATCAGTGGCTACTACCAGAGGAGGAGAAAGGAACGTTGCCTTTTTGTTCTTGCCATTGGAAGTGTTGCCGCTCAAGAAGAAAGAGAGAACTAGAAAGGAACTTTTGAATTTGAACTTTAGAACTAAAGGCGCCTTGATATTTATAATCGGGACTCATGGCCAAAAACTTGAGATGATACTAATGAGACATGATGATATGCGTTGGAAGTTAAAAATGTTACGTATTTAAACTAGTTGTATTTGAAAACGCAGTGTAAATAATAATTACAAGACCAGATGTACGTTTTATTCACTCTAAAGAAACAATGAACATTAGAAGAATAAACTAGATTTAGATTGGTTAAAAGTTAAATGACGATTCAAATGTCTGAATATAATTAAATTATATATTTAACATGAAACATATCATAGACAATATAATTTACTGATAAAGTATATATATTCTATCATAAAATTAACTTATCACACTAGAGACAGAAACACAATAGAACAAAGATACAAGAGATGTGATTAAGATAAAAATCAATATTAAAAAAAATATTATTTCATTAATAATATAATCTTTATGCTGCCTACATTTATTAAAAAAATATTTTATATAATAAAAAAAAAACCTTCAATCTTCCTCCTCATTGCAAGAGTAAGAGGAGGAAGAAGAGGAAGGTGAAGAGAGGTCATCCAAAAGATTGTACTTGATGTCTTTGGGCATTGAGTATAAGGTTGAACTTGTTGTTGATAGTGTGGAGTAACACCAAGAGTCTTCCGAGGTATTTGTCGATAATTGATATGATCCACCATAGCTTGGAGGTGATATAGAAGCTGCTTCATTGAAGGTGGAAGAGGAGGCAGAAGAGGTAGTGGAAGCTATAGAGGAGGAGGAGGAAAAGAAAGATGAACAGAATTAGCCTTGATGGGTGCCTATTGATATTCTAGAGAGGAGAGGAAGAGGAGTTGAATCTGAAGAAACAAAAGCAATGAGGAGTTTAAATAGATAAAATGTATGAAGATTACATTTATTGAAAGATTTTGAAGAGACGCATAGATTGGAAGTTTGCTTGGGAAGCTTAAGAAACTCTGAAACATTTAAGATTGGGTATAAAGAAACGACAGTATTTAAAAGAATATTTAAACCAGATGTATAAGCGTCCTGTCTAAAGAGAATTTGAAATTTGAAATTTTCTTATTATTTAATACTTATCGACACCACATCACATTAAAATTAGTCTAGAAAATATTATTTAGACGCGCGTAAGTGCGACCGGTGTTGAGTTGTATCAATATTTTAAAAAAAAATGCAACCGGTCATACTTTTTAAACCTTCTCCACCTATAGAATTATAGATATGACGGTCTTGTAGCCTTTTTTTTTTTTTTTTTCTGGTAGTGTAGCAACTTGAGTATATACAATGACATCTTGGAGAGTTTAAGTTGTTAATTTCTATACCCAAGTTCCTAATCCCTATACTTAATTTGTCAACACCCAAATTTCAAAATTTCATATTCATACCATATCACTTATTTGTCTTTTCACTAATTTAGTAGACATTTTGGGAGGGGGGGTTTGTAATTTAAGTAATATTTTTCTGTCATTCTTTCTAATAGTTTTGTTCAAATACTCCACTCTTCCTTATTATAGCACATTTATTAAAAGTACTTTGTGACCTTAAATATAAGACCATATGCAATATGTAATTAGTATTAAATTGTTTTTATTACATTTACTCTTATTAATGGTAATGCAGAGCCGAGAGAGATTCTATGAGAAAGACATTAAAAGTAATTAAGATAAATTGATTTTAGCTAGAGGATAGAGTTGGAAAGTACTAATTATTATTTTTTTTATCATTTAACTTTTAACTAATTTTCTTAATTCTTATGAAGTGGCGGTTGGGGGAGTACTTTTATATATATATATATATATATAAACTTAGGGGATATTAAAAGCTTAGGCGAGTTACTTATTGCTATGATAGTGACACGAGATTTGATTTTGATCCGAAATTTAGTATTTATTTATCTCATTTATCATTTTTTTTAATTTATCTTTGTTTATGTTTTCTCAATAGTAATAAAATAAGAGAGAGATAGGAGATTAAGAAAGATCATTATGGTATTTGTAGAGAAAACGTATTATATTAATTAACTCAATTAATTTTTTAATCTAATCAAATTAAGTAAATATGTCTTATATTAAGGATCAAATAGAATAAATTTGAGGAAATATTTCTACATGGTTCAAAATTTATACTAGTAGAAATTTGTGTAATTTAGACTAAATAATAGTCCTTGGACATTAGTGACTGCCTAACTGGTGACCAATCTCCCAGCTCAAGCCATGAATGAAAGATATAAAGAATTGTGTTAGTCAGCAATCGATGGTCACGAGGATTGAAGGCTCTGGTCTGGCGACGCCATATCTCCAAATTCTTCACAATATTCTTCTTCTTCTTTCCTTATTGGTAGTGATGAAGGCCATGGAATCTGCTTCATGGCTTCAACCGTCAATCGCCGTCTTTCTCTCATTCTTAATCGCCTTTCGTGCTTACAGAAGAAAATCTCTCAGTCTTTCTGGAGCGATTTCCGGTTTCGTCGTTATGGCCATTCACATTTCTGTTGGATACAGGTGGTTCTTCCCTCCTTTTACTTACTTGTTTTACTTTTTCACCTCATTCTTGGGTTTCATCTTGCGTAGATTTAACATCTTTTTTCCTTTTTCTTTTTTTGGGAAAAAGATTTGGGGCTATGATCCTTGCGTTCTTTTTCACTTCGTCTAAGCTCACCAAGATGGGAGAAGATAAGAAGCGAAAAGTTGATCCTGAATTCAAAGAAGGTGGACAAAGGAATTGGTGTGTTGTTCTCTGTGCTCTCTCTTTCTTAAGTGTTAATGAGTACTTAGGTAGTGTTTTTTGTGTTTCACATAGAGCTTTCAATTGATATCCATTTAAATAAATTAAAAATAACATATGAAGTACGCATGCAAATGTACAAAAAGGAAGCAACGTCAAACAAATAGATTCAATAATTTGGGTTGAAATTGAAAAAGAGGGAGACAGACATAGAAACAAGAACTGAACAGTTGGTAATCAAGAAAATAAGAATGTACAAAATGCAGAAAATTAGTCTAACTGAGGACATTGCGAAGTTGTGCTTACAGGGAGGGGACTTAATGAAATTCATTGTGTTGGAGCAATATGGTTAAGGAATGAATGAGTGTACAGAGTTTTTTCTTTTGTGACTTTGACACGGCACACTGAAAACCACATGCAGGAGGAAATGATAATCAATCAGAAAAAAAGTTTCTGTTCCTCACAGTGGTGGACACTATATATATGCCATTTTCATAATGCATTGGCAGTCAGAAAAGTAGAGCTAGATAGGTCTCCCTGTCATGGAGGGTTTATGGTAGATGGGCTACTGGCCACATCTTTATACTGTGGTGGTCATGGCATCAATCTTTGACAACACTAATGAAATAGTTCATTGTTTTTTAGGAGTTCAATTTATATATGTTTACGGTATACAAGTAGATATAATATTTACTATTCTGTCTGAATTCTTTAGTTTTGGCTTGAATTTTAACTTGATGTGTTATAACTGAACAAGTTTGAGCATAATAAGGTTGGAATGTTGGATGGTTTAGCTTTATTACAGAAAATCTGTTGTTAGCCTCATGGTCTTGCCCTTGCAATGAATACCTCTTCAACCACTTTTCTTTACTTTTTAAATTGACAGTATTTGATTTTTTTAAAAAAATCTTTTATTATTATTATTATTTTGTGTAAAGAAGAATTCTTTCTATCCATTGTGGTCAATACATCGTTCTCAAGAATAAAAGTATGAAGATGTAAATTTCTTTGGTGCTACTATTTATTTAGTATCTGGTTAAGCCAGCTTGAGAACCTTGTAGCCTGCACTAACTCCCTGCACATGTGCTATCAAAATACAAGGTGACTAATGCAACTTCCTGACAATTTTCTGCTGCTTCTGTTTTTCAGGATACAAGTTCTATCAAATAGTAGCATTGCCACAGTTCTGGTCATAATTGTATGGAAACTGACAGAAGGGCAGGATAAATGCTTAAATTCTAAAGACTCAGCTCTGATCACCTCTCTTATTGGTGGCATCATAGGCCATTATTGCTGCTGCAATGGAGACACTTGGTCTTCTGAGCTTGGAATTCTAAGTGATGATCAACCTCGTCTAATCACAACCTTTAAGGTGAATAATCTCTTGGCTGCAACTGTACAAGCTTGGATTTCTCTGTATACTTTTTCCTTTTGTATTCCAGCTTAACTTTAATACAAATGCATGGTTCTTAGCCTGTTCGGAGAGGTACAAATGGTGGTGTGACAAAAGCAGGACTTCTAGCAGCTGTCGCTGCAGGAAGTGTCATCGGACTGTCGTTTGTTCTTCTGGGATTTCTAACAACCAGATGTGATTTTGATGTGGCCCTTAAGCAAATACTGGTCATACCTATCTCCTCCCTGGCAGGATTAGCTGGAAGTGTAATTGACTCTCTGTTGGGTGCAACATTGCAATTCAGTGGATTCTGCACTGTTCGCAACAAGGTAAAATTAATTTTGTCCCAAGAAAGCTAGCATAGTCCACTTGTCCTATCTTTGGTCTGTTGTTTTAGATTTGTTATGTGAAAAATTTTCTTCGTCGTCCGCAGATTGTTGGAAAGCCAGGACCAACTGTTAAAAGGATCTCTGGTCTCAGTATCCTTGACAACAATGCGGTGAACTTTGTCTCCATACTGTTGACCTCAATTTTAACTTCGATTATTTGTAGGTATACCTTCTAAACTCATTAGCACGAATTGGTTATGGTGGGGACCGAAAGTGGTTCAGAGTTTGAAATTCTTAATTGCTTAGTGTAATTGTACTAGTAGTCAATCATATCTCACAAGATGTTGTCTATGACAAATCCCAAAATGAACTTTGATTTTGTTGTTGGCCCTCTTTCAAGTTTCAACCCAAGATGGACAGAAAGTAGGAATTGCAGGAAAATGTTTGATGTCATTCTGATGAGTTTGATTGCTAAGATTGAAGTACCTTTTTTTTTTTTTTTGCTCATGAGATTGAAGTACTCATTACACCCTTTCTTCACGGGTTCTCTTTGAATGAAACAATGTAATATGCTTATCATTCTTCAATATGTAATATGCTTATCATTCTTCAATATCTATCCTGATTTGTTTACATCACACTGTCATGGTAGGAAAGAGGGAAATAGGATGTGTGAACCCAAGTAATTTGAAATTAACTGCCAAGTTTTTAATGTGGACACTTGTGAATGTGAAATTAAAGTCACTAATTGTTTCTTTTATACTTTCATGCCCCCTCCGCCAAAAAAACAAGTAGATCATACTTATCTTGAATGTCAACTTAAGTGGATTTTAATGTAAAAGTTATAGTAATAATTCATCCTAAATTGGTGTTTCAATTGTGGTGCCTTTCGTTTCAAATGGTGTTTAAATTGGTTTTTGGATGCATTGGACAAGTTTGGGGTTTTGGAACTAGTTTGTGTTTGGTCTATTCTAATCGCTTTCCCTTTGTTTAGCTAGACGCCAGTTATTCAATCATTTTACAATGTTTATTTGGAGAAATTATGTTTTTAATAAAGATATTTATAATAAAAAGTTTTAAATATAAAAAAATGTTTTAAAAGATTTATAGTTAAAATTTAAGCTATGCAGAAATATGATTTAGGTCTTGAAGTTAATCTTCTAACATCCTTAAAAAGCTATTTTAAAATTTAAGGCTATTCATGATAAATATATTTAATTAAATTATAATTATCCTATAACATGGCTTGTTTATAGCACATTTGGTTGAATTCCATGGCAGATGATTTTATATTACTTTGATATAACAGACTGCGACGTTTGATTGGACTTATATTATGTAAAGAGGATTATATTTTGTAATCATGATTATATTATTTGATGTGGTTAAGATTACACTATTAGTATTGATGAATGAGGATGCAAATCAAGTGAAAAAGATATTATTGTCATTATAATATTTTAAATTGATCAAAGTGTTTACTCATAAACGTGGTTAAATATTAACAACATCATTAAATATTAAAAAATTAGTTAATAATATAGAAATATGAAAAATGTTCCCCATTAAAAATTTTAAAAAAACTATGTTCCACAGTTAAAAAATATTAAAATATCCCATTTAATAATATTCCACCATTAAATATTAAAAAATTATCATGAAACTAACATATACCATACGTAATTTTTCCACCATTAAATATTAAAAAAGATTACTATGAACCCAACATGTACATTGCACAAAATGAAAAAATTGTCATGAACTCAACGTGTACATTATGTGTCTGTGTTAAAAAGGACAATTTTGTCTCTTGTTATATTATTCTCATATATTCTCATTTTGATGTAATCCGACCAAACATTTTTATGCGTATATATCATCTTTTCTTGACGTCGAACCAAATAAATTCATATAATCATCATTACATTACATTCCCTCCAATTCCGTAAATCAAACAGCCATTAGTGGTTTTTCTTTGCGAGAGCTTTTGTTTGGTGCGCAGTATTGGGAGAAGCTCAAGATTATTATGGTAGCTAGAGACTGGAGTGATGCCTGCGGACAATTGGGACTTGGGAGTTTACTTTTATAGGGTGATTTCATTTTTTTAAAAAAATATTAAAACATAAATAATAATTCAATTTTTTTTAAAAAATAAATTTAAATTATTCTCAACTATAAGAACGATCATGATTACTTAATGGTTTATCTAAATAATTTGTGACATTGGTCTCTGTTTGGCCTCTCACTGAATAAGATATTATTGAAAAAATATTATTTATTTATTTATCATATACTACTATAATATATATATATATATACACACACACATTAAAAACAATAAAATTCTAAAATGAACTGCTCTCAACTATTTGCAAATGCAAAAAAATTAGTAGTTTTTACTAAATCTTATGTTTCGGTTGAAAGACCAGTCGGCCCAATAGTGATCCAAATATGATATTTTACACCCAACTAACTTTTTCAAGTCATAACTTAAGTTTTGGGCTTACAAATGGTACAGGGACAAAAAAAAAACACCAGAATTTGAGGGAGGTGCAAGTAAACTTAAAATGTTAAAAGTTCAAGACGTGAGAATGCAGCGTGTATGGGTAGTAGAGGTTTCCCCCTGAAAGGAGCCAACCCGGTCTCGATCCAGATTAGTTTGGAACCGTTGATGTGCCTGAAAGATGTCTTGCCCTAGGACACTGGATATGCTAAGCAAAAAAAAAAAAAAGTTATAATTTGAATCTGTTATATTTACATAAATCATTATTTAACCATGAATAATGGATATCTAAGGACTGTCCATACAAAAAATATTTTTAAAAAGTTTCCAAAATATTTTGCCGTAAAAGAATTCCTATAGGAACTTTTGAATTGAGTAGCTCTTGCATCAAGCCTTTTGAGTTCCAATAATCTAAATCAACTAAACTTTTATATAAAATATATATATATATTTATTTATTTAAAAAAATAAAATTTTTTAAAAGAAATTACTTTTACCACACAATCATTACAACTCAACTCAAGCGAAAAAGGGAAGATTCATGCACATAGAGCAAGAGAATAAAGAGAAAGGAAGCTTTAGCCGACATAATAAAAACAAAAAAGCTCCGCAATTTGGGATTTTTGTTATTGCGAAGTGAATAATGGTGTAGTAACTTTCGCAGCTAAATGTTGAAAATACTATCTTCAATTATTATGAGTCTCTTTTACGACACTATGTCCCTTTTGGGTTGAAGTTGTAAAGTAAAACTCCTCCCTCCGGCTTATAATATTACTACTATAATATAAGGCATTTTAATTAATTTATCATAATTACTCTCTCCGGTCTTAATTATAAGAGCTAGTTGACTTTTTTTAGAGAAATTAAGGAAGCTAAATAAATTACTTTAGAATATTTTTATTTTTATTTTTTTTCAAACTAATTAGTTTAGCTAATAAATTAATATATAATATAAAGATATACAACATATACAATGATTAAGTAACTTATATAGCTTTCTTAATCTCTCCAAAGAAAGTTAACTAGTTCTTATAATTAGGACCGGAGGTAGTAACAAATAGTTGTCATTAACTCATTAAATTTACCTTAAATTAGAAGAAATTTTTAAATTTACCTATATTGAATGGGGTATTGAAAGAGAGGGAAAAATACAAGAAGTCATACTTAAACATTAATTACGTGGAAAAGTTAACAAATAAGTATTAATTTCTCTCAAAGTGACTTATATTATAGATCGAACTATTCTTCTAAAAGTAGAGCTGGGAATCAGGGCCAGGGCCTAACAGGGCCGGCCCTACAGAGCCTGAGGTAAAGAAAACATTTATTTTTCAAAGTCCGGCCTGATAGTACCAGGGCCAGGGCCGGCCCTACGGGCTTGAAAATTACTATTATAAATTTTAACTATTTTTTCTTCGATTTTTTCAAAGAAATATAATTAGTAAATTACAACTATTAAAGTTCTAATCTGTCAAATAAATGTTATCAACAATAATATCTAAACAATATAAATCATCTAACAAATAAACACATTCATTAATCGTAATAAAAAACAAATAAACATAAAGAATATGTTTTTTCCTTTTTTTAAAAAAAATATTAAACAAAGGAATTGCTTTATGCCCACAAAAAAATGCCTTTCTCTTTGGTAATTTTGCGTGTATCTACAGATTCCTTTGGTTCATGCATGATTTTACTGAGAAGTAAAAGTAATTATACTTATTTTACACAAAATATTTTTATAATTTATTACTTATATAATATTGTAATACCAAAGTATGTGTTTATTTAATATGAAAATATCATTTCTTTAAAATTTATAATAACTAATTATGTGTTTTAATATAAAATAATAATAAACATAAAAAGGGTTTTTAAACTAAAAAAAATATAAGTAATACAAATAAACACATTCATTAAGTAGAAATCTAAGTAATTCATTTTTTTTTAAAAAAAAAAAGGCTATAGTAAAACGGGCCTAATGGGCCAACCCAATTAAGCTCAAGGTCCTGCAAGGCCGGCCCTACAGAGCCAATTTTAAATTTCTGGCCTATTTTGCAAGCCCGAGCCCTACAGGGCCAAGACTTAAATGAGCCAGTTCGACAGACTTGACCCAATTTCATGGCTATCTAGAAGTGACTTATATTATAAATAGAAGGGAATACATCTTAGCTTTCATGTGCATCGGGCATATACGGTAAGAAAGAGATAAAATAACGCATATATTCCTATTAATAAATTATCTCTAATATATTTCATCGAAATTAAGAGAACCAGTAAATTACTGGCATAATTACTATAAAAATGCATTTAGAAAAACTCATTTGGAGTTGCATGAATTTTCACTCATTTTTAATTTAGTATGTTTTTTTCTCTCAATTAAATCATTAATTTTGCTCGGTTAACACTGTTAGCTCGTATAATTTTGTTGTATTATCACGGTTAACCATTGTACAGGAGTTAACAGTTCTAACAGAGTAAAATTAGAGCATTTAATTAGGAAAGAAAAATACATAGGTATCAAATTAAAAATTACAAAAAAGTAGCAAATGTTTTTCCTTTTTCTTAATTTATAATTTTTTTACATAATTTTTAAATGTTGAGTTATTAGTGAATAATTCTTTTTTATTTTAAAAGCTTCACAATCGATGCCCTTAAACTTTTAGTTTTTCAGAAAACATTCTTGTTGATTAAATTGTACAATAGTAATTAATACATATATTTTTGTAGACAGTAAGATTGATTTGAGATTTTAAAGTTTGAATGATATTTTCTTGTCTTTTTCTATTTTTTTTCTTTATAAATATTTTTATTTGAAACATTTTAAGTTCTTCTACGAAAATAATTATTTTTAATAATTTAAAATTCAATAAAAATATGCCAAAAATGAAGTGATAAAAAGTGGCGCATGACATTTAGATTGATTTTCGTTTATTTTTAAGTTAATATAAATATAAATAATACATTAAAAAGACAAAGTAATGAGTGATACACATATATTTAAAAAATATTCATGTAAAATTAATTTAAAAAAATACGATAGGATTTTTTTTGTCTCTATCTCCAAACTTTCCCAAATTCAAATAAATATTTTACCGTCCAAAGGCCAATATAATTAAATGTATTGATTATCAAAAGGTGGGTTGACTGGTCCGGTCGTCGCCCACAACATTTGAATGGAAAATTTGAAGGTCAAAATCCAACTCAAAAATATTGGAAATTAAAGGTCGTTCCGGTCACCGCAATAACTTCAATAATTTCTTTCAAGGCAGTAGCAAAGCAAAACCATTCTCAACGTATTTATAGTTTTTTAATTTAATATTTAAATATATTTTTAATAAATTATTTTATTTTATTATGTTAGTACAATTAATTTCTTTAGGTTTTAATATTGTTAACAAAGTAAAATTATAAGAGTAACCGGTGTTAAAAGAGTAAAAATAAAATATTTAAGAAAAACACAAGTACCAAATTAAAAATGGGTTTAATGTTTTTGCTTTTTCTGTAGAAATATTTTTTCTGCCACACTCACATAAAAGTGAGTGGGTCTCACTAATATTTCTCTCCTTTCTTTTTATAATAGGATCCACTCACTTTTATGTGAGTGTGACAAAAAAAAAATTCTATAGCAAAAATAGAAACATTAAACCCATTAAAAATTGAAGGAAACTATACTTATTTTAAGGATGTGTTTTCCAATTATAAATTGCGAATTTTATTTTATTTTATTTTAGGGTTATTTCCAAACCACCTTGAATCAAAACTCGACCCCCTTTTAAGGTTTAGAGTAACAAATGTGCTTTTAGAGATTTGAGCTTTTATTCTCCTTTTTAGAGGGCGAGGCTGCTTACTACCTTAACCAACAATTTATTGAAGTGCATTTTATTGTTTAACATAGTTCATTAAAGAAATATTCTTAGTTAAATTAAAATCAAATAGTAAATCAAACATAACCAAAATAATATTAATATAACCATAGCGTCATAATAAATAAGTAAACAATAATTACTAAGAAATCACATTATTAGGCGTTAATATTTTTTTATAGCCGGCATTTAAAACCATCTAAATTTAAATTATAAATTCAAATATATTCATAACTTATAAATACTATAATTTTTATAGTAGAATTAAGGTTAAATAGTATAAAACCTCATGAACTTTGAGTCAGTTACATATAACCTCGTAACATTTCAAAATTCAAATTTAACCCCTTGACTCTTAACTTTTTAACTATTAACATTCCACTGTTAAGTGACCATTATATTTTTATCGAAAAAATGCCACGAGATGATAGGTGGCATTCTATGTGGCATCCTGTGTAAATTACCAATTTCATAAAACCCCTTAAACTTTAAATAGTTGCAGACGTTTCTCCTGAACTTTGATAAGTTTACAAATAACCCCCTGACATTTCAAAATTTAAATTTAAATGCCCTAAAAATTTTGATTTATAATATTAAACTACATGGAGTTACTTTTATCATTTGTAAAAATTTTGTTAAGATTTGTTTACCCAAAAAAAATGTATTAAGATTTTTACTATCATTTTTCCAATTAAAATAATTCTTTTGTATGGCAAAAACTAAAAGAATAATATTTATAAACATATAAAAATAAACATTGAACCTCTTATTCAAGAAAAAATAAGTGTTAATGAATAATGAGGGAAAAAACTATCCTCTAACACAAATGTAAGATTTAAAATATTATCCCAAGAAAATAATTAAATGTTATGGAAATGATGATTTTTTTTTAAAAAAAAATTTATTCTTCTAGTTTTTCCCTACAAGAAAACTATTGTAATTGATAGTAAAAAACTTAATAAATTTATTAATTTGATAAAAGTAACAACATGATGTTTAATATTATAAATCAACTTTTTTAATGGAGTTAAATTTAAATTTTGGAATGTTTAGGGGGTTATTTGTAATTAATTAAAGTTTAGTGTATTATCTATAACTGTTCAAAGTTCAAATGGATTTTATAAAATTGGTAACTTACACAGGATGTCATATATCATCTTATAATTTGATGTGACATTTTCTGTTAAAAAGATAATTAAAAAATGACTGGTTATGTGGATTAAATTTAAACTTTGAAATGTCAAATATTTTATGTAAATGCAACTAACTTAAAATTTATGGGAGTTTTGTATAATTTAGTCTAGATTTAAACGTTCCTCCCACTATTGCAAAAGTGTACATCCTTTTAAATATATTATTGATGATGCTAGGTTTCTTCTCCATGGGATTGGCAAGTCCTTCTACGGCATGTGAATATGAATGGTAATGCTACTATTGATTGTTTAGGACTAAATCAATTTTAAAAATTTGGATCTTATAAAAATGACGAAGAGTATAACATTATTAGTATTATTTTAAATAGCCAGTGTCTGTTGGGGGGAAAAAAAAGTCAGTGTCGAGTCAACTATAAATAGTAGGTAATATATATATTTTTTGTTATTTCATACTAACAGTTAAAATAGGATGACATTATATAATTTTGAACAATTATATGCAATATCAGTCAGAAGTTTATTTTAAGATTTCTTTTTTATATAATACGAAGAGTTTCTCTTTTGAGGCTTATAGTGTAAAAAGTTTTCACATCTCTTAATAAGTGTATTTCTCGAGATTTGAACTTGTATTTTTCTCCTTATGGGGATAAAGTCACTTATCATCTCGACCAACAGCTTGCTGATATTTATTTTAAGATTCTCAGAACTCCTCTACAAATGAATACATGAAATATATATATATATATATATATATATATATATATATTGTTTAGCTTTTTTTTTTTTTGGAATAATTTATTCTTTAAATGTAGATGAACACTTTGCTAAAAAAAAAAAAAAATAGATGGACACAACACAACCTAGCAGTTTCAAGGGTATCCCAATGTAACTTCTAACATATTCAAGATATTTTGTGTTAAAGTAGTATTTAATTTAAATCTAACTAACGTGGTTTTGCCTCCACTGTGGCACAATTTTTCTTCCTTTCAAAGATATTGTAGATGAAGCTGAATTATTTATTTGTAGGGAGTGACAACTTCTTGTGAACCATTCATTGAAAGATGGCATTTCATTTCTAGTGCTAATCAATTTAGCTAAATTTAACCACCTTGGATGGGCGTGATGGTTTAGCATCTCGTCCCTTAAATAAGTGGTTGGGAGTTCGATTTCCAACTCTTGTGAATGGAAAACATCCCATGGCCAGCTTTTTATCGCTTTATGCGCTGACCGTAGGGTAAAGGATAGTCTCATGGCTGTCGACTGTGGAGATACCCTGCGTAAGGAAAAAAAAAAAAAAAAAAGCTAAACTTTCCCATGAGCTTGTGGGAAACTTGTGCATCTTCAATCAACCTCATCTTTGTAATCTGCGGGTTTTGCCCTTATTTTAAATTTATGGATTTTCAGTCCCCATTAAAAATAAATAAATAACTTAGCATTGTTCCTTTCTCTGCGTTCTGATACAGTCCTGTATTTATTTTTAAATAAGATTAAACTTTTAAGAAAACCCATATTCAACAGTGAGAGAAGTTGGACTAGGAGCACAGGTGGGGACCGCCTAAGAAGAAATAACGTGCTGACAGACCAAATAATTGCAAGCACCGACAAACACAGAAACATGAACACCTCAAAAACAAAAAGTGAAGGAACTTCCCTGCCCCTCTATGCTCATCAGTGTTTCTTTTTTGTAATTTAAAAAAAAAAAAAAAAAAAGAAGGGAACCACAATCATATCAAACCCCTCAACCATAATTTTGCAATATGCATACTTGGAAAATATACAAAAAGAACATTTTAATAAAAAAGACCAAAAATAGAAGAAACCTATAGGCATCATACTAACAAAAAGAAAACAATATTCTTATCTCAATAACAATAATAATAATAATAATAAAACTAACTCATCAGTATGTGAACTAGAAACACCCTTCACAACCTATATAGATGCTCTGCCTGGTCTTACTACTTCAGCTTGGTTTGCTTGTGAAGCAATTAACAGCAGGCCACTGAGCATGTAGCCGCAGGTTTTACTGCAACCATTATGTCACTGCCACTACCGCCACCGTCGCTGTTATTGCTACTCACACGTTGCACATTGGCGGCTGCTGCAGCTTCCAGGCGCTCCCATGTTGTCCGCCGCCTCTCGGCGGCTGTGGCACTCGACAATGCCGACTCTTCCTCCTCCAACTTGCGTTGGCAGGTGGCGACCAAATCCTCGTCCATTTGTGACAGGGTCTTCCTCACATTCTGAGTCAGGTTCAACACTGCTTGGTTCCAGTGCTTTTGAGCATTATGTACAAGGGCCGATAACACCATTGGCATCAAGTCCTGCCGGTTTTGCTTGACAAGGTTAAGGAAGTGCTCGTTGTTCCATAGCAAGAGGGCTCGTTCTGCCACCTGTGCATATAAGAAGGAATTTACCAGAATAGCACATTTTTTTCATTATTACTTTAATAGAAATAATTAAACAAAAGGGATAAAAATGGTCAAATTAAGATTACAAGAGCATAATAAGCATTGCAAGAATGAAAGGAAACCAGATTAGCTTTTCGCCATTAGAAAAGATAATATGGGAACATTCTTTACAAGCTAGCCCCAAACTGTTGACTTGTTAACAGAAGTTTCTCTATTTATTTATTTTGGCAATTGATTAACTTATTGTGTATTTATTGAACAATCTAAGAGCACCCATTTAAAAACTAGAAACTAGCTTCGTTCTTTTCTTGGAACCTATCCAACGCATTTGACACAACAGGCTCAAGAATTAAAAATATGAATAACTAGCACATCAAAGTTGGCTCCAAGCAACAACAGAAGGTTAATAAATCAGTCTGAATCTGATTAATTAAAACAAAAACAAAAAACAAAATATAACATCAATCATTGACATGAGTTAGTCGATACAATTAAGGTGCTCTCTCAACTTCCAGCTTCTTAACAACCACCATCCATATAAATATTCTCTTTAGTTGGTAGAAGAAAAGATGCTATTGCAAATAGGACAAAATATCACAGACACAAATACCAACTTCTATATGAAAACTACAAGCATTTTTGCATAAATCACACGGTATCTTAAACAAGTCACATTATTAATATCTTTAAAATATTGTGGGTTACTATATATTTTATATTGATGCGGGTGAAAGAATTTGCAGAACAGTAGAAGAAACTACCTGATAATGAAGACTATTTAGGCAATAACATATACGGCGAAATAGTGGGACCATGATCTTCTGAAATTCAGGCATGCTAGTCATTTCCAAAACTTCTTCCAACTCACTCAAGAACATAAGCTCCTTTTGACTATTTGTTATTGGCCAGTACTTCAATAGTCCCTGTATCACAGGGCTAGCCAGTTTTTGATCCTTCTCTATGAACTGTACCACACAATATGTTAGCTGCTGGTGATAGATACCCAACGATCTTGGTTTGTGCAGAGGAATCAAAGCCCTAAACAAAAATGTCTTGTGCTCCTCTTTCAATGGCAAGGCAAACCCACTAATCACACTACCGAAAATCTCCAACAGCTCAGCAATGCCATTATGACGTTCCGTCTCAAAAACAAAACGATAGATGATATTGCTAACAGATTTCCTTATAAAAGGCCTGTGTACCATGAATTTGCCATAGATTCTATGCAGAATTGTCTTCAAGCAATCTCTTTCTCTAGGGTCTTCAGAATCAAAAAGGTCAAGTAATTTTAAGATAAAAGCATGGTCAATGTACATTTTCGCCAACTTCACATCAAGGGAGTTGTAGTTAATGAATTGGAGGAGTAGATCATAAACAATTTGCAGGTGAGACCAGGCTGGATCAAACATTGGTTCTTCATCTTCTGTTTCACCACCAGTAGAACTGGTTCGAATCTTGGGAGGGAAGACCCTGAACAAGTTACTCGCACACATTTTACACACAGCAGCAATTGCTGGTTCTGTAAACTTCACAGATCCAGAAGAAACAAAATCAACAAGATCCACCAATGATTGACGTTTATGATCTTGCTCTGCACTATTCTTATCCAGATCACTCATATCATAAACTTTGCAGCAGAGATTTAACTTACTAATAAACAGGTTTTGCTTCTGTGTATTTGAAACGTCTTTGAAGGATATATTGGGGTCAACTGCTTCTACCCCAGCATTCATGCTTGCTGGAAAAACCACAGAAGACACTCGCTTCACAACATTCAATTTGCTTGAAATGGTGCTCCCTACATTTGTACACTGAAAGACATTCCCAAAACTTGTTGAATTCCCAGAATCACCCCGGGCAGAGTCAGTTGAATCAGATTTTGGCACCTTCTTAGGCAATTTGTTAAGAATTTGCTTTAGCATGGTGACAGTGGCACAATCCAAACAGATGCAAGACCTGCAGCTAACTTATCACTTTTAGCCACAAACACATCCCATGTTCTTTTATATGATTTCAAAGTTGACAATAAGATATCACAAACTTCTGAAATCATCCATCAGCACACCGAAAATTATGCAGAGCAACGCGTGTTTGAGACTTAACACTTGCAATTAATAACATCCCATTTTAGATTAGAGCAGATCACAAACCAGTAAGGATAGAAGGAGGAGGAATAACAGAATGAATGCGAAAACAAAAGTTACGATTACAAGCTTACTAAGTTCAAGATGATTTTTCCGATCAACGAGCGTAAGATGATTCAAAGAACAGAAAAGATATACAAAGTAAGATAGTGTTGGAATGTCAATTAACAAATGTAAATAAAGTAACCAATTCCAGGCAAATCTAACTCGAATTTGCAAATTTTCCCAAAGAATGTTACAGAATTCAGCACATATATAGCACAGCATTTTCATTACTTTTCATTTACGAACAAAAAGAGGATCATAACATGTCTTTCTCAGACCCAAATAAGCCAGATCAAGTTCATCTTCACAAATTCTGGAAACACAAAAAAGGGGACGGAAAATTCACAAAAGAAAATTTTGAAACACACGCAGAAACAGCATCAAAAGTGTAGGGAAACACCGAGATCTGAAACTAAAATTAGCAGAAAATAGAGAGGAACCTCAGCCTCCTGAGGAATCACTAAAGCACAAAAATTACTAGAAAAAGACAACCACCTTATGATAGCAATTCAGTCAAGATGGCTCCTAACTTTAAGAAACATAACTCAAATTAGCACATTCAAAAATCCAAACTCAGAAATTGAAAGAGAGAAGCCGAAAAGTACCTTTACCTGTTTACTGAGGAAAAACCCCACTTGAGATACAGACCCACAAGTTTCTCTCCAGAGATCAACAAACAAGACGATGAGTGGGTCAGTTTAGCATAATCTTCTTCCTATCTCTCTTCTATTTTCTTTGTGCACCGAAGACAGAAAATGTGGAGAGGAAATCTGGGTTCTTCTGAGAAAAACAAGCTAGCTTGAGGAATCTGTTTAAATGGGTTAGCGCAAGAATGGAGACGCCATCTGAGAAATTTCACGATCGATCATCGCCAAAGGATGAATGGTGGAAGAAGCGACAGAAGATGGGCCTTCCTCGATTCAAGAGAATAATAAGCGAAGCGACATGTTACTCTAAACTGTGGATACAGTAGTCCCAGTCATGAGTCCCTCCGTACCTTCGGAGGTAAAATAAAGCAAGCTTGATTATAGTCGGTATATGTATATCTATTTTTTGTTGCTCCTCTATATATATATATATATATATATATATATATATATATATATATATATAGATATAGAGAGAGAATATCAATGAAACTTTTTCAAAATTATTTCCTAGCTTGTTTTCTTTTCTAGATTTTTGCGAACGTTTAAATTTTAAACTGTCTGTGTTTCTCAAGAGGAAATATCGAAGAAATTATTATATGGGATATTGTTTATCAAAAGTGGTCATTTAATTAAAAATGAATTAAATAGAGAGCTTTGTGGTTTGGTTTTGTTTTTGGCGAAAATTTGTTTAGAAATTTGGTTGTTTATATATAAGTAGTATGTTGGAATGTAATTGTACGGGAATTTTACTTTAAGTATCTATTTCTTCATACCACTTTGGGGAAACGAGGATCCATCTTTTTTTTCTCAATCAACAACCCCTTAAAATAGAAGCCCTTTAGTAGTTCCCAAAAAAAAAAACAGAGAGTTGTAATTTATTATAAAAAATTAATATATACAATATATATTAACTAGAAGTATTATATAGATTTTTCACGAAATTTTCTTATTATGTATGGCTTGTGAAAATTATGACTTCTTATAGGCTATTTTTGTAATATAAATATTTTATATTTAATATTAATCCATCTTATCCTAAACATGAGATTTAATTAGAGATTTATTTTAATATTAAATATAAGATATTACCTAATTTCTCTAAATTTTTAATTTTTTTCATAGACTATTCCTATTGATTATACATTTACATAAGATAAGACAGTTTCAACATACTTATATGAAATATCTTAGTGTTGGCAAGAAAATTTAATATGCATTTTTATTATTAACTAACTTAATTAATTTTTTAATCTATATAAATGAGTTTTTTAGACTTTGTAAATAAATTGTAAATGATAAAAACAATGGGATTACGATATAAATGCTGCCTTGGAGGGAACATTTATATTCAATTTCAGTTTTTTTCCCCCATAAAAAGACTTAGCCACAAGCTAAATGATTTTATTGTTGATTAATTAATACAACAAAATTTAAATTAGAAAAGAAAAAAGGCGCAAAGCAGACAAACCCATAAGACATTTTACTTTATATAATTTCTTTTAGTATGTCTTTTTATTTCGTATGCAAGTCGAAATGTCGAATCATATTATTACATTACACTCCAAAAAGAAAAGGGTGATGATTTCAATTTAGTGCCTTTTTATCATTCGTAATTTTTTTATTGATTAATAATATCTTTTCAATTTTTTTATTTCGCCTGCACCAAAAAGTTTATTCTCATAGATTGCCTTCGGATTGTTTAATAAGTGCCTTTTGGGGCCCACGTTATTAAAGTTACTGAGATTTTTGTTCTTATTTTATCAATTTATTGCCGTAAGGATTTTCTACTTGTACCGCTTGAAGTTTCTGATATGGAGTGAGGTTCTGAAACCAATCTCTGAGAATGGATATATGGGTCCTCAATTTCGACAAAAGGAATCTCTAAAATAAATATAGGGAAAATTTTATTAAAAGACTTTTGGACCAAATTTATTTAAGCTAAGGACCAAAACATTATGAAATTTCACTTCATGACCAAGGGGCAAAATGAATATAAGTTTTGTAGGTGAAAAAACAATAATGCCTCTTGCTTTATTTTAATTTTTTAAACAAAAGGTTTGAAATCACCGGTCGGCGCTAAGTCGGAGCGGCCATTGGCCGTCCAACTATTGGTGCTCTGATGCTGACCGATTGAAGGTCAAACTACCGAAAGTTAATATGTTGTTTATAAGAGGATTTCATTTGTTTATGAAGAATTATACACTTATTCATAAATAATAGAACTTGCAAATGTGACTTGTTTGATTTGTGATGCTCATATGTAGAATTTACTTATTTATGAAGAGTTGAACAATTGCAAATGGAACTTGCTCATTATCCTATGTTTTCTTGTTAACCTATTAGTTTGTTATTCATATGTATATTTCACTTGTTCATGAAGAGCTTGAAACTTGCAAGTGAACAACACAAATCAACGTTTTATATTAATAGGTATTTGAACAACACAAACTAATAGGTTAATAAGAAAAATATGATCATAAACTAGTAGTTCAAGCCTTTCACCCAAGTGGGTGAATTGGGTGATTTTAAGAATGTTAAACTTTAACACAAGCTAAGTAAAGAGAGAAGAGTTATAGAGATATCACTGAAGGTGGACACAAGTGATTTATATTGGTTTGGTCCAATCCACTCGACCCACATCAAGTCCCCATAAAGCCTTTATAAGATTTCCACTATCTTTCTAAGATTTACATGGCTCTTGGTGCCTCAATACAAACTAGTTCTTCTTCAAAGAACACTTGTTCCCCCTTATACTTTTCAATCAATGCCTACTTAATGTCCTACTACCTTGAGTATCTCAGCCGAAGTAAATGCTTAAGCATATTCTCTCACAAGAGTAAATAAATGATCATTGAATTACAAATTCACACATAAATTGAGCTTTGAGACTTAACAATGAATGCAAGAGTAAATGCACAATATTGGTTAGTTGCTTTGTCTTCAATGTTCTTTTATGTATAGTGTGAGGATGTTTGAAAACTGTTGCTCTTACATGTTGGTTCTGTCATATTATTCTCTATGTCTTTGGAATTAGCCGTTGAGAGCAAAGAGAACATGAAGCGTTTGAACCTCGAAGCATTTAATGCTTTGATACAAAAGTATTTTTTTTGCTAATCTAGATTTAATCCTTGATTAACCCCCTGTAATATGATCAATCACAGATATAATGAACTGTTAGACCAATTGGAAGCAATTCAAATAAGTTTAAGGTAGATTGAAATGAGTATCAAAATTTACAATACGATGCTCTGTTTTTTAAAATTGCATCACTCGAGTGATCACTTGAATTATCTTCACTTTGTCGTTTTGAAAACAAAATAGATTATTAGATGGTTTAGCGTGGTGATGTGGTAGTGATGTACAAATATAGGATTACTTGAGTGATCTTGTTTCTTTTGAAAACATATTACTAGGCACTTCACTGAGGAGATAAATGTAACAAGATCACTCCAGTGATGATCCTGTTTCTTTTTATTTTAAAAGAAACATATCACCATATACCATCACCATGTTGCAGTGGTAATGATGCTCTTTTTACATATCACTCGAGTAATCTAATCTTAGAACTTTCTCAAAAATGATGAGCACTACCAGAGTCACTGTGTTACTGTGCTAGTGATACACTTTAACACATATTACTTGAGTGATCTGCTCTTAGAAAATTTTTAGAAGGCTTATCACTAGAACAGATCACTGTGGTGAAGTGATGGTTATGACAATTTTATCACTCGAGTGATCAAGTTTAAAATATTTTTCTAGAAAATTGGTCACTAGATGGTTTCCTATGGTGATTTGATAGTGATGTACTTTGTATCTCATCACTCGAGTTACCACTCGAGTGATTTCTTAGAAAAATATTTGCTAGAAATCATATCACATTCTTGTTAATCGTAATGAAGTGGTAGTAATGGTAAAATTTTGCCTTATTCGAGTGCTCACTCGAATGATCATATTGTCTACTACTATTGGTGAACACTAGGTGATGAGTTATTTTCAAAAATCACATCACTTGAGTGATTTTCTCTTAGAAAATTTTCAAAAGACTTATCACTAAAACATATCATTGTGGTGAAGTGATGGTTATGACAATTTTGAACATTACTTGAGCAGTCACTCAAGCGATAGAGTTTGAAATCTTTTTGCAAAAAACTGATCACCACACGGTTTGTTATGGTGGTATGATAGTGATATACTTTCTATCTTATCATTCAAGTGGTCACTCAAGTGATCTCTTAGAAATATATTTTTTAGAAATTATATTGCTATCTTAATCACTATGGTGAAGTGGTAAATTTATGTATCACTTGAGTGACCATTATCTACCACTACTATTGAGCAATATGGTGATGAGATATTTCAAAAAATCACATCACTTGAGTGGTCACTTGAGTAATCAACTATAATCTTCATAAACATATCATCATTGTTTCAGAAATAAAATAACTTAGTTTTGTCTTATAACTCGAGTTGTCACTTAAGTGATATAGTGATCAATATAAACTTAATAGGAATAGCAAAATAAGCCATGTACTATTGCTTTCCTCACAATTCACTGTTCAATTCAACAGTAGCGGCTTCGTCGCAAGCCGTTTCCACTTATACGCAAGCCGTTGTTTATATTTTCGTGCCATTTATTTCACTGTCCTCCTTTTCCTTTGCCCAGTGTCCTTCCTCGGGTGAAATTTTGAATTTTGAATTTCAAAATGCCTCTCCCCTCTTCAGATGCAGATCCATTTCAAAATGATGAAGTAAGGGAGGTCCCAGTGGATAAGGTATTTGGGCATTTTTGTCTTAGGGTTTCCAAATTCCATTCAAACGCCTATTCAAGTTCCAGGTTCATAGTCCTAGAAATTTTAGTGAGTCCGAGCGTCATAGAGGTGGATAAAAGAATGAGGCAGCAAATTCGTCCTTCAGAAATTATAGAGATAGATTCTGATTAGTCATGGAAAATGAGGCATTTGTTAATCACAAAGTAAAAACTGCTTCAACCATCACCACTAAAGGGATTCTCAGCCTTCTAATTCAAAGTGTTGACAGAAATGATGGCGATAAGCGAGTGATTTCTCTGGTATGGGAGACCCTACTATTTACACTTGCTTCCACACCACTGATATTGTTCAGGAAGCTTCGTTTATACGCTTCAATCTCAGAATTTCAATGGCTATGCTCCCACCATTGGTCTTCTCCAAACGAGAAGGCAGATCGTATTTCACTGTCTGTCTATTTTGTGGATTTCGATTTATTCTAGCTCTTCAAATCTTCGCGTTTCTCTGTTCGTTTGCTGAGATTAGTGATTTTGCCCCTTCTGCTTTTAGGAATTGCTTTCGATGTGTCCTTTCTTTCTTTATTACAATTGTTACCTTGATGATTTAAACATACCCGCTGCTTTTAGGCTTTTCAAATCTTCGAACTCTTTTCTGCAGGTTTTTACAAAAGGAGATGACACAGATACTATTGTTCTCACGACAACTCGAGCCTCTAGAGTGGAAAACGAAGATGTAATAGATGCTGCTATTGCCAGGATGCTTAGTGATCCAAAAGAGGTATATGATTTGATTGGGAGATATCTTATGCTCATTGTTGAAAAATGAAACCTTGATTCATGTTTCTGACTTAATATAGTTTTCATGTTTGGTTTTCTTCCAAAAAGGCAAGGGCCGGTATTCAAGAGGTTCACTTCCTTCCATTCAATTCAACTGATAAACGGACAGCTCTGACTTACATAGATGGTAACAGTAAAATGCATCGTGTCAACAAAGGTGCACTAGAGCAGGTATACTCATAAGCTACACCTGAATACTCCCTCCCTATGCATGATAGTTGAAGTCATTCATGCCTTCAATTTCTTTGTTAGATTTTGAATCTTGCACACAATAAATTAGAGATAGAACGTAGAGTTCATACTGTCATTGATAAATTCGCGGAAAGAGGATTACGATCTCTTGCAGTAGCCTACTAGGTAATTGAGATTGATGATTTTTTTAAAGTTTGTAAAGAGGGGAAAATATATTGAGGTCAAGGTCACATTGTATATTGCTTTTTTCATTATGTACCAGGAAGTTCCTGATGGAAGGAAAGAGAGCCCAGGAGGGGCTTGGCAATTTATTGGCCTCGTGCCTTTGTTTGATCCACCTAGGCATGACAGTAGAGAGACAATCCAAAGGGCATTGAATCTTGGAGTCAATGTTAACATGATAATAGGTGAATCTTTGCTACATGATGTTGACATTTATGTTTTACTATCTCCAGTCTTTAATACAAGACCAATCATAACAACAACAATATTGTAGTTTCTTTCATTTTCTTGCCTTTGAGACAGTTTGATTCCTTTTTTTTTTTCCTTTTCTGATATGATGAAAATCAAAAGTTATTTATGATAAAGTTAGAAGCAAGATAGAAAGCTATATGTATATGAAATTGATGCTTATTTATTTTGTTCATAATTTTGACTGGTGACATACGCTACCCTTCTAAGAGCACGTACTAAATATGCCTCTCTACATGAAGTGCAACAATGCTTGGACTCCAACAATAACTTGCTTATTTGGCTATTTTTTTCAAGGTATATGTATATGTCATATGTATACCCTGGTCACATGTCGGCAATTTTTAAATATAAATTTTTCACTGTACTTTTTTTCTATAGATGTGCACTATAGGGAAACCTACACAACACTATACCATAAGGGTGTTGGTAAAGATATGATGTTTTTAAATATTTGTAGTGTGGTCATTCATTTTATAAAACCTTTCTTCTATAGATTAACTTGGAGCTGCAAAGGTTGGTTGGTTGGTGAGCTAAGAAGTTCATGCACATACAATGGCAAAAGCTTTTGTGTGCAATTTCGAGAGAATAAGGCCTTCTAATGTTGTTATCTGTGAGTCAGAAGTGCAAACAAAACCAAAGAATGGGACGGAAAGTGAAGAAGTAGAAACATCAATGAAATCATCATGAACTTAAGGTTTGTGTTTCTTTGCTTCTTCTTAAAATTTAAAATTATTTTTATGGGAGGCAATCGTTGCCAAATACTATTTACTAAATGAACCTAAGTTCTTTATTTGAGTTGGTGTAAATTATGAGGAGTGTGTTGAGAAACGTTAAATAAGTGATTAAAGTTGCAAGTTTCAACATTTATGATACATAACTTAACAACATTTTAGGAGGACAGTTACTACATTTTTCATATACAATAACAGGGTCATGTATCTGCATACAATGATAAAGATTAAACAGACTTGAGAAGTACTAAATGCTAATTCATCCTGAATCAGAAACAACGTCAAATTCCAAATGTTGTCATCACTTCAGTAAAGAATTGCACACAATTTCCTACATTCCTGCATACCTTTGCATTTCCCAAGAAACAACAAGATTCTTCATGCCATAGAAAGCACAGGGATACTGATTCAAATATGATTATTGCATTTCCCACCTAATACTAGAATTCAGATTTCAAATGATCTGATTATTTATGGCTATTTGTTTCAATGTTGTGTAGGTAGATGAATTGATGCTACACATGGTTAAATATCAAGAAGTATGGGCAGTTCACCTAAGGTATGTGACTTGGGCTCTACATTATGTGGCTTCCTACCAGTATTTGTTTATGTTTATTGGGTAAACCTCTTGTGGCCAAAGTCATCACATTATTCTTGGTTGGATTCCCAACAGTATTTGTATGAAATTCTTTTCTCAACTTCTGCTCTATCATTACCCCTAACAAGAAATTTCACCCTTTCACTAGGTCAAAGCTTTGTTATAATTCTGTTTGTCCAATGCTAAATCTATGAACTCCAATTACTTTACTAATCTCTAAAAAAGTATATGTTCTAAAAAAGTTTTATCGTATCAAAAGGAATTAGTGATTAAAGGGGATGTTTTTTTTCAATATTCCTCTTCAAATAAGAAACCAGTATGCATGTATAACAATCCATATTTTGATTAAGAAAATATGTTTTATATCTTATATGAACTGTGGGTCCCTTTTAGTAGAGGGATAGAAACCAGTAGCAGTATCTTCAATCATTAGAGTAAATTAATGTTTGCTTGCCTCCAGTTTTAAATAATCTCTTTTTGTGTTATTTCCCCAGTATTTGGTGAAGGGTCAGTATTTGTTAAAAGGATCAATACTTCAATTGGTTTAATAGCTTTCAGTTACTTAGTTGGTACCCTCTTACATAGCAACACCTTTTATATTGGATATTAGACTATCAGTTTAAGAGTCTTCAAATGATTAAAGCATTGAGTCATGATGTATTAAGGAATTGGGATTTTTTTTAAAAGGAAAAATTCAGGTGTTGGGGACAAGAGCCCAAGCCACAATGATCCTTCTATAGTATTTACTATTTATTTTATTTACTAAATGAATTTAAGTTCTTTATTTGAGTTGGTGTAAATTATGAGGAGAGTTTTGAGAAACGTTAAATACATAATTAAAGTTGCAATTTTCAACATTTATGTTATACAATGACAAGGTCATGTCATATATGAATGTGTGAGATTTCCGTGGTCAACATTTTTATTATTTTAAAAACTTGTGGATCTTTATAGATGAATGTGTGCCATTTCATTTTAAGCCTTCACGTCTATGACACTCTTGGTTCCACAAATTTCAGTGTCATCCCATAGCTCTTGAAATCTCACTTGCCACTATCATTATTAACTTCTTAACTACGTTTTCCCTTCATATGATTACATAGTAAGGTATTACATCAGAATTTGATCCCTTTGATGTTTTTAAGATGTTTCTATATTAAGTAATCAAATGACTAGAAAGTAATCAGATAATACATGTAGCTGCTGATTTGCTTTCCTAGGTTTGTCGACAAATTCATAAGTTTTGTGTATTCTTTATTTTTGCATCTTTGTTTTCTTCTGTCTATTTCTTTATATTTATCTCTTCTCATTTTCCCTCCTATAAAAATAGTTTATAAAGAGAGATAAGTACGTGATATACAATGTATGACATGTTTGATGTGTGTCTGACTTCTATATAGTATATACCCTATGTTTCTAACTTATTCAATCTAGAGTTTCTTTTACTTTCTATTCATATGCACAATAGAACTTGTATGCTCCTGAGCTTCTAATTGTCAACTCCATCAATGACTGCTGGTAGGGCTCTATTGTTTTCCCCTTTTATTGGTTTCTTCATGGTGTAGAGGTTGGTGATGACTCTTAGTGGTTTGGTTGGTCATTGGCATCTTCTGGAGCGTTGGATTCATGGCATCTTCATTATCCCCCCTTGAGTTCTAAATTGATATGTCATGTATTTTTCTTTAGTCTTTTATGTGGTTTGTGGACATATTTTTTTGCCTACATGAGATCTGATATCAGTTTGCGTCTTCAACAGTGTAATGAGTGTCCTGTGATAGGTATTTTTGAAGTGTGCGTTAGTATCTTTTATGTGGTTTGTAGATATATTTTTGTTGCCTATATGTTTGAGGAACGGAGTGCAATTGATGATGCAAATTACGTAGTTATTAGTGAGGAACATGTGGTTGATGGAGTTGCTAACTTTATGGCCAAGTGCATTCTGTCAAACCCAAAATCTCGAGGGGGTTCACACTTATACCGATTGTTATTTCTTATTTTCTGTTTCTAACTTTATTTCCTCAATTTTGATTGCAGAATATGTCACCAGAAGAACAACGGAAAAGTAAGAATTTGGTGTGGCTTTTGTTGTATCTTGCATGAGTTGTCTTTACATTCTTTTAAACCAAATGGGTTGGGTTCTAGGTATGGCATAGTCTATTTAAGGCAACGCTGTACGGGGAAATAATTATGCATAAGTGTTGCAAAAATATAGTCTTCGGAGTTGAACATGGGGAATAAGGGTCTTAGGTATGGAAAGGATTTGTCAACAAATTGAATTAGCAATCTTGCATGATTTGCAGCCTCTTCCTAGATTCTCTATATCATCAATCAAATTATTCTGGGTTATGTCAAGCTTCATGGTGATGGTCAACTGTCAATCTTTTAGGGTTCATTTGGTAAATTTATCAAGTAGCCTACATTAAGTGTTTGTATTTATGCATAATTTCATAAGCATATAATGTGCAATATTTATATCTCTCAGTTCCTCCTAGAGATTAGCGGATCTTCTTTATTGTGCTTCTTCCTTGGGAGCATAATAAGCCGTTCATTGTTTTCCTTCATTTCTATCTCATCCATAATAATGTTAGGCTGTTAGTCAGAAGAAGCTGCATAATAAGGTATACTTTTACTTGGCAATATAATCCATTGGTTAGTCCCAAGATTGAGAGATATTCTCATGGAAGATTTCTTTTTTACAGATTCATTCGTATATAATATACAATTCATGTTGCTGCCAATCAGAAGAGTGGAGACATGGGTTACTCCATGATAGCTCATTCAATAGGTAACAAAAACTTGATGATCTCATCCATATGCTTTTTGTTGTTTACATGTGCAAACAATGCTAGACGACATTCCTATCTCTCAGGTGAGTATATTTTGCAAGTCTGGACAGTAATGCATGTGGTGTTAAGGAAATTCAAAAAGAAATCTTATTGTTCCTTTGTAAATGGATTCTTGGTTGGTTAAATTTTTGTTTTGTTTCGAGGTCTCTGTTTTTAAGTAGCGGGTAAGAATGTCAGCTTCCCTTAATGAGAGGTTGATTCACAACAAAGTGAGTGACTTCTGGTAAGCTGAATAAACTGTGTATTAAATGTTCCTATTTGGTTGTTCTTCAAGTCATGATCATGTTATAAATGAATTGTTGCCCAGCTATGTGAAGGAAGGACTTCTTGGCTAAGCTATATGGGCATCGATTTACAATCACGTTATGGTGAGTAAGTTTTCTCACTTTCTTTTTAAAAATAATTTGATTTTGTGGGGGCATAAGTTGATGGAAATTCATATGAGTTTGGAGCTTTCATTGGAATACTAATCCAATCATATGTTTAATATTACAAATAGCAAACAAAATTTAATCATCATAGCATGTTTGTGCTAAACGACATTCCTATCTTTCAGGTGTTAAAATCGGCAACATGTTTAAATATAAAGAGAACATGAAAAATGGAGGAAGGGGCACTGTTGTTGAGAATGAGAGAAGTATGCACATGCTTTCATTACCTCCCTAGCCAAGAATTTCTTGAAGCCTATCAAAGTAATCGAGCAAGAGAAATTCTACTTCATTTTGATGTGTTATAATCTGGGTCTTTCATATTAATGTTTAGTTATAACTTTGTTTTTTGTTGGACCCTAATGGCAACTAGAACTATTTAGACCTGTATTTTGGTTGAGTACAAGGATTGATGTGGTTGTGGTCCATCTCATGGTTTTAGATGGTGATATAACTTATATTTTGTGTTGTTATATTTGAAATCCAATTATTTACTTTATGTTCGTCTATGTTTTATTCAATTTTTTAATCATTTGGATAAGTGGAAGGTTTCGAGGTGCTTTAATGTTATAGAATTATTCCATCCGCACAACGCGTGGGGGGGGGGGGATTTTTGCTTGTTTTCATAGTAATGGGTTTCTAAATCGTTTTAAGTTAATGTGTCTTCTCCAAAACACTTTTCTTAATCTTTCTTAATCGGTGTTATCATCAAAACATAGGATTTAATATGAACAAGTTTCATTTGCAAGTGTCGAACTTTTCATAAACAAGTGGATTATACATATGAACAACTAAATTGAACAAGTTGAATTTGCAAGTGTTCTACACTTCATGAACAAATGAAATCCTCCTATGAGCAATACATTAATTTCTGGTGGTTAGAGTTTCGGCCAGTTGGCGCTAACCATCGATAGCCGGCAAGAAGTGGACACTCTGGCCTGCTGGCGGTTGATTCATCAAGCAGATATGAAACCCATCTTCTTTGGCAACTCGATATAGATGGATGTGACATCTCACATTGTTTTACGAATATATATCGTTCTCCTATTGAATTTCTTGGCACTTTTCTTTTATAGCAGGAACAACATGTTCAATAAGAAATCGTCTACTAAAGTCTATGGTAACTGAAACTATAGGCTTCATCACAAGTGTACCTGCAGGTCTATTAACACTATTTCTCTTTTTTGGCTCTTGTGCAACTAAAGGAAAACTCCAATTTCCTAGAAAAAGTTTCATTACCATTTGAATCAAACCTAAGACGAGCAAACAACAACCAAGAATATCACATTTCCCATAAATTTCTTGTTGACTAGAGTACGTAATGGCTCTTCCTCTCCTGGTAACAAATAATAGTTTGCATTCTTTTTTGTCATATAAAATCACTTCTCGTCTAAATGAACTATGTTGTGCATACTTTTAAAAGTTAGATCTCCTATAATTGAATCAGTTTCAATCATGGTCAAGCAAAATTGTAATCGAGCAACAATATTCTCTTCCTTAAAAAATGGCTTAATGTCATTACTATGGCACTCGATAGCTCCCTTTTTTTAAGCCTAATTGGTGAGATCTTATTTATGTTCAATGGAAAGGATAAATCTCTCAAGGCGTTCCTCCCAGTCAAAGGAACTTGAAGAAATTGATCAAGATCAAGTTCAACCTTCTTCCAACCACATTTTGTTATTTTGTTATGACACGCTCTATTCCCAACCTTTGTTTTTTCCAAATGAGATGAATGACACTATTAGATACTGAACACATTGATGCAACCTTTCTTACAACCTCTCTACATAGTCTCCTAACTTGACTATTTAGTAATAAGAGATAGGAGATGGCTTTACGGTCTTCATTACTCAAAAACATACGATGGTTACCTGAATTTAAAAATATAATAATGACAAGTCAAACCGAAGTAAAGAACAGTAAAAAAGAAGAAATCGTCGAGGCCATTCATTTTTCAAAATTGCCACGTGTATTAAAAAATAAAATCGGTGCAAAGGTGTTTGTGTGTGAACTAAAAACAGTAAAACATATATGCATCAATCATAAAATCCAATTTTATCCTAGATATGGGTGCATCCAAAATCTGTTGTTTTAGAAAACAAAATGCATCATTTTTTGTTTCAATTATACAGGGTCTATCAAACCAAAATTTCATTCAAGGGTCACATTTAAGGATAAGTAACAAATTTCTATTTCTATAATTAAAAGGAGGATTATATATGTACAGAAGACTTGCCATTTCTACATTATGTTGCTTTGACTTTTAGGTTCCTATACCTAATACCTAGTCATACATAGAACATCCCTTGAGTATTATCATTCCCCCTTAAACCTTAATACATGTATAAGTATATGTGTGTATATTATGTCTAGCTTGGGAGCCTGTCATATGATCAATTTAATGAGAGATGAGATGCATCTTATCGTGCATGCATCAATGTTGCAGTGGGTTTGGTTATTTGTATATCACAAATTTGGCTAAAAGAGTCTAGATATAGTGAAAGAGTAGAATGAACAAATAAAATTAAAATAGAGATATAGTGAATCATGTGTTTGCAACTAAACTAGAGTTAAGAACAGTAAAAAACAAAACCAAAAAAAAAAAAGAAAAAAAAAAGAAAAAGAAAAGAAACCCTTAGTTGATTTGGGTAATAGCAGCCTAATGCTATCATTAAGAGTTGCATTTAGCTGATTGTAAAGCATAACCTATAGACGACTATTTTTTTATTTTTTGCTTGATACCAAAGGTAGAAAAATAAAAGTCTGAAACATTCAAAGCTTCTCTTATAATCTCAACATCATTTCACCATGATCCTATGGTCAAACCATAAATAGAATAAAACATGAATGCATTCTGCCAAGGAAAAAACATGTATATGCATTATAGGACTGGATCAAAACCAATAAGACCATTTATAGATTTTTTAAAAAAAAAGCTAGCATGAGATAGATACCTGAAAGAAATAGGGCATAACATGGAACATAATACATTTAGGCAAAGAAATAGGACATAACATGAGACAGATATCTCACCATTCAAGCAAAGAAAATTACTACTTGTTTTTGAAAATTATCATTAGTTTCAGATACATGAATGAGTTCCACATCAATTTGTTATTTAACACTATTATGTTCAGTTTCTAAAATTTCCTGAAAGTGATTTGGTAGTTGTTGTCTCAAAGAGAAACCCACATGAAACTGATAAGGAAACAAAAATATTAACCAAGCCATTAAATCTATAAGAAGCCGGACTATTCATAAATCATAAATAGTGTGGCTCAACTTAAACTTCATGTACATCAAGGCCTCTATAGTCTAATTGTATTTATGTATAATCAAATACGTTGCTTGACTACAATAAGAACAATCTTCAATGCCATCATCTGCACCAATTTCTTCACTATTAAGGTCCATCAATAGTAGCCAATTTAGGGATCTATAACAAGCAAAATTTGAAATCGATAGCAATCTAAATTCCAAAGAAACAACATTGAATAATTGCAGCAAGCAAATCTTAAACCAACAAAAATCTGAAGTCCAGAGAAATAACATTGAAGAATTGTGGAAAGCAAAACTAAAATCGATAGAGATCTAATACTAAAATCTAGAGAAGGAACTTTGAAGAATGGACTATCTGAATTTAGAACTCAAAATAAGAAACATACATATCGAGATTCTTAGGGTCATGCACACTTTCAACCTCTAAGAGTAGACCAGAAATTGTTGAGGGAGATTGACGATATCGGACTATGTGAGAGCTCAGAGAAGTCAACAATTTTGGGCTGTGTGAGAGCTAGGAGAAGTTGACGATGCCGAATTGTGTGAGAGCTCGAAGAAGTCAACAATGTTGTTGGAGAAGTCGATGATGCTGTCGAAGAAGTCGTGTGAGGTTGGAGAGGTATGTCACAAAGGGTTGTTGATTCAACAAAATCTTCCTGATGCCTTTTTAAATTTTAAATAAGAGCATTTTGGGAAAATTAATATAATTAACTACTTTAACTCATATCCTTAATCTCTAAAAAATCTAGTCAATATGTCTTATAATGAGGACTGGAGGGAGTATTTCATTCAAATTTCCTTCTAGTACCCTACTATAGTTCTATATGGCAATTTTTTTTGTGTATTCATTGTATTAGAAATTGTTAGGTCTATTGTAGTTTCTATTCTCACAGTAAATATACACCTCCTGTAGTAGAATGTTGGCCATTAGATCTGATGCCATTAATTTGATGTATTGTAAATTATCCCATGAACCTTATGAAAGTTGTTTAATTGCTCTTTTTTTTAATTAGATGGTGGGCATTAATGTTTTGAGTTACAAGAGGGTTAAAACCCTTGACCTCCCATTTATAGGGGAGCATCTACAAGGTCATTGGCAATTGATTGCTTATTTTTGCAATATAATATAGCTAAGTATTGGGTTATAAGCATGAGTAATAGCATAATTCTTCTTGTATTTAATTGATGGTATAATTCCATTTGAGACCTAGAGAGCAAAAAGATTTCACCTTTCCTAACAAGTTTACCTCCTAGAATTCGAACTTGTATTCTCTGCATTATAGGGGCGAGGTCATTTATCACATCAATCAATAACATGTTGGTGTAATTGCATGATTCTAGACACCTTTGGAATTTTGTTGGGATGATGATAACTGCCTTAAGTGTCATATTTAATACAATTTTTTTTTTATTTCTTGTATTAGTCAGTGATGAGCACACTTGAAAAAAAAAAGGTAACATTCATATTTAAGTATTGACATAACAAGAATATTTTGAATTATTCCTAAACATTGTTGTCCCCAGAAAGAAAATTCCTTGACATTGGCTGCTTGGTATGAAGGGAGGGGGAGGGATTTTTTTTTAAAAAAAAGTTGTATTTACAAAAAATTGAAGAAGTGGGGTAAAAGTTTTGAATTAATTATTCTTACTCTTTTTATCTTAAATTTTTTTTTTGATACAGCCAGTTGGGGGAGGGGGAGGCAAGGCTCGAACCCTGGACAAGGGGGAAGGTCAGCTCCTAAGGCTAGCCCTAGTGCCATCGCGCTACGAGGCGCTTGGCTTTTTATCTTAAATTTTCTCTTTACTAAAATTTTATAACCCCACTTCTCCAATTCTTTTAAATCCAACTTATAAAAATTTTATTTCCCCTCCCCTCCAAATCCCTCGTACCCAAATTTTGTCCAGTGATATTTGTATAAATGCTTCATTGCTTTGTTTAGGACAATGTTAATGTTCAAGAGGCCATCACTGAAGGCTCAATCTGGTGGCTAAATGCCTTCATGATTTGCTTACTTATACAACTTAGTAGAACAAATTGCATAATGCAGATAATCATTAATCATTTTTTGTCTACCCCATTGGAAATGAAAGAGCTAGTTTGATTTTGTTTTTGAAAACAATTTTTTTATTTTTTTTTAAAAAACTTGTTTAGAAAACTATTTTCATTAAGTTGTTTTTAAAATAAAAACAAAAAGTTGTTTTTAGAAACAAAAAACAAAAATAGTTTTTAGTTATTTTTTGATTTTTAGCGCATAACAAATAATAAGAAATGCAAAAATCAGATTAAAACACTCAAAAACGCTAATGGTGATTGAGTTTCTGATGATCATGAACTCGAATCCATGGTAAGAACTTTCTTCTTGAACCTACACACGACTCCTCCAAGTGCACCACCCCTTTACAATTCCCGAGGTATGTTTCCCCCACTCTCAACTAACTCTCTTGAATTATTAGCACTAACATCTGCTATGAAAAGGTTAGGGTGGCTATATTTGACATGAAACCCTTGAAAACTCCTAGACCTAATGGCCTCCATGCTCTCTTTTTCCACAGTCAATAGGAAATTGTGGGCCCTTCTCTCTTTAACATGGTGCAATCCATTTTCAAGGGGAATCCTTGGATGTAACATTGAATAGAACCCTCATCACACTCATTCCCAAATTTGATCACCCTGTCACTATTAAGGAATTTAGACCAATAAGCTTATGCTCTGTTTCATACAATCTGGTCACAAAAATCGTTGCCAACTTCCTAAAGCACCTAATGCCTCTGCTAATCCTCCCTACTCAATCAAGTTTCATTTGTAGGAGAAGTATCACATATAACATTCTTATAGCCCAGGAGGTTATCTACCTGATGAAAACAAAGCTGGGGCGGAAAGGCTGGCTTGCAATTAAAGTTGACTTGTAAAAAGCTTTTGATAAGTTAAGTTGGAGCTTCATAGAAGACTCTTTAATGGACACCAAACTACCCAACAGGATTGTTAGACTTATTATGAATTGCATTACCACCCCTAGTATGCATGTCTTATGGAATGGCAAGCCTATAGAAACTTTTTCTCCATCTAGAGGAATGAGATAGGGTGATCCCTTATCTCTTTATACTATTCATGGAGAGATCATCCCTAGCCATCACAAAGGAGGTTCAAAGCAAGAAATGGGAAACTATTCAATTAGGTCACAATGATCCAAAACTATCACATTTGTACTTTGCAAATGACCTTATACTATTCAGTGGCACCTTAATGGAGCCAATAAATTTGTTCCAACGAATTTTATTTGATTTTTGAGAAGCCTTAGGATAGATTGTTAGTGCAAGCAAGTCTAGGATATACTTCTTAAAGAATGTGAGGAAACAAGAGACAAATCAACTCTGTGACCTACTCAACTTTTAGAAAACAGATCACTTGGGAAAATACCTTGAAGTACCTATCTTGCATGAGCAGGTAATGCAACATCCCAAAAATTAGATCCAGTAGATTGGGAAAGTCATCTCTACTAGAAGGGCACTTACTGAGGCAAGTTGATAAAAAAAAATGAGGAAGTGACTTTTTGTATCACTTTCCTCGGCAACTAAATAGGTCACGGAAGCGAATGACATAACGCTAGTCGCCTCAAAAACGAATGTAGCTGCCAAGATGAATTGTCAATTTTTATAAATAAGAGGGAGCTCATGACAACTCATTATTTTTCAAAATTTTGGACACAAAGAGGTAGAGCTCTACTAGGGTTTTGTGAGGAGGACTCTTAAAGGCTCTAATTCATTAGTAAGCTTCCCTAATAATCCTCCTTCCTCATTCTTGTTCTCTAATTATTGGATCCTAAGAGATTTAGGCTAGGGCTTGAGAATCCCACTTTGGGGATTTTTCATAAAACTGATTTATAAGGGTTTAAAACTTAAATTGAAGATATGAAGGTGTAAGACTAGAATAGTCTAACAATCCTTTGAGGGCAATTCCTAGTTCTAGCCTTTAATCTTTATCACCGGTGAAACTTGTGAGGATTTCTAAATAACTGTATGAGATAAATTCTTGAGTAGCTAGATCTTAATGATTAATTTAATTGTCCTTGCTTTGTAGTTTGAATTCCTATGTTGAGGAAAGATCCTCTTGTTTGTAGCTAACAGAAGCACAAGGTAACATGGTCCTATCTATCTTATTTATCAGTGCTACTCGTAGGCCTTTTCTTAAAACCTCACAAGCCTAGAAAAGTAGGATTGGTATGAACCCTACTATTTTATGACCCAAAACTACCTTGTGGGACCTCTGTATGAACCCTAGAACTAGATAGGTTGATTTGTCAAACAATTAAAGATAACTATAATTCTGTGTAGATAAATATGTCTAAATTTGACGTGGGATGCCTTGATGACTATGTTGGTTGCTGAGACGAGTTTGACACAGGTTGCCTCGGTAACTAGGTTGGTCACTGAGGTGAATGGCCCATAAGGACAAATAATGTTTTCTTGTTATGATGCCTACAATATTATGTTATGATTGTTTATATATTGTTGAATATACGAGCATGCAATTATAGATGTAATGCAATTGTACGGATTATAAATGAATTTAGAGCATGGCAAACTTTTGGTATTGATTAACGTATATGAATATAAGAATATGAAAACCCCTTAAGAATAATGTGATATAGATGGCAGAGCTAGCGATTGGGTTGTGATTAATGAAAACTGAATACCACATAGTAAGCCCCTAGTTTATTATTGTACACCACTAGCTGGCACTATTTGACAGGGTAGTACCCCATGATACGACACTTCAGTGGCTATCAGAGTATTATCTCTGGGCTCAGGTAGTATCCCCAAGGGCAGTAACTTTACTGTAGGAACTATGCTCTGTAGTGTTTTGGTTGGCCTACATCATGCATGTCGAAAGCTCTTGAAAGTCACCAAAAACAAGGGGTAGGATTTAGCCCATGGGTTATGTCGGAGGAAATAAGGAGGGATTATGGGTTAATAATGGATAATAATAATAATAATAAGGAAAGTAAACATCAAGTGTTTGTTTTGTGTTGACTTGTGATATAGCATACTATGTTGTAATTAACTGTGGATTGCTATTTTCATGCATTATACTTCCCTTATTACTTATATATCTGTCGACTGCCTGTTTGTTAGTCCCACCTAGCACCCTACGGGTGGTGCCAATAGATAAGGTGAGTAGTAACTATGTTATTGAGACAGTGGTCACATTATTCTTACATCTTTTAGATAAGGGTTTGAGGGCATGCGTGATTGAGAAGGCACCAGAGGCTTAAGGCAACTATAACTAGTAGCTGCAGATTCATGTTTAATTCATTTAATTGCCGCTTAGGAATGTCTATTTACTTCATGTTGCATCACGTTTAATTCTGGATAATTACTTACAAGTTTTTTCTTTATTTGAAAGGTGTAAGGCCTAAAACTTATTTATGAAATACAGGACATCATTTGATATTTTTGTAGTAGACGGTTGGAAGCCTAAGTGGTTATTTGTTTAAGAACTTGGTCTTTCATATTTTAATCGAGTTGTAGAACTTACTATGAGTAGTATTCTTGACGTATATGTGGACACGAGGTTGGAGCAGAGCTCCCACGATGCATTTTTTTTTAATATCTGATCAACATTATATCATACTTCAGTACAATCAGATTAAAAGATGAAGCAAAACCAAAAACTAAATATTAGAATCCAGCACAAAAGAGTTTCATTGTTCCAGGTTTCAAACGGGTCTGGATCCTCTCATTGGCATTTTCTCATTGTCCCTCATTAACTTTAAATCTGAACCATACATTTGATAAAATTATCTACACCAATAACCTCATTAAGTTAAATCAATAGCTTGGATTGGATGATGAGAGATGAGGAGAAAATTGCTAATGAGAGAATCCTCTTCCGTTTCGAACCATATGGTTTCGAACCATATGGTGACGCTTATAAACTTGTGAAGCTATCTGATGGAATAAACATGAGAGCCATAAAGCAGGTGTTGGTTGAAGTGTTTGGTTATAAACATGATTTGTTGTGCATTGTTGAAATAATGGTGCCTGGTTTCCGCATCTTTTTTGCAATAATATTTGCCTTTGCAATTAAATCCTTTGATTTTCGAAGGAGATGACGAGGTTGGAGTTGCATGTCGTGAGAGTTCTATGACGAGGTTGAGTTTGGTATTTGTTATTTGTATCATAAGTGTCTGTTTGGATTAGTGGTAAAAACTGTTTTTTTAACGTGATTTATACTTTACGAGGTAGGTTTATAAGAGAAGTTTTGTCTCGACTCGTGGGACTTACTTTTCCAATGCCAACTCAAATAGACTCTAATTATTACCTCTTATATACCAAACAAGTGTGCTTTTATTGGGTTTGTATAAACTAATAAGATTTTACGTTTTCAAAAATTGGTGTGTTCTAACCAATTCAAATGATGGCTTATTGTAAAGAGACGTCATTTATGAAAAATTTATGGAATCAACTGCCAATTTTTATTCCGCCTTTGCCTGTTACAGACTTACAGTTGAAGATACTATTATTTGTGTCATATCATTATCATATGGAATAGGCTAAAGTATACATTTAGTCCATTATATTTGCCTCTGATATCATTTTAGTCCCTTAAGTTTGTAAAGTGCACATTTGGTCCCTAAATATTAACACCGTTAGTCTGACTTAACAGAAAATACCAACTCAACAATTTTAAGCGATGACTGTGCAATCAAATGTTGACCAAGCATGTTTATATGTTAGTATTTTAATAAATTAATATTTTAAATCCTATTAATTGAAAAAAAAAATTAATCTTTACAGACTGTTTTGTGGTTTTTCACAATTTGTAAAGATTAAATATATTTTTTTGTCGAAGAAAATTAAATATTTTTCAATTAATAGGATTTAAAATATTAATTTATTAAAATACTAACATATAAGCATGCTTAGTCACCATTTAATTGCATAATCATCGCTTAAAATTGTTGAGTCAGTATTTTCCATTAAGTCAAACTAACAGTGTTAGCATTAAGGGATTAAACGTGCACTTTACAAACTTAAGGGACTAAAATGATACTAAAGGTAAACATAAAAGACCAAATATATACATTAGCCTATAGAATATTATACCCTATGGAAGTATGTATGAGTCTATCTTTTCCTCTTTAAGATTCAAAAAATGCTTATATGATAAATCTTTCAAGAAGCTACAATTATGTTGTTAACAAAGTTAATGGATTGCAATCATATAATTTCTTCCTAACAAAGATAGGATCAAATGCAGTGCATCATATGTCAGCAAAAAAATTCTTTTAAAAAAAATATGATTGAAGAAGTTCTAACAATATCATAGAAGTTAACCGATTGAAAAGAAAGTTAATGAAGTGGTAAGATTCAAATGAAACTAAAGAATGGGGGGAAAAATCAGTGGACAAATAAATCCTTAAAATATCCCCTCCATGAATCATGATAAAATTTTAACACAAAATATACAAAAGAAGGCCTCTTGACTTTTTCGATTGAAAAATTTTAAATCCATTTCCTATTATATGGGCATGAAGATGACTCCAATACACTTGAGCGTGCCATTATAAAAGTTATAAGATACTACTCTGGTCCTAAATATAAGATATAGTTTGTAGTATAAATTACACTATAAAATATGTCTTATATTTAGAATCGAAGGTAATTATAACATTCCAGCAAATTAGGACCAACCTTCCTAAGAGAACAAGTTTAGTTATGGCACCCCCAGGAAAACAAAAGATAGCAAGTATAATTAAAAAATAATAATGAAAAAGTAAAAATAATAAGGATAATACAATCATCTCCATATTTGGATTAGTGGTAGAAGTTATTTTTCTAACTTGATTTATAATAAATAAGTAAGTTTATGAGAGAAATTTTGTCTTGATTTACTTGTACTTGCTTTTTTAATGCTAAATCAAATAGGTTCAGAGTCTACCCATGCGACACCTAAACTGAACCGAGTCGACGCAAGAAAAAAGTGGATGAGCATTGGGTATTTAAGAACTTAAACAGTACCTACACACTTACTGTCACTACGACAAGCTTTTCTCATTCAAAGTTAAGGCTAAGCGATCATTTCATCAATGCATTCATAACAGCAAGAACAAACTTTCAGATGCAAACCCAGAGCCAAAGGATCTTCTCTTCAAGCACCAGCCCATGCTCATTAGGTTGCTGGTACAGTAGCCAAACTTTCCTATAAGAGTTGTTGTTAGGATTTTGAGGCTAATTAACAAGGTCTTCACTAATTTAAGTCGTTGGACAGTTGCTGTAGTAAGTCAACAGCAAGGGATAGGAAATTAGGTTCAAGTTAGACCTCAAACACGAAAGAATGCCAACAATTAGATCTTCACCGTTGATAGCTAAGGCGAGTAAAATGGACTCATTACTATTTCTTTACACCCAAAATTCACCAAATATTACCATCTCAAAACATGAGTAAAAAGACGAACAGTCAAGATGTAAAGGAAATAATCAAGTAATAGATGCATAAATATCCCTCTTATACAAAACCTACCTGTTTATCAAGGCTTCATTTATCCTCATCATTCAAGAGAGTGGTTCCATTAGGGTGTTCACAATTATCGTTTCTTTCTTTCCTCAAAGAGAGCATAATAATACAAACAAAGTGAGATAAAATTTATTCTAAAATCTTGGTAATTCCGAAACCAAGTAGTATTTTTCAATTTGTGCAAGTCTGGGTACATATTATTGGCTTGCCTCTAGATAATTACACATCAAAAGTTGCGCATGAATTGGGTAATCAACTTGGTTCTTTCCTTGCATATGATTCAAATAGTTCAATGAAACTAAGAGGTTTTTGCATCAAAATTGCTTTGCAAGGAAACATTAACTTTTCGAAATTTCCTACTTTGATGCTTCAGTCAGGGAAGAAACTTCCTCTTTGTTTTTTAATTGAGCACGTAGGCAGGTTATGTTGTTGTTGTGGCTCTTTGGGTCACAATATCAAGTTCTGTCCTTAATAGAGAGAGAAACTCTTCTGCTTTATTCCAATGTAAGCCCATTGGCACTAAATCAGACAGAATTGTCTTCTCTGGTTCTCAGTATCATTTTAACGGAAACTTGGGTGTGTTAATTAAGCTAAATTACCATAGGGGTTGACCACTCTTCAGGAAAGTATTATGGTAAAAGGCCTTTTAACTCTGCTTCTCTCCATCAGAAATGTGGCATGTCGGTCACTAATGAAAGGTTTGTCAAAATTTAGATTTGTCGCTAATGCGGCCCTTTAAGTCACTTGAATAGGTCGGGCAAAAAACAGTCACTTGAATAAGACCACAAAAGTTGCAGTTTATCATATACTTGACCAAGAAGAAAGATAGTCTCACATAGAAGAAAAGGCCGCAAATAGAGCTAATTATCTTTCCGCCCTACAAGCTGGATGCGCACTCAGGGGCGGATTCAGAAAATTATTCAGGGGTACCAATTTTTTTACAAAATTATCATTTAGAAAAGCAAGACTAAATGCTGTTAGAAATATAGCTATATAAATTACAATGAAGGATGAGCACTTAATAAGTTCAAGTACATATATTTTAATAACAAAAGTATATTACAATAAAAAGAATTACAATGTCATCCTTCTATGCCTTATTTTTTAGAACTCCATAATTATTTCATTATTAATGCTATCAAATACATCTTTAACAAAAAAAAAAGTTTGGAAGAGACAAATTTAAGGGGGACACTCACTACATCTTTTAAAAAAATAATAATAATAACCAAGTGACAAATTCAAAGGGGCCATTATCCCCCAATCCATAAAGTAGATCCACCTCTACTTACACTTCGTTTGGACAAGCGTTCCCACCAGAAAAAAATTTCAGTTGATTGGAAAAAAGGTCAGTAGGGGAAAAAAAAACTGGTGAAGCAAAAGCTCTGAAGTGTTTGGGTAAGCGTTTTTGCTATTGGGCTTCAAAAAAAGAAAAGCCCGTTGAAGCAAAAGCTCTAGACCAAGTGTTGAAGGCTGCAGCGTGTTGGGTAATGAGCGTGGGCCCTGCCATCTTTTCTTTTCTTTTCTTTTTTTAATTATACTCTATATATACATATATGTATCTTTTCTTTTCTTTTTTTATTCTACTCTATATATACATATATGTGTATATATTAATTTGTTCATCCAAATAAGCCACCAGAATCCCATATGATTAGCCAAAAATTGAATGGTTTCATCTTCTTCTTTTTTTAATTTAATTCTAATCTTTTTTTAAAAAACAATTTAGATATGAGTTTATCGTTTGTCATGTCATTTGATATAAGGTTATGTCAAGTCACCCTAAAACTGCATCATATTGAGAGTTAGAGGAGTTAATGAAGGGTGTTTTAGTCAAATTAACACCCTTCATTAATTCCCCTAACTCTCAAAACAATGTAGTTTTGGAGCTAGGGTAATTAATGAAGGGTCTTTTTATAAAATTCATATAAAAAATATAAAAACAAAAATACCAAAACACCCTTCATTAATTGCCCTAACTCCCCAAAACAACATAGTTTTGGAGTGACTTAACATAACCTTATGTAAGTGACATAACAAACGATAAACTCTTTATATATATATATATATATATTTTTTTTTTTTCTCTCACTTTCTTCTAAAAACATAATTTGGGATTATATCTCCAAAATTTAAATCCTTTCATGTAAATTTTTATTAATTAATATTGCAATATATATATATAACTAATATTAATATATGTAGTATTTAATAAGATTTATGTCCTTTTCAGTCATTTTTCATCTCAACTAACTTTTCAAATATTAATCTAAACACGTTTCCATTTGGAGAAAAACCACTTTTGTCTCTGTCAATCCAAACATAAATCACATTTGCAATATGACTTTTATCCTATCTTACTTTTACAAAAGTCAAGTAGAAAGTAAATCATTTTTCTACCGCTAACCTAAAATAAATCACTTATTGGTCTCCCTTGTCCGGGTTGGGGATTTATTTATCCTCGTGATTTGGAAGCCATAGTTTTAAATCAATCAAATAAGACAACAAAATTATTTTAGCAGTGAGATTCATCGTTACGAAAAACAACTCAAAGGAAGAAAATTGGGATCACAAGATTAAATAATCTTTTGGTACCAAAAATTAAAATATTAAATGTTTCTAACCAATTAGTTCTTCATTATTTTCTGTGTAATTTATGATACTTCTTATAGAAATGAAGTTGAATTCTTCCTTAGGAATTGGAAAATCTAAATTTTTGGAAATATGTTGCTTCGTGGAATATGAGCTTTCAAGAGTGTAGAGTCATTTTATATTGGACACTGTTGTCAAAAATCTCACAATTTTCGACATGACAGACTTCACCCTTTGTGGTCTCTTTCATGCAATGCTCCAACTATCTCTCCTGCATTAGGAAACCTCAATCCTTGTTTCCTGCATGTATTTCATAAGTCATCATAAATAACCGCAGGAAGCGTTACATATGTAACGAAACGTCATAAGTTCCTTTGATGTATTTCAAAAGCCTTGAAAAGGAACGAGTACTGCGTGTGTAAAGAAACTTCATGATTGACATACATACTCATCCACCATAATTATACCAGCCTTTTAAGGAGGATATGGCACAGTCTTCAAGAAACAAATTTTTTTTTAAAATATATACATAGTAAGGGGAGAGGGTAGGGTTCGAACCCTGGATATGGGAGAGGGGAGCCAAGCTTCCATGCCACTTCACTACTAAAGTGCTGGCTTTAAGAAACCAGTTTTGTAAGAACACATTCAATAATGATCCAAGTGTCCTTTAAATTGTTCTGAAAATATCATGGACAACATTTGTCATATGGCGCTATTATTTTAGAGTTTAGATCAAGCAAGTGATCAAATGAGTGGAGAAGTTTGCAACTACAAATCAAGTGATGAATAGAGAGATTGTTTGAATGTGAACATATCCATAAATGAGACCATTCCTAAGGAATTGCATATAGCATATATATTAATTATTAGTAATTATTATTAAATGATAAATTAATAAAGGATTGTTAATTATTATTATTATTATTAAATGACAAATAATTATGTAGTAGGGAGGTGAAAGGTGTAACAATTGGTGAGGGGAGAGAAAATGAGTAGACTGTGTGATAACCTTAATGCTTTGTTATAGTATTATGTCTCTACCTGGGGAGGGGATTGAAAGATCCTTTATAAAGGTCTGAATATCTCTCCCTCTCGACGCGTTTTAAAGCCGTGAAGGGGTAATGGGTCTTAAAGCGGACAATATCAAGAGCGAGGCGTTATTGCCAGCACACTTTAAACAAACCATAAACCAACAAACGGGTTAAGCAAGTCTAAGCCATGATTACATGCTTTCAAGATAGAAAGTAGTTTGATAGTATATGATTACATGCTTTCAAGATAGAAAGTAGATAGATAGTATATACGAGTATGTCTTAAAAGATTTAAACTTAATCTTTATTATTACCCCTTTCAGGGTTGTTGTCGGCTTTATATAATCATAAGCCTGAAAATTACTATGGATGGCTTATTTTAATCTTTAGACGTTTTTGCCTCATTCCAAAGGAAATAAAATATCATGACTTCTTTTGGGAGGTAGTTTGGAGCTACAAAGGGATAAAGCAAAAAGGACAGATTCCATTTAAACTAATTTTATTTTATTTTTTTATTTGATCAAAGGTTTCTCCTTTTAAGCCTTGAGCACAAAGAATTTTTACTTCTCCTAACAAATGTGTTCACTTAGATTTTAACCTGGGTTCATCTCCTTATAGGATTTTCACTTCTTCCAAGAAGTGTATTTCCAGGGATTTAAACATATGTTTTCTTCCTTACAGAATGAAGCCATTTACCACCTTAACCAATAACTGTGGATTTCGCTGTCAATAGATATTCAATACATGGCTCATGCAGGTAGAAAGATGTTCATTTTTTTCCTTCACAGAACATTTATTGTTACCAATAACCAATGATGATATAATTAACCTGATTACTCACTCAGGTCGTCATCAAAATATTTCAAATCAGATTCATCCTCGGTAGTAGCATCCACGTTAGCATGATCTAAATCCAAAGATCCTACATCACCTATAGCAACCAGCTCAAGGCGTTCCTTCAGAGGCCTCGCAGCTCCATCTTCATAATCAATTGAATCGTTTTCGCATTCATTGTCGTCTTGTTTGCCTCCAAAACTGATGACCTACAACGAAGACACAGAAGTCAATACACTCAGTACCAAAAGCTTCACTTAAAAAGAGCGGCCTAGCGCACAAGTCTCCTATCAGGTGGGGTATGGGGAGGGTCACATGCACAATATTATCCCCACAAGCAAAGAAGTTGTTTCTAAGATTTGAATCCATAACCTCTTAGTCACATGGCAACAACATTTACTGTTGCTCCAAGGCTCACCATCAATACTAGAAGCTTTGCTGCTGATGAGAAATAAAACCTTGATGGAGAGCATGTTTCACTCATCACCAAGACTGGATTTAGATCCTACATCATCCATGTTGCATGAATGACAGCAACAATGCAAAGTCAAAACTTGTTTATTGCAGAAAATACATGCCATTTCATTCACATTGATGAACAAAGATGTGGCGGAGGCAAACAAAACTTTGATAGCTGAAAATATAGGATGCCACAAAGCATGGTATTACTTCACTCGGCCGACTCAACTATGATTTAGCAAGAATATCCAATGGACTTCCAATTAATGCTTTAATAACACTCGAGCAAGTTCACTTTCACCCCAAAGAAAAATAGACCTTGAGCAGTGTATATAAAACTGTAAGAATTGAGTACCTTGTCACCAGTTGCGCTTTGTAGGTTTGCGTCAAATATCCAGTCCTCAAGCAAAGTCTCTTGCAGAGCAGTGTCAAAAGAGACAGAGCTTGAGTCCTTGAACCTTTTTCTTGATTGGCATTCTCTAAGTCGCAAGTTGTAGTGAACATAGATGAGATCATCCAGTTTCTTCTGCGATAAACGATTACGTCTTCTACTATATATCTGATCATACATACTCCTATCATGCTCGCAACCAAAGGATGAACATGTCTGACCCAGTATGCGCACAGCTATTCTTTGCAATTCTAAGCAATTTATTCCATGTTGTTGCCACCAAGCAGCTGGGGATATAGAATAACAAATCAACTCAAAGTTAATCTAATGGAAATAATCATGCATATAAAGGAATCTGCACAAGAAGCTTTTAGAAGGAAATGTAGCAGTTTTTACCTGGTTCAAGCTCTGTTCTAGTGTTAATTGCCAATTCGGTTCCGAGATCAGCCTTGGCAGAATTATAATCAGAAATCTGGACGACATAAAAATGATAGCAAGGACTAAGGAAGTTTCTAGTAATTTCCTCATCTTACAAAATTATCACCAAGGATATTGTAGAGCCACAGAGAGAGAGATAAAGAAATATATTCTCGAATGAATGTGTCTATGCACAATAGGGGTATTTATACATATTATGATAATTGATTCCCTAATCAATCATAATCGCTATAATCCCTAATTATATGTGATACTAATTAATTATAATATATTTACACCAATGTATTTCCTAACAGATATCTTACCTGCATTGACGCTGCAATCCGTCTCATATTATCTGGCTCCAACCGCACGATGCAATCGTTAAGTCCACGTACTACCTCAGAATGCTAGTAATATAAAACAAATATTTACTTCAGGTGAAAAATTGAAGAAAAGATTTGCAGCCAATAGGAAATAATCAACATTCTCTCACATACCGCCACAAAATCTGGACGGTACCGGTATGATGGATTTAAGAAGTATGCAGCCAAATAAAGAGGGTGATAGAAAAGAGAGTTCCAGTGGTTGTCTATCACCTTCCAAAATGGTTCATATTTACGAGCTTCATCACCATGAAGGGCTTTGATTGCAAGTTTAGCCCTGTACATGTCATTGTATACATATGGCATTGACAAACTTTCACTACTGTAAAGCTTTTGAAGTACTTGCATTATTGGGTTTACTGACTTGCTGACATGCTGCGTTTTCTTCCAAAATGTAACATTCAAGATAATTTTTTCCACCTTTTTCCCTTCAATTGTGATGGAGAACCTGGATGAAATCCATTTGTTTGATGTAAACATTCGTCTAAGACCAACTCGATGATCCACCAAGCTTTGCAATGTAGCAAAGCTAGAGGCATATCGGGTCCCGGCTGGCTTTAAAAGCTCCTCCCCCTGAGTAAATTCATTTTTCATGAGATTTAACAACCATATTTGATTGTATATGAGCTTCGTAATTTTTTGGCCCTTTTCCATGCACTCTCTAACACATTTTATCTTCATAAAATCTTCAAGCATCCTATCAATACAGTAGGTGGCACATGGGGTCCAGAATAAGTTCGTTCTCCTCTCTTCAAGCATTTTCCCAGCAGCTTTATAGCTGGGGGTATTTTCAGTAATTACCTATTAAAGATGGAGCAGAAGCACAAGGATAAATAACTGCTACTAGGATTACATTGAGAATGAAGGAGGACGCGACAAGATTAAAAAGGACTAAAATACCTGCACCACATTTTCCTCGCCTATTTCTTCCACCACTTCATCTAGAAGCCTAAATAAATTTGATGCATCTTCTATAACATTAGTGGCATCAACTGACGAAACAAAGTAAACACCATGAGGACAAGAAACCAGAAAGTTAATTAAAGTCCTATCCTGAGTATCTCTCCAACTATCTGCCATTATAGAACAACCAGTAAATGCCCAAGAAGCCTTGTATTCAGCTAGGTAATTCTTAATTGTATTGATTTCCTCCTGAAGAAAGCACCCGGAAATAAGCTGGCTTGGAGGACATACCAGTCTGTGCCCATATTGACCAACTGCTTCCAGCATTTTGTGAAAGTATACGGAGTTTGCAGCCTGTAAAGGAACCCCTGCATAATAAAAGAACTTGCAGATTGTGGAAATGACTTCCTTACGTGATCTTTTAGTGGGACCTGGCTTAACTTTTAGTGGTTTGTAACATTGAGGTGTCTGATTCTTAGGCATTTTCAGATAAACAGAATCCAATCTTGATTTTCTTAATACTGGTTCAGGACCACTACTAGATGACAATCCCTTGAAGTTCTTTCTTAAATCTTTAGACAATCTCTTATCAACATCTACCAGAGTTTCGTTGGACATATGATGCAGAGCATCATCAACTTGATCATCTTCTTCCTCTTCATTATCTGACTTTGAATAGAAATCTGGAAAGTCCTTGGCTTCATGTCGCTGATGTCTCCTTCCAGTGCGATGCCATTTCATATTCTCTTTTATTTTAAGATAAACTTCCTCAGGAGCATGTTTACAAGGTGCTACCTCTCCAGGAATCCTTGCCAGATGTTGCTTAAACCGATTTATACCTCCACTAACAACTTTTTCACAGTAATTGCACTTGACTTTCTTCTTTCTCTCATCCTGAGCAGTGCCATGCTCCCATCCTGGGTCAACATATCCTAATGATCTAAGAGGAGTCATATTTACAGAAACACTTCTATCAACCATCAGTTGCTTCCCTTTGTTGCTATGCTCTTCCTCATCATTAGAATGGAACTTTAGATATGCTTGTGCCTCAACTTGCTTTCGTTTCTTATTGGAACGACATCCTTCAAGGTTTTCCTTCATTTTAAGGTAGACTTCTTCTGGAGCCTTTTCACAGTAAGTTACTTCTCCAGAGACTCGTGCTAGATGCTGCTTTAATCTGTATATGCCACCACTAACTAATTTTCCACAGTAATTGCATCTAACCTTCTTCTTTCGCTCATCTTGAGCAACGCCATGATCCCAACCAGGATCAACAAATCCAGTGGAGCGAATGGGAGCCATTAGCTGAAATATTCACCCAAAACAGAAATCGCCTGCTCATATATGAAAGATTGCTTAATCCAAGGACTATAAAAGTCCCACAATTATAATTTATCCAGCAATATAAGAGCCTTTCCTGTTTCAGTGATCATGGTGTGCATTTGTGCAGGAAAACTGCTGCCCAGATCTCAGAGCTGTACATAGTATAGCCAGAAAATTAAAAATGCATAAACCATGCCAGAAAACATAAAGACAACTAGAAACACAGATGGAAGACATTAAAAATGGAAAAATAGCCTATACTATTGAGATGAACTAACAGGTGTATATAGAGGCAATTTGAAACGATTCTCTTGATGATGAGCAAGAGAGAGGTTTTGAAACATGCCAACAAGAAGCAAAAATAAATGTTAGGTTTAAAAAACCATTACAACTGTGATGACTGAGCTGAAAAGTTGGCCAAATTCATGTATTATCTTCCCTTCTTCCTGAGGGCCATTTAAGTTCTATGCCACAGTTGCCAAATAATTTCAACTCTTAAAGAGGACATTTCAAGCTACCTGTCTCTTCATGGAAACTGTCTAACAAGCACCAAATGTAACTTAAACATTAAGAGAGAGAGAGAGAGAGATTATTGAAACATTGAATAAAAAAGTTAAACCTGAACGAGAAGTTCAAGGTTCAACACTCATGAAACTTATGACACAAACTCTCTGTAGGGTGTCTGTTCATTCATCACTATATTGGACAGCAAATGTGTGCAGGGTTTACTTTTGAAAGTCACATGAGTGCAGCCACTTATGCTTGTTTAAAAATTAAACACAATATGCATATAAATAGACACCATTCGAAATGCCCCAAGGTTAAAGTGCCAATAAAGTAGTTATCTGAATTAGTGACAGCAAATTTCGTAACATATGTAATATTTGTACAAATAATTAACCAAATAAATCATTTTAATATCCACTTCTTAGATGAACACTCTTATTCGTTTTGATACAATGGACCTGTGCTCTCCCAAAAAGTAAAACTCCCCTTGTATTTATTGCAGTTGCTGATAAATATGTGATCAATCTGCTACTGTGACCTGGACAGTGTTTTGTATCATATGCTGCTAATACTTTTTAGGGACGTCTGTCACACATATCACCAAATCGTGAATAATTGTATAACTGAGATGTTTCAACATTCCAATGCATCTCTTGCCCATTCTATAGGAAGGATGGGAAAAGAAGGGGAGAGAAGTTCAATTGATGGGCTCTACTTTGAGGAATAAAATCACGTATAAAAGTATAGAAAGAACAAATAGCAACCACAAAAATAAAAGCAAACTCCTCTGCCGTAGCGCAAGGGAAAAAAAAAACACTGAGTTAGGAATTCATATAAGACACTAGAAATTTCCAAAAACATCTTATAAAAGGGTAATTTGGATATTACGAACAGTTTCGATGAGAAACACAAAAAAAAATAATTAAAAAATAAAATAAAATAAAAATATTTTGTTTTCTTCCTTTACATCTTTCCTGAAGCTCTATTAGCTTTGGTGCTAGCAATTAATATCTGATTAACCCAAACCAAAAGCAACACAGTTCATAATTGTTTATTTTCCGATGTGTGTCTTCTCCAGTTAATCAACCCATTCATGCATCCCACTGATGACTGAACTCACAAAATAGAAAACACATGAATTCCAAGCTGAAATTGTCAGCAACCACTAATATTTCAAAGCAAAATCAGGAGAACAAATGAAAAATAAAAAGATACTGAATTTAGGGATAATCTCGGTATAGGGAGAAATGAAGAAGAAGACAGAGAAATTTATGATCTGGAAATTTACTCAGTAAAGAGAGAAGAGCAAGAAACCATTGAATTTAATTAAATTTATCGTGTGGATCATCACCAAGAAAAATAACGAGTGAAATCTTTTTCATCCTACCGATCTGAGATAACATATTGGCCATGACCTGGACAGGACGGGATGGAAGCAGAATCAGAAAGACGAGCAGCATAAGGGTGGAGGCTAATATCTCTGAAGGCTTGTTAAAATTTAGAGAGCAACATTCTGAGGAATTACAAGCTTTCTTGTAAGGAAGAAGAAAATTTCAGGGGCGTTTGGATGATCGGAGTTCGATCGGAGAAGGAGGCGAAGACGAAATCGCCTGAGAATCGTGAGTCGCGAGTAGATGGCTGGGTGAGAGGCTCCAGAGTCAACTCGACCCGGACGGGTTAGCCCATTGTAATTTTAATTTTTTTTTACAAGATTGAGTATTTTTTATTAGAATTAATTAACATCATTTTCCTTATTTAAATTGGGAAAATTCTAAATAAATACCAAATGAATTTACAAAACTCCCAGAAGTCCGTTGAATTTATAAAAAGACTGAGATGTGACAAGGATTTTTAGGGGATATGCAAATTCGCATGAAATGACCATTTTGCCCTTAATTGTAAATAAATAAATATAAATTAAATATCCCCCGTGGCGGGCCCCACCGCCGGCGACCGGTCTGATTAACAACACAAAAGTATAAATTAACCACAACTTCTGAAAACCTTGAATTTATCATGTCTCACTTCCAGAGACGATTAACAATACAAAATGCATAAATTAACAACACAAAATGCATAAATTAACCACAACTTCTGAAAACCTTGAATTTGTCACGTCTCACTTTCAGAAGTTGTGGTTAATTTTATGCATTTTGTGTTGTTAATCGCCTCTGGAAGTGAGACATGACAAATTCAAAATTTTCAGAAGTTGTGGTTAATTTATGCTTTTTGTGTTGTTAATTTATACATTTTGTGTTGTTAATCGGCCGATGGAGGGCGCCGGTCACCGGCAGCCGGCGGTGGTCGCTGGTCACTGGTCACCAGCGGCCGACGGAGGTCGCCGGCGACCGGTGGCCGACGGCGGGGGTGGTGGCCGTCGGCGGTGGGGCCCACGGGGGGTATTTATTTATTTTTAATTATTTATAACTAAGGGCAAAATGGTCATTTCGCTCGAATTTGCATATCCCCCAAAGATCCTTATCACCTCTCAATCTTTTTGCAAATTCGACGGACTTCTGGGGGTTTTACAAATTCATTTGGTATTTTAGTGGAATTTTCCCTATTAAATTTATCATTACTTAATTTAAGAAAAAAATATTTCTGATTTATTTAGTAATAATATAAATATAAATGTTATGCAAAATAAATGAAAACAGATTCCATAAACCATGGTCTATGTTATTCCATTTTTTTTTTATAAACAAAAGGTACAACTTTTTCAGCATTAGCTAAACAATAAAAAGCTTCATTATGTTGAAACATTTTTTTTTCCTTTTTTAGAACGCATATTGATATGAGGTTGTTACAGATTAGTCTTGGATTTACTTGGAAAATTTGGTTGAGTTGACTCAGCGGGTCTATTGGAAATTTCATTAACTTTTTTTTTTTTTTTGCCCAATGGTAATTTCATTAACCAATTCATTAACTAACTCATTGGGCCATTTATTCTTTTTATAAGAAGTTTTAACCTTTTTATTTTTTAATTAAAAAAATTACATATAAAGAAAAGCTTACCATGTAAATGGCCCATTGAGTTACAAGCGACAATTTTTTCAGTGATAAGTATACTTAATTTCATACATAGCACCAATAACCATTAAGAGCAAATGGTAAAGGTTCTGGTGAACCGGGTGGAATACAAAAAAAAAAAAAAATCATACTTAGCACCCTTCATCTTTGGATTCAACTAATAAAGGGGTTGAACATTCTCACTAAAGGGAAAAAAGGTTCAATCCTGGAGTTGGTCAAAGCGCTGAGGAAGACATCTTAATAGAACGGCTCGTCTTACCAACATTTGTATCACCTAAGAAGAAGGGTGAAGTGAACCGGGTGGGATACCCCAAAAAAAAAAAATCATACATAGCATCTCTCATCCTTGGGTTCAACCTAGTAAAGGGATCGGATGTTCTCACTAAAGGGAACAAGGGTTCAATCCTAGAGTTGGTCAAGGCGTTGAAGGAGGCATCTTAATAGAACGTCTCACCTTACCTAATATTGATATCACCTAAGAAGAAAGGCGAAGTGAGTTGGTCAAAGCGCTGAAGGAGACATTTTAATAGAACGGTTTACCTTACACAACATTGATATCACCTAAGAAGAAGGGCGAAGGAGACTTCACCCTGCCTTTCCTAAAAATTTCTTATAAAAAAAAAAAAATCATACATAGCATGAAAATATGATGTTATCTGAGATTCACTATTTTGACTTGCTGAACAAGGTTGGGGTTGGGTTGTCATACCATAAAATCAAATCCAAAATCATTTGGGTGTTAAAATTAGTTATCTTCTTCTACAAGGTAGGTTCTCCATTGGAAAAATAAACTGAGTTATAAATATTAAATTTTGCTATATACTACGTACAGTATTAAGTAAATTTTATATTAAGGACGTGAAATATATTTTAGGAAAAATTACTATGAAGCCCCAAGAACTTGAGTGCCAATAAATCTCAATAACAAGTGACATGTTGTCATGTTTCACAGTTCACACTAAAAATTACCATTAAAAATTTTCGACAATTAAGTTTCTTTCTTGCTTGAGATGTTGCAGTAATTTCACATGTTATACAGTAATTCGTGGTTGTTCAGATTGTCACTCTTATTCCAGTTAGTTAATCGTATGGCATACTTCAATTCCACAGGGAACATGAAGGGCCCACAGGGAACCCAAGAGTTGTTATAATCGTATGGCACACTTCAATTCCCAATTTCCCATGTGGGAGGGTGGCATTTCCAAGCTGTAGGGTGGCATTTACAAGCTGTATCAATCATGTCATGCAATCAAACTCGTTCTTCCCCAACAGAATATACATTCAAATAATATTTCCTCACAAGCAAATTTGCACCTTCAAAGAAAAGAATTCTATATTATACATACACATGCGTGCGTACATACACGAAACCAATAAATATTGAACACAGCCTAACTAAAATGTGTAATGGTATTTAACCATAATAAATAAATAGAACCACGGACCTGAGATTGAGAGTGAGAGAGATAATTACAGAGAGAATAAGCCCACTTCAACTTTTCCCTCATACCCTTTCAATGAGACAATCAGAAGGAACATGTAATGAACATGAAGATTGGACAAGACAAGCAAGAATTGTCCAGAAGAGGGAAGAGGATCCATTGGCCACTATAGATCTTAGGTGTTTGTTGCTGGAGCCTCGTTCACAGCACCGAGTTTGTTCGCATGTTTGGGCCTCCACTCGGTCATCCCCCTCACAATCTCAGCACCGTCCTCGAGTACAAGATAATGTTTGCACTCGATGTTACCACCGTGAGCTGAATCACCAGCATCTGCTCCAGAGACAGCAGTGAGGGACTTGAGGACACTGTCTCTACCGCACTCCCTTCGGTACTCCAAAGTCATGGCAGAAAGCTCATGAGTCTCCAGGATCGGCTGCGGAGCACTCTGCAGGAACCAAAACATCATCCTCAGGTTACAAGTGCTCAAAAGGTTGATCCCCAAGAATACTAACAACTTGAACTAATGAACAAGTTCACATGAGGGATGAAATTGCTACCAAGAGGCATCAAATATGCACATTAATTGATTGCCCTGTCAGAATGTATTATATGCATAAAGTATAAACAAACAAGCTGATTAGTCACTTAATTGGATAGTAACTTAAAGTTTGCTACCTGACATGTGTGATTAGGAAGTTAAATCTTCAAAATGCCTTGTTCAAGCCAAAGAAACCCAACTAATAAGTTTTTAATTGGGCTTAACACATTTATGATCACTAAAACTCATAGTCAACATATGCCACAAGAGATGCACTACAAGAAACAAAAAAACAATAACAAAGCCTTATCCCACAAGGTGGGATTGGCTACAAGAAACAAAAGATAAAACGATATACTAGGATGAGAACTGAACAGAAGTACATAAAATTACCTCCAGGATCCAGCCAATGTACTTCACATTGTTAACATGCTGATTGACATCTAGATCACTCCATCGAGGCTGATGAAAAGGATAATCAGCATATTACATTAGTATAAAATAGAATAGAGATAATCTCAAGTAACAAAAAAGTTTGAAGAAACTTGACTTACGGTTAAACCACTTCGAATATTATCAGCTGTGTTTTCATCAAGCTTAGGTAGCTTTCTGTTATTCTCTTCCAAAACTGGATCAGAATTCACAAAATAACCCTCTATCTCCCCTTTGACCTCATCTGGAATTTTAGATAGCCTCCTTGTCAATTTATTCATCATAACCCAAACACTGTATTGTCAAAGCCAAAACCAAAATATCAGAAACATTTAGTTACTGTCTTATCTTCATGATGCTGCAAGAATACAAGCTAAAGACTATGTACTATATCATGAACAACCAAGATATAGTAACTGTTGGTAGGACCAGGGAGCTTCATCTATAAGTAGTTCAAAATAAATGCACTCGAAACTGTAATTCATTGTATCTATTACAATGTTAAATGCATGATAAATGCCATAAGAATACTTAATATTTTATTTATGATAAATTATAAAAGCATAATTAGACAAAGCAACAGCAACCATAACTTCATAAAAAGACAGCAAAATTTCAACCAACGCCCAATTGCCAGCCATGCACATTCAAAGTTCAAGACATATATCATTTTAGGTGGTAGGAAGGAGGAGGATAGGAAGAATTTCAAAAGGTTTCTACCTGGAAGCTCTGGTCAGTGTTTCTCCAGTTTTGCAGTCACACACAAGCCAATCACGCCGCAAGCTATTCTTTCCAGATGCAGAAACCCAAGTGTCTACTTGAACAACATCACCCCTTAAAAATACAAAAATCACACAAATTGATAATCAGTTTCACAATCCCCCCATAATAATCCTAACTAATGGCCTTCAAGCATGGCACGAGTTGAAAACATCTGACGGTACAAAAGTTGTTAAAAAAATAAAAAAAAATTTGCGAACAAAATTAACACCAAAAACAAGGAGAAAGAGTTTTGTGAGTAAAACATCAACCAGGTTTTCAACTTGATGAAAACTCAATTTGGAACGGAGATACAAAGATCGTAGGGATATTATTGTACTTTGTCCCTAGCTTTAGGGATAAAATAGTAAATTTTCCAGCCTTTGGCCTATAAATATCTCAACTCTCGCAAGAGGCATTAGAGCTTCTGACAATGAGAAGAATACATTCTCTTTTTCTCCAATCAATTGGCAAATTTGAAACAGAATGTCAAGTAGTCATTGTACACATTGGTTTGACTAGATTTTTCACAAGTCTGTATATGCGGTCAGTTTTTTACCATAATAACACATTAGGTTAAACAATCAAACACACAATTTATGCTACATCGCATTTCACATCCACGTCGACAACCCTGTAATACACAGGGCTTCCAGCATTACAAGTGCGCCATAACTATTCTGCTTCTTATTTTAATTATATCCTAAAGGAATTTCACTTCACAAGTACTATTGGATTCAAAGTTAAGTCTCATTTTCTAGCCAATCTGTGGAACCAGATACATAATTAACCCCAAATAAAGATGCAGTCTCAAAATTCAGTCAGAAATTGGAAGGGGCACACTGCAAAGATCACATAAACAAAAACGCATAATAGATTACATAGTTAAAAGCCGATCCATGGACTAATCACATAAATTAAGGGCAAGACTAGGTGAATTACCATGTAGGATAGCGATCAACTGCAACCTGCATCTTAGCAACTACCCATATGAGGTTTTTCTTGCACATTTCTGGCGTGGAACCAAAGCCATCACCAAGAAGCCCAACAGTCTTTACATGATTAAGTGCGGTTTCCTGTTGTGCAAAACAAATAATTGAACTAATCTCATCAAGAAAATCAACTACAACCTGTTATCTCTATATTAACTTTCCTGCTGTAGAAGGACTCAGTATTTAAAATTGTCTGCCTACAGTCAAAGTCTCTTCAAATGCAATTTAAAGTTTCTTTAAAAAAAAATAGAAGGATACCTGCAAATGGTTCATCAATGTCTCTACAGATGCTGTCCGATCAGCACCTATTTCATATGATCTGATGGAAAAGTTCTGACGGAACACAAAACCATCCTGAACAATTTTTCCTATTCCAAAGGGGTCGAAATCCATGTCTGGTCGCCTTGGTTTCCAATCAAGCATCATCCACTGCTTCTCTGCAGCCAAGAAAACTGTTGTGATAGCCGCAAGAAGCATACTCCAATCAGGTAACTGGTTGATAAATGTCCTTGGAGCAGGTGATGGCATATTATCATCATGCTTTGTGCCTTCCGTAGATGTAACTTTGGATCCATGGACCTTGGTAGGGGCTTGGGCATTTGCCTTAACTTGCAATCCACCATGAGTTTTGGATTTTGATTTGAGTCCTCCAAGGCTTACAGGCCCACCACCAAGCTTGGCCGCCTTCGCACCAGAGTCTGGTGATGGAGAAGCAACAGGAAAGAACGATGAAGCAGCAGCAGTTGCCACCATGATGAATTCTACAGCTGCATGCACATCAAAATGAGTTTGAAATATATAAATACGCATATATATAATATATCAGTCCCACATCACAGGGAAGAAGGTGGAAAGAAAGTAAAAGTGGTTAATGAACACTAATTAAGAGGGAACTTAAAACCAATATAACAGGCTAGAGTTCAAGGAAAACAAATAGAGAAAGAAAAAAGGAAAAAAGAATATGACACCAGAATTTTTTGCTAAATAACTGAATAAAACGAAATATCACTAATTTTTTTAATATTATGTACAGAGAACAAGCACCAATCCAGCCTAGAAGCGATTGGAAAATTTCTCCTCAAACTTTTCCAGAACAGATTCCCGGAAGCCTCTGTTTTCTTTGGCTTTCCTATTAGAAGTCTCTACTTAGTTGTCATCATCAAACATCGTGAAGAATCAAAGAGCTAACATGCAACTTACTTTGTCCTCTTTAATGTCACGCCTGAAGGAATCGAATAAAAAAGGTTACATCAAACCCAATCCCCAAATAAACAGTGTCTTGGTAAAAAGGGTATCAATTTTGAGTTCAAAAACCAGACTATACTAAAACGTGTAAACTTTGTTACCGCTGATATGGAAAATTAATTTTCTTGAGGAGAATTCGCAGTAGATGGACAAGAATGACGTGAATTTTTGGGTAGAAATAAGAAACTAATCAATCAACAAACAGACACATACTCAACACGAAATCAGCAGCAAAAATCGATGCAGATCTGACTTTGAATCAGAAAACATCGGAAGCGAATAGTACTCTGTGAGGTATTAGCTCTTTTAAAAAGAGCCTGAAGGAAAAATAAGGAAATCAACACGGAAGATGGAAGCTCATACACATAGCAACATGAACCAAAAGCTTTAACCCTTGCATCCCAATTTACAGACAAACCAACTCTCGTTTAGTTTCACAAACTGAGAAAAATCACAAGCCTTGCTTTACGCAAAAGAGAAATGCTGAAAGAAAGTGGAAAAACGAAACCAAAGAAAGAAAGCAGTTGTACTAATTTCTTAAGCCTCGATCTTCCTCGTCCAGGAAAACATAAGAAATCATGACTAAGTTCTGAAAAAAAAAAAAAACATACCACACGAAAACAAGCAAGAACCTTACACAGCTAGATCAGACGAGAAAATGGGGCAGTGAAGTAAAGGGAGGGAAAAGGGGGGAGGAAAACTAGCACAAAACCAACAAACCAGTACCTTACTCAACTTCGAAGCTGAGAGAAGCAAAGAAGGTCACCCAAAAGAAGACGAAATCAAATTTGAAAAGAAAAACGAAGGAAAGAAGAAATAAAGAAGAAGAAGGGCTAATGCGTCCTTTTAGAATCTGTCAATTCCTTCCTATTCTCCTTCCTTGTGTTCAAACCCACGAAGATGATCTACTCTGCTAATTCAGTTCAAAACTTTAGAGAGAGAGAGAGATGATAGGGCCAACCAGCATATGGAAAGAAAATGAGTCGACGATTCTGTTATATAGTATTAACGTTTGTGACTTGTGTGACCTGTTCCTCCCGCCTCTGGTTCAAAGTCTTCAACATGCCATTTCTATTCTCTTATTCACAATTTTACTCTCCCTCCCTCCATTTATTATTAATTCTATTCTTTTTTTTTTGGGTTCAAATTTATTCTACTTTTCTTTTATTTGGTCAAATTTATTCTACTTTTCTACTTCTAGAATAATAAATAGTCAATTTTATGAAGAAATAATAAATTTAGGAGATCCAATAAACTATTGCTTACTATTACTTCCACATGATTTTTTTATTTCATGCGTGTTGGCATCTTTGAGAAACATGTGTTTTGTTACATGAAATATTGTTTTTTTTAATATTTGAGCGGTATTATATTTTTCATTATTCGTTTAGATAAAGATTGAAAATTATTTTTCTTTATCAAAATTATTCATTCATCTTTTCTTTATATATATATATATATATATATATATATATATATATATATGATTTTATTTTATTTTTATATTGCAACGTCCTCAACAAAATCTCATTTTCACTTCCCATTTTAAGTGTAGAAATTAGATAACTGGTTTACGCATATTAATAAAATAATTTAAGTTAGTTATTTGTACGAATTATTTGTTGATTTTTCTAATAATCATTAATTGAAAACTACTCCTTTTAATAAGCATTTTTAATATGTGCAATTAATGAGGAGGGTTTGGGGGTTGGGGGAATTATAACACTAGTATGAAAAAAAGCTTTAAGACCGCCTCATTTAAACCGAATTATAGAGAATCAAGTCTTAAAAGTATGACCGATGGCAGTTTCGTAAATATAAAGAACTTTTTGGGCCATATTATAAATGATCTTGTCTTAAAAATATGATCGGTGACACTTTTGTAAATATATAGAACACTTTTAAGACCGGATTATAAAAGATCCGGTCTCAAAAGTATGACCGATGGCAATTTCGTAAATATATATAACACTTTTAAGACCGAATTATAAAATATCTGGTCTTAAAGTTTGACCGGTGGCAATTTCGTAAATATAGAGAACACTTTTAAGACCAGACTGGATTATCACAGATAATCCAGTTTTAAAAGTATAACTGGTGGTAATTTCGTAAATATATAGAACACTTTTAAGACTGGATTATAAAATATCCGGTTTTAAAAGAATGATTGGTGGCAATTTCGTAAATATATAGAACACTTTTAAGATCGGATTATAAAGGATCCGATCTTAAAAATATACTTTTAAGACCAGTTTTTACAAACAACCGTTCTTAAAAATGTTGAAAAAAAAAAAGAAGCTAAATTCACTAAACTCATTAAGTCTGTGAATGTGCTTGTCTTCTTGGTAATATAACATTTGCTTAGTTATAGATTTAACAAGTGTCTCAAGAGCCTCATAGGTCAAATCTTTAGCAAGAATGACATCCTCTTCCTCTAACCTACTCGTAATCTTCATAAGTCGTCCTAAGAGCCACACAATCAAATCTTTGACAACGTTGGCAGTGAAATGCTTCGAGGGTTTTGCAATGGCGTCAATTCCAATCCTCAGCAACAACGCAAGCATACTGCTTAGAGGATTTTGGATGACAGTGGCTCCTTCCTCTTTGATCTATGGCTCCTCCCACACCGCCTTCGCACAGATCTGGCTTAAAATCAAACCCAGATCTCTTCTTGCTTAAATCTATTTGCTCCTACCTTGACTGCTCCTACTCAGATCTAGACTTCGATTTTGGTTGCTTAAAGCTTTGCTAGTATTGACAAGAGGATCCTGCTCAAATTTGGTTGCTCTAAGCTTGTGATTTTTTTGTAGATCTGGATTCAATTTCACCTCTGATTTTATATTGATTCAAATTCGATTTCCACGGTGAATGATTTATATTTCTTGTTATGTTTTCTTATTTCTGGACTTTGTATTCATCTTTTTTGTTTTTCTTGTTGGTGTTGCTTCGAATCTTCTCTTCTTTTTTGTTTTTCTTGTTAGTGTCGCTTCCAAGCTTCTCTTGGTTCTCCGTCGTTGATGACAGAGGGACATTCAAAATGTTGCCAGATCCGGTGATTTGGAACTGGTTGTTTCATTTGGTTTTTTTTTAAATTATTATTTTGAAACATTTTTAAGACCGGATATTTCAAAAGTTCGGTCTAAATTTTTAAGATCGGTCGTTCATCCGGTCTTAAAAGTTATAGATAGGACCGGTCACAGATCCGGTCTTACGATACCTTTTTTGTCTAGTCTTAAAAGTGTTTTTTGTACCCGTGTAAATTTAGGTAATCAAGAAAATTGAGATCTTATATTTGAGAATAAGGGAAATGGTGATTTTTTTTTGTCAATGTTATTTTAATAAATTAAACTTCATTTATTTTTATTAGTGAATTTTTTGTAAGTTTATAAGCTTTTAACCATTGCTATTAACCATTGCTACAGATTCGTCCATATATAAAGCTTAATTAAAAAACAGAAAAAGAAAAAGAAAGAAACAGTCACAATAAATAAACCTCATGTATGTCGAGACAAAAGTCATGCAAGAATATTTAACGTTAAAACTTAATGGTTAAATATGCACACCTCATGTATGTCGAGACAAAAGTCATACAAGAATATTTAACGTTAAAACTTAATGGTTAAATATGTACACCATCATGTATTAAGAGACACAATTCGCAAAAACAAAAGCATAACAGTTGTAATTAGTAACGATTATATATTTAATGAAAAAAAAAGATGATTCTTATGAATCAATCATATGTAACACTTGCACACGATTTATTTTTTTGCTATTGCACCTGGTTCACCAGAGCTTCGCCCTGCCTAGTCCGGATCGAGGTTCGGTCGGGCACATACACGGGGACCTCTTCTAAGGGAGTTTTTTTTTGCATTCACAAGGACTCAAACTTGAGACCCCTATTTAAACGGCCCAAGTCCCTTCCACTTGAGTCAACTCCCGTTGGTACTTGCACACGATTTATCTTCAAATATTATAACTATCAAAACAAAAAAACATAACTATCATAACAATTAGGGCAACGGTGAAAATGAAGTTGTGACAAAGGGGCTTCTAGCACCATAATATTTATTTGGTCACAAAAATATACATCAAGTTTCTCATAAGAAGCAAAAATACCATACATGTTAACCTCATCTTCAGCCCCTTCTTGTCTCTCCTCTCTCTTATTCCTAGTCGTCGGCGTCCTCAATTGGCAAGAAGATGCAAATCCAAGGAAAGAAGAGGAGGATTTTTATTTTGGATTCGGCAGGGGTCATGACTATTCCCGTTGCAAGTTAAGATTAATAAAAACTCAAAAGAGAGAAAGCCCATATTGAGACTACGACAATAATTAAGGAGCTAAATCATTGCCATTTCACACCTGAGTTTTGACGTTTATCATCAGTACCATCGGCAGGACCATCTGACTAGTTGCTTGTGTTCACCTCGCTATTCTAAACTCCAGAACAACAGAAGTTATACTGCCAAAGGTAGAGAAAACGATAAGTAGAGATGTTAATTCTCACTGGAGGTCACAGAGCAGTCAACAGAAGTGACGATTCTGATTAGCAAAAAGGAGGGAATAGCAAAGAAAAAGATGGGGTTTTGATCATCATCGCCAAGAAGCATATCCACTATGAAAGGCGCCATAACGATGTTTAAGCTTTATCCACCATTGTGTTTTTGTTTTTCATTTTGTTTGTAAAATATTGGTTACATAATCAACCATCAATTTTTTTTTTAAAAAAATGTCAAAATACATTACAGTTATTAAGTAAAACTCATTATTTATTAAAATATCATGTAAAAAACAAAATACTTTTTATTTAACCCTAATTTGTAACATTGTTACAATGGTATATATATATTGTCTCACAAAAATGATGGTTTTTATGAAACAACTGTTATGACACAAATTCTTTGTCTTTCAGCTTTATATCAGCAACAACAAAAGCATAATGATTTGTGTTTAATAACCTTCAACTAAACATTCGAAACATTTACTCTTCTTTGCACTCATTGATAGTACTCTATGCTTCTTCATTCTCTGATGATCAGGCATAAGAACCAAGTACCCTTTCATTACCCTTGACTTCGCGTGAGTACTCCTCTTCAACTTCTAACATGTGCAACCTATCAACTTCAAACCTCTTTAAACTCCACATTTTATTATATTTTTCAAACTATTTCTTCATCATCATCCTCTATTCTATCAATCGCCAAAATGAAATGTTATGTTGAAGACTTGCTAGAAAATCCTCAGCATCATCCTCATCCTCCTCCACAACCTCGACCTTCTCTCCACCTCCTCCTTCTCCTCTCCTCCCTCAAGTAAAGGCAATGATGCGTCATGCAGAGCGCATGCCATGCCATAAGAAGGCTGGCCAAATATTTGTCAAGTATAAAGAGGAAGGCCAATCACATTCTTGATAAATAAGAGATTGGCCACTATATATGATCCTAACATACTTTTAGATGATTCAGGTCACTCCTCTAGTCACTAGTAGCCCAGGGTAGTTAAAAACTCGTTTTATCACTGCGATTTTACGTTTTTACGATTTTTTTTCATTGAAATGATTTTACTAAATTTCCAAACGCTTTTAAGTTTTTACGATTTTTTTACGATTTTACTACGTTACGATTTTACGTTTTACTATTTTTCATTCTCCTCCCGTTTTCAGGTAAAATCTACGTTTTCACTAACTTGTAGTAGCCTAATGATATGAGGTATGTAGCTAATTTTTGGAACTTTTGTTTCCTTCATGAAGGAAACCACCAAAGTTCCAAAATTGGTAGAAACCCTCACATCATCTATATATCACTTGACTAGTCACTAGAGGGGTAATACTTTTTTTGGCTTTATTTTTATGAAATGTAATTATATGGGTACTAGTAGCCCAAAAAAAGTTTTAAAAAAATATAACATACATCACAGTTATTAACAAAAAACCATGATAAATGTAATTAAAAAAAACAGTTCTTACAATAAAATCATTAACTATAAACTTTTAAAAAATAACATACCCCATGGTTATTAAAATCAAACAATGATATAAAGTCTTAAGCACAACATCCCACAAAACCCTACCATTTCACTTCCATTTAAACGTCTGAAATAGAATATATTTAATGCTTTGTTTGGTCAAACATAACCTAGCAACAACCTTACTACTCATGTTGTACGTTCTTTCCAACCGTCAAGGGTCATTTTCAGTTAGGTATGGAAATAGGTCAGGCCAGGCTTTGGCTAAAAAGGCTTGAGCCTATAATGGGATTAAAAGGTCTGAACCTAGACTAAGCCTGAATGCAAACTTTTTTCTAGGTTTAGGCTTGAGCTTTTATAAGGCCTAGTCAAGCCTGAAGCCTTTTTAAAGGCCTACTTACAATGTAGGCCTTTAAAAAGGCCTCATACTATAGGCCTTGAAGGCTATAAGTAGGCTTTATGCATTTTAATCCTATTAAAATCTATATAAATATAAGAATGAAAAAAATAAATATTTTGTTATTATATGATATAGATATAAATATAAATATATAACACTCTGGTCCTATTTATAAATTCCTTTTGACCAAAAAAATTTGGTCCTATTTATAAGTCCTCTTTGACCAAATAAATGAGATTGTGACAATTTTACTCATATTTGTACCAATAAAAATAGAGAGAGAAGAAAAAGTTGAAAGCACCCAATCATAAATGAGGGTAAAGTTGAAAATTCACCTCTTAATCATTGAGCTAACTACCTCTCCTTGGTATGTGTGATTTGGTTAAAATGTGACTTATAAATAGGACCAGAGTGGTATATATATTTAATGTGTAAATGGGCCAGGCCTGAAGTCTTACAGGTCAGGCCTTAACAAAATAGGCCTGGTCTGTTTACACATAAAGACCTTTAAATAGGCCTTGGCCTGGCCTTTTTAGCAAACAGCTCAGGCCTAACCAGGCCCTAAACAAGCCAGGCTATAGGTCGCCTAATAGGGGCCTGACCTATTTCCACCTCTATTTTCAGTCGAACTATATCACCAAAAGCCTTTGTTAGACTTCTCAGCAATAGTCACCCTTGTGAATAATATTTGTCTCAATGACAAAAAAGTGATTGCTTTTTCTTTCCTTGACTCAAGTTTTCATTCATGAGCCTAGCTTGGTCGCATTCCCTTAGTGCTCTGTTCTCCTTATGTGTAGGTATGATTTCCCTTTACCATTTCACATTATCCACTTTGCATTCTCTATTATTTACTTCCTGTTGCTTAGCTAGATTATGACATTAGTCGTGCACACATTACTCTAATCAAATATCCATCTCCTGTTACATGCATGAAGTTGTAAAGTTGGATAATTGGGTTTCTTTTGTTAAATCACGACACCATAGAAGGGTGACATTAAATTGCTTTGTGAAATCATTTAAAAAAAAAAAAAAACCCATTCCTCTAATCAGAGGTTCCTTTCCTGTTAAAGGAGGTATGTGTTTTGAAGAATTTCTGAGTAATTGAAAGATTGCTTTGCTTACCTAATTGCTTGCAATACATTATGCATTTGTATTATTTATGTTGTTCCCTTGATTTTTAATTTATCTTCATTAGTTATTATAATGCTTCAATTTTTCTTTAGCTATTGGAATGAACCTGGTTTTTTCATCTTTTCATTAGATATTCATATTTCTAGAAGTTAGGTCTAAAAAAATCAATACGGATGTGATGAATAAACTAATTCAATTGTATTGAAAGTCATAGATGAACAAGCGAACACCATCTTTTATGAAGTCACAACTCGATAAAGCATTCCAGGTGACGTTACATTATTTTTGTGCAGTTATATATTGTTTTTTGGAAACCTCATTACTCTAATTAAAGGTCTCTCTCCTATTTTTGTATTCAGTAGGTGGCACCAATATAAAGCTTTGAACTTTGAAAACATGAGATCAATCTTAGACTCTTCAATGTGAGAGTTTTTGAGCTACTTGGACTTGACTCTATCTAATAGAGTAGTACTTCCCACATCGAGTAGCCATGCAATTTGGGATGAATTAAGATTTTCTAGGCTTTGTGACTAGAATCAATCATACTTTTGGCCTATATATATAATAATGTAACTATTTACCTATATGTTGTGTCTCTTCACAGTGTTGAAGCCAGGCAAACAAGAAGAGAGTGAAAAAAAATGAATATCCATATGGAAAAGGGCGCAAGGGTATATAAACCTCGATCTAATCAAGTCTTTTTTTTAGGTTTGCATAACCTTCTCTCGATAGGGATATTGATAATTTTTACTCTTTCTTTGTTTACCTTTCTTATTTCTGTGAAGAGACATAATATATAAATCAACAACTCCATTATCATAGATAGGTTAACAATTGTCATTGATTCTTCCCACATAACCTGAAATGTCTTAATTCATCCCAAATTGCATGACAACTCAGTGGGAAGTACTGTTCTATCATATATAGTCTAGTCCAACTAGCTCAGAAATTCTCACATGAAGAGTCCAACATTAATACATCACGGTTATTATATAAAAACCTTCAAATATTATAAAATTTCACAGTTCTTACTTACAAACCATTATTTATGTTATTATACGGCTATTTACGTGAGCCTATTATTTATTATTATTAAAGTTCATGGTTCTTACATAAAAACTATTATATATGTCACTGAATAGATAATAATTGTTTATGTGAGATCGTTATGCATTATGCCAACATTATTGATTATATAATAGTTGTTTACATAAGCTCTTTTTTTTTTTTTTTAATTATACCAGCACTACACACATTATGACCTCACCAAACCTTAATGCATAACTGGTGTTAATTAGAATTGTTAAAATAGATACTAAATATATAAATTATGGTACAGAACCTTGATTTATAGTCGATAATATCTGTTATATATATGTGACTCCATAGTAGTGAATGTTGATATTTTTATCAATGAATTTAGATTAGAGCACTTAAAAGACACCTCATCAATGTCAACACACACACACAAAGACACCTCATAAAATTAAGGGGTCAAAAGAAAACCTTATGTAAAATTAAAAGACACCTCATGAAGTTTATTTTTTACTATTATTTAGCAACGGATAACAATACTCTTCAAATTTTGACACGTAGTATACAAATACTCTAAAATTAATTCATTTCCTTCTCACTAATAATATTTTTTATGAGAATCTTTTCTTAATTTTTTTCTTTACACCTCACAATAATGAAATTAATATAACTCCATATCACCCATTATGACATTATTTTTCATTAACCGATGGATTAGAACTTATTGCCTTACAGCCAGCGTCTTAGTAACGCAGTGGCATGGAAGCTTGGCTCCCCTTCCCTATGTCCAGGGTTTGAACCCTACCTACCTCCCCCTACTATGTGTATTAAAAAAAAAAAAAAAGAACTTACTGCCTTACCGGCCGGGGAAAAAAAAAAGGAACATTATTACCAGCTGTATATCTTGTGGGCTTCCTATTCGCAATAGATTATTTAGATATACTTTAATTTAAAATAGAGATAAAAGTTATTTTAATTTATCTATAACTATGCTTTTCTTATGCTTTATTTCTGCGAGGCCCAAAAAGCATTCTTTTATCAAAAATATCTTAAACAGGAGTCGCGCTTCTGAATAATTTATTGATTATGGATTCTTTTTTTTTTTTTTTTAAGGACAAATAACAAAAGAAAAAGAGAAAGAAGTATCGGGCTTACACATTTATTATTCCCGAAAGTTCCTCTTCAAAAGAGAGATTTTTAAGGGAAAAAATTTTTCGGGATAATTTTTATATGAGTATTATTTCCATTGTGAAATTAAACGAATTTTTTTCTATATATATATTTTTTACTCAAGGACACTTTAGGATTCAGGCCTCATCCAAAAACTTACAAAATCAGCTAGTTAGTATTTTGATTTTTAGTACTCTCTCAACTTGAATCTTAATCTTGATTCTTTTTTGATGCGTAGATTCCTCCTAAAGAGGTAAGTGTAAAGCATATTTGGAATCTAAAAAGCACATAATAATAATAATAATAATATATTAAGAACTTGGGATTTCAGAAACATAAGGAAAAAATATTTTCTTTCAATTATCATTTTTTTCTCATATGATTAAGAGTTTTAAACGCGTTGACTAGGTTTAAATTATAGTTTTTTTTTGTCCCTTGATAAATTAACCAAAAACGATATCATTTTGAGTTTAAAAGAAAAAAAAAAGCAGTTCATCAAATTTGTACTTCATTTATTCTGTTTTATTTGTTGATATACTCCCTCCGGTCCTAATTATAAGAGCTAGTTGACTTTTTCGAAGAGATTAAGGAAGCTAATTAAATTACTTTAAAGTATTTTTATTTTTATTTTTTTCTTCAAACTTATTAGTTTGACTAATAAATTAATATATAATCTAAGAATATTTAACATATGAAATGATTAAGTATCTTATTTAGCTTCCTTAACCTCTCCAAAGAAAGTCAACTAGCTCTTATAATTAGGACCGGAGGTAGTAGTTGTCTGCGTAAATGTGTTTAAATTGTATAAATAAAATAAAAACTTTGTTGTATTGAATTATAGGTTATTATCTTTATATTTTCAATATTATTCTTTACTCCATGTGCTTTTCCTCCTCATCATCCCATCAAGGCATAGATTTGGAAAGTCAACGTGTAATATGGAAGATCGAAGAAAGTAGCTTCTGGACGAAACGAAGAAAGGGGAAATAATGTAGTTGGGGTAGTTCGATTTTTGGAAGTTAAAGAGTCTCATGAATATGGAAAGCCAAAAAAAAAAAAAAAAAGACGGACGATGATTTCAAAGAACCCAACGTGGATGTATCTCATGCATTTGGGTTTAGGTTATTCCGGTGGTCAACTGTAACTGTACAAACAATCCTTTCCTTGGCCAACTCAAAGCACGCCGCCACCTTCAATTCAATTCAATATTTCTTTGAATTCCTCATCCAATTATTTTATAATATATATATTATATCAAATCTTTCAACCAAAAAGTTTGATTTGATTTCTTTTAAATAATAATATGTGGGACCCCTACACAAAATTTGAAAATTTTGATTATAATTCACATCCCACTATCATATGAAAATCAGTCATATTATGGACAAAATAACTATGAGAAAGACAAAATATATATATAAAAAAGGTTCAATTTTAATAAAATATAAATTAAATAAATCCAAAATTCACAAATCATAATCTTTTTTTTTTAAATACCACTGTACTTGTGTAAGTCACTCACACCAAAAAAAATACAATTCTGAATATAAGTCACTTATAAGATGATTAATAATTTTTTTTTTTAATTTTACCCATATTTAATCTCTCTATTGAAATGAAATAAAGAATTAAGCCGGATAAAATCAAAAGGTCAACAAGCCAATATAATTATTGAAACTAAGTACCACTGTGGTCCTATTTATAAGTATATTTTGACAAAAAAAATTGGTCATATTTATAAGTCACTTTTGATCAAATAAATGAATTTGTGACAATTTTGCCCATATTTGTTCCAATAAAAATAGAGAGAAAAGAAAAAGATAAAAGGTACCCAATCATAAATGAGGGTAAAGTTGAAAATTTACCCCATAATCATTGAGCTATCTACCTCTCCTTGGTATGTGTGATTTGGTCAAAATGGACTTATAAATAGAATCAGAGTGGTATGTCTTTTTTTTTTAAAAATACCAATATGTACTTATATATGTAAGTCACTTGTAAGAGAAAAGTTTGGTTTTAAATAAGAGTTACTTTTATTATCACTTGATAAGTGCAATTCAGTTATTTAAAGTTTATATTTAAACTTAGAGGGAGTATTACACATGAGATCTTGTATTAAGAATTGAAGCTAGTAAATGTATATATTATTAGTGAAAGAGTTTTTTTTTTTTTTTCCAGTGTTGTCAATGGTTAATGACTTATTTGAATTAATAATTAATGTGAAGATATATTTCTTGAACTTTATCATGATTATTCAGACGTATTTTCTATTTATATAATATATAATACACATGTTTTTCAATATATAATAGAAGCAAAGGTGAATAAGAAAAGGAAGTTCAGAATGGAATTCGGTGACCTAAAAATAAAAGAAAGAAGAAAGAAAACAAAATTTAATTTAAGTGAGATTTGAAATCTAAAAGGTATGTGGCTGGTAATCGAACATGCATGTCATACACGCTCATACAGTATTGGGTTCTTTGACCATTGAATTTGACTACCAAGTCATCCCTCTCGTTATTTTCAAGAAACTTCATACTACTTTTGGCCCACAATATAAAAACTTCTAAAAAAATAGTTTAATCCAAAATAAAAACTATTTATATGACAATTAATGATATTTTTTAGTTTTGTTCTTATAATTAGTGCTTATTTTTAATTTTGTCACTCATTAAATTTTTCAAACACATTTTTCAATAAATATAAAAGTGAAAAAAATTCAATTTAAGACTTATTTATTAACTAAATCATCACTTTTTAATTCTCGTGAATATGTTAAAGTATCATAGATATATTGGAGCGAGTACTCAAATCTTTTCTAGTAAAGTAGGCCATTAATTAAAAGTCGGTGGTATTATTATTATTATTATTATTCAGAGAGAAAAAGGATCATATTGATGGCTTTATGGTTTGATGGCTATGGTTTGGTGATATAAAAGCACCTCTATAAATGGGAGATGGTGACTTTGATTTTGCTTGTAATTAATATAAAAAACAAATCAATGTAGTGACAATTAATTTTAGTGAAATATCTTATTGGATATCCACTAGGACAAAAATCGTGATGATATATGACGGTTATTAACATCGTACTTTACGTTTCCAAGCCATTGTATGCTACAAAAGCTAAGCGCCAATATATTACATTTCTGAACCATTATTTATTCTAGACCTAGTGTAATAATTATAATATAACACATGTTATATATTGAGGCTTAGTAATGTCCTAATATACCCATTGTTATGATAATAATTAACAGGCTCATGTAAACAACCATCATAATATATGGTAATTATTGTGTCATACATAACGGTTCCTTTTTAACAATCGTTATATATAGTTGACATAAATAACGATTGTTAGATAACAACTGTGATTTATCAAAGCCAATTTTTTTTTTTTTTAAATGTGGGATGGTTTCTACTTTCGATATCCCCCATGCATATAAATTTGTACGGACTGAATCACAATATATATTTACATTCATTCACATACAAAATAATACAACAAATCAGAATATATTTACAGCCATTCATATATATGTATACAATATTAAAACAAAAACTTTAAAATAAACAAATAATCAATGTCTAGAAATTTACAATCATACTATATATTATACTTTGCCATTAATGTTGCATAGATGTCGCCAACTCTTCAACAACTTCTTCCATTTGTAAGTTGTTAAACATCATGCAGGAGGTATCAAAATAGTGTATGGGCTAGCGCCTTAGTAGCACAGTGGCATTAGAGCCAGTATTAACTGGCCTCTCTCCCCCATGTCCAGGGTTCGAACCCTGCCCCGGGCCCTCTCTCCCACCATGATATATCAAAAAAAAAAAGTGTGTGGAAAAGGAACCAAGATGGAAGTTAGATGTTGTAACATAAAGATGACGGGGTGTATATCCGAATGAATTAAACATATAATATACCTTTATTGTATCAATATTTTTAGGATCATGGGTAATAATGTCCTTCATATACTGCATGACGCAGTGCCCACAATCATTTCTCTTGTCAGTTTGCTTTAGGCAATATAAAGAAATGCATAGAAAAATTTGTCTGTCTGTCATATATATAAATTATACGTGTGCTTCAATTTAATATTATAAATAGTGGTGAATAATATATACACCTTCGGACTCAGCCATTGGAAGGTGTCTCTGAAGCAACCATCAATGAGGTTGTAATTTTGCTGCAGTTAGAGACCATTCTGCGTGCAGTGCTTGTAAATATGTCTAAGAATATACAATAAAAAAATTGGTATGTGTAGAAACATGCAAGATAAACTGAATTATAAGAGATGAAAAATGAATAACTTATTAGTTGAAAATCTCCTGCATGTATGGTCTCGTGTCTGGAACCCTACTCATAGAGTCATAGTACCAAATCCTTTTTTGTATTGGATTTACGATTATAAGCATCCAGTGGTTCCTAAGTAAATAAATAAAAACTAATTCAATCAAAATTAATGATGTTTCCACCCTTGAACGTAAGGCACCAAGAAAACAAAATAAATACTTGACTTTAAAGTATTTAACTTTAGGAGAACTGGTATTTGGTGTCAGATCGAACGAGGGTTGATTTTTAGATTTGTATTTTACATTATAGTTGTTTATTATGAAATGTTGTTTTTGTCGTTCATACTTTACGGTCAATTGACATAACCATTATACTTGTGTTTTCACTGATGTAAGGTTGGAAAATGAATTATTTGTAATTGTTACATGACGGTTGTTTTAAGAAAATTGTCACTTTTGTCACTAAATAAATGTTGATTATTAACTATAATTGTTATTTTTGTGTTTTTACGAATCCTGCTTCACAATACATGACCGTGTGTATAATTAACCATGACCTTTAATCGTTTAGTATCCTTGTGCGACTTCTATCTCAACATACATAACATGTATTAGTTATAACTGTTATATATTAAGCGTTATAAATGTTCAAATCTATAATAACGATCAACGATAACAACAATTTAACAAATAACAACTTTAGCTTATTAAATGATAATAACAATGTCACTAAGACAGTGATAGGTCATCCCACACAAAGATATTCAATTTCAAGATATAGTTGTAAGAGAAAAGTTTGGTTTTAAATAAGAGTTACTTTTATTATCACTTGATAAGTGCAATTCAGTTATTTAAAGTTTATATTTAAACTTAGAGGGAGTATTACATATGAGATCTTGTATTAAGAATTGAAGCTAGTAAATGTATTTATTATTAGTGAAAGAGTTTTTTTTTTTTCCAGTGTTGTCAATGGTTAATGACTTATTTGAATTAATAATTAATGTGAAGATATATTTCTTGAACTTTATCATGATTATTCAGACGTATTTTCTATTTATATAATATACACATGTTTTTCAATATATACATAGAAGCAAAGGTGAATAAGAAAAGGAAGTTCAGATTGAAATTCCGTGACCTAAAAATAAAAGAAAGAAGAAAGAAAACAAAATTTAATAGAAGTGAGATTTGAAATCTAAAAGGTATGTGGCTGGTAATCGAACATGCATGTCATACAGGCTCATACGGTATTGGGTTCTTTGACCATTGAATTTGACTACCAAGTCATCCCTCTCGTTGTTTTCAAGAAACTTCATACTACTTTTGGCCCACAATATAAAACCTTCTATAAAAAATAGTTTAATCCAAAATAGAAACTATTTATATGATAATTAATGATCATTTTTTAGTTTTTGTTCTTGTAATTAATGCTTGATTTTAATTTTGTCACTCATTAAATTTTTGAACACTTTTTTCAGTAACGGTAAAAGAAAAAAAATCAATTTAAGACTTATTTAATAACTAAATTGTCACTTCTTAATTCTCGTGAATTAGTTAAAGTATCATATATTATAGATATTGGAGGGAGTACTCAAATCTTTTCTAGTAAAGTAGGCCATTAATTAAAAGTCGGTGGTATTATTATTATTATTATTATTATTATTATTATTATTATTATTATTATTATTATTATTATTATTATTATTATTATTATTATTATTATTCAGAGAGAAAAAGGATCATATTGATGGCTTTATGGTTTGATGGCTATGGTTTGGTGACATAAAAGCACCTCTATAAATGGGAGATGGTGACTTTGATTTTGCTTGTAATTAATATAAAAAACAAATCAATGTAGTGACAATTAATTTTAGTGAAATATCTTATTGGATATCCACTAGGACAAAAATCGTGATGATATATGACGGTTATTAACATCGTACTTTACGGATCCAAGCCGTTGTATGCTACAAAAGCACAGTGCCAATACATTACATTTCTGAACCATTATTTATTCCAGACCTAGTATAATGGTTATAATATAACACATGTTATATATATATTGAGGCTTAGTGATGTCCTAATATACTCATTGTTATGATAATAATTAACAGGCTCACGTAAACAACCATCATAATATATAGTAATTATTGTATCATACATAACGGTTTTTTTTAACAATCGTTATATATAGTTGACATAAATAATGATTGTTAGATAACAACTATGATTTATCAAAGCCATTTTTTTTAAAAAAAAATGTGGGATGGTTTCTACTTTCGATATTCCCCATGCATACAAATTTGTATGAACTAAATCACAATATAAATTTACATTCATTCACATACAAAATAATACAACAAATCAGAATATATTTACAGTCATTCATATATATATGTATACAATATTAAAACAAAAACTTTAAAATAAACAAATAATCAATGTCTAGAAATTTACATCATACTATATATTATACTTTGCGATTAATGTTGCATAAATGTCGCCAACTCTTCAACAACTTCTTCCATTTGTAAGTTGTTAAACATCATGTAGGAGGTATCAAAACAGTGTGTGGAAAAGGAAACAAGATGGAAGTTAGATATTGTAACATAAAGATGACGGAATGTATATCCGAATGAATTGAACATATAATATACCTCTATTGTATTAATATTTTTAAGAACGTGGGTAATAATGTCCTTCATATACTACATGACGCAGTGCCCACAATCATTGCTCTTGTCCGTTTGCTTTAGGCAATATAAAGAAATGCGTAGAAAAATTTGTCTGTCTGTCTGTCATATATACAAACTATACACGTGCTTCAATTTAATATTATAATTAGTGGTGAATAATTTATACACCTTCGAACTCAGCCATTGGAAGGTGTATCTGAAGCAACCATCAATGAGGTTGTAATTTTGCTGCAGTTGAGACCATTCTGCGTGCAATACTTGAAAATCTGTCTAAGAATATACAATAAAAAAATTGATATGTAGAAACATGCAAGATAGACTGAATTCTAAGAGATGAAAAATGAATAACTTACTAGTTGAAAATCTCTTGCATGTATGGTCTCATGTCTGGAACCCCACTCATAGAGTCATAGTACCAAATCCTTTTCTATATTGGATTTACGGTTATGAGCATCCAGTGGTTCTTAAGTACAATAATAGATCACACCATTAGGACAATTGAAAAATAAATAAAAACTAATTCAATCAAAATTAATGGTGTTTCCACCCTTGAACGTAAGGCACCAAGAAAACAAAATAAATACTTCATTTTAAAGTATTTAACTTTAGGAGAACTGGTATTTGGTGTCAGATTGAACGAGGATTGATTTTTAGATTTGAATTTTACATTATAGTTGTTTATTATGAAATGTTGTTTTTGTCGTTCATACTTTACGGTCAATTGACATAACCATTACACTTGTGTTTTCACTGATATAAGGTTGGAAAATGAATTATTTGTAATTGTTACATGATGGTTATTTTAAGAAAATTGTCACTTTTGTCACCAAACGAATGTTGATTATTAACTATAATTGTTATTTTTGTGTTTTTACGAATCCTGCTTCACAATACATGACCGTGCATATAATTAACCATGACCTTTAATCATTCAATATCCTTGCATGACTTTTGTCTCGACATACATAACATGTATTAGTTATAACTGTTATATATTAAGTGTTATAAATGTTCAAATCTATAATAACGATCAACGATAACACCAATTTAACAAATAACAACTTTAGCTTATTAAATGATAATAACAATGTCACTAAGACAGTGATAGGTCATCCCACACAAAGATATTCAATTTCAAGATACCCCTAAAAGATTCATAGATGTTAGGTCATTTCAAGGGACCGTATATTAAGACTCTCATATTTCGGTGGTGCTTATAAATTTTTCTCCTTTGATACTACTCCCTCTGATTGTTGTTGTTGTTGTTTTTTTAAAATAAGAAACATTTAATCGAATCGCATGGATAAAAAAGTTGATTAGAGATAATAAATATGTTTAAAATATAACTCTTTTGCCAAAACTACCATCATATAAGTGGAAGAGAGAGAACTAGTGGGAATTAAATATACAATGTCATTGGTAAAATTAATAATTAAATAAGATTAAAATAGGAAGTCAACAAAAATATTTTTAAACAAATTCTAAATGTTTCTTGTAAATATATAGGAATAAGTCATAGATGGTAGTTGTTTTTTTATAAAAGGGATGGGGGGTATTATTTAATATATTATGATGATTTGAAACTTAATTAACCTTTATTCATATGTCACTTAAACTAACTTTAAGTGGCCTCGTCATCAAACATCATCATCATATTGATAATTAAATGATTAATTGTCACCTAATATCACTAATAACGTTCGTTTTTGATAAATCTAAATGATGTATCTTTACATTGTCAATATGGATGGGAGGATAGAAAAGTAAGAGAGAAAATAGGAGGAAAAATCAATTATTTTTCTTCTTTGGATGAGGAGAGAAAATTATAGAAGGAAAGGAAAAATCTATCAAAATTTTGTTTACACTAGATTTTAAATTAATATATCAAAATATCATTATATAGTATGAATTTATGAAATATTGTGCTGTTCATAAATATTTATAAATTACTAATAATATTACTTATTTTAAATACTGCACAAAAAATTTTAAAAGGGTTTCCTGTTTGTGAAAGACCCTTGTTGAATTACTTGCTCCCCAAAAAAAAAAACGTTTAATAAAGTTTAGTATAAAAGTTTGCTCAAACGTCATCTTCCATCAATCACATGGTTTTTCACTCTATAGTTCCCTTAGCTTTCTTCTATGATTCTTTCTCGTATAAGTTTTCATTTTTTTCCCCCAATTAACATTGTTAGTTGAGGCTCAAGGTCTCCAACCAGATTATTTAAGACGAATGACAGACAAAAAATGATACTCCCTCTAGTCCTAATTATAAGAGTTAGTTGACTTTTTTAGAGTGATTAAGGAAAATAATTAAATTACTTTAGAGTATTTGTATTTGTATTTTTTTCTTCAAACTAATTAGTTTGATTAATAAACTAACATATAATCTAAAGATTTATAATATATGAAATGATTAAGTAACTTATTTAGTTTCCTTAATTTCTCCAAAGAAAGTCAAATAACTCTTATAATAAGGACCTGCAGTAAAATCTAATTTCTGATGATAGTTGTTGATTTGAAGATAAAAAGAGAGAACAAAAACCTAGGAGAAAAGTAGAGAGCACGGAAAAAAAATAATGAAGTAAAATGTTGATTTATTTTTTAAATTTCTGTTTCTCCTAATGTTTGGCAACTAGTTAAATCACGACCTACTTGAATTTTGGTTAATTCCTTTATTTTGAACATCTCAAGTTCTTACACTTTTGCAGCCCAAAGTGTATGTTGAAATCAAGTTTCTTGAATCAGGTTTCTGAGATATGCTCAAGTTTTCATATTTGCCATTTTTACCATGTCTTCTGATTTTCATATTTATATTTCAATATTTACTCAAGTTTTTTTTATTTGATATTTTTACTCTCTCTCTCTCTATATATATATATATTATTGTTTTCATATTTATATTATCTTATGTGATGAGTGTATCAAAAAACAAAAAGGATATGTGACTCGAATTTTGGGAGTATGTGATCTATGGACCAAGGGTAACCCCACTAAAATTATAGAAAAGAACCCAGAGTTTTAAGAAATCACATTTTAGCATCATAAACATTTCAATATTTTTACTTGAGTTCACATTAAAAGTTTTATTGAGGGACTAAAATTTGAAATGTGATTTCCTGAAATTCTGAGTTCTTTTGTAGAATTTTTGCCTCCCTAATTGCAATTTCTAACTTCACCCCTGCTATGGACAATCTACAACAAAAACATCAGAGAATGTTGTGGAATTTTTAAAAGAGGTAGAATATACATTTTTCACAAGGTGAATTTAAGGAGAGAATTGCATGAATTTCGGGAAAAAAATTTAACAAAATTGAAATGTTTAGTGCTGCTCAAGATTTATTATTTTTTTGCCAACGGTGCTCAGGATAATTTTATAACCTCAAATATTTAAAAATATATATAAATTCCGTCTATATCAGAAACTTGTTGAGGTCACTATCGAACCTTTTTTTATTTATCACAAGGTCACTATCGAATTGAAGTGTGCAATATTGGTATTAGTTGGATTTACTCTGGATAAGTTGTGGGGTGGGTAACAGTTCACGGTTGGCAAAACAATGGTTTCAATTAATGCCTAACTCTTGCAAATTTAAAAATTTCCTTTAATTTTAAATTTTTAATCAATTTACTTTTAAGTCTCTTATGGCCCCACTTGCACTCGCTTTATGCATACCATTTTGATCATATTTATAAGTCCATTTTGATCAAATCTCACATACCAATAGGCGATAAGAGTTAGTTAACTCAATGACTATGAGGTAAATCTTCAACTTTACTCTCATTTATGATTGAATATTTTTTAACTGTTTCTTCTCTCTCTATCTTCATGAGTATAATTAACATGGGTAAAATTGTCACAATTTTATTTATTACATGAAAATTGGACTTATAAATAGGACTAAATTTTTTTAATCAAAATAAACTTATAAATAAGATCAGAGTGGTATTGTTTAAAAACTGCCCGCGGAAGCTAAGGGCAAAAATTATTAGTAAAACATTGAGAAAGCAAAACTACATTGTTCATCTTGAAATTCAATATTATATTTATTTGTCAAGAACAACTGTCATTTTGTATACAATTTTTCTGTACAATAATCTATCAATTAAATTAATTAAAGTTGGTATCAATCATATCAGTTTCTCTCATTTACTATTATTGGTCGTTGCCATCCACCACTTTGAAACGCCCCATTTTTTGTTGCAAAATGAACTTCTTGTGACTTTTGTTTTGAACACTTGGAGGAGAGAATCTTTGTAACATGATGCCAGGTGTGAAGGCCAAGGGCAAAGACTTTTTCATTTTTTTTAATAAAAAAACACTTTTTAATATATAAAAATATTTTTTATTAATTTATGTGTTTAAATGATATTTATTAACTTCAAGAAATGCACAATAATATTTACGAGAAAATTAAATTTTGTAAGAAAAAAATAGATGTGACAATTTTTTTTCCAGCCAAAAAGTTTTATTTAACTAACAAATTTTTTATTGTTGAGTGTAAACTATCTAATAAGATTTCTCAGAACATGCAATAGGGAGTTTTTAAAGTAAAAGGCCAAAAGCATTTCACTGTAATCCTTAATAAAACCACATTTAACTCATTCTTATTTATTAATAAAGATGGTCAAGTTATTAAATATGTTTTAAATTAATAAAAATTTTCAACTTTATTTTTGTTAAAGTGCTTTTCCTCTCTCCATTTACAAATTATTGGCACCTCTCTCTCTCCTCTTTCTCTATATCCAATAAGAATTAAATCAGGATAAAATTTAAAAACAAACATTAATAACCTCTAAGAAATTCATATTTATACGAAAAGTACAAAAAAACCTAATTTCATAAAACCCTTTTGAACTTTAAGTAGTTGCAGATAACCTGTTGAACTTTAACCAGTTACAAAAAAACCCTTGTAATTTCAAAATTTAAATTTAACTCCCTTAAAATTTTGATTTATAATAAATAAACCTCATTTTGTTACTTTAACCATTTTAATAAATTTATTAAGTTTTTTTTAAACTTTTATTTGTCAATTAAAATAGTTTTCTTGTATGGGAAAAATAGAAAAAATAATATTTTAAAATAAATAAAAATAAAAATGTCATCATTTATATAATAATTGTTAGTTCTCTATGTGTTTTGATGATGTTTGAACAATTGCAAACCCAAAAATGAAGTTTTGTCTTGGTAAGTTGAAAAACTTACTGTTAAGACAAAACTCGAGTTTTGGTTTCAAAACTCGAGTTTTGGCCTTGACAGAGAGTTGCTCATTTTCATTAAACAGAGCAAAACTCTAGTTTCCTGTGGAAACTCGAGTTTTCAATCATACAGAGAGCACTCAATTTTCATCTCAAAACAAAACTCGAGTTTCAGTTTGAAAACTCGAGTTTTGATTCTTACAGAGACTCATGACATTTTTCAACTAAAGACAAAACTCGAGTTTTGTTTTGAAAACTCGAGTTTTGGCCATACAGACAGTCTTTGATTTTTGAATCCAGCTTCGTGCCAAGACTTCATCCTATAAACTGTTTTTAAGCTTTTCAAAGTTTTCTCCAAGTTATGAGAAAACTCAAATTTTGATTTCAAAACTCGAGTTTTGACATAACAGAGAGTTTTCAAGTTTCCACCCTGTTTTGAAAACTCAAGTTTCAAAATGAAAACTCAAGTTTCCAACTTGAAGCAGTTTTTCAAAGTTTTCATCATTGGATGAAAACTCGAGTTTTGTTTTTACAAACTCGAGTTTTAACCCAACCCGAGAGCATTGCCAAATTTCAAAGTTTTCATAACAATATGAAAACTCGAGTTTTGATCAAGCAGAGAGCAATGCATTTTCACGATGATTTGAAAACTCGAGTTTCAGTTTTGAAACTCAAGTTTTGGCCTGATATAAACTTTTCAATATTTTCACAGATTAAGTGAAAACTCGAGTTTCACTTTGGAAACTTGAGTTTTGGCCAAACAGAGAGCATATGTTTTTCCAACCTTTTAAAAACTCAAGTTTTAATTTGAAAACTCAAGTTTTGATGTTTTGGACTTCTACGTGCTATTTTCATTAAAAGTCCAAAACTCGAGTTTTGACATTTACTAAAACTATGGTCCAAAAGCTCAAAACACGATATTACTCTCTGTAAGTAGAAAACTCGAGTTTCAGTTTTGAAACTCAAGTTTTCCCTTAAGTGCACAGTTGAAAACTCGAGTTTCCAAGAACAAAACTCGAGTTTCCACCGTTGATTTGCAAATTTGAATTTAATGATTTTAGAATGCTTTGTTATTTGAGTTCAATACTTTCTAGCATTAATCCTCCATATTCCCTGCTATGTTTAACCACTTTACTTGTGAGTTTAAGGCGGATTAACGAAAGTTATTGAAGATCTCAACTAAAAGCAAAAAACATGTCAGCACAATAAATGCTGTCCAGAAAAGAAGCACCCTTTCAGCTAAACCACCTGTGCACGGTTGCAAAGCATTAAAGGATGTTTTCTACAACAAGCAACCTCTTCTCCAACGGACTAACCCACAGAGAGACATCTCAGAGTCATTATCCACCTGGATTAAGTGGAGAATAGAGAGAGAAGAAGACCCAAGTTGCAGCAGAAGACTTCCAACGATTCAATCATCTTTGCAACGGTCATTTATTGCCTTCTGAGTATAAATAGAAGAGCATTCAAGTCTTCTCAACAACTACAACAACTGAGAGCGAATTTCATTAAGTTTCATTTAATTCTTTCAGTTTCCTATCTGTACAATATCTTGTGATACTTAAGCTTCAGTGATTATCATTATTCACTCTATTGAGAGAGTTTGTTTCTGTAAATCATTTATTGTAAAAGAACCACAAGTCAAGGGGACTTGGTGGTTGGGTGATCATTGATTACAACTTGTAAGGGGGAGTGAATTCTAGTGAGAGAATCACTTCTTGAGTGCAGAGTGTGTAATCCCTGATATAGTGGAAATCCCAATGAGGCTGGGGACTAGACGTAGATCATTGGTTAGGACCGAACCAGTATAAATCTTCTTGTGTCTTGCTATTCTTCCATCACTCTGTTTTACCCTGTTTTTCATAGCTCAAAACAGAGAAATTTCTAAAATTTTTAAAATACCCAATTCACCCCCCTCTTGGGTATCCAGCTCCACTTTCAATAGTTACTTATTTTCTTGGGTTAATTGAGCATTGATAGTATAAAATTGTCATCATTTATGTTAAATATATTATTGTGATGATTGAGCATGGATAGTTTAAATTTTACATTTTTATTAGAAGATAGCTCTTGCCCTCATTAATTTTTAATTAGTAATGCATATTTTTTCTTAAACTAGGGTTTTAACATTTATTTTATATTTTTATAAATGTTATTCTTCTAATTTTTGCCATACAAAAGAACTATTTTAATCAACAAATGGTAGTAAAAAATTCAATAAATTTATCTTTTATCAAATATTTTAATAAATTTATTAAAATAATAGAAAGTAACGACATGTAGTTTAATATTATAAATCAAAATTTTAAAGGATTTAAATTTAAATTTTGAAATTTTTGGAGGTTATTTGTAATTGATTAAAGTTTAGAGGGTTTTAAGAAATTAATAATTTACACAGGATACCATGTAGGATGACACGTGTCATCTCATAATCTGCATAAATTTTTTTGTTAAAAATATAACAGTTACTTATCAACAGAGGTTAATAGTTAAAAAATGAAATGTTAGGGTGTTAAATTTAAAGTTTGAAATGTCAGAAAGATTATATGCAATTGACCTAAGTTCTTAGGGGTTTTGTATAATTTAGTATTCATATATATTATTACTTTTTGCCTAATTTTAACTATTTTTTAAGTCTCTATTCAATTATTTATATCTTATAACGAGAGATTAAGGGAATATATCTAATTCTTTCAAATATTATCTCAACTTTTTTCTGAGAAAGCAAGTTTTATTTAACAATTTCTTGGAATATCTTTGGAGTTTTTAGAGTACAATCTTGTTTGGGAAAAAGACAGAAAAAGAACTTTGAAATCACAAAATCCTAAAATAGGTTTGTTACCAAAAGTTGATAAGGAAGTGACGAAATTTGATAAGCAATTCATGACTCAGTTTTTAGAAAATCCCTTATTTAGAATTTTAGAATTTCATTATTCTTTTTCTAACTTTTTCCCATCTTATTTTTTATAGCTATTTTTTTAAAAAAAATATTTTCTCATATAGAGTATTATGAATTTCTTAAAGTAAAAAACTTATTTTACCTCAACTTTGTCCCATGTGAAAAGCCCTCAACCATGGCCTTCATACGTGGCATCACATCACATTACATTGTCTCTCTCACTTAAGTTGAAGCTCACAAGTTACTTTGCACCAAAAAAAAAAAAAGGGAGCGTTTTAAGGTAGTGGATGACAGCGAAAAGTAGTAGCAAACGAGAGAATTGAAGCTAATCTTGTATCAACACATAACTAATAGAGGGTTGTGTTAACTTAACCCGTGTGTGTGTATCATTTGATATCAGGTGATAGGTGGGTTGATAAAAATTTAATTTAAATTAATGATATATCTTTTTTTATCAAAAAAAAAAAAAGATAATGATATATGTATCATTTAATGTGAATTGATGGTCATCATACATAATATAATAAGATTTGAGATAGAGCATGTAATATTTTAACAATACTATATTACCTAATACAGTGTTACTATAATGTTAACACTATGTAATGTATTCCCTCCTATCCCTAATTATTAAAATCGGACCAGACCGATTGGTTCGGTGACTTAACTTGTCTGATTCAACCGGTTCAATATTATTTTTTATTTTAAAATTAATTTGATTTGGTTTATATATATATATATATATATATATATATATATATATATTTTAGAATTTCATATGAAAAACCTTGAATGAAATCTTTACTTTCTTACTAGTCTAGCTCTGTGCTAGTTTTGGTACATTTTTAATCTGATCACTAACCTTTGATCAATTACCCCCATCGATTCAAGGGATCAAGAGGTCATGTATTTATTAATATGTTGTTATGTAAAAATTATTTAGATCTCTAAAGGGATAATCAAAATATTAAGTTAAATATTTACTAAATATTTTGTATCTACCACCCACTCTTAATTTACAAAATGTTGTGTAACTACCTTCCCCATTTTCCATCTTTGGTAACTGACTTGCTTTTTATGTTTTATTTAGATCTTTAAGGGAATAATTAAAATATTAAATTAAATATTTTGTATCTACCACCCCCATTATTAATTTATAAAATATTGTGTAATTACCATCCTCATTATCCATCTTTCTTAACCACCTTTTTTTTTTAATTTTATTTATTTTTATTTTAATATTTTGAGCTTGCCATTTTGTTGATATAGGCATATAGCAACCAGGGAGATGCTTACTTCTCGACTTTTATATAGTTAAGATTTATAAAATTCAAAAATTCCTTATTAGGCCTTTTGCCTAGTTAAGAATTTATTGACATTGTAGGATTGAATTTGATATTTCAACTGGATTTAATTGGAGTTCTTATTTTAGAAAATAAGATACATATTTTTTGTATTACTTTTACCTAATTTTAATCTTTTATTTATGTAATTCAAAATATGGAAGTGGTTCACATACCAGAAGACAAAAAGCTTTTTATGAAAAGTTTGCTTGGTATTGACACCAAATTAATACTCCTTCTATTTCTTTTTTATAAAAACTTGATAATTGAATTACATTAAGAAAATAGTTAAAATTGATTAAAACTATATATATATATATATATATATATATATATATATATATATATATATATATATATAGATAGATAGGAAATGATCAATTTTCTTAAAACATGCCCTTTATTTATAAGAGGGTAAGTAAAAGAGAGAACTAAATTAGTAATAATGACTTAATGAGAGAAAATATAAAAAAAGAATATGGCATGAAAAAATGAGGAGACATAATAGAATTAATTGAGATTTGAGGGGGAATGATAAAAACACATTAAATGTTCATATAACCCCAAATACAATCTTATAAAAAGGATAAATCTAATTTAAATTTCAAGCTTTTATAAAAAAAGGATAAGGGTCTTAAATGCCATGGAAGTTTTCGTTCAGGAGCACTGGTAAGACAGAAGTTTTTTTGGACAAAAAATGCCACGGAAGTTTTCGCTGAGGAGCAATTTTGCCCCGGAAGTTTTCACTAAGGAGCAATTTTGCCCTTCTGTCCTCAAATATTAAATTTGACTATTAAATCAATCAAAGACCACACATGTTATACCTTGAAAATGTAAAACTTGGAGCTAGAGAAGGAGATCGTTGAGATGTTAAGCTCAAGGCAGCCAGAATTTGTGAAGCCAAACTGGTCAAAAGGACTGAAAGGTCGACTATCACAAAACCCAAAGGAAGCATCACTTATGGTCTAAGCAAATGATCAGTTTATACAAACGTAAATATTATCACTATTGATTTGTTTTACTGAACCAATTTTTGGAACAATTCATTTCTCGTTTTGCGTTTCATTTGCATTTTGTGACAGACCTTTTAGTCCCTTTGACCAGTTCGGCTTCACAAATTCTGGCTGCCTTGAGATCAATATCTGAAGGATCTCCTTCTTTGGCTCCAAGTTCGACCTTTTCAAGGCATGACATGTGCGGTCTTTAACTGATTTAGTAGTCAAATTTAATATTTGGAGACAGAAGGGCAAAATTGCTAGGAAAATTGCTATGTTTTGTAAACTTCCGGGGCAAAATTGCTCATCAGCGAAAACTTCCGTGTCAAAAATAATACTTCCGGGGTAAAATTGTTACTTCCTGTAAACTTTAATGGCATTTTTAGTCCAAAAAAAACTTCCGTATTACCAGTACTCCTAAGCGAAAACTTCTATGGCATTTAAGACCCTTATCCCTTATAAAAAATGATTGGAGGGAGTTATAAACGAACAAGTTATTATGGAGAATACAATGCACGACACTTCCTTTTTCTCCTTTGCATGATTGAATTCTCTATAATGCTAGAAATAAGGTATCTCCATGATCATTAAAATCGGATCACACTAGACTAGCCGATTTGGCCAGGAAACTAGAGTACCGGTGTCCTAACCGGTCTGGCTTGGCTAGTTTGACCAATTCAGTGTATATTCAGAATTTCATGACTTCAAAAATCCATATATAATTTTATATATTTTCAAAAATTATAAATTGAGAATTTATGAAAAGCTTGAGATGTCTATTTTTTAATGCAAAAAGAATCACTCAAAAATATTATTATTTAATTCTCTACTACCCCATTTTGACGTCGTTCAAATTCATTTCATCACCAATCTATCTTAAGTTAGTTCCGACTTAACTCCGATCTAGCCAACTAATTCTTAACCTATCACTTAGACTAGTTCAATGTTTGAAGACTTCTCTTTGATAAAGAGTACTGTTTGCTCTTGCTTACTGGGCCTTATGACAATCCAGATGCAGCAAGCTATACTCCACATTCTGGATCAATTATTAAAAGATTGAATATTGATCAACTCATTGAGAAGAGGTGGAGACATGTGTACCCTCTAACCTAGTATGTCTTGTAAACTAAGTTCCAAGCGCCTTGTTCTTGAACTGTGGATGAGCCCAACCCCTTTCCTAAAATTTTTATAGCCAAAAAAAAAAAAAAAAAAAATCGCTTGCAGTTCAGATTGGATCAAAAAATTGTTTTTATAACTCTGTCAGGTTAGAACAAAATTGAGCTGTCGTTAAGTCAAAACCTAAAATTTGACTAGGATTCTTATGTGCTTTGGACAATTTGTAGTCAGATCATATTATTTTATTGAAAGGTTCACATATTTTAGTGTTATTATGCCGACAAATAGACTAACTATGAATCTATATTTCTTATATATAAAAACTATAATTATGTTTTGCTAAATTTATATTTAATTATTATGTCATTGTTTCAATAGTCAATCTAACCAGTTTCATCATCAAAGTTAACTATTTTTATTTAACATTGGATTTGACTCTTAAAATATTGGTCGGCATGCATGCTGACATCACTTTTGTATTGAATCTTAAATTAACACCATGAAGAGCCTAAATATTAGGACCCATTATACTTTATTTGTGCTTAGGCCAAAAAATAAATAAATTCTTTGGACAACTTATTGCTGTAGGCTCGTAGCCTCCCTAGTCTCGTCAAATAATAATAATAAAAAAACACATTATTAATCATGAATTATATATTGTTCAAAAAAATCATGAATTATATATTTTTTATTGATAAGAAAATTAAATAAAAAAAGTAAATATAAAAATAAGTTTTCTCTCTTATTCCAGAAAAATTAGAAATAAATATTATCAACTATTAGTTTCAAAGATATACCAAATATTATATAAATATGACAAATATAAGTTTCCAAACTGAAGTAAATTGTTTGCATATTTACATAACTCAGTTTTTTATTTCAAAATTTTATTGTTAAAAACAATTTTAAAAATATCTTTCCGCACTTGATGCCAATTATTTGCGCAGATTTACATAACTTAAATTACTTTATTATTTGAAAATATTAAATTAAATTATTTTGTTATTTGAAAATCTTAAATTTAAAATATTAAAAAAATTCAAATTTCAACTTAATGATAAATTTAAAAATATAAATCATGTCCAACTAGGAATGTATAAGAGTGCTACTAGTGCTATTTTTAGAGCAAATAAATTAAATACGTGCTCTTGAATTATAATTTTCTAAAATTAAAAAGGAGAATAGAAGGGAAGAAATTTGGGACGTGGATTTTTTTTTTCCTAAACAAACTTTCCGTGTGGAAATATTGGACCCAGAAAATATGTATTAACATGTTGAGTCAACGTAAAAATTAAGACACAATTCGATTTCAAGTTAATTTTAAAAATTTGTGGATCTTACACAAATTTCCCTTCAAAATTAGATTAAAAAATGTGAAAGGGGAGTAGGTTGTTCCATACATATACACACACATATATATATGCTTATAACATTGATACAAAAAAAACTTTTAAGATCGGACGAAAAACGTATTGTAAGATCGGATTAGGGCCGGTCTCGATGCAGGTAGTCTTAAAAGTCTATCACTTTTAAAACCGGACGCGAGACCGGTCTTAAACAATTGTTTTTAGACCAGACTTTTAAAATATGAAGTCTTAAAATTCGTACAATATAGACCTGATATATTTGTTGTTAGGTTTTAAAACTCGACTTTTAAGACTAGACATATTAAACAATAGGTCTAAAAAGGCCAAATTTTAAGACTAGATTAATAAATAAACCGGTTTAAAAAGTTTGACTTTTAAGATAGGATGTTTAACACACCCAACCGGTTTGGAATGTCTAAATTTTTAGACCTGTTGTGAGATACATCCAATCTTAAAGGTCAGACTTGTTAGACCGTCAACATTATACATCTGGTTTTAAAATTCAGACTTTTCAGACCTATTGTGTAATACGTCCTGTCTAAATTTTCTCGTATTTTTTTCTCGATCTATTTCTTCTTGATCATACACATCCACCACCCAATCTAGCACCTAAAAGACAGTACTTTAAACTACCAGCTATGAATAATCCATTATGAATTACAAATTGAATTATTGGAAATGAATAAAAATATTATTCATCATGAGTTATGTTCTCTTAATGAATATATTATGACAGTACAACATCTAAATGAATATATATACACAATAAGATGAGTTACAAATACAATAAGTTACAAAGATAACACCTAAATGAACATACATGTCCAATTCATCATGTCTTCATCAGATTCTCACCGAACAACGTAACATTCCTATTTTATATAACATGCCCTTTTTGGATTTTACCACAAAGATAAAAACAAAAACAAAAGCTTCACAGTTAATGACATTGTTTAAGAATATAGGAAGGAATATAGTTAAAATCTTAAAGTTTTCAAAGAATTATGCATATGAATATTATATGATGAATTGTCTCTTTTATAAAGGGATATTCTCTCATATCCCTTCATGATGATCGTTTCTTATGTCGAGTTCATTATCTACTTTATCTTCTTTGTTCATTTCCGGGAGAACCCTTGAAAAAGGAGTACTATCAGAAAGACCATAATTTGAATGAATGTCCTCATTAATATCAATGAACCTTTTTCCTTGAAGAGCTGCAAACCACATTTTATTTTTCTAAACGGTGATATAGAACACTTGTTTCACTTGGTCTGCATAAAAAAGGTTCATCTCCAAAACTGATACTATTGATATTGACTAATGTAAATCCTAGCTGATCGATTTGAACACCATTATTGACATTAACCCACTTGCATTTGAAAATGCAAAAATTTAATTTTAACATAGTCCACTTTCCAAATCTCTTCAGTATACCCATAATAAGGCATGACTACCAATTTAGGCTTCTTGCCTTTTGAACTGGAGAAGTACATAAATTCATCCCCTAACATAACACCATTGTTTTGGGCGGTGCTCCTATCATTTACAAACTTTGTATAAAAGGTAGAACTATTGATGACATATGGATTCCCAAGTTATGACATCAACCTCAGGACCATGTGCTAACCATTTTATTGTATCAGAAACACATTCCTCCACCTCGACTTTTTGTTTGAACCAGTATGCAAAAGTTCTATTATGCTTCTTAATTAGCCTTTGTTCAATTATTCGACTATTTTCTTTCCTTACAACTTCTTTATGTGCATTTACGATGTCTTGAACTTCATCAACATTATTCAAGATGTATAAGTGGACTTGTAGCAATTCATCAGGATCCACACTCTTTACCGAAGCCCCTCGTCTACCCCTTTCAGCATGCTGACCTTTAGGAAGGCCAATATGTCTTACTTTGGCTAGATTATTTTGACAAAATTCCATGGCTTCTTAAGAAACATATTTATGAATAATTGATGCTTCTAGTTGGTATGCGTTCTTCCCAAACCCTTTTAGGAATTTTATAGATCTTTCAATTGGGTAAATCCATTGTAAATGGATAGGGCCACACAACTTTATCTTCCTCACTGGATAAACCATGATGTCAAAAAATGTAGGCAAAAAAAGCCTCTCAAGCTAGCACAAGATAAGATATCCTTCATTTTCCAATTCATCCAATTTTTCAATCTCAAAAACTTTACTCCAAACCGCATTCAAGAAGAAATAAAGTCTAATCAAAATGTGTGAAGATCATATTCGGCAATGCCTCGAATTGTCACTGGGAGTAGCTGTTGCATTAAGACATGAGACTTTTGGCCTACTAATTTTAAGTCCTTCATTGATACAAGCATCTTAAAATTTGAAGAATACCCTACGGGAACTTTTGTGCCATATAAACACTTACAAAAACTTATTTTCTCATCCTTAGACAAAGTGTGAGAAGCTGGGGGACAATAGTTACGTTCTCTTACCATATGGCCTTGAATGTAAATCTTCGCGTATTCTCATTGTTAGCAAATCCAATCTTGCCTTCACACAATCCATGAAACTACCTTGTATATTGAGAAGTGTGCCAAAATACTATCACATACATTTTTCTCCACCTGCATGACATCAATACAGTGTCTCACATCAAGATTGCGCCAATATGGAAGATCGAAGAATATAGCTATCTTTTTTCATATATATGTTTCTTTTCTACTCTTTGTTTTCTTATCAAAGACGACACTATATTTTTTCACCTTTTCATAAACTTGCTCCTCAATCAATGCCTCCGAAGCATCTTGATACTCTTAGCCACTAAAAAGAGCTTTCTTTAATAGACGATATGGGCAGCTCAGTCTAAGAAGTTTCCTATGGCCAAGATAAACCGTCTTTCTTCCCTATTGAAGTTGATGGTAGTATGTGCCTTCTTTACATACCAGACATGCTTTATGGCCTTTTACACTATACCTTGACAAGTTACCATATGCTGAGAAGTCAGTTATAGTACAAAAGATCATGGCTCGGATTTTAAAAACCTCATTCTTGTTTGAGTCAAAAACATCAACACCTTCTTCCCACAACTCTTTCAAGTCTTCGATTAAGGGCTCAAGGTAAACATCAATATCATTTCCGGGTTGTTTTGGTCCTGAAATCAACTTAGACAACATGATGTACTTTCGTTTCATACATAACATAGGAGATACGTTGTAAATAATCAGAAGTACAGGCCATGAACTATGTATGCTGTTGAGCCTACCATAGGGATTCATTCCATCTGTGCTAAGGACAAGCCTAATGTTCCTAGGTTCTTCACCAAAGTTAGGAGATAGTTAATCAATTTTCTTCCATTGAGAAGAATCAGCCGGATGTCGAAGCTTTCAATAAAAAAAATCTTCTCATCTGCATGCAATCTCAATTTTTTTGCATCATCATCAGTGAACAAGCGTTTGAACCTTGATATGATTGAAAGATACCACAACAATTTTGTAGGCCCCTTATTTGATTTGTACCTTGGGGTTTCACAAACTGGATACTTCTGCTTCTCTTCAAACTCTTTTCTATACAATCTACAATCATTCGGGCATACATGGATCTTTTTGTACTTCATCCTCAGTGAATAAAGTATTTTCTTAGCATCATAGTATTGATGCAGCAACACATTATTATCCAGAAGCATATCCTTAAAAGTCTTAAGCATTTTTGAAAAGCTCTTGTGGCTCTATCCATGTCATGCTTTCAAGTTTACCAATTTCAATACAGCGTTCAACAATTGATATTTTTTACATTTAGGGTAAAGTAGCATCTCTACATCACTGCACATATTACCATATGTATGTGATTGCTCAAAAGTATCTTCTCCTACATCATAAATAACGTTCTTTATCCGATCATCCATATCTGTGTCATTATCATCAAAGGCCACTTCCCCATATTGAGATGCACCTAGCATTTTTTCACCATGCCATACCCATATTGTATAAGTCTTACAAAATCCTTCACAAATTAAATGTGTGTATATAACTTTAGGACTTAGTTGCCTCTCATTTAAACATTCTACACAAGGGCAATAAAACTTTCCACTATCATTATCGACATTTCGTTTAGCAAAGTCTATAAATTCCCTTACCCCATTCTTATATTCAACATTCGTCCGTAAAGCATTTATCCAACTGTGATCCATTGTAGAATTCCTATAGACAAAAAGATTTAACATACATTATCGGAAAAAATTTGAAAATTGCATAAACTAAGCCAACTCCAAATGTATATGCTCAATGTAGGTTATGTCCCCCCCCTTTTTAAAGGAGAAACTTGCCCATAAATGCATCATAAAGAATTACTTTTGGTCATAAATGTATCACAGTGAATCCAACAAGCAAAATAAATGCATCACATGAAGGTTTTGTGGACTCACTTGTAGCATATAAATTCAAATGCTTTTGCTGAGGAATTCTTGTCCACGAACGTTGCTTTTGCAGAAAACAAAAGTAACCCTAAAAACACTTATTAGTTAGTTGGGTAGGTCTCAAGTGCAAATATAATCTTGAAAATGAAAGTGGAGCAAATCACCAAGAGGGGGGTGAATTGGGGATTTTAAAATTCTTTTCCAAGTGGTCTATTTTCGGACACTAAAAATAGAGTAGAACAGAACAATAGAAGAACGAGCAAGACACAAGGAATTTTTATTAGTTCGGTCCAACCTCTTGACCTACATCCAGTCCCCAGATACTCTGGGATTTCACCAACTCAGATGATTACACACCCTGTAAGTCTTAGAGTAATTCTCTCACTAGAACTTACTCCCCCTTACAAGTCGTAATCAAATAACCTAATCTCCAAGTCCCACGACTTGAGATTCTTACAATGAATGTTTTTCAATAAATGAAATTCTCTCTAAGAGTGGATAAAGATAAGTACTGAAGTACAAATGTATCAAAAGATACATTTCACAAGAAAACTCAAAGAGTAGTTGGAAACTTGAATGATTTTCGTTTTTTGTAGATTGGTTGTTGAGAAGAATTGAATGCAGCTCTATTTATATGAAGAGAGCATTAAATGATCGTTGTAATTTTCAATGTGACCGTTGCCAACATTAAGGAAGGATTAGGTTGAGCTTTGGTCTTCTTCTCTCTCTACTCTTTGGTTAATCCAATTGCACAGAAGTTTATGGTTGACTTCCTGAATTTTAATCCATTGGAAGAGCAGCTACTGGATGTGGAAAGGAAACATTAATTCCTTTGCAACGTGTGCAGAATGATTGTCCAAAAAGGGTGCAAGTTTTCTGGACATTGCATTTAATGTGTTGTCATCACCTTTTACTTTTGTTCAAATCTTCATTTAATATCCTCTAAACCATCTGAAACTCACTAACAAACTGATTAAACATAGTTAGGAATAGTAATGAGTGATGTTAAGAAATATTAAGATCAAATATGAAGATTTCTCAAATTCGAGCAATTTGATTTTCAAATTTAGCAACACAAACTCGAGTTTGTTCATACAAATTGGAGTTTGTAACTTTGCTTCAGAGGACAAACTCGAGTTTCCAAATCCCAACTCGAGTTTCTTTCTTCCAAAGAAGAATGTCACGATTTTGAGTTTAAAAGCACATTTTGAACATAGAGCAAAACTCAAGTTCATTAATGACTAACTCGAGTTTTAAGCTTTTATAGTGAAAACATGTTTAAGTTTAAAAGCTCAAAACTGGAGTTTCCAACTTTTAACTGGAGTTTTCAAAATCATTGAAATAGAGCAAAGCTTTCTGTTTGGCACAAGCTTGAGTTATCCAAACCAAACTCGAGTTTCCTTTAAATATGAAAAACCTTTGAAAAATTTATTCCTAGAGAAAACTGAAGTTTCCTAAACAAACTGGAGTTTTCTCAAAGTGGTTAAAACATAAAAGCTCTTTGTCCAACACAAACTCGAGTTTACAAACACAAACTTGAGTTTTTTCAAAACTTTGGAAAACTTAGAAAAACTCATGGTCAAGTGTAAACTGGAGTTTCCATATCAAAACTGGAGTTTGCTTAAGTTCAAAATATTGGAGGCTCTCTGTATGACCAAAACTTGAGTTTACTCTTACAAACTGGTGTTTTGTTTACTTTAGAATGTATTGAAGAATCTCTATATGGTGCAAACTCGAGTTTGTAAAAACTAAACTCGAGTTTGTCTTAATGTGAAAAACTAGGAGTGCTCTCTGGATGTCACAAACTCGAGTTTGCCTATACAAACTAGAGTTTTCTTAGTTCATTAAAATTGAACTACTCTTTATCAGGTCCAAACTCGAGTTTTCTAGCCAAAACTCGAGTTTGTCTTTGACAGTAAGTTTTTCAACTTACCAAAGACAAACTTCATCTTGTGTTTACAATTGTCAGTTATCATCAAAACACATAGAGAACTAACAAAAATACAATATTTATTAACAATAGAGGAACCCACAAGAACATTTCATCGATTTCATTAAACCCATGAGGAAAACCTAAATGATAAGAAGAAAAACCAAAAAGTTATATCAAATCGAAACACCTCTTACAACAGCTTGGTGTATCGCCATCGAGCTAAAAAACCAAAAAGTGATAAGCTACTAGCACTAGCTTGTTGAGAGAGAAATGTGATGCAGCAATGAAGCAACACAAAAACAATGGAGACGGAACATGAGTTATCACTTTCAGCGTGAAAAGAAGAGAAATTTAGAGAGGGAAATTTAATTTTTCGTGCGACAAAGACAGATTTTAGCGTTTTGGGAAATTATTAAGATCGGTTGATTATAAAGTATCCGGTCCTAAAGGTATATATTTAAAATTTTCTATTCATTTAATTTTAAGACCAGGTTTTTTATATACTATATGGTCCTAAAAGTCTATATTTAATTTTTTTTCTATTCATTTAATTCTAAGACCAGATTTTTTAAAGTATCCAGTCCTAAAAGTCTATATATATATATATATTTTCTATTCATTTACTTTTAAAACTGGTTTCTTATAAAGTATCTGTTAGTTCCTAATGTTTTGATGATAACAAGAACTTGAGATTTGAAAATGGAGAACTTGAGGAATTTCGATCTTAACATGAATTCTCGAGAATGGGATTAAGATTCTCGAGAATGGTAGACTGAAGTTTTTCTTTTATGTTGAGACAATTCTCGAGAATGGTGGCTTGATTCTCGAGAATGAAGCTTCAAAGAGTAACACATGCTCACATTGCTAAGATTCTCGAGAATACCCTTTGGATTCTCGAGAATGGAATTCATGATAACAAGTTTTTCACTATGCAGAGTAATTCTCGAGAACTCTACCTTGGCTTTCGAGAATTAGTCAAATGATGTTGTTTTATCTGCACCTATGAGATTCTCGAGTATGAGAATTCAATTCTCAAGAATAAGCTTAAGCAATGTTCCTCTCTAGTCTCTTTTTATGTCTCTCAGAATAGAAGCAATTCTTGAGAATCGTACATGCATTCTCGAGAATGCCTTATCAATATCACTTGTGATGAAAAGCTTAACATGCCATTCTCGAGTATTGAGATGCAATTCTCGAGAATATATGAAATATAGTTTCTCTGGAAAAATATTCTTCATGGATTCTCGAGAATCATCATTGTCTTTTTCAAGTCTTCATTCTCGTAATTTGTGAATCACTGATTATGGATTGGTGTTTCATGTTATTGAATTATATTTATTCTAACCAAGTTTAATTAGTTTGTTAGTGCTTTTCAGAAAAGATTAACGTGTTTTAAGCTCCAAACAGCCATAAAACAAAAACGTGTCAGAGCATTTAATGCTACTCAGTAAAGCAGAGCAACAATCAGAAGTAACCTTCATGGCAGACGAAACAATTTCTTCGAGGCTTACCTATTCCAGCTAATACTCTGAACTTTTCTCTGTACAAATACATCGACAACGAATGCATCTAATGAATCAACGGTCGACATACTATTTACAAAATGGAGCGCATTGTGACTAACGGAAAATTAAGAGAGTCACAACGACTAGTTTGCAAAGACACTCAACTGGATTAATGGCAAACACTATAAAAGCTCATCGCATTCAATTCTGCCAACTACTGAAATGCTGCGCAATCAATTCAAGTTATTGTTATTTGTTGTTTCAACTGTTTCATTAATTTGTACTTCAGTGTTCAATACTTTATCTACTCGTGAGGAGCTCTTAAACATTTATTTCATTTTAAGTTGAATCTTAAGGTTGAGGAACCTTAAGAGAGTGGGTGTACAATTACAGCTTGTAAGGGGGAGTGAGTCCTAGTGAAAGGATCATTCGAGAACAGTGTAATTGTTTTAGAAAGATAGTGAAATCCCAGGGACTGGATGTAGGTCAGAGATTTTGGACCGAACCAATATAAATTGTCTTGTGTCTATTTCTCTTCTTTGCTTTATTTCTCTGTTTTCATTGTTTATTTGTCTCCTGTGAGCTTTGCGAAAAAGATTTCGAGATCACCTATTCACCCCCCTCTAGGTGATATTCCACTGTCAATATCAGGTCCTAAAAGTCTATAATTTATTTTTTCTATTCAATTATTTTTAAGATCGATTGCTTATAATGTATCCAGTCCTAAAAGTTTACAATTTATTTTTTATATATAGGATATACTTGCCCTCCCTCATTCCAAGACTAGCTTATTACCATTATTTAGGAAACAGGGCTAGCTAAGAAGATCAAAACAAAAGCAATGTTCTTTCGACAAAAACGAAAATAAATAGCTTAGTTCTTAATACTTCTTTTATTACTGGAGAATATGAACAAAAGAAAAATAAGAAAAATGAAATTGAAAATGAACAACAAGAAGAAGGAAACTACAAATTCTTAACATTATCCATAAAAGCATGACATGAGCTTCAAAAGCATCATGGTCCCGCTGGATTTCAGCAACTCATTATCTAAGTAAGGCGACATGAGCCCCATAGGAGGAAAAAGGGGAGGGGACAACAGTAGGCGCGGTGGGGTTAGGAGGTTGGTGAATATTGGTTGAAGGCTGGAGGGGGGAGCAAACATCTCTTCATCGTCAGAAATAATAATAGGTCTAATGACACAAGACTTTTCCTTCAGAATACAAGGCACGCTCGTTTCAGGTGCCCTGGATACCAATCTACGGGAGGCTCGAGCATTAGAAGTACCCTTACGAGCAATTGTCTTGTATCTAACCATTGTTTGAGTGGACACGAAGTTAGGGATAGGGGATGATTATTAGGGACGAGGTGAGGAGTTAGGGCTGACAGGTACGAAATGGATTAAATGTGAGAATGAATGGGAGTTATTTTGGTATGTAAGTACATTTACAACTAGATGTTTCAAATATACGATCCTTAAAGTTAAATATTAATGTTTTCAAAAAAGTAAGAAACTTTAAACCATATATTTATAATATCTGGTCTTAAAAGTATTTTTAAGATTAGAAGTGTTAAATATCTGGTCCTAAAATTATATTATTAATATTTTTCCAGATAAAAAATAATATATTTAAGACCAGTTCTTTTATAATATTCAGTCTTAAAAGTGTCGTCGTTTCAGTTCTTCATATACCGTCGTATCCTCATACTCTGTGTTAAATGCTTTAGAGTCTCTTAGGCTTTTAAGTAAACTTCCCAACTATGTGTCTCCTCATAATCTGAGGCCACTCCAACTATGGTGATCTATTTAAGCTCCTCGGTCCTAAAACTAGTTTCTTCACATTCATCTCCACTTCCTTCTCCTCCTTTACAATCTCCACGGTCTCCTTCAACGCCTCCACCATAATGTATAATTCAATTCATCCTCTTTTTCCTCTTCCTCTTCCTCCTCTATAACCTCCAAGGCTGCCTCCACCAACATTAGACAGGTCGATGCTTGAGCATCTGTATGGGATAAGTAGTATTTATGCCATGTTTTCCCTATGGGTTTTGACTGTTTTAAATGCCAATTCTAAGCTTTACTGTGTGCTATCTAATAGAATGGCTAGAAATTCATGCACATAGGGAAATAGAGGATACATCTTACAAACTGTTGCATTCATACCATTATCCTCTCATGTTCATAAGAAAAGGATCGCTTTTTGGTTTATTGTGAAAGTGCATAAGGAAGCGGATACAATGCTATAGCATATCGTATGCTTACACCTGTGCTAACAATACAAGGCGACCACTATGCTATGGAAGTGTAAATGATACAGAATTATGTGCTAAGTTATTCTAACCTTTCCTTGCGAGTTTTCAGGAAAGTAAGACAGGTCACCTAAATGCACGGGGAGATGGTGATTGACTAAATAAGAATCTAGAAGATGCGGAGAATCGAGAGAAAGATTTAGAGAATCCCGCGATATTAAAAGAGGATCAATCAACCGAATCTAAACTCTTGGAAACGACAGAATTGGAAAGGCCCAACTAAATGGACATGCGACCTAGGAGGCCTAACTATAAGAGGAAAGCGCGGCAAGACCTAGGGTGTCGAAGTTGTGAGAAAAGAGCAGTCAACACAATCCTATCTGGTTGGACTCACACAAAAGGAACAAACGAGACAACCAACCAAGAAGACAAGAGAGCAGACCTAATCTTTCCTTGGAGCAAGACAGATTGTAGGAGACGTAAATACGTCGCATGAGAGGACGTTATTACGCCATCAACTGTTCGGCGAGCTTTCTTATTTCCCTTTATGTTCTTTATTTTCATAATTCTGCCATGGGCTGTTCTATGTTACTTTGTGTTATGTGTCCCTCATCAGTCATGAACTAAATTTTCTTTGGCTGAGTGAGGATGAATTCCTAAGTTGTAAAATGAACCCAGTTTGCTAATTATTTTTTATTTAATAAGTCCAATTTGTTTTAACAGTGTTTTAATTCATAATCGACTGGCTGACTGATAGGGCAAAATTTATAGCTTAAAAACTCCGCAAGTGCACGGACCATATCAAGTAATAAAGTGATAAGAAAAGTATCGTTCCCATGAGGACTTAGTATCACAAACTTTAGTTGAGTATTAATTCTACAATTTCATTTAAGTTGAGCAAATCAGATTAAATTTAATTAAGAGGGAAAAAAATCTAAAATAAAAATAAAAAACTACCACTAATCAAACGAGCAACCTAGAGTCATTAATTCCTTATTTGATTCCTAGATTTTATCCCCACTAAATTAACCTTGACTTAACTTAATCAGCTAATCTAGAGTATTAATGTTTATAAGTGCCTGTTGGTCCACTTATACACCTACCTCAAATAATTATGCAATGCCTCACATAATTAATTAAGATGCAATTCAAATCGGGCTCACTCTAATTTGATTATGCGGAGCTTCTAGGTATATGTCTATCCTAGACATAAATTAGATTAAAACCTAACTTCACATTAAATTTAAATCTAATTCCACATTATTTAATCCCAAGGTCAATTTAAGATTCCCTTCGTCAAGTTCAATCCTAAATCCCCAAAACATGCTTAACGGTGGCCAATCACTAAGCAATAAATAATAAAAACAAGATTAAATAAACTGATTAAAATTAAGCAAATCTAATGAGTGGGAACAATTTCTAAGTCTCAAACAAGTTCATAGTACTCTAGGTTGGAAAACAAACTAGCCACACATGGCTTTATTCAAACCCATAAAAAAGATGAAAATTCAGGTTCAAAGAAGAAAAAGAGAGAGGAAAGAAAATTTCTCCGTCACCTCCACAGTCCTTCCGTGGAGATGATGAAGAGAACTGAAACGCTCAGCCTCTACTCCTCTGCTTCTTCGTTCCTTCTCGTTCTGTATCTCTCTGATCTGCCTTCGTCCTCCTCTTTCTTGTCTCTGCCTCCCTATTTATAATTTAGGTCTTGGGTCACTGATTCTCTTTTTCTTATTACAAAGATATCTCATATCTTGTAATTTACTCCATCAGATCACACAATTGATTTTGTTTCTATTTTTCTTGCGGGGGACCATCAAGTTTGGCTGATTGCATATACTCTTATTGCCTTTTCTACTTCGTTCCAAATCGGCTAATATTTCCTGCACAATAAAAATAGGATATGAGTAAATTTTATGTTGATTTATTCTTTGATCCCAAGTTTGATTCAATTATGGAAAAGTTCATAAAAGATAATTAAATAGGTATATAATATCAGTAATTCCAATTAAATCTCATAAAATATACACCTATTTAATCATAAAATATATACTCATCAAACACCCCCACACTTAAACATTTGCTTGTCCTTAAGCAAAAGAAAGAGAATTCATTATCTGAAAAGAACATTGCTTATGACATTCTTAAACAAAGAGCAATAAACCACCACACTTAGATAATATCATCAAATCTCATTTAAGTTAATGTCTTATAAAAATAGGTCACTAAGCCAATAGAGTGTAACAATGTCTTAACGTCCCATGATCAAAAGATCGGTAAACAATAAGTTCAATCATAAGATTAGTAAAAGAATATTACGCTACTTAATTTCTCCAGAAAAATTCAAATGCCCCCACCAAACCAAGCTTTTCATTTAATTTATTAAGAATTCTCAGATAGGAAATAACTCATTTTGTCTTTTTTTTTCTTTCCTTTTTTTTTCTTTTTTCTTGAGCCGTTTTAGGTCCCCTTTTGACGCGACCCTGCACATAGGTGATGCAGCACCGGTTACTCAGTTACTCCAACAGTCACCTCAAGAGGCTTTTAGCCCAACTCATAACCCTCTTTGACTTTACCGTTTGACGCGAGTGCCAACATTGGTGATGAAGTGCCCCCAGTTACTAAGTAAGGTCTAGAGAAGTCATTTGAGTTGTTTTTTCTCTTTTTTTTTTTGATTTTTCCTGAGTTATTTCCTTACACAAAAGTTTTACTTGGTTAGCACAGATCATCATCTAATTTTCTAAGGAAATCATGTAGCAAAATATTCTTGAACTAATAATTTGTTGATCATATTACAAACTAATCCCTTTTTCTCATGGTCCATCTCAAGATTGCAAAAAAAACTCAAGGCTTAGAGACTTGGTTAAAACATTTTTTTTCTATTTTAATTTTTGACTTGATAATATTCTCTAAGATTGAGAAAGCTCAAAATTAAGGTCAATCTTCAACAATGCAAAAATCTCAAATAACAAAAAAAAAACTTTTCAATTGCATAAGGACAAGCATAACTTAAGAAATTATATCCCTCCCCCACACTTAAATCAAACATTGTCCTCAATGTTGCAAAAATATAAAGAGGGAAAGGAACTAGTACTCCCCTGGTTTAGGCCTCTAATTCTGATGTGGAGTGCTAAAGCAAGACCTTGCAGCAACAAGAGGAGTGATCCTCTTCAAACCTGAATAAAACTGAAAGAAAGAAAGAAATAATAATAATAAAGGATGCAAACAAAACTCTTGGGTTGCCTCCCAAGAAGCGCTAAATTTATAGTCTTCAGCCAGACTTCTCAAAACAAACCACTAATTATAAGTATCAAACACCATAATTACTTTGTCTTCATTCCTTTTCACACAAGGTATCACACACAAAAATTGATCATTCAAGTTAATTAATTGTATTTCCTTAATCATAGACAATCTTGGATTACAAGCAATCATTAAATTTAAAGAAGGCACAACGTGCATATTCTTGAAAATAAATATAGGCACTTCTAAGAATTTAGAGCATCCAATAAAATCAACTTGACTCTCATCAGTAGGAGTCAACACTTCAAGAGGAGGGTCATAAACAACAACAATTGGGACATCAAGATCAATTTGATCACCGACATCACAATCCTTAGGCTCCACAGCCGGAACCTCTTCTAAACATCCAATATGCTCATCTAAATCATTGTCAAGCTCACAATCACTTTCTATATTATCCATAGTCTCATGTAATTCCACACCTTCAACTTCCTCACAATAATCATTATCAACATAAGAAGTGGTCATCAAGTTTAAGGAATTATCTTGCACCATAGTCTCAAGGGTAGAAAGAATTTGACTCACACTTACCCCAATATCTTGGACACTTACCTCAATATCTTGGACACTTGATTCAACCCTAGGGATAAATTCCTTTTGCTCTCTACTAAATCTCTCTGATGCTTCCGCACACTCCTCAACTAATCTTTCCAAATTAGATTTTTCCCTATACTCAAATGTGTGTTCTTCAATAGGTGGATAAGAGTAAAAAGGAGGAGTATTTTCATGAGAACAATAGATATATGGATCCTTAAAATTATATTGTTCAAAACCTTCACTAGGCCAAAATGAGTTGTCAAAATAAGTTTGGTTCCTAGTGAACTTATCTCTCACAAAATGACTAGTTGTATTATATGGACAATATTCATATAAATAATTCCCTCCACAATAAACACAAGACATGCAAATATATTGAGAATAATCAACATATGGAATACAACCATCATTTATGCTCCTTTTACGTTCCCAATATTCATTCAAAGAATTTAAAGTAGCAATCAATCCATCTTGTGTAGAAGACAAAGAATTCATCTCCTTTTCAATATTAAGACCAGTTGGTTGCCAATTGAAATCCATTTTTTTAATTTTTTTCTAAAAAAGTAAAATAAAATATTTACGAACTCAAACTTAAACTAATAATGCTCAATCAATTCCAACCAAGACAGTTGTGTCACACAAGCCCCCGGCAACGGCGCCAAAAATTTGATAGGGCAAAATTTATAGCTTAAAAACTCCGCAAGTGCACGGGCTGTATCAAGTAATAAAGTGATAAGAAAAGTATCGTTCCCATGAGGACTTAGTATCACAAACTTCAGTTGAGTATTAATTCTACAATTTCGTTTAAGTTGAGCAAATCAGATTGAATTTAATTAAGAGGAAAAAAATCTAAAATAAAAATAAAAAACTACCACTAATCAAACGAGCAACCTAGAGTCATTAATCCCTTATTTAATTCCTAGATTTTATCCCCACTAAATTAACTTTGACTTAACTTGATCAGCTAATCTAGAGTATTAATGTTTATAAGTGCCTGTCGGTCCACTTATACACCTAGCTCACATAATTAATTAAGATGCAATTCAAATCGGGCTCACTCTAATTTGATTATGCGGAGCTTCTAGGTATATGTCTATCCTAGACGCAAATTAGATTAAAACCTAACTTCACATTAAATTTAAATCTAATTCCACATTATTTAATCATAAGGTCAATTTAAGATTCCCTTTGTCAAATTCAATCCTAAATTCTCAAAATATGCTTAACGATGGCCAATCACTAAGCAATAAATAATAAAAACAAGATTAAATAAGCTGATTAAAATTAAGCAAAACTAATGAGTGGGAACAATTTCTAAGTCTCAAACAAGTTCATAGTACTCTAGGTTGGAAAACAAACTAGCCACACATGGCTTTATTCAAACCCATAAAAAAGATGAAAATTCAGGTTCAAAGAAGAAAAGGAGAGAGGAAAGAAAATTTCTCCGTCGCCTCTACAGTCCTTCCGTCCTTCCGTGGAGATGATGAAGAGAACTGAAACGCTCAATCTCTACTCCTCTGCTTCTTCATTCCTTCTCGTTCTGTGTCTCTTTGATCTGCCTTCATCCTCCTCTTTCTTGTCTCTCCCTCCCTATTTATAATGTAGGTCTTGGGTCACTGATTCTCTTTTTCTTATTACAAAGATATCTCATATCTTGTAATTTACTCCATCAGATCACACAATTGATTTTGTTTCTATTTTTCTTGTGGGGGACCATCAAGTTTGGCTGATTGCATATCCTCTTATTTCTTTTTCTACTTCATTCCAAATCAGCTAATATTTCCTGCACAATAAAAATAGGATATGAGTAGATTTTATGTTGATTTATTCTTTGATCCCAAGTTTGATTCAATTATGGAAAAGTTCATAAAAGATAATTAAATAGGTATATAATATCAATAATTCCAATTAAATCTCATAAAATATACACCTATTTAATCATAAAATATATACTCATCACGGACGCTAAGGGTGATCTCAATGACCTTTATCAGCCCGGAAGGGAGGCAATGTTAGAATTTTGTTAAGCAGTGCTTGCTGGGCGAGCTCTTGCACGATTCGACTCAAAACTGTAGATGCCAGGAATGGATTTGCCGCTCATAACAAGAACACCTAGAGCTAATCAGATGGGCCAGACTTGAAATTACCACAGGAATGCAGGAGAGTAGAGCGAGGACTATATTTATAGGATTGCGGAAGCTTTTGTATAGGATAGTGGTGGGTTAACTGAATAACATTATAAGAGGTGGTTATGCTGTAGCATTGCAGATACTATACAATATGATTGTTATAGCAATGTGTTGTATGTGAACTAGGGGAATAATACAACTTAGGATGAAATCTAAGCTCAGCCTACTTCTAGAACTAATATCGTCCTTGACTTCGAACACTTGTTTAATTATTAACAGTAGTAATAGCTAAACAAAATCAAATCAAACACAAATTCTCTAATCACACACTTGTCTTGGGAAATTACACCATCTTCAGTTTTAACAGTTTCTGTGGGACGATACTCTACTTACTCCTTATTACTTGTTAGACTAGTTCCTTGCCATAAGAGAATTCAACCAAAAATATGCCACGATCTATCACATTGACAAACGAATGGCAAAATTGGTTGAGCTTCTGCATACTATCAACTGCAAGCTCAACCAATTATTACTCGACGCCAATGATGTCGAGTGTCATCCTTCTGACAACCCCTCCTTTGATGACCCTCCTTTGGCGATGATATGAAGGATTAGGGGGTTTTTAAAATGATGTATTTGTTTTTTTTTAAAAAAAAAATTGTACTAGATGCTGCCCTTGAATAGGAAGTATAAAAAAAAATATGAATGAATAATAATTATTATTTAACTTTGTTCCATCTTCATTTTTCAAGTGTGGTCCATACACAATAACTAGTGAGGAAACATAGTCAAGAATAAACAGAACGATGTCCTCGTGTGTCATTGTTTACATTGAAAATTGGCAGAAACGTAGTTAAGAACAAACAAAACATCATTTACATTTGTTGATTACATTGATAATGTTCAAACAAACATACAAAACAAAACAATGATAATTCGTCTCAAGGTTGGGCCCTCGTGTGTCCTCGTTTTTACCTTGCCCTGAGGATGATCATTTTCAGTTTCCTTTTTCTTTATCTTCGTTCTTCTTCTAAAAAACAAGAACAAAGACAAAGAAAAAGGAGACTGATAATGATCAACCTCAGGAGAGGTACAAACAAAGACACACGATGGCCCAACTATCTCGATGTAATCGAAGACACGCTCGTTTCCCTCATTAGTCATGAACTAAATTCCCTTTTGCTGTGTTTTTCATTTAATAAATTCAGTTAATCGAAGACACGCTCGTTTCCCTCATTAGTCATGAACTAAATTCCCTTTTGCTGTGTTTTTCATTTAATAAATTCAGTTTGCTTAACAGTGTTTTAACTCATAGCCGATTAGCAAACGCTAGGGGCTATCTCAGTGGTCTTGGCTTACTGAACAGGAATCAAGGTTAGACCTTTGTTAGATAGTGTTTGCTGGGCGAGCCCGTGCACGACTCGACCTAAATTGTAGATGTCAGTAATGGATTTACCGTTCATAACCAAAACACCTAAAGCTAATTAGATAGATTGAACTAGAAATTGCCAAAGGAATAAGGGAGAGTAAAGTGAGGACTGTATTTACAAGATTGCAGAAGCTTCTGTATAGGATAGTGGTGGGTTAACTGAATAATGTTGCGAAAAGTGGTTATGTTGTAGCATTGCGGATGCTGTACAACATAATTGCTATAGTAATGCATTGTATGCAAACTAAGGGAATGACACAACTTAGGATGAAATCCGAGCCCAACCTATTTTTAAACTGATATATTCCTTCAACTTTTGATTACTTGTTTATTTCACATCATTAGAAACAGCCAAAACAACCACACCAAATATAATTTTCACACAACACACTTGTCATTTGACTCTGACGTCATTCTCGATATTGACAGTCTCTGTAGGATGATATTCTACTCATTCTTTATTACTTATTCAACTGGTTCACTTGCCATAAGGGAATTCAACCAACATTAGTGATAATTGAATATTATCACACTTATTTGTATCTCTTGGTGAATAAATTTAGGATTGTTTAGTTAATAAATAATGGATTTTATTACTTAATCGAGCTTTGAGCTTTTAATTTGATTGGATTCATTTTTATGATTAAATTCCAGATTTACAGTGATTTAGTATTTTCTCCATAACTTTTGATCTAGATATCCGATTAGCCTAATTCTTCTTTCCTCTTTTAGATGATTCAAAGAGCTACAATTGTTATGAAGATTCGAAAGGCTGATTCGGACAAGAAGATGGATGAAATTGGAGCTAAAGACAGATGCATTTTTCTGGATTTTTATTTTGCTCGAATTTTGTAATAAAAGACCAATTTTTAAAGGTTTCCTTTTTTTATAGGGATTTACTATTGATTAGGGGTTTCCTATTTATTAGAGGTTTCCTATTTTTTAGAGATTTCTTATTTATTAGAGGTTTCCTATTTTTAGTCATCTTTCCTATATAAGGAATATTAGATGGTGGCTACAAACATATTCTCAATTACGTTGTAGGAGATTTTTATATTAAATTAGAAGCTTTTTATTTTCTTTGAGTTGTTCTTTATGTTCTTCTTCATCTTTTCTTCTGTGCTTTTCCTAGTTATGCTTGGCTAAGCTTCTTTGATTGACCCAACGTTGAGGATTCCATGATTCGCCCAGAGAACTTGTGCTTTATCGGTAATTTAACTCGTTTCTATTTTCATCTTATCGGATCCGATTTCTGAAAATAGTTCGAATATTAGATTTAATATTCGGTTTGGTTTATCCCAAAGACTTAGTTTGAAACTAGGTTTTAAGTTTTGCTGTGCGATCGCACAGTAGGACGCCGCTGTTTGGACATATTCTAGGCGATCGTCTAGTCGAGGGAATTTTTGGGTGAATGCATAGATCTCGGTTCGTCCAGAGCCAAACGTGGGTTATTTATATTTCGTTCAATGATGGAAGTCTCTGGAATCTGAACGTTGGGTTAATCGATTTTAATCTACTTCTGAATATTTTGTTTTGTTTCTTTTAAATTTTGTTTTAAATTTGTTTCAACCAAAACCCCCCATTTATATTGTTTTTTTTTTTGTTTCGCTGTTATTCCAATCAGACCCACTGCGAATTCTTTGGGAAAACGACCCAGGTTCCCTATTACTGCAAATCTTTTATTGAATCTGGTTATTTTGAGAGACACGACAAATCTCTATCAATTAGTAACTAAAAAATAACAATAACAATAACAATACTTATAATTTTTTTAGCAACTATACAAGCTTTTTCACTCGTATATGCCCGCTTTTCTTTCAGTTGTTCGCAACATATTAGAGATGACCGATCACATATCGCAAATGGATTGGATTGAGCTTCTTCATCCAATTTCTTTTTGTTTGGCCATCATTAACTCTTTTTCAGCCTTTTCATAACCGCCATGAGACAATCTATGAGGGCGATCTTTCTTTCTACCCATCAAACACTAGTCAAATTCACTTCATCAAGTTTCAAGACTTACATAGAACAATAACAAAGTTTTACAGTATTACTCCATATATAGTCACATTCACATAGGAACTAAAACATGCTCCTCTGATGCAGGACAAAGGATGGAAATGACATTCTATAATTGCATGAAGCTGAAATTAACAAGTAGAAAGATCTTATTTTTCTTCTATTTACACACCAAACCATCTCACTAATAGGTTTAGATGAACACAATACCATATCACATATCTACACAAGTTCTTAAGCAAACAAAAAAGGATTAAAAAAAACTAAATATAAACTTACCAAAAGCTTCTGGAGTAGTCCACATCTGAAAAAATTGTTGCCAAGTGTTTTCATCAGGAAATGTACACTTGTGGCAAGGATTAGGGTGAGGCTTACCAACTGGAACCTCCACATGAATATAATTGTTAAACAACGAGGTCTTAAACTTCCTCCAGTGTTCAGCACAATATGACAATGTCTTGTTTTTCAACTTTTAACTGTCAGAAACATTGTATGTCAGCCGAATAGAGTCCCACATAAGATCCTTTACTTTCTCCTAGTCGACATTTTTCCACTCATCAATCAAGATGCTAGGTTTGTTGTGTGCTAGTAAGACAACATAACTTGTATATCTTTGTTCATTAAGGCTGATAAGTCTCCAAAGTTCATCAAACTAAATGTCAATATTTTCCCCAGCAGTCCGACTTATGGCAAGGTCTTTCAATCATGTGTCTCTTCTACCACGGTGTAAAGGCTGGTTACGAGGCTCACTATAAGATGTACAGTGTTCGCTCTGATTCACGCCAGTATCTGGTGTTTCTCGAACAGGATTAAAATCACTTTCTCTGTTCATTTTCAAGACATGAAGAGAGGTTGAGAGAGGTGGTGTGAAAGATCAATGCCTGAGCAAATGAGAGAGTAACATAGGCTGGTGGTGATGGGCGAGGAAGAGAGGTAATGCAACATGAAGAGAGGTTTTGCAATAGGAAGAAAGGTTTAGAGAGAGCAACTGCAGGTTTCGACATGAAGAAGAGAAGATTTTGTGCCTTTTTGGCGCTTCTAATTTTAAGACCGGATATATTTAGAAGCCGGTCTTAAAAGTTGAACTTTAAGACCAGTCCTTATTAACTCTGGTCTTAAAAGTAACTAATTTGTTATTTAATTCTTTTTTCATATCTTTTGTACCAACTACTTTTTATGTCTAAGACCGGCTTCTAAATATATCTCATCTTAAAATTAATAAACTTTATATTAAAATTTTTCCTTATATTTTGAACCGGATACTATTTAAGTCTAGTTGCATGAGATTTTCCTACAAAGTAATTGATATTTTATTTTATTTTTAAATGTTTAAGACCGGTTGTTTTGGAAATCGGTTTAAATAATATATTTCAAACCTATGAATAAAAGATCCGGTCCAACAAGTTTTTGATATTTACAAAACTACTACCAGTGATACTTTTTAGACCAAAGCGTCAATACTCTAGTCTAAAAGAGGCGGTCTTAAAGCCATTTTTTGTATTAGTGTAAAAACAATTGATTATAATTGCCACAAAATAATCAATTCAAATGCTGCTTGCCTAATTTAAAATTAATCGAATTCATTGGAATGCATAACGTAATGTAATTATACCTAATCGTATAACTTTATTAATTATTATTTTTGCACTATTGACTGATTATATCCTACGACAACTATATCTGCCATTCTACCTATATATATATATATATATATATATATATATATATATATATATATATATATATATATATTTATATATTTGTGCGCCCTGAAGTTTGCTTTTATTACAAGTATTGTCAAATTTAAGTAAACTTCAGCAAATTTATTAATCTCAATTTCAAAATATGATATTAATATGAAAATCAACGACACGTACAACCAATTTGGCACTCTCATTAATTTATTTCAAAGCAACACTGTATTATATATATATATATATATATATAGCTCGTGGGGCTGCATGTCTTTATTTATTATGTGTGTCACAGAGAAGTGAAAGGATAGTGTAGGTTTGGGTTTGTTGAAGCGAACAAGGAAGAGAATTAGGTTAACCTTGTTGGCCAAGGCACTTCACTTTTCACTATCACTCTCACGTATGTATTCACGTATTAATTCCTATTGACATTTAAATGGACCCGAATTCTGAATTGACTATTGACTATTCCATCAATTTGGTTTCTAGGTTGCAGAAGTACAGAGAGAGAGATTTATTATTACAATATATATATATATATATGAAGGCAGTTAATTTTTTGGGTAGAATCCTTGCAGTATCCTAGAAACTAATCCTCCTAAAAGGTAGAGGTCACTAAAGTGGGCTCTAACTCTTCCAACAAAGCCTTTTTCCATGCAGACGGTATGATTTAAACCTAGGACATCATGTTTAAGGAAATTAACCATCTACTAATTGTATCAGGCTCTTGTTGGTGAAGGCAATTAATTTTGTGTATGTTTAGGGTTAAGATGCAGAATGGCTTTAAAGATGACGGATGATGGAAGAAATAACACCAATTCTAGTAGCATAATAAAATGTCACTTGTTTCCCCATAAAAGGCAAAATGATATTTAGATAAAAGATCGGTTTATAATACAAAATAAGTAAAAATGCATTTAATACTTAGATAATCCATACCAAATCTTATGAAAGAGGGATAGAAAGACTAAAATTTTGAATCTTATAAAAAAAATGACTGAGAGAGTATTACTCTAGTTATTAATTCTGAGTATATATAATTATCTAAGTATATAAGAATTAGAGTGGTATTTCTTATGAGTAGTATTCTCAGCCATTTTTTATAAGATTCAAAATTTTAGTCTTTCTATCCCTCTTTCATAAGATTTGGTATGGCTTATCTAAGTATTAAAAGAAAAATTAAAAAACATATGCTCATACCTCTAATAGAGGTATGAGCACATAATTGGGCACATAAAAATAGGCATGGAATGTGGACTCGCCCTCACCCATAGCCTTCACACGTGGCATCACATCACATAACATTATCTCTCTCACTTAAGTTAAAGCTCACAAGTTACTTTGCACAAAAAAGGGAGCGTTTTAAGGTAGTGGGTGACAGCGAAAAGTAGCAGCAAAGGAGAGAATTGAAGCTAATCTTGTATCAACACATAACTAATAGAGGGTTGTGTGTATCATTTGATATGAGGTGCCAGGTGGGGTGATAAAAATTTAATTTAAAATCTTTTTTATCAAAAAAAAAGAAAGATATATGTATCATTTAATGTAAATTGATGGTCATCATACATAATATATTGAGATTTGAGATTGAGCATGTAATATTTTAACAAAACTACCTAATACAGTGTTACTATAATTTTATCAGTATGTAGTGTATGCCCTTCTATCCATAATTATTAAAACAGGACCAGACCAGTTGGTGACTTAACTAGTCCAATCCGATTGGTTTGACCGGTTCAATATTATTTTTCATTTTAAAATTAATTTAATTTGATTTTTATATTTTATCTAGAATTTCATATTAATAACTCTGAATGAAATTTTCACTTTGTTACTGGTCTAGCCCTATGTTAGTTCCGTTATACCTCCAATCTAACTCATTAACCCTTAATCAACTACCTTGACCGATTCAAGGGATAAGGGGGCCAAAAGGGTGTAAAATAGCCTCTTCACTCTCAGAAACTGAGTAAATGCATGGGGCTTTCCAGAAGACGAAGAAGTTGAGATTGTATACTATATATTGGGAAACTCCTAGAAGTTTATTTCCGTTTTATAAAAAAAAATAAACTCCTACAAAGTCGTATTTTCATCATCACTATAATTGGGATTGTGGGTTTCATATATTAGAATAGTCATCAAATTAATTTAAAAACTAGAAATTAAGGCAAAAGATTCACGATTTGAGGGAGAAGCGAAAAGGAAAGGATACACAGACATTGAGGTAGATTCCGAGCTTTAAGGGTTTCATTGATGAATTTTTAATTTTTACTGATGAGAGAAGAAAGGAGCTACTAGTATTAAACATTAAGAGGTATATTCGAGCCCCAAAAGAAAAAAAAAAGACATTAAGAGGTATTTGAAGTACACTAGCCCAGGGCCGGGGTGAGATGTCACGTATTTATTAATTTATTGTTATGTAAAAAATTATTTAGATCTTTAAGATAATAATCAAAATATTAAATTAAATATTTACTAAATATTTTGTACCTACCACTCATTATTAATTTATAAAATGGTGTATCACTATCTTCCTCATTATCTATCTTTCATAACTTTTTTGCTTTAATTTTTATTTTTTATTTAGATCTCTAAGGGAATAATCAAAATATTAAATTAAATATTTATTAAATATTTTGTTCCTACTCTTCCCGTTATTAATTTACAAAATATTGCGTAACCACCTTTCCTATTATCTATCTTTCATAACCGCATTGTTTTTTATAATTTATTTTAGTGTTTTATACTTGCCATTTTACTGATGTGTCGACTAAGGAGATATTTACGGTTCTACTTTTATATAGTTAAGATTTATAAAATTCAAAATTCCTTATTAGGCCTTTAGCCTAGTTAAGAATTTATTGACGCTGTAGGATTGAATTTGAATTTGATATTTTAACGGGATTTAATTGGAGTTCTCCTTTTAGAAAATACGCTATGTATTTTTTTTTTATATTTATTACTTTTACCTAATTTATTTATTTATTTTTTATTTTATGTAATTCAAAATATGGAAGTGGTTCACATGCAAAAATATAGAAAGCTTTTTATGGAAAGTTTTCTTGGTATTGACACCCAATTAATACTCCCTTTAATTCTTTTTATAAAAGCTCGATAATTAAATTACACAATTTAAGAAAATAGTTAAAATTGATAAAAGTAATAAATATGTAGGAAATGACCAATTTTTTTTTAAAACATATCCTTTTTTATAAGAGGGTAAGTAAAAGAGAGAAATAAATTAATAATAATGAGAGAAAATATAAGAAAAGAATATGGCATGAAAAAGTGAGGAGACATAATAAAATTAATTGAGGGGAAAAAGGTACAACACATTTTTTTTTATAATAAAATTTTAGGAAAGGGGTTGGGTTCACCCATAATCCAAGGGTAGGGCACTTGGAGGCCAATCCATAGGGCATACTGGCCAGAGAGTACACATGCCTCCACCTCTACCAGCGTTTCCACTGCTTCCTAGACCTTTAGGATACTTCTCTTAGCGCCTTGACCAATGCAGAGATCGAACCTTTTCCTTTAAGGTAAGGAAATCTGACCCCCATGACAGTTGAACTCAAAGACGAGGGATAAAGGTACAACACATTAAATGTTCATATAAACCCAAATAAAATCTTATAAAAAGGATCAATCCAATTTAAATTTCAAGTTCTTATAAAGAAAGATTGGAGGGATTTATAAAGGAACAAGGTATTATGGAGAATACCACGCACAACACTTCCTTTTTCTCCTTTGCATGACTGAATTCTCTATAATGCTATAGAAATAAGATATCTCCATGGTTATTAAAATCAGATCACATCGGACCGGCCAAATTGACCAAGAAACTAGAGAACCGGTGTCCTAACCGGTCTGGCCTGGCTAGTTTGACCGATTCAATGTATATTCAGAATTTCATGACTTCAAAAATTTATACGTAATTTTACAAGTTTTGAAAAATTACAAATTAAGAGTTTATGAAAAGTTTGAGATGTCTACTTTCTAATACAAAAATAATAACTCAAAAATATTATCATTTAATTCTCAAATACCCCATTTTGACATCGTTCAAGTTCATTTCATCACCGGTCTTATTCTAAGTTTGTTCCAGCTTGACTTTGATCTAGCCAACTAATCCTTACTATTTGACTAGTTCGGAGTTTGAAGACTGCTCTTTTTTTGTTTTTTTGTTTGGTATATTGAAGACTGCTCTTTGGCAAAGAGTACTGTTTGCTCTTGCATACTGGGTCTTATGACAATCCAGATGCAGCAAGCTATACTCCACCCTCTGGATCAATTATTAAAAGATGGTTATATCAAAAAAAAAAAAAAAAAGATGGCATATTGACCAACTCGCTTGCGGTTCAGATTGGTCATAAAATTGTTTTTATAACTCTGTCAGGTTCGAACAAAATTGAGCTGTCGTTAAGTCAAAACTTAAAAAATTAGACTAGGATTCTTATGTGTTTTGGACAATTTGTAGTTATATCATATTATTTTATTGAAAAATTTACATATTTTAGTGTTATTATGTTGACAAATAGACTATGAGTTTATATTTCTTATATATAAAAACCTATAATTACTTTTTGCTAAATTTATATTTAATTATTATGTCATTGTTTCAATAATCAGTCTAACCAGTTCAGGCATCAAAGTTAACTCTTAAAATATTGGTAGGGATCCTGACATCACTTTTTTAAGGACTCTAGGAGTCATTGAATCTTAAATTAGTAGAATTGATGAACAAATCTCTAGATTGTGAAAAATTGTCACCAACGGATATTTAAACATTATATAAAGATGACAAATATAAGTTTCCAAACTGAAGTAAATTGTTTTCATATTCACATAACTTTAGTTTTTTATTTCAAAATTTTATTGTTAAAAACAATTTTAAAAATATCTTTCCGCACTTGATGTCAATTATCTGCGCAGATTTATATAACCGAAATTATTTTATTATTTGAAAATCTTAAATTTAAAAATATCAAAAAATATTTCAACTTTCAACTTAATGATAAAATTAAAAATTAAAAATATAAGTAATGTCCAACTTGGAATGTATAAGAGTGCTACTGGTAGTATTTTTATAGCATATAAATTAAATACGTGCTCTTGAATTGTAACTTTCTAAAATTAAAAAGTAGAACAGAAGGGAAGAAATTTGGGACGTGGATTTTTAAAAAAACGAAACTTTCCATGTGGAAATATGGGACCCAGAAAATATGTATTTCGATACGTGAAAATTAAGACACAATTCGATTTCAATATAACTTTAAACATTCTTGGATCTTACGCAAATCTTCCCCCAAAATTAGATTTAAAGATGTGAAAGGGACTAGGTTGTTCCATATATATGCTTATAAAAGCAATTGATTCTAGGGATCCCTTGATTCTAGTTGCCACAAAATATTCAATTCAAATGCTGCTTGCCTAATTTTAAATTAATCGAATTCAGTGGAGTGCATAATGCAATGTAATCATACCTAATCTTATAACTTTATTCATTATTATTTTGCGAATATTGACTGATTTTATCCTACGACAATTATATCTACCATTCTACCTATATTCTTGTTTTTATATATATATATTAATATATATACACACACATATATATTTGTGTGTCCTGAAGTTTACTTATATTACAAGTATTGTTTCTCTTATTTACTATTTTCTGTAAAATATTAAAACCTTGCCCCCTCATTCAAAGTTCAAGTGAACTTCAGAAAATTTATTAATCTCAATTTCAAAATATGATATTAATATGAAAATCAACAAGACAACCAATTCGGCACTCTCATTAATCAATCGAATCATGCATCTAACATATCTCATTTATTTCAAAGCAACACTATATATATATATATATATATATATATATATATATATATATATATATATAGCTCGTGGGGCTGCATGTCTTTATTTATTATGTGTGTGAGAGAGAGAAGTGAAAGGATAGTAGTGTAGGTTTGGGTTTGTTGACGCGAACAAGGAAGAGAATTAGGTTAACCATGTTGGCCAAGGCACTTCACATTTCACTATCATCACTCTCACATACGTAATATATTCACATATTAATTCCTGCCGACATTTATATATATGGACCCGAAATTCTGAATTGACGATTGACTATCCTATCAATTTGGTTTCTAGGTTGCAGCAGTACAGAGAGAGATTAATTATTACAATCAAAATATATCCATACATATAAAATTAATGGTGCCGGCCGGTCCCTCCTGGAGGTAAAAATAACAGTAATACGGTTGAGATGTGAGGATTATTGAAGGCCTTAGAGTTTGTGGGTGTGTGTGTGTATATTGTATGTGTGTGAAGGCAATTAATTCTTTTTTGATAGAATCTAGGCAGTATCCCCCAACGTATAGCTATAAACTAATCCCTTAGAGATCATTAAACCATATTTTGCCTCTCCTAACAAAGTCTTTTTTGCGCAAACGATATGATTTGAACTTAAGACGTCATGTTTAAACGAGCCAACCATCTATCAACTATATATATCAGATTTTTGTTAGGCAATTAATTGTGCGTTTAGGGTTAAGGTGGCGGAATGGCTTTGGAGATGACGTATATATGATGGAAGAAATAACACCAATTCTAGTAACGTAATGGAATGTCATTTTTTCCCATAAAAGGCAAAATGATATTCAGATAAAAGATGGGTTTATAATACAAAATAAGTAAAAGAGACGAAAAACAAACACCAATAACAATCATCATCATCATCACTAGTTCTAATTAACAAAAACCATGACAAAAGCTTTTCTCATTTTGGAAATGTCCTAGCAAACTATTTAACAATAAATATTATCATCATCATCAGAGGCGGACTGAGGTATAAGGTTGGGAGGGCAAGTGCCCACCCTTAAACGACGTCATTTATTATTAGTATTATTATTATTATTAATTTTTTAATTTAGGGTAAAATCCGAATAGACTAAATCAAATTTTCACCATTTGCTCTTCTGGTTCAAAGGCGTAATCGTGGGAGAGGCGGACGCAGGGTTTAAGGCTTTAAAATCGGACCTTCTTCTTCGCCTCTCGTCAGCTTTTGTTGCTGTTCCAGAGGAGTCGTTCGTCGTGCGTGCATTTTGAAGCTTTGGGTCTTCAAGTTTAGTTCCTTTTTGGGTCTTGAAGTTCAGCTGTGGGTCACCGTTCGCCGTGAGTTTTTGGGTTCACTCTGCTTTTATTGTTTAGTTTTCGCTGTTGAAGTTCACTCTGATTTTTGCATTCACTTCGCCATTGGGGATTTTGGGTTTAGCCTTAGATTGATGCTTTAGCCTTTCCTTTTGATTTTGTTTTTTTGTTTCTTTTTGTGATCTTTTATTGAATTTGGTAATTCATCCGTGATCAATATTTATCTGTGAGATTCTGGTATAGTGTGGCTGCAATATTCTTAAGAAATTGCTGTCAAGCTGCAATATTTGGATACTAGCATGATGTGGCTTGAGATTCTGGTAGTGTGGCTGCAATATTCTGGTATACTATCATTGATGATTTTTTAGAGAAATCCTTGTGGAAATTTCATGCTATCTTCAAGAATATTCTGGTAGTGTGGCTGTCTTGAAGCTGCAATATTTAAATACTAGCATGATGTGGCTTGAGATTTTGGTAGTGTGGCTGCAATATTCTGGAATTCCAAAAAATAAGGCCTAGAAGAATGATATTATGATTATTTTTATTGTAATATATTTTTATTATTAAAATATGGGTTAAGGACCATTTTTGCCAACGAATTATTGGGGCAGGTGCACACAACACAATATACTTTTTGTTGGACCTTAAATGCCAACCAACTTTTAAAAATACTAAATTTGCACACAACCGTTTATATCCATAAACGTCCGTTAAGTCAAGGTCTGGAACTTCCCCGGCTGCTACGCTCGTTCTTGCAATGACTGGTTTCTAAGCATTTCAAAGTTCAAAGCTTTACACATCTTGAACCCTAAACAACTCAATTTTTCTCCGTACCAATAATTATCTCTTTTTTATTAGTTTTCTCTTAAAAAAATTGTACTCCCTTCTTCCCCGATTCTTGCGGTCTCCAGTTTCGCTTTGCTTCGAATTCTGAACTCACCTGTATAAAACATCCATTCACTTTTACCCCAAATTCAACTGTGTGGAGGGAATCAGTGTTCTGCTTCATGTTTTATTATTCTCTGTGATTCTTGAGGTGGGTTTTGGATCTTTGAACGATGAATCTGAGCAACAATGTCAAGGGATCCATGTCAACGGCCAGTTCTAGTTCCGCTCTGAAATCCAGCGGTGACTGCGCCAGTGCCGTCGACCAGTTCCCGGCGGGGTTGCGGGTACTGGTGGTCGACGATGATCCTACTTGCCTTATGATCCTTGAGAAGATGCTTCATACTTGTCTCTACGAAGGTAATTAGTCAATTTTTGTTCAGTTGGGATTCAACCCTCTTTTTGTGTCTTCGATTTTCTTTCACTAATAAATTGGTAATAGAAAAAGTAGAATTTCACCTTCCTAACTACGCTTATGTGGAAGACGAATAGTATGCGATTGTCTCTCAATTTTGAAATCTATGATATGAAAGGGTATTGCAGACAAAAACCCTTAAACCCATGCTTTATGGCTTTGGCTGCAATGAACTGAATCAATTCCTTCATTTTTGTATACAGTTTCTAATTCACCTTGAGCTGTCAGATTTGTCTATATTGGATCTAGATATTCATGCTAGATTGGATGTCAGATTTGTGTGTTGGCTTAATTTTGAGAATTGATATGTAATTTATTGGTGAATGATTTGCAGTAGCAAAATGCAAGAGAGCTGAAGTTGCATTGTCTCTTCTGAGAGAGAACAAAAATGGGTTCGACATAGTTATAAGCGATGTGCATATGCCAGACATGGATGGCTTACTTGTTGATGAGAATGGGAGAAAGAGCAGTTTGCGGCTGTAGAGAATCAATGAACTGATGCATAGGGACTGGTGTGTGCGTTTGGATTCTCAATTGTATCGGGGAAAAAAAATCACAGGTAACGGACGTTTATGGATATAAACGGTTTTGTGCAAATTTAGTATTTTCAAAAGTTGGTTGGCATTTAAGGTCCAACAAAAAGTATATTGTGTTGTGTGCACCTGCCCCAATAGTTCGTTAGCAAAAATGGTCCTTAACCCTTAAAATATATGTACTTGAACTTATTGAGTGTCCAACCTTTCTATTTCTAATAGCATTTAGCTTTACTTTTCCCTTTATATATATATATATATATATATATATATATATATATATATTTGGTTGCCCACCCGGTTCACCAGGGCTTCGCCTCGACTAATCCGGATCCAACTCGCGTTGTGCACCTGGCTTTGGTGGGAGAGTCTCCCAGTGAGGGTTTTCCTTTATATTCTTTTTTTTAATGCATTTAAATATTTGCTTCAAAAAAAAAATCGGGGCCCAAATCTCCTGCCAATGGTGCCCTTCTTTAATAAATTTTTGGATCCGCCCATAATCATCATCACCACCATCACTAGTCCTCATCTCTATAAAAAAAAAAAAATCAACTGACTCTTGTATTAAGAACGAGACTCTCGTATTAAGAACGAGACGTAGTATGTAAAAGATATTTGGATTTGTCATAAGACGGAGGGGTCTCAATTGATGCATAGGGCTCCTTTTAGGTAATATGATGCCATGTAAAAAATAAATTCCTACGGAGCATCCATTTCAAATATTTTACATTAAATATGCATGATTTTTCATATATTTTAATTTGTACGGAATTTGAGACTAGTTGGATTGTTCATAACTTTATAACTAGTGTGATGACTTGCTATAAATTTGATATTTGATAGTAATATTTGTGCATTTACAATGTATTTTCATCAGCTTGTGGATGGATAAGAAAAAATTTAAGGCGACAGAAAATTAAGCTTTGATCTTGGTAAGAAAGACACAAGAAAAGGCGTAAAGGTTGATGATTCCCCAAGTAAGTTTAAAGGGTGGATGGGCCAAAATAATGGCGTGGCATTAGTTGTTTTCATTTATTTCATTTTTTAAAAAATTATATTTAAAACTTTTAGAGGAAAATTTACATCTTAACGAAAATGACATGAATGATATATGGACTATAAGCTCAGCATACTAGATCAACTAATAATGAAAATTAACTAAGATAATAGTTAGAGTAAAATTGTTTCCTTTTTGCATTTCTTAGGTAAAATTGCCACTTAAGAAACTTTTAGAGTAATTTTGATTAAATGAGATGATGATAATGAATGAGCACCGCATTGTTGTGTACCCACGGGTGTGTGCTGTAAAGGTGTAGTTGACCACTTAGAATTATATATACGTCTGTTTAGATTAACGGTAGAAAATTTTTTTTCAATGGGTGGTGCCTCACAGGCATTTTGCTTGGTATACATGCAACATCGGTTGAATAACAAGTTTATACGTACCTCACACATATTTGATTTAGCTATAAGAGCCCATGATATACTCCTTCTATCCTAAATGCTGGATTTAGTTTCCGGATAAATTTTAATTGTAAATATTAGACTTTTTCTACTTTGTCACATATATTTATCATTTTTTTTAAATAATATGTTTAATTTATAAATTGATATATAATATAATATTGCATAGAAGCATTTTAAAGAAATTATATCACATATGTTATAATTAAAAATTTATTTAACTTCTTTAATCTTTTCAAATTTGATAAACAAACTAGAGGAGCAAGTGATAAGGATGGTTTATTTTTGAGAAAATATCAGTGAGGTCTTAAGATAGATAAAAAAAATATCAAAAAAGTCCAAATCCCAAACCCTCTCTCAAAAAATCTCTAGGGATTTTTTTAATATTAATTAGGAATTCCTCTCGCAAAAAAATTCCGTTGTCAAAATGGTTTTTCTTGTTGTCAAAATAGCTTTATTAGTTATTAAAATGTCCATATGAAAATCTTATTGTCAAAATGAGTTTTCTTATTGTCAAATTAGTTTTTCCTATTGTCAAAAATTTTCCAGGTTTCTAAAATTCTACATATTGAAGGAAAAACTCAAAGAATTTTTAACAACAGGAAAAACTATTTTGACAACATAAAAAGTCATTTTGACAACGAAATTTTCATAAGAACATTTTAACAACTAATAAAGTCATTTTGACAATATGAAAAACTATTTTGAATTCAAACTTTATTGGGAGAGGAATTCCTTAATTAATATCAAAAAAGTCCTTAGAGACTTTTTTTGTGAGAATATTTGGGGTTGAGACTTTTTTTTTAATGTTTTTTATCTACCTTGGGACCTTAGTAATATTTTTCCTTTTATTTTTTTGGTTGCCCATTCAGTTCACCGAAACATTTAATTCTAACTAATCCAGATTTGTCATGAGTCGGGCCCACAGTCGTGGGAGAAGAGTTCCCATCACCATTTTATTTATTCTCAAGCCTCAAACTGATGATATGATTAAGGGAGAGCAAGTCTGACAATGATGGTTTATGACTCTGTTGAAGTAGGAGAAATGCTAGTTTTGGTATCCCTATCTCATCTTGTTTTTCTTCTATTGTTTATGTGTTATTGGGCTTGGGCCTAATATTTTGGGTTCTATGCCTTCTAACATGCTTCGCTTGTGTTGTAGTTGCATTCACCCCGGACGCCAATCTTCATATATTGGGCATTGGGGGCACAATTGGCCCTGTAGAACTATTTATAGTATCAATGGGCACAAGCTTCTTCTTCTTCTTTTTTGGGGGGGGAGGGGGGGGGGGGGGGGGTTATTATTAGGACTGAGGAAAAATGACAGAAAGATAGTACTTCAACTTTAAAATCCTATTGATAATAACATTAATGAGATAAACAAAAATAATAAAGTAACTGATAATTTGTTTTGTTGGGAAATCCTATTTGAGATTTTGAAATTCAAGTAGTATTTTTTTTAAAGATTTTTTCTGATATTTAAGAGAAAATGGAAAATGGGCCCATCATAAATGTTATGTGAATGTGGGATCTCCATTACAAAAACAAAAGGTGGGGCGTAAAATCCATAATGTACAACTTAAAGTAAACAATTTTTTTGTTGTTTGGAATTTTTAATCTAAACATTTTAAATAAAAGATTTTCTTTCTAGTATCAATCAAATATATTCCACTAAATCTCCTAGTTGTCTAACTATTGGTTCACATAAACATCCCACATGGAAATTTCAGCAACAACTAATGGTTATTAGATGGATTTTGGTGAATGGAGCCACGTGTGAATCATTCCCCACTATAAATTATCCTTAATTCAAGCTCATTTATCATTACCAATGCATGTCAGACGTTTTTTATTTCACCATTGGCTAAAAAAAACTGATTCAACATATTACCGTTTGATATATTTGGAGTTCCAACACTGTTAGTTTATTCCCCATGCATTATTGGTTTTTTCCCGACAGTTTATATGCAGAGAACATGCATAGAATATTGCAAGAAATCTCATAGTCACAAGAAATCTCTGTCACAAAGCACGATAAAGCTGAAACAAAATTAATGCAAGCTACTAGTCACCAGGCTCTTTCATCTTTTAAATCTTTTTATATAGTTAGGACTTAAAGAAAATGATAGAAAAATATCTATTATACTTTAAAATTCTGTTGAAAACATAACAGTAATAGGATTAACGAGAACAATTAAAACAATCTGACTTTTCTATAAGTCATTATTTTTCTTGGGTGTCCAAATAAAAACAAAAAAATAATAAAGTGTGTTTACTTGATTCAGTAAATGAATCAAATTAGAAGAGCATTAAAGGCTTCTTGGATAGAAACCAAATGCAAGAGCAGATACAATACGGCTCCAACATAGCCTAGGAAACTGGCTCCAAAGGCACTCCCACAATAAGAACGAACTCGTGAGCAAATTGGCCTCCAAAGTGCATGAAAGTTACCGTACGTTTCTAAGTAGATCACTGCCATTGCTGCTGAAGAACTTGAAAACAATATCACCATCAAAACCTGTATCATCATCATCATCATCTTATTACTGAATTATTATTAGTAAAAGTTGTATTTGAAATTTTTATGTTTCGTCTTGTAAAGTTTTCTGGTGTGTGCTATTGTTTAATGGGAAGGAGTTGATAGTCAAAACATAAAATATTAGGGCTTTAGTCTAAACATTTGAAGATCAAGGACGTTATATATCTCTGTTAATATATAATATTATTTATCCTCGTAATTTTAATATATGTACCCATTAAGTTATAATAATATAATTAATATAAAAAAATCCACCATTTTCTTTTTCTTACCAAAGGGACTGGATGTGGCAATTAAAGACAATTTGGGTAAATAATTTTAAGAGGAAAGAAAAAGTTTTCTCATCAAGTTTAATTTAATTTATTTTAGGTCATGCATGCATGAGTTGGTCTTATTAATTTTTCTTATTTTCTGGGAAAAAAAGAAGTATTTAATTTATTAATTTAATTATTGCTAATTATACTGAAATAATGAAGCAGACAGCAAACTGTATAATAGAAAATGAACAAGAAGAAAGTATAAGAGATAGATGAGGAGGTGTCTATACGTACAGCATCAAAAGCAACGACAGTTTTCCATAGTAAGCTCTTGGTGCAGAGGCTAGAAACCGCAATGCTGTAAACAAATGCAAAATAATTTGCAACTACGAAGCACCTGCCATCACCCAGAATAATTAATAATAAAATAAGATAAAATGTAAATATATGAAATATAAATAATGTAAATATGATACTCCCCCGATCTTAAATATATGATATAATTTATAGTACAAATTACACTTCAAACTATATCGTATATTTAAACTCGATGTAGTATTTAAATTGAAGATACTCCCCCGATCATTTTTTTTAAAAATAATTCACTGTTATATATATATATATATATATATATATATATATAGCCTCTTAAATTGAAGAAAACTTTAAACTTCCTCACAAAATCTGTCTATACAACTAAGTAAAACAACACCACTATCCAGGACAACGCAGTGCTGTTTTACAAATAAAAGAACAATTATTCAATTTGTGAAAAAAAAAAAGAGTTTTAGGTTATAAATATTCCCGACCAAATTTAGTACCGTTTTGGTCCTAATAAGGATCTAATTTAAATTTAAATTTTGGTCCTAAATGTAAAATTTTTTAATTTTATCTATTCTATTTATCAATTTTTTCAAATTAATTTATCTAAATTTATACATAATCTAATTTTACAATGAAGTACTTTAAAAAGATAGATCATGTATGTTATATATGATAGGCTAAAGTATACATTTGGTCCTTCATGTTTGCTTCTGGTATCATTTTAGTCCCTTAAGTTTGTAAAGTGCATATTTGGTCCCTTAATGTTAACACCGTTAGTTTTATTTAACGGAAAATACTGACTCAGCACTTGTAAGCGATGACTGTGCAATTAAATGTTGACCAAGCGTATTTATTTTTTCACAGTTTGTGATTTTTTTTTGAAGATTAATTTTTTTTTCAATTAATAGGATTTAAAATATTAATTTATTAAAATACTAATATATAAACATGTTTGGCCAACATTTAATTGCACAATCATCACTTAAAATTGTTGTGTCAGTATTTTCCGTTAAGTTAGACTAACAGTGTTAACATTAAAGGACCAAACGTGCACTTTACAAACTTAAAGGACTAAAATGATATCAGAGACAAACATGAAGAATCAAACGTCTATTTTAGCCTATATGATATGATTAAATCGTTTATTTAGCTTTATTAATCTATCCTAATTAAATAAATATGTGTTACATAAAATTCAAATGAATAATAATGAAAGAAAAACCCATTACGAGAGTTTCAACTTTCAAGTGGGATATTAAAACTGACCAAAAAGGAGCATCGAAGTCACGAAATTGGACGAGAACGGAATGATCACCAAAGTTGGCTGTTTGCTGCGTGAAACACATCCACGTGCCTGCACCCATACAAACCAAGGAAGCCAACATCCTCAATGCTACCTTCGTCTTCCATTGTTTCACCTCCATCCGATTGATGCTTTTGCTATTCAAAGGTGAGTGATCTAATTGTAGTTAAATCAAAGTTAATTCAATCAAGATCGAAATAATAAAATTTAATTAAAATATGCAACAACATTCATGTATAACTGATGTGCAACTTAAGTGCATTTCTATTTGCTTTTAGAGAATAACTTATAAAGAAAAGGTGAAAAAAATGATTTCAGAAAATAAATTTTAGAGAATAGATTTTAGAACAATTAAAAAAAAAAAAAAAAGCTTCGGGCAAACCCATAGTTTTGGACCCCCAAACCACGATTTACAATCAAAACCATGGTTCTGCAAAATTAAGAGTGTTTGTTAACTTTACTTTTGAAACCATGGTTTTAGCCAAAACCATAGTTTCAAAAGGAAACCAAAGTCCCTCTAAGGAAGAATTGAGATACGAAAGAAACATAAAAGAGATATCAACGTAAAGTTAGTCTAGTAGTATAAAACCTCATTAAATCCCTCTAAGTCTCGAGTTCAAGTTTTAAAAAAGGCACTTGTGCAGTAGCGGATCGTGGGATAAATATTTGGGGGGGGCCAAATCTTTATTCCAAGATCATAATATTCGGTATAGACCGGCAAATACAGAAGAGTGACACAAAGACACAAATCCAGTTCGAGTTGTGAAGACAACAAAGATATCTATTACTATCATTTCTCACCGACAACAAACAAAATCAAAGAATAAAAGCAAAGAAGGAAATAAAGAAAGAAACAAGAAAATAATTTATCAAACTCGACGATTTCAACGAGATTTACTGATTAAGAAATTTCTTATATTAGAAAAGAATCAAGACCAAACAAAGTAAATATGGAGTTGAATCAGAGCAAAAAAATAAGATGGGAGAATTTACCGGTAGGCTGTAGCAAGCAAGAGTCAAAAAATCACAAATGAGTTATCAAAGGAGATTGGGAGTAAAACAGGCGCGTTCCTCGTTCTTGTTCTCGTTATTCAGTTATCAAAGGAGATTGGGAGAATAATAGAAGCATGCCCTAATGTCTAACATCTGTGAGCAGGACTATCGGAGGGAATGAAAAAAAAGGGGGCAAATGTTTTTAAAAAAATTTGGGGGCCAAAGGAGTATGATTATCCAGCTTGCATGTTGAACTTTATGCCAAAGGGTGTAAAAATGATATGAGTGAAGCTGATGGATTTTTGACATAATTGGAATAATTAATTAATCAATCAATCACATTTAATTTCTCATTGTCCATTAAATTTAATTAATTGGTTGACCAATTCCCATATTCATTAGTTTAAACCAAAAGATCTCACATTCTCATATTCAATCTACATGATTAATTTTTTTGGGGGACCATCATCAAAGATTTGCCACTGGCTTAAACCAAAAGATCCCGCATTCCCACATTCAATTTGCATGATTAATTTTTTTTGGGGGAGCCATGGCCCCCTCTGGCCTCATCAAAGATCCGCCACTGCACTTATGTGTGTTCGAAGGGGTAGTCACAGACCATAAACCAAATACTAAATAATACTATAAAAAAAAAACAAGAACAAAACAAAACAAAAGAAGCATAGAGGAGAGAGAGCTTCAATAATCAATAAGTCTTTTGTTCCTAAATGAAACCCTAAACAACTATATTTATATCATAACTAATATAATTAATTGTGAAAATAAATAAATACTATCTTAGGTTGGTTACGTAGAAATGCTTAACTCAACAACAACTTAGAAATTTAGATCAGTTGGGTTCCAGTGATTCGTTAGAGCCTAAATACCTATATGCTCAAAAGGTATTTACAAATTACTCATTAACAATGCCTTTACATTGTAAACAAGATTTGTAAAGTTTATAAGTTAACTATTTACTAAATGAACCAACATTTGTTGGTAATAAGACAAAGTTGTTGAAGCACAAATATTATAGACATCTGTCTTTTTTCCTTTGTAACTCAATGGTATGCTCTCTCTGGCCTTAAATATATGACAATTTATAATACAAATTGCACAACAAATTTTATCTTATATTTGAGATATTATTATTTAATTAAAGCTATATAAGAATGCCAAAAATAAGTTAGTTCTAATCTAATGTAACTTTTGAATATTAAATTGTTCGATAAAAAAGACGCATGCCTCAAACAGAAAACACACGAAATAGCTAAAAAACATGAAGCATCAATCAAAGATTGATAGTTCATTGGAGATAAAAGTAAAGTGATAAAAGTAAAGTAAAGAACAGATAATTTAAATTACCAAAGAAAAATGATGAGGGAATTTATTTAAAAAAAAAAAAACATGAAGCATCAATCAAAGATTGTTGAAATAGAAGAGATCGAGTTATAAAAAGATGAAATATAACTCACTAGCTTGTTCGTGGCTGGAGAAACAGGCTCTCTTACGAGCAGTTTAGTAAGCAAACTGTTATATATTGGTATTCAGAAGAATTGTTAATTAGGGCTTCTTTTGTTTTGTTTTGTTTTTTTTCCAAAAGCTCTTCTAATCGAAATCCCGAAAATCAATGCTTCAATATTCTATTACTTGATGGTCCGAAAATCTGTGATTGAAATTTGCTTTCCAAATTGATTTTTGCTTTCTTGGAAATGAAGCTAATCGATTTTAATTTACTGGCTCATCCCAAGATTTTAGGATGATTAAATTATTTTTTTACAAGAGATAAAATCAATGAAATTAAATTAAAACAAGTAGCTGAAATAGTTGGCATATACGCGTCATAAAAATGCTATCTTTCCTTCTCTTTGACAAACTATTAGAATTTTGGCCAAAAAAAAAAAGGGGGGGGGGGGAGATAAACTATTAGAATGACTGACATAATACTCGTATTTATTAAGATTAAGTCTATAAGATGTCAAATATGATCAGAATTTATGTTAGGAAAATCATCGCTATCACCAAAGTCATCCCAAAATTCATGATCCATAATTTGAATATTTATATTTTAATAATTTAGTTAAATATTAAACATTTATTCATCATTTTATTTTGGCTATATATATATATATTAAGGGTAAATGATTTGTGCAGTCACTGCACCTAAGGTTTTTTCCAGTGAATGCAAAACGACGCAGTTTAATTTAATAAACATTGATTAAAAAAAAAACTCATTCTCTCTCTCTCTGCTTCACCTCTCTCTCGGCCTCCCCGTTTTCAATTCAAAAAGCGACTTCCGCCGACCTCTGTTCGAAAATCTACCTCCGCGGATCTGCTTCTCCCACTGGGAGCTCCTTCTCCTGCAAATCCGGATCTGGACAATTTGGGTTGGCGGTGTTGAACTCGGACTCTTCGTTACCCAGAGAGAGGACTAAGAGATCGGAGATGCTGTTGAAGAACGAAAACTCGTGCTTATTCTTCAAAACGTGGGTGATGGCGGCAACGTGGGATTTGACTAACCTTAAGTCCAAACTCATTCCAAACAAGAGAGAGGTGAAGCCGAGAGAGAGAATGAGTTTCTTTTTTTTTTTCTTTTTTTTTCAATGTTCATTAAACTAAACTGCGTCGTTTTGTATTCACTGGAAAAAACCTTAGGTGCAGTGACTGCACAAATCATTTCCCCATATATTAAACTTATATATTAATATAGTACTTTGTAAACTTTTTCGTTTAAGTAAGGGAAAATTTCAGTTAGTCCCTTTGGTAGGAAATTAATTTAAGTTAACCCCCAAAACTTTCTGAAACTTCATTACATCTCATCATCAAGATGGAATTAATTTTGTGGTAGGAAATTAATTTTAGTCAAACTCCAAAACTTTCTGAAACTTCATTGCACTCCATGATCAAAATGAAATTAATTTTATGAGCGAAAAGACAATAATGCCCTTTTTTATTTTATTTTCAAAAGACCATTTACAAGAAAATAAAGGGATTCGAAAAAAACGCAGTGAATTTAAAAATTTTGACCATTTACAAGAAAAATATGAACATTTACTGGACAAATATGGGCATTTATAAGACAAATAAAGACATTCAAAAGAACCTAGGGAATTTAAATTTTTTTTGGCAATTTACAAAACAAATATGAGTGTTTACAAGATAAATATAGGGATTCAAAGGAACATAAGGAGTTAAAAAGAATTTTTGCCCTGAAAGTTCTCACTGATGGACAATTTTGCCTTGTAAGTTTTTCGGGAGGCAATTTTGATTGGAAGTAAAAAAAAATAGAGCAATTTCTCCCTCACTGTTCTCGTAGATAATTTTGATCGTTAGTCGACCCAATATGCTAAACTGGCAAATCATATGTCCTCCATGTCATTTTTTTAAGGTATAACTTTACATCGGAAGTTTTAAACCTAACTTTAAAAAAAGATGAAGTAGATAGCATATAAACTTTCAGTGCAAATTTGCAACTTAACCAAAAATGATGTGGTGGATGACATGTGGACTGCCAATTCAGCATATTTAGTCAATTAACGGTCAAAATTAACTTGGATAATGGTTAGGGAAAACTTGCTCTATTTTTGACACTTCTAAGGTAAAATTACCCTTTAGTAAAAATTTCTAGGGCAAAAATACTCCTTAAACCAAAAACATTTTGGTTATTTACAAGACAAATATGAAAATTTACCAGACAAATATGGGTATTTACAAGACAAATAAAGTAGGGACATCATTGTCTTTTCACCCACAAAAATTAATTTCATTTTGACCATGGGGTGCAGTGAAGTTTTAGAAAGTTTTGAGGGTTGACTGGAATTAATATGCTACCAAGGGGCTAACTGAAATTTTCCCCTTTAAGTAATATCATTTTGTCTTTTATCAAAAAAGAAAAAAAGGAAAAATCTGTACAAGTTTCAGGTTTATTTTGGAGGGGGGGGGGGAGGGTAAGGTGAAGAGGAGAGGAGAAAAAGGAGAGTATCATAGAAGGGCATAAACAATGAAGTGAAGAATAGTGGGTTGAGACACCCACAACTGTTGTAAATTATATGGGTGTCTCAAAGAAAGAGTCTTTTCAATATTATGGAATATGTTTAAATGAAGAAATGCGTTTTAAGAAGTCATGTTCTTATAAATTAAGGGATTTGTGGTGGTTCATGAAGCAATATGGCTCATGAATTAAACAGATAGTTATTACTTTCTGAAGAGGTGCAATGTTCAAAAGTCACCACTTCAAGGCATTGATTTATTATTCATAAATATCCCAATTGTGACACCATTTAAAAGAGAGAATAAGAAAACATCGGTAATCCCTTACTGAGTTACTTTACTTTCCGCTAGTTCTGCCGCCTCGATTTAATAAAAAAGAGTCTATTTAATCTTAGGGAGTACTGCTTCTTGTTTACCGATGGTTACGGGATAACTCTATAGGGCAGTGGTCTTAAAGATGACTTAGATCATCCACTTCTTTATTCCTCTTCTTTATTCTTCCAACTCGCTCGTGATGCCAACAACAACAACCTGTTGCGAGATGCTTAGTCTATTACAAAATAATAGCCCACCCAGACAAGTCCATTGATCAGATTGATGGTGCCTTGTTATGCAATTAGATTAAGGTATCATTCAAACAAAACTTCCTTGATGAAAGGGCATGTACAAATAAAATGAAGAAAGGCTTCTTCAGCCTGACAACCAAATAAATATTGACTATTGACATTTAAATGATGCAGTTGAGGAATGTAGATGATGGAAAAACACTTTGCAATAATTTCCAGATCAAGAGAAGATATTTAACCCATGAGGAAATTGACCATAGGAATTTCCGAAAGGCATCCCTAGCACCTCATTAGTTTGCCTCAGACAAACCGGAAAACCATCTCTGACAGTGTATGAACCAACCACATTCACATTCTAGTTCAGACAAGGTGATCAGGAATGTTCATGAAGGAGGTAGGTTTATTTAGAATGAACCCAGCAACATGAGGGGCACACAATGATCTTATCAGCAGACTATTCCAACACTTAGCATTCCAAGCAAAAACAAGTCTGCAATAGTTATGTGTTCTTCATTCGTTGCAAATGTTGTATGTAGGGGCCACTAGAAGGGGTGGTTGAGACTCGAGAGGTATTAAGGATCCACTGACAACATTGCATTTTAGGTAATCATAGAGAAGATCTACATGCTTTTTTATCAGATCCATTGATAACATGTTTATACGTACCTCGCACATGTTTAATGCTAGTCATGTTGGTTAAGAGCCCATGATATACTCGTGTTCCAAATGTTGGACTTAGTTTGAGGGTAATTTTTATCCTAAATGTAAGATTTTTTTCTATTTTGTCATGTATATTTATTATTTTTCTCTAAACTAAGGTGTTTAGTTTATAAATTGATATATAATCTAATATTGTACATAAGTATTTCAAAGAAATTATATCACATATATTATAATTAAAAATTTTATTTAACTTCTTTAATCTCTTCAAATTTAATAAACAAACTAGAGGAGCAAGTGATAAGGATGGCTTATATATATATATATATATATATATATATATATATATATATATATATATATATATATATATGAGTTTATCGTTTGTCATGTTACTTGACATAAAATTATGTCAAGTCACCCCAAAACTATGTCGTTTTGGGGTTAAAGGAATTAATGAACTCTCAAAACGACGTAGTTTTGGGTTTAGAGAAATTAATGAAAGATCTTTTGGTAAAATTCATATAATAAATACAAAAATACATTTTATTAATTCTCCTAACTTCCAAAATGACGTAGTTTTGGCGTAACTTGACATAACCTTATGTCAAGTGATATGATAAACGATAACCATATATATATATATATATATATATATATATATATATATATATATATATATATATATATATATATATATATATATTTTATGAGAAGGGTTAGGCTCACACACAATCTAAAGGCAGGGCACTATGACTTTGCTCCCCAGAGCATACTATGGCTTTACTCCCCAGGGCATACAAAACTGAGAGTACACTTGTTTCTACCTTAGCTTACGTTTTCACAAGTTCAGGGGAGCATATAGGACTGAGAGCAAACTTGCTCCCCCTTAACTTGCGTTTCCACAGATTCACATCGTCGAGGATGTTTTTCCCAGCGCCTTAACTAATTCTATGATTAAATCATTTCCTTTTAGTGAGAGTATCTAACCTCTTTGCCAGTGATAAGTATGGTTTATGAATGTGTTGAAGTAGGAGAAGTGCTAGTTTTTGTCTCCCTATCTCATCTCGATTTTCTTCCATTGTTTTGTGTTATTGGGCTTGGGCCTCATATTTTGGGTTCCTATGCTTCTAACATGTTTCGCTTATGTTGTAGTTGTATTCACCCGGAAGACAATATTCATATATTGGGCATTGGCGGCACAATTGGCCCTATATAACTATTTATAGTATCAATTGGTGCAAGCTTCCTTTTTGTGTGTGTATGTTATTATTTAATTTTTTATATAGTTAGGAATTAGAAAAAATAATTTAAAAAAAATACCACTTAAACTTCAAAATCATGTGGCAAGAACAACGTCCCATATGCATCTCCTTAAATAGTAGTCAAACCCTAAGTTAATGGAACTAATATATCCGGGATTAATTAACTAGATAATCATTAGAGCACATTAATAATGGTTAAGCCAATTATTAGCAACATAATAATAATAATAATAATAATAATAATAATAATAATAATAATAATAATAATAATAATAAAGTGTGTTTACTTAATTCAGTAAATGAATCAAATTAGAAGAGCATTGAAGGCTTCTTGGATGCAAACCAAATGCAAGAGGAGATAACATAGGGCTCCCACACAGCCCAGAAAAATGGCTCCAAAGGCACTCGCACAGTACAAATGAAATCGTGAGCAAATTGGCCTCCAAAGTGCATGAAAGTTACCATACGTTTCTAAGTAGATCACTGCCATTGCTGCTGAACAACTTGAAAACAATATCACCATCAAAACTTGTATCATCATCATCATCATCATATTGCCATATATAATGTACAACTTAGATAAAAACTAATTTACATATATTAAAAAAATTAGTTATTTTTGTCAAATATATGGGTTAGATTTTCTAAATTACCCCATTTAATCATTTTCATTGGAAAGTACTAGCATCGATGGAAATCTATTTAATAAATACAATCAATAAAATAGTTTTTTTAAAAAAAAAATTTGAGAGAAAAAGTATATTGATATTTCACATTAATTGAATTCCAAAACAAACTCCTTAACTGACAAATACATTTTAGGATGGATGGGGTATATATTGATACATAAATATATTGATTATTTTAATTCTGCAACAGTATTTTATAACAAACAAAGGAAAAGAATTTTCAAACGTATAAAATACACTAAAATACATAAAAACCTCCTTAAATTTTGAGTAAATTGTAGATCACCTTTCAAACCTTTAAAAGTTAATTAAGGACCCTGATATTTCATATATTGACTATCAGCTTGCCTATCGTTAAAATTGAGTTTAAAGCTACCAATCTTTACCATGTTATAATTTTTATATTTTTATTTAAAAAAGACATGGTCAAATAACTATTTTAAATTATTTTATATTTTTAAGTATTTTATTTTAAGATTTATTTTTTAAATGATATTGAATATAATTAAAAAAAATGTAATATGGGGAAAATAGTTAATTTTAACGGGAAGGAGTTGATACTCAAAACATAAAATATTAGGGTCTTTAGGCTAAGCTTTTGAAGATCAAGGATGCAAGGACGAACCTTGGTGTATACAATAGGGGGCCATAGCGCCCCCCCCCCCCCCCCAAAAAAAAAAGGAAAAAAAATTTGTTTCAAATTTTTAATACAAATTAGACTTTTTTACACATTTGACCCAAAAATTAATACATTTGGCTTAAAAATTTATACATTTCGCCCCCCTCCCCCCCAAAATATTTTTTCTTAACAATTAGTTAATGAGTATACATTTGGCCCCCTCAAAAAATTCTTCCAATGTCAGTCCTTGCAAGGATGTGATGTGCAATTCACCTAAAATTTAGGAGAGTTTTATGTATTTTAACCTATAAAATATTACATACAAGTACTGTTATATATCTCTGTTAATATATAATATCTGGAGGGTGGATGTATCAGGATCCAAATGACTAACACCAACAAAGTCATTGGGACCTTGATCTATCCTATCTAACTAACTGGATACCCAAAAAGTCTGATAAACTGAAAATTATTAGACTGAACAGTTACCAGGAAATGCACAAATTGATGGAGAGATGCCCAATCCAGTGGACAGTCCAAGCTTATCCGAGACTTACCTCTTGCCCACGCTCAAGGACACTTTAGGATTCAAGCATCTTCCCAATCAAGGCATACAATACTGGCACATTCAGTATCCTGATTTACAGTACTCTCTCATATTGGATCGTGTTCTTGATTTTGTTCTGGTGCACAGGTTCCTCATTGAGAGGCAAGTGCAGAGCATACTTGGAATCTAAGGAGCAGATAATTCTAACATACTAAGAACTAGGGCTTTCAGAAACATGAAGGAAGGTTTAGAAGGAAGCCATGTAAAAAACACACTGGAAAGTTTTTATTGATTCTACGATCTGCCTACAACTAAAGACGAGGCCTGCTTATATAGAAGTGTAGAGCCATAACGGGACAAAGCAAATCATAAAACACACTAGCAAAAGTAGTGGACAGAAATAAAAGCAACAAACAATAGTACATGATAGTACAGACACCATTAATCACGCCTGAAAAAGTAGTAGACACGTAATACGCATTTTAAACACATGAGCTAAAATTGGGAACTAGCTGGAAACTGGCTGCCGACAGTACCGACACTGGCTATGGGGACCACCCTTTACAGATTGGCTCGTGGCTGGGAGAGAGATTGTTGTTGTCACTAACACTGTCATAGTTGGATTGGATGTAATTGAGTGAGTCAAAAATATTGTAGTATGGATCTAGGCCTACTGGATCATCATCTGGGTCTTGGGCTTGAGCTTGTGGCTGAGTGCAATGGGCTGGATATTGAGATAAGCCTGGAGGTGAAAGAGATAATTGCGTGAAATGGTCTCCACAATCATCTTCGTAAGAGTCTTGAGAGTCCTGGAGAATATTTCCCTGAGAGTCAAGGGGAAGTTCTGCTGCTTGTGAGGAAGTGGCATGGTAGGATGACACATAGTGAGGTTCTGGCTGATACAGCTAATCATATGCATATGCCTTTTCTTCACTGGGTACAGGGCCGAGAATGGTACAATACTTAGAAACACTTTTATTGTAACTGGCAAGGATGTTCTATGGTCCTTTGAGGTGTTTAACTGAGAATTTATAGCGTGAGAACCAATCTTTCCATCGGAGCAACTGGGCATCTGGCAGTAGCTTCTTCTTTGGGTCAAGCATCTTGGGAAAAGATGTATTGTCCATTTCTACTATGAAGTGGTAGGGGCTCAGATGAAAGCTAAACTTTTCAATTCCTCGCTTGACAGCAAGGATTTCTTTATAAGTAGCATGACAATGCTTTTCTAAGTCTTTGAATTCTCCACTAGCATGCCCGCAGTAGTCTCATACTCCTTTAACTTCTACAAGAAGTATTGCACCCCAATAATCGTCACTAGCATCAATCTGTAGGATCCTTTGTCCTTGATCTGAGATCTTTAATGGTGGAGGATTTTGAGCAATCCTTTTAAGGGTAATTACAGCATCTGTCTGTACCTGAGATCATGGTGGTGGATTCTTTTTTAACATTTTATACAGGTGACTAGTATGATGTGACAATTGAGGGATAAAGTTTCTCAAAAAAATTAACAATTCCTTGAACTTGTTTGTAGGAGAGATTATCATCAGGAAATTTCAATAAATCCTGAGTAATGTATGGACCTGGGTTGTATTTACCATCTTTGAAATGCATTCCAAGAAAATCAACTTCTGTGATTCCAATATCACTTTTCTTGGAAGCAAGCATGATGCCATGTTGGGCTATAATCTGGTAGAATTGGGCCAAAAGTAGTTGGTGTTCTGCTTCAGTTGCCGAGAACAGTATGATATCATCAATATAAATGAGGGCATTATTGATGATGGGCTCGAATATCTTGATCATGGCCTTTTGAAACAGTGAAGGGCCTACTTTGAGGCCCAAGGGCATTACAGTCCATTGGTATTGAGCATTCGGTATGCAAAACGCTGTCTTGGGCCGATCCTATGATTGGATTCCAAGCTGCCAAAACCCTGCTTTAAGGTCGAACTTTGAGAAGACATGGGCCGATCCTTTTATCTAAGCAAATAGGGTCGTTGGCTTAGGAAGAGGAAATTTGTCATCTTGAAGAAAATGGTTAAGAGGCTTATAATCAATGACAAGCCTTTTCTTTCCTCGTTTAATTTCTGATCTTTTCTCAACATAGAAGGCTTGGCAAGCCCATTCAGACTTTGTTGGTTCTATGAGACCTTGCTTGAGTAGTGCAGCACATTCCTCTCGAGCTAGGTTTAAATCATCTGGATTCATTCCTGGATGGGAAGCTTTAGTAGGATTAATATCCTCATTCCTTTTTAAAAGGAAGACTAATGAAGAATTCTTTATTTTTCCACAAAGGAGAAGGATGTGGAAATTGATCATGACTATCAGCACAGTATTGTAACAACTGGTCTTTTATGTCTGAATACTATGGTGGAGCATTATGTAATTCATAGAGAGAGGGAATTTCTGTCCAGGAGCTGAAATTGGATTTCCACCTGATTCCTTTGGGGAGTATGGTCAAGTTCTTGGTATGATAGAAGGCATCAAAACCAAGAAGTATGTCTTTCCCTGGAAGTTCACTTCCTAGTACCTTGATTTTTAATTAAACAGAGAGCCATACTTCTTTCCCTTAAAAAATTTCCAGTGTGTTTTTTACATGGCTTCCTTCTAAACCTTCCTCCTGTTTCTGAAAGCCCTAGTTCTTAGTATGTTAGAATTATCTGCTTCTTAGATTCCAAGTATGCTCTACACTTGTCTCTCTATGAGGAACCTGTGCATCATAACAGAATCAAGAACACAATCCAGTATGAGAGAGTACTGAAAATCAGGATACTGAATGTGCCAGTATTGTATGCCTTGATTGGGAAGATGCTTGAATCCTAAAGTGCCCTTAAGCGTAGGCAAGAGGTAAGTCCCGGATAGGCTCGAACTGTCCATTGGATTGGGCATCTCTCCATCAATTTGTGCATTTCCTGGTAACTGTTCAGTATAATAATTTTCAGTTTATCAGACTTTCTGGGCATCCAGTTAGATAGATAGGATAGATCAAGGTCCTAATGACTTTGTTGGTGTCAGTCATTTGGATCCTGATACATCCACCCTCCAATGTAAATATATGTACCCATTAAGTTATAACAGATAGATGAGGAGGTGTCTATACGTACAGCATCAAAAGCAACGACAGTTTTCCGGGAGCGGATTCTCTCATCAGTGACTTTTCTCATAATCTCTCACAGTCCCATCTACACCGTTCATTTGATTTAATCGTGACAGTCCATTTAATATTCTTAAACATTCCCAACGCCTCAAAGCCAAACCCCCTGTGCTGATGGAATCCCGGAAGCTTTTGTTTCTCTTCTTCTTCTGATGCAGTTTGTACTCAGTCACAGAGCAAATCGTGAGGAGCAATATGGCGACGCAGCTCACCACTTGGTTTCATTGCTGGAACTTCACTCACCTCAACTGCAATCACTCTAATGCAGTTCGCTTTCCCTTGCCCTCGCATCGGTTTCTCACCGTTTCTTGTAGAATGCGACGACGTAATCTTAGGTGCTCACCGTTTAATTTACTTTACCACATGTTAATTGTTTTGGAAGCGTTGATTTATTTGATTGATTTTGGTTCGCCAATAATTTGTTCAAGTTGATTTAGTTGGACAAGTTGGTTTTTTGATCGGGGCATGGTTTTGATAGATTCTTGCATAATGTTTTTGTTGCCATTCTTTCGTGCATTGATTGAAGCGTGGTTTTTTTTTTATAAACATTTCATTTTCAATATTCATGGTGTTGTGGAACCCAGAAAACACGATTCTTTGTTGCTGTTTAGCTTTGACTCTTTGTTATTTCTTAATCATATTCAAAATGGGTTGGGGGTAAACTATTAAGGGTTTGTAAATCTAATCTATTAATTTTAAGAGTCTAATGCATCTAAAAGTAAATAAAACTACTTCATTTTATTGTGTTAATGAGTTCCTTCGAGGCAATGTTACGTACTTTTCATGAATCGTAACATTTTTTACTTCTCACTTGGAGTTAGTCAATTAGAGTAAAATTGAATGTTAGTCTACTTGAAAGAACGACTAGTTATCTTTATTTTGTTAAATTTTGTTAATCAAAACAAAATTAGTCAATCTTTCAAGTAGACTAACATTCAATTTTACTCTAAGTGACTGCTAAATTACATTTACTCTAAGTAAAAGATGTTACGTTTCATAAAAAGTACGTAACATTGCCTCAAAGAAGCTCATTAATGCAATAGAATGAAGTGGTTTTATTTACTTTTAGATGCATTAGATTCTCAAAATTAACAAACCCCTAATAGTTTACTCCCTAACCCATTTTAAATATGATTAAGAGATAACAAAAAGAGTCAAAGCATAAACAGCAACAAAGAATCGCATTTTTTGGGTTCAACAACACCATGAATATTGAAAATGAAATGTTCATAATAAAACCATGCTTCAATCAATGGACGAAAGAATGGCAGCAAAAACATTATGCAAGAATCCATCAAAACCATGCCCCGATCAAAAAACCAACTCGTCCAACCAAATCAACTTGAACAAATTATTGGCGTACCAAAATCAATCAAATGAATCAACGCTTCCAAAACAATTAACATGTGGTAAAGTAAATTAAACGGTGAGCACCTGAGATTACGCCCTCGCATTCTACAAGAAGCGGTGAGAAACCGATGCGAGGGCAAGGGAAAGCGAACTGCATTAGAGTGATTGCAGCTAAGGTGAGTGAAGTTCCAGCAATGAAATTAAGTAGTGAGCAACATCGCCATATTGCTCCTCACGATTTGCTCTGTGGCTGTGTACAAACTGCATCAGAAGAAGAAGAGAAACAAAAGCTTCCGGGATTCCGTCGGCACAAGGGGTTCGACTTTGAGGGCGTTGGGAATGTTTAAGAATATTAAATGGACGGTCACGATTAAATCAAATGACCGATGTGGCTGAGACTCTGATAGATTATGAGAAAAAGTGGCTGATGAGAGAATCTACTCCCCAGTTTTCCATAGTAAGCTCTTGTCTGTGAGGGAAGGAACCGCAATGTTGTAAACAAATGCAAAAAAATTTGCAACTACGAAGCACCTGCCATCACCTAGAAAAATTAATAATAAAATAAGATTAAATAAAAATATATGAAATATAAATTATGTAAGTATGATATTTAAGAAAAATTTTGGAGGTATACCCTGACTTTTGTGAGCTTCATGGCCCAACTCATTATCAGTACCACTCTGATCTTATTTATAAGTCCCTTTTAACCAAAAAATTTGGTTCTATTTATAAGTCACTTTTGACCAAATAAATGAAATTATAACAATTTTGCCCATATTATTGTACCAATAAAAATAGAAAGAGAAAAAAAAGTTAAAAGATACCAAATCATAAATGAGGATAAAATTGAAAATTTACCCTATAATCATTGAGCTACCTACCTCTTCTTGGTATGTGTAATTTAGTTAAAAGGGACTTATAAATAGGACCAGAGTGATATTAAAAATAATTGTTTAAAACACATAGTAGTAGAATTAGTAGTTTTCATCCAATCGTATTTAAATTTAATTCATAAGGCAGATTTACAATTTTTTTGTGCATTATATTTTTCAAGATAAAAAAAAAGGGGAAGAAAAATGACATAAAAATACTACACGAATTTTAAAATCCTATTGACAACAACATTAATGAGATTAACAAGAACAGTAAAACAATTGACAACCTGTTTAATTGAGAAATCACATATTTATGATTTTAAAGTGTAAGTGGTATTTTCTTAAAATTTTCTCACCAAAATGATAGAAACATGGTTATAAAATTCTTGAGAATTGAAGGTAGGTGTCATTACTCATTAATCCCTCCTTGTTAACAACAAAAGTGCCGTTAGATTTAGAGATCACATAATCTGTATACACAACTAAGTAAAACAACACTATCCATCCAGCACAACGCAGTGCTGTTTTACAAATAAAAGAAGAATTATTCAATTTGTAATAATACGAGTTTTAGGCTATAATTATTCCCAACCAAATTTAGTACTGTTCTGTCCTAAATAAGGATCTAATTTAAAGATAAATTGTGGTCCTAAATGTAATATATTTTTAAAAAATTTAATATCTTATATTTATAATTATTTTTCAAATTTATTTGTCTAAAATGACACACACATATATATATTAGGGTTAAGTAGCAAATTTGCCCCGGAAGTATACCCGAGGAACAATTTTGCCCTATAAGTTTTTCTTGGAGTAATGTTGCTTCGAAAGTTTTTTTTTTCAGAGCAATTTTACCCCTCCGTTAATAACTCTAACGGTTAACTATCAGTTGATCGTTGACTGCTAACGGAAGGGCAAAATTGCTCCAAACAAAAACTTCTGGGGTAATTGACATTACTCCAAAAAAAAAAAAACTTCCAAAGCAAAATTGCTCATCAGGGTATACTTCAGGGGCAAATTTACTAGTTAACCCTAAAAAAAATTATATAACTAAAAAAAAATTATGAAAAAAATGATAATCTATTTTTTGCCAGCTGTCCAAAATAATCTAACTTAGCTATAGCAGCAGGGCTAATAAAAATTTACATTTACATGCTACTTATAACTAGATTTATTTCGAATCGAATATAAATATTTCTAGAAGAGTGATGTATACTTTTCTTACACAAATAAATGATTTAATCAATTTCCTTACTTTTTGTAAATTGATTAATTAGGCCTTTTCTATCTCTGCCTTCGCTGATTTATGTAATTCGACCTGTTTGAAGTAGGCCTATTTTTAGTTTGTTTGAAGTAGACTTGTTTTGCAGTGAGGCATGTAGCCTGTTAGCCTAATTATAAAATTTTTAAAAATATAGGCCGCCTTAACAGGGCACAGGCTAGGCTCAAGCTGAAAAAATGGCTGCTAACAGGCCACAAGCCAAGCTCAAACCACTTTCTTGCTGAACATGCCTGACCTGTTAAGAGTGAAGTCTGTGCTGGCCTAGCCTGTTTCCCCCTAGATATTATATAAATAAGAATTAAAAATATATGATATCATAAATAACAGTTTTAGCATTTTTTTGGGTTAAGTAGCAATTTTGCCCCGGAAGTTTGTTTTTGGGAGCAATTTTACCCCGGAAGTTTGTTTTTGGAGCAATTTTGCCCCTTCGTCAACGGTCAACTAACGGTCAACAGTCAACTAACCGTTGCTCGTTAACGGAGGGGCAAAATTGCTCCAAAAAAAAAAAACTTCTTGGGCAACATTGCTCCAAGAAAAACTTCTAGGGCAAAATTGCTCCTTGGGGTATACTTCCGGGGAAAGTTTTCTACTTAACCTTATATATTATAATGAAGTATTTTAAAGAGATCAAATTATATATGTTATGATTAAGCCGTTTAGTTAGTTTTATTAATATATCCTAATTATATAAGTATGTTACATTATATTGAGGGTAAAATGAATGGGGTTAAGGTACAAAAATACACATGTGCTTTTCTCTGAGGAGCGCCCAGTAGTAAATGTTTTTTTTTGGTGTAAAAGTGCACATGTGGTTACAAATTAGGTACAAAAATACCGTTTGACCGTTAAGTTTGACTTTGACCGTTAAATTTGACTTTGACTGATGACGTGGCATTTCAAAGATGCAAAAATACACATGTGATTTGTGAAGAAGAGCGCCCAACAACAATTTTTTTTAATTTAATAATTTTATTTTAATTACTACCGGGTGCTAAAAAGATATTTAGAATACTGACCTGTACTGAAAAAATACTTCATAATCCTTAAAAATTATTTTTAGATCTGAAAAAAATATTTTAGGGTACTAAATGGTATTAAAAAGATACTTTGAAGTATTTTTTCTATACCAGTCAGTATCCTGAAAGTACATTTTAGTACCAGTCAGTACCCTAAAATATTTTTTCGGTATCCTTTTAGTATCGGTAAACACTTGAAATATTTTTTCAAGATCATAAAATAATTTTTTAAGATTATGAAGTATTTTTTTAATATCAGTCAGTATCCTTTTAGTACCGATCAATACTTGAAATATTTTTTAAAGATCCTAAAATAATTTTTCAAGATTAAGAAGTATTTTTTCTGTACTAGTCAGTATCTGAAAAAAAATATTTCAGGGTACTGACTAGTTCTAAAAAGTACTTTCAGGATTACAACTGGCACAAAAAAAATACTTCATAATCTTGAAAAATTATTTTAGGATTTTGAAAAAATATTTCAAGTATTACCCGGTACTAAAAGGATACTGACTGATACTTAAAAAAATATTTCAGGATATTTCAGGGTACTGACTGGTACTAAAAAGTACTTTCAGGATAGTGACTGATACAAAAAAAATACTTCATAATCTTGAAAAATTGTTTTAGGATCTTGAAAAAATATTTCAAGTATTGAACGGTACTAAAAGGATACTGACTAATACTGAAAAAATACTTCATAATCTTGAAAAATTATTTTAGAATCTTGAAATAAAATTATTAAATTAAAAAAAAATTGTTGTTGGACACTCTTCTTGACAAATCACATGTGTATTTTTGTACCTTTGAAATGCCACGTCGTCGGTCAAAGTCAAACTTAACGGTCAAACGGTATTTTTGCACCTAATTTGTAACCACGTGTGCACTTTTGCACAAAAAAAAAAAAACATTTCCTATTGGACGCTCCTTAGAGAAAAGCACATGTGTATTTTTGTACCTTAACCTAAATGAATAATTAAGGAAAAACCCATTATGAGCAAGAGTTTCAAGTGTGATATTAACTGACCAAAAAGGGGGTTCACATTAGGTGCTATTCCCTTATGTGCTTCTTAGGTGCTATTCCCTCTAATTAGAGGGATTAGACATTTATTTATTTATTTTTATTTATTTTTATATTCTATTTATTTAGAAGAGATTATATGCTGTATCTTGAAATTTTTTTTGCACCCAATATTTCAAATTAATTAATTTCCAGAATATTGGGGTTAAAACAAAATATTTCTGAATGCAGAACTAGAATTTAATTAATTTGAGATATTAGATGCAAAAAAAATTTCAGGATCCAACATATAATCTAATCTAAATAAAAAGAATATATAATTTTTTTTTAAAAAAAATCCCAAATCCCTCTAATTGGAGGGAATAGCATTTAAGCAACACATAAAGAAATAACACCTAATATAAACTCCTAGAAAGGAGCATTGAAGTCACGAAATTGGACGAGAACGGAGTGATTACCAAAGTTGGCTGTTTGGCGTGTGATTTGTGAACCACATCCATGTGGCTACACTCACACAAGCCGCGGAAGCCCCTGTCCTCAATGCTGCCTTCCATTTGGGCTTTTTTGGGATACTGGTGAGTGATCAGACTTATGGAAAAGTTTGAGTGCGTAAAAGTCTGATTGTGAAGCGTGATTTATGTTTGGATGAGTGGTTGGATAAGTAACTTATGGAAAAGTCCGATTGAGTACAAACTTATTTAGAATAACTTATGGATAAGTGACTTTTGAAATAATTATAAAAAATCAAAATCAAAATTACCAAAAATATGGAAAATGCAAAAATGCAAAATTTGGGCAATACTAAAATGTATAATTTAATCAAATACTAAAATATATAAATTACAAAAGTATCAAGCTGCATCATCAAATGAATTGTAAAGATCCAGCAAATAGCTAGAATAGTTTTAGTCATCCAGAGTCTATGCTATAGTTAATATTTCCCGTAAGGCATCAAAATACTACCCAAAAAAAAAAAAAACAAAGAAACAAATACCAGCAAGATGCAATGAAAGAAACAATCTAGTGAAGATAGATATTGTAAATTAAACAAATGCAATTCGAGATGAACAATAAAGATTAAGAGCTATTTAGTAAAACTCTTACACAAAACATATCATATTACAATCATTCAGTAACCATAGCAACAACCATATCAATAACAAATAAAACCATCCTACAACTCTTACAATAAAACCCTTATCATTGTTCAAGAATATCTAGGGAAGACGAACCATAAAGCACAGCCAGCTGATCAAGTACTCCTTCTTCTCTAAGAATGCAACAAACATTTCCCGATTAACCTTGTCGCACATAAGGGTTGCACATTGGTTTCGAAAATTTTCATCACATTGGACTTCCTCAGGGGCAAGCAATTCAGACATCACATTTTTTATGTTGTGAGCATGGATATCATTACATCTTTCTGCCCTTCCTTGGGATGTAGTTGCTATGATGCTCATGGCATCAGGAATTTGTTTAGAAGCTGGAATTTTTTGTTTTTTCTTATGAATAGGCCCTTCTCCTCTCTTCCTCTTAGAATGGCCTTCTGAAGTAGTAGGAACTATTGGTGGATTGTGTCCCGATAAGTTTATGTTTCCTAGATGAGTTGACACTTTTGTACTTGGTATTGGGTCAGCACCAACCCATTCGTCCTCGTTGTCCCCTAAGCCCTCTGCATCATCCATGGTTGGTCGGTAACAATCTTCCTCCTGTGCCTGAGGTTGTTTGGCAGATAGTGAAAAGGAGGGAGAGCTTCAACAATCAATGAGTCTCTTGTCTATAAATGAAACCCTAAAACCTATTTACATCATAACTAATAAAATTAATTCTGAAAATAAATAAATATTATCTTAGATAAGTTACATAAAACTGTTTAACTCAACAACAATTTACAAGTTTAGATCGGTTGGGCCCCGGTGGTTCGTTAGAGCCTAAACATGCTTACAAACTCAAAAGGTACTTACAGATTACCTATAAACAATGTTTTTATATCAACAACGAGATTTGAAATGCTTATAAGCCAACTCTTTACTAAGAGGACCATCTTTTACCAATTGAACCAATCTTTATTGGCCACAAAACAAAGTTGTTAAAGCACAAATATAATAGACGTTTATCTTGTTTCCTTTTTAACCCAATGGTATATCATTTAAGGTTCTGTAAGAATGGGGAAAAAAAGTAAAATTCAAGAGTCTACATCAAAATAAGTTAGTTCTAAACTGCTGTAACTTTTCAATATTAAATTGTCTGACAAAATAAAAACGCATGCATCAAACAGAAAACAGATGGAAATGGCTAGCCCTTTGTGACAGTTCATTGGAGATAAAAGAAGAGTAAAGAACAGATAATTTAAATTATCAAAGAAAAATGATGAGGGAATTTATTTTTTTTAAAAAAAAACATGAAGCATCAATCAAAGACTGTTGAAATAGAAGAGATCGAGTTATAAAAAGATGAAATATAACTCACAAGCTTATTCATGGCTGGAGAAACAGGCTCTCTTACCAGCTCTGTGGGAAGCGAGCTGTTATATATTGGTGTTCAGAAGAATTGTTAAAGAGGGCTTTTTCTCAAAAGCTCTTGTAATCTAAATCCCTAAAATCAATGCTTCAAATATTCTCTTAATCGATGGTCCGAAAATCCGTGATTAAATTATTATTTTTTAGAGAGATAAAATCAATGAAATTAAAACAAATAGCTGAAATAGTTGGCATATTCGTGTCATAAAAATTTGGCAAAAAAACAAAGAAAAAAACGAGATAAATTATTAGAATCAATCACACAATATTCGTATTTATTAAGATTAAGTCTCTAAGATGTCAACAATGATCAGAATTCAGGGGGGAAAAAATTATGATAAGAATTTATATTAGGAATTTATTAGTACTTTGTAAACTTTTTCATTTAAGTCAAGGAGTTGGCCCTTCATAGGAAATTAATTTCAGTTAATCCTTAAAACTTTTTGAAACTTTATTACACGCCCATAATCAAAACGAAATTAATTTTTGCGAGCAAAAAGACAATAATACCCTTCTTCTTCTTTTTTTTAAAGAAGAGCATTTACAAGACAAATATAAGGATTTGAAAGAATAAGGGAATTAAAAACTTTTTCGCCTTTTACAAGACAAATATGGAAATTCACTAGATAAAAATGAGAATTTACAAGACAAGTAAATATATTTATAAGATAAATAAAGGGATCCAAAAGAATCTAGAGAGTTAAAAATATTTTCCCATTTACAAGACAAATAAAGGAATTTAAAGGAACCTAAGGAGTTAAAAACATTGGGTTAAACGGCATTTTTGCCCCTAAAGTTTTCACTAAAAGACAATTTTGCCCTATGAGTTTTTTGGGAGGAAATCTTCAGTAGAAGTACAAAAATTGGAGTAATTTTGTTCTGACCGTTATTCTAGTTAATTTTGACCGTTAGTCAAGCAAATATGCTAAGCTGGCAGGTCACATATCATCTACATTATTGTTGTTAAAGTATAAATTTGCCCCGAAAGTTCTAAACCAAACTTTGAAAAAGATGAAGTAGATGACACGTAGACTATAAGTGCAAATTTGCACTTTTACAAAAATGATGTGAATGAGATGTGGACTGTCAGCTCAGTATATTTTGCCAATTAACGACCAAAATTAATTGGATAACGTTTAGGGCAAAATTGCCCCTTAGTAAAAACTATCGAGGCAAAAATGTCCCTTAACCCAAAAATATTTTAGCCATTTACTAGATAAATATAGGTATTTATAAGACAATTTACAAGACGAATAAAGTAAGGACATCATTATCTTTTCACCCACAAAAATTAATTTCATTTTGACTGTGGAGCGCAATGAAGTTTCAGAAAGTTTTGGGGGTTGATTAAAATAAATTTGCTATCTAGGGGCTAACTGAAATTTTCCCAATATCATTTTGTCTTTTTATCAAAAAAAAAAAAAAGAAAAGAAAAGAAAAAATCTGTACAAGTTTCAAGGTTATTTTGTGGGAAGCGGCTTAGGTCCACTTCTCTTGTGGTCCTCTTCCGTCCTCTTCCCTTTAAACTGCGTCGTTTTTGACGCAAACAGTACAACTCCTGTCTTTTTTTTTAAGGTACTAAATAGATACTTTAGGATACTGACCGGTACTAAAAAAAATACCCCATGATCTTGAAAAATTAATTCAAGGTACTAACTACTACTAAAAAGATACTTTAGGATACTGACTGGCACTGAAAAAATACTTGACGATCTTGAAAAAATATTTTAAGGTACTAACTGGTTATTTTTTCAGCATCCTAAAATAATTGTTTAAGATCATGGGGTATTTTTCAGTGCTAATCAGTATCCTTAAGTATATTTTTAGTACCATGTAGTACCCTAAATTATTTTTTCAAGATCCTCAAATAATTTTTCAAGATCAGGAAATATTTTTTAGTGTCAGTCAGTATCCTAAAGTATCTTTTTAGTAGCAGTCAGCATCGTGAATTAATTTTTCAAGATCATGGGGTATTTTTTTAGTATCAGTCAGTATCCTAAAGTATCTATTTAGTACCTTTAAAAAAAAAAGACAGGAGTTGTACTGTTTGCGTAAAAAACGACGCAATTTAAAGGGAAGAGGACGGAAGAGGTCCACAAAAGAAGTGGACCTCAGCCGCTTCCTATTTTGTGAGGAGGGGTAAGGCCAAGAGGAGAGGAGGATCGGAAAGGATCATAAAAGAGCATAAACAATGAAGAGTAGTGGGTTGAGACACCAACAACCTGTTGCGATGCTCAGTCTGTTAAAAATAGAAGCCCACCTGGACAAGTCGATTGATCAGAATGATGGTGCCTTGTAAGAGATAGATGATGAAAACCATTGTTATGCAATTAGATCAAGGTATTATTCAAACAAAACTTCCTTGGTGAAAGGGCATGTACAATTAAGATGAAGAAAGGCTTCGTCAAATAAATATTGACCATTGACATTATTTAAATGATGCAGTTGAAGAATGTCAGATGATGGAAAAACACTTTGCAATAATTCCAAGATCAAGAGAAGATATTTAACTCATGAGGAAATTGACCATAGGAATTTCCAAAACCCATCCCTAGCACCTCATTAATTTGCCTTGATTAATGAGTTGTTAGTAATGTGGTTGGTTCATATACTGTCAGAGATGGTTTTTCCATTTGTCTGAGGCAAATTCGAACTACAATCTCCGGTTTTAGGATTGCCTTGATAAGCACAATTCTATAGTGAAAAAATACAGAAAAGCTGCAGACATTATCAAGGAAAATGTTGTCCCTGATATTAGCATAAGGCTAATCAGAAATGGAAATTCAAGCGTGCTATCTAGACAATATAATATGTCAACAACTTCTGAACTTGCTGCACTAATTGTTGGTGATTTTGACAAGTCATACACCAAAAGAGACATCATTGTCAAACGTCAGAATGGACATTTACAACGAATTGATGAGCTACACATGTCATATCCTCCACTTCAATATCCTTTGTTATTTCCTTATGGTGACAACGGATTCGACTCAACAAATGAACATGCAAATGAATCAATGTCAATGACAAAGAAGAAGAAGAAACTAACACCTAGGGAGTACTTGGCGTTCCGTCTTATGAGAAGGACTTCAGAGCATTCTCTTATTTTGCAAGGCCAAAAATTACTTCAACAGTTTGTTGTTGACGGATATTCCATGGTAGAAAGTGATAGGCTCAGCTACATCAGAAAACATCAAAAGGAATTAAGAGTTGACCTTTATAGTGGACTTTCACACGCTGTTACAAGAGGAGAGATAGATCCTTCATCAACAGGACGACGTGCTATTCTACCTTCTTCTTTCATTGGGGGCGCACGATACATGATTTAGAATTATCTGGATGCTATGGCCATTTGTTCCTGGGCTGGTTATCCTAACATTTTTATAACATTTACATGCAACCCTATGTGGCCTGAGATTACTCGCCATTGTAACAAAGATGGTTTGAAACCATGTGACATGCCAGAAATATTGAGCAGAGTATTCCACATAAAGCTACGGAAGTTGATGCGAACTTTGAAGGACGATAAGATCTTTGGTTCGATAAAAGCAGGTATGTTGTACTAGAAGATATAACATAACCTTTGCTTCTTTCAAATTATTTAATGTTGTCATTACTGCTACATTTGTTTCTATATTAAAGTTTAATAAGAAGGATTTATAAAAAAACCAATGTGGAAGAATGTTTATTTAGTCTAACAAACATAGTTAGAAAGGATTACTTGTATCCATTTAAAATTTATTCATAATTTGGAGGGAGTTGCCAAATTGGTTTTACGGATCTCTTGAAAAACCATATAAATATTAACAACTTAATTACAGTTCAAAATATTATTATTAAATTATTTCTGAAAATGTATAATTTACTGATATTTGTGTATTTGCAGATGTTTACACTATCGAGTTCCAAAAAAGAGGCCTACCACACGCACACATCATATTATGGTTGTTAGATTCAGACAAAATAAAAACATCATTTGAGGTTGATAGCTTAATATCCGCAAAGATACCTGACAAAGATTTAGACCCTGAATTATATGAATTAGTTGGCAGTTATATAGTTCATGGTCCATGCGGTCGATCGTCAAACAATGCACCTTGCATGAAGGATGGTAAATGTTCCAAGTACTTTCCTAAAAGGTATAACACAAGTACTACGTTGGATGAAATTGGATATCCAACATATCGAAGGAGAAATGATGGGCGCACGGTGTCTAGGAAGGGTGTTCATCTAGATAACAGATTCGTGATCCCTTACAATGGTAGGTTACTAAAGCTTTTTTCTGCCCATTTGAACATTGAGAAGACAAATCAATCACGAGCTGTTAAATACCTATTCAAATATATAAGCAAAGGTAATGACCGCGTAATCGCAAGCATATATAGCAACGACGAAAGTCCAGGGTCTCAACAAACATTTGATGAGATTGCTCACTATATCAATTGTAGGTATGTGTCTTCATGTGAGGCATCGTGGAGAATTTTTGCCTTTGATATCCACCATAGACAACCACCTGTTGAGAGATTAAGTTTTCATCTTCATGAACAACAAGCAGTTTATTACTCTCAAACTCAGGCAATGTCATCCCTTGTCAACAATCCTAGAGTTAAAGAATCAATGTTCCTTGCTTGGTTTGAAAAGAATAAGGATGACCCTTTTGCAAGAACACTAACTTATTTCAATTCCCTAACTACTTTACATTTGTTAGGGAAAGAGGAATTTGGAAGCATCGCGAACGTGGTTTTTCCGTTGGAAGGCTTGGTCATTGTACCCATGCTCAAGGGGAGTTATATATCTTCGTTTGCTTTTGAAAAAAATTCGAGGTCCAACGAATTATGAAGATATTAGGACTGTTAATAATGTTGTCTACTCGACATTCAGGGAAGCATGTTACGCACTTGGATTGTTAGATGGTGACAATGAGTATATCGATGCAATTAAAGAAGCATCATTGTGGGCATCAGGCAACTACCTTCGTTGCTTTTTCACCAGTATGTTGTTAAGTCATTCCTTGTCACAACCTGGTATTGTTTGGGAAAGGACTAAAGATATTATATGTGAAGATTTGTTATATATGACACGAGGCAATCAGCTCTTTACAAGTACGTTTCTTTATTAATACTTTATTTTTGCGCGAAGTATTCATTGAACAAACAAGCGGGTAATGAAATAATTAATAAGTTTTCTTTCATGTTCCAAAATTGCAATTCTCAAGTACCAATAAAGAAGTTGCAGGACTGTTTGAGATTGAACAAATTTTGCTACGGAACGGTAAAAGCCTCAATGACTATCCATGCTTGCCCAAGCCAAACGAACAAAACATGATCGACATGTCTAATCAACTAATACTTCAGGAGTTGAACTACAACAAAGAAAGAGAGAGCGATGAAGCTATCAGGTTGCAAAATCTAATGACTGACGAGCAAAAGGGAGTATTCCATAAAATACTTTCCACTGTTTCTTCACAAGAAGGTGGATTCTTTTTTTTGCATGGATTTGGTGGTACTGGAAAAACCTTCATTTGGAATGCATTGATAGCTTCCATACGATCTAAAGGGAGTATCATATTGAACGTAGCATCCAATGGAATTGCAGCTACTTTACTACCATCAGGCAGAACTGCACATTCAAGATTTTTAATTCCTATAGACATCAATGAAGATTCAATTTGTTCTATTACTCAAAATTCACCAACTGCCAACTTGATCAAGGCTGTTAATCTAATCATTTGGGATGAAGCTCCAATGGTGAAGAGACATTGCATTGAGGCTTTTGACCGAACTTTAAGGGACCTATTGAAGACCAATAGAATATTTGGAGAGAAATGTGTCGTCATGGGAGGTGATTTCAGACAAATTCTACTAGTTATTCCTAAAAGTGGACGAGCTAATATTGTATATGCATCTATTAATGCTTCTCCTCTTTGGAATGGATGTCAGTTATTGCAATTAACCAAAAATATGAGACTCAAGTCTTCCGCAGATCCAGTTGAGCAAAAGAAAATCAAAGCATTTTCTGAATGGCTACTACTTATAGGAGAGGGTGTTATTGGTTTGCCACACGATGGTATTGCAAATATAGAAATACCCTCTAATTTGTTACTCCATGATGATGATAATCCAATAAGGTGTATCGTTGAATCTACTTACCCAAATTTAGTTGAGCGTTTATTCGAGGAAGATTACCTAAACAACATATCAATACTGACACCAACTACGGAACATGTTGACTCCTTGAATGAATACATTTGTTATTTACTGTCAGGAGATGAAGTAGAATACTTCAATGCTAACTCTACAAATCGTTTAGATCGTGTAAATGATAGTATCGATGATCTGTATGATACAAAGTTCCTCAATTCAATTAAATGTTCCGGGATTCCTCATCATAAATTGGTTTTGAAGGTCGGCGTACCTGTTATGTTAATAAGGAACATTGATCAAGCATCAGGATTGTGCAATGGTACGAGGCTTCAAATCACAAAACTAGGGAAGAACGCCATTAAGGCGAAAGCGTTGAATGGCAACAGCGCAGGGCAAGATATTTTGATACAAAGGATGGACATGAATCCATGTGAATCTAAACTTCCTTTCAAGATGACTAGAAGACAATTTCCAATCATCGTTTCATTTGCCATGACAATTAATAAAAGTCAAGGACAATCAATGTCAAATGTAGGTCTTTACCTACCAAGACCAGTTTTCTCACATGGACAACTTTATGTTACTTTATCTAGGGTAAAGAGTTCCAAGGGTCTAAAAATATTGATTTTAGATGAGTTTAATAAGTGTATCGATAACACAATTAATGTGGTATACAGAGAGGTTTTCCAAAACATTTTTCCACATTAATAGTTGTCAAGCGAAAATTTCTTCCAATTTGTTATTGTTGTGCTTTCAATGTAATGGTTATATGAACAGTTAATTTGTTTACTAATAAAACTACATTGTTATTACATTAATACTTTAGTTGTCCGATTTAAAAACTGAATAAAACAACACACTCCGTGCAACGCACGGGTCTAAGGTCTTGTTTACAAGATAAATAAAGGGATCCAAAAGAATCTAGTGAGTTAAAAATATTTTCCCATTTAAAAGACAAATAAAGGAATTTAAAGAAACCTAAGGAGTTAAAAACATTGGGTTAGACGATATTTTTGCCCCGAAAGTTTTCACTACAAGACAATTTTGCCCTATGAGTTTTTTGGGAGGCAATTTTGACTGGAAGTACAAAAATTGGAGTAATTTTATTCTGATTTTTATCCTAGTTAATTTTGACTGTTAGCCGATCAAATATGCTAAGTTGGCAGGTCATATATCATCTACGTTATTGTTGTTAAAGTATAAATTTGCCCCGAAAGTTCTAAACCAAACTTTGAAAAAGATGAAGTAGATGACACATAGACTATTGGTGCAAATTTGCACTTTTACAAAAATGATGTGGATGAGATGTGGACTGTCAGCTCAATATATTTGGCCAATTAACGACCAAAATTAATTGGATAACGTTTAGGGCAAAATTGCCCCTTAGTAAAAACTATCGAGGCAAAAATTGTCCCTTAACCCAAAAATATTTTAGCCATTTACTAGATAAATATAGGTATTTATAAGATAAATAAGACAATTTACAAGACGAATAAAGTAAGGACGTCATTGTCTTTTTACCCACAAAAAATAATTTCATTTTGACAATGAAGTGCAATGAAGTTTCAGAAAGTTTTGGGGGTTGATTAAAATAAATTTGCTATCTGGGGGCTAACTGAAATTTTCCCAATATCATTTTGTCTTTTTTTAAAAAAAAAAAAAGAAAAGAAAGGTCGTGGTGCTGGGTGACCCAAAAACGTAACGTCGTGTATCTTTTTGATCCAGTTGAAAGGTCGTGGTGCTGGGCGATCCTGGGGGAAAAGGTCATGTGTATTTTTGACCCTTCACCCCAATATCATTTTGTCTTTTTATAAAAAAAAAAAAAAGAAAAGAAAAAATATGTACAAGTTTCAAGGTTATTTTGTGAGGAGGGGTAAGGCCAAGAGGAGAGGAGGATCGGAAAGGATCATAAAAGAGCATAAACAATAAAGAGTAGTGGGTTGAGACACCAACAACCTGTTGCGATGCTCAGTTTGTTAAAAATAGAAGCCCACCTAGACAAGTCGATTGATCAGAATGATGGTGCCTTGTAAGAGATGATGAAAACCATTGTTATGCAATTAGATCAAGGTATTATTCAAACAAAACTTCCTTGGTGACAGGGCATGTACAAATAAAATGAAGAAAGGCTTCTTCAAATAAATATTGACCATTGACATTTAAATGATGCAGTTGAAGAATGTCAGATGATGGAAAAACACTTTGCAATAATTTCCAGATCAAGAGAAGATATTTAACTCATGAGGAAATTGACCATAGGAATTTCCAAAACCCATCCCTAGCACCTCATTAATTTGCCTTGATTAATGAGGTGCTAGTAATGTGGTTGGTTCATATACTGTCAGACATTCCTGATCAATGAATGTTCATGAAGGAGGTAGGTTTATTTAGAACGGATCCAGCAACATGAGGGGCACACAATGATCTTATCAGCTGACTATTCCAACACTTAGGATTCCAAGCAAAACCAAGTCTGCAACAGTTATGTGTTCTTCATTCGTTGCAAATGTTGTATATATGTAGGGGCCACCACAAGGGGTGGTTGAGACTCGAGGGGTATTAAGAATCCATTGACAACATTGCATTTTAGGTAATCATAGTTAAGATCTACATGCTTTTTGTCAGATCCATGATGAATTATAAGGCCGCCTGAAAATTAGAATTTTGATAAGGTCAATATATTTCAGTCCCAAAGTACTACCAACTATATCGTGTTTCATAATCAAGAGCTAATTATTGAACAGGTGCATTGAGTTAAAAATGTAAAGGTTAAAATTGCTTTAACTCGATGGATACTGGTTTTGGTTAGACCAAAGAAGTTACTCCCGGTCCATATATAAAAGAGCTTCCTTTTTTAATGGGTTTGTTTATGAATGTAACATGCTTTTTAAGTTTGTTTCAATAATAAAGATATTTTTCTCATTTTGTCTTTAGTTAATTATTATACTATATATATTCTCTTTCATTTTTTTCTCATTATTATTATTTCTCACACCATTCATAAATATGAGCATTTTTTAGGGGGAAAAAAATCTCTTACATAATTATTACATTTAATTAACTTTAACTGTTTTTTAAAATATTGCGATTCAATTGAAAAACTCCTATATATGACGTAGGATAGGAGAGTATGAATTTTAACCATAAACTGATGCTTACCAAAATCAAGGGCATAACACCTTTTTTTTATAGAAAGGAGTACGACTTAATGTAAAATATGATGACTCGGGTTATAATTAGGGAAAAAAATAAAGTTGAATTTTGTTTTGACTTGATTTAAAAGAATATGAATCAAGTTTATGAATCAGGTTAAAGCCAAAAAATTTCGAAGAGTAAGAGAACTTTAACTCCATGTAGAGCTTGTATTTACTTGGCTGTCAAAGTTCAAAAATCACCTTGTTTTGAAGTTATTCAGAAATAGGGTTGAGACTTGAGCATGAGATCCAAAACTCATGAGCCTGCCCAAAACCCAATGTAATTGAGCTATATTGAACCCGCTCAAAAAGATTTTATAATTGATTGGGTTAGAACCCGCTCATTTAAGATTTAAATGGGTGGGTTATGGGCACACCTATGGGCTGCCCATACCCACCCATTTAGTGTAATGTTTTTATTAACTACCTCTCCCATTCCGCATTTCACTTAAAACATCCCCTCACTTCCTTCCAATTCGAGTATTCAGCCACTTCTAATCCATAACCACAATGGCTATCAACTTTCAAGTTTATATAATGATGGTACTTGTCTGAATTCATATTGTTTTGTGTGAATTGTAATTATGGAACTTTGAAGATTCAGATTTTCAACATTGGAATTGTGAATTTGGATGGATGCTGAATGCTTATGTTTGTTTGTTTTTTTTTTTTTTTAAGAAAAATAAACAAGTCAAATGTCAATGGGTTACCCAAAACCCGGTTAACTCACCCACTTATGTGCTAGCCCATTTACACGGTTTAAATGTGTTAAGGTACGGGCATGGGCTAATCCATATCCATTTAAAATTAAATGAGCGGGCTATGGGTTTAGCATCGGGTTGCCCAACCCGCCCATTGCTCTGCTCTATTCAGAAAGATGTTCTTATATTTTTATTAAGGGCAGTATTGTCATTCAGATAGTTTTTCCACATATCTTAGTACTATTTTCGATCTACCAAAAATAAATCTCTCATCAAACCATTTTCCATTTAGTGCACACCAAACATCTCCGCAGTAAATAATTTTATATTCTCTTTCTTTTCATAACAATCAATTCTTCCAACTAAATCTTTGGGGGAAAAAAAATCTTCCAATTAAACGAGTTCTGATGTTAAAAAAAAATTATTTCAAATGAATTTTTATATTTTAAGGTTTATATACAATTTAAAAACCAGATTTTTTCCAAAATTTATTTTTAAAATTAAAAAAAATAAGGCCCATTTTTTGTTTTAAAAATTAAAATATAATCTCAACAATGACTCATTTTGACAGGAATTACACAGGACTTTTAAATAGTTTTCAGCTGCCTTTCCTAAATTCTAACATACTTATCTCGCTCATTGCCTTCCTTAAAAATCATAGGGAATATAACATATAAAGTTGTTTGAAATAGAGAAATTTTAAATTAGGTTGGTAAATTCAATAAATCCCTAATTAAGTTATCGAACCAATTTAGAATATCAAAATTTAGATTAAATGACGTTACTACCCTCTCCTAGTCTCCTCTCTCATCTTAAAAGGATTTCAATACTTTTTAACTTATTTTTACAATACGTGTAAATATATATAAACATTGATATATAATATAATAAAATATGATTAGGTTAGACCAATTTTTTTTCGAAGAATGATCAGGAATAATTCAAAAAAAAAAAATATCAGCCCCAATATTAATTAAATGATTTCTAGTTGGACATTAGAATTAAAAAATTATTTTTACTTGATTTTTTGTTCATTGAGAAAAAATGTTAATATAAAAACTAACTTGTTTGATATAGCAAACTTCATATCAAAGATTTTCGTTAATGATTTTTTTTAAAAGAAAAGATATGTATTGACCTAAAAAAACAACCTATATATCAAATAAGTAAAATTGTGTAATTAATGAAGATTGATTTTGTTTTTATTGACAAAAAACTAATTTGAGTTCTTTCAAAAATAAAATTTTATTCAAAATATTTAATAAAAACATTTAATGATAACAGTGTTATGCATTTTTTTCTCACTCAAATCATTCTTCTGGAACACAAGCTCTTTTGATTTAAATGAATCATATTTTATTTTATTATGCATTAATATTAATATATATGCACACTTATTAAAAGACTAAGTTAAAGAGCAATTAAATTCTTTAAAGAGGAAAGATGATAAAGAAGATTAGGAGAGTGCAATAAATTCAATTTACCTATATTTTAAAATCTTAAATTGAGTCTATAACTTAATTAAGGATTTGTTGGGTTTAACAATTTGATTTAGAATTTCTCTATTTTAAGAAACTTTATATGTGAATTTCCCTTATTTTTTTTACGTTAATAAATATCTTTTCTTTTAAAAAATCATTAATGAAAATTTTTTATATGTAGTTTTCTGTATCAAGTAAGTTACTTTTTATATTAACATTTTTTCTCAATGAACAAAAACTAAAGTAAAAAAATAATTTTTTCCATTCTAATGTTCAACTAGAAATCATTTAATTAACATTGGGACTGATTCTTTTTTTTTTTTGGAATTATTCCGGATCATTCTTCTACACAAACAATTTTTTTGATCTAGGTTAATCATATTTTATTTTATTATATATTAATGTTTATATATGTTTACCCTTATTATAAAAATAAGTTAAAAAGTATTGAAATCTTTTTAAGATGAAAGAGAAGATTATGAGAGAGCAATAATGTCATTTAATCTAAATTTTGAAATTCTAAATTAAGTCGATAACTTAATTAGGGATTTATTGAATTTACCAACGTAATTTAGAATTTCCCTATTTCAAACAGTTTTATATGGGATTTCCCAAAAGTAATCCAAAAAAAAAAATCATATGCCTCATTGTGACTATATTCATGGACTAAATCCAAGTGTGCCCCAATATGCGCTACCTTTCAATTCTCTCTATACTCAACGGGTGATTGTTGTCAAAAACCAGTTTAAAAATATAAAAACTTATGTTTGTAAAACGTGAAACGTGATTTATGTTTGGATGAGTGGTTGGATAAGTAACTTATGGAAAAGTCCGATTGGGTACAAACTTATTTGGAATGACTTATGGATAAGTAACTTTTGAAATAATTATAAAAAATTAAAGGGTTAAGGTGTAAAAATACACATGTGCTTTGCTTAGTAGCAAATGCTTTTTTTAGGTGCAAAAGTGACTATGTGGTTACAAATTAGGTGCAAAACTACCGTTTGACCGTTAAGTTTGACTTTTTTGCTGACTAGACGATGACGTGGCATTTTAAAGGTGTAAAAATACACATATGGTTTGTCAAAAAGAGCGTCGAACACCAAACTCTTTTTTTTTTAATTTAATAATTTTATTTTAATTACTATCGGGTGCTAAAAAGATATTCAGGATACTGACTTGTACTGAAAAAAATACTTCATGATCTTGAAAATTATTTTAAGATCTGACAAAATATTTTAGAGTACTAACTGGTACTAAAAAGATACTTTGAGAATACTGCATGGTATAGAAAAAAAATATTTCATGACCATGAAAAATTATTTTAGAATCTTAAAAAAATAAGTTGAAGTATGTTTTTAGTACAAGTTATTTTAGAATCTTAAAAGAATAAGTTGAAGTATGTTTTTACTACCAGTCAGTACCTTGAAATATTTTTCAGTACTAGTCAGTATCCTTTTAATACCAGTCAATAGCTTGAAATATTTTTTCAAGATCCTAAAATAATTTTTTGAAATATTTTTTCAAGATCCTAAAATAATTTTTCAAGATTATGAAGTATTTTTTCTGTACCAGTGAGTATCTTAAAAGTACTTTTTAGTACCAATCACTACCCCGAAATATTTTTTCAATGTCAATCAATATTTTTTCAGTATCAATCAGTATCCTTTTAGTTGCATGATTATGAAGTATTTTTTCTGCACCATTCAGTATCCTTTTAATACTAGTTAATACCTAAAATATTTTTTCAAGATCCTGTTAGGTGCTTTTCTTGACAAAGCACATGTGTATTTTCACATTTTTGAAATACTACGTCATCGTCCAGTCAGCAAAAAAGTCAAACTTAACGGTCAAAGACAAACTTAATGGTCAAACGATATTTTTGACCCTAATTTGTAACCACGTGTGCATTTTTGCACCTAAAAAAAGCACTTGCTAATGGGCACTCCTTAGGAAAAAAAAACATATTTGTACTTTTGCACCTTAACCCAAAATTAAAATCAAAATTACTAAAAATATGGAAAATGCTAAATTACAAAATTTGGGCAATACTAAAATATATAAATTACAAAAGTATCAAGCTGCATCATCAAATGAATTGTAAAGATCCAGCAAATAGATAGAATAGTTTTTGTCATCCAGAGTCTATGCTATATTTAATATTTCCCATAAGGCATCAAAATACTACCCAAAAAAAATAAAGAAAGAAACAAATACCAGCAAGATGCAATGAAAGAAACAATCTAGCGAAGATAGATATTGTAATTTAAACAAATACAATTCGAGATGAACATTAATAAAGATTTAGAGCTATTCAGTAAAACCCTTACACAAAACATATCATATTACAATCATTCACTAACCATAGCAACAACCATATCAATAACAAATAAAACCATTCTACAACTCTTACAATAAAACCATTAATCATTGTTCAAGAATATCTAGAGAAGGCGAACCATAAAGCGTAGCCAGCTTATCAAGTACTCCTTCTTCTCTAAGAATGCAACAAACATTTCCCGATTAACCTTGTCGCGCATAAGGGTGGCACATTGGTTTCGAAAATTTTCATCACATTGGACTTCCTCAAGGGCAAGCAATTCAGACATCACATTTTTTATGTTGTGAGCATGGATATCAATACATCTTTCTGCCCTTCCTTGGGATGTAGTTGCTATGATGCTCATGGCATCAGGAATTTGTTTAGAAGCTGGAATTTTTTGTTTTTTCTTATGAATTGGCCCTTCTCCTCTCTTCCTCTTGGAATGGCTTCCTGAAGTAGTAGGAACTATTGGTGGATTGTGTTCCGATAAGTTCATGTTTCCTAGATCAGCTGACACTCTTGTACTTGGTACTAGGTCAGCACCAACCTCCCCTGAGCCCTCTGCATCATCCATGGTTGGTCGGTAACAATCTTCCTCCTATGCCTAAGGTTGTTTGGCAGATAGTGAAAAAGAGAGAGAGCTTCAATAATCAATGAGTCTGTTGTCTATAAAAGAAACCCTAAAACCTATTTACATCATAACTAATAAAATTAATTCTGAAAATAAATAAATATTATCTTATATAAGTTACATAAAACTGTTGAACTCAACAGCAATTTACAAGTTTAGATCGGTTGGGCCCCGGTGGTTCGTTAGAGCCTAAACATACTTACAAACTCAAAAGGTATTTACAGATTATCTATTAACAATGTTTTTATATCAACAACGAGATTTGAAATGCTTATAAGCCAACTCTTTACTCAGAGGACCAACTTTTACCAATTGACCCAATCTTTATTGGCCACAAAACAAAGGTTTTAAAGCACAAATATAATAGACGTTTATCTTGTTTCCTTTTTAACCCAATGGTATATCATTTAAGGTTCTGTAAGAATGGGGAAAAAAAGTAAAATTCAAGAGTCTACATCAAAATAAGTTAGTTCTAAACTGCTGTAACTTTTCAATATTAAATTGTCTGACAAAATAAAAACGCATGCATCAAACAGAAAACAGATGGAAATGGCTAGCCCTTTGTGACAGTTCATTGGAGATAAAAGAAGAGTAAAGAACAGATAATTTAAATTATCAAAGAAAAATGATGAGGGAATTTATTTTTTTTAAAAAAAACATGAAGCATCAATCAAAGACTGTTGAAATAGAAGAGATCGAGTTATAAAAAGATGAAATATAACTCACAAGCTTATTCATGGCTGGAGAAACAGGCTCTCTTACCAGCTCTGTGGGAAGCGAGCTGTTATATATTGGTGTTCAGAAGAATTGTTAAAGAGGGCTTTTTCTCAAAAGCTCTTGTAATCTAATTAAATCCCTAAAATCAATGCTTCAAATATTCTCTTAATCGATGGTCCGAAAATCCGTGATTGAAATTTACTTTCCAAATTTGTTTTTGCTTTCTTGGAAACGAAGGTAATCGATTAAATTATTATTTTTTCGAGAGATAAAATCAATGAAATTAAATTAAAACAAATAGCTGAAATAGTTGGCATATACGCGTCATAAAAATGATCATCCAGATTAGATAAAACATCTAAAATAAAGATAATCTCTTAATTGACACTTTTTCAAAAAAATTAACTTTTCCTTAAAAAAATATCTTTTAAAAAATATTAAATCTGGACCATCCAGATTAGATCTAGACGGTCCAGATTGGCTAGGCACATGGTGCCACCGTAAGTGGTTCCTTATCTTTCCTTTTCTTAGACAAACTATTAGAATTTTAGCAAAAAAATTATTTATAAAAAAAATTTGGCAAAAAAAAAAAAAACAAAAAGAAAAGAAAAGCGAGATAAATTATTAGAATCAATCACACAATATTCGTATTTATTAAGATTAAGTCTATAAGATGTCAACAATGATCAGAATTCAGGGGGGGGGGGGAAAATTATGATCAGAATTTATATTAGGAAAATCATCGCTATTACCAAAGTCAACATTTTTATCATATCAGATTTATATATTACTTTTTATTTTTTTTGGTATAAGATTTATATATATATATATTTTATACAAGTATAAGATTTATATATTATTAGTACATTGTAAACTTTTCCATTTAAGTAAGGGAGTTAGCCCTTCATAGGAAATTAATTTCAGTTAACCCTTAAAACTTTTTGAAACTTTATTACATGCCCAAAATCAAAACGAAATTAATTTTTGTGAGTAAAAAGACAATAATACCCTTCTTCTTCTTCTCTTTTTTTTTTTTCAAAAGAGCATTTACAAGATAAATAAAAGGATTTGAAAGAATAAGGGAATTAAAAACTTTTTCGCCTTTTACAAGGCAAATATGGAAATTCACAAGGCAAAAGAATCTAGTGAGTTAAAAATATCTTCCCATTGCCAAGCGCCTCGTAGCGCGATGGCACTAGGGCCAGCCTTAGGAGCTGGCCTTCCCCCTTATCCAGGATTCAAGCCCTGCCTCCCCCTCCCCCCATTGGCTGTATATAAAAAAAAAATCTCATTTACAAGACAAATAAAGGAATTTAAATAAACCTAAGGAGTTATAAACATTGGGTTAGACGATATTTTTGCCCCGAAAGTTTTCATTGCAAGACAATTTTGCCCTATGAGTTTTTTGGGAGGCAATTTTGACTAAAAGTACAAAAATTGGACTAATTTTGTTCTGACTGTTATCCTAGTTAATTTTGACCGTTAGTCGACCAAATATGCTAAGTTGGCAGGTCATATATCATCTACGTTATTGTTGTTAAAGTATAAATTTGCCTCGAAAGTTCTAAGCCAAACTTTGAAAAAGATGAAGTAGATGACACATAGACAATTGGTGCAAATTTGCACTATTATAAAAATGATATGGATGAGATGTGGACTGTTAGCTCAATATATTTAACCAATTAACGACAAAAATTAATTTGGATAACATTTAGGGAAAAATTGCCCCTTAGTAAAAACTATCGAGGCAAAAATTGTCCCTTAACCCAAAAATATTTTAGCCATTTCTAGATAAATATAGGTATTTATAAGACAAATAAGACAATTCACAAGACGAATAAAGTAAGGATATCATTGTCTTTTCACCCACAAAAAATCAATTTCATTTTGACTGTGGAGTGCAATGAAGTTTCAGAAAGTTTTGGGGGTTGATTAAAATAAATTTGCTATCTAGGGGCTAACTGAAATTTTCCCAATATCATTTTGTCTTTTTATCAAAAAAAAAGAAAAGAAAAGAAAAGAAAAAATCTGTACAAGTTTCAAGGTTATTTTGTGAGGAGGGGTAAGGCCAAGAAGAGAGGAGGATCGGAAAGGATCATAAAAGAGCATAAACAATGAAGAGTAGTGGGTTGAGACACCAACAACCTATTGCGATGCTCAGTCTGTTAAAAATAGAAGCCCACCTGGACAAGTCGATTGATCAGAATGATGGTGCCTTGTAAGAGATGATGAAAACCATTGTTATGCAATTAGATCAAGGTATTATTCAAACAAATTAAAACTTCCTTGGTGACAGGGCATGTACAAATAAAATGAAGAAAGGCTTCTTCAGCCTGACAACCAAATAAATATTGACCACTGACATTTAAATGATGCAGTTGAAGATTGTCAGATGATGGAAAAACACTTTGCAATAACTCCCAGATCAAGAGAAGATATTTAACTCATGAGGAAATTGACCATAGGAATTTCCAAAAGGCATCCCTAGCACCTCATTAATTTGCCTTGATTAATGAGCACTAGTGCAAAAAAGGCTTTTAAGACCGGACAAAACAGCCTCGTAAGAGCGGACGAACGGCCGGTCTTGTTCCAGCCTGTATTAAAAGTCTACATATAAGACCGGACAAATCCAGTCTTAAAAGTCTACATATTTTAAACCGGACATTTAAAACATTCGGTCTTAAAATTTGTACTAAATGAACATGAAATAGTTTGATTTGGTCGGTCCAAAAACTCAACTTTTAAGACCGGCCTAAAATTAGTCCGCTCTTAAAAATATCAGACTTTTAAGACCGGACAAAAATAAATATGGTCTTAAAGTTAGCGACTTCTAAGACCGACTAATCATACGCGGTCTTAAAAGAATGACTTTTAAGACCGGATGATAATTACGTCCGGTCTTAAAAATTTTCCTTTAAGACCGGACTTTTAAATATAACATAACGGTCTTAAAAAAGCCAACTTTTAAGACCGGCTTAAAATGACCTTTAAGACCTGTCATATAATTACATCCGGTCTTAAAAGTCAAACACATAAGACGGGCTTATTTATTTCCAATCTAAATTTTCCCAAATTTTTCCCTGCTGTTGTTCCTGCTACTATATATATACACAAATCCACTACTCAATCTAGCACATAAAAGTCGATACTTTAAGCTACAAGCATCGACGGACTTAGGGGGGCTAGGGGTGGCCCCCGTCCCCCCTAAAAGTTCCAACGTGTGTGTATCCTATATAGAAATAAAAAGGGTTTGGTTTAATGTGTCTGTACATATATTGTGGGGAGAATATTTCAACAAAGTAATAGAAAGTGAGGCCTGACTTAGCTTATAGTGCAGAAGAGAACAAGCGTTTTCTAGAAAGAGTCATTCTTCTGCAATAGTGGTACTGCCGCCATATATATCACAGGTATCACTACACAGTGCACACCAAATTATATATCTTTTAATATATGATGGTGAGTTTAAAAATAAAAAAGTGATAATAATTATTGAAAGAAAACATATTTAAATTTGTTGACTTGGATTTATTCCGCTGATGATAGATGAAAGGGGTAATATATATATATATATCTATCTATCTATCTATCTATCTATCTATCTATATCTATAATAACTACTGAAAAATCTTTCTCTGTTATAAAGATAATCAAAAACTGACTTCGGAATAGAATGGAAGACCAATTTCTCGATGATTCTTTGATTACATACATTTTAAAAAAAATTGTTTTGAGTTTTAGCACGGATTTAATTATAGATGAGTTTAACAATATAAAAACACGCAAAGAGTCAAGTGAAGTGATCTTAATTTCTGTAATATATTTCTTTTAAATTTGTGTATATTAAGTCTGTATTGTATTTTAAGTACTTTTATTTATGATACAATATTTTTTATTTTCGCCCTAGTCATTAAAATTCCTGCGTCCGTCCCTGGCTACAAGCTATGAACAATTATTTGAATAAATTGAATTGGAAAAATGATACAAATATTATTCACCATGAGTTATTTGGCCTCTTAATTAATCTACAACACCAAAGTTAATTCATACATCCAATAAGATAACTTACTTACAAATACAATAAGTTACAAATACAACATAGATGCGCCCAAAATAATATTCACCATGCCTTCATCATCTGATTCCCATGCCACCCAACAACGTAACATCCTCTTTTATATAATGATCGGATCCTGCCACAAAAATAAAACAAGGAACAAACTTCATAGTCAAAGACATTTTATGAACATAGAAGGAATAATATATATAGTTAAAGCCTTAAAGTAGTCAAATAAATATGCATATATATGAATATTACCTTATGAATTGACTCTTTTATAAAGTGATATCTTCCCATATCCCTTCTTGATGATCACTTCTTATGCCGGGTTCATTATCCACTTCATCTTCTTCGTTCATGTCCGGTAGACCCCTTGAAAAAGGTGTACTCTCAGGAATACCATAATTTGAATTTTCCTCATCAATATCAATGACCCTATTTCCTTGAAGAGCTATAGACCACATTTTATTTTCTTGATCGGTGATATAGAACACTTGTTGCGCCTGGTCTGCCATAATAAAAGGTTCATCTCCAAAACTTCTACCATTGACATCGATTAATGTAAATCCTAGCCGATCGATCCGAACACCATTATTGACATCAACCCACTTGCATTTGAAAATGGGAAATCTAATTTTCACATAGTCCACCTCCCATATCTCTTCAATAACCCCATAATTTGGCATGACTGCCAATAAAGGGCTTTTGTCTTTCGAACTGGAGAAGTGCATAGATTTAGCCTCTAACATAACACCACTGTTCTGGACTGTGCTCCTATCATCCAAGGACTTCGTGTAAAATGTATAACCATTGATCACATACGAATTCCAACTTATGACATCAACCTCAGGACCACGTGCTAACCATTTGAGGATATCAGAAACACATTCCTCCCCCTCGACCTTTCGTTTGAACCAGTATGCAAAAGTTCTGTTATGCTCCCTAATCAACCTTTGTTCAGTCATTCGAGGATTTTCTTTCCTCACAGCTTCTTTATGTGCAGCTATGCTGGCTTGAACTTCATCAACATTATTCAAGATGTATAAGTGGACTTGTGACAATTCATCAGGATCCACAGTCTTTACTGAAGCCCCTCGCCTACCCCCTCCAGCATGATGACGTTTTGGAAGCCCAATATGTCTTACTTTGGCCAAATAATTTTGACAAAATTCCATGGCTTCTTCAGAAACATATTTCTGAACAATCGATGCTTCTGGACGGTATGCATTCTTCACGTACCCTTTAAGGAATTTCATAGATCTTTCAATTGGGTACATCCACCGTAAATGGATAGGGCCGTACAACTTTATCTCCTCACTGGATGAACAATTAGATGAACCATGATGTCAAAAAATGTAGGAACAAAAAGCTTCTCAAGGTGGCACAAGATAAGATGTCCTTCATTCTCTAATTCATCCAACTTTTCAATGTCGAAAACTTTAGAACAAACCGCATTGAAGAAGACACAAAGTCTAGTCAAAACAACCCGAAGGTCATATTCAGCGATGCCTCGAATAGCTATTGGGAGTAGCTGTTGCATCAAGACATGACAATCATGCGATTTTCGGCCTACTAATTTCAAGTCCTTCATCGATACAAGCCTCTTAAAATTTGAAGAATACCCCGAGGAAACTTTTGTGCCATGTAAATGACAGAGAATTTGCCGCGTTCTCCCAAAATAACTAGGATTGAAAGATTTTGTAATATAGTGTAACCTGGGTCGTTTCTTCGATGAATTCACAGCAGGTTTGATTGGCAACAGCGAAACAAAAACAGAATGATAAAATGGGGGAATTTTAATTCGAAAGGAATAAAAACGTAACTAAACAGAGACAAAACGAAACTAAACAGAGACCAAACAGAGGATTAAAGGATTTAACAGAAACAGATTAACAACGATCAACCCAACATTTTGATTCCAGAAACGTTCTTCATTGAGCGAAAAATAAATGAACTCGCGTTTGGCTCTGGATGAACCGAAATCTCTGCGTTCATCCAGAAATCCCTCGACTAAACGATCGCCTAGAATATGTCCGAACAGTGGCGTCCCACTATACAATCGCACAGCAAACTTTAAACCTAGTTCGAACTTAGTCCTTGGGATGAACCAAACCGAATATTTAATCTAATATTCGAACTATTTTTAGAAATCGAATCCGATAGATGAAAACAGAAACGAGAAACGTTACTGATTAAACACAAGCTCTCTGAACGAGTCATGGAATCTTCAACGTTGGGTTAATCACAGATATTTAACCAAGCATGGCTAGAAAAGATGAAGAAAAGATGATGAACGCGAAGAACATTGAAGAACAGTTGAGAGAAAATGAAAGCTTTTGTTTTGATCCACTAAAACATAAAAAACATGAATGAAAAAGTGTTTGTGGCTATTGCCACACTTAAAGTTAACCTAATTGGGAAATGGGTTCAGCCTAAAAACGAAAATAAAATAATATGGGCTTTAATTACAAAATGCGAGCCCAAAATAAAACCCAAAAATACATATGCTTTGGCTCCAAAATCGACCGCCCTCTTGTCCGAATTTGCTCTTCATGTCTTCATAACAATTGTAGCTCTCTGAATCATCTAAAATATGAGACAAAAATGAGGCAAATCCGATGTCTGGTTCAAGAGTTATGGTTAAAATAGTGAAGCAATGTAAATCTGGAATTTTCCCTATGAAAAATGGCTAAAATAAATCCAAAGGCCCAAAGCCCAAATAGATATAAAAGCTACTATTTATTAGCCAAAGAGTCCTAAATTATTAATCAAGAGGCAAAAAGTAGTGTATGAAATATTCAATTATCAAACTCCCCCACACTTATCTTTTTGCACTCCTGAGCAAAATTCAAAGCAAAAGACCTAAAGGAGGAACTCTTCTTTTCCAACAATTGCTAACAATGCAAAAATTGAATAAGGGACACAAAGCTCCAAAAGATCAATCGATCAAGACCACAATCCCTTCATCTCAAATCACAATTCATGGTAATCTCATCAATGATGCTAATCACAAAAGATGGTTTCTCAATTGATGCGCTCAATCAATCTCTCAAGTGTTTATCTCAAGTGTAATAAGGTACATAAGTGTATCGCTCAAATTCTACCCAAGAAATTTGTTCTACCATAAGCTTGCTCAATTTCTACGTCTCCACCACTCATAACACATGCATGCACAATTCAAGAGAGCTCGTTATTAAAGGTTGTAATGGGGTTAGGGTGAAGGTAGGTAAGAGTATGGAATGAGAGGCTAAGCACCAATGAAATTAAAAAGAGCACTAATTAACTCAATCATTCTCTATGTATGAAAACTTTTATTTAACCCAAATATATCCTTTCTTTCTATGTATTTATTATTATTATTATTTCTTTTTTTCTTTCTTTCTTTCTTTCCTTTTTCTCTTTCTGCTTTTCTTTCTTTTCTTTTTCTTTTTCTTTTTTTTTCTTTCTCCCTTTCTTTTTTTTTTCTTTTTGATTTTTTTTGTTTTGTTTTTTTAAGACGAAGAACTATGCTATATACATGGTCACAATGACAAAATCAAATATCTCCCCCCCACACTTAAACTGTTGCACTCCTGAGCAACCCCCACACTTAAACACAAAATCAAGGTAAACCAATGCTCAATAAATTTTCAAGGTGCGGAATAAAATGGTTTTACGCTTAGGCTTGTAATGTGGCTTAGAAAAGAATGGGCAAAAAGGCACAAGTGGGTTATCAAGTGAATCATAATGCAAGGGAAAGGCTATTTGGCCAAAGTGGAGAAAATAAAAGAAAGAAAACAAGCTTCCATCATACGTATGCACATAAGTGAAAAATGTAGCTTCAAAAAGAAAAGGAGCAAGTTCTAGAGAATGCAAATCATGAGCAGATGCACACATGAATGAAGGAATGGCAAAAGATGGATTCCATTCATGCAGGCCCAAAACCTCACAAGGTCAATACCAACTTAAGCAATCAACCACATCAAATCAACCACCAAAGCATGTAATTGAAGAGTCAAGAATTGCAGACCAGACATAATGATCCATTAAAACCAACATGTCCAAGTTTATAATATGTAGCAATCATAGAAAGAGAGTCTGTATTATTTCAAAAAGCAAGCAGAAAAAGGAAAACAAATAAAAGAGAAGGAGGAAGAAGAAAGAAGAATACTCCCCAAGGGGTTTATGGAGGATAAGTGGCATCAATGAGGAGAATCTCCGCTTCCTCAGGCTGCTGCTGGGATCCCTCATGAAATGGCTTGAGGCGATGCCCATTGACCTTAAAGGCTTGTCCTGTGGCTGGATCACACAACTCAACAACGCCAAATGGAAATATGTTAGTGATCTCAAAAGGGCCATCCCATCTAGATCGAAGCTTACCAGGCATAAACTTTAAACAGGAGTTAAACAGAAGAACTTTTTGGCCCACAGAAAACTCCTTCCTCAGGATGTGTTTATCATGGAATGCCTTAGTCTTTTCCTTGTATAACCGCGAGCTCTCATAAGCATCCAATCTAAGCTTATCCAACTCTTGCAATTGTAGCTTCCGCTCTATCCCAGACTTAGCCAAATCCATGTTACACTGCTTAATGGCCCAATAGGCTTGATGCTCCAACTCAACCGGAAGATGACATGCCTTACCAAAGACAAGCCGATAAGGAGACATCCCAATCAGAGTCTTGTAGGCGGTGCGATATGCCCACAAAGCATCACCTAGTCGCTTACTCCAATCGTTCCGGGTAGAGTTAACAGTCTTCTGAAGGATTTGCTTAATCTCTCTGTTTGAGACTTCAGCTTGGCCGTTGGTCTGAGGATGGTATGCTGTGGAGACCTTGTGGAGCACTCCATACTTGCGTAGCAAGGCACCCATGCTTCGGTTGCAAAAATGGGATCCCTGGTCACTGATAATGGCTCTAGGGACACCAAACCTGCAAAAAATGTTAGACCTAACAAAATCCACCACCATAGAAGAATCATTAGTCCGGGTGGCTTTCACCTCAACCCATTTCGAGACATAATCAATAGCTAGCAGGATGTAAGTATAACCATAGGAAGCAGGAAATGGACCCATAAAATCAATACCCCAAACATCAAAGATCTCACAAAACAATATAGGGTTCTGAGGCATCTCATGCCTACGGGAAATACTCCCTGCTCTCTGACAGTTATCACATGACTTACAAAACATATGGCAATCATGAAACAAGGAAGGCCAAAATAATCCACTGTCTAACACTTTCCTAGCAGTTCTTTAGGGTCCAAAGTGACCACCACAAGCAGAAGCATGAGCAAAATGCAATATAGAGTGAAACTCATGATCAGACACACATCTCCTAACTACTTGGTCACTACAAAATTTCCACAGATAAGGCTCATCCCAAACATAATATTTAGATTCACTCTTTAGTTTAAGGGTTCGGGCCTTAGTGGAATCGACAGGCAAAACACCAGCTACCAAGTAGTTAACCAGATCAGCATACCATGGAAGCTTACCTTGCAGCTGTAGAAGCTGCTCATCAGGGAAATCATCCCAAATAGAAGAGGGGTGAGAAGGGGAATGGGTGATGCGACTCAAGTGGTCAGCTACCCAGTTTGCTGCTCCACTTCGGTCTCGAATGTCAACATCGAACTCTTGGAGCAAGAGCATCCATCGGATGAGCCGTGGCTTAGCATCTTCCTTTTTCAGAAGAAATTTCAACGCTGCATGGTCAGAAAATACAACTACTCTACTTGCTAGCAGGTATGATCTAAACTTATCAAAAGCAAATACAATAGCCAACAACTCCTTTTCAGTAGTGGTGTAATTAGACTGGGCAAGATCCAAAGTCTTAGAGGCATATGCAATCACATGAGCTGCTCTGTCAACCCATTGTCCCAAGATAGCACCAACCACATAGTTGGAAGCATCACACATCAACTCAAATGGAAGGCACCAATCAAGGGGTTGGATCACTGGAGCTGTAGTCAGGCAACGCTTCAAGTGATCGAAGGCCGCCTTGCACTCATCATCAAATACAAAGTCGGTGTCCTTATGCAGAAGGTTGGACAAGGGTCGAGCAATCTTGCTGAAATCTCGAATGAAGCGCTGATAGAAACCTGCATGACCAAGAAAAGAACGAACTTCCCGCATAGATGCGGGGTAAGGCAAAGCAGTAATTACATCTATCTTAGCAGGGCCTACCTCAATCCCTTTCCTAGACACTATGTGTCCCAAGACTATACCCGACTCAACCATGAAGTGACACTTCTCATAATTCAGCACAAGATTAGACTCAATGCATCTATGCAAAACTCTAGACAGATTAGCTAAGCATGCATCAAAGTCAGACCCATATACAGTGAAATCATCCATAAAAACCTCCATGCAGTCCTCTAGAAACTCAGAGAAAATGCTTACCATACAACGCTGAAAGGTGCCAGGTGTGTTGCAAAGGCCAAAAGGCATTCTTCGGTAGGCATATGTTCCAAAGGGGCATGTGAAGGTAGTCTTCTCCTGGTCCTCAGGAGCAATATGGATCTGGAAGTATCCGGAGTAGCCATCCAAGAAGCAGTAGTGAGACTTACCAGCCAATCGCTCTAACATCTGATCAATGAAAGGTAAAGGGTAATGATCCTTGCAAGTGGCTTGGTTGAGTTTCCTATAGTCGATGCAAACTCTCCAACTATTCTGAACTCGAGTAGGGATGAGCTCATTCTTCTGATTGGCTACCACAGTGACTCCGGACTTCTTAGGAACCACTTGGATCGGGCTAACCCACTGGCTATCAGAAATGGGATAGATGATACCAGCTTGCAGAAGCTTAGTGACCTCCTTTTTCACCACATCAAGGATAAGAGGATTAAGGCGTCTCTGGGGTTGCCTCACTGACTTAGAATCCTCTTCCAATAGGATTCGATGCATACACATGGAAGGGCTGATGCCAACAATGTCAGCTAATGTCCACCCAATGGCTTTCTTGTTGGCCCTCAATAAGCTTAGCAGCTTCTCTTCTTGGTCGGAAGAAGATTATTTGCCACAATGACTGGCAACTGTTCATCCACCTCTAGAAATGCATACTTCAGGTGATCTGGAAGGGATTTCAACTCAAGCTTGAGTGGTTGCTCAATCGAGGGAAGAAGCTTGGGTGGTTGTTGCAACAATTCTGATTTCATCACACTAGAGATACCTGAAACCACATTCAAAGAAGCAGAAGAACTAGGTCTATCCAGCTCAATGTTAACATCAGAAGTTAGCTTATCAAAATCAGAGTCAAACTCATCAAAATCAGAATCAGGATGCACATTAGGATCAGGATGAAGCTCAAACTCAGAATCAATATCAGAATCCACATGCAATGCAGAATCACCAAGCAAGCCAGAATCGCCAAATAGTGAAGCCTTAACCAAGTTAGTGCAAACAGAGCACCATTCATTATCAGCACATGCACAAATGGCATAATCACTCTCAGAGGATAAATCAGGATAATCAGAACACCAATCAGCAAGAACATCATCCACAGCATCATCAATAACATCAATGCAGAAAACAGAATGCTCTTCCCTAGGATGTTTCATGGCATCAAAGATATTGAAATTCACAGATATATCACCAAACTCCATGGAAAGAGTATCAGAATACATATCTATCTTAGTCCTAGCTGTTTTCATGAAAGGCCGTCCTAGAATGATTGGTGACCTACTATTGGGAGACTCATCCTCCATCTCTAAGATGTAAAAATCAGCAGGAAATATCAGTTCATTAACCTTGACTAATACATCTTCAACTACACCAGAAGGATGAACATTGCTCCTATTAGCTAGCTGAACAATAACACCAGTAGGACGTAAAGGACCAAGACCAAGAGATTTATAAACAGATGCAGGCATGACATTAATAGAAGCACCTAAATCTAGCATGCAATCATCAAATCTATAGCTACCAAAACAGCAAGGGATAGAAAACATCCCTGGATCCTTGCACTTGCGAGGCATTGTAGGCTGGATGAGTGGTGATACATTCTGGTTCAAACTCACTCGTTCCCCCTTCAGTCGCCTCTTGTTGGTGCACAACTCCTTCAAAAACTTGGCATACTTTGGGATTTGCTTGATTGCATCTAAGAGAGGAATGTTGATCTCTACTCTTCTGAATGTTTCAAGTATATCCTTCTCTTGTGCTTTTTCTACCAACTTATTGGATTGAACCGCTCTCTGAGGGAAGGGAAGTGGGATGGGGATGTCCTCCTCTTCACCTTGCTGCATTGCCTTTTCATTGTTAGAGTCAATCTTCACATTTTCTGACTCTCTTTCTGATGTGGAAGTCACATCTGCAGCTAGTTTGGGCTCCTCTAATTGTTTGCCAGACCGTAGTGAGATAGCACTCACATTACCCTTAGGATTGGGGATGGTTTGGGAAGGAAGAGTGTTGGATCTCGGAGGTTGAAGATGGTTCAATGATGTTGCCAACTGTCCAATCTGTGTTTGCAAACCCTGAATGGCAGTGTCAGTTTGCTGTTAGCGCTGGGATGTTTGCTGCTGGAACTGCATATTGGCTGCGACAAATTGCTTCATCATATCCTCAAGTGAGAGACTACCACTACCACTGCTACTAGCCTGCTGTTGTGTTGCCTGTGGAGGTGCACATATGGCTGGTTGAGGGGGTGCTGCTGGCAAAGGCAAAGGAGGAGCAGATTGCTATTGGAAGTTCTGTGGTCTGTACTGTCTCTGTTGGTAATTCCCAGAATTTTGCTGATATTGGTTACCCTGGTCCTGATTCTGGTTCCAACGGAAATTGGGGTGATTTCTCCAACCCGGATTGCAGGTATTGGAGTAGGCATTATTCTGCTGGTATTGTGGCTTTCCTGGAAAAACACCCATTGCAGCTACTGATTGGTCTTGATAGGTAGGATCATGCAAAGTAGGGCAAGAATCAGTAGGATTATAAGGGTCAGAACAAAACCCACAGGAGGACCCAATCTGAGGAGGAGAAGACTGGATTGTCTGTGTCACTGCCAACTGCCTCACAAGGGAGGTCAGATCATCAAGTCTAGTCTCTAATCTCTGAGAATCGTACTGGGCTGGAGGTGTTTGAATCTGGTAAACAGGAGTACTATTGGCCCTGGTGCCAAATTGCTGAGAATTGGCAGCCATAGTAGATATCAACTCCCGGGCCTCTTCAGGTGTCTTTCTATCTAAGGCTCCACCACTAGATGCATCCACAAAACTTTTATCCAACGGCAACAAACCAGAATAGAAATATGTAATGAGAAGCTGGTCTGAAATCTGGTGGTGTGGACAGCTAGCACACAATCGCTTGAATCTCTCCCAATACTCATACATGTTGTCCCCGTTGACTTGTTTGACACTAGTGATCTCCTTCTGAATAGCAATGGCTTTTGAGGATGGGAAGAACCTCACTAAGAATAACTTCTGCATATCATTCCAACTACCAATAGATGCTGGTTGCAAATTGTATAGCCAATCCTTAGCGACACCATCTAGGGAAAATGGAAAAGCTCTCAGCTTAATGTGGTCTTCATCAATTGCTTGAGGTTTCATTGTGCTGCATACCACATGGAACTCCTTTAGATGCCTATGAGGACATTCACCTGCAAGACCATGAAACTTGGGCAACAAATGGATAAGACCAGATTTCAATTCAAAGTTAGTAGCAAGTTCAGGATATTGAATACATAAATTCTGATTGCCCACATCAGGGGTAGCTAATTCTCTCAAGGTAGGATGATCTGCTTGTTCTGCCATATTTTCTGAGTTAGCAAAATTGCTAGTAGAATCAGTGAAAACAACAAGACTATCAGAAGTACTAACAGAAACACAATCAGAAAGATCAACAGAGTGGACACAATCGGAGTGGTCACAATCAGATTCACGTTCAATGTCCAATTCATTGTTAATCCCACGACTTAGCCTAACAACTCTTCTAGCAGTAAGAATTGTTCTTTCTATTTCAGGATCAAATGGCAACAAGTCTTCTGGGTTGACAGTGCTCCTAGTACTCATGCAGCATAATCACAAGGCAGAATTTGTAGAAAATCCAAAATCACAAAAATGCCACTGTAAACTTAGAATTACAAAAATGCCACGCTAAAAGTGGTAAAAAGTAGAAAAACACTAAGACACATAAAAGCAAACACTAAGAAAACAAGAACCTATGGTAGAAATTGACCAAAATAAATCCCGAAACACTATCAAATGATTTTTAAAATTTATGGGACTTGGACAGGGCAATTCCTAGACCATTGGGGAACCCAAAAATGTAATAAAAAACTTAAAAAATTGAAAAAGTGGTCTAAACGATGGAATTTGGCTTATATCTCAAGACCATAGTGCTTTAGCACTGTGTCCTATCCTAAATGCCATTTTCCTTCAGCTCACCAAAAATCAGCCCAATCGGAGTAAGTCAAACAATTGCAAAAATACCCGATATATCTTGTCGAGACCAAAAAACAGTAAAAACAGGGTCTAAACGATAGAATTTGGGCAAAATAGGTGAGACCTCACTTCCCTTTAGGGAAGTGACTCTTGCTTAGAATGCCCAATTCCTTGTGAATAAGACCTGAGTTGAGTGATTTGAGTCAGAAAAATTTCTGTCCAGCCACCCGAACCACCAAAACTACCGAAACAAAACTATTTACACTACTGTTACTAATCAAACCGATGCAAATTCCCCAGCAGCGGCGCCATAATTTTGACAGAGAATTTGCCGTCTTCTCCCAAAATAACCAGGATTGAAAGATTTTGTAGTATAGTGTAACCTGGGTCGTTTCTCCGATGAATTCATAGCGGGTTTGATTGGCAATAGCGAAACAGAAACAGAATGATAAAATGGGGGAATTTTAATTCGAAAGGAATAAAAACATAACTAAATAGAGACAAAACGAAACTAAACAGAGACCAAATAGAGGATTAAAGGATTTAACAGAAACAGATTAACAACGATCAACCCAACATTTTGATTCCAGAAACGTTCTTCATTGAGTGAAAAATAAATGAACTCACGTTTGGCTTTGGATGAACCGAAATCTCTGCGTTCATCCAGAAATCCCTCGACTAGACGATCGCCTAGAATATGTCCGAACAGTGGCGTCCCATTATACAATCGCACAGCAAACTTTAAACCTAGTTCGAACTTAGTCCTTGGGATGAACCAAACCGAATATTTAATCTAATATTCGAAGTATTTTCAGAAATCGAATCCGATAGATGAAAACAGAAACGAGAAACGTTACCAATTAAACACAAGCTCTCTGAACGAGTCATGGAATCTTCAACGTTGGGTTAATCACAGATATTTAGCCAAGCATGGCTAGAAAAGATGAAGAAAAGATGATGAACGCGAAGAACATTGAAGAACAGTTGAGAGAAAATGAAAGCTTTTGTTTTGATCCACTAAAACATAAAAAACATGAATGAAAAAGTGTTTGTGGTTGCTGCCACACTTAAAGTTAACCTAATTGGGAAATGGGTTCAGCCCAAAAACGAAAATAAAATAATATGGGCTTTAATTACAAAATTCGAGCCCAAAATAAAACCCAAAAATACATATGCTTCGGCTCCAAAATCGACCGCCCTCTTGTCCGAATTTGCTCTTCATGTCTTCATAACAATTGTAGCTCTCTGAATCATCTGAAATATGAGATAAAAATGAGGCAAATCCGATGTCTGGTTCAAGAGTTATGGTTAAAATAGTGAAGCAATGTAAATCTGGAATTTTCACTATGAAAAATGGCTAAAATAAATCCAAAGGCCCAAAGCCCAAATAGATATAAAAGCCACTATTTATTAGCCAAAGAGTCCTAAATTATTAATCAAGAGGCAAAAAGTAGTGTATGAAATATTCAATTATCAGTAAACACTCACAAAAACTACGTTTCTCATCCTTAGACAAAGTATGAGAAGCCAGGGGACAATAAGTTCTCATCCCATACGGCCTTGGATGTAGCTCTTCACGTATTCTCATTGCTTGCAAATCCAATCTTGCGTTCACACCATCCTTGGAACTGCCTTGTATGTTGAGAAGCGTGCCAACAATGCTATCACATACGTTTTTCTCCACATGCTTGACATCGATACAGTGTCTCACATCAAGATTGCGCCAATAGGGAAGATCGAAGAATACAGATCTATTTTTCCATATATTTGTATCTTTTCTACTCTTGGATGTCTTGCCGAAGATGACATTGATATTTTTTACCTTCTCATAAACTTGCTCCCCAGTCAATGGCACCGGAGCATCTTCATATTCTTGGCTACCAAAGAAGGCTTTCTTTAATCGACGATATGGGTGGCCCCGCCTAAGAAATCTCCTTTGTCCAAGGTAAACTGTCTTTTTTCCATGTTGGAGTTGATGGTAGCATGTGCCTTCTTCACAAACCTGACATGCTTTATGGCCCTTTACACTATACCCTGACAAGTTACCATATGCTAGGAAGTCGTTTATAGTATAGAATATCATGGCTCGCAATTTGAATACCTCCTTCTTGAAAGAGTCAAAAACATCCACACCTTCTTCCCATAACTCCTTCAAGTCTTCGATCAAGGGCTAAAGGTAAACATCAATGTCATTTCTGGGTTGTTTTGGTCCCGAAATCAACATAGACAGCATGATGTACTTTCTCTTCATGCATAACATAGGAGATAAGTTGTAAATAATGAGGAGTATAGGCCATGAACTATGTACGCTGCTAAGGCTTCAATATGGATTCATGCCATCCGTGCTAAGGGCAAGCCTAAGGTTCCTAGGTTCTTCGCCGAAGTTGGGAAATAATTGATCGATTTTCTTCCATTGAGAAGAATCGGCTGGATGACGAAGCTTTCCATCAGAAATCCTCTCATCTGCATGCCACCGCAAATGTTTTGCATCATTTTCATTTGCAAACAACCTCTTGAACCTTGGTATGATTGGAAGATACCACAACACTTTTGCAGGCCCCTTATTTGACTTGTACCTTGGGGTTTCACATATCGGACAATTCTGCTTCTCTTCAAACTCTTTTCTATACAATACGCGGTCATTCGGGCATGCATGGATCTTTTTGTACTCCATCCCCAGTGGACAAAGTATTTTCTTAGCATCATAGTATCGATGCGGCAACACATTATCATCCGGAAGCATGTCCTTAAAAGCCTCAAGCGTTTCAGAAAAACTCTTGTCGCTCAATCCATGACGTTCCTTCAAGCTTACCAATTTCAATACAGCGTTCAACAATTGGTATTTTTGACACCCTGGGTATAGCGGGGTCTCCCATCACTGCACATATTACCATATGCATGTGATTGTTGAAAGGCCTCTTCTCCTACATCACGAATAATGTCCTCTATGCGATCGTCCATATCCATGTCATTATCATCAAAGGCCACTTCCCCATGTTGAGACCCACTTGGTATTTTTTCACCATGCCATACCCATACTGTATAGGTCTTACAAAATCCCTGATAGATTAAATGTGTCCGTATAACTTCAGGACTTAGTCGCCTCTCATTCAAACATTTTACACAAGGGCAATAAAACTTCCCACTATCATCATTGGCATTTTGTTTAGCAAATTCAATAAAGTCCCTCACCCCATTCTGATATTCAACGCTCGTCCGTAAAGCATTTATCCAACTGTGATCCATAGTAGAATTCCTATGGACGGAAAGATTTAACATACGTATAATAAGGCAAAATAAATGCATAACGAAGAATCACTTTTGGTCATGAGAATATCACAGTGAAGCCAAACTAAAATACTCTCGAAGCAAAATAAATACATGACGAGGAAATTTAAATGCTTCGCATGAAGGTCTTGTGGACTCAGCTGTAGCATATAAATTCAAATACCAAATAAGAGTCTTTCTTCTCCCGCCACGAATGTTGATGTTGGAGACAGCAAGAGTACCCTAAAAACATTTGTTGGTCAGTTGGGTAGGTCTCAAGTGCAAATATAATCTTCAGAATAGAATATTCATTAACAACAGAGAAGCACACAAGAGCATTTCATCAATTTCGTTCAACTCAAGAAAAACCCAGAACGATAAGTAGGCAAACCATGAAGTTATATAACCGAAACACCTCTTACAGCTTGGTCTAAGTTTAGCTGAGGAACGAGGAAGTGATTGTCGAGAGAGCAACGCGAAGCACCGATGGAGCAACACACAACCACGGGAGACAGAACCTCCTCAGTAATCACTTTCGGCGCGACAAGAGAAATTCAGAGAGGGAAATTTAATTTCCCGCGCGACAGAGACTTGGTTTTATGTTTGGATTTTTTAAGACCGATTAATTATAAAGCATCCGGTCCTAAATATTTTATATTAAATTTTTAAGTGCTACTTTTAAGACCGAATTCTTATCCTGTCCAGTCCTATATATTTAAGACCGCAGTTTTATAATACTCCAGACCTAAGTTAATTTTCCAGAGAAAAGAGTATTGACTTTGGGCCTTTGGCGAGCGCAAAAAATTATCAATGCTATTAATTAATGCTACTATTAATTACTTGAAGAAAAAATTAAAAAGAGACAAGGTTATAGTTCTTAATTAATGCTATTCTTAATTAATGCTACTATTAATTACATTAACAAAAAATTTAAAAGAGACAAGCTTATGGTTCTTTATTAATGATATTCTTAAATAATGCTATTATTAATTACTTGAACAAAAAATTAAAAAGAGACAAGCTTATGGTTCTTAATTAATGCTATTATTAATTACTTGAATATTGCCGTACACATTGCCCCAAAAAAAATACAGAAAATTATCAAAGCTTGTTATCCTTCAAAGCCCAGGCAATATCGGCTTGAGCAGCATTAATCTCCCACCGGATATCAGCAAGTTCCCGTCTTATTCGTATCAGGTCGTTAGAGGAAAGAGAACGAGGGTCAGCAGTCGACGCACTGGGGCCAACTGGTTGGAGAGGTGGAGCAGGAACCTCTTCATGGTCGGAAGGCTGGAGGGGGGGTGCGGCAATGTCTTCATCATCGGAAATAACAATGGGTCCAACGACCCGAGACTCTTTTGTTTCAATCGAACGCACTCTTGATGGAGGAGGGACACCGTATAACGATCGAGGGAAGGCACGAGCATCACGAGTAAGAGCACCCCTACGAGCGGTTATCTTGTATCTAACCATGGTTTGAGCAGTACATTGGCGCAAAGAGGTATGAGGCGTTTATCAATAAAGGCAGAGCTAGAGGTAGTTTGGAGTTACGAGGAAGTGCGGAGTTAATAAGGAGTGTTAAGCACAGAGAGGTAAAGAGCAGACGAATGGTCTACACTTTACGAGCGAGTTTTATAAATATTATTTAATTTTTAAGATGAATTAATATTAAGATCGACCTTTTATAATTTCTCCGGTCCTAAAAGTATATTATTTATTTTTTTAACTGAATTAATTTTAAGACCGACCTTTTATCACTTCTCCGGTCCTATAAGTATATTATTTATTTTTTTAGTCAATTAAATTACTTTTAAGACCGATCTTTTATCAGTTTTCCGGTCTTAAAATTCATTTATTCAAGATTTAAATTTCCTAAAAAAAGTTCATCGTTTCAAATTCCGATAGCAGAGTCATATCCTTACACTCTATCAGATCTCTTCGGCTTCCAGATAAACTTCCCAACGTAACTAGGCGTCTCCTCGTATTCTGATGAACTATGCGTCTGCTCATTAAAGGTTCCGACGTTTCACTCCGGATGGGTTCTCTATTTAAAGCCGTTGTTACTTTACTTTCTTCACATTCTTCATCATCACTTCTACAATGGCTACTTCACCGCCCCAAGGTCCTCCACCACCACCAGGTCCTCCTTTTCCTCCTCCCGCTGGGCATAACAATCCTTACCCTCCTCCTCAACCTCCGAACCCAACCACCAAACAGCTGCTGTGCCACCTCCTGGCCCGCATCGATCATATAAATCGACGACAGGGCCAGCTTTTTCAGGTCTACCACGCCGTCAACAACAAGATCAACGCGATACTCGACGCCCACGACGTTGAGTACAATCCGTTAGATGACGACATCACCGACCCCTCCGACGACTCCCTCCCCTCCGACAACGATGGGGAGGAGTAAATATTTTTCTGTTTTTTTTTAAATCATGTACTCCGCTGCCCCCCATGGGGCAACATTAAAAAATATTTAATAAATTTGTTACTTTCCTATTTCGATCGCCTTTATCCTTCTGATCAGTACATTCTTTCTTTTTCCGACAAGGAGGAAAAAAACAAAACATTGTCCTTGTGTGTATGATCAACATTAAAAACTCGCACATTAAAATATCCAACAATATACAGTTAAGATCAGATCAACAAAACAAAAAGAACGTTAACCTTATTCGAATAAAAACAAACAGTGACAATTCTTCTCAAGGTTGGACCATCGTTGTCCTCGGTGTTACCTCGCCTGATTAGAAACAAAGTGCCCTTTTCAATATCTCTCATCTTTTTCCGACAAAAAGAAAAGGGACAAAGAAAAGGGAAACCGATAATCTAAATCTGGAAAGGTAACATCGACTACAATGAGGGACCTTGCTTGATCAGAACGCCAGAACCTCGGTTGCCTTGAACCCTAATTAATTAATTTGTCCGAAAAGCGAATCAACTCTATTTAAAGGAAGACTATTAGGAGTGGACAGGAAAAGGAGAAATGGTCTTAAAAGTGTCGAATACTTTTAGGACCGTCATTTTAAAAATACGGTCCTAAAATGAACGCCAGAACTTTCTAATTAATTTGTCCGAAAAGCGAATCAACTCTATTAAAGGAAGACTATTAGGAGCGGACGAAAAAAGGAGATACGGTCCTAAAAGTGTCGAATACTTTTAGGACCGTCATTTTAAAACATACGGTCCTAAATGTCTCACCAATATTTTGTCAATACTTTTAGGACCAGAAGTATACAACATGCGGTCCTAAAAGTCTCATATTATTTAACCGAAAACTTTTAGGACCGGAAGTTTACCCATATTCGGTCCTAAAGTCGCGAACTTGCTACATCATCCTGAACCTCAAAATTCAAGCGTACTAAATAGCTATATCCACCATCCAATTTCAGATACCCCAAAATGGACACAAGAAAATTGTTCAAAAAATTAAACAAATTTATCTATTGAATTTTACATTGCCTGTGTATTATTTACAAATTGATCGAAAAAATAATCAAATTTTACAGAATATTTACAAATGAATAACATCATTAATTATTGTCCCTGATCACTACTACTTAAGATCAGGTCATACAGATATTGACAAAACAATTCGCGTATGTGCTCTAGTTCAGCATCCGAAAAGGGGGCAGGGCATTGAAATATTTGTAACATCAAAGACACAAACTGAATTAATAACTTGCGCCCATATTTCAGATGTAATTCATTAAGCCAGAAACTTAATTAACTTGCGTGCATAATATATGTAACATCAAATATTTACCTTTGCAAATAATTTAGTTTCTCCTTTAGTGACAATATCATACATGTGTTTCATGATGTATTGGCCACATAGGTTGGACTCATGTGGTTGCCGACGAGTCTAAAAAGAAAAAGAAATATATAAGTAATATATATCTTATAACTAAGTTCACAAGGCAGTTGACAAGTTTATCAATATTATATTGTACCAACCTCTGGTCTGAGCCATTTAGGCTCTTTGGCCTTTGAAGGACGCTTTTTGAGTGCATCGATTTGGAAGGTCCTCATGGCACTATCATCAAAAATGCATATTTATCAATTCACTGAAAATTCACAGCAGAGATTTCTGACAAGAGAATCAAAATGACATGCTTACGCGTTGATGGTCTGGACCAACGTGTGCACTGGCAGGCTGTAAATGGAGCATAAGAAGATAACTTTAATTTCTTCCATGCACATGATGACCAACTGCCAGTGGCGGCTAAAAATTCACAGCAGTAAAGTATACTCAGTGATATATGTAGGCATGTAGCAGAATTAAGTGACTTGTAGCCAAGATTTGTGATATGTACCTGTGGAAGAATGGCAACAAGTACACTTTTCTTCTCACATTACACAACCTCCTTGATATGTACTCTTGTCTTTGCACCATGGTTGTTTGACTAATATACTGTGGGCACAAGAATCCAAAATCGTCCAAACTGCCCTCATTCCCCAATTCTTGATGCAAGAACCTACAATAATTACATCGATCAGGGAATTAGTATATATATGTATGTGTGTCTAAACGATGCATTTAAATTATATGTATCATAGAAGAACATACTTACTTCATCCAAATTTGAATAATTGCATCAGTAAGCTCCTGTCGAGGAAGCAGCAGGGAGTCAATATCAATGGACTCAACTTGGACTGGTAGGGGAATTGCGTCGCCTGCTACTTCATTGACAGACCCCGATTTAGTTTTAAAACATCCACTTTTCACCATATCGATTATTTTTTCGCGGCCAATCAACTTAGCAGTAGGAGATTGAGCCTGAGGAGAAGGGGATGGAGCTCTATGAGGGGATGGAACTTGAGGACGAGGGGTTGAAGCTTGGGGAGGAGTACAGACATGTACAAGCTTCACTGGCCAAGAGATGAAGGTTCCCTTGACATCACTCACAATCTTCATCTCATCAGTTGGGAGAGGGAGAGGTGCATCAATGATCACCTTTTCAATTGACACTCTGACTTCATCATCAGACATTTGTTGGTGGTGTACAGTTGATCCCAAAAAGTTGTGGACAATCCCTTTTGCAACCAATAGTAGTCTATCATGATCCTCCACATAAAGGTCACAAGGTTGCTTTGACTGTCCAACAATGCAGCTCCCTCGAGTGCTCTGCTGCACAGTTGCAGGTGAGTGTGTGAAGGGAACACTGGTCTCTGGACGAGAGCTCAAAAGCAGCTTCACCTGATTCAGTTCCTCCCTCAACTTGCTCATATCAGATTGATGCCTTGCTTCTTTAGCCGCTGCCTCCTCATTTAATTTGGCCACTGTCTGATCCATCTCCTCCCGGGTAACCACCTCTTTCCTATGGCGTTTGGCGGATGAACCAAAGAATACCTTCAGGCCTACTCGTCCTCCAACCCCCCTTACACGCCCACCGTGGTCTGATTTTCCAGTGGAAACCGTGAGAACATCACTCCTACCGGACAACACGAAAGATCCCTCTGTCTCTTTCTTCTTAAGATCTTCCTGTAAGGTACAGATAACAAGAAGCTTAGTAATGAATCATGTTAACTAAAAAATGACAACAATAACAATACTTACAATTTTTTCAGCAACTACACGAGTTTGTTCACTCGTGTAGGAGCCGCTTGGCTTTTGCCGAATGTGCAACCACAAATCCTCGCGACGTATTGGAGATGGCGGACCATGCACCGCCTCAGGATTGGATTCTGCTTCATCTTCCAATCTCTTCCGCTTGGCCGCCATCAATTCCTTTTCAATCCTTTCATATCCGCCGTGAGAAGCCCTATGCTGGCAATCATTCTTTCTCCCTATCTCCTGTGCTTTTGCCCTTCTTTGTTGTGAATCAGAATTAAAAACAACTATTAATTATGAATTCCAGCCATCTCACTAACAGAAATTAGAGAACTTCTGCTTGATATGAATCTCAAACACTAGTCAAATTCACTTGATCAAGTTTCAACATTTTATTATTTAAGGAAGATGTAGATAGGTTAAGAAACAAAAGAGAATTATGCTTACAAAAGAGCTATGTTTTGTACTGCTAGGTAGATAGAACAAGAAAAAACAGAGGATTATGCTTACAGAATAATACAAACTTGATCCTTTTTAAGGCATCTAGTGGGATCATCAGTACGTCCACATTAGATAGTAACAATTGGGTATATAAAGTTTTCCCCTTTTAAGACTATTCATTTCCTCCTTTGCAAGACAAACCATTACACAATTACCTCTTTAGTATTTTACCTTTTCAGGGTTTACATATCAGACTTGCATAGACAAAGGCAGGAAATGTATACTTCTATTCACACACCAAACAATATAATTTAACTAACAGGATTAGATGAACAAATATAAGCTCACAGGTTACATAAGCAAACAAAACTAAATATAGACTCACCAGAGCTTCAGGAGTGGTCCGCAGCCGAACAAATTGTTGCCAAATTCGTTCATCAATAAATGTGTATTGTTCCCAAGGCAGTTTGGCAGGCGCAACCTCGTAAAAAATATATGTGTTAGCGAGAGAGGTCTTAAACTTCCTCCACCGATCAGCACAATAGGACAATGTCTTGACTTTCAACTCCTCAGAGTCAGGGACAGTGTATGTAAGCCGGATAGTGTCCCAAATAGGCTGCTTTACTTTTTCAAAGTTAACTCTTTTCCACTCATCTTCCAAGATGCTAACCTTGCTGCGTACAAGATAGCCGACAAAACTATTATATTTGTTTTTATTAGGACCGTAAGGTCGCAACTTTTCATCGAACTGAATCTCAAGCCTTGACCCAGAAGTCCAACTTAGAGATACATCCGTCATTCGTGTGCCTCTTCTACCACGGCGTGCAGGGCGGTTAGGAGGCACATTGTCAGTGGAGGAGGGTTCGTTCTGACCCACACCATTAACTGGCGATCCCGGAACACGAATGGAATCGTCTTCACCGTTCATTTTTGGGACAGTAAGAGAGGAATGCCTGAGCAACTGAGAGAGTAAGAGAGGCTACTGGTATGTGGTTGAGGAAGAGTGGTAATGCAACAGGAAGAGTGGCTTCACAACAACATGAGGGTTTCAGAGGTACAACGTAAGTCTTATGGGTTTCGCGCGAAGATATAGGGGTTTCAGAGTTCAGAGATACAACGTAAGTCTTAAGGCAACGTTTCGCGCAAAGATATATTTGGCGGTTTATTTTTAAGACCGGATGAACAAAAACGACGGTCTTAAGAGGTTACGTTTTAAGACCGTCCTCTTTTAAACTCCGGTCTTAAAAGTATTACTATCGGGCGCGATTTTTGTCAGGCTAAAAAGTATAATCTTTAAGACCTCCTGTTATATATATCCGGTCTTAAAAGTTTAATTTAATTTTTTTCTTATTATTTTGGACCGTAGAAAAAATAAGTCGGCCTGTTCGAGATTTCTCTATAAAGAATTTTTATATTTCAATTTTTTTAATAACATTTTTAAGACCGGTCGTTTTTCTAAGCGGTCTGAATAATATATTTAAGACCCATTGCTAAACGATTCAGTTCAAGAAGTTCTTTATATTTACAAAACTGCCACCGGTCATAACTTTAAAGTTCTTTATATTTACAAAACTGCCACCAGTCATACCTTTAAGACCGGGCCGTCGATAATCCACTCTAAATGAGGCGGTCTTAAAAGCCTTTTTTGTACTAGTAGAGGTGCTGGTAATGTGGTTGGTTCATATACTGTCAATGGTTGGTTCATATACTGTCAGAGATGGTTTTTCCATTTGTTTGAGGCAAATTAACCTACCTCCTTCCCATGAACATTCCTGATCGGTTGGTTCATATAAGGAATGTTCATGAAGGAGGTAGGTTTATTTAGAACGGATCCAGTAACATGAGGGGCACACAATGATCTTATCAGCTGACTATTCCAACACTTAGGATTCCAAGCAAAACCAAGTCTGCAATAGTTACGTGTTCTTCATTCGTTGCAAATGTTGTATATATGTAGGGGCCACCACAAGGGGTGGTTGAGACTCGAGGGGTATTAAGAATCCATTGACAACATTGCATTTTAGGTAATCATAGATAAGATCTACATGCTTTTTATCAGATCCATGTGAATTATAAGGCCGCTTGAAAATTAGAATTTTGATAAGGTCAATATATTTCAGTCCCAAAGTACTACCAACTATATCGTGTTTCTTAATCAAGAGCTAATTATTGAACTGGTGCGTTGAGTTAAAAGTGTAAAGGTTAAAATTGCTTTAACTCGATGGATAATGGTTTTGGTTAGACCAAAGAAGTTACTCCCGGTTCATATATAAAAGAGCTTCCTTTTTTAATGGGTTTGCTTATGAATGTAAGATGCTTTTTAAGTTTGTTTCAATAATAAAGGTATTTTTCTCATTTTGTCTTCAGTTAATTATTATACTACATATATTCTCTTTCATTCTTTTCTCATTATTATTCTCTCTCACACCATTCATAAATATGAGCATTTTTTATGGGAAAAAAAATAAATTTCTTACATAATTATTACATTTAATTAACCTTGACTGTTTTTTAGAATATTGCGATTCAATTGAAAAACTCCTATATATGACGTAGGATAGGAGAGTATGAATTTTAACCATAAACTGACAGCTTACCAAAATCAAGGGCATAACACCTTTTTTTTTAGAAAGGAGTACGACTTAATGTAAAACATGATGGCTCAGGTTATAATTAGGAAAAAAAAAAGTTGAATTTTGTTTTGACTTGATTTAAAAGAATATGAATAATCAAGTTTATGAATCAGGTTAAAGCTAAAAAATTTCGAAGAGTAAGAGAACTTTAACTCCATTTATAGCTTGTATTTACTTGGCAGTCAAAGTTCAAAAATCACCTTGTTTTGAAGTTATTCAGAAATAGGGTTGAGCATGAGACCCAAAACCTATGAGCCCGCCCAAAACCCAATATAATTGGGCTATATTGAGCCCGTTCAAAAAGATTTTATAATGGATTGGGTTGGAACCCGCTCATTTAAGATTTAAATGGGTGGGTTATGGGCACACCTATGGGCTGCCCATACCCGCCCATTTAATGTAATTTTTTTATTAACTACCCCTCCCATTCCGCATTTCACTTAAAACATCCCCTCACTTCCTTCCTATTCGAGTATTCAGCCACTTCTAATCTATAACCACAATGGCTATCAACTTTCAAGATTATATAATGATGGTACTTGTCTGAATTTATATTGTTTTGTGTGAATTGCAATTATGGAACTTTGAAGATTCAGATTTTCAACATTGGAATTGTGAATTTGGATGGATGTTGAATGCTTATGTTTGTTTTTTTTTTAAAGAAAAATAAACAAGTCAAATGTAAATGGGTTACCCAAAACCCGGTTAACCCACCCATTTATGTGCTAACCCACTTACAGGGTTTAAGTGGGTTGAGGTACGGGCATGGGTTAATCCATATCCATTTAAAATTAAATGGGCGAGCTATGGGTTTGGCATCGGGTTGCCCAACCCGTCCATTGCTCTGCCCTATTCAAAAAGATGTTCTTATATTTTTATTAAGGGCAGTATTGTCATTCAGATAGTTTTTCCACATATCTTCGTACTATTTTCGATCTACCAAAAATAAATCTCTCATCAAACCATTTTCCATTTAGTGCACACCAAACATCTCCGCAGTAAATAATTTTCTATTCTCTTTCTTTTCATAACAATCAATTCTTCCAACTAAATCTGGGGGGGGGGGGGAATCTTCCAATTAAACGAGTTCTGATGTTAAAAAAAAATCATTTCAATTCAAAACCAGATTTTTTCCAAAATTTATTTTTAAAATTAAAAAAATAAGGCCCATTTTTTGTTTTAAAAATTAAAATATATTCTCAACAGTGACTCATTTTGAAAGGAATTACATAGGACTTTTAAATAGTTTTCAGCTGCCTTTCCTAAATTATAACATACTTATCTCCCTCATTGCCTTCCTTAAAAAACATAGGGAATATCACATATAAAGTTGTTTGAAATAGAGAGATTTTAAATTAGGTTGGTAAATTCAATAAATGCCTAATTAAGTTATCGACCCAATTTAAAATATCAAAATTTAGATTAAATGACGTTACTACCCTCTCCTAGCCTCCTCTCTCATCTTAAAAGGATTTCAATACTTTTTAACTTATTTTTACAATACGTGTAAATATATATAAACATTGATATATAATATAATAAAATATGATTAGGTTAGACCAATTTTTTTTCGAAGAATGATCAGGAATAATTCAAAAAAAAAAGTATCAGCCCCAATATTAATTAAATAATTTCTAGTTTGACATTAGAATTAAAAAATTATTTTTTACTTGATTTTTTGTTCATTGAGAAAAAATGTTAATATAAAAACTAACTTTTTTGATATAGCAAACTGCATATCAAAGATTTTCTTTAATGATTTTTTTTTAAGAAAAGATATTTATTAACCTAAAAAAACAACCTATATATCACATAAGTAAAATTGTGTAATTAATGAAGATTGATTTTTTTTTTATTGACAAAAAACTAATTTTGGTTCTTTCAAAAATAAAATTTTATTCAAAATATTTAATAAAAACATTTAATGATAACAGTGTTATGCTTTTTTTTTTTTCACTCAAATCATTATTCTGGAACACAAAAGCTCTTTTGATTTAAATGAATCATATTTTATTTTATTATGTATTAATGTTAATATACATGCACACTTATTAAAAGACTAAGTTAAAGAGCAATTAAATTCTTTAAAGAGGAAAGATGATAAAGAAGATTAGGAGAGTGCAATAAATTCAATTTACCTATATTTTAAAATCTTAAATTGAGTCTATAACTTAATTAAGGATTTGTTGGGTTTAACAATTTGTTTTAGAATTTCTCTATTTTAATAAACTTTATATGTGATTTTCCCTTGTTTTTTTTAACGTTAATAAATATCTTTTCATTTAAAAAATCATTAATGAAAATTTTTTATATGTAGTTTTCTTTATCAAGCAAGTTACTTTTTATATTAACATTTTTTCTCAATGAACAAAAAATCAAGTAAAAAATAATTTTTTTCATTCTAATGTTCAACTAGAAATCATTTAATTAACATTGGGACTGATTCTTTTTTTTTTCTTGGAATTTTTCCGGATCATTCTTCTACACACAAAAAAATTATTTGATCTAAGTTAATCATATTTTATTTTATTATTTATTAATGTTTATATATATTTACCCTTATTATAAAAATAAGTTAAAAAGTATTGAAACCTTTTTAAGATGAAAGAGAAGATTATAAGAGAGCAATAATGTCATTTAATCTAAATTTTGAAATTCTAAATTAGGTCGATAACTTAATTAGGGATTTATTGAATTTACCAACGTAATTTAGAATTTCCCTATTTCAAACAGTTTTATATGGGATTTTCCCAAAATCATATGCCTCAGTAATCCAAAAAAAAAAAAAAAAAATCATATGCCTCATTGTGACTATATTCATGGACTAAATCCAGGTGCACCCCAATATGCGTTACCTTTCAATTCTCTCTATACGCAACGGGTGATTGTTGTCAAAAACTAGTTTAAAAATATAAAAACTTCCGTTTGTAAAACGTGAAACGTGATTTATGTTTGGATGAGTGGTTGGATAAGTAACTTATGGAAAAGTTCGATAGGGTACAAACTTATTTGGAATGACTTATGGATAAGTAACTTTTGAAATAATTATAAAAAATTAAAGGGTTAAGGTATAAAAATACACATGTGCTTTGCTCAGTAGCAAATGCTTTTTTTATGTGCAAAAGTGACTATGTGGTTACAAATTAGGTGCAAAACTACTGTTTGACCGTTAAATTTGATTTTTTTTACTGACTGGATGATGATGTGGCATTTTAAAGGTGTAAAAATACATATATGGTTGGTCAAAAAGAGCATCGAACACCAAATTCTTTTTTTTAATTTAATAATTTTATTTTAATTACTATCGGGTGCTAAAAAGATATTCAGGATACTGACCTGTATTGAAAAAATACTTCATGATCTTGAAAATTATTTTAAGATCTAAAAAAATATTTCAGAGTACTAACTGGTACTAAAAAGATAATTTGAGAATACTGCATGGTACAGAAAAAAAATATTTTATGATCATGAAAAATTATTTTAGAATCTTAAAAAAATAAGTTAAAGTATGTTTTTAGTACAACTCTACCTTAAAATATTTTTCAGTACTAGTCAGTATCCTTTTAATACCAGTCAATAGCTTGAAATATTTTTTCAAGATCCTAAAATAATTTTTTAAGATTATGAAGTATTTTTTCTGTATCAGTCAATATCCTGAAAATACTTCTTTGTACCAGTCACTGCCCTGAAATATTTTTTTTCAGTATCAATCAGTATTTTTTCAGTATCAATCAGTATCCTTTTAGTTGCATGATTATGAAGTATTTTTTCTGCACCAGTCAGTATCTTTTTAATACTGGTCAATACCTAAAATATTTTTTCAAGATCCTGTTGGGCGCTCTTTTTGACAAAGCACATGTATATTTTTACACTTTTGAAATGCTACATCATCGTCCAATCAGCAAAAAAGTCAAACTTAACGGTCAAAGTGAAACTTAATAGTCAAACGATATTTTTGCACCTAATTTGTAACCACGTGTGTACTATTGCACCTAGAAAAAGCACTTGCTACTGGGCACTCCTCAAAAAAACCAAAAACAAAAACAAAAAAAAAACAAAAAGCATATTTGTACTTTTGCACCTTAACCCAAAATTAAAATCAAAATTACTAAAAATATGGAAAATGCTAAATTACAAAATTTGGGCAATACTAAAATATATAATTTAATCAAATACTAAAATATATAAATTACAAAAGTATCAAGCTGCATCATTAAATGAATTGTAAAGATCCAGCAAATAGATAGAATAGTTTTTGTCATCCAGAGTCTATGCTATATTTAATATTTCCCATAAGGCATCAAAATACTACCCAAAAAAAAATAAAGAAAGAAACAAATACCAGCAAGATGCAATGAAAGAAACAATCTAGTGAAGATAGATATTATAATTTAAACAAATGCAATTCGAGATGAACATTAATAAAGATTTAGAGCTATTCAGTAAAACCCTTACACAAAACATATAATATTACAATCATTCACTAACCATAGCAACAACCATATCAATAACAAATAAAACCATTCTACAACTCTTACAATAAAACCATTAATCATTGTTCAAGAATATCTAGAGAAGGCGAACCATAAAGCGCAGCCAGCTTATCAAGTACTCCTTCTTCTCTAAGAATGCAACAAACATTTCCCGATTAACCTTGTCGCGCATAAGGGTGGCACATTGGTTTCGAAAATTTTCATCACATTGGACTTCCTCAAGGGCAAGCAATTCAGACATCACATTTTTTATGTTATGAGCATGGATATGATTACATCTTTCTGCCCTTCCTTGGGATGTAGTTGCTATGATGCTCATGGCATCAGGAATTTGTTTAGAAGCTGGAAATTTTTGTTTTTTCTTATGAATTGGCCCTTCTCCTCTCTTCCTCTTGGAATGGCTTCCTGAAGTAGTAGGAACTATTGGTGGATTGTGTTCCGATAAGTTCATGTTTCCTAGATCAACTGACACTCTTGTACTTCGTACTGGGTCAGCACCAACCCGTTTGTCCTCGCTGTCCCCTGAACCCTTTGCATCATCCATGGCTGGTCGGTAACAATCTTCCTCCTGTGCCTGAGGTTGTTTGGCAGATAGTGAAAAGGAGAGAGAGCTTCAACAATCAATGAGTCTCTTGTCTATAAATGAAACCCTAAAATCTATTTACATCATAACTAATAAAATTAATTCTGAAAATAAATAAATATTATCTTATATAAGTTACATAAAACTGTTTAACTCAACAGCAATTTACAAGTTTAGATCGGTTGGGCCCCGGTGGTTCGTTAGAGCCTAAACATACTTACAAACTCAAAAGGCATTTACAGATTACCTATTAACAATTTTTTTATATCGACAACGAGATTTGAAATGCTTATAAGCCAACTCTTTAGTAAGAGGACCAACTTTTACCAATTGTACCAATCTTTATTGGCCACAAAACAAAGTTGTTAAAGCACAAATATAATAGACGTTTATCTTGTTTCCTTTTTAACCCAATGGTATATCATTTAAGGTTCTGTAAGAATGGGGAAAAAAAGTAAAATTCAAGAGTCTACATCAAAATAAGTTAGTTCTAAACTGCTGTAACTTTTGAATATTAAATTGTCTGACAAAATAAAAACGCATGCATCAAACAGAAAACAAATGGAAATAGCTAGCCCTTTGGGACAGTTCATTGGAGATAAAAAGTAGAGTAAAGAACAGATAATAATTTAAATTATCAAAGAAAAATGATGAGGGAATTTGTTTAAAAAAAACATTAAGCATCAATCAAAGACTGTTGAAATAGAAGAGATCGAGTTATAAAAAGATGAAATATAACTCACAAGCTTATTCATGGCTGGAGAAACAGGCTCTCTTACCAGCTCTGTGGGAAGCGAGCTGGTATATATTGGTGTTCAGAAGAATTGTTAAAGAGGGCTTTTTTTCTCAAAAGCGCTTGTAATCTAAATCCCTAAAATCAATGCTTCAAATATTCTCTTAATCGATGGTCCGAAAATCCGTGATTGAAATTTACTTTCCAAATTTGTTTTTGCTTTTTTGGAAACGAAGCTAATCGATTTTAATTTACTGGCTCATCTCAAGATTTTAGGATGATTAAATTATTATTTTTTCGAGAGATAAAATCAATGAAATTAAATTAAAACAAATAGCTGAAATAGTTGGCATATACGCGTCATAAAAATGGTATCTTTCCTTCTCTTAGACAAACTATTAGAATTTTAGCAAAAAAATTATTTATAAAAAAATTTGGCAAAAAAAACGAAAAGAAAAGAAAAGCGAGATAAATTATTAGAATCAATCACACAATATTCGTATTTATTAAGATTGAGTTATAAGATGTCAACAATGATCAGAAATTCAGAATTCAGGGGAAAAAAATTATGATCAGAATTTATATTAGGAAAATCATCGCTATTACCAAAGTCAACATTTTTATCATATCATATCAGATTTATATATTAGGGGAAATGATGTGTGTAGTGACTGCAGGTAAGAGTTTTTGTAGTGAGATTGATACTGCACCGTTTTGTGTTATGTCGTTGGAAAAAAAAAAGTAATAGCTGAAATATCAAAAAATCGCAATGATTTATTGAGACAATGTTGATTGTGATTTCCAGCAAACAGGCAAATGAAGATTGCGGTGATTTATTTCCATGTAGGAATTAGGAATCAATTACCAGATTCTCTATTCTTTCCGTTTTGTGCTATGTCATTGGAAAAAAAAGTGTAATAGCTATAATATCAAAAAATCGCGATGATTTATTGAGACAATGTTGATTGTGATTTCCAGCAAACAGGCAAATGAAGATTGCGGTGATTTATTTCCATGTAGGAATTAGGAATTAATTACCAGATTCTCTATTCTTTAATCGCAACAATAAATCAAATAGGTCCAATTAGGAATTAGGAATCAAAATAGTGCAGTATCAACCTCACTGCAAAAATCTTTACCTACAGTCACTGCACATATCATAAGCCCTATATATTATTAGTACTTTGTAAACTTTTTCATTAAAGTAAGGGAGTTAGCCCTTCATAGGAAATTAATTTCAGTTAACCCTTAAAACTTTCTGAAATTTTATTACATGCCCATAATCAAAACTAAATTAATTTATGTGAGTAAAAAGACAATAATACCCTTCTTCTTCTTTTTTTTTTTAGAAGAGTATTTACAAGACAAATAAAGGGATTTGAAAGAATAAGGGAATTTAAAACTTTTTCACCTTTTACAAGACAAATATGAAAATTCACTAGATAAAAATGAGCATTTACAAGACAAATAAATATATTTATAAGATAAATAAAGGGATCCAAAAGAATCTAAAGAGTTAAAAATATTTTCCCATTTACAAGACAAATAAAGGAATTTAAAGGAACCTAAGGAGTTAAAAACATTGGGTTAAACGACATTTTTGCCCCGAAAGTTTTCACTGAAAGACAATTTTGCCCTATGAGTTTTTTGGGAGGGAATTTTGACTGGAAGTACAAAAATTGGAGTGATTTTGTTCTGACCGTTATCCTAATTAATTTTGACCGTTAGTCGACCAAATATGCTAAGCTGGCAGGTCACATATCATCTACATTATTGTTGTTAAAGTATAAATTTGCCCCAAAAGTTCTAAACCAAACTTTGAAAAAAGACGAAGTAGATGACACATAGACTATTGGTGCAAATTTGCACCTTTACAAAAATGATGTGGATAAGATGTGAACTATCAGTTCAGTATATTTGGCCAATTAACGACCAAAATTAATTTGGATAATGTTTAGGGCAAAATTGCCCCTTAGTAAAAACTCTCGAGGCAAAAATGTCCCTTAACCCAAAAATATTTTAGCCATTTACTATATAAATATAGGTATTTATAAGACAAATAAGACAATTTACAAGACGAATAAAGTAAGATATCATTGTCTTTTCACCTACAAAAATTAATTTCATTTTGACTATGGAATGCAATGAAGTTTCAGAAAGTTTTGGGGGTTGATTAAAAAAAATAAGGCCCATTTTTCCCAATATCATTTTGTCTTTTTATTAAAAAAAAAAGAAAAAGAAAACAAAAAATCTGTACAAGTTTCAAGGTTATTTTGTGAGGAGGGGTAAGGCCAAGAGGAGAGGAGGATCGGAAAGTATCATAAAAGAGCATAAACAATGAAGAGAAGTGGGTTGAGACACCAACAGCCTGTTGTGATGCTCAGTCTATTAAAAATAGAAGCCCACCTAGACAAGTCGATTGATCAGAATGATGGTGCCTTGTAAGAGATGATGAAAACCATTGTTATGCAATTAGATCAAGCTAAACAAAACTTCCTTGGTGAAAGGGCATGTACAAATAAAATGAAGAAAGGTTTCTTCAGCCTGACAACCAAATAAATATTGACCATTGACATTTAAAAATGATGCAGTTGAAGAATGTCAGATGATAGAAAAACACTTTGCAATAATTCCCAGATCAAGAGAAGATATTTAACTGATGAGGAAATTGACCATAGGAATTTCCAAAACCCATCCCTAGCACCTCATTAATTTGCCTTGATTAATGAGGTGCTAGTAATGTGGTTGGTTCATATACTGTCAGAGATGGTTGGTTCATATACTGTCAGAGATGGTTTTTCCATTTGTCTGAGGCAAATTAACCTACCTCCTTCATGAACATTCCTGATCAGTTGGTTCATATACTGTCAGACATTCGTGATCAATGAATGTTCATGAAGGAGGTAGGTTTATTTAGAACGGACCCAGCAACATGAGGGGCACACAATGATCTTATCAGCTGACTATTCCAACACTTAGGATTCCAAGCAAAACCAAGTCTGCAACAGTTATGTGTTCTTCATTCGTTGCAAATGTTGTATATATGTAGGGGCCACCACAAGGGGTGGTTGAGACTCGAGGGGTATTAAGAATCCATTGACAACATTGCATTTTAGGTAATCATAGATAAGATCTACATGCTTTTTATTAGATCCATGATGAATTATGAGGCCGCTTGAAAATTAGAATTTCAGTCCCAAAGTACTACCAACTATATCGTGTTTCATAATCAAGAGCTAATTATTGAACAGGTGCAATGAGTTAAAAATGTAAAGGTTAAAATTGCTTTAACTCGATGGATAATGGTTTTGGTTAGACCAAAGAAGTTACTCTCGGTTCATATATAAAAGAGCTTCCTTTTTAATGGGTTTGTTTATGAATGTAACATGCTTTTTAAGTTTGTTTCAATAATAAAGTTATTTTTCTCATTTTATCTTCAGTTAATTATTATACTACATATATTCTCTTTCATTCTTTTCTTATTATTATTCTCTCTCATACCATTCATAAAATATGAGCATTTTTTAGGGGGAAAAAAATTAAATTTTTACATAATTATTACATTTAATTAACCTTAACTGTTTTTTAGAATATTGCGATTCAATTAAAAAACTTCTATATATGACATAGGAGAGTATGAATTTTAACCATAAACTGACACTTACCAAAATAAAGAGCATAACACCTTTTTTTTAGAAAGGAGTCTGTACGACTTAACGTAAAACATGATGACTCGGGTTATAATTAGAAAAAAAATAAAGTTGAATTTTGTTTTCACTTGATTTAAAAGAATATGAATCAGGTTAAAGCTAAACAATTTCGAAGAGTAAGAGAACTTTAACTCCATGTAGAGCTTTGTATTTACTTGGCAGTCAAAGTTCAAAAATCACCTTGTTTTGAAGTTATTCAAAAAGATGTTCTTATATTTTTATTAAGGGCAGTATATTCGACCAAAAAAAAAATATTAAGGGCAGTATTGTCATTCAGATAGTTTTTCCACATATCTTAGTACTATTTTCGATCTACCAAAAATAAATCTCTCATCAAACCATTTTCCATTTAGTGCACACCAAACATCTCCGCAGTAAATAATTTTCTATTCTCTGTCTTTTCATAACAATCAATTCTTCCAACTAAGGGTCCATTTAGATGGATTTTTTTTTTGAGAAAAAAAGCACTTTTTTAATGTTAAAAATAATTCTTTTTTAATTAATTTATGTGTTTAGATGATATTTTTTTGAAAAAGCAAAAGTCAAAAAAAAAAAAAAAACCAAAGTGCTGCTTTTTTTAAAAGCTCCAATTTAGAGCTTAAAAAATAAGCACTAAAAATTTTTTTTTTTTTTTAAAGCTCATCCAAATGGGCCTTAAATCTTTGGGGAAAAACAATCTTCCAATTAAACGAGTTCTGATGTTAAAAAAAAAATATTTCAAATGAATTTTATATTTTAAGGTTTATATACAATTTAAAAACCAGATTTTTTCCAAAATTTATTTTTAAAATTTTTTAAAAAATAAGGCCCATTTTTTGTTTTAAAAATTAAAATATAATCTCAACAGTAACTCATTTTGATAGGAATTACACAGGACTTTTAAATAGTTTTCAGCTGCCTTTCCTAAATTCTAACATATTTATCTCTCTCATTGCCTTCCTTAAAAATCATATGCCTCATTGTGACTATATATTCATGGACTAAATCCAAGTGTGCCCCAATATGCACTACCTTTCAATTCTCTCTTTATGCTACGAGTGATTGTTGTCAAAAACCAGTTTAAAAATATTAAAACTAACGTTTGTTTTTACGTAACTTATTTTTTTTTTACATGTTTACTAGAGTGATACGTGTTAAGACGCAAGTAAAAACTGTCATGAATAAATGCTGGTAAAAACTATGCTTAAAAATAGTAAAAACTTACATTTTAACCATTTTTACCTAAAAAAAGCTATTTTTATTTCCCCAAAATCAAAAAGACTATGAATGATTTTGTTTTTGTGATGACCAATTTAAGATTGTGTAAGAAAAAGAAACCTAAAAACTCTCATGCATCTGATTTTGATGATCTTCCATTCAATGATGATTAAATAGTGGAAAATGAAGAAGATTGTAAAGATGTAGACAACTTAGATGTTAATACCCATGATAAGAAAAACGTGATTGAAGTTGAAGTGGGGGAACTTATGAATGATCATGATTTGAACATTCTAATTTTTATAAATGAACTTGTTATTAGAGCTAGAGACAAGTACATTGAAAACATGTAAGTTGATGTGTGTTTGATTTGAATCAACTGATATAACTTAGAAATTGTCAAATTTTATTCTTTTGATGTTTTTGAATTTAATTGTAAGAGTTGTTAAATTTGTGTTTTTGGATTTATATTTTATATAGTTATGTGACTTATATATTTTAAATGTAAAGTTGTTCATTAAATTTTGAGTAGTGATTTATGGTTTTTACATACATATATATGTATGAGTATATGTATATATAATTTTGCATCTTAGACTTTTAAGTAACAGAAACTTAAAATTTAGTATGGTTTTTATGATTTTTTTTTTGAACAATATGGTTTTTATGATTTACATCTCTATTATACTCTTCCGATTCTATATTGAAACTGGATTTTTTGACAAGTTGCGAAAGTACATTTTAATTCTGCCAGCGTTTTAGTAGCGCAGTGGAATAGGAGCTCGGCTCCCCTCTCCTATGTCCGATTCGAACTCTCCTCCTCCCTTGCTATGTGTAAAAAAAAAAAAGTACTTTTCAATTCTCTCTCTACGCTACAATAGGTGCTGCGAAGACGCTACTTTTCAGTTCTCTCTCTACGCTGCAATAGGTGCTGCGAAGACTAGCCCGGGAAAACGGAAAACACTTTAAAGACTTCATCGATACTTACTCTTGCGATCCAAGCCTGTCTGCTTCTGGTTCTTCTTCTGAATTGGTCGATATTGACGAAGCATTGCAATGTCGAATCCCAGATCATGTCCAGACTCTTGGAATTGCATGCTTCCAGGACCTCCAAGCCGCAACAATTTTGGATCCGCAGACTTGAGCTCCCATGATCTTCTTGCATTCCCTTCCGGCAGCTCCGTTTCCGTCGTCGACACTCGCCCTATGAAGTTGGTCCGCCATTCCAATGCCGCCACCGTCTTCGCCTTCTTCATCTTCCACCGCTCCATCTCTTTCCCCATTTGTTACCTCTGTACGCTGGATCCCACTTCCTCTGAATCGCGACCTTCTATCCACAGAGCCTTCCTCTTCCCACCTTCTACTAGCCGCCGGTGATCGCCAAGGACGCATTGCCTTGCTCGATTTCAGACTCAAGACCGCTGTTATGTGGTTCGAGACAGATTCCAAACTCGGAATTCAAGACCTGTGTTGGGTTCAAGCTCGGCCCGACTTTTACTTCCTTGTTGCTATCAACGGACCGTCTACGATTTCCATTTTTAACACGTTGACTGGTCGGTGTGTTTGGAAGTACGATGCATCCCCTGAATTCTTCTCTTGTCTTCGCCGGGACCCTTTGGATTCTCGCCACATCTGCGCACTTGGGCTTAAAGGCTTTCTCTTAAGTATTATGATTCTTGGTGATTGTAACACCCCGTTTTCTAAAGCGTTTTCGAAATAAAATTATCAGAGTTCAAAAAGGGTTTATCAGAGTAGAGCATCGGAGTAGTCGTGAAAATGAGTAACTGAATAACATTCAATAATGATGTATCTGTGTACTGTTACAGTTATCCCAAATATCCAAATATTCAAAAAGACGGTAAAATAAAAATTTCAACAGAATCTCCTCGACTGCTCCGTCACGCTATCTGCTTACCCTTCTCTTCGGTCTGACCTCCTGAGGGTCCTGGGCCTAAAGTCAGAGCTGAGGTTCAATTACCATTGAACCTCAGGTAACGGTTAACCTCATGCTTATGAATCAAATATGTATGACAGATATCCATGGCAAAACAGCATTTAATCACATACAATATTCATATATTCACATAATAACATTACACGGCCACTACAACATGTATGTTATTACAGTCTGCACTATCTCCAGTGCCACGGTGTACATCCGTGTCCTCAGCACTAGGAAAACATAACGACATTATCACGACTATAACCCGTATCAAGATGTATGTGTATGATCAATTTTCAAAACAGAGTTTTAGACTATCTATCACATATAAGCATACCATAAGCATCAGAGTTAAGGTTACAATACGCGTCCGTACCTGAGTTGATAATTTCGGTATGTCGGCGATCGGTATACGTTTGCAAGTGTCCTATAATAGGAATATTGTGTTATTAATTGTAAATAATATTCTTGAATATATTTTGGCCACTATTGAATATTCTACCCTTGGTACCCTAAACCATTATTTTATTTCTTCAAAATTCGTGGAAAAACGCTGGACAATTTTGGGCAGAATTTCGCCTATCTTTGAAAAATCATAACTATTTCTAGGAAAATCGAAACGAAGATCTGTAAAAAGTTCCAGACTCCTTAGGATGTATATTTTCCAGAAAAAATATCAGGCCTTGCCCAGAATTCAAAAATCATTCCCAGATTTCACGTGTTCATCCTCTGCCCAGAATTTCCAGCATTTTCGCAACATAAACTTTGAGAATTTCTTTCTCACTGTACAGAGATCATTTCAACATGCTCTTTACATATTTAAAAACCTCTACATGTCTACTTTCATCATGAATTTTCTCAGAATTTTTCAATAGCATTTTCAACATGAAATATGAGTGTTTCTGTTACTAGTTCAGAAATCGCCTAACCGACGAATTTTCGCCAAAACTTCGTTACTACTTGTTCTTGACCTGGGAATTTTTGCAGAACCACTACCTTCACTATATTTTCGAAATGAAGCTATTTTAAACTATAAAAACATGAAACTAAAATTATTCTAGAATTTTAAAGATTAAAACTACTTCTACCTATGAATTTAAAACTCAAAGACTAAGAACTTTTCTTACCTAGAGCTTGAACTCCTTCAAGACTTCCCTTCAGCTCTCTCAACTCTCTCTCAAATAAGCAAATGTTGTATTGCTTGGTGTGAAGAAAAGTGAAGAGCTTGGGTCCCTATTTATAGGAAAAAGGTTGGGCAATTTGGTAAATAAATGGAACTTTGCTCTTGTCAATTAAACACCATTGGATCTAGGTTAAAGTTGCAATCTCACATCCTCACCACTCAATGCAAAACCGAAAATCTCTCTCTCTCTCCCTTCTTCTCTTTCTTTTTCCTTCTCCAAGAAGTTTAAACAACTTGAAGTGCAAGAATGGAATAGTAACTTGTGTTCTAGAAGCCTTTGCCTACTTGCACATGCTGAAAATCACTTCCTTCCCTTTGAAGCCTCCCCAAAAACCGAAATGCCCTCTGGTCCTAGTGGTTGGGTTGTTGTTTTGGGCTTTATTGGTGGTTTGGGCAATTGTTTGGGTCACCAAAAATGATCCAATGAGTTTTTGTTGTGCCAAAAAGCCCTAAATTAATTTCTTCTTGCTTATTATTAGATTAAGCTTAATTAGGTTTAATTTGAAATGATTTTATTGATTACCAATTAAATTTTGATCCTACTAAGTCCAATTGTTACAATTGTGGATCCCTTGTTAGGCTTTATTGTTGATTTTAGCCAAAATATTGCAAATTGCTTGTAAATAATTATTATTAAATTAATTATGCATGCTAATTCAATCAAGATTAATTTTTGATGTTTACTAATTATTTTTAGTGTCCTCTAATTATTTTAGGCCTCTTCCTATCCCTTTACGGCTTAACTTTGCCAATATGTGAATTACATGACATTATGTCACTAATTGTGAGTTTAATTGTTCTTAAATTGTTGGAAATTCCATTTAATTAGTTTAGGGGTTTTTATGGTATTTCATAATATTGTATGACTCCTAATAAAAATTTAGGGAGTTGAATTTTGCCCTATTAAGTCCTACCGACAAGTTATTCAAGAATTAGAATAATTATACTTGCTAATTTGGAGACAACATGCTCTCCTATTTTAAATGGGTCCTAAATGGTCAAAATATTATATTCAAGAGATATACAAATTTGGGGTATTATAGTGATAGTGATAGTGAAAGCAACTTTGTAATAAAGGATTTTCAGATACGGACCGATTGTAGCGAACTGAATAAGCTGGAGAGAGATGCGAGTGATGTGTCAACGTCTTCTGCATCGGCGTTGTTTCCGCTTTACATGGCGAGGCTTGCGTTTTCCCCGCAGTGGAGGCACACATTATTTATCACATTTCCGAAAGAGTTGATTGTGTTTGATTTGCAATACGAGACCACTCTTTTTACTGCTACATTGCCTCGTGGTTGCGGCAAGTTTATTGAAGTTTTGCTTGATCTAAACAACGAGTGGATGTATTGTGCTCATCTGGATGGCAAGCTCAGCACCTGGCATCGGAAACCGTAAGCATTTCTTGCCTTGAATTATGAATATTTGGATGTCTCTCTTCTTAATCTTTTGTGAATTATGCATACATCGTCAAAGACAGCAACTATCAGCTATTGGGGGTTATAACAAGAGATCAATAAAACAATGCTATGACGACCATACAGGCAAGAGCCATGAATGCAAAAAGTAAAATTTTCTGGCCTACTGAGCTTGATAACACATCTTAATGACTGTTGAGACAATTATTTGTTTAGAATCAATTTTGAGGGAGTGCTGACGGGCAATTCAATATGTAATCGTACGGAATACAGTGTCTATATAATCTTTTAAAACTGGGACTGATTTGCATCACTAGGAAGGGTAAAGGTGTGCTACCGGCATGCAACCTAAATAATGACATCCGATTGTGAAACGTGATTTATGTTTGGATAAGTAACTTATGAAAAAGTCCGATTGGGTACAAACTTATTTAGAATGACTTATGGATAAATGACTTTTGAAATAATTATAAAAAATGAAAATCAAAATTACCAAAAATATGGAAAATGCTAAATTACAAAATTTGGGCAATACTAAAATATATAAATTACAAAAGTATCAAGCTGCATCATTAAATGAATTGTAAAGATCCAGCAAATAGCTAGAATAGTTTTTGTCATCCAGAGTCTATGCTATAGTTAATATTTCCCATAAGGCATCAAAATACTACCCAAAAAAATAAACAAAGAAACAAATACCAGCAAGATGCAATGAAAGAAACAATCTAGTGAAGATAGATATTGTAATTTAAACAAATGCAATTCGAGATGAACAATAAAGATTAAGAGCTATTCAGTAAAACCCTTACACAAAACATATCATATTACAATTATTCAGTAACCATACAACAACCATATCAATAACAAATAAATCCATTCTACAACTCTTACAATAAAACCCTTATCATTGTTCAAGAATATCTAGGGAAGGTGAACCATAAAGCGCAACCAGCTTATCAAGTACTCCTTCTTCTCTAAGAATGCAACAAACATTTCCCGATTAACCTTGTCGCGCATAAGGGTGGCACATTGGTTTCGAAAATTTTCATCACATTGGACTTCCTCAAGGGCAAGCAATTCAGACATCACGTTTTTTATGTTGTGAGCATGGATATCATTACATCTTTCTGCCCTTCCTTGGGATGCAGTTGCTATGATGCTCATGGCATCAGGAATTTGTTTAGAAGCTTGAATTTTTTGTTTTTTCTTATGAATTGGCCCTTCTCCTCTCTTCCTCTTAGAATGGCTTTCTGAAGTAGTAGGAACTATTGGTGGATTGTGTTCCGATAAGTTCATGTTTCCTAGATCAGCTGACACTCTTGTACTTCGTACTGGGTCAGCACCAACCCGTTCGTCCTCAGTGTCCCCTGAGCCCTCTGCACCATCCATGGTTGGTCGGTAATAATCTTCCTCTTGTGCCTAAGGTTGTTTGGCAGATAGTGAAAAGGAGAGAGAGCTTCAACAATCAATGAGTCTCTTGTCTATAAATGAAACCCTAAAACCTATTTACATCATAACTAATAAAATTAATTCTGAAAATAAATAAATATTATCTTAGGTAAGTTACATAAAACTATTTAATTCAACAGCAATTTACAAGTTTAGATCGGTTGGGCCCTGGTGGTTCGTTAGAGCCTAAACATGCTTACAAACTCAAAAGGTACTTACACATTACCTACTAACAATAGTTTTATATCGACAACGAGATTTGAAATGCTTATAAGTCAACTCTTTACTAAGAGGACCAACTTTTACCAATTGAACCAATCTTTATTGGCCACAAAACAAAGTTGTTAAAGCACAAATATAATAGACGTTTATCTTGTTTCCTTTTTAACCCAATGGTATATCATATATCATTTAAGGTTCTGTAAGAATGGGGAAAAAATGTAAAATTCAAGACTCTACAATAAATAAGTTAGTTCTAAACTGCTGTAACTTTTGAATATTAAATTGTCTGACAAAATAAAAACGCATGCATCAAACAGAAAACAAATGGAAATAGCTAGCCCTTTGAGACAGTTCATTAGAGATAAAAAGTAGTGTAAAGAACAGATAATTTAAATTATCAAAGAAAAATGATGAGGGAATTTATTTTTTAAAAAAAACATGAAGCATTGATAATTGAATATTATTACACTTATTTGTATCTCTTGGTGAATAAATTTAGGATTGTTTAGTTAATAAATAATGGATTTTATTACTTAATCGAGATTTGAGGTTTTAATTGGATTTAATTCATTTTTATGATTAAATTCTAGATTTAAAGTGATTTAGTATTTTCGCCATAACTTTTGATCTAGATATCCGATTATCCTGATACTTCTTTCCTTTTTTAGATGATTCAGAGAGCTACAATTGTTATGAAGACTCGGAAGGCAGATTCAGACAAGAAGATGGACGAAATTGGAGCTAAAGACAGACCTATTTTTCTGGATTTTTATTTTGCTCGAATTTTGTAATAAAAGACTAATTTTTAGAGGTTTCCTTTTTTATAGGGATTTCCTATTGATTAGGGGTTTCCTATTTATTAGAGGTTTCCTATTTTTTAGAGATTTTCTATTTATTAGAGGTTTCTTATTTTTAGTCATCTTTCCTATATAAGGAAAATTAGATGGTGGCTACAAACATATTCTCAATTACGTTGTAGGAGATTTTCAGATTAAATTAGAAGCTTTTTATTTTCTCTTAGTTGTTCTTCATGTTCTTCTTCATCTTTTCTTCTGCGTTTTTCCTAGCCATGCTTGGCTAAGCTTCTTTGATTGACCCAACGTTGAGGATTCCATGATTCGTCCAGAGAACTTGTGTTTTATCGGTAATTTAACTCGTTTCTATTTTCATCTATCGATCCGATTTTTGGAAATAGTTCGAATATTAGATTTAATATTCGGTTTGGTTTATCCCAAGGACTTAGTTCGAACTAGGTTTTAAGTTTTGCTGTGCGATCGCACAGTGGGACGCCGCTGTTCGGACATATTCTAGGCGATCGTCTAGTCGAGGGATTTTCTGGGCGAATGCAGAGATCTCGGTTCGTCCAGAGCAAAACGTGGGTTATTTATATTCCGTTCAATGATGGAAGTCTCTGGAATCTGAATGTTGGGTTGATCGATTTTAATCTGTTTCTTCTCGTTTTCTTATATTCTATTTTATCTTTGCTTCATTTAAATTGCATTTCTATTTTAGTTTATTAATTTAAAAATCCAAAACCCAATCCCCCCTTGTTTTCATTGCATTTGCATGACATTTAGATTACTTAGGATTCAATAAAAGGCTCCTCGAAAAGAGAGAACGATCCTAGGTTTGCCTATACGCAATCCTTTGTTAATTGTTGATTGTGGACCCCAAGGCTAATGACAAAAGGTCTTCATCAAATGGCGCCGTTGCCGGGGAGCTAAGTAATTGGCTCCCTAGGTGATTTAATTGTCCAATTCACTTTTGACAAGGGGTTTCTCTTGTGAAGCTTGTTAGATTTGCATTTTTGATTTTTTATTGCATATAGTTTAGGATTTTTGCATTTAAGTAGCTTGCATATAATTTATTGCATTGTCTTGACTTGGTAGCTTCTGTGTGGTGTGTTTGTATCAAATTCGATATGATTTTGGGCGTATTTGTTTGAATTCACCATGTCTCCAAGTTAATTCATAGCATACTTGCATCTTTAATCATTCTCCAAAAAAAAAAAAATCTTTTCTTTTTCACTTGCATTTGTATTTTATTAGATTCCTTTTCTTAGTTTTTTATAGTTTATAGTTAGATAGTTTTCTTGTAATTCCTTGGAAATTAATTGTATTGAAATTTCATGGCTTGGTTTTATGGCAATCATAATCTACCTTTCAATTCTCACTCTTTTGTAGGCAATCAAGAATGTCATGATCATTTCCACCATCCATTACATGAACCATACCACCAACCTCCATTTCAACAATATCATCAACCCTCTCACTTACCACACCATCCTTCATTCCATCCCACTTCAGGACCATGCCATCCATCTCATGAATCCCAATACCCATTTGAGCCACCTTATGGACCTCATTTTCAACCATGTGTGCCCAACCAAGATCCTTCATTTTGTGAAGTCATTGGAGATTACCAAAATCAAACGGCTTGGGCTGTAAATGAAGAGTGGTCACATAAGGAGAACCTTCATCAACAAATGGAATCTCTTTGTAGAATAATGGAACAACAAGTGAAATGGTCTGAGAGATTAGCAAAGGAAATTGAGCAGGAGGCACAAGTGTTGAAAATGAAGTTTCCTTCTATCATGGGCACACATGCACAAGAAGTGAGACAATTACAAAAGCGCAATGAAGAGTCCTCTCTCCCATTTGGTAATGATCATATCCTTATAGAAGTAGACTCTCCTACTACTTTGACCAATGAAGCAATTCATGATTTGAGTGATAATGAGGTGGACGAGGAAATCATTGTTGAATCCCCTCAATTGTTTGGAAATGTAATTGCTCAACCAATTGGCTTTATTAGTAGTGATTCGACTGTACTTGTTGATGAGTGTGTTCCTATTTCTTCATATGATACTTTAACTGATGAAAATGCTTCTCTTCATAGTACTAGTGATGATTGCGATAAATTGAATGACATATTTTCATGCTGTTGTGAAGAATATCAAATATGTGTAGATTGTTATCATGAAAAATGTCATTTACTTGTTGAGCTTCAAAAGAAAGCATTTAGTGAAGTGGTTGATTCTACCATTGATCAAAATGCACCCTCTTGTACTATTGATGATAGTAAGCATGTCAATTTTGAAAAGGTTGAATCAAACATGGATGCCAATGTTGTTGATGATGTTCTTGCTCAATGGTATGTTGATTATCCTGATTTTGCTTGGACAAGTAATTCTGCCAATTGTGCATGTTCTAATAATGAATGGTGCGCTATTTGTACTGAGATTAATGCTGCATTATTTGGTGATTCTGAATTGATTAGTGATTCTGTATTGATTGTGGATTCTGTGGTTGATGTGAGTGAAAACAATCATAGCCTGGAATGTCAAATGCACGAAATTCCTATTGGATTACTTCCTTGTAGTCTTGTTGGTGCCAAAGATTCTGAAATTTTGATTGATAAAATCCTGCATGTTGATCAATCTTTCCAACAAGTACTTTCTTGTGATTTGCCACCTGATTTAGAAAAACAAGATAATTGTTTTAAATCTTTACATCGTCCAGGTCGTGATGATTTGAAAAATTCTCTTCATTCTTCCACTCTTTTCCCTTCCATCTCTTGTGATTGCAATGATGTTGTGGTGTACTCTAACACTAAGTTGGATTCCACACCTTCCATTTTACAAGCACAAGAGAATTTTCACAATATGACTGGTTGTTTGACTCCTACTGATGGGAGTATCATTGATTTCCTTGGATGTGATAGTTACTTGGAGAGTTTGGAACTTAACATGACCTTAATTCACTTGAAATCTCTCTATGTCTCTATTTTTGGATGGGATACTGCTATTTGCTTGTCTTATTTGCAGGCACATTCTTGGAAAGGTTGTCGATGGAACCAACATCCACCGTACATTCTTGGGCCTTTTCCAATAGATCCTGAGCCACCTCCACCAAGGAAATTCAATGTGGGAGAAGATGTTTCAAGGGAAAAATTCATGATTCTCATCAAAGATGAGAACTTCTCCTTCAAGCGACTCAAGATACTCTAACAAAGGTTGTCTCTTTCCTTACTTATTTTCTTCCTAATTAATATGATTACTTGGGCTTAATTGTGGTATGAGGAAGATAAGTGTGGGGGAGGGACACAATTCAGTAGAAAAGTAGAAATAATGTAGTTTAGTAGGTTAAAAAAAAGTTTTTATGAATAACACGCTCTCTTTCTATGATTGCTCTACCTCTTGTGAACCTTGACATCTTGGTTTTGATGGATCCTTCTTTTTGAGGCTGAATTTCTGGACTCTTGGATTATATTTCTTGGTAGTTAATTTTGGGATGCTGGTTGCATGATTTGGTATTAACCTTTGTGAGGTTTTGGGCCTGCATGAATGGAATTCATCTTTTACCATTCTTTCTTTCATGTGTGCATCTGCTCATGATTTGTGTTCTCTAGAACTTGCTCATTTTCTTTTTGAAGCTAATTTTTCACTTACGTGCATAAGTATGATGGAAGCTTGTTTTCTTTCTTTCATTTTACCACGTTGGCCAAATAGCCTTTCCCTTATATTATATTTCCTTTGCTAGCCCCTTTGTGCCTTCTTGACTCATTCTTTTCTAAGCCACATTACAAGCCTAAGCGTAAAACCATTTTATCCTGCACCTTGGAAATTTATTGAGCATTGGTTTCACCTTAGTTTTGTGCTTAAGTGTGGGGGTTGCCCAGGTGTGCAACATTTTAAGTGTGGGGAGAGTATTTGATTGTGTATTATTCATCATTTGGCATTGATTTTGGTCATTGTTATTCTTAAAAAAAAAGGAAAAAAAGTACCCAAAAAAAAAGAAAAAAAGAAAAACAAAACAAAAGAAAGAGAAAAAAAAAGAAAAGAAAAGAAAAGAAAAGAAAGAAAGAAAGAGAGAGGAAGCAATGTAAAGAAGGAGAAATAAAAAGGAATGTTATTGAGGTGATTTGCTATTATTAACTGATGTTCTTTGAATTTCTTGGGTGCTTAGCCTATCATATCCATACTTATTCACACATATACCCTAGCCTCATTACAGCCTTCAATAACAAGCTCTCTTGATTTTTGCATGCATGTGTCATAAGTGGTGGAGAAGTAGAAATTGAGCAAGCCTATGATAGGACTATTTTCTTGAGCAGAATTTGAGCGATACACTTATTTATCCTATATACTTGAGAGATTGATTGAGGGCATCCCTTGAGAGACCATCTTGTGTGATTAGCATTATTGATTGAGATTGCCAGGATTTGTAATTTGAGATGAAAGGATTTTGGTCTTGATTGATTGGTCTTTTAAAGCTTGGTGTCATTTGTTAAATTTTTCCATTGTTAGCAATTGTTAGAAAGGAAGAGTTTTTAATTTTAGTCTTTTTCTTTGAATTTTGCTCAGGAGTGCAAAAAGATAAGTGTGGGGGAATTTGATAATTGAATATTATTACACTTATTTGTATCTCTTGGTGAATAAATTTAGGATTGTTTAGTTAATAAATAATGGATTTTATTACTTAATCGAGATTTGAGGTTTTAATTGGATTTAATTCATTTTTATGATTAAATTCCAGATTTAAAGTGATTTAGTATTTTCGCCATAACTTTTGATCTAGATATCCGATTATCCTGATTCTTCTTTCCTTTTTTAGATGATTCAGAGAGCTACAATTGTTATGAAGACTCGGAAGGCAGATTCGGACAAGAAGATGGACGAAATTGGAGCTAAAGACAGACCTATTTTTCTGGATTTTTATTTTGCTCGAATTTTGTAATAAAAGACCAATTTTTAGAGGTTTCCTTTTTTATAGGGATTTCCTATTGATTAGGGGTTTCCTATTTATTAGAGGTTTCCTATTTTTTAGAGATTTTCTATTTATTAGAGGTTTCTTATTTTTAGTCATCTTTCCTATATAAGGAAAATTAGATGGTGGCTACAAACATATTCTCAATTACGTTGTAGGAGATTTTCAGATTAAATTAGAAGCTTTTTATTTTCTCTTAGTTGTTCTTCATGTTCTTCTTCATCTTTTCTTCTGTGTTTTTCCTAGCCATGCTTGGCTAAGCTTCTTTGATTGACCCAACGTTGAGGATTCCATGATTCGTCCAGAGAACTTGTGCTTTATCGGTAATTTAACTCGTTTCTATTTTCATCTATCGGATCCGATTTTTGGAAATAGTTCGAATATTAGATTTAATATTCGGTTTGGTTTATCCCAAGGACTTAGTTCGAACTAGGTTTTAAGTTTTGCTGTGCGATCGCACAGTGGGACGCCGCTGTTCGGACATATTCTAGGCGATCGTCTAGTCGAGGGATTTTCTGGGCGAATGCAGAGATCTCGGTTCGTCCAGAGCAAAACGTGGGTTATTTATATTCCGTTCAATGATGGAAGTCTCTGGAATCTGAATGTTGGGTTGATCGATTTTAATCTGTTTCTTCTCGTTTTCTTATATTCTATTTTATCTTTGCTTCATTTAAATTGCATTTCTATTTTAGTTTATTAATTTAAAAATCCAAAACCCAATCCCCCCTTGTTTTCATTGCATTTGCATGACATTTAGATTACTTAGGATTCAATAAAAGGCTCCTCGAAAAGAGAGAACGATCCTAGGTTTCCCTATACGCAATCCTTTGTTAATTGTTGATTGTGGACCCCAAGGCTAATGACAAAAGGTCTTCATCAAGCATCAATCAAAGACTGTTGAAATAGAAGAGATCGAGTTATAAAAAGATGAAATATAACTCACAAGCTTATTCATGGCTGGAGAAACAGGCTCTCTTACCAGCTCTGTGGGAAGCGAGCTGTTATATATTGGTATTCAGAAGAATTGTTAAAGAGGGCTTTTTCTCAAAAACTCTTGTAATCAAAATCCCTAAAATCAATGCTTCAAATATTCTCTTAATCGATGGTCCGAAAATCCGTGATTGAAATTTACTTTCCAAATTTGTTTTTGCTTTCTTGGAAACGAAGCTAATCGATTTTAATTTACTGGCTCATCTCAAGATTTTAGGATGATTAAATTATTATTTTTTTCGAGAGATGAAATCAATGAAATTAAATTAAAACAAATAGCTGAAATAGTTGGCATATACGCGTCATAAAAATGGTATATTTCCTTCTCGCTTAGACAAACTATTAGAATTTTAGCAAAAAAATTATTTATAAAAAAAATTTGGCAAAAAAACAAAAAGAAAAGAAAAGCGAGATAAATTATTAGAATCAATCACACAATATTCGTATTTATTAAGTTTAAGTCTATAAGATGTCAACAATGATCAGAATTCAGGGGTGAAAAAATTATGATCAGAATTTATATTAGGAAAATCATCGCTATTACCAAAGTCAACATTTTTATCATATCAGATCAGATTTATATATTAGGAGAAATGATGTGTGTAGTGACTGCAGGTAAAAGTTTTTGCAGTAAGATTGATATTGCACCGTTTTGTGCTATATCGTTGGAAAAAAAAAACGTAATAGCTATAATATCAAAAAATCGCGATGATTTATTGAGACAATGTTGATTGTGATTTCTTGCAAACAGGCAAATGAAGATTGCGGTAATTTATTTCCATGTAGGAATTAAGAATCAATTACCAGATTCTCTATTCTTTCCGTTTTGTGCTATGTCGTTAGGAAAATCATCGCTATTACCAAAGTCAACATTTTTATCATATCATATTTATATATTATTAGTACTTTGTAAACTTTTTCATTTAAGTAAGGGAGTTAGCCCTTCATAGGAAATTAATTTCAGTTAACCCTTAAAACTTTTTGAAACTTTATTACACGCCCATAATCAAAACGAAATTAATTTTTGTGATTAAAAAGACAATAATATCCTTCTTCTTTTTTTTTTTTTTGCAGAAGAGCACTTACAAGACAAATAAAGGGATTTGAAAGAATAAGGGAATTAAAAACTTTTTTGCCTTTTACAAGACAAATATGGAAATTCACTAGATAAAAATGAACATTTACAAGATAAATAAATATATTTACAAGATAAATAAAGGGATCCAAAAGAATCTAGTGAGTTAAAAATATTTTCCCATTTACAAGACAAATAAAGGAATTTAAAGAAACCTAAGGAGTTAAAAACATTGGGTTAGACGATATTTTTACCCCAAAAGTTTTCACTGCAAGACAATTTTGCCCTATGAGTTTTTTGGGAGGCAATTTTGACTGGAAGTACAAAAGTTGGAGTAATTTTATTCTGACCGTTATCCTAGTTAATTTTGACCGTTAGTCGACCAAATATGCTAAGTTGGTAGGTCATATATCATCTACGTTATTGTTGTTAAAGTATAAATTTGCCCCGAAAGTTCTAAACCTGTTACGGACCGGCCCAATAGGCCCAAGTCCGGACCTCGGCCCAATGGCGCCTATAAGGGAATCCGCGCTATATTAGGAAGGGATCCGAGATCCCCTATTTTTAGGATCTCATCAATGAGGATTCTCCTACAATCATGGCACCAGCCAATCAGCCCCTGACGGCTCAATCATAGATATCCCCCATTAATAGGGAGATACACGCACCAAGCTCCTCTATAAGTAGAAGGAAACTCTAAACAGGTGCACACGTTCTATCTTATGCTCTTGTTACTTTCTGCCACACAGAGCACACACCCCACTCCTCTGGCTACGTGCCTTCAAGTCTATTACGAACTACGTGGACTTTGATCCTTTCGAGGGTACGTAGGCTCTAGGCTTGACAACCTAGTCAAGTCCAATCTCTGTGTTCTTCATACAGAACATTGGCACCGTCCGTGGGGACCGTAAACTTCAATCCCCGTAACTACTAATGGTGAGCACTAGAAGCCACAGCAGAAACCCCCAACCGGTGGGAGGAGACCCACAAGCCAGCCGCCCGCCGCCAACCCAGCCGCCGGCACCACCACGGAGAGGAAACACCCTAGAAGGACATGTTACTGACATGGTGTCTTCCTCCCCTGAGAGGGAACAGCCGCTCCATGAGGAGCAGCCGCAGCAGGAAGACCGGCGACCACAAGGAGCACTCGCGCCGTCTCCAATGCGTGATGTCCGGGTAGTTGATGCCGACGTCCGCATGATGCGAAGGACACAGGAATCGTTCCTGCGGCGCCTGGAGAACAAGGAAAAACACGATGACCTGCAGAGACGGGCTGACTTTGAAGCTATCGGAAAGATGATCCAAGAAGCGCTCGAGAAGGACCGCCGCGAGAGAGGCCGTCGCAGGGGTCACGGTCGTACAAGGAGAGCCCCGGCAGGCGACAGCAGCTCCTCGAGCAACTCTGAGCCGAGGAACCTACGCCACGACAACGGCGACCCGAGGCGGCGCCCGAGTGCAGACCGGGGCAGACCACGGTCCCCGGGAGACAGAAAAAACCACGGTGTCGGTCCTAACCGCACTGATCGACATGCAAGGGAGTACCGAGATCGAGAAGAGCCCCGCGCGGAGGACAGAACTCCCCGGCCCCGCCACGGATCTACTCGGGAATATCGCGTGACTTACCTATCGGAGACTGGAAGATCCCCGTTTTTGAGGGAGGCGGCAACCGCCCGCTTCCCAAAGCGCTTTGATTTAACCAGCCTGCCGAAGTACGATGGGAGTCAGGACCCGCGCAACCACTTGGTCACCTTTGAAAAGCTCATGTGGGTCCGACAGATCAGCGGCCCAGTTATTCAGCGCCTTTTTGCAGCTACTCTGGACGGGCCGGCACACCGATGGCTGACTTCCCTCCCGGACAACTCTATCCGAGACTACGAGGACCTCGGACGCAAGTTCGAGCTGCACTTCGCTACCAGCAAGAAACAGCCGAAGACCACCTTTACACTGAGCAAGGTGAGGCAGAAGAAAGGCGAGACCCTGCAAAAGTACCTAGACCGGTTCCGCGACATGGCCAAGCATGTAAAGTTGCTGCCTGAGGACGTCCATGTGCACTGCCTAGTCAACGGATTAGACCTATCATCCCGGCTGGCTCGCCATCTATGCAAAAACCCAGTGTACACCTTGACCGAATTCTACACCGAAGCCCAGAAGTACCTGGAGATGGAACAGATGGAGGCGGCCAACGCCGATGAACCCGAAAGAACCAGGAAGAGTCCGCCCAGTGACGAGGAACGACCAAGAAAGGCGAAGACCGACCACAGACGACGGAGCCGAGACAGCCGAGCCAAGGTTGACCGGGCCGAGCAGAAGGCCAAGTACGACAGTTATACCCCGCTGAATGTTCCTCGGTCCCAAGTATGGAAAGAGGTAGCCTAGACCGAGATGAAACGGGTGGAGAGGCCGAGGCCTATAAGAGGACGTTCCAATACGGACCGATCCAAGTTCTGCAAGTTCCACGACTGCAACGGCCACACGACCGACGAATGCTATGACCTCCGCGACGCTGTTGAGAAATTCGTGAGGGAAGGAAAGCTACGTCAATACGTGATCAAGACCCAGGGAAGGGCGAGCGGGAAACGCAGTGACCGCGGTCGCTCCAAAAGTCCGCCCAAGGAGAACCGAAACCCAGGAAAGAAGTAGAAGACGGCCTCAAACGATGAATTTCCCGACGTAGACTTCCAGTGCAACGTCGTGAGCGGAGGATTTGGCGGAGGAGGGGACACTATAAACCAGCAGAAGAAATACCTCCATGAGGTGCTGACCGTCCGAGACCTCCCCAAATTTAAGGAAGATCCCAAGAAGCCCAGGCCACCCACTTTGACCTTCACCGACGAAGAGCTGAAGGACGTCATACCCGGACACCTAGACGGATTGGTAATCACCAGAACTTTGGTCAATTGCCGCGTTAAAAGGATTTTTGTGGATGCAGGAAGTTCGGCCGACATGATAAGCTGGGACGCCTACAAGATGATGCACCTCGACCTTGAAGACCTCAAGCCTTGCAAGACCACACTGGTCGGTTTCAACGGCGAGCAGTCTTTCCCAAAAGGCTACGTCGACCTCAGATTGACCCTCGGCACTAAAGAAGCCTTCAAGTCGGAACGGGTAAGATTCATGGTCGCCAACTTCCGGTCCCCCTACAATATCATCCTTGGCAGACCAACGATCCACAAGTGGGACATACTAGTGTCCACCAAGCATCAGAAGATGAAGATGGTAAACGACAAGAACCAGATAGTCGTGGTGTCCGGAGATCAAAAAGAGTCTAGGCAGTGCTACTTTGAAGCTCTTCGGGTCGAGAAAGGAGGACCCTCGTCTCCACCTCGGCTCGGATCCAATGAGCAAGTGGCCGAAGCCGGCTCGGGAAAACGATCGCGGCAGCAGGTCAACATGGTGGAGCTCGACCTCCGAGAGCTAGATAACCCGAGGCCAGAACCGGAGGGAGAGCTGGAAGAAATAGTGCTAGGCGAAGACCCGTCCAAGACCGCGAAAATAGGCCGAGATATGGAGGACGGCCTAAAGGCTCTCATGATCCACTTCTTAAGGCAAAACCAAGACGTCTTCGCATGGACCGCGGCCGAGGTACCCAGCATCGATCCCCACTTCTGCTGCCACAAGCTCGGCATATGGCCGGGGTCAAGACCCGTGGCCCAGAAGAAGAGGAACATTGCAGATAATAGGCAGAAGGCCCTGGAGGATCACATAGAAGAACTCCTAGAGGCCGGCTTCATTCGAGAGGTGCAGTACACCACCTGGCTATCCAACATGGTCATGGTCCTCAAACCCAATGGCAAGTGGAGAGTCTGCGTCGACTACACCAACCTCAACAAGGCCTGCCCAAAGGACTCATACCCAATGCCTAACATCGATAAGCTCGTGGACAACTCGGCCGGTTACAAGCTCCTCTCCTTCATGGATGCCTACTCCAGTTATAACCAGATCGCCATGCATCCAGACGACCAGGAAAAGACCGCCTTTATGACTGATAAGGCAAATTACTGTTACAATGTGATGCCCTTCGGACTAAAGAATGCCTGGGCCACATATCAGAGGATGATGAACTGGGTTTTTGACGATCAGATCGGGCGCAACATTGAGGTCTACATAGACGACATGATCGTCAAGTCGAAACTTCCAGAAGACCACATCCGGGACCTAGAGCAGACGTTTGAAAAATTAAGAAGACATCGTATCAGGTTGAACCCGGCCAAATGTGCCTTCGGAGTTCCGGTCGGAAAATTGCTCGGATTCATGCTGACCCATCGGGGATCGAAGCCAACCCGGACAAGTGTAAGGCCGTGCTCGACATGCAGCGCCCGAGAACCAAGAAGGAGGTACAGCAACTAACGGGCTGGCTAGCCGCCCTGACGCGTTTTCTACCAAAGTCGGCCGAGAAAGCCCTACCTCTCTTCAAATTGCTGAAGGAGACCCGAGGCGGCTGGAACCCGGACTGCGACGCCGCCTTCTCAGAAATCAAGAGATGCTTGGCAACCCCGCCGGTACTCACAAAGCCGGACCCCGAAGAAACCTTATTCCTCTACCTCTCAATCGGCAACGAAGCCGTAAGCGCCGCCCTAGTTGGTGTTTATTAAAACTAAGTGTAAGTAATTATCTTAAACTTACCAATCCTAATCTAATTATTGCCCTTTAATTGTTTAAGTGTTTTAGATAATATTTATGGCCTTTACAAATCAAATATGAAGTAGGTGTCATTTAAGGGTTGTTTAGAAAATTTGGTCTCTTAAACAATTATAAAATTGGTGTTTAAGACCCTTGGATTAATTATGAAAATTAAGACAATTATTTCAGTTATTGTAAGATAATTCTTTATGGTCTTTCGTGAGTTAATATGAGCTAGGTATTAATTTGAGGGTTTTAGAAAATTGAGTTTCTTATTAAATTATGGAATTTGGGACTTAAGTCTTCTTCAATTAATCCCTTGATTAATTATGAAAATTTACATAATTATTTAGTTTAGTGAAGTTCCAAGTTTTTATTATTTTCCCCAATTTGCTTCCCTCTTTATTTGATGTGTTTTCCTGATCCTTCCTATGGTATGTTATGATTCCAAACAAAATTCTGAAAAATACAACATTAGCTACCGTAAATTCTAAGGGCAACTAACCTAAAAGATAAAATAAATATATCTCCCACGTATTGACCTATTTCTAATAGGTATTATTTGTCAAAATATGACATTTATAATAAGTGAGATTTTTTAGGATATTACAGCAACAACCACGAGGCAATGTAGCAGTAAAAAGAGTGGTCTCGTATTGCAAATCAAACACAATCAACTCTTTCGGAAATGTGATAAATAATGTGTGCCTCCACTGCGGGGAAAACACAAGCCTCGCCATGTAAAGCGGAAACAACGCCGATGCAGGCGACGTTGACACATCACTCGCATCTCTCTCCAGCTTATTCAGTTCGCTACAATCGGTCCGTATCTGAAAATCCTTTATTACAAAGTTGCTTTCACTATCACCAAGAATCATAATACTTAAGAGAAAGCCTTTAAGCCCAAGTGCGCAGATGTGGCGAGAATCCAAAGGGTCCCGGCGAAGACAAGAGAAGAATTCAGGGGATGCATCGTACTTCCAAACACACCGACCAGTCAACGTGTTAAAAATGGAAATCGTAGACGGTCCGTTGATAGCAACAAGGAAGTAAAAGTCGGGCCGAGCTTGAACCCAACACAGGTCTTGAATTCCGAGTTTGGAATCTGTCTCGAACCACATAACGGCGGTCTTGAGTCTGAAATCGAGCAAGGCAATGCGTCCTTGACGATCACCGGCGGCTAGTAGAAGGTGGGAAGAGGAAGGCTCTGTGGATAGAAGGTCGCAATTCAGAGGAAGTGGGATCCAGCGTACAGAGGTAACAAATGGGGAAAGAGATGGAGCGGTGGAAGATGAAGAAGGCGAAGACGGTGGCGGCACTGGAATGGCGGAGACCAACTGCATAGAGCGAGTGTTGACGACGGAAACGGAGCTGCCGGAAGGGAATGCAAGAAGATCATGGGAGCTCAAGTCTGCGGATCCAAAATTGTTGCGGCTTGGAGGTCCTGGAAGCATGCAATTCCAAGAGTCTGGACTTGATCTGGGATTCGACATTGCAATGCTTCGTCAATTTCGATCAATTCAGAAGAAGAACCAGAAGCAGACAGGCTTGGATCGCAAGAGTAAGTCTCGGTGAAGTCTTTAAAGTGTTTTCCGTTTTCCCGGGCTAGTCTTCGCAGCACCTATTGCAGCGTAGAGAGAGAATTGAAAAGTAGCGTCTTCGCAGCACCTATTCTAACGTAGAGAGAGAGGATTGAAAAATTTAATGAACAACTTCACGTAACTATATAAAATATAAATTCAAAAACACAGACTCTTACAATTAAATTTAAAAATATCAAAAGAATAAAATTTAACAATTTCTAAGTTATATCAGTTGATTCAAATCAAACACACATCATCAACTTGTATGTTTTCGATGTACTCTTCTCTAGCTCTTATAACAAGTTCATTTGCAAAACCCACTTCAATTTAAATCAAGTTTTTCTTGTTATGGTTATTAACATCTAAGTTATCTACATCTTTATAATCTTCTTCATTTTGTACTATCTAATCATCATTGAATGGAAGATCATTAAAATTATATGCATAAGAGTTTTTAGCTTTCTTTTTCTTGCACAATCTTAAATTGGCTATCACAAAAACAACATCATTCATAGTCTTTTGATTTTGGGGAAATGAGAATAGGTTTTTTTAAAAAAAAAAATTTAAGGTAAAAATGGTTAAAACGTATGCTTTTACCGTTTTTAAGCGTAGTTTTTATCAGTATTTATTCATGACAGTTTTTATTTGCGTATTAACACGTATTACTCTAGTAAACATGTAAGAAAATAAGTTACCTGAAAACAAACATAAGTTTTTACATTTTTATACTTATTTTTTACATCAATCACTTATAGTAGAGTAGAGAGAGAATTGAAAGGTACCACTCTGGTTCTATTTATAAGTCTCTTTTGACCAAATTACACATACCAAGGAGAGGTAGGTACTTTAATGATTATGTGGTAAATTTTCAACTTTACCTTCATTTATAATTGGGTACCTTTTAACTTTTTTTTCTCTCTCTATTTTCATTGGTACAATAATATGGATAAAATTGTCACAATCTCATTTATTTGGTCAAAAGGGACTTATAAATAGAACCAAATTTTTTAATCAAAAGGAACTTATAAATAGGACCAGAGTGGTAGCGCATATTGGGGCGCACTTGGATTTAGTCCACGAATATACTTATTTTTTTAAATAAGTATGTTAGAATTTAGGAAAGGCAGCTGAAAATTATTTAAAAGTCCTATGTAATTCCTGTCAAAATGTGTCACTTTTGAGATTATATTTTAAAACAAAAAATGGGCCTTATTTTTTATAATTTTAAAAATAAATTTTGGAAAAAATCTGGTTTTTAAATTTTATATAAACCTAAAAATATAAAAATTCATTTGAAATCTTTTTTTTTTTAACATCAGAACTCATTTAGTTGGAAGAATCTTTTTTTTTTCTTTCAAAGATTTAGTCGGAAGAATTGATTGTTATGAAAAGAAAGAGAATAGAACATTTTTTACTGCAGAGATGTTTGGTGTGCACTAAATGGAAAAATGGTTTGATGAGAGATTTATATTTGGTAGATTGAAAATAGTAGTAAGATATGTGGAAAAACTATCTGAATGACAATACTGCCCTTAATAAAAATAGAAGAACATCTTTCTGAATAACTTCAAAACAAGGTGATTTTTGAACTTTGACTGCCAAGTAAATACAAGCTCTACATGGAGTTAAAGTTCTCTTACTCTTCGAAATTTTTTAGCTTTAACCTGATTCATAAACTTGATTCATATTGTTTTAAATCAAGTCAAAACAAAATTCAACCTTTTTTTTTCTATTTATAACCCGAGTCATCATGTTTTACATTAAGTCGTACTCCTTTCTAAAAAATAGGTGTTATGCCCTTAATTTTGATAAGCGTCAGTTTATGGTTAAAATTCATACTCTCCTATGTCATATATAGGAGTTTTTCAATTGAATCGTAATATTCTAAAAAAACAGTTAAGGTTAATTAAATGTAATAATTATGTAAGAAATTTAATTTTTTCCCCTAAAAAATGCTCATATTTATGAATGGTGTGAGAGAGAATAATAATGAGAAAAGAATGAAAGAGAATATATGTAGTATAATAAGTAACTGAAGACAAAATGAGAAAAATACCTTTATTATTAAAACAAACTTTAAAGGGTAAAGGATTTCTCCTGTCACTGGAGATAGAGTTATCTCCAGTGACCCCAAAATTACGTCGTTTTGGATTAATGAAGGATTTGTTAGTAATTTCAAGTGAATTAATGAAGGGTGTTTCTGTAATTTTGTTTATTTTTTAATCATATACATTTTACCAAAACACCCTTCATTAATTCACCTGAAATTACTAACAAACCCTTCATTAACTCAAAATAACGTAGTTTTAGGGTCACTGGAGATAACTCTATCTCCAGTGACAGGAGAAATCTTTTTCCCAACTTTAAAAGCATGTTATATTTATAAACAAACCCATTAAAAAAGGAAGCTCTTTTATATATGGACCGGGAGTAACTTCTTTGGTCTAACCAAAACCATTATCCATCGAGTTAAAAGCAATTTTAACCTTTACACTTTTAACTCAATGCACCTGTTCAATAATTAGCTCTTGATTATGAAACACGATATAGTTGGTAGTACTTTGGGACTGAAATATATTTACCTTATCAAAATTCTAATTTTCAAGCGGCCTTATAATTCATCATGGATCTGATAAAAAGCATGTAGATCTTATCTATGATTACCTAAAATGCAATGTTGTCAATGGATTCTTAATACCCCTTGAGTCTCAACCACCCCTTGTGGTGGCCCCTACATATATACAACATTTGCAATGAATGAAGAACACATAACTATTGCAGACTTGGTTTTGCTTGGAATCCTAAGTGTTGGAATAGTCAGCTGATAAGATCATTGTGTGCTCCTCATGTTACTGGGTCCGTTCTAAATAAACCTACCTCCTTCATGAACATTCATTGATCAGGAATGTCTGACAGTATATGAACCAACTGATCAGGAATGTTCATGGGAAGGAGGTAGGTTAATTTGCCTCAGACAAATGGAAAAACCATCTCTGACAGTATATGAACCAACCATCTCTGACAGTATATGAACCAACCACATTACTAGCACCTCATTAGTCAAGGGCTCAAGGCAAATTAATGAGGTGCTAGGCATGGTAGTGAAAACGTAGATTTTACCTGAAAACGGAAGGAGAAGGAAAAATCGTAAAACGTAAAATCATAACGTAGTAAAATCGTAAAAAAAATCGTAAAAACTTAAAAACGTTTGAAAAATTAGTAAAATCGTTTCAATGAAAAAAAAATCGTAAAAACGTAAAATCGCAGTGATAAAATGAGTTTTTAACTACCCTGGTGCTAGGGATGGGTTTTGGAAATTCCTATGGTCAATTTCCTCATGAGTTAAATATCTTATCTTGATCTGGGAATTATTGCAAAGTGTTTTTCCATCATCTGACATTCTTCAACTGGATCATTTAAATGCAAATGCCAATGGTCAATATTTATTTGGTTGTCCTTTCTTCATTTTATTTGTACATGCCATGTCACCAAGGAAGTTTTGTTTGAATAATACCTTGATCTAATTGCATAACAAAGGTTTTCATCATCTCTTACAAGGCACCATCAATCTGATCAATCGACTTGTCCAGGTGGGCTTCTATTTTTAATAGACTGAGCATCGCAACAGGTTGTTGGTGTCTCAACCCACTACTCTTCATTGTTTATGCTCTTTTATGATCCTTTCCGATCCTCCTCTCCTCTTGGCCTTACCCCTCTTCACAAAATAACCTTGAAAATTGTACAGATTTTTTCTTTTTTGATAAAAAGACAAAATGATATTGGGAAAATTTCAGTTAGACCCTAGATAGCAAATTTATTTTAATCAACCCCAAAACTTTCTGAAACTTCATTGCACTCCATAGTCAAGATGAAATTAATTTTTGTGGGTGAAAAGACAATGATGTTCTTACTTTATTTGTCTGGTAAATTGTCGTATTTGTATTATGAATACCTATATTTATCTAGTAAATGGCTAAAATATTTTTGGGTTAAGGGACATTTTTGCCTCCATAGTTTTTACTAAGGGGCAAGTTTGCCCTAAACGTTATCCAAATTAATTTTGGTCATTAATTGGCCAAATATACTAAGTTGACAGTCCAGATCTCATCCACATCATTTTTGTAAAAGTGTAAATTTGCACCAATAGTCTATGTGTCATCTACTTCATCTTTTTCAAAGTTTGGTTTAGAACTTTCGCCAGCAAATTTATACTTTAACAACAATAACGTAGATGATATGTGACCTGCCAGCTTAGCATATTTGGTCGACTAACGATCAAAATTAACTAGTATAACGGTCAAAACAAAATTACTCCAATTTTTGTACTTCCAGTCAAAATTGCCTCCCAAAAAACGCATAAGGCAAAATTGTCTTTCAATGAAAACTTTTGGGGCAAAAATGCCGTTTAACCCAATGTTTTTAACTCCTTAGGTTCCTTTAAATTCCTTTATTTGTCTTGTAAATGGGAAAATATTTTTAACTCTTTAGATTCTTTTGGATCCCTTTATTTATCTTATAAATATATTTATTTGTCTTATAAATGCTCATTTTTATCTAGTGAATTTTCGTATTTGTCTTGTAAAAGGTGAAAAAGTTTTTAATTCCCTTATTCTTTCAAATCCCTTTATTTGTCTTGTAAATACTCTTCTAAAAAAACAAAAAAGAAGAAGGGTATTATTGTCTTTTTACTCACAAAAATTAATTTCATTTTGATTATGGGCATGTAAGAAAATTTCAGAAAGTTTTAAGAGTTAACTGAAATTAATTTCCTATGAGGGGCTAACTCCCTTACTTTAATGAAAAAGTTTACAAAGTACTAATAATATATAGGGCTTATGATATGTGCAGTGACCGCAGGTAATGATTTTTGCAGTGAGGTTGATACTACACTATTTTGATTCCTAATTCCTAAATTGGACCTATTTGATTTATTGTTGCGATTAAAGAATAGAGAATCTGGTAATTGATTCCTAATTCCTACATGGAAATAAATCACTGCAATCTTCATTTGCCTGTGACTGGAAATCACAATCAACATTGTCTCAATAAATCATCGCGATTTTTTGATATTATAGTTATTACAATTTTTTTTTCAACGACATAGCACAAAACGGAAAGAATAGAGAATCTGGTAATTGATTCATAATTCTTACATGGAAATAAATCGCCGCAATCTTCATTTGTCTGTTTGCTGGAAATCACAATCAACATTGTCTCAATAAATCATTGCGATTTTTTGATATTATAGCTATTACGTTTTTTTTTCCAACGACATAGCACAAAACGATGCAGTATCAATCTCACTGCAAAAACTTTTACCTGCAGTCACTACAAACATCATTTCCCCTAATATATAAAGGCGTTTACTTTTCTCATGTTGCAGGAGAGAAACAAGATTCCTACACTAACATAAAATGGTGGAACTCGCATATATATATAGTGCTTATTATATATATATGCGGGTCCCACCATTTTATGTGTGTATGGCATGAGAAAACATTTCTCCTACAACATGAGAAATGTTTTTCCCATATATAAATCTGATATGATATGATAAAAATGTTGACTTTGGTAATAGCGATGATTTTCCTAATATAAATTATGATCATAATTTTTTTTCCCCTGAATTCTGAATTTCTGATCATTGTTGACATCTTATAGACTCAATCTTAATAAATACGAATATTGTGTGATTGATTCTAATAATTTATCTCGCTTTTCTTTTCTTTTTGGTTTTTTGCCAAATTTTTTTTATAGATAATTTTTTTGCTAAAATTCTAATAGTTTGTCTAAGAGAAGGAAAGATACCATTTTTATGACGCGTATATGCCAACTATTTCAGCTATTTGTTTTAATTTAATTTCATTGATTTCATCTCTCGAAAAAAATAATAATTTAATCATCCTAAAATCTTGAGATGAGCCTAAATTAAAATCGATTAGCTTCGTTTCCAAGAAAGCAAAAACAAATTTGGAAAGTAAATTTCAATCACGGATTTTCGGACCATCGATTAAGAGAATATTTGAAGCATTGATTTTAGGGATTTAGATTACAAGCGCTTTTGAGAAAAAAAAAAAGCCCTCTTTAACAATTCTTCTGAACACCAATATATAACAGCTCGCTTCCCACAGAGCTGGTAAGAGAGCCTGTTTCTCCAGCCATGAATAAGCTTGTGAGTTATATTTCATCTTTTTATAACTCGATCTCTTCTATTTCAACAGTCTTTGATTGATGCTTCATGTTTTTTTTAAAAAATAAAAAATAAATTCCCTCGTCATTTTTCTTTGATAATTTAAATTATCTGTTCTTTACTCTACTTTTATCTCCAATGAACTGTCACAAAGGGCTAGCTATTTCTGCCTGTTTGATGCATGCGTTTTTATTTTGTCAGACAATTTAATATTCAAAAGTTACAGCAGTTTAGAACTAACTTATTTTGATATAGACTCTTGAATTTTACATTTTTTCCCCATTCTTACAGAACCTTAAATGATATACCATTGGGTTAAAAAGGAAACAAGATAAACGTCTATTATATTTGTGCTTTAACAACTTTGTTTTGTGGCCAATAAAGATTGGTACAATTGGTAAAAGTTGGTCCTCTTACTAAAGAGTTGGCTTATAAGTATTTCAAATCTCGTTGTCGATATAAAAACATTGTTAATAGGTAATCTGTAAGTACCTTTTGAGTTTGAAAGCATGTTTATGCTCTAACGAACCATTGAGGCCCAACCCATCTAAACTTGTAAATTGCTAGAGTTAAACAGTTTTATGTCACTTATCTAAGATAAAATTTATTTATTTTCAGAATTAATTTTATTAGTTATGATGTAAATAGGTTTTAGGGTTTCATTTATAGACAAGAGACTTATTGATTGTTGAAGCTCTCTCTCCTTTTCACTATCTGCCAAACCTCAGGCACAGGAGGAAGATTGTTACCGACCAACCATGGATGATGCAGAGGACTCAAGGGACAGTGAGGACGGATGGGTTGGTGCTAACCTAGTACCAAGTACAAGAGTGTCAGCTGATCTAGGAAACATGAACTTATCGGGACACAATCCACCAATAGTTCCTACTACTTCAGGAAGCCATTCCAAGAGGAAGAGAGGAGAAGGGCCAATTCATAAGAAAAAACAAAAAATTCCAGCTTCTAAACAAATTCCTGATGCCATGAGCATCATAGCAACTGCATCCCAAGGAAGGGCAGAAAGATGTAATGATATCCATGCTCACAACATAAAAAACGTGATGTCTGAATCGCTTGCCCTTGAGGAAGTCCAATGTGATGAAAATTTTCGAAACCAATGTGCCACCCTTATGTGCGACAAGGTTAATCGGGAAATGTTTGTTGCATTCTTAGAGAAGAAGGAGTACTTGATAAGCTGGCTGCGCTTTATGGTTCGCCTTCCCTAGATATTCTTGAACAATGATAAGGGTTCTATTGTAAGAGTTGTAGAATGGTTTTATTTGTTATTGATATGGTTGTTGTTATGGTTATTGAATGATTTTAATATGATATGTTTTGTGTAAGGGTTTTACTGAATAGCTCTTAATCTTTATTGTTCATCTCGAATTTCATTTGTTTAAATTACAATATCTATCTTCACTAGATTGTTTCTTTCATTGCATCTAGCTGGTATTTGTTTCTTTTTTTTTTTTTTTGGGTAGTATTTTGATGCCTTATGGGAAATATTAACTATAGCATAGACTCTGGATGACAAAAACTATTCTAGCTATTTGCTGGATCTTTACAATTCATTTGATGATGCAGCTTGATACTTTTGTAATTTATATATTTTAGTATTTGATTAAATTATATATTTTAGCATTGCCCAAATTTTTTAATTTAGCATTTTCCATATTTTTAGTAATTTTGATTTTAATTTTGGGTTAAGGTGCAAAAGTATAAATATGCTTTTTTCTGAGGAGTGTCCAGTAGCAAGTGCTTTTTTTAGGTGCAAAAGTGCATACGTGGTTACAAATTAGGTGCAAAAATATCGTTTGACCATTAAGTTTGACTTTTTTGCTGACTGGACGATGACGTAGCATTTCAAAAGTATAAAAATACACAATACTTTGTCAAGAAGAGAACCCAAGAGGATCTTGAAAAAATATTTTAGGTATTGACCAGTATTAAAAAGATATCGACTAGTGCAGAAAAATACTTTATAATCATGCAACTTAAAGGATACTGATTGATATACTGAAAAAATATTTCAGGGTAGTGACTAGTACTAAAAAGTACTTTCAGGATACTGACTGTTACAGAAAAAATACTTCATAATCTTGAAAAATTATTTTAGGATCTTGAAAAAATATTTGAAGCTATTGACTGGTATTAAAAGAATACTGACTAGTACTGAAAAATATTTCAAGATACTGACTGGTACTAAAAACATACTTCAACTTATTTTTTTAAGATTCCAAAATAATTTTTCATGATCATGAAATATTTTTTTCTGTACGATGCAGTATTCTCAAAATATCTTTTTAGTACCAGTTAGTACTCTGAAATATTTTTTCAGATCATAAAATAATTTTCAAGATCATGAAGTATTTTTTCAGTAGAGGTCAGTATCCTGAATATCTTTTTAGCACACGATAGTAATTAAAATAAAATTATTAAACTAAAAAAAAGAATTTGGTGTTCGACGCTCTTTTTGACAAACCATATGTGTACTTTTACACCTTTTAAAATGCCACATCATCGTCCAGTCAGCAAAAAAAAGTCAAACTTAACGGTCAAACGGTAGTTTTGCACCTAATTTGTAATCACATAGTCACTTTTGCACCTAAAAAAAGCATTTGCTACTGAGCAAAGCACATATGTATTTTTACACCTTAACCCTTTAATTTTTTATAATTATTTCAAAAGTTATTTATTCATAAGTCATTCCAAATAAGTTTGTACCCAATCGGACTTTTCCATAAGTTACTTATCCAACCACTCATCTAAACAAAAATCACGTTTCATGTTTTACAAACATAAGTTTTTATATTTTTAAACTGGTTTTTGACAACAATCACCTATTGCGTATAGAGAGAATTGAAAGGTAGCGCATATTGGGGCGCACTTGGATTTAGTCCATGAATATAGTCACAATGAGGCATATGATTTTTTTTTTTTTTTTGGATTACTGAGGCATATGATTTTGGGAAAATCCCATATAAAACTACTTGAAATAGGGAAATTCTAAATTACATTGGTAAATTCAATAAATCCCTAATTAAGTTATCGACCTAATTTAGAATTTCAAAATTTAGATTAAATGACATTATTGCTCTCTCATAATCTTCTCTTTCATCTTAAAAAGGTTTCAATACTTTTTAACTTATTTTTATAATAAGGTAAATATATATAAACATTAATATATAATAAAATAAAATATGATTAACTTAGATCAAATAATTTTTTGTGTGTAGAAGAATGATCTGGAATAATTCCAAAAAAAAAAAAAGAATCAGTCCCAATGTTAATTAAATGATTTCTATAGCTAGTTGAACATTAGAATGGAAAAAATTATTTTTTACTTGATTTTTTGTTCATTGAGAAAAAATGTTAATATAAAAAGTAACTTGCTTGATACAGAATGTAACATCCCGCCTTTTTAAAATGGGTTTCAAATGGGATAATCAGAGTTTCGTAGAAATTATTCAGAGTGGCATCGGGAAAAAAAATTTCTTTAAAACAAACGAGTAACTGATATACATTCCCTGCTGTTGCATCTGGGTACTTATACATACAGTGGTACAACTATCTGAATACAGTGTCTAGATAAAGTAACACGTCCTCCTCCCCGGTCGTGCTGCCCATCCTTGCTCTTGGTTCTAGCTCCTTCGGATCCTGAAGTTATGGTAAGAGCAGAGGTTCAATTCCCATTGAACCTCAGGTAACGGTTAACCCCATGCTTATGTACAGTTATGTATGACAGATATTCATGACATGACAATGACAATCAATATACATAACCACGTATGACAAACAATAACAATATTTGTAACATAACCACGTATGCTACAACAACAATTAGAACATAACCACGTATGTAACATAACCACGTATGAAAATCTTAGTCGATGAGCACAACCATCATATACAATCATACAATAAGCACTACGCGAACGCACCTTTGCCTGTCGAGCACGGTACGTTGTCGGCTGCAAGGTGATTACAGGTTTCCTGCAAGGGTAATATTACGTTTATTAATTCACAACCAATATCCCAATAGATATCCTAGCCACAAATGACTATTTTACCCCTGGTGGATTTATTAACTGATTACTTTTCTTTATTATTTTGAGAAAAACGCTGGTGCAAAATCTGGGCAGAATTTCGCTTAACTTTGAAAAATCATAACTAATTCTAGAAAAATCGAAACGAGGATCCGTAAAATTCCCCAGAATCCTTAGGATGTCTAGTTTCAATAAAAAATATCATATTTTTCCCAGATTCCACGGTTCATTCTCAGGTTTTTAGTTTTGAACATCTGTCCAGAATGTTCCAGAAATTCGTAGCCCTAACTTTGGAAATTTTTATCTCCCTGTTCAAAAATCATTTGTACATGTTCTTTACATATTTAAAAAGCCCTATCTGTCTACTTTAAACATGAATTTTATCAGAATTTTCTAACCATGATTTCAGCATAAAACAATAGTTTTTCTATGACTGACTCGGAAATTTCAGAACCGATGAAATTTCGCCAGAACTTCGTTACTTCGGTGTGTCTCTTCCGGAAATTTTGCTAAAACCCTTTCTTCACTATTTTTTCGAAATAAAACTAATTTTAAACCCAGAAAAACATAAAAACAACTATATCTAAAGAATTTAAAGATTAAACTACAAAATAACTAAAAACTTAAAAGCTAGAGCTCAAGAACTTACCTAGAACTTTGCTCCTTCTTTCCTCAAGGCTCTCACACTCACTTTCTCTCTATATTTCAGATGTTGTTGCTTTGTGAATTGGTGAGGATTGTGAAGAGCAAAGGGTCCTATTTATAGTAGAAGCTCCATGTGCAAAAAGACTTATAATACCCCTCCCTACATCATCCCTTACATCATCTTATCTTCTTCCAAAGCCTTGAAAGTCTTCTACTAGATACATGACTCATGGTTTAGGGTTGTGAGTCATCTCTTAACTAGGCTAATGACTCATGCTTGTTTAGGGTGATGATTCATTCATAGAGCTTGTGATTCATCATTTAGAGTAGTGATTCATCCATACCTAGGTTAATGACTCATTTCTTAGAGTGATGACTCATTTTGCATATGTATAATTGCTTCTTTAAATTAGATTTTCCTACTTCTTCCATTTTGGGTTTCACTAGATAGAAATTCATTTGGGGATCCTAATGAAGTTTTATGTACATTTTCTCATTAGTTTTGAATTCTTGAATTTCTTAGCTTCATTTAGAGACCAAATTTGCCTATCTTTCCTATTGATTCCATTTCCTAAACAATTATGAAAATGACTTTGGTTATACTTGTTTTCATGCTTGATTTATGCTTGTTATGAATCTCAACTTAGTTTCCATACTTAGTTCATGGATTTCAAGATATGATTTAATTTGTATAGATTTTCATTTGCTTATGTCTAGAGCTAATTTCATGGATTAATCTAATTGTTTTAATGTCTAATTTTCTTATTGGCTAATGCTTTGACTTCTCTTTCTCACTCCTTCCACTAGACTCACAACACTCACAACATTTGCACACACACACATTCACAACTCCCTCTCTCATTGATCAAAGCCTTTTGTAACATCCCAATTTTCTAAAACATTTTCGAACTATTTGATCAGAGTAGAGCATCGGAATAATTTCAAAAGAGCGAGTATCTGATAAAAACCTTCACTGTTGTAGTATTTGGTTGCTTACACAGTGGTACAGTAATTTGAAAATAGTACAACAAGATGACGCTGAAATAAAAACTTTTCTGTCTTCGTCCTTGTGCTGGCTCCCTATCCTTGTCCTTGGTCCTGGTTCCTCCAGACCCTGACGCTATGTTAAGAGCTGAGGTTCAATTACCATTGAACCTCAGGTAACGGTTAACCTCATGCTTATGTATCAAATATGTATGACAGATATCCATGGCAAAACAGCAATAATCACATACAATATTCTCATATTCAGATAATAACATAACACAGCCACTGCAATATGCATGTTACTATAGTCTGCACTATCTCCAGTGCCACGGTGTACATCCGTGTCCTCAGCGCTAGGAAAACATAACGGCATTATCAAAACCATAACCCGTATCAAGTTGTATGTGTATGATCAATTTTCAAAAACAGTATCTCAGACTATCTATCACATATAAGCATACCATAAGCATCAGAGTTAGTGTTACAATACGCGTCCGTACCTGAGTCGATAGTCTCGGTACGTAATTGATCGGTCTGCGTTCTTTCGGACAGCCTATCAGAGCAATATCGTCCTATTAATTTAAAGATAATATTCTAAAAGATATTTTGGCCGCTATTGACTAATCTACCCTTGGTATATTAAACCATTATTTTATTTTCTCATAATTTATTGAAAAACCGCTGGAATTATTGGGCAGAAATTTGCCTATCTTTGGAAATTCATAACTAATTCTAGAAACATCGAAACGAAGATCCGTAAAATGTTCCGGACTCCTTAGGATGTCTATTTTCCATTAAAAATACCAGACTTTGCCCAGAATTTAAAAATCATTCCCAGATTTCACGCATTCATCCTCTGCCCAGAATTTCCAGCATTTTCGCAGCCTAAACTTTGTGAATTTCTTTCTCACTGTACAGAGCTCATTTCAACATGTTATTTACAGATTTGGAAATCTCTATATGCCTACTTTCATCAAGAATTTTCTCAGAATTTTTCAATAACATTTTCAACATGAAATATGCGTTTTTCTGTGATCCGTTCAGAAATCGCCTAACCGACGAATTTTCGCCAGAACTTCGTTACTACAATGTTCTTAACCTGGAAATTTTGCAGAACTACTTCCTTCACTAAATTTTCGAAATGAAGCTATTTTTTTAACTATAAAAACATGAAACTAAAATTATTCTAGAATTTTAAAGATTAAAACTACTTCTATCTATGAATATAAACTCAAAACTAAAGAACTTTGCTTACCTAAAGCTTGGACTCCTTCAAGCTCTTCCTCCAACTCTCTCAACTCTCTCTCAAATAAGCAAGTGGTGCTTTGCTTGGTGTGAGGAAAATGAGTGAACTTGGCCCTCTATTTATAGTGAAAAGGTTGGGCAATCACTCTTGGCTAATTCTCACCATTGGATCTAGGTTTTAATTGAATTATTCCATCCTCACCCTCCAACTATAAAAACCGAAATTCCCTCTCTCTCCTCCTTCATCTTTTTTCTTCTCCTTCTTCAAGAAGTTAGAGAACTTGCACTCCAAGTTTTGAATAGTAAATCTTCATGTGCAAGTTTTGACCTTATTTGACCATGTGATCAATTCATTTTCTTCCCCTTGAAGCCTTCAAAACCGTGCCCTACCTCTGAATTTTTGGGTTCCATTTTTGTTTTGGGCTTTATTGATTTGTTGGGCAAAAGTTTGGGTTATAAAAATTGGTCCAATGTGCATTGTTGTGGTAAAAGCCCTAATTTAATTTCTTCTTGTTTATTATTTGATTTAGCTTAATTAGGTTTAGTTTGAAATGTTTTAATTGTTCCCCAATCCAATTATGATCCTACTAATTCCAATTGTTTCAATTAATCGATTCCTTGTTAAGCTTTAATATGGAATTTAATTAGCCTAAATAATTCGAATTGTTTGTTAATATTTGCCATTAGGTTAGTTATGAATGTCAATTCAATTAAGATGTATTTTTGATGCCCAATGATTAATTTTTAGTGTTCTCTAATTGTTTTAAATCTCTTCCTACTCCTTTACGGCTTAATTTTGTTAATATGTGAATTATATGACAATATACCTCTAAGTGTGAATTTAATCGTTCTTGAATTGTTGGAAATTTCATTTAATTGGTTTAGGGGTTTTTATGGAATTTTTACAATATTTTATGACTCCTAATTAAAATTTAGAGAATTGGATTTTGCCCTATTAAGTCCTACTGACAACTTATTCAAGAAGTAGAATAAATACACTATTATTTTGGAGACAACATACTTTCCTATTTTCATGATATCCTATACTATTTTAGGAATCCCAATCTAATTATAGTCCTTAGAAATTCATTTAAACAACTCTTAATTTGACTTTTAATTGGAATTATACATCTTTATTTATGCCTAATTTAATTTAGTTTAATTTAGTGTCTTCATTGTTGTAATTTCAATTGCTCATTTTAATTCCATGTAACCAATAACTTAATACGGTAATTATTTGTATTTTATGATATTTTATGGTTCCTAAATGATCTTAGAGTATTTGAGTTGTTTTGGTTTATTTAACTCTAGGAGAAAATTCTCTAATTTTAAACTAGATGAACTATAATATCTTGAGACCACATATTCACCTACTTTAATAGGTATCATTAGTGGTTATGCTAAATAGGATTTTTAGGGTATTACACCTTTTCTCATGGATTAAGAATATTTTCTTGATTTATCATTGGCCAATTCAATTTCACAAGGATTTAGCTTTATGGTATTTAATTAAGGCCTTAGGATTTAGCTTTATAAGGTTTAATCCTAACCCTCCACAACTAATCCTTAATTAGCATTCCTATTAAAGTGTTTTAATGAAGTTGTCAATTTATGATTGGTTCCTAACTTGATTATGACTCTTAGAGTAGTTTATGACCATTGGTAATCCAACTTATGTTAATCCTAACTTCTTATTGGTTGTTGAGCTTTAATTAACTTAATACACTTCCAATTAATGATTACCTAATGTTGATTGTGAGTATTGACTTTTCAATGCTTAATTAAAGTTTACTTATCATCTTAATCACGAGCTTACTTGCCTCTTGATCATTACATAATTGGTGTTTAGGGTATTTTATGACTATAGGCAATCTATTTTATACTAATTTCAAACCCTTATTGGTCTTTGAATTTTAATTAGCCCAATATACTTCTAATTAATGGCTACAATTGTTTTAATTGTAAATAATTAGCTAATCATCCTATTAGTGGTAATTAATTGCCCATTAAATATTAGTAATTGTCTTTTTAATTGTTCAAGTGTTTTGATAATTCTTTATGGCCTTTTAAGAATTAATATGAACTAGGTACTAATTATGGGTTCTTAGAAAATTTAGTTTCTTCATAAATTATGAAATTTGAGATTTATGTCCTCTTAATTTAATCCCTTGATTATTTATAAAAATTTACATAATCATTTTGTTTAGTGAAAATTCAAGGGTCTACTAATTCCTCTTATGCTCCCCTATTTAGTTGATGTGTTTTCCTACTTTTTCCATGCTTTCTTTGGATCCTATTAAATCCCTAATTTAATTTGGGAGTTGTTGGTGTTTTTATAGTATTTTATGATTCTAATCAAAACTTAGAAAAATGAAACATAGCTATCTTAAATTCTAAGGGAAAATCACCTAATAGATAAAGTAAATATATCTCAAAATTTGAGACCACATATTCACCTATTTTAAATAGGTGCCATCAACCAAAATATTGTATTTATGAGAAATAATAATTTTGGGGTATTACACAGAAAACTACATATCTGTTATGAAACTAAGTAAAATAACAAGAGAGATTAAGATGAAGAAATGCAAGAGAGAAATGAAGAGCAAGGAGAGAGTGATTCTTCTTTCTATTATACTCTTCCAACCTTTGATACATGCCTACTATATATAGGCAATGAATCCTTAACACCATTACAAGAGTTACATACAATAGATTAAATCTACATAATGGTATATTATGAAGTTTTGTAAGTTATTTATATTAATCATATAAAACTCTCATGTCATTCTTGTCATAGGTTACATTCTTGTCCAAAGACTTTTCGTTTTGCCAGTAATTTTAACCCTTAGTCACAGGTCCAATTCTTTCACTATTGGCACTCTATAATGGATTTTGGCTCGTGATCCTTATATCATTCATTACATCCTATACTATATTATAAGCAAAGATGTCGTCAACGTTGACTTCATTTCGGTCCCATCGAATTCTATCCATAACATGATTTATTGAGATCTCATACCTTTCATATATTTTAGGTACCTAGGTCTCTTCTGGGACTACAACATTCTTTTCTAGAGATATCTCTACTGGAGATAATATCTCTTCAGGAGATGGCTCTTCTGGAGCAACTAATTAACTTTTCTTAATTATTCTCAACTTGATCATCTATATTCTTAGCTCCTTTTCTCTTTTGAGGATTTATATCTTTGAAACCGATGGACCTACCATGCTTCAAGCATACTTTCAATTCATTTATAATAGATTGTCCTTCAAGGACATCAATAGGAGCATTAACAATTGGGACATGTGACTTTGTCACTTTCTTTGAGTCAGTAAATGCTTCTGGCATTCGATTAACTAAATTTTGTAAATGAATTATCTTTTGAACTTCCAGTTCACATTATTTTGTACAAGGATCAAAATGAGCCAATGATAATTCATTCTAGCTAATCTGTTTACCCAACTGCTTATTTTCTCCCCCTCATGTTGGGAAAACTATATCAAATCACAATTGACTAATCATGCAGTGTAAGTCTCCTAAATCCATTTGTTTCCTTTAGAAACATCATTCTGTTTCATTTAGAGAAAACAAGAAGAAGGATGTACTTGCACAACATTTATCTATCTATATGCATTATGGTCGAATATTGCAGATTAAAAACTTTTAAGATGGAATTAATCTGGCTACTGACCAAAAACCAATTTTCTAGAGAGAATTTTGTTGGCTTATATAAATGCTGCAACATAAAAGATCAAATATACCAACACATAAATTTTGTTCTCATAAGCATTCATCCAACTTATCTATGGAGGCTTTAATTTATTCAAACACCAAACATTATTGCAAACTCCATGTTGTAATCATTTTTACAAACTTCAGGTTGCATTCTTACAAACTTCAGGTTGCAAGATAATAATCTCGCATGTAACCATCTTATCGATGCCTCTTTCAAATTTGTATGGTTTACATGTCATTTTAATGGGCCCATATAATAATGTTTGATATATTTCCAGAGATCCATTACCAATCATGACCAATGATATTCTCATAGTCAAATCTATTTGAGAACAAACAATACATAATACATAAATAATATGTTGGTTATTCATGAAGAATCTTTTGGTTCTTCAATGGATGTTAATACATATCTTATTTGCATTATATATATATGACTCGGATGATCAAACAAGTCATGCCAACAATAAATTTATTTAAATAAGTAAACTTCTGATTTACTGTAACATAACTCAACCAATTATAAACTTTTCAATTTCCATAAATTATCTGACATTCATCTTGGGAGATTTATTAGACTTTGTGTGAGAAGTATATAGCTTTTCAACTTTTCAAAAATTGGCTCACACTTGTATTGTATTATAACTCAACTCACACTTGTTTTCTAACAATCTCCTCCTCAAGTGTGAGTTCTGTATGTCAAAATTACTTTCAAATCCTTTAAACCTCGAAAGGGAAAAACATGTTGATTCTTCAGGGATAAACATATAATATTGCATCACTAGATGATCTAATAATATACTTCAATTTGTTTATATATACAAAATATATAGTCCACCACATATGAAAATATTCATAATTAAAATAACGTAGAATCACAGATTTAGAATCACACATATTAAAATTCTTCAGCACAAGATTTTCATGGCAACATATTTATAAGATGGAGTCGCAATAAATGTAAATAATAATAACAACAAAAGGTAAGCTTTACATTACCTTATGGGCTTATTTATTCCTCTTGAGCCTTGACTTTAAAATAAAGATGGACATATTTCTCTGTGGCTCATTGCTTCTTTAAAACTCAATAAGTTTCTTAGAATAAAATGCATTATTAATGCATAATTTTTTTCTTTCAGGTAACAAAATATTAGCTTTTTCGAAGCCTTCAATCAAATTTATACTATCATATATAGTTTGAACATTAGCCTCTCTTATAAAGTCGGAAAAAGTATGCTAATTAGTCCCCAGGACCATTAGTCTTTATATTTATACGACATAAATCTCTGCAAATTACTATCTTCTGGACAATATTTTTCCAAGGCTACTAAAATCTTATTGTATCATACAATATTTGAATCATAAGCCTTCATGGCCATAATATTAATAATAAACAAATGTCACTCTCTTATTCACCTTTCATTTTTGGGTGTGAACAAGACCTATACCTTTTCATGGGTATAGAAGACTAAAGGATCAAATATCTTATAAGTATAAATCACTGTGCGTAATAGTAAATTATTGTGCAATCACATTTTAGTACCTGTGTGGAATAATAAATCATTGTATACAATAGTGAATTTCAACTACTATGCAAAATAGTAAATCATATGAAATATTTAAAGATCTTGTATGAGATATTAAAACCTTATAAACTATAAAATAGTGGGGATCAAAATATCACAATATCATGAATTTTCAACATATTGCCTAATAGTTTCCCTTTTGTGATTCTCTTCAATAAAATTTCTCCACTTCAAGTGAGAATTTGAGCCATCATGATTACAACAATGACTATACACAAAATTGTAGCTATAGTTACACCTTATGTCCATGACCAATTCATTCATTACTTCATTCACTTCTAGGAATGGAGTCGTGCTTATTGGATAAGATTCATGATTCTTACAACAAACACTCAGTATTTTGTTTGTCCGTATGAGATCAAGAAATTAATTTAATATATTTCTTAAAACATCTTTCACAATATTGCTACTATAGGAGCAAATTGTTGGATACACTAATTTATAATAAACTTTTGGAAGAATAACCATCTTTTGGTTGTCATATATTTACTTTAATTTGTTCTAAGGAACAAGATAATCTTTTAATACCAAATATTCAATTTTGAGGCTTCATACACTACAAATTTAAATTTCATTATACAATAAAAAGAAATTTATGAAATATAAAACACAATATAATAACATAATGAATTCATAAAGACAATAATTTATAAATTATGATATTACAATGAAATTAAAACTTATGGCTTCAGGCCATTTAGTTTTAATGGTTTTAGGCTATTTGATTCTCATAGCTTTAGGTTAATTAGTCTCATGGCTTCGAGCCAATGATGAGAATTTAGAACTTTATGACTTTGGATCATTTATCTTCAGAATAAATAAAAGTTAAATATATGTTTCTAGCTATCCAATAAAATAAACTATGAAAAAGTATATGACTTCAGATCATATAATAGGGAATCAACTAAATATGGCTTCTAGCCATATCATATAGTAATAGAAATTAAAGGAATATGGCTTCTGACCATATTATATTTAAAATAATAAAGCAAAATGCATATGACTTCTAGTCATATAATTTCAAAGTAGGAACAAAAAGACTATGGCTTCTAGCCATATAATAGGAGATCAGAATACTATGACTTCTGGTCAAATAATTTCAGAATATGAAAGCAGAGGTGTATGGCTTCTGGCCATACTAAAATAACGATATCAATAATAATATTATGTTAAATATAAAATAACATAACATTAAAAGTTAGCAACAATAACATAACAATAAAAGTAAAATGTTATGTTAGCAACAATAATATAAATGTTATGTTAGTAACATAATATAACAATAAAAGTTAAATGTTATGTTATGTTAAAGTTAGTAACATATATTGTGCAAAAGTAAAGTATTATGCAATAAAGTAAATAGTAAAACAATCATAAATTACTATGCAATTACTGTGCATGAATAAAATTGATGGATGAATAATGATAAATACTAAAAGTACTATATAAAATAGTAAGTAATCTCCAATCTTAACCATGGAACTCGACGTATAAAAACAATCGGTAAAAGAGTATTTTTAATTCCATATAGTGGTTTAGATTATCCCAGATATATAAATAAACATATAATAAAATCATTAGCAAAAGTAGATGAAAACGTTAAAGAAATTATACCTTCGTTATAGCTATCGTGCTGATAACGTGTTATGAAACTAAGTAAAATAACAAAAAAGATTAAGATGAAGAAATGCAAGAGAGAAATGAAGAGCAAGGAGAGAGTGATTCTTCTTTCTATTGTACTCTTCTAACCTTTGATACATGCCTACTATATATAGGCAATGAATCCTTAACACCATTACAAGAGTTACATACAATAGATTAAATCTACATAATGGTATATTATGAAGTTTTGTAAATTATTTACATTAATCATATAAAACTCACATGCCATTCATGTCATAGGTTACATGGTTTTAGAAACTCCAAAAGACTCTTCTTGAAAAGGTTGTGGACATTCACGCTAATATTGGAATATTCATAACAATATCAAAAATTTTCATTAATGATTTTTTAATAAGAAAAGATATTTATTAACATAAAAAAAAAACCAAGGGAAAATCACATATAAAGTTTCTTAAAATAGAGAAATTCTAAATCAAATTGTTAAACCCAACAAATCCTTAATTAAGTTATAGAATCAATTTAAGATTTTAAAATATAGGTAAACTGAATTTATTGCACTCTCGTAATCTTCTTTATTATCTTTCCTCTTTAAAGAATTTAATTGCTCTTTAACTTAGTCTTTTAATAAGTGTGCATATATATTAACATTAATACATAATAAAATAAAATATGATTCATTTAAATCAAAAGAGTTTTTGTGTTCAAGAAGAATGATTTGAGTGAAAAAAAAATGCATAACACTGTTATCATTAAATGTTTTTATTAAATATTTTGAATACAATTTTATTTTTGAAAGAACCTAAATTAGTTTTTTGTCAATAAAAAAATCAATCTTCATTAATTACACAATTTTACTTATATGATATATAGGTTGTTTTTTTAGGTTAATAAATATCTTTTCTTTAAAAAAAAATCATTAACGAAAATCTTTGATATGCAGTTTACTATATCAAACAAGTTAGTTTTATATTAACATTTTTTCTCAATGAACAAAAAATCAAGTAAAAAATAATTTTTAAATTCTAGTGTCCAACTAGAAATCATTTAATTAATATTGGGGCTGATAATTTTTTTTTAATTATTCCTGATTATTCTTCGAAAAAAAATTGGTCTAACCTAATCATATTTTATTATATTATATATCAATGTTTATATATATTTACACGTATCGTAAAAATAAGTTAAAAAGTATTGAAATCCTTTTAAGATGAGAGAGGAGACTAGAAGAGAATAGTAACGTCATTTAATCTAAATTTTGATATTCTAAATTGGGTCGATAACTTAATTAGGGATTTATTGAATTTACCAACCTAATTTAAAATTTCTCTATTTCAAACAACTTTATATGTGATATTCCCTATGATTTTTAAGGAAGGCAATGAGTGAGATAAGTATGTTAGAATTTAGGAAAGGCAGCTGAAAACTATTTAAAAGTCCTGTGTAATTCATGTCAAAATGAGTCACTGTTGAGATTATATTTTAATTTTTAAAACAAAAAATGGGCCTTATTTTTTTTTTAATTTTAAAAATAAATTTTGGAAAAAATCTGGTTTTTAAATTGTATATAAACCTTAAAATATAAAAATTCATTTGAAATATTTTTTTTTTAACATCAAAACTCGTTTAATTGGAAGATTTCTTTCCCCCAAAGATTTAGTTGGAAGAATTGATTGTTATGAAAAGAAAGAGAATAGAAAATTATTTACTGCGGAGATGTTTGGTGTGCACTAAATGGATAATGTTTTGAGGAGAGATTTATTTTTGGTAGATCGAAAATAGTACTAAGATATGTGGAAAAACTATCTGAATGACAATATTGCCCTTAATAAAAATATAAGAACATCTTTCTGAATAGGGCAGAGCAATGGGCGGGTTGGGCAACCCGAGGCCAAACCTATAGCCTGCCCATTTAATTTTAAATGGATATGGATTAGCCCATGCCCGTACCTCTACCCATTTAAACCCTTGTAAATGGGCTAACACATAAATGGGTGGGTTAACCAGGTTTTGGATAACTCATTTACATTTGACTTGTTTATTTTTCTTTTAAAAAAAAACAAACATAAGCATTCAGTATCCATCCAAATTCACAATTCAAATATTGAAAATCTGAATCTTCAAAGTTCCATAATTACAATTCACACAAAACAATATAAATTTAGACAAGTACCATAATTATATAATCTTGAAAGTTGATAGTCATTGTGATTATGGATTAGAAGTGGTTGAATACTCGAATAGGAAGGAAGTGAGGGGATGTTTTAAGTGAAATGCGGAATGGGAGGGGTAGTTAATAAAAAAATTATACTAAATGGGTGGGTATGGGCAGCCCATAGGTGTGCCCATAACCCACCCATTTAAATCTTAAATGAGCGGGTTCTAACCCAATCCATTATAAAATCTTTTTGAGCGAGTTCAATATAGCCCAATTACATTGCGTTTTGGGTGGGCTCATGGATTTTGGGTCTCATGCTCAACCCTATTTCTGAATAACTTCAAAACAAGGCGATTTTTGAACTTTGACTGCCAAGTAAATACAAGCTCTAAATGGAGTTAAAGTTCTCTTACTCTTCGAAATTTTTTAGCTTTAACCTGATTCATAAACCTGATTCATATTCTTTTAAATCAAGTCAAAACAAAATTCAACTTTTTTTTTCCTAATTATAACCTGAGCCATCATGTTTTACATTAAGTCGTACTCCTTTCTAAAAAAAAAGGTGTTATGCCCTTGATTTTGGTAAGCATCAGTTTATGGTTAAAATTCATACTCTCCTATCCTACGTCATATATAGGTGTTTTTCAATTGAATCGCAATATTTTAAAAAAACAGTTAAGGTTAATTAAATGTAATAATTATGTAAGAGATTTTTTCCCCCTAAAAAATGCTCATATTTATGAATGGTGTGAGAAAGAATAATAATGAGAAAAAAATGAAAGAGAATATATGTAGTATAATAATTAACTGAAGACAAAATGAGAAAAATACCTTTATTATTGAAACAAACTTAAAAAGCATGTTACATTCATAAACAAACCCATTAAAAAAGGAAGCTCTTTTATATATGGACCGGGAGTAACTTCTTTGGTCTAACCAAAACCATTATCCATCGAGTTAAAGCAGTTTTAATCTTTACATTTTTAACTCAGTGCACCTGTTCAATAATTAGCTCTTGATTATGAAACACGATATAGTTGGTAGTACTTTGGGACTGAAATATATTGACCTTATCAAAATTCTAATTTTCAAGCGGCCTTATAATTCATCATGGATCTGATAAAAAGCATGTAGATCTTATCTATGGTTACCTAAAATGCATCGTTGTCAATGGATTTTTAATACCCCTCGAGTCTCAACCACCCCTTGTGGTGGCCCCTACATATATACAACATTTGCAATGAATGAAGAACACATAACTGTTGCAGACTTGGTTTTGCTTGGAATCCTAAGTGTTGGAATAGTCAGCTGATAAGATCATTGTGTGCCCCTCATGTTACTGGGTTCGTTCTAAATAAACCTACCTCCTTCATGAACATTCATTGATCAGGAATGTCTGATAGTATATGAACTAACCGATCAGGAATGTTCATGGGAAGGAGGTAGGTTAATTTGCCTCAGACAAATGGAAAAACCATCTCTGACAGTATATGAACCAACCATCTCTGACAATATAGGAACCAACCACATTACTAGCACCTTATTAATCAAGGAAAATTAATGAGGTGCTAGGGATGCCTTTTGGAAATTCCTATGGTTAATTTCCTCATGAGTTAAATATCTTCTCTTGATCTGGGAATTATTGCAAAGTGTTTTTCCATCATCTGACATTCTTCATCTGAATCATTTAAATGTCAATGGTCAATATTTATTTGGTTGTCAGGCTGAAGAAGCCTTTCTTCATTTTATTTGTACATGCCCTTTCACCAAGGAAGTTTTGTTTAGCTTGATCTAATTGCATAACAATGGTTTTCATCATCTCTTACAAGGTACCATTATTCTGATCAATCGACTTGTCCAGGTGGGCTTCTATTTTTAATAGACTGAGCATCGCAACAGGTTGTTGGTGTCTCAACCCACTACTCTTCATTGTTTATGCTCTTTTATGATCCTTTCCGATCCTCATCTCCTCTTGGCCTTACCCCTCCTCACAAAATAACCTTGAAAATTGTACAGATTTTTTCTTTTTTCTTTTTTCTTTTTTGATAAAAAGACAAAATGATATTGGGAAAATTTCAGTTAGCCCCTAGATAGCAAATTTATTTTAATCAACCTCCAAAACTTTCTGAAACTTCATTGCACTCCATAGTCAAAATGAAATTGATTTTTGTGGGTGAAAAGACAATGATGTCCTTACTTTATTCGTCTTGTAAATTGTCTTATTTGTCTTATAAATACCTATATTTATCTAGTAAATGGATAAAATATTTTTGGGTTAAGAGACAATTTTTTCCTTGTTTGTAATACCCTAAAAATCCTATTTAGCATAACCACTAAATGATACCTAATAACATAGGTGAATATGTGGTCTCAAAGATATTATAACTTATCTAATTTAAATTAGGAAATTTCCTCCTAGAATCAAATGAACCAAGAAGACTCAAATATTCAAATTTCATTTAGGAACCATAAAATATCATAAAATACAAATAATTACCGTATTAAGTTATGCTTTACATGGAATTAAAAAGAGCAATGAGCGATTGAAATTATAACAATGAAGACACTAAATTTAACTAAATTAAAATAGGCATAATCAAAGATGGATAATTCCAATCAAAAGCTAATGACTAATTAAGAGTTATTTAAATGAATTTCTAAGGACTATAATTAAAATGGAGTTCCTAAAATAGTATAAGATGTCGTGAAAATAGGAAAGTATGTTGGCTCCAAAGTAGTAGTGTATTTATTCTACTTCTTGAATAAGTTGACGGTAGGACTTAATGGGGCAAAATCCAATTCTCTAAATTTTAATTAGGAGTCATAAAATATTGTAAAATACCATAAAAGCCCTTAAACCAATTAAATGGAATTTTCAACAATTTAAGAACAATTAAACTCACACTTAGCGATATATTGTCATATAATTCACATATTGGCAAAATTAAGCCGTAAAGGGATAGGAAAAGGTCTAAAATAATTAGAGGACACTAAAAATAATTAGTAAACACCAAAAATTTATATTAATTGAATTAACATGCATAATTAATTTAATGATAAATATTTACAAGCAATTTGCAATATTTTGGCTAAATTCAACAATAAAGCCTAACAAGGGATCCATAATTGTAACAATTGGACTTAGTAGGATCATAATTGAATTGGTAATCAATAAAATCATTTCAAACTAAACCTAATTCAGATAAATTAAATAGTAAACAAGAAGAAATTAATTTAGGGCTTTAGTCACAACATTAGATCATTTTTGGTAGCCCAAATCATTGCCCAAATCACCAATAAAGCCCAAAACAACAACCAAACCCAAAGGACCAGAGGGGATTTCGGTTTTGAGGAGCTTCAAGAGGAAGAAATTGAATTTCAACACATGTTGCAAAGTTGGTCAAAGCTTGTAGCATACAAAACACTATTCATGGCTTAAAGTGCAAGTTTGTGTGGCTTCTTGAAGAAGGAAGAAGAAAGAGAATAAGGGAGAGAGAGAGAGGGGGCAGATGAGAGTGAGAGAGTGGTGAGGATTTGAAGTTGCAAAGTTGCCCTAGATCCAATGGTGAGAATTAGCCAAGAGGGAAGTTGCATTTAATTACAAGTTTGTCCAACCTCTTTCCTATAAATAGAGGGCCAAGTTCACTCATTTTCCTCACACCAAGCAAAGCATCATCTGCTTATTGAGAGAGAGTTGAGAGAGATCTGAAGGAAGGCTTGAAGAAGATCAAGCTTTAGGTAAGCAAGTTCTTAGTTTTGAGTTTTAAATTCATAGGTAGAAATAGTTTTAATCTTTAAAATTCTAGAATAATTTTAGTTTCATGTTTTTATAGTTTAAAATAGCTTCATTTCAAAAATTTAGTAAAGATAGTAGTTCTGCAAAATTTCTGGGCCAAGAACACTGTAGTAACGAAGTTCTGGCAAAAATTCGTCGGTTAGGCGATTTCTGAACTAGTAACAGAAACACTCATATTTCATGTTGAAAATGATACTGAAAAATTCTGAGAAAATTCATGATGAAAGTAGACATATAGAGCTTTCCAAATCTGTAAATAACATGTTAAAATGAGCTCTGTACAATGAGAAAGAAATTCTCAAAGTTTATGTTGCGAAAATGCTGGAAATTCTGGGCAGAGGATGAACACGTGAAATCTGGGAATGATTTTTGAATTCTGGGCAAGGCCTGATATTTTTTCTGGAAAATAGACATCCTAAGGAGTCCGGAACATTTTACGGATCTTCGTTTCGATTTTTCTAGAATTAGTTATGATTTTTCAAAGATAGGCGAAATTCTGCCCAATATTGTCCAGCGTTTTTCAACGAATTTTGAGGAAATAAAATGATGGTTTAATGTATCAAGGGTAGAGTAGTCAGTATTGGCCAAAATATATTTTAGGATATTATTTACAAGTTAATAACGCAATATTCCTAATATAGGAAGTCTGCAAACGTATACCGATCGTCGTCATACCGGAATTATCAATCCAGGTACGGACGCGTACTGTAACACTAACTCTGATGCTTATGGTATGCTTATATGTGATAGATAGTCTGAAACTCTGTTTTGAAAATTGATCATACACATCCAACCTGATACGGGTTATGGTTTTGATAATGCCGTTATGTTTTCCTAGCGCTGAGGACACGATAGGCCATCGTGGCACTGGAGATAGTGCAGACTATAATAACATGCATATTGCAGTGGCTGTGTTATGTTATTATTTGAATATGAGAATATTGTATGTGATTATTGCTGTTTTACCATGGATATCTGTTATACATATTGGATACATAAGCATGAGGTTAACCGTTACCTGAGGTTCAATGGTAATTGAACCTCAGCTCATAGTCTCAGATTCTGGAGGCACCAGGACCGAGGGCAAGGATAGATAGCGCACGAGAAGACACGGGCAGAGAAGATAGCCACGATTTTTTTTTGTATCACTATATTAGTAAATATTCAGAGCTTTGTACCCTGTAATAGCAACAAGACGCACCAACAGTGAAGGTTTATCAGATACTCGCTCTTTTAAATTTATTCCGGTGCTCTACTCTGATTAAAATATTTTGAGAACGGATTTCAAAAATGAGGATGTTATATTGTTAGTTTTTACTAAGGGGCAATTTTCCCCTAAACGTTATCCAAATTAATTTTGGTCGTTAATTGGCCAAATATATTGAGCTGACAGTCCACATCATTTTTGTAAAAGTGCAAATTTGCACCAATAGTCTATATGTCATCTACTTCATCTTTTTCAAAGTTTGGTTTTGTTCTGTATGAAGAACACAGAGATTGGACTTGACTAGGTTGTCAAGCCTAGAGCCTACGTACCCTCGAAGGGATCAAAGTCCACGTAGTTCGTAACAGACTTGAAGGCACGTAGCCAGGGGAGTAGGGTGTGTGCTCTGTGTGGCAGAAAGTAACAAGAGCATAAGATAGAACGTGTGCACTTGTTTAGGGTTTCCTTCTACTTATAGAGGAGCTTGGTGCGTGTATCTCCTTATTAATGGGGGATATCTATGATTGAGCCGTCAGGGGCTGATTGGCTGGTGCCATGATTGTAGGAGAATCCTCATTGATGAGATCCTAAAAATAGGGGATCTCGGATCCCTTCCTAATATAGCGCGGATTCCCTTATAGGCGCCATTGGGCCGAGGTTCGGACTTGGGCCTATTGGGCCGATCCGTAACAGTTGCCCCCTAGCTTGGTCGTTCAGGCTTCTGGTCGGCCGAGGTGCTTAGTACCCCGGTCCCATTATGGCCGAGGTCCTCTGTGCGGACTGAGTCGGCTTTTTGGACGCCGCGACCATCATTCCGTTTCGGAACTGTGGTCGGCTCTACCTGTTTTTGTCCTGCCTAGGGCGCCGGGTTCGTTCTCGTCCGGGCGGTTTTTTATCCTTCCCGGGTCCGAGTCTTTTGCCCTTTTGCATTTTGGGATTCTCCGGACGCTTCGGGTTTCCCCCACGTGAGTCATTATTGCGGCCTTACAGCTGTCAGATCCTTAGTGGAGGGAGTCTGCAACCGCCGCGCCTTTTCGTTTTTTGAGGCTAATGCGCATTTATTGCACTTACATCGTGTCAATCTCGTCACGTTTGTGCGGGAATAGACTGTCGTGCCCCTGCGTTGGCTTTTAAATAGCCTTCTTTCTTCTCGTTTCTACTTTTTCCCGCTACTTCACTCTTTTGCCCAGAAATTTCTCTGATTACTCTAGAGCTTGAGTGGGGATTCCTCTCTGTTTGAGACTTTCGCCGTCTTTCAGCGTTCCAGTCTCTTTCATTTTACTTACACAGGTATTCCGCTTATTCCTTTGTGCATTTGATCGGTAGTTTTTCGTATTTTACCGTTTATACTGGGACTTGCTGTCTGTGTTTTTGTTCTTCAAGAACTCTGGGTTTCTGTTATTGTCACTGTACCCGAAATTCTTCCCAAACTTCCTGTAAACACCGGTTTCTAGTACCGTAGGCTTTTGATTATGGCGGGAGGCAGAAGCGTTCCGTGATCGCGGGCGTTGTTGACGCCGGAGGAGGAAATGCTCCTCCGTGCGCGCCTTCCTCGTATGACCTACTGGGTTCTTGGGGGTGAGCCTCCTGCTTCGGGGATTCTGGATCCTTTACGCCGAGGTGGCGCCGTGCGTCCGGGGCGAGCTGGGGCTCGTCCGTCTTCAGGAAGGGTTTCTGTTCCCATTCCACGTCATCCTTTCCGGCTGCTTGCACGGGCTCTTCCTCTCGAGTCGGCTGGCGGGACCTGGGTTGGTTCCTCTTCCAGTTTCGGGGCCCCGGCGGTGATGGCTCGGCCCCTGAGTTTCTACGAGGGTCCTTCTGCCGTTCGCTAGACGTCCGCCCCAGAGGGTTGTGCTGGTCCCTGCTGGGACTGCCTGGCTGAGGCTTCCGCATTGATGGCAGGTGGTAGAGATGCCGAGGCTTCTGCCATGCTTGGCTCATGTCGTCATTGGTCTGCCCCGGTTGTTCCCTCTCGCGTCCCCATTCGTCCGAGTCGGCCGTCTTTTGTACCTGCTGTTATGCCTGTGCCAGGTATTTCTGCTTCCTTGCTAATACCGGCTTTGTTTATTTTCATATAGGCTTATTTATGGCTCCCAAGTCGGGATCTTCTAAAAAGAGTTCGGTGGCCGGTGGTTCGGACTCTTCCAGTCCGCCCGAAGCCTTGATTCGTCGATACGGCTGGGTATTGCACGACGTGCTGGCTACAATGTCGCTGATGTCGGAGGTGGACATAGCACGGCTGGAGGTCCCGGCCGCGCCTGGATGTGTGCTTAGGTGTCCGGGGCCTGAGGAGCCTGTTTGTGCGGCTCGGTCCAAGGGTCAGCCGGGCTTTTTCTTCTTCTACCGGGACTACTTGACGCGGGTCCAAGTTTCTCTCCCTTTCTCCCCCTTCCAGATGGAGGCATTGCGGCATCTTCGCCTCGCCCCGACCCAACTTCATCCAAATGGTTGGGGATACCTAGTTGCTTTCGAGCGTTTGTGCGGCCATTTTCCGCTCCCCATCCCCTGTACCACTAATCTCTTTTTCCACTTCTTCGGACCTTTTACCCCTAGCCCGTCCAAGGGGGGTGACAAGTTGAGGGGCATGGTATCCCTGTGGGTCAACCCAGAGCGTCAGTTGATGACGCCGTTTTCTGACTCCTTCAAACGGTTTAAGGGGGCTTTCTTCAAGGTTGAGGCCGTCCCGGGGGAGCGGCCGTGGTTCTTGGAGGAAGGCAGCCGGTTCCCGTTGTATTGGGGGGAAGGTCATTACAAGGCTAAGGCCATCTCTTACCAGGTTCCACTCGAAAATCTGCTGCCGGAATCGGTTTCTGCATTGCCACAGTTTGAGGCCCTGGTAGCCGAGTATGGTTTGCAGCCGGCTGGCTTCTACATATCCGTCGAGCCGCTGCCCCCTGCCTGTAGGGTTTTTTAGTAGCCGTATCTGTTTTTTGCTTTAGTATTGGTCTGTTGGATTTGTGGATTCTGACCTACGTTGTTTGTTTTTGTTCGCAGCTAGGACTATGGACGCTTTGCCTTTGTATGCTCGGTTGGCGAGGGCTGCTGCGCCGGCCAGTCGCCAAAAGAAGCGGGCGGCTGTTGCTGATGCCGGCACTTCTGCTGCGCCGGCTTCGAAGAAGACGAAGGGCCCTGTTGCCGAGGGTCCTTCTTCTGCCATAGCTCCCAAGTCGGCCCCTGTGGTGGAGATTCCAGCTTTGGGGAGTCAGGAGGTTGCTGCTATTGCTGCTGGTCCCCTCCCGGCGATTGAGCCCCCAGCTTCTGAGCAAGGAGAGGTTGTCATCGTTTCTCCAAGTCCCAGGGGGAAGGACCTTGTCATCAATGATGAGGAGATTGATCGGTTGTTTTCTCCTGTTGGCTCACCGTCACCTTCGTCTTCTCCGGTGCACGTTCCTCCTCCTCCCCCTCTGCCGACAGGGCCTTCCTCGATCTTCCCCCGTAGCTTTTTGTGGGACAACGGGGTGATCCCAGAGGTTGACGTGGCCTTCCTCCTGCCCCGGCACTTCCTGGAGGGCGCCCGCCCTTTATCCCCGGATGCAGAGGACCGTCTGCAGGTGGCCCAGAAGGAGCTCATCAAGTCGGTGGGCTATCTTCAGGCTTTGAGGATGGTCAGGAACCTATATGCTCGGTCTGATGCCGAGTGTATGAGGCTTAGGAAGGTGGAGGCCGAGTTGAGGCCCCAGGCTACGGCTGCTGCAGAACTGAAGAAGGAGCTGGCCGAAGTTAGAGCGAGGGCCAGTTCCTCCGAGGACGAGCTCATTGCAGCCTGGGCGGAGCGTGATGAGGCCAGAGCCGAGCTGGAGGCGGTTAGGACTGAGCTGGCTGAGGCCCGGTCTGAGCGGGATGCGGCCAGGGCGGAACGGGATGTGGCCAAGACTTCGGCGGTGAAGGCCGACCGGGAGCTTCAGCTGTCTCGGGAGCATGCCGACTCGGTGGCCGAGGAGTATGCTCGGGCCCGACAAGGGATGTCTGAGAGCCTGGCTACGGCCAAGGCTTTGGAGGAGCAGCTAGCTGCTCTGGCTGCCAAGAAAGAGGCGCTCGAGAAGGCTGTTGCCGCAGAGAAGGAGACTTCCCGGGAGCTTACTGATGCCCTGGTGCAGACCGCTGAGGCGTGCTTTAAGCAGGCTTTGCTCCAGATCCGGCATTTCAATCCTGGGGCCGAGCTCAATGTAGATGGGTACGATCATCGTGCCTTTGTGCAGGAGGATGGGTCCTTCCTTCCCTTCGTGCCTCAAGCCGCCGACGACCCTGCCGGGGAGCTGGAGGGGGATGCGGCGGATGCTGAAGATACCGGGGCGGATAATGCTGATGTCGATCCGGGCTCCCAGTCTTAGCTTCATTTTACTATGTTCTTTTCCGGGGCGTTGGGGCCCTTGTAATTTTTTGAATGACCATGGCCTTGGTGCCGTTTTGTAAAGATTTGACAATTAATGACAATACTTGTTCTGTCCTTGTGCCTTACTCTACCTTTAATTGATAGCGAATGGTTTTGATTTGTACCGTCCCTTTTGTTTGCATCCGACAATGAACGGTTTGAATTCATGCCATCCTCCTTTTGCACGTCCGAGCTTGTTTAGCTACCTGGGGCTGAGGGTGGCTTATTTTTTTGCCATCGTCCTGTTGCCTCGGTTTCGGTCCTCATCGGGTGTGTGCGCGTAGGCCGTTTGGGCCGCTTAGGTGACTTAGGCCATGGGGACTTCTACTGCTCTTTTGGCTAAGTTAGGGTGTTTGTCGGCCGCATGTGTGCGGGTCGTTGGTACTCTACCACATTTTAGTGAGTGGGAGGTTGGGGCAAGGTTGTCTTGTCTCAGCCTCGTCAGGTATAACTAACCGTACTGCCTCAGCCCGGCTTTCAATCAGCCGAGCTCCAACTTTCTCTTAGTCGGATTAAATTTATCCAGTATAAGGGCGGAGCTACCACGTATCTAACCGAGGTTTCATCTACCTTCGGTCGGACACTTTGACCTGATCAGGGTCGGCATGGTAGGCTGCTTGCTTAACCGGGTGAGCGTTGACGCGTCAATTTCACGAAGGGTCACGGATGGCGCCCCCGCCGAGCTCTAACTAATGCCTGTCGGAGTACAATGGCCGGTTTTCGTACATCTAGATGTTTTTTGGTTTGGGCCGGGTTTGTAACCTCGGGGCCTTTTACCGGCGCCGGGCCTAATAGCCTCGGCTTTTGGTTTCTTGGCCGAGCTTCTTTGCCTCGGTCTTTTTGTTATTGGCCGAGCTTCATGGCTTCGGGTTCATGCTTAAGTTTGTATTGTGCACATTCGTAACTTGCTCAACAGGATCCTTTATTGATAAGAGAAATAGCCCTATGGGGCTTTACAAAGCATCGTAATTAGAAATGACATAACTTGGACTTTAAACGAAAGGAAAAGACATGCAGGAAAAGGAACAATTTCTAAGTAAACAAACACTGCCGCGGAAGGATCTAGCTGTTGTAGATCTTCAGCTTGTCGGCATTCCAGGTCCTTTTGATTGGCTTTCTTGCCAAAGTCTCGAGGGTATATGCTCCTCCGTCGAGTTTTTCTTTAATCCGGTACGGCCCTTCCCAGTTTGCCGCCAGCTTCCCGTCCTTGGTATTCTTATTGCCTATATCGGCCCGTCGGAGTACGAGGTTGCCTCGGTTGAAAGACCGTGGTCGGACCTTTCTGTTGTACTTAGCCGCGAGTAGTTGTTTGGCGGCTAGCTCTCGGCAGTGAGTCGCGACCCGGATCTCGTCGATAAGGTCCAAGTCTGTCCTTAAGGCGTCGTCATTCGATTCCTGCCCTTCCTGTCTGGCTCTGACCTTTCTCCAGGATGGCTGTCCGATTTCCACCGGTATCATTGCCTCGCATCCATAGGTTAGCCTGTACGGGGTTTCCTGGGTCGAAGACTGGACGCTCATGCGGTATCCCCAGAGGACGCTGTGGAGCTGCTCGGTCCAGTTGGTCTCGGCTTGTAACATTCGTCTCTTCAGTCCATCCAGGACGACTTTGTTGGCGACTTCAGCCTGGCCATTGGTCTGGGGGTGTTCCACGGACGAGAAGTGCTGCTTGATGTCCAGGTTGGACATTAGTGCTTGGAAACGATGGTCCATGAATTGGGTGCCATTGTCCGTCACGACCTCAGCTGGTATCCCGAAATGAGAGACGATGTTGTGCCTGAAGAATTTCATCACTCTGGCCGAGGTTATGGTGACGAGTGGCTCTGCTTCGATCCACTTAGTGAAGTAATCAACTGCGACGATGAGCCATCTACATTGCCCTTGTGCCGGCCTAAATGGTCCGAGGATGTCCATGCCCCACTTGTAGAAAGGCCAGGGGGCTGGCATTCCTTTCAATTCTGAGGGTGGCGGCCATATTATCCTTGCATGCTTCTGACAACTGTCGCACGTTTTGGCTTTTTCCATGGCGTCATGACTCATAGTGGGCCAATAATAGCCGGCGCGTAATGCTTTCCGGGCGAGTGCCTTGCCCCCCCATGTGGTGACCGTTGGCGCCTTCGTGTAGCTCGGCCAGCACGTATTTCGCTTCAGAGTCTCCAAGGCAACGCATCATGGGGCAATGTAGTCCCTTCCTGTATAGTTGGTCATCCACCATGGCGTAGAGGGCGGCTTCACGGATCAACTTCTTTGCCTCGGTCGGGTCGGTTGGAATAATCCCCCTGTTGAGGTAGTCTTCAATTGGCTTCCTCCAATCGACCCCAGCCGAGATGGCCATGATGCAACTCGGCTCGGTCAGATTCTGCTGGATCACGGTCCTATGGTTATCCGGCCCCTTCGTGTTGGCGAGCTTAGAGAGGATGTCAGCCCGAGCGTTCTCTTCTCTGGGTATATGGGAAACTGTGACCTCCTTGAACTCGGCCATGAGTTCTTTGGCTTTGTTCAGGTACTTAGCCATTAGTGGGCCTTTTGCCTGATAGGTGCCGTCTACCTGAGCCGCGACGAGCTGCGAGTCGGTTAAAACCTTTACTCGCTGGGCGCCATTATCCTTGGCCTGAAGCAGTCCGGCCAAAAGGGCCTCGTACTCGGCCTGGTTATTGGAGGTCTGGAACTTCAACTGTAGGGAATGTTCGGTGGCTACCCCCTGTGGGCTTTCTACGATGACTCCTGCGCCGCTGCCCTTTGCGTTGGATGAGCCATCAACGTAGACCTTCCAAATCCCATCATCTGTAGTGGCCGGTGTGAGTTCCCGGATGAAGTCCGCAAGCGCTTGGGACTTAATCGCCTAGCGGGCTTCGAACGTGATGTCGAACTCGGAGAGTTCTATGGCCCAGTTGGTCATTCTCCCGGCTAAGTCGGGTTTGTAGAGAACCTGTCTGATCGGCTGGCTGGTTCGGACCACGATCCGGTGTCCCTGGAAATAGGGTCGGAGTCTGCGTGCCGCGGTAAGCAGGGAGAAAGCCACTTTTTCCAGTTTTTGATACCGAAGTTCAGAGCTCTGTAGTGCCTTGCTGATGAAGTATATCGGCTTTTGCCCGGCCTCGGAAGGTATATTGAGCTAATTAAAATTCAATGACCAATAGAGATTTGAGATTAGTATAAAATAAAACACCAATGGTCATGAAATACCCTAAACACTTGTAAAGTAAAAATCAAGAGACAATTAGGTTTTGATTATGATATTATTGATGAACAAGTAAAGGAATACTTACTAATATTTAGTGGGCAAATAATTAGCACTAATGGAATGATTAGCTAATTAAATACAATTAAATAATTATAGTCATTAAATAGAAGTATATTAAACTAACTAAGGGTTGAGAACCAATAGGGAATTAAGGTTAACACTAAAAGACTTGTTAGCAATCATAAATCATTCCATGAGTCAATAAGCAACAATCAAGTGGTAATTAAGCTTAGGATTAAGATGTTAATCAAATGCTAATAAAGAGTGGAAAAGTCAAAAATTGCAAGGCTAAGAATTAATCCCATAAAGCTTATCCTAAGGCCCTAATTGATTTTAATAAAGCTTAATCCATGAGATAAGACATCAACCAATGGGAAATCACCACATGAGTGTAGGAAAATTATAAAACAAAACTCAAAAATAAAAATATAAGGGAGGGTGCGTTTTTTAAGAAATGGATGAAGAAGAATTGAATATTAATACACTATGAATCATAAGCCTAAAGGGGTGAGTCACCAAGCTAAACTTTCATGAATCACTACCCTAAACCATGAGTCATTAGCCTAACAAGAATGAATCACAACTATACTTAAATGAATCACCATCCTAAATTTGCATGAGTCACACACCTACATGATGAATCACAACCCTAACTATATAAGGTGATGTAAGGGGTGATGGAAGAAGATGATGCAAGGGTCCATAGGTGGACCAATGAGGAAAAAGATAATTAGATTAACTAAATTGGTTTATAAAAATAATTCTAGATAAAACCTAATAAAACCTATACAAATAAAATCATATCTTGAAATCCTTGAACTAAATATGAAAACCAAGTTGAGATTCATAACAAGCATAAATCAAGCTTGAAGACAAGTATAACCAAAGCCATTTTCATGATTGTATGAGAAATGGGATCAATAGGAAAGATAGGCAAAATTGGTCTCAAAATGAAGCTAAAAATCTCTAGAACTCAAATCCAATGGGCAATTGAACATACAACTTCATTAGATTACCTAAACACATTCTTTTCAATGGATTCTAATTAGTATAAAGCAAGTCAAACTCTTAGGAAAATAGTCATTGATTGTGGAAGAGGATCATGTACCAAGTGATGACTCATGGTGATGACTCAAAAGGCAATGGAAGAGGCTAGAAGATAAGGAGGGGGCAGTTTTGATGGAGTGTAAGGTGAGGATGAGAGTTTGAAATACAACTTAGATCTAATGGCCAAGAATTACCAAGAGGAAGTTCTAAATAATTACAAGAATTGCCCAACCCTTTTACTATAAATAGGGGCTTTGGCTCTTCACAAAACTCACACCAAAACAAAGCAATCTGAATATTAGAGAGAGTGGAAGAAGCTTGAAGGAGTTCAAGAAGAGGTAAGCAAGTTCTTTAGTTTTTAGCTTTTAAATTCTTAGTTAGAAGTAGCTTAGATCTTAAATAGTTTAGAATAATTTTAAATTCATGTTTTTATAGTTAAAATTAGTTATATTTCGAAAAAATAGTAAAGAAATGGTTTTAGCAAAATTTCCGGAAGAAAAACACCGAAGTAACGAAGTTCTGGCGAAATTTCATCGGTTCTGGAATTTCTGAGTCAGTCCTGAAAATACTATTATTTTATGCTGAAATCATGGTTAGAAAATTCTGAGAAAATTCATGGTTAAATTAGACATATATGGATTTTTAAATATGTAAAGAACATGTCCAAATGATTTCTGTACAGGGAGATAAAAATTCTCAAAGTTAGGGCTACGAATTTCTGGAAAATTCTGGACAGATGTTCAAAACTAAAAACCTGGGAATGAACCGTGGAATCTGGGCAAATACTGTTATTTTTTCTTAAAACTAGACATCCTAAGGATTCTTAGGAATTTTACGGGTCCTCGTTTCGATTTTTCTACAATTAGTTATGATTTTTCAAAGTTAGCCCAGAATCTGTCCAAATGTAAGGATCAGCGTTTTTCAAAATAATAAAGGGAAATAATTAATTGATAAATCCACCAGGGGTAAAATAGTCATTTATGACTAGGATATATATTGGGATATTGGTTGTGAATTAATAAGCGACATATTACCTCCTAGGGAATCTGTGATCGTGTCGCAACCGACAACTTACCGTAAACCCCGACGAAGGTACGGACGCGTATTGTAACACTAACTCTTATGCTTATGGTACACCTGTATGTGATAGATATGCTCATAAACTATGACTCTGCTTTGCAAATTATTTAAATATATAGATTTATACGGGTTACAGTTTTGGTAATGCCGTTTGAGTCTTCCTAGCGCGCTGAGGACACGATAGGCCATCGTGGCACTGGTGAAGAGTGCAGACAGGTTGTGGTATATATATATATGGGTATATGATGGTTGTGTTTTTATCTTTGAGAAATGAATATTGAAAATGAATATTGTTGCTTTATCATGAATATCTGTCATACATAACTGTACATAAGCATGAGGTTAACCGTTACCTGGGGTTCAATGGGAATTGAACCCCAGCTTATAGTCTCAGATACTGGTGGAACCAGGACAAGAACAAGGATGAATAGCACATGAAAGGACACAGGCAGAGAAGTACCTAGGGGTCACTGTAATCGTAAATACCCAGAGATTTGTACCACTGTAATAGCAACCAGACTCAACAACAGGGAATGTATATCAGTTACTCGCTCTTTTAAAGAAAAAATTTATTCTGATACTCTGATTGAGATATTGTTTTAACAAGAAAATCTTTTTCGATGCCACTCTGATTAATTTCTTCGAAGCTCTGATAATCCCATTTGAAAACCACATTTAAAAAGGCGGGATGTTACAGTTGCGGCAAGTTTATTGAAGTTTTGCTTGATCTAAACAACGAGTGGATGTATTGTGCTCATCTGGATGGCAAGCTCAGCACCTGGCATCGGAAACCGTAAGCATTTCTTGCCTTGAATTATGAATATTTGGATGTCTCTCTTCTTAATCTTTTGTGAATTATGCATACATCGTCAAAGACAGCAACTATCAGCTATTGGGGGTTATAACAAGAGATCAATAAAACAATGCTATGACGACCATACAGGCAAGAGCCATGAATGCAAAAAGTAAAATTTTCTGGCCTACTGAGCTTGATAACACATCTTAATGACTGTTGAGACAATTATTTGTTTAGAATCAATTTTGAGGGAGTGCTGACGGGCAATTCAATATGGAATCGTACGGAATACAGTGTCTATATAATCTTTTAAAACTGGGACTGATTTGCATCACTAGGAAGGGTAAAGGTGTGCTACCGGCATGCAACCTAAATAATGATATCCGATTGTGAAACGTGATTTATGTTTGAATGAGTGGTTGGATAAGTAACTTATGAAAAAGTCTGATTGGGTACAAACTTATTTAGAATGACTTATGGATAAATGACTTTTGAAATAATTATAAAAAATGAAAATCAAAATTACCAAAAATATGGAAAATGCTAAATTACAAAATTTAGGCAATACTAAAATATATAAATTACAAAAGTATCAAGCTGCATCATCAAATGAATTGTAAAGATCCAGCAAATAGCTAGAATAGTTTTTGTCATCCAGAGTCTATGCTATAGTTAATATTTCCCATAAGGCATCAAAATACTACCCAAAAAAATAAACAAAGAAACAAATACCAGCAAGATGCAATGAAAGAAACAATCTAGTGAAGATAGATATTGTAATTTAAACAAATGCAATTCGAGATGAACAATAAAGATTAAGAGCTATTCAGTAAAACCCTTACACAAAACATATCATATTACAATTATTTAGTAACCATACCAACAACCATATCAATAACAAATAAAACCATTCTACAACTCTTACAATAAAACCCTTATCATTGTTCAAGAATATCTAGGGAAGGCGAACCATAAAGCGCAGCCAGCTTATCAAGTACTCCTTCTTCTCTAAGAATGCAACAAACATTTCCCGATTAACCTTGTCGCGCATAAGGGTGGCACATTGGTTTCGAAAATTTTCATCACATTGGACTTCCTCAAGGGCAAGCAATTCAGACATCACATTTTTTATGTTGTGAGCATGGATATCATTACATCTTTTTGCCCTTCCTTGGGATGCAGTTGCTATGATGCTCATGGCATCAGGAATTTGTTTAGAAGCTTGAATTTTTTGTTTTTTCTTATGAATTGGCCCTTCTCCTCTCTTCCTCTTGGAATGGCTTTCTGAAGTAGTAGGAACTATTGGTGGATTGTGTTCCGATAAGTTCATGTTTCCTAGATCAGCTGACACTCTTGTACTTTGTACTGGGGCAGCACCAACCCGTTCGTCCTCAGTGTCCCCTAAGCCCTCTGCAACATCCATGGTTGGTCGGTAACAATCTTCCTCTTGTGCCTGAGGTTGTTTGGCAGATAGTGAAAAGGAGAGAGAGCTTCAACAATCAATGAGTCTCTTGTCTATAAATGAAACCCTAAAACCTATTTACATCATAACTAATAAAATTAATTCTGAAAATAAATAAATATTATCTTAGATAAGTTACATAAAACTATTTAATTCAACAACAATTTACAAGTTTAGATCGGTTGGGCCCTGGTGGTTCGTTAGAGCCTAAACATGCTTACAAACTCAAAAGGTACTTACAGATTACCTACTAACAATGTTTTTATATCGACAACGAGATTTGAAATGCTTATAAGTCAACTCTTTACTAAGAGGACCAACTTTTACCAATTGAACCAATCTTTATTGGCCACAAAACAAAGTTGTTAAAGCACAAATATAATAGACGTTTATCTTGTTTCCTTTTTAACCCAATGGTATATCATATATCATTTAAGGTTCTGTAAGAATGGGGAAAAAATGTAAAATTCAAGACTCTACATCAAAATAAGTTAGTTCTAAACTGCTGTAACTTTTGAATATTAAATTGTCTGACAAAATAAAAACGCATGCATCAAACAGAAAACAAATGGAAATAGCTAGCCCTTTGGGACAGTTCATTGGAGATAAAAAGTAGAGTAAAGAACAGATAATTTAAATTATCAAAGAAAAATGATGAGGGAATTTGTTTAAAAAAACACATGAAGCATCAATCAAAGACTGTTGAAATAGAAGAGATCGAGTTATAAAAAGATGAAATATAACTCACAAGCTTATTCATGGCTGGAGAAACAGGCTCTCTTACCAGCTCTGTGGGAAGCGAGCTGGTATATATTGGTGTTCAGAAGAATTGTTAAAGAGGGCTTTTTTTCTCAAAAGCGCTTGTAATCTAAATCCCTAAAATCAATGCCTCAAATATTCTCTTAATCGATGGTCCGAAAATCCGTGATTGAAATTACTTTCCAAATTTGTTTTTGCTTTTTTGGAAACGAAGCTAATCGATTTTAATTTACTGGCTCATCTCAAGATTTTAGGATGATTAAATTATTATTTTTTTCGAGAGATGAAATCAATGAAATTAAATTAAAACAAATAGCTGAAATAGTTGGCATATACGCGTCATAAAAATGGTATATTTCCTTCTCGCTTAGACAAACTATTAGAATTTTAGCAAAAAAATTATGTATAAAAAAAATTTGGCAAAAAAACAAAAAGAAAAGAAAAGCGAGATAAATTATTAGAATCAATCACACAATATTCGTATTTATTAAGTTTAAGTCTATAAGATGTCAACAATGATCAGAATTCAGGGGGGGAAAAATTATGATCAGAATTTATATTAGGAAAATCATCGCTATTACCAAAGTCAACATTTTTATCATATCAGATCAGATTTATATATTAGGGGAAATGTTGTGTGTAGTGACTGCAGGTAAGAGTTTTTGCAGTGAGATTGATATTGCACCGTTTTGTGCTATGTCGTTGGGAAAAAAAAAACGTAATAGCTATAATATCAAAAAATCGCGATGATTTATTGAGACAATGTTGATTGTGATTTCTAGCAAACAGGCAAATGAAGATTGCAGTGATTTATTTCCATGTAGGAATTAGGAATCAATTATCAGATTCTCTATTCTTTCCGTTTTGTGCTATGTCGTTAGGAAAATCACCGCTATTACCAAAGTCAACATTTTTATCATATCATATTTATATATTATTAGTACTTTGTAAACTTTTTCATTTAAGTAAGGGAGTTAGCCCTTCATAGGAAATTAATTTCAGTTAACCCTTAAAACTTTTTGAAACTTTATTACACGCCCATAATCAAAACGAAATTAATTTTTGCGAATAAAAAGACAATAATATCCTTCTTCTTTTTTTACAGAAGAGCACTTACAAGACAAATAAAGGGATTTGAAAGAATAAGGGAATTAAAAACTTTTTTGCCTTTTACAAGACAAATATGGAAATTCACTAGATAAAAATGAACATTTACAAGATAAATAAATATATTTACAAGATAAATAAAGGGATCCAAAAGAATCTAGTGAGTTAAAAATATTTTCCCATTTACAAGACAAATAAAGGAATTTAAAGAAACCTAAGGAGTTAAAAACATTGGGTTAGACGATATTTTTACCCCAAAAGTTTTCACTGCAAAACAATTTTGCCCTATGAGTTTTTTGGGAGGCAATTTTGACTGGAAGTACAAAAATTGGAGTAATTTTGTTCTGACCGTTATTTTAGTTAATTTTGACCGTTAGTCGACCAAATATGCTAAGTTGGTAGGTCATATATCATCTACGTTATTGTTGTTAAAGTATAAATTTGCCCCGAAAGCTCTAAACCAAACTTTGAAAAAGATGAAGTAGATGACATATAGACTATTGGTGCAAATTTGCACTTTTACAAAAATGATGTGGATGAGATGTGGACTGTCAGCTCAATATATTTGGCTAATTAACGACCAAAATTAATTTGGATAACGTTTAGGGTAAAATTGCCCCTTGGTAAAAACTAACAAGGCAAAAATTGTCTCTTAACCCAAAAATATTCTAGCCATTTACTAGATAAATATAGGTATTTATAAGACAAATAAGACAATTTACAAGACGAATAAAGTAAGAACATCATTGTCTTTTCACCCACAAAAATCAATTTCATTTTGACTATGGAGTGCAATGAAGTTTCAGAAAGTTTTGGGGGTTGATTAAAATAAATTTGCTATCTAGGGGCTAACTGAAATTTTCCCAATATCATTTTGTCTTTTTATCAAAAAAGAAAAAATCTGTACAATTTTCAAGGTTATTTTGTGAAGAGGGGTAAGGCCAAGAGGAGAGGAGGATCGGAAAGGATCATAAAAGAGCATAAACAATGAAGAGTAGTGGGTTGAGACACCAACAACCTGTTGCGATGCTCAGTCTATTAAAAATAGAAGCCCACCTGGACAAGTCAATTGATCAGAATAATGGTACCTTGTAAGAGATGATGAAAACCATTGTTATGCAATTAGATCAAGCTAAACAAAACTTCCTTGGTGAAAGGGCATGTACAAATAAAATGAAGAAAGGCTTCTTCAGCCTGACAACCAAATAAATATTGGCCATTGACATTTAAATGATTCAGATGAAGAATGTCAGATGATGGAAAAACACTTTGCAATAATTCCCAGATCAAGAGAAGATATTTAACTCATGAGGAAATTAACCATAGGAATTTCCAAAAGGCATCCCTAGCACCTCATTAATTTGCCTTGATTAATAAGGTGCTAGTAATGTGGTTGGTTCCTATATTGTCAGAGATGGTTGGTTCCTATACTGTCAGAGATGGTTTTTCCTACCTCCTTCCCATGAACATTCCTGATCGGTTAGTTCATATACTGTCAGACATTCCTGATCAATGAATGTTCATGAAGGAGGTAGGTTTATTTAGAACGGACCCAGTAACATGAGGGGCACACAATGATCTTATCAGCTGACTATTCCAACACTTAGGATTCCAAGCAAAACCAAGTCTGCAACAGTTATGTGTTCTTCATTCGTTGCAAATGTTGTATATATGTAGGGGCCACCACAAGTGGTGGTTGAGACTCGAGGGGTATTAAGAATCCATTGACAACAATGCATTTTAGGTAACCATAGATAAGATCTACATGCTTTTTATCAGATCCATGATGAATTATAAGGCCGCTTGAAAATTAGAATTTCAGTCCCAAAGTACTACCAACTATATCGTGTTTCATAATCAAGAGCTAATTATTGAACAGGTGCACTGAGTTAAAAATGTAAAGGTTAAAACTGCTTTAACTCGATGGATAATGGTTTTGGTTAGACCAAAGAAGTTACTCCCGGTCCATATATTAAAGAGCTTCCTTTTTTAATGGGTTTGTTTATGAATGTAACATGCTTTTTAAGTTTATTTCAATAATAAAGGTATTTTTCTTATTTTGTCTTCAGTTAATTATTATACTACATATATTCTCTTTCATTTTTTTCTCATTATTATTCTTTCTCACACCACTCATAAATATGAGCATTTTTTAGGGGGAAAAAAATCTCTTACATAATTATTACATTTAATTAACCATAACTGTTTTTTTTTTAAATATTGCGATTCAATTGAAAAACACCTATATATGACGTAGGATAGGAGAGTATGAATTTTAACCATAAACTGATGCTTACCAAAATCAAGGGTATAACACCTTTTTTTTTAGAAAGGAGTACGACTTAATGTAAAACATGATGGCTTATGTTATAATTAGAAAAAAAAAAGTTGAATTTTGTTTTGACTTGATTTAAAAGAATATGAATCAAGTTTATGAATCAGGTTAAAGCTAAAAAATTTCGAAGAGTAAGAGAACTTTAACTCCATTTAGAGCTTGTATTTACTTGGCAGTCAAAGTTCAAAAATCACCTTGTTTTGAAGTTATTCAGAAATAGGGTTGAGCATGAGACCCAAAATCCATGAGCCCACCCAAAACGTAATGTAATTGGGCTATATTGAACTCGCTCAAAAAGATTTTATAATGGATTGGGTTAGAACCCGCTCATTTAAGATTTAAATGGGTGGGTTATGGGCACACCTATGGGGTGCCCATACCCGCCCATTTAGTGTAATTTTTTTATTAACTACCCCTCCCATTCCGCATTTCAGTTAAAACATCCCCTCACTTCCTTCCTATTCGAGTATTCAACCACTTCTAATCCATAACCACAATGACTATTAACTTTCAAGATTATATAATTATGGTACTTGTCTAAATTTATATTGTTTTGTGTGAATTGTAATTATGGAACTTTGAAGATTCAGATTTTCAACATTTGAATTGTGAATTTGGATGGATACTGAATGCTTATGTTTGTTTTTTTTTTTTTAAGAAAAATAAACAAGTCAAATGTAAATGAGTTATCCAAAACCCGGTTAACCCACCCATTTATGTGCTAGCCCATTTACAGGGTTTAAATGGGTAGAGGTACGGACATGGGCTAATCCATATCCATTTAAAATTAAATGGGTGGGCTATGGGTTTGGCCTCAGGTTGCCCAACCCGCCCATTGCTTTGCCCTATTCAGAAAGATGTTCTTATATTTTTATTAAGGGCAATATTGTCATTCAGATAGTTTTCCCACATATCTTAGTACTATTTTCGATCTACCAAAAATAAATCTCTCCTCAAAACATTATCCATTTAGTGCACACCAAACATCTCCGCAGTAAATAATTTTCTATTCTCTTTCTTTTCATACCAATCAATTCTTCCAACTAAATCTTTGGGGGAAAGAAATCTTCCAATTAAACGAGTTCTGATGTTAAAAAAAATATTTCAAATGAATTTTTATATTTTAAGGTTTATATACAATTTAAAAACCAGATTTTTTCCAAAATTTATTTTTAAAATTAAAAAAAAAAAATAAGGCCCATTTTTTGTTTTAAAAATTAAAATATAATCTCAACAGTGACTCATTTTGACAGGAATTACACAGGACTTTTAAATAGTTTTCAGCTGACTTTCCTAAATTCTAACATACTTATCTCACTCATTGCCTTCCTTAAAAATCATAGGGAATATCACATATAAAGCTGTTTGAAATAGAGAAATTTTAAATTAGGTTGGTAAATTCAATAAATTCCTAATTAAGTTATCGACCCAATTTAGAATATCAAAATTTAGATTAAATGACGTTACTACCCTCTCCTAGTCTCCTCTCTCATCTTAAAAGGATTTCAATACTTTTTAACTTATTTTTACGATACGTGTAAATATATATACACATTGATATATAATATAATAAAATATGATTAGGTTAGACCAATTTTTTTTTTTCGAAGAATGATCAGGAATAATTTAAAAAAAAAAGTATCAGCCCAATATTAATTAAATGATTTCTAGTTGGACATTAGAATTTAAAAATTATTTTTTACTTGATTTTTTGTTCATTGAGAAAAAATGTTAATATAAAACTAACTTGTTTAATATAGTAAACTGCATATCAAAGATTTTCGTTAATGATTTTTTTTTAAGAAAAGATATTTATTAACCTAAAAAAACAACCTATATATCATATAAGTAAAATTGTGTAATTAATGAAGATTGATTTTTTTATTGACAAAAAACTAATTTAGGTTCTTTCAAAAATAAAATTTTATTCAAAATATTTAATAAAAACATTTAATGATAAGAGTGTTATGCTTTTTTTTTCCCACTCAAATCATTCTTCTTGAACACAAAAACTCTTTTGATTTAAATTAATCATATTTTATTTTATTATGTATTAATGTTAATATATATGCATACATATTAAAAGACTAAGTTAAAGAGCAATTGAATTCTTTAAAGAGGAAAGATGATAAAGAAGATTAGGAGAGTGCAATAAATTCAGTTTACCTATATTTTAAAATCTTAAATTGATTCTATAACTTAATTAAGGATTTGTTGGGTTTAACAATTTGATTTAGAATTTCTCTATTTTAAGAAACTTTATATGTGATTTTCCCTTGTTTTTTTTTTACGTTAATAAATATCTTTTCTTTTAAAAAAATCATTAATGAAAATTTTTGATATTGTTATGAATATTCCAATATTAGCGTGAATGTCCACAACCTTTTCAAGAAGAGTCTTTTGGAATTTCTAAAACCATGTAACCTATGACATGAATGGCATGTGAGTTTTATATGATTAATGTAAATAACTTATAAAACTTCATAATATACCATTATGTAGATTTAATCTATTGTATGTAACTCTTGTAATGGTGTTAAGGATTCATTGCCTATATATAGTAGGCATGTATCAAAGGTTGGAAGAGTACAATAGAAAGAAGAATCACTCTCCTTGCTCTTCATTTCTCTCTTGCATTTCTTCATCTTAATCTCTTTTGTTATTTTACTTAATTTCATAACACGTTATCAGCATGATAGCTGTAACGAAGGTATAATTTCTTTAACGTTTTCATCTACTTTTGCTAATGATTTTATTATATGTTTATTTATATATCTGGGATAATCTAAACCACTATATGGAATTAAAAATACTCTTTTACCAATTGTTTTTATACGTCGAGTTCCATGGTTAAGATTGGAGATTACTTACTATTTTATATAGTACTTTTAGTATTTATCATTATTCATCCATCAATTTTATTCATGCACAGTAATTGCATAGTAATTTATGATTGTTTTACTATTTACATTATTGCATAATACTTTACTTTTGCACAATATATGTTACTAACGTTAACATAACATAACATTTAACTTTTATTGTTATATTATGTTACTAACATAACATTTATATTATTGTTGCTAACATAACAATTTACTTTTATTGTTGCTAACATAACATTTTACTTTTATTGTTATGTTATTGTTGCTAACTTTTAATGTTATGTTATTTTATATTTAACATAATATTATTATTGATATCGTTATTTTAGTATGGCCAGAAGCCATACACCTCTGATTTCATATTCTGAAATTATTTGACCAGAAGTCATAGTATTCTGATCTCCTATTATATGGCTAGAAGCCATAGTCTTTTTGTTCCTACTTTGAAATTATATGACTAGAAGTCATATGCATTTTGATTTATTATTTTAAATATAATATGGTCAGAAGCCATATTCCTTTAATTTCTATTACTATATGATATGGCTAGAAGCCATATTTAGTTGATTCCCTATTATATGATCTGAAGTCATATACTTTTTCATAGTTTATTTTATTGGATAGCTAGAAACATATATTTAACTTTTATTTATTCTGAAGATAAATGATCCAAAGTCATAAAATTCTAAATTCTCATCATTGGCTCGAAGCCATGAGACTAATTAACCTAAAGCTATGAGAATCAAATAGCCTAAAACCATTAAAACTAAATGGCCTGAAGCCATAAGTTTTAATTTCATTGTAATATCATAATTTATAAATTATTGTCTTTATGAATTCATTATGTTATTATCTTGTGTTTTATATTTCATAAATTTCTTTTTATTGTATAATGAAATTTAAATGTGTAGTGCATGAAGCCTCAAAATTGAATATTTGGTATTAAAAGATTATCTTGTTCTTTAGAACAAATTAAAGTAAATATATGACAACCAAAAGATGGTTATTCTTCCAAAAGTTTATTATAAATTAGTGTATCCAACAATTTACTCCTATAGTAGTAATATTGTTAAAGAAGTTTTAAGAAATATATTAAATTAATTTCTTGATCTCATACGGACAAACAAAATACTGAGTGTTTGTTGTAAGAATCATGAATCTTATCCAATAAGCACGACTCCATTCCCAAAAGTGAATGAAGTAATGAATGAATTGGTCATGGACATAAGGTGTAACTGTAGCTACAATTTTGTGTATAGTCATTGTTGTAATCATAATGGCTCAAATTCTCACTTGAAGTGGAGAAATTTTATTGAAGAGAATCACAAAAGGGAAACTATTAGGCAATATGTTGAAAATTCATTATATTGTGATATTTTGATCCCCACTATTTTAAGATTAACATCTAATTCAAGTTTTTAAGTACAATACTCAATTAAGTTAAATAAGTCCCTTGGCCTGAAGCTATTAGGGCGCATGTGGTATAATCATTTCAAGGAATATTTGTTGAAAGAAGGGTACAAAAAATGACCCAATATGTCTATGCATCTTTATGAAAGGATATAGAAATGAGTTTGATATAATTGTTGTTTATGTTGATAATATCAACATCATTGGAACTCCTGAAGAGCAACACAAAGGAAATTAATCGTTGAAGAACTACTTGGTCCAGAAGTACCATGTTTTACTATTATTGGAATACTAATGTATCATGCTGCATAGAAGATGAAGAATGGTACTAATGTATCAGGCTTATTACCAAGAGATATAGTTCGTCACCAACACAAAGACATTGAAAGTAATGTAGTCATCAGGGGGAGTAATACTGATGTTGTCAAAAAGGGGAGTCGATACACGCTGTACTCTTTTTCTTTTATCTAGGTTTTGTCCCACTGGGTTTTCCTAGAAAGGTTTTTAATGAGGCAGCATTGGACAGTATATCAATAGATGTTGTACTCTTTTCTTTGGCTAGGTTTTTATCCCACTGGGTTTTTCCTAGTTAAAGTTTTTAATGAGGCACATTCATAATGGACATTCAAGGGGAAGTGTTATGAATATTCTAATATTGGCGTGAATGTCCACAACATTTTCAAGAAGAGTCTTTTGGAGTTTCTAAAACCATGTAACCTATGACAAGAATGACATGAGAGTTTTATATGATTAATGTAAATAACTTACAAAACTTCATAATATACCATTATGTAGATTTAATCTATTGTATGTAACTCTTGTAATGGTGTTAAGGATTCATTGTCTATATATAGTAGGCATGTATCAAAGGTTGGAAGAGTACAATAGAAAGAAGAATCACTCTCTCCTTGCTCTTCATTTCTCTCTTGCATTTCTTCATCTTAATCTCTCTTGTTATTTTACTTAGTTTCATAACAGATATGTAGTTTTCTGTATCAAGCAAGTTACTTTTTATATTAACATTTTTTCTCAATGAACAAAAAATCAAGTAAAAAATAATTTTTTCCATTCTAATGTTCAACTAGAAATCATTTAATTAACATTGGGACTGATTCTTTTTTTTTTTTTGGAATTATTCCGGATCATTCTTCTACACACAAAAAATTATTTGATCTAAGTTAATCATATTTTATTTTATTATATATTAATGTTTATATATATTTACCCTTATTATAAAAATAAGTTAAAAAGTATTGAAACCTTTTTAAGATGAAAGAGAAGATTATGAGAGAGCAATAATGTCATTTAATCTAAATTTTGAAATTCTAAATTAGGTCGATAACTTAATTAGGGATTTATTGAATTTACCAATGTAATTTAGAATTTCCCTATTTCAAGCAATTTTATATGGGATTTTCCCAAAATCATATGCCTCAGTAATCCCAAAAAAAAAAATCATATGCCTCATTGTGACTATATTCATGGACTAAATCCAAGTGCGCCCCAATATGCGCTACCTTTCAATTCTCTCTATATGCAACGGGTGATTGTTGTCAAAAACCAGTTTAAAAATATAAAAACTTATGTTTGTAAAACATGAAATGTGATTTATGTTTAGATGAGTGGTTGGATAAGTAACTTATGGAAAAGTCCGATTGGGTACAAACTTATTTGGAATGACTTATGAATAAATAACTTTTGAAATAATTATAAAAAATTAAAGGGTTAAGGTGTAAAAATACACATGTGTTTTGCTCAGTAGCAAATGCGTTTTTTAGGTGCAAAAGTAACTATGTGGTTACAAATTAGGTGCAAAACTACCGTTTGACCGTTAAGTTTGACTTTTTTTTGCTGACTGGATGATGACGTGGCATTTTAAAAGGTGTAAAAGTACATATATGGTTTGTCAAAAAGAGCGTCGAACACCAAATTCTTTTTTTTTAATTTAATAATTTTATTTTAATTACTATCATGTGCTAAAAAGATATTCAGGATACTGACCTCTACTGAAAAAATACTTCATGATCTTCAAAATTATTTTATGATCTGAAAAAATATTTCAGAGTACTAACTGGTATAAAAAAGATACTTTGAGAATACTGCATCGTACAGAAAAAAATATTTCATGATCATGAAAAATTATTTTGGAATCTTAAAAAAATAAGTTGAAGTATGTTTTTAGTACTAGTCAGTACCTTGAAATATTTTTCAGTACTAGTCAGTATCCTTTTAATACCAGTCAATAGCTTGAAATATTTTTTCAATATCCTAAAATAATTTTTAAAGATTATGAAGTATTTTTCCTGTAACAGTCAGTATCCTGAAAATACTTTTTAGTACCAGTCACTACCCTAAAATATTTTTTCAGTATATCAATCAGTATCCTTTTAGTTGCATGATTATGAAGTATTTTTCTGCACCAGTCAGTATCTTTTTAATACTGGTCAATACCTAAAATATTTTTTCAAGATCCTCTTGGGTTCTCTTCTTGACAAAGTATTGTGTATTTTTACACTTTTGAAATGCTACGTCATCGTCCAGTCAGCAAAAAAGTCAAACTTAATGGTCAAACGATATTTTTGCACTTAATTTGTAACCACGTATACACTTTTGCACCTGAAAAAAGCACTTGCTACCACTCCTCAGAAAAAAGCATATTTATACTTTTGCACCTTAACCCAAAATTAAAATAAAAATTACTAAAAATATGGAAAATGCTAAATTACAAAATTTGAGCAATACTAAAATATATAATTTAATCAAATACTAAAATATATAAATTACAAAAGTATCAAGCTGCATCATCAAATGAATTGTAAAGATCCAGCAAATAGCTAGAATAGTTTTTGTCATCCAGAGTCTATGCTATAGTTAATATTTCCCATAAGGCATCAAAATACTACCCAAAAAAAAAAAACAAAGAAACAAATACCAGCTAGATGCAATGAAAGAAACAATCTAGTGAAGATAGATATTGTAATTTAAACAAATGCAATTCGAGATGAACAATAAAGATTAAGAGCTATTCAGTAAAACCCTGACACAAAACATATCATATTACAATCATTCAATAACCATAGCAACAACCATATCAATAACAAATAAAACCATTCTACAACTCTTACAATAAAACCCTTATCATTGTTCAAGAATATCTAGGGAAGGCGAACCATAAAGTGCAGCCAGCTTATCAAGTACTCCTTCTTCTCTAAGAATGCAACAAACATTTCCCGATTAACCTTGTCGCGCATAAGGGTGGCACATTGGTTTCGAAAATTTTCATCACATTGGACTTCCTCAAGGGCAAGCAATTCAGACATCACATTTTTTATGTTGTGAGCATGGATATCATTACATCTTTTTGCCCTTCCTTGGGATGCAGTTGCTATGATGCTCATGGCATCAGGAATTTGTTTAGAAGCTGGAATTTTTTGTTTTTTCTTATGAATTGGCCCTTCTCCTCTCTTCCTCTTGGAATGGCTTCCTGAAGTAGTAGGAACTATTGGTGGATTGTGTCCCGATAAGTTCATGTTTCCTAGATCAGCTGACACTCTTGTACTTGGTACTGGGTTAGTACCAACCCATTCGTCCTCACTGTCCCTTGAGTCCTCTGCATCATCCATGGTTGGTCGGTAACAATCTTCCTCCTGTGCCTGAGGTTTGGCAGATAGTGAAAAGGAGAGAGAGCTTCAACAATCAATAAGTCTCTTGTCTATAAATGAAACCCTAAAACCTATTTACATCATAACTAATAAAATTAATTCTGAAAATAAATAAATTTTATCTTAGATAAGTGACATAAAACTGTTTAACTCAATAGCAATTTACAAGTTTAGATGGGTTGGGCCTCAATGGTTCGTTAGAGCATAAACATGCTTTCAAACTCAAAAGGTACTTATAGATTACCTATTAACAATGTTTTTATATCGACAACGAGATTTGAAATGCTTATAAGCCCACTCTTTAGTAAGAGGACCAATTTTTACCAATTGTACCAATCTTTATTGGCCACAAAACAAAGTTGTTAAAGCACAAATATAATAGACGTTTATCTTGTTTCCTTTTTAACCCAATGGTATATCATTTAAGGTTCTGTAAGAATGGGGAAAAAATGTAAAATTCAAGAGTCTATATCAAAATAAGTTAGTTCTAAACTGCTGTAACTTTTGAATATTAAATTGTCTGACAAAATAAAAACGCATGCATCAAACAGGCAGAAATAGCTAGCCCTTTGTGACAGTTCATTGGAGATAAAAGTAGAGAAAAGAACAGATAATTTAAATTATCAAAGAAAAATGACGAGGGAATTTATTTTTTTTTAAAAAAAACATGAAGCATCAATCAAAGACTGTTGAAATAGAAGAGATCGAGTTATAAAAAGATGAAATATAACTCACAAGCTTATTCATGGCTGGAGAAACAGGCTCTCTTACCAGCTCTGTGGGAAGCGAGCTGGTATATATTGGTGTTCAGAAGAATTGTTAAAGAGGGCTTTTTTTCTCAAAAGCGCTTTTAATCTAAATCCCTAAAATCAATGCTTCAAATATTCTCTTAATCGATGGTCCGAAAATCCGTGATTGAAATTTACTTTCCAAATTTGTTTTTGCTTTTTTGGAAACGAAGCTAATCGATTTTAATTTACTGGCTCATCTCAAGATTTTAGGATGATTAAATTATTATTTTTTTCGAGAGATGAAATCAATGAAATTAAATTAAAACAAATAGCTGAAATAGTTGGCATATACGCGTCATAAAAATGGTATCTTTCCTTCTCTTAGACAAACTATTAGAATTTTAGCAAAAAAATTATTTATAAAAAAAATTTGGCAAAAAAACAAAAAGAAAAGAAAAGCGAGATAAATTATTAGAATCAATCACACAATATTCGTATTTATTAAGATTGACTCTATAAGATGTCAACAATGATCAGAAATTCAGAATTCAGGGGAAAAAAAATTATGATCATAATTTATATTAGGAAAATCATCGCTATTACCAAAGTCAACATTTTTATCATATCATATCAGATTTATATATTAGGGGAAATGATGTTTGTAGTGACTGCAGGTAAAAGTTTTTGCAGTGAGATTGATATTGCACCGTTTTGTGCTATGTCGTTGGAAAAAAAAACGTAATAGCTATAATATCAAAAAATCGCGATGATTTATTGAGACAATGTTGATTGTGATTTCCAGCAAACAGGCAAATAAAGATTGCGGTGATTTATTTCCATGTAGGAATTATGAATCAATTACCAGATTCTCTATTCTTTCCGTTTTGTGCTATGTCGTTGGAAAAAAAAAGTGTAATAACTATAATATCAAAAAATCACGATGATTTATTGAGACAATGTTGATTGTGATTTCCAGTCACAGGCAAATGAAGATTGCGGTGATTTATTTCCATGTAGGAATTAGGAATCAATTACCAGATTCTCTATTCTTTAATCGCAACAATAAATCAAATAGGTCCAATTTAGGAATTAGGAATCAAAATAGTGTAGTATCAACCTCACTGCAAAAATCATTACCTGCGGTCACTGCACATATCATAAGCCCTATATATTATTAGTACTTTGTAAACTTTTTCATTAAAGTAAGGGAGTTAGCCCTTCATAGGAAATTAATTTCAGTTAACTCTTAAAACTTTCTGAAATTTTCTTACATGCCCATAATCAAAATGAAATTAATTTTTGTGAGTAAAAAGACAATAATACCCTTCTTCTTCTTTTTTTTTTTAGAAGAATATTTACAAGACAAATAAAGGGATTTGAAAGAATAAGGGAATTAAAAACTTTTTCACCTTTTACGAGACAAATATGAAAATTCACTAGATAAAAATGAGCATTTATAAGACAAATAAATATATTTATAAGATAAATAAAGGGATCCAAAAGAATCTAAAGAGTTAAAAATATTTTCCTATTTACAAGACAAATAAAGGAATTTAAAGGAACCTAAGGAGTTAAAAACATTGGGTTAAACGGCATTTTTGCCCCAAAAGTTTTCATTAAAAGACAATTTTGCCTTATGCGTTTTTTGGGAGGCAATTTTGATTGGAAGTACAAAAATTGGAGTAATTTTGTTTTGACCGTTATACTAGTTAATTTTGACCATTAGTCGACCAAATATGCTAAGCTGGCAGGTCACATATCATCTACTTATTGTTGTTAAAGTATAAATTTGCCGGCGAAAGTTCTAAACCAAACTTTGAAAAAGATGAAGTAGATGACACATAGACTATTGGTGCAAATTTACACTTTTACAAAAAATGATGTGGATGAGATCTGGACTCTCAGCTTAGTATATTTGGCCAATTAATGACCAAAATTAATTTGGATAACGTTTAGGGCAAACTTGCCCCTTAGTAAAAACTATGGAGGCAAAAATGTCCCTTAACCCAAAAATATTTTAGCCATTTACTAGATAAATATAGGTATTTATAATACAAATACGACAATTTACCAGACGAATAAAGTAAGAACATCATTGTCTTTTCACCTACAAAAATTAATTTCATCTTGACTATGGAGTGCAATGAAGTTTCAGAAAGTTTTGGGGGTTGATTAAAATAAATTTGCTATCTAGGGGCTAACTGAAATTTTCCCAATATCATTTTGTCTTTTTATCAAAAAAAAAAGAAAAGAAAAGAAAAAATCTATACAGGTTTCAAGGTTATTTTGTGAGGAGGGGTAAGGCCAAGAGGAGAGGAGGATCGGAAAGGATCATAAAAGAGCATAAACAATGAAGAGTAGTGGGTTGAGACACCAACAACCTGTTGCTACGATGCTCAGTCTGTTAAAAATAGAAGCCCACCTGGACAAGTCGATTGATCAAAATGATGGTGCCTTATAAGAGATGATGAAAACCATTGTTATGCAATTAGATCAAGGTATTATTCAAACAAATTAAAACTTCCTTGGTGACAGGGCATGTACAAATAAAATGAAGAAAGGACAACCAAATAAATATTGACCAATGACATTTAAATGATCCAGTTGAAGAATGTCAGACGGTGGAAAAACACTTTGCAATAATTCCCAGATCAAGAGAAGATATTTAACTCATGAGGAAATTGACCATAGGAATTTCCAAAACCCATCCCTAGCACCTCATTAATTTGCCTTGATTAATGAGGTGCTAGTAATGTGGTTGGTTCATATACTGTCAGAGATGGTTTTTCCATTTGTCTGAGGCAAATTAGCCTACCTCCTTCCCATGAACATTCCTGATCGGTTGGTTCATATACTGTCAGACATTCCTGATCAATGAATGTTCATGAAGGAGGTAGGTTTATTTAGAACGGACCCAGTAACATGAGGGGCACACAATGATCTTATCAGCTGACTATTCCAACACTTAGGATTCCAAGCAAAACCAAGTCTGCAATAGTTATGTGTTCTTCATTCATTGCAAATGTTGTATATATGTAGGGGCCACCACAAGGGGTGGTTGAGACTCGAGGGGTATTATGTAAGTTCCGGCTGAACCCAAGAGGGGGGTGAATTGGGTGAAGTATAAAAACTTTAGTTACTTTGAAAATTCTTTTCGTAACTCCCAGAAATCAGTTTAGAAAGCAATAACCACACATTTATATATGTAAACACATTCAAACATATATGTGCTGGAAATGTAAGAGATAAGGGAAGAGAATATGCAAACAGATTTATACTGGTTCGGCCCTCCTTGACCTACGTCCAGTCCCCAGGTACCTCCTGAGATTTCAATCCACTATTTCCCTCAAGCTTTAATCGGGTACTTGAGAACCGCTACAATCCCACAAGTTTAGCCGGGCACTTGTGCAGCCTTTTACAAATCTCTTACTGAGATACTCCCCCTTACACACGTAAGGATACACCGCTTGATCACACACTATGTACTCGAAGTAATCCTCTCACTAGGATTCACTCCCCCTTACAAGTTGTAATCAACACAATGTATATCCCACTCAAGATTCCCCAATCTTGAGTAACTCTCAGAAAGATAATGTGTTTACAATAATTTTCCTCTCAAAGGAATAGATAGATAATCACTGAAGTACAAACACAATTCATTTCACTCACAAAGCTATCTAGACAAGTAAAACAGAGTGAAATAAATGAAGAAGCAGAGGTTCAGCATTTTGGCATTGTAATCTTGTGTTTCCACATTTTTTTGCTTCAATCCATGTCTTTTATAGGTAGAGAAGGGTTTGTGACAGTTTATGACCGTTGAAGAATCAATCAGACTGTTGTAGGTGATTAGCCTTAAGTGTGGTCAGCTTCTCTCTCTAAACTTCTGCTAATCCAAGAGTTAATTGAAGCTGATGTGGCTCTCTGAGTATTTGCCCGTTGAAATTGACTTTACTTGATGTAGTAAGCATTCTTTAACGTTCATTAGGCGTGCTCAGGTGGATTAGCTGAAAGTAGGTGAGATTGCAGAGGTGCATTAAATGCACTGTTCAATTTTTACTTTATCTCACTAATCTTCAATAATCTTGATATGTGCTAACTGAAAAACACTCAACAAACTTGTTAAACATATCTGGGAACATGAGTGAGTGATATATGAAAGCAATTAGATCAAACAACAGTGATTTGTGAATTCGTGAAATTCAAAATCCAAAAGTTACCGTTGGTTACTCGAGTAAGTTCCTCTTTACTTGAGTAAGGCACTGTGCAAAAGTGTCTTTACTGGAGTAACCAAAGTTTACTGGAGTAGGCTCTTACCAGAGACAAACCATCGAGGCTTGAGTTTGAGAACCAAGAGCTTTACTGGAGTAAGTTAGTACTTTACTCGAGTAAGGCACCATTCATGTGAAAACATTTTAAGTTCAAAAAGCCTTTTTACTGGAGTAGGGATTTGTTTACTGGAGTAAGCCAGACTTAGACAAAATAGTAACCTCTCTGTATAGGCTTTACTCAAGTAGACTAACCTTTACTTGAGTAAGTAACTTTGTTCCTTAAAAAAAGAGAAGTTACTCTAAGTCTTTACTGGAGTAAACGAACCTTTACTTGAGTAAAGAAGAACAGGTGCTATGTTTGAAAAACAACTTAAGAGTTCTTTACTGGAGTAAGCCAAGCTTTACTCGAGTAAGCTACTTCTTTAAAAAAAAGGTTTGCTCTCTGTAAGACCTTTTACTGGAGTAAACAACTCTCTGTTCGAGTAAGTAACTTAAATTCAAAAATTCATTTTACTCTCTGGAGGTTCTTTACTCTAGTAAGCTTACCTTTACTGGAGTAAGCAACTAGTCCTTTACTGGAGTAAAACTTCTTTACTGTGAAGTAAAGACTTCCCAAAACGCATTTGAGCAATCCTTCAACAGTCCTTTACTGGAGTAAGCTTACCCTTACTCGAGTAAACAACTGTTAAGCAATTTCTAACTGATTTTGAAATACTTCAACACATGTTTATACTTGTTGTTAATCATCAAAACACTTTGAGAACTAACATATTAAGAATCCATTGACAACATTGCATTTTAGGTAATCATAGATAAGATCTACATGCTTTTTATCAGATCCATGATGAATTATAAGGCCGCTTGAAAATTAGAATTTTGATAAGGTAAATATATTTCAGTCCCAGAGTACTACCAACTATATCGTGTTTCATAATCAAGAGCTAATTATTGAACAGGTGCATTGAGTTAAAAATGTAAAGGTTAAAATTGCTTTTAACTCGATGGATAATGGTTTTGGTTAGACCAAAGAAGTTACTCCCGGTCCATATATAAAAGAGCTTCCTTTTTTAATGGGTTTGTTTATGAATGTAACATGCTTTTAAAGTTTGTTTTAATAATAAAGGTATTTTTCTCATTTTGTCTTCAGTTACTTATTATATTACATATATTCTCTTTCATTCTTTTCTCATTATTATTCTCTCTCACACCATTCATAAATATGAGCATTTTTTAGGGGAAAAAAATAAATTTCTTACATAATTATTACATTTAATTAACCTTAACTGTTTTTTTAGAATATTGTGATTCAATTGAAAAACTCCTATATATGACATAGGAGAGTATGAATTTTAACCATAAACTAATGCTTATCAAAATTAAGGGCATAACACCTATTTTTTAGAAAGGAGTACGACTTAATGTAAAACATGATGACTCGAGTTATAAATAGAAAAAAAACATAAAGTTGAATTTTGTTTTGACTTGATTTAAAAGAATATGAATAAAGTATATGAATCAGGTTAAAGCTAAAAAATTTCGAAGAGTAAGAGAACTTTAACTCCATGTAGAGCTTGTATTTACTTGGCAGTCAAAGTTCAAAAATCACCTTGTTTTGAAGTTATTCAGAAAGATGTTCTTATATTTTTATTAAGGGCAGTATTGTCATTCAGATAGTTTTTCCACATATCTTACTACTATTTTCAATCTACCAAATATAAATCTCTCATCAAACCATTTTTCCATTTAGTGCACACCAAACATCTCTGCAGTAAAAAATGTTCTATTCTCTTTCTTTTCATAACAATCAATTCTTCCAACTAAATCTTTGAAAGAAAAAAAAAAAGATTCTTCCAACTAAATGAGTTCTGATGTTAAAAAAAAATGATTTCAAATGAATTTTTATATTTTTAGGTTTATATACAATTTAAAAACCAGATTTTTTCCAAAATTTATTTTTAAAATTATAAAAAATAAGGCCCATTTTTTGTTTTAAAATATAAAATCAACAGTGAGACATTTTGACAGGAATTACACACGACTTTTAAATAATTTTCAGCTGCCTTTCCTAAATTCTAACATACTTATTTAAAAAAATAAGTATATTCGTGGACTAAATCCAAGTGCGCCCCAATATGCGCTACCACTCTGGTCCTATTTATAAGTTCCTTTTGATTAAAAAATTTGGTCCTATTTATAAGTCCTTTTTAACCAAATAAATGAGATTGTGACAATTTTATCCATATTATTGTACCAATGAAAATAGAGAGAGAGAGAGAAAAAAAGTTAAAAGGTACCTAATTATAAATGAGGGTAAAGTTAAAAATTTACCACATTATCATTGAAGTACCTATCTCTCCTTGGTATGTGTAATTTGGTCAAAAGAGACTTATAAATAGGACTAGAGTGATACCTTTCAATTCTCTCTCTACGCTACTATAAGTGATTGATGTAAAAAATCAGTATAAAAATGTAAAAACTTATGTTTGTTTTTAGGTAACTTATTTTCTTACATGTTTACTAGAGTAATATATGTTAAGACGCAAGTAAAAACTGTCATGAATAAATACTGGTAAAAACTACGCTTAAAAACGGTAAAAACTTACGTTTTAACCATTTTTACCTTAAATAAAAAAAAAACCTAATTTCATTTCCCCAAAATCAAAAGACTATTAATGATGTTGTTTTTGTGATAGCCAATTTAAGATTGTGTAAGAAAAAGAAAGCTAAAAACTCATATAATTTTGATGATCTTCCATTCAATGATGATTAGATAGTAGAAAATGAAGAAAATTATAAAGATGTAGATAACTTAGATGTTAATAACCATAATAAGAAAACTTGATTTAAGTTGAAGTGGGGGAACTTATGAATGATCATGATTTGAACATTTTAATTTTTGCAAATGAACTTATTATAAGAGCTAGAGAAGAGTACATCGAAAACATGCAAATTGATATGTGTTTGATTTGAATCAACTGATATAACTTAGAAATTGTTAAATTTTATTCTTTTGATATTTTTGAATTTAATTGTAAGAGTTGTTAAACTCTGTGTTTTTAGATTTATATTTTATGTAGTTATTTGACTTATATTTTTTAAATATGAAGTTGTTCGTTAAATTTTGAGTAGTGATTTATGATTTTTACATATATACATACATATGTATGCGTGAGTATATGTATATATAATTTTGTATCTTGACTTTTAAGTAATAGAAATTTTAAATTTAGTATGGTTTTTATGATTTACATCTCTATTATAGTCTTCCAGTTCTATATAGAAACTGGATTTTTGACAATATTAGGTGTTGGGAAAGTACTTTTCAATTCTGCTAGCGCCTTAGCACTTTAGTAGCACAGTGATATGGGAGTTTGACTCCCCTCCTCTATGTTCAAGGTTCGAATCCTACTCCTCCCCTACTATGTGTATAAAAAGAAAAAAGAAAAAAAGTAATCCCGGTCCTAATTATAAGAATTAGTTGACTTTTTTGGAGAGATTAAGGAAGTTAACTAAATTACTTTAAAATATTTTTATTTTTATCTTTTTCTTCAAACTTATTAGTTTGGCAAATAAATAAAGGGATAGGATATTGTTATAACCCTTTTTTTGTTACAACCAATGTTACTACCACTTTTCCACGGTTAAATCAGAATCTTAATAGGAGATAGAAATTATATAGATAAATGAGATTCTGATCTAACGGTGGAAAAGTGGTAGTAACATTGGTTGTAACAAAAAAAAAAGGTTGTAATAATATCCTATTTTATAAATTAATATATAATCTAAGAATATTTAACATATGAAATGATTAAGTAACTTATGTAGCTTCCTTAATCTCTTCAAAGAAAATCAACTAACTCTTATAATTAAGACCAGAGATAGTACTTTTCAATTCTCTCTCTACGCTACAATAGGTGCTGCGAAGACGCTACTTTTCAATTCTCTCTCTACGCTGCAATAGGTGCTGCGAAGACTAGCCCGGGAAAACGGAAAACACTTTAAAGACTTCACCGAGACTTACTCTTGCGATCCAAGCCTGTCTGCTTCTGGTTCTTCTTCTGAATTGATCGAAATTGACGAAGCATTGCAATGTCGAATCCCAGATCAAGTCCAGACTCTTGGAATTGCATGCTTCCAGGACCTCCAAGCCGCAACAATTTTGGATCCTCAGACTTGAGCTCCCATGATCTTCTTGCATTCCCTTCCGGCAGCTCCGTTTCCGTCGTCGACACTCGCTCTATGCAGTTGGTCTCCGCCATTCCAGTGCCGCCACCGTCTTCGCCTTCTTCATCTTCCACCGCTCCATCTCTTTCCCCATTTGTTACCTCTGTACGCTGGATCCCACTTCCTCTGAATCGCGACCTTCTATCCACAGAGCCTTCCTCTTCCCACCTTCTACTAGCCGCCGGTGATCGTCAAGGACGCATTGCCTTGCTCGATTTCAGACTCAAGACCGCCGTTATGTGGTTCGAGACAGATTCCAAACTCGGAATTCAAGACCTGTGTTGGGTTCAAGCTCGGCCCGACTTTTACTTCCTTGTTGCTATCAACGGACCGTCTACGATTTCCATTTTTAACACGTTGACTGGTCGGTGTGTTTGGAAGTACGATGCATCCCCTGAATTCTTCTCTTGTCTTCGCCGGGACCCTTTGGATTCTCGCCACATCTGCGCACTTGGGCTTAAAGGCTTTCTCTTAAGTATTATGATTCTTGGTGAAAGTGAAAGCAACTTTGTAATAAAGGATTTTCAGATACGGACCGATTGTAGCGAACTGAATAAGCTGGAGAGAGATGCGAGTGATGTGTCAACGTCGCCTGCATCGGCGTTGTTTCCGCTTTACATGGCGAGGCTTGCGTTTTCCCCGCAGTGGAGGCACATATTATTTATCACATTTCCGAAAGAGTTGATTGTGTTTGATTTGCAATACGAGACCACTCTTTTTACTGCTACATTGCCTCGTGGTTGCGGCAAGTTTATTGAAGTTTTGCTTGATCTAAACAACGAGTGGATGTATTGTGCTCATCTGGATGGCAAGCTCAGCACCTGGCGTCGGAAACCGTAAGCATTTCTTGCCTTGAATTATGAATATTTGGATGTCTCTCTTCTTAATCTTTTGTGAATTATGCATACATCATCAAAGACAGCAACTATCAGCTATTGGGGGTTATAACAAGAGATCAATAAAACAATGCTATGACGACCATACAGGCAAGAGCCATGAATGCAAAAAGTAAAATTTTCTGGCCTACTGAGCTTGATAACACATCTTAATGACTGTTGAGACAATTATTTGTTTAGAATCAATTTTGAGGGAGTGCTGACGGGCAATTCAATATGTAATCGTACGGAATACAGTGTCTATATAATCTTTTAAAACTGGGACTGATTTGCATCACTAGGAAGGGTAAAGGTGTGCTAGCGGCATGCATCCTAAATAATGATAAGCGTTAGGAGACTACTGCCTTTGATCGTTAAAGAAATAGTCATTAACAAATGAATTAAAATGCAAATGACTTAAGAAATATAAAGAAAAATATATCCTAATTGAAGAACACAGTGGAATGAAGGGGCAAGTATTCTTGTAGCAATACCATTCTAACAGATCTTGAACTTTTTTTTTTCTCCTGATGATTCTTGGCAATGTTAGAAATACTGAATATTAAATAATTTTTTTAAGTTCCGCAGATTATCACAAAAAAGAAGGTATTCTGTAATTTAAATGCTAGCATTTTCACACTGGCGAATAAGATACTTTACTATCCTGGATTTCCATGCGTAGAATGTCAATCTCTAGGGAATATCGGGTGCATTCATGTTCTTGAGCATTAAAGACAATCCTTTCATTCACAAAAAAGGAAAGCAAGTCCTGTTAAATGTTATTGTGAAGAGTGGGGCGGGGTGTGGGCAAGTGAATCCTCTTGATGTAGTTGGGGGGGGGGGGGGGGGGGACTTTCTGGTGTGTGGGTGAATTGTCAAGAAAAGATGTTACATCTATGCAATGGCTTTCATAAATTATCAAAGGAAAAGAAACAAAATAACAATCATATAGTAGATTATAGAATAGTTATAAATATTCTATCTTAAGCTATTTTGAGGAGGTCTTTGTCATCAATTCAACTGTAGCTAAGTTCATAATCAACTTTTGACTTACCTGCGTTTCTTGTGTTCTGTTCAACCATTTCGGCGTTATGTGTTATATGAAGTACTTTTCACTATGCAATTTTGTACCCTGTTTATTTTGTTTTTTTTGGGAAATCTGTAATCAGACTTCCAGGACACTTTAGACTAGGGGTGTTGGGTTTGCACCAAGTATTCAAGACCCGCAGCATCTTTTATGTTGTCCTAGTAAATGCTACATCTTTTTTAAATTTGACACATCATACATGGGCCTTACAAATATTCAAATGTCCTGCACAAAAATGCATGCAAAAACATAGACAACTGTTGGAACTTAAGTTCCCCCTCCTCCATTTCCTCATATTATATGTCTACATGTCATTACAGAGGGGAACAGGTGTATACCATGAACTCCATGGAAGAGTTAATGCCCTCACTTGGTACCTCTGTCCCTTCCCCTTCAGTACTTGCTGTGCTTTTAAGCCAGTCAAATTCCATTCTTCAGAATATTGCAAAGACTAATGCACCTAGTTCTACTTACCTCGACAAGGATCCTGATAATCCTTTTGATTTCTGTGACAAGTCTTTTATGGTTTCTGAGACGCATTTGATCTTTATTTCTGATGATGGAAAATTATGGAACTGGATCTTGACTGCTGAAGGGAAACCGCACACTCAGAAGGATGATAAGAAGTCAGATTTGGTCAATGATGAAAACCCAGAATCATTAATTGGGATCAGTGCTAATTCCATAATACCTTCTAAAAGCTGCCTATCAAGCTCATCCTTCAACCCAGAAAATATTATTCTAAAGGTAAGTATGTGTCTGTAGGAGTTTGTACCTTACATTATGGGTTCACATTCCCTAGTCAAATTGCGTTGATATGAAGTACACAACCTATAATTTTATTTCTTCTTTTAACATTAATATTACAGGATTGCTATAGATTCATGTGGGCGATTATTGAGCGCATCATGCTGGCCCATTATGTTCTTGCATTTAGTTCCTTTTATCTCTCGTAATGTATAGGGATTCTTTTATTGTTTTTATTCTACAATCTAGATTGATTGCATTTTATTTTCCTTGATTCTTTTCAATGTTTTCTTTTTTGGATTTGAGTAGCAAGTCGTTTTTTACCTTTTCAGCTTTAAAACATTGTATCAAAATACATTGAATTGATAAAATAAAACCAGCATCTTGAGTTTGTTCATTAAATTCATGATATCTTTCAATGTTTTATATGTTGGATTGGTCATTGAACTAGTGAAAACACATGCTTTTGGTTTAACTGTGGTTGAATTAGTAATATGTGTGTGTGTGTGTGTGTTTGTGTTTTTTTTTTTTAAATATTAAAATTCTAAGATAATAAAATGCTGAATTAATAATTACAGCCAATGTCTTTCGCCCAAAAGAAGAAAAGTACAATGTCAATGCTAAATAATTCTTAGGCTCTATAGTTGGTTACTGGTGCATCCTATTTACTAGAATACCCCACCAATTGAGAAGGCCACAACAAATAATTAAAGCCAACTGTTGAAGCAAACTGCACGTTTCCCTCTCTTGGAATGATATTATGATTTGAAGCTTAAGGATTATGACAGATGAAAAAGAGTTTGGATACTATTGTGGAAGGATTCATAAATGACGGGAGTTCAAAATTAACGAACATTTGATGAGAACATGGGTAAGGTTCTTACCATCAAACCAATAATTAATAATTAATGGTGCAATTTATTGAATTTAGTTACTAATCAAGAGTAATCTACCTTTGCTATTTAAGTGGGACATGGTAGAAATATGGATTATTCATGTACCTCTCTGTATGCCTAAATGCTTGTGTGCTCTCATGTGTTTGTAATATGGCGCTGTCCACATTGTTGGTTCTTTTGGCCATATATATTATATACATGTGTAAATGTAAGTCTTGAATACCATCCCTTACCAATCTACTTGCCTCCTTTTAGTCAATAATTGTCAATATTGGAAATGAAGATTAGCTGGGTGCAAGGGATGTATCTTTCCTTGAGGGAGACAGTAGGAAAACACATTTTTCTCATTATTCAGAGTGGCATAATTCTTAATGCCTATGTGCATATACTGGGGACTTCCAGATAGTCTTTATTTTATTTATTTCTTTATTCTGCTGTGAATTGCCTCTAAGTTCCAAAACACAACCAATATAACTTTCTTTGTCAATTAAAATATACTGAAATTAAACCCAAATTTTTGCAAAACTGACAGGCATCTGATAGTAGCTTTCCCTTTTTGTTATGTTGCAGATGAGCTTAGTTGGACAGCTTCAGCTGCTTTCTTCGACGGTGACTACATTGGCAATACCGATTCCTTCTCTAATGTCAACTTTGGCCCGTTAGTTTATGTTCTAAAAATTCTACATATTTTATTATGTTCGGTATAGCCTTTTGATAGGGGCTGCATCCCCATGCTTTCTATGTTAATTAGTGTGTTATTTTATGTGAAGGTGGAGGAAACCATCCTGCTGTAGCTGTTCCTTTGGTTGCTTTGGGAACTCAAAATGGGAATATTGATGTAATTGATGTCTGTGCTAATGCTGTTGCTTCAAGTTTATCTGTGCATAATGGTACGGTTAAGGGACTACGATGGTTAGGAAATTCTAAGCTGGTATCATTTTCTTATACCCAGGTAAATTTATAATTAATTCATTTTGGAATTTTTTTGTGCCATCTATCTGCATGATAAGGGTTACAAATTATGCATATTACTCAATCCACCCTTCTTTAGTTTTTTAAATTTTAACTTATTTTTTTAATTTACTTTTAGTTGTCTCTATTTTCAAAACTGTATGTTTGAAATGTTCTGACAATATCTGGAATTAGGTTAATGAAAAAGCTGGAGGATTTATAAACAAGTTAGTTGTGACCTGCCTTCGAAGTGGACTTCATAGGAATTTTCGAGTCCTGCAAAAGCCAGAGCGCGCACCAGTAAGAGCTTTAAGAGCATCATCATCCGGAAGGTGAATCTCAAATCCACATTATGCTTTATGAATAATTAATGAATCTTATTGAAGAATAATTTTTGAATATGCATGGATTATGGACTGAATTTATGGGGAACTCTGTAACTTAAAATGCTGACGGAGGATTCCAAAATAAAAATAAAACTAATTATAGAGAGGTATTAATCTTTCCATGTTAGATATCACAGTAGACTGTTTACAATACTTACTAGAGCAGAGGAGGGAGGAAAGGATTACATGAGAGTAAGTGCAGGAGGTTGCAGACTAAAGGAGGGAGATCCTAGAATATTTAGATAGTAAATTCCCCATATTTTCCCTAACCTTCCCCCATTTAATGATCTAATCATTAAGTATAACAATTTATCCTTGGGGGATACTTTAATGATGGTGGAAGGAGATGATGGGGTTGGCAGGGGGAACAATTGTGTCTGAAAATTTTCATTCTCAGGGTCCCTAGGGTGGGGGACTTGGGTTTGAGTAATCCATGTAGGAGGCATCAGACCTACTTTAGGATAAATTGAGTTTAGGGTGTAGTGGTGGTGATTGCGGGTTGTTCACGGTGGTTGCCTTATGGTGTAGTGGTGGTGCTTCCATATTTTATTTTTCTATTTTTTTGGCAATAATCTGTTGCAATTATAATTACATATGAAAAGGGCAGCCCAGTGCCTAAGCTTCCCACTAGGTAGGGTTTAGGGAAGGTCAGATGTACACAGCCTTACCCCCTCAAGCAGGGAGACTATTTCCAAGATTTGAATCCGTGGCCACTTGGTCACATAGCAGTCATATATTATATAAAACTTGAAAGTATTGCCATGACATACCATACATGCTCTTTATACCCATCCCTATTCCCAATCCTTTAAAATTCATCTTGTGTACCTAATGTAGCCTAGGAGTTCAAAGTCCTGGACTTCCATGTCCTTGCGAGCACCTTAAGGTTTGATTATTTCTTTTGTGTACCTCCTTTGTAATGATGATGTTATCCATGCACCCATTGAGTGTAACAATTTATCCTTGGGGGACGCTTTCATGAATATTGTGTGATTGACTTGATCCTGGGGATCCCCGTGCATCTTATTTGCTTTGATGAACCTCTCAAACTGTGCTCTAGGGGATTGTTTGCTGACACATTACAATGGAAAGATGTATCAAACAGCAAGCACCAAACATGCAAATTGCCAACGGTTTTCAATAATTGATTAAGCTTTTGAATTCATCTTCCTGACACGTTTACTGTATCTCTCTCTCTCTCCCCTTACGTGTTAGTGCAAAACTTATAATTAATATTCACTTGCAAATATGAACAATTTTGGACAAGTTAGACACAGTATAACGATTTTATGAAAAACAGTTTTAATGGAAATTGTTGAGGAGCAGTAGGTTTATATATGTTTGCGAATTAATGAAACTGGGCTTAATATAAGACTATTCTGCTTTTAATTTGATCATAAGTTGTGCTTTATATCTACTTTTGGTTTCTAATGTTTTAATATCCACAATAATGTAGGTACCTTGTAATTTTGCTTCGTGATGCACCTGTTGAAGTTTGGGCAATGACTAAAAATCCCACCATGGTATGTTGGCAGATGGACTTAAACTTCTCTAGAGTCTGTCTGTGGATGTTTTTGATTGCGCTATGGAGGAATCTGATAGAATGCCGGATTAGTATGAGATAATGGAAGTTGTGGAAAGTTAGAGATTTTAGGAATAAATATTTAGTAATATTATTTTAGATATTTTTTATTTTATTTAGAATATTTTTTGATTTGTTAGTGGTCCACTGGTCCTTAAGTTTAAACTTAGTGGGCTAGTTACTTGCACATTAAATTAATATTTATTTAGATATTTACTTCCATTATCTGTATCGTGGATTAATGGGATACATTTATGAGTAATTTTAGGGAGTCATTGTTATATTTTTTATCTATAAATATGGAGTTCCAATTCATGTAAAATCGAGTCTGGAATATATAAAAAATTATTAGAGAATTACTTCTCTAATTACGAGAGATTCTCCTTGGGCTTTATTAGTCTATGGGTTAAGATTCTGGCTAATCTTCTACTAAAGATTTACCTTTTCTTTATTAATTATGAGATTAAATTCTGATTTCATAATTTAATAAAGATTTATCCTTCTAATTTCTATCCTTTGGTCTCTATCAGAAGCTTGATTGAAACTATTGATTAGATTCTGATATTTGCATTACTACAGTCCTTGCTAACCCATGAAACTCGTTTTTCTAAGAATGTATCAATTTTTGGGCCAAAAAATGCATTAATTTCTCTGAATATGGAATCTTTCTCTAGTTACATTGGTAGATGCATTAATCTGGAATTTTTCCGGAAGTAAATGAAAACCTTGTAATTATTCAATGCACCTTTGTACAGTATCAACATATATTTTCTGGTGTTCCCATGGACATTAAATTAGGAATGCTTTAGAGCAATCTCTAACTTCCATAGTCTTATATCAGGTCCTATATGCTGGGATAGTGGCTGAATACTTAGCCTTTTTCATACTAGTTATCATCACTAGGAATGTAGAATGATTGCAGGTAAGGTATGGAGGATATTGTAGTCCCAATCCTTGTACTCTTCTTTTAGGTGTGTTTTGTAATGGGTAGGCAGAAGTAAGTCCAGGGAAATTTTTGTTTTGTTTTGTTATTTATCTAGTTTTTAAGTTGAGACTTATTTTGAGAGCTTATTTCTATAAAATCACAAAAAGGAATCGAAATATCTCAAGCAACTAGTAGTATAATTCAAAACCAATAAAACACTATTTTGGATGTATTTTTTAAACTTTTATTAAGTACATCTAATTGGCATTGTTATATAAATATAAATTATGTTTAATTATAAATAAATCTATTTAAATTAAGTGTTTGAGGCAGCTATCTAATTGATGATGAAAGAAAATTAGAATGTATAGTGTTGAAGGTTTTCAAATAGTTAACACTGTAGATCTGAGTATACCCCTTGGCAACCGGTCGAGCTTTTAAACGATCCAAGGTGCCATCAACTTTTGTTTTTATTGTGAACACCTACTTGCACCCTATAGTTTCTTTCCAGGAGGTAAATCAATGAGATTCTAGGTACCTGCCTTATCAAAGGTCATCATTTCTTCTTCCATAGCAGCATCCCAACCAGGACGAGCCAAGGTTTAGTGGAGAGAAGTGGGGATGGTGATTGAGTTTAAGGAAGCTATGAAAGAACAGGATGGAGGATAAATGTGGTTATAGGGAACAAAAGAAGAAATAGGGTAATTACAAGTACGCAAACCTTTGTAGAGGGCAATGGGTAAGTCATTAGACATAGGTTTTGGTTTAGAGGCAGGGGACTAATTCCGGATCAAACGACAAAGCTGGCACTGGTGGTTCATGAACCTGATCGACTCCATTACTTGCCCTGGGGTGTTTTTGATAAACATGATAGATGAGTGGTTTAGCAGGTGCCATGTTAGATATTTGCACTGGTGGTAAATGAACCTTATAGACTAATATATTATCAAGACCTTCGGGGGTGTCAGGGGATGTAGATGGAGTAGAGGCAAAAAAGAACGAGGTTGACTCATAGAAGGTGACATATGTAGACACAAGATAATGCCGAAGAGTGGGAAAATACCACCGATAACCCTCTGAACCCTAGAATACCCAAGGAAGACACACTTAAGAGATTTGGGATAAAGTTTGATAACAGTAGGACGTACATCACGAACAAAATAGACACAATCAAAGATTTTTGGGTCAATAGGAAATAAGGGGTTGAAAGGAAACAAGGTTGTGTAGGGAGTGTCCCCACTGAGAACAAGAGAGGGCATATGATTAATAAGGAAACATGGAGTTAACATTGCATCAGCCTAGAAAGGTATAGGAACTTGCAATTGAAACATTAGAGCTTGGGCGACTTCTAATAAGTGCTAGTTCTTTCTTTCTACAACACCATTTTGAGTAGGTGTATCTGCACACGAGGACTGATGAATCATGCCATGCTAGAGCATGTAGTTTTGAAATTGGGCAGAAAAATATTCTTTAGCATTGTCACTTCGTAAGGTTTTCACGGAGACACCAAATTGAATTTTGATTTCTGTAGAACAAAGAGGGAAGAAGAAATGTATTCTCAAATGTATATTCATTTATGTACATAGTAGAGGCATTTATACACAAAAGAGGAGACAAGAGAGTTAAGGGAGTTAATGACTCATCCTGTAAATTGATTTCCTAATCTCTATAATTCCTGATTGTATGCTATACTTATTATAATATATATTTCCTAACACTTCCCCTCAAGTTGGAGCATAGATGTTGATCAAGCCCAACTTGTTATAAAGATAGTCAACCTGAGTCCTGTTTAAGGCCTTAGTCAGAAGATCAGCCAATTGGTCACTAGACCGCACATGTCCCGTGGAAATAAAGTTCTCTTTGATCTTATCGCTTACAAAGTGACAATTAATCTCAATGTGTTTTGTACGTTCATGATACACAGAGTTGGAGACTATGTGTAGAGCAGCTTTATTATCACACCACAACTTTGCAGGTAATGACGTGGCAAGACCAACCCCCTTCATTAATTGGTGGATCCATACAATTTCCTGTACTGACTGAGCCATGGCTTTATACTTAGCTTCTGCACTCGACTTAGAAACTACATCTTGCTTCTTACTCCTCCATGATACTAAATTTCCACCCACAAATACACAATATCCTGTGGTGGATCTTCTGGTAGCCTTTGACCCTGCATGATCTGCATCACAAAAACATTCAATCTTGTTGTGGCCATGATTCGTATAGAGTACACCAAGACCAGGTGAGTCCTTTAAATAATGTAAGACATGCTCCAAAGCTTCCTACTGAGCAACAGTTGGTGCAGTCATGAATTGACTAAGCACACTAACTGGAAAGGTCACATCAGGGCGAGTTACCGTGAGATAGTTCAATTTCCCAATTAATCTACGATATCTCTCAGGATAGGCAAATGGCTTGATCTTCTCCAGATCAACTTTCTTTCTTATATCCTCAGGTAGCTCATCAAACAGTATGTGGTCATCAATGTCCAAGAAGGGATTAGGAATCATGGGAAAGCTACTTGGTGCGGCTCCGAGTTTCCCGGTTTCTTTTAACAGATCAAGAACATATTTCCTTTGTGTCAAAAGGATGCCTCTCTTACTTCTTATAACCTCTATCCCAAGAAAGTACTTTAACAGACCCAAATCCTTTGTTTAAAAATGAGAATTAAGAAAGGCCTTGAGGGATGAGATTCTCGAAGCATTGCTACCTGTAATAACAATATCATCAACATATACGACTAACAGAATCATGCCAGCATCTGTCAGCTGATAAAACACAGAATGATCACAGTTACTTTGACTCAAACCAAATTTCTTAACCACAGAGCTAAACCTATCAAACCAAGCATGAGAACTCTGCTTCAAGCCATATAATGACTTTTGAAGATGATATACCTTCCCACGCTCCCCCTGAGTAACAAAACCAGGTGGTTGCTCCATGTATATTTCCTCAAGAAGATCACCATGCAAGAACGCATTCTTAACATCCAATTGATGAAAATTCCAACCATAATTAGCTGCCATAGAAATAAAGAGGCGAACGGAGGGCAACTTTGCCACAGGGGAAAATGTTTCCGAATAGTCAACACCATAGGTCTGAGCATAACCCTTGGCAACCAGTCGAGCTTTCAAACGTTCCAAGGTGTCATCAACTTTTGTTTTGACCGTGAACACCCACTTACACTTGATAGCCTTCTTGCCAGTAGGCAAATCAACGAGGTTCCAGGTACCGGCCTTATCAAGGGCCACCATTTCCTCTTCCATTGTAGCATGCCAACCAGGATGGGTTAAGGCTTGTGATAGAAGCCAAAAAACCAGATCACATAAGCTAAAAACCAGATCAGACAGAGGTTGAGGCCACAAGACGTTCGGACAAAAAAAATTTCTAGAGAGCCTGATGCTCTAATACCTTGTAGAACCAAGAGGGAAGAAGAAATGTATTCTCAAATGTATATTCATTCATGTACATAGTAGAGGCATTTATACACAAAAGAGGAGACGAGAGTTAAGGGAGTTAATGACTCATTATGTAGATTGATTTTCTAATCTCTATAATCCCTGATTGTATGCTATACTAATTATAATATATATTTCCTAACAATTTCAACATAGAAATTGCAAACGTGAGAAAATAACTAGGAACGATTTTTTATTCAGTAAAGCCAGGTGGTTTGAGAAAAATCATCAACAAAGTAACAAAGTATTGAAAACCAAGCTTAGACTTAACATGACATAGACTCTAAACGTCCGAATGGACTAAATCCAAAGGGGACGTAGCTCGTTTATTGACACGAGGTGCCAGATGAATATGGTGATGTTTGGCAAATTGACACGACTCACACTCTAAAGAAGAGATGAAATTTAGGATACAACCTCTTTAAAGAGGACAAAGACATATGACCCAGTCGACAATGAACGCCAAAAGGAGAGGAACCATTAAAGCAAGCAACAAAACATGGCACCTGACTATTAAGGAAGTAATGATCGCCAGATTCATATCCCTTACCAATAATGCGCTTCATTGTGAGATCCTGAATTAAAGAATGGTCAGGAAAAAGTGAGATGAAACAATTTAATTGGCAAGTAAGTTTTCTAGGAGATAAAAGGTTAAAAGAAAGGTCAGGAACATTAAGGACAGACGATAGGGAAACAGACGGAGTAGGGGTAACAGTGCCAGAGCCAAGAACACTGGAGTAAGAACCATCGGCTAGTGTGATTGAAGAGGGGTTGGCATAAGGTGCATACATAGAGAACAAATGATGTTTATGTCATATGATCAATGGCACCAGAATGGATGATTCACTTCGAGGAAGAAGTAGCAAGGCATGAATCACAGTTACTTATAGCACACGCAGTTGGTGCTGATTAAGCATTGTCAGAGTTATTAGCAGATTAGGCCATATGAGCAAAACCACTGCGTTGCTCATGTAGCTAACTTACATAGTGATAAGGTTAGTTGTTGTTTTAGTGCAATAAGTGAGATAGGAAGTAAAAATTGGGATGTGTGTGAATAAATGAATAGTATCCCACACACTCCCATACATAGCATCTGGCATCATCAATGTCAAACTGATGGTGTTGAATACTTAAGACATATCCTCACTAGGTGCTAAACTTCTCCTGTTTGACTCTATATATATGGCTACAACATTTGATTCACCATTAGCCAAAGAGGAAACAAAATTGAGATAATAAAAATTAATCCATTTCAGCCCAATTGATCTTCAAATAGGCTGCAAAAATCTGCACAAAATAAAATAATTTTCAATAGCCACATGTGCAAAAATATTAAATGGAAAATTTAATCATAAATGTCCAAGATTTAACCAATTAATTTCCAAAAAATATAAAATGGCTAATAAAAGTAAAGAGTCTAATTAAGCTCAATTAGCCACAATTCATCACTAAAAAGACTAAGTGCAGAGGATAAATTCACACACACACACACACACTCACACGAGATTTATCACATGAAACAAAACATGCTATCCTGGTTGGAGGGATGTGAATATGGAGCTAATGACCCAGTATATATGTAAAATCATGTGGATCTATCAACTTCTAAAGGAAGGTGGTGTCAAATCTTGATTGCCTACAAAGCTATGGTGTGACAGCCATACGGCTCAGCATATTGCCTCTTACCGTCTCTTTCACTAACGAACTAAGAATATTGAGATCAATTGCCTTTTTGTTCATTGGAAGCTACAAGAAAAAAGTCATATCTATAGGTTGTGTGAAGGCTATATCAACTGGGGGATATATTCACCGAAGCTTTGAATGGTTCCAGAATGGATTATATGTATAACAAGTTAGGCATGATTACCATGTATGTTCTAACTTGGGGAGTGTTAGAATATTATGTATTTGATGTACATTATTGGAGGAATATTATGTATTCAATCAAGAGATATTGTAGGAGATTTTTTTGCTCAAAAACTTGTATATAAGCCTATCATATATGATGAATAAGACAGATCATGATTTCTCTCAATACATATGTTGCCTGCATATGCAATTTGGGTGCAAAGTGCACTTGTGGCTACTAATGAACTTTTCATGCTTCTCACTCTTCTTTAATTTTTTCTTTTGAGATACAGACTGGATGCTTGAACTAGAAAACTTCCTAGCATGGTAGTTAAAATCTCGATTTATCACTGTGATTTTACGTTTTTATGACTTTTTTTCATTAAAATGATTTTACTAATTTTCTAAACGCTTTTATGTTTTTACGATTTTTTTACGTTACGATTTTACGTTTTACGATTTTTTATCCCTCTTCCGTTTTTATGTAAAATCTCGATTTTAACTACCTTGCTTCCTAGACTTGGTCCAGAAAAAGATCATGATACTTGAATGCTTCTCACTCTTCTGACTATCTATATTCTAAACTTTCTACTTCCAACTCCTTCCGCTGCTATTATTGCTCTATAAAACTTGGTGAGTATATTGGAGTATGGCTCTTCAAATTCCCATGGTAAGAACTTTCTCAAACAAGAACTCATGACTTCGAAATTTCTCAGGGAACAAGATCCAATCCTAGTGTAAGCAATCTGGAGGGAGGGTAGAGATGATATAAAAAATGTGGACTGGCATTTTGATGTAATCATGAATTTATTCAGTATAATAATTAGTATGATAAATAGGCATATTACAGGCACAGATTTGGGCGATCTAATTCAAGTTCAGGTGATCAAGCTCATGATAAAACTAAAGAAAGATCTTTAGCATCATGATGCAAAAGAGGAAGTTACATGACAGTCATAATATCTTCCTGGAATCTTTCGCATGCCCATAAAACTTTCACAATGATGGTCTTGAAAATTTTGAAGAGGAACTAGTCTTATCCCAAAGATATTGAAGAGCAGTCGGAAGTAAATTGAACACATGAAGGCATCCAAAATTCTATACAAGAATTTGCAGTTAAACCTCAATTTGTGAAATGTCACGTCAGATTAAACTAATCAAATTGCTTTACCTGGTCAACTTTGTTATTCTGCATCTATCAGAGAGCTGGAAGCTGTTTTGGTTATCGCAAGTTTTAGAAGTATCCTTTGTCTTACCTGACACTCCTAGATGAATTATTCTACTACTATTATGGAAAGTGTTTTTTCCTGCCAGTTAAGAATGATGAAGATCAGGAGGAAAATACTAGGGGAAATGAAATTGTGGAGAACTCGTTCTAGGCATAGGAATTTCTGGATAATTATTAAGTGCGTTTTGAAATCTTTATTTGAAAGTTTTTATGTTCTCTGTTTTATGTATTTATTTTCTTATTATTGGCTCTCTATAAACAGCTTTCTCATTAGTTGTCTGATAGAATACCAATTACTATGGGATAATGGGTGATTCGGGGAGCTAGAAAAATTTTAGGAATAAATATTTATTTGTTATTTTAGTTATTTTCCTTGTTATTTAGACTATTTTTCTAATTTAATCATTGAAGAATATATGGAATTTTACAGAGAAATATTTCTCTTATTTGGGAGATTCTCCTTGGGCTATTAGCGAGTTGAGAGTCAGATTCTTGTTTCACCTTTTTATTAGATAACCTTTTCAGCCTTTTATTTTTCGGTACTTCGGTTCCTGTCATTGTCTCTCCCAACTTTATTACCCTCTCATTTTCAAGTGTTATATGATTGATCTTCATTTTTTAGGAAATTATATTTAATGTTTTCCAATTTCCATACAATTGTTGTGCTGGTATATTCTGTGCTCAAGATATTTATAATGCTTTGTTTTCCTGTGTAGCTTAGATCATTAGCTCTTCCATTTACCGTGTTGGAGTGGACTCTTCCAACAGTTCCTCGTCCTGTTCAAAATGCCTCTGCTAGGCAATCCTCCTCATCTTCTAAGGAGCAAAAAGCAGATGAGGCATCCATCCCAACAAAGTTGCCCTCATCAGATTCAAGTTAGTCAACTTAAACATTCTCAGTATAGAAGTTAGTCTAGAATTTATGGTCCATTTTCATTAAAGACTAAATATGGTTATGCCTAATGCTAGTTTCTCTGAACAGAGGATTCAGGCACAGAGGGACATCATGATGACACTTCTGAGAGTTTTGCATTTGCTCTGGTGAATGGGGCACTTGGAGTTTTTGAAGTTCAAGGACGAAGGATTCGAGATTTCAGGTATTCACTCTTTTTCATTGACTGGAAAATCATTGAGGTTTTGCTGCTTTTAATTATACATGGGTTGTTAAATTTATAATGATCATGTTTAAGACCTTGCAAGGGTTATGTATATGGTTAATCTACTTTCAATAGTTATAAGCTATCAAGTTGTCTTTGATGATGCATATCTTAAATAATTAGTTACCATTGGTGCCTTCCTTTTTTTTTTTTTTCCCTTTGTTTCAGATAATTTACAATTCATTAAAAAGTTCAGAGGAGGCATGTTTAAATACAAAAAGATGTATATGAAAAGGCCCTGCTGGCCTAGTTTTTTAAAAGTAAATTTTTGACTGTGGACGATTAAATTCATCATCAACTTTTGAGAAATGGGCTTGCTTAGGGCATCATAGGTTGCACTTTTCTGTTTTTTTCTAATTAAAACCTCTTAACCTGTAAATTACTTTCTGTACCTCTTATGTCAAAATTGTCTGTCAAATTTGGTATGGGCCTTTTTAATAGTAGAAACTCTTGTTGGAGCTCAATGGAGGACTGTGATTGCAAATAAGCATATTTTTCTTAGTTGGTTGTAGGCATGAACCACCCAGCTCTGAAGAGTTAAAAGAATAATGCATTTGAATTTTCTGTATCTCACACTCATCTAGGCATCACTTTTCTTGTCAGTATAGATAGATAGTTCCTAGACCAGCAAAATGAGGAGTGCTCAGAAATTGTTTATTAAATTTTTCGCTATCTTGAAAGTATTCTTTATAGGGAGCACCTGAAGTATTTAAGTTTTGATGCTGATTGGGCAATGTGAACTTTGAGAGAAAAAATATAATTCTTATTTAATCTCTGAATCTGAAAGAGTACATATAAGCCTTTATATAGGCAAACCTAAAGCTAAACCTGGAATCTCATAAAATCTAATCAAATCAAAGTAAATCAAACTAATTGAAATATAATAGGAAATATCCTAAGATAGAAATATACCTATATCTAATCATAATAATAAGATAATAATCATAATAAATGCATAATATTCTCACACTCCCCCTCAAGTTAGATCATGGATGTTAATCATATCCAACTTGCTTATACAACTTTATACTACTAACACTACCCCTTAAGCTTGTACTTCTTGAGTCTCAGAGGCCTATTTAGAGAGCAGCAGATACACGGGCAGCAACTGCGACAAGTTTGACGGGTAGCAACTGCGACAAGTTTGACGGGCAGCAGCTGCAACCAGTCGTTGGACGAGTTGAAGACAGCGGGACTAGTCGCCGAACGAGATGAGAGGCATGATAACAAAGGAACTACCAGCAACAACGATGTTGATGAAGAACTATGCCTCAAACGTTACTAGGGTTGAATAACCTAGCTTTACTTTATAGACAACGATGAACTCACCGTTACTAGGGTTGAATAACCTAGCTTTACTTCATAATCAGACAACGACGATATCGCTGGAATCTGAAAATCTTGCCGGGAGTGAAAACCTCACAGAAAAGCAACCTCACGGACACAAACACTCTATCTGGCCACTGTCACTGTTCACGTGACGATACGGTTCACGCTACCGTGACAGCGACCACCGGAAAACTCAAATTGGCCAAGAACTAGCCAAGCTCTGATACCATGTGAACTTTGAGAGAAAAATATAATTATTATTTAATCTCTAAATCTGAAAGAGTACATATAAGCCTTTATATAGGCAAACCTAGAGCTAAACCTAGAATCTCATAAAATCTAATCAAATCAAAGTAAATCAAACTAATTGAAATATAATAGGAAATATCCTAAGATAGAAATATACCTATATCTAATCATAATAAAAAGATAATAATCATAATAAATGCATAATATTCTCACAGGCAAGATTTGTGATTTCTATGAGATTCACTATAGGAACTTGGAGAAGTAAGAAACAACTTGTTGTTGGTATGAGTAATGTTGAAGCAGAGTTCCATGTGTAATAAAACAAAGGTTGAAAGTTTATGAGTAGTCAAAACCAAGCTGTTGATGGTACCCTTTTGCCACTTATTTTGCGGTATATTCTCTTATTGATCCATCTGGATCCCTCTTAATTTTAAACACCGATCTGTACAGTAAACATATTCTTCCCTTGAGACATCTGTTTAGATGAGCAAATTTAAACAAGAATCTTTGGTGGTAATTGAGTATGAGTAGCAGTTGAGGAACTTGTTTCAGAAGTGGAGAATTGATTGTGTCTTGGGAGGAAAGACATTCTCATCAAAGGGAACATCTCTTGAAACAAAAAATCAACCACTTACACTCAAACAGTGATATCCCTTGCGCTTACCTTAGACAAAAAATTACCAATAGGAGGACATCTTTCATACTGAAATTGCAATTTTGTGAGCATTATATGGCCTGAGATTTAGATAGTGGGGTTAGGCTTTGTCGTTGTCATTGTTGTTCAGTGATATAAGCTTCACTCCACAATTTGTAAGGAATTGAAGCTTGTGTCATCATGCGAAGTCCTTTCTTAAGCAAGTGTCTGGGCTTTTTCTCAATGTTGCCAACATGCTTATGTGGATGGGGACTGCTAAACATGTGCACAAGCACAATTCCTTCACTCTGCAAATAACAAGTAAAACTTCTGTATATACCACCAAAATCATTGCAAAATTGTCTTTCTTTTACTCTTGTTTGTGCTCTAACCTTTTAATTTGTGTAGGAATTTGGTTGATGAGACTTTTCAAGGAACTTAAATTAGTTGTTGGCTTACCATGAAAGCTTGTGTGATAAGGTAGCGACGGCTAGAATACCTAGAGTTCTATTCATCATGATAGGACAGAGCACGTGAATATTGATCATCAATTTATCATAGAAATGCTACCATAAATTCAATTCCTTGCTCAGCCTTACCCGCTTCGCTATCCATAAACAGAATGTGTTCATCATTGAACTACTAACTAAACATCCATGTAGCAATACTCTGGTACATTTTGGACTAATATAGAAAAAACTAAACTGAGTCTGCAACTTTGGTCCCTAGGGTAGTGTCAATTTGTCTTGCTTTTATTGCTCATCGCTCTTCCTTCTGTTTTATTAATCTTATTAAGAGAGTATCTACTTGACTGCAGACCAAAATGGCCTTCTTCTTCATTCATATCCTCAGATGGATTAATTACTGCAATGGCCTATCGCTTGCCTCATGTGGTATATATCGTATTCTTATAATTACTTTGATTTCAGTACATAGATAATGAGTCTGCTTTAGAATTTTATGATGGTTATGACTAAAATAAGATTTCAGGTTATGGGGGACAGGATAGGAAACATACGATGGTGGGATGTGACAACTGGACAATCTTCCTATTTCAACACTCATAGGGATGGAATACGCCGTATCAAATTCTCTCCTTTTGTACCAGGAGATCATAGTCGGGGGCGTATAGCTGTTCTGTTTTATGACAATACCTTCTCTGTATTTGACTTGGTATGTAATGTTGCTGACTTTTTTAATTATATGTACACTTTCATTATGATTACAACCCCTCCCTCCTTTAGTATTATATCCAAATAATTGAATTGCATGGTTTAAGAAAACTGTTAAAATTAGTTAAAAGTAATATATCTGTGGGAAATGTACTCCCTCCCCCCCCCCCCCCCCAAAAAAAAAAAAAAAAAAGAGAAAATGATGAAATAGAATGTATGGGGAAAATTAATTAGGGTTAAAACAGGTAAAAATGTATTTAATGCTTAAACAACCCCAAAGTAAATCTTATAAAAAGGGACATAGGGATTCAAAAATTTGGATCTAAAGTGTAGGAGGAAGTACTTTTTAATGGTTTCTATACATATTTGTACAGCTTGTGATGAATATTTTTGAAACATAAAAATTATATTTTGGTTTTTACTGGGGATTGACAACTTTAAATGAAGGGAACCTTTTATTTTTCTTGTATTTAATTTATTCCCTTTGTTTTCTTCAGTCTCTCTTGGAATCCTTTTACTTTTCTAACATATTTCGATTTTCCTCTCCTAGTTGGCCATAACTTTCCTTCATGAAAAAAAACGAGAGAAAAAAACATGAGACTTTGATTTTTGGATAAAGAAGGGTTCTGGGTCTCTTTAAATATGAAAGGGCTTATCTAGTCCTGTTTGTCATTTCATTCAGAAGTTTAAAGGGAGGAAAAGAATATAATTTCCCATATGTTGTGTGCTGACGAGGACCTCACCCCTTTGAGATAGGTTCTTTGATTCTTTCTTTGATCATGATATTTTATACATGCATGTTTCAGGATTCACCAGACCCCTTAGCCAACTCACTGTTGCAGCCTCAATCTCCTGGAACTCTTGTATTGGAACTTGATTGGTTGCCCTTGCGAACTGATAAGAATGACCCACTGGTTTTATGCATTGCTGGAGCTGATAGCAGCTTTCGCCTTTTTGAAATCAATGTGTAAGTTGTACAACTGTCTGAATTGATTAGCTTCCCTCCCTTCATAGCATAATTTTAATATGGTGATCTAGATGTATAGAGCTTGGACTACAATAGATGGGCATGGGCCTAAGGATCTTATTTCAAATCCCTGATTTGCTAAGATAGTTTTAAACTTTTTTTTTTTTTTTTTTTTTTGGGGGTAGTTATATGACATCTGTAACATTTTCTGAATAGCCTTGATCCTGTTCTCCTTGTATAGTACCAAGGTGTTATGAATAAAGAGGAAGTATCTAGCTAGCAATGGGTTAGCTGCAAGGGATGGTTAGTTAGTTATAAGGGATCTAGAAGTGTATTCCGGGTAGAGCATGTTAGATTTATGCCGTTCTATTGTCCATCTTCGTGTTAGCCATTCCCTAGCTCATTATGGTGCCAAAGACATAGTTATGACGTAACTTATAACATGAGGGATTCTACTCCTTAAGCTATAGTGTAGGTTGGCTTTATTTATTTTTCTGGTGTAAATGTTTTCAGTATGCAGAATATTCTACTTCCTTTGTCTCTTTCACATGTGGCTCTCCTTTACCTGTTGAGTATCTCAATGTTTGTATTACACAAACATTTGCACCCTAGCTGAATATTATATCAGTTACCCTGAAACTGTTTGGTGTGAGGAATGCATTGGAGATATTGAGCATTGACTAGAGTTTAAAATTTTGGTGGATGATACTGGAAGACTTGACTCAAATGTGATACCTAGGGCATTGGAGAACTCAATTAAAATAACTACAATGGAGGTGCCAACGGCTGATATGGTTGTGAAAATGTGTCTTTTGGCTTCAAATGGACACCAATGCTTGGAATGGACAAAGGACGAGGCGGAGATGTAGGAGCAGCATGAGTAATAATTGTTTTTGAGTTATGCTAGTAATGTCTTAGCTCGAGCTGTTCTCACATCTCTTGTTTGATTATAAGTGTAAAGCTATAAGTAAGTACGATAGGGTACTAATTTTAGAGGATGTGCTTGTAGGTGCTAGCAGTTTTTTGAGGTGGATGAGGGGTCCATTGTAGCATTATATAAGGCTCCTTAGGATCCACTTTTAGAAGAGAGCTCTTTGGTGGCATTTGGATTTTATGAAGGGATAGAGGATTACAATCATGTATTGGGATGAGTATTTCCATGAAGCAGGGGCAAAATTCATGGATGGTCAACAAGTAAGTTTGATTGAGCAAATTAAAAATTTGCGTTAGGAAGGTTTGATGGGGGAATAGGGGCTGCACTTCAATGAGCTATTGACATAAGTGGATTTGCTGGAAGTAGCAATTAAATGTCATATTAGTGGCCTTCAAAAAGATATACTGAAAGCAGTGGCAATGTTTAAAATGACTGCTTGTAAGTACCATGGGTGTGGTTCAGTCATAGAATTTGCTCTGATGACCTCTAAATGGTTATATTGATTACTAAATTTGATTTACATTGATTATTGCCTCCTGAACATTAACTTGCAACCATTTCTTTATTCTTGTCCCCTTCGTCCGTCAATTGCTTGATCATCTCTAATCTATAAAATAAGCAGGCTGATACATGATAGTTAGAATAGCACGTGGCTTAGCTGTCATTACAAAATGTAAACTGCTTTTGTTATTAGATATGGTAGAAAACACAATAGATGTGGGTTATAAATACCACACAAGTACTCAGTCAAGGTTGTTGAATAAGGAAGTACTTTCTCTCAGTTTCCCTTCTCTCTTCACTCTCTCTCCTTTGGCCTTTATACCAATTTGGCATCAGAGCCAGGTTTCATATTAGCTAAAGCTTCCTGGGGGAACACCTATTCACCCTGTTTTTCATGTTTCGCTGCTCAAAAAGTCAACTTTTTCAGGTGTCCGTGTTAGTTCAGTGCTGCCACAAACTTTTGAGGATGCTTTGCAAATGAACCACTTGCTTTGTTGGGCCGCAAAATTGTCCGTGGGGGCATTTGCCTATTACTCAGGTTTTAGTGCTGTGGCATCACACTAAACCTGAGGAACACTTGGGAGGATCTTTCTTTAATTCAGGCTCGGTTTCCTGCACCACCAGCACATTCCATCCTTGCGGACAAGGATTTTTTTTTTCTTGGTTTGTTATTTTTATTTTTTTTTTGGGAGGGGGGGGGGGGGTTGTAGTTGATACATAATAGCATACGTGGCTTAGCTGTCATTATGAAATGTAAATTGCCTCTGTTATTAGATGCGAGAGAATATACAATAGATTGGGGGTTATAGAGAAGTACTTTCTCTCAATTTCCCTTCTCTCTTCACTGTCTCTCTCTCCTTAGGTCTTTGCACCACAGGCCTTACTAGACCACAAACTCAACACCCTTAAATTGTCCATGGCCAAAAACACTCGAGACACCCAAAACTAACCTTGAAGAGTTTGAGAAAGCTAACCAAGAATATGATGCTAGCGGGTTTGAAGCCTAAAGTCACAATTTGTTGAGCTGGGAGGCCAGCATAAAGAAGTTATGTATGCATTTCAGTTGTTAGATAGGTAGAATATTGGCATGAATGTAGATGGTTTACTTGAGAACCCTTGGAGTAAGGAAGAAACAAATCCAAGAGATGGACGTGTTCCTACCCATAACAAGTTAGGAATTCCACACACAGGAAATAATGCTAGTTTCAACTATATTATGCTACCCCTCGTAAGCCTGTTAAACATCAAGTTGAATACATATATGATCTGTGGGATGACCAAGATTTGGTAGAACACTATCATAGGCAATATGAATCACCTCCTCAGAATGCTTAGGGAGGCTTTAGTCAAAGTAACAATCTTAACCAAGGAGGTTTAAGTAAAGGCCCCCAAGTTTGATGGAAGGTTAAATCTGAGAGCCCTCATAAATTGATTTGCTAAAATGAAAGATTATTTTAACCGGTTCAGCATGATACTCTTGTTACTATTAAATTTGCTGGTCGGGCCTTGGTTAATAACTGTTTAAGGTGAGTGTCTTTAAGCAGTCAAGCTTCCTCGGATACTAATGTTTTTTTATGGAACTTTGTTGTGATTACTTATCTACACATGTTTTTTCATGCAGAAATGGTAAAAGAGTTGGTTATGTACCCCAACCCAAAACTCTAAAGGAAAGATTCCGGCCTGTGCCTTTGTGTTGTCCCGTACTCCTTCCAACACCACATGCCCTGGTACTATGCAGGCTTTAATCTACTGAATTAATAACATATTTTGTTGTTATTGTTTACATTCTGAATTTTATGTAGTGGGTCTCTGCATTATATATATGTCATTACCATGCAAATATCAGTTTTAATGTGGATGGATGTTGATGCAGCTGAAACATTTAAGTAGTAAAATGGAGATGCATTAATGTAGAAGCATTTTTATTCTATTTATACAATGTGTTTTTACTCGATCTTCTGCAAGGTTTCTGAAATGAATTTGAAGACGCCAGAGAGAGAAGAATAGAGGAGGAAAATATATTCTCAAATTGATGTCTATTCATATACACAAAAGGGTATTTATACACAATAGAGGGAACAAGAGAGTTAATGAGAGTTATGTAGATTGATCCTATAATCTCTATAATCCCTGATTGCTGATTGTATGCTATATTAATTACAATATATTTCCTAACACTCCCCCTCAAGTTGGAGCATAGATATTAATCAAGCTTAACTTGTTACAAAGATAGTCAACCCGAGTCCCATTTAATGCCTTAGTTAGAAGGTCACCCAATTGGTCACTAGACTGCACATGCCCGGTGGAAATAAAGTTCTCCTTGATCTTATCACGTACAAAGTGACAGTCAATCTCAATGTGTTTTGTATGTTCATGAAACATAGAGTTGGAGGGTATGTGTAGAGCATCTTTATTATCACACCACAACTTCGCAAGTAATGACGTGGCAAGACCAACCTCATTCATTAACTGGTGAATCCACACAATTTCCTGTACTGACTGAGACATGGCTCTATACTTAGCTTTTGCACTCGACTTAGAAACCACATCTTGCTTCTTACTCCTCCATGATACTAAATTTCCACCAACAAGCACACAATATCTTGTGGTGGATCTTCTGGTAGCCTTTGACGCCATATGATCTGCATCACAAAAACATTCAATCTTTTTGTGGCCATGATTCGTATAGAGAATACCACGACCAGGTGAGCCCTTCAAATAATGTAAGACATGTTCCAAAGCTTCCCACTGAGCAACGGTTGGTGCAGTCATGAATTGACTAAGCACACTAACTGAAAAGGTCACATCGGGACGAGTTACTGTAAGATAGTTCAATTTCCCAATAAATTTATGGTATCTCTTGGGATAGGCAAATGGCTTGATCTTTTCTGGATCAACTTTCTTTTGTACATCCTCAGGTAGCTCATCAAACGGTATGCGGTCATCAATGTCCAAGAAGGGATTAGGAATCATGGGAAAGCTACTTGGTGCTGCTCCGAGTTTCCTAGTTTCTTTTAACAGATCAAGAACATATTTCCTCTGTGTCAAAAGGATGCCTTTCTTGCTCCTCATAACCTCTCCCAAGAAAGTACTTTAAAGGACCCAAATCCTTTGTTTGGAAATGAGAATTGAGAAAGGCCTTAAGTGATGAGATGCCCAAAGCATTGCTACCCGTAATAACAATATCATCAACATATACTACCAGCAGAATCATCCCAGCATTCGTCTGCTGATAAAACACCAAATGATCACACTTACTCTGACTCAGACCAAATTTCTTAACCACAGAGCTAAACCTGTCAAACCAAGCACGAGGGCTCTGCTTCAAGCCATATAAAGACCTTTGAAGATGGCATACCTTCCCACGCTCCCCTTAAGCAACAAAACCAGGTGGTTGCTCCATGTATACTTCCTTAAGAAGATCACCATTCAAGTACGCATTCTTAACATCTAACTGACGAAGATGCCAACCATAATTGGCTGCCATTGAAATGAAGAGGCGAACAGAGGACAATTTTGCTACAGGAGAGAAGGTTTCCGAGTAATCAACACCATAGGTCTGAGTATAATCCTTGGCAACCAGTCGAGTCTTCAAACGTTCTAAGGTGCCATCAGCTTTTGTTTTGATCGTGAACACCCACTTAAATCCAATATCCTTCTTTCCAGGAAGTAAATCAATGAGATTCCAGGTATTGGCCTTATCAAGGGCCATCATTTCTTCTTTCATAGCAGCACACCGACTGGGATGGGCTAAGGCTTGGTGGAGATTAGTAGGGACAGAAATAGAATCTAAGGAGGCTATGAAAGAACAAGATGGAGGGGAAAGATGATTATAGGAAGCAAAAGAAGAAATAGGGTAAGTGCAAGATCGCTGACCTTTATGGAGGGCAATGGGCAAGTCAATAGGAGCAGGAGAGTCAAGCACAGTTACTAGGTATGGTGGGGAGTTAGGAGAGTCAGGCACGGGCACTGGGTCTGGTGTAGAGATAGGAGAAGGGGCAAGCACCGCTGGATCAGACTCTGAAGCAAGTACTGGTGGGGCTGGAACTATTCAATGCCATTACTTGCTTTGGGACGCTTCTGATAAACATGATAGATAGGCGGTTTAGCAGGTGTCAGGTTAGACGCCTGTACTGGTGGTAATTGAACATTATAGATCAATATATCATCAAGACTATCGGTGATGTTAAGGGATGGAGAAGGAGCAGAGACAGGAAAGAATGGGGTTGACTCATGGAAGGTAACATTTGTAGACACAAGATAACGCAGAAGAGTGGGAGAATAACACCTAACCCTTTTGAACTCTAGAATACCTAAGGAAGACACATTTAAGAGACTTGGGATCAAGTTTGGTAATAGTAGGTTGAACATCGCGAACAAAGTAAACACACCCAAAGATTTTGGGGTCAATAGGAAACATAGGATTAGAAGGAAACAAGGTGGCGTAGGGAGTGGCCCCACTCAGCCCAAAAAGGTTTGGGAACTTTCATTTGAAACATGAGAGCTCGGGCCACTTCTAATAAGTGCCGGTTCTTTCTTTTGGCAACACCATTTTGAGCTGGTGTATCTGCACAGGAGGACTGATGAATCATGCCATTTTGGAGCATATAGTTTTGAAATTGGACAGAAAAATATTCTTTAGCATTGTCACTTCGTAAAGTTTTTACAGAAATAGTAAATTGAGTGTTGATTTCAGCACAGAAATGGCAAAAATGAGAAAACAACTCGAAGCGATTTTTCATTATATAAAGCCAGGTGGCTCGAGAGAAATCATCAACAAAAGTAGCAAAGTACCGAAAACCAGACTTGGACTCACCAGAACACGGACCCCAAATATCTGAATGAACTAAATCAAAAGGGGACGTAGCCCGTTTATTAACACGAGGTGCCAGATGAACACGGTAATGTTTGGCAAATTGACACGACTCACATTCTAAAGACGCCACATTATGAAATTGAGGATACAACCTCTTTAAAGACAACAAGGACACATGACCCAACCGACAGTGAATATCAAAAGGAGAGGAACCACCAGAGCAAGTAATGGAACGCGGCACCCGATCGTTAAGGAAGTAATGGCCGCTAGATTCATACCCCTTACCAATAATCCGCTTCGTCGTAAGATCCTGAATCAAACAATGGTCAAGGAAAAGTAAGATGAAACAGTCTAAGTTACGAGTAAGCTTGCTAGGGGATAAAAATATTAAAAGCAAGGTCAGGAACATTAAGGACAGACGATAGGGAAACAGACTGGGTAGGTTGAACAGTGCTAGAGCCAAGAACACGGGAGTAATAGCCATTGGCAATTGTGATCGAAGAGGGGTTGGCATAAGGTGCATACAAAGAAAATAAATGATGGTTACCTATCATATGATCAGTGGCCCCGAAATCGATGATCCACTTCGAGGAAGAAGTGACAAGGCGCGAATCAGAGTTACTTGTAGCAAGCGCAGTTGGTGCGGACAAAGCATTATCAGAGAGATCAGATGATTGGGCCATATTAGCAGACCTGTGGAGTTGCTACCTCTGTTGTAACTTATGGCAGTAGCGTTTTGTATGACTAGGTTCCTTACAGTAATAGTAGACAATCCCAACAGCACCAGAAGCAGAAGGATTGGTACCAGGCTTTGGGAGGCTTGGCTTCTTGTGAGTAGCGGGAGCTGGATTCGGTGTACTAGTTCTTTGTTGTGAAAAACCTTGGTGCCTATTAGTAGTCGGACCTTGGCTAGCTAAAGCACTAGTGTGGGAGTTAGAAGCTAGGTGAGCCATACTATCAGTACGTAACACGCGAGAATACACATCCTGAAGCGAGGGAAGCTCAGAACTAGATAATACTTGAGACCGAATAGTCTCATAAGATGGGTCGAGAGCAGGGGGCGACCCTGCTGCTCAGCTCGATAGAAACCCCCACAAACCTCATGTATGCGAGTAATATTCCCTTTCCCAAAGTACAGGAACTCCAGGTAGTCGATGAGTTCCTTAACAGTAAATGACTAACCGAAGGGACGATGTCGCTCTCAATGGAATTTTGAATTTGTAAGAATAGTCGGGCATCGGCTGGAGCCCATGTCATCTTTGGATCGTTCGTAGGAGGGGATGCAATTTAATGGCCCTCCTTCTCAATACTAAGTAAATGCATGCGAACGGTTTTGATTCAATTCGAATAATTGGTCCAATTTCACTTGTGATCAGTAATTTTGTTGGAAACAAGAATCATCTGAGTCATACCATTAGATTTAGAATCAGCCATAAGAACAACCAGAAAACACACAAGTAAATACTTGTAAATTTGTCTTAAAAAAAAAAAAAACAGCAACTAGAGGCAAACCAAATGCTGAAGACCCAATAAGGAACAGAAAACCAGCAGCCGCACCAGCTGCCAAATAGTAACAAGAGGCCACACAAGGACCAGAAACAATACTACACACGAAACAAGAGCCAAAGAACAACCTGGGAACTCCCAAAAAATGAGTAAACAGACGTGTAACACTCCCAAAAGAACTGACCAGAGAGTGAAACCACAAGATATGAGAACAAAAACACCTGGGTCGAGCCGGATGCAGTGAGTTGATCTTGGAGAAGCAAATGGCAAAGAAAAACTCGCCAGAAAATGGCGTCACACGCCGGCACATGCAACGAATGGCGGAGCTCCAGGAGCGCGTGAGGAACCACGCGCAGGTGAAGCAGAGAACGGTCGGTGGGGTTCCGCCGATCGGGACCTCCCGAGCACGGTGGGGCGGCGCGTAGACGGAGCAAACGGCTGACCACAGAACCCTAACTCTAGCTCTCTACCTCACTATTGCTGGAAACAGACAGCAAACTGGCTGGAAAAAATTCAGACGAGCGAACCTGACAGCTCTGATACCATGAAGACGTCAGAGAGAGAAAAATAGAGGAGGAAAATATATTCTCAAATTGATGTCTATTCATATACACAAAAGGGTATCTATATACAAGAGAGGGAACAAGAGAGTTAATGAGAGTTAATGACTCATTATGTAGATTGATCTTATAATCTCTATAATCCCTGATTGCTGATTGTATGCTATATTAATTACAATATATTTCCTAATAGAATTAGTTTTAAATTCAATTGTTCTCATCCCTTTGTATTATAAAATTGGAGTCATTTTCATGATTTGTTGTTGTTAATGTTAATATGACTATAGTGTCTTTTTATTCGCCTGATTCTACTTAATATTTCTGTCTGAAAAGTTTTGTAAAGGTTTTATACAGTGTGCACCGCATATGATACCCAAATTTCATTGCCATCACCGTCATACTTAATTTTATCTTCAGTATTTCTTCTATCCGTTCTGTAACTTTCAACATTCACTATGGTATCTCCTGGGAGACATTATACGTCCTTGCCATGGTGCCAAGATCATTCCCCAATATCATATGCTATAGAGAAAATGTAACACACTCAAATGAACAATACATGCTCAACTCGTTCCTTATTTATTGGCTACAATGAATGAAGGTGTACTATAATAATAATAATAATGTAAATAACAGTTTGGGGGTTAGTTAGTCTAAGATAGCCGTTTAGGAATTATTAAGGCCCATATATACAGACCTATTAATTTCATTTGTAAGCCTATGATCATTCTAAATATATAGTGAATTGTTCAGCTCTCTAACCCTCTTTCGTTTTTGCTTCTCTCTTCTCCTTGTTCTCCTCTCTTGACCTCTTAGTTCTCTCTACCCTCTGTCTCCCTTTTCCCTCCTTCTCTTCTCTTCCGTGTACGATTACATACCTGTAATAGAAGGCTACCAAACAAAAATAACAACTGCTGCCTGCTGGTCAATGAGCTGATTCTGTTGAATCCAATTAATCTCACATGACAACATCTAATCAAGTTATCAAAGTTTCCTTACCCTGAACCTCTGTGGGATAGACATTTTTGGTTTATATGACATTTTTCGGGTATAATAAAACAGCAGTAAGGTATCTTATTTGATTTTGTGGTGGTATGTTCGTGCTATTTTTATTTTATAAGTTGTGCTTCCAGAGAGTGGATGACTATTTATTGTGCTCGACTGAATAAGAATCATTGTTGCTTCAGGCATTGCGGATGATCTTGCAATTGGGTGTTAAACGTTCTTGGTTCGATACTTGCAGTACAATTATAGAAAAAAGGCCTCATTTAATCCAGGAAACTCCTTCATCCACTGAGGATCTTCGCACATACATGATTGACCTTCCATCTCTTGGTGACCCTGTGGTACCAGAGATGCTTCTAAAAGTGTTGGAACCTTACCGAAAAGAAGGTCCCTATATTATTTTGTGGAATTTGTAATCACGCTCTTGATAATCTGTGTTTTAACCTGTACCAATTCTTTTTCTTTTCTTTTTCCCCGTCCCCTTTTCTAGGGTGCATACTTGATGATGAGAGGTCAACAATGTATGCTACTGTGTTAAATAATGGCTATGCCATGAGGCTTGCCTATGCAGCTGCACTATTTGGTGAAACTTCTGAAGCTCTGTTCTGGCTACAACTGCCGCTGGCACTCAACCATTTGATAAATAAGTTGTTGAAAAAGCCTCCCACAAAAGATCCAGTTGCAGTGTCAATTCCCGAAGCTGATGAGACATCTGTACTGACTAGTTTATCATCGAAGAAATATTCAACAGAAGAAATGAGGCGAGATACATTGGTAAGAAGTAAGATGTATCCTGTGATAATATATTGTACCATACCTTGGTAGTGTCTCACATTACATTAGCTTCTTCAGTAGCTGAGTATTTGTATCAATTCCAATATCATTGAAGTGACTTATGTTTTAATCAGCAGAGTCATGGTCATCTGAAGTTGATAACTTTTGACCAAGAAGAATTGAGGGAAATTGCTTGTGAACGTATTTCTTGGCATAAAAAGTTAGAGGGTGAAGAGGCTATACAGAACCGTGTTCATGAGTAAGTAAACCTTTCTTCTTTTGATTATTACTGCTCAACTTTGCAATTTTGTTTGACCAATTGTGGAAAGTCCTAATGTCACACTCATTTGTTGTAGTACAAATACATTATTAAATGAAGATGTATTTAAAGAAATAATTATATAAGCTATTATTTATTGATTTCACATCCTTATCTCTTGTTCCATAACTGTTTTATTAGAGGTGAAAACACTAGTAGGGCCTGTAACGTCTTGGTTTGCTTGATTTCAATCATCTTGTGAAACCAGGTGATACAGAAGAAAAGTGGAAGAGAATACAACTTTTATGAATGAATTAATCAAAGCTATCTAACCTTTGTAATGAATGACCTTACATGGAGCCTCAGGATACATATATAACATGCAAGATAATAATAGGGAACTTATAAATTAAAGAAAATAGGAAAATCCAAACAAAACTTCTATAAACCTAATAAATAATTAAAACTATATCAATGACAGCAAGAAGAACCCGTTCAATAACCTTGAGTGCTGGTTTTGGACTCCCTCTTCGGTTCTTCTTTGGGCTAAAGACTATTTACTTAACTATCTTCATTGCCATCTCTCAATCTTCCTTTCACATTTCCAAACCACTATAAACTATGATTCATGTCCTTAATATAAGAGCCACTTGACTTTTTTTTTTTTAATTTTTTTTAGAGATTAAGGAAGCTAAATAAGTTATTTAATAAGAACATATGTGGTGTATGATTAGATTATATATTTGTTTATAATTCAGGCAAATTAATTTGAAGAAAAATGATAAATATAAATACTTTAATGTGATTTGTTTAGCTTCATTAACCTCTTTCAAAAAAGACAACTGCCTCTTATATTAAAGACCAGAGGTAGTACTATTTTTTCCTTGTATACAATCATTATGGGTATTTTCTTTTCGCTAAAGCTTCCTTCAAGCTTAGTAGGTACTTGGTAAGTAGGTACTTGGTAGTTACAAATGAATCTTGATTCCTTCTGTTGTTCCAACCTCCTAACTTGTGTCTTGTGCATAACATCATCAATTTCGCTGTTATATCCTAATATCGATCCAATGTACTTAAACTATAACATATGAGTAAAATAATTTCCAATTTTCCTTTTGTTAAATTTGCTAAGCATATATTCCGTCTTTCTCCTACTCAAGTAGAAATCCTTCAATCCCAAAGTTTGTCTCTATAGCTCACAGTATTGAATCGAAAGAAAATAAAATCTATATTATTTTAAATGTATATAATACTATCAAACTAATATAGTAAAACATAATTTGAAATATTAAATTTGAATCTAATTTATTGTTGCAATCAGGAAAGAGCATGAAGAAAAAGCCTTATTGAAGAGATTATAGGACTGAATTGTTGATATCTTATTCACACGGGCAGATTACATATATATACACATGATAGAATCAGGTATTAATTAGGTCCCGATATGATACTATACAAATCAGGAAATAATCAAGATTAATTATCCTAACCGCTTTGTATAATTCAGGATCTAAACTTGCTCCCTAATTTTTTGATCTTGATCCTTAAGTTTTGAGATTCTACACTCCCCCTCAAGTTGGACTATAGGTATCAATCAAGTTCAACTTGCCAATTAGATACTCAAACCTATCCTTAGGTAGTCTTTAGTAAGGATGTATGCGGTCTGTTCTTTAAAAGATATATACCTTAGGTTAACGATACCCTCATCAACTTTTTCCTTATAAAATGTCTGTCTATCTCAACATGCTTGGTTCTATCATGTTGAACTGGATTATGAGCAATATTAATTGCAGCCTTGTTATCGCATTAGTTATTGATTGGCAAATTTTTGCACTTCCTCAGGTCTTCAAGGACATGCTTTATCCATATGCCTTCATAGATTCCTAGTGCTACAGCCCTGTATTCATCTATGGCACTTCTTCTTGCAACTACATTTTGCTTTTTTACTTCTTAATGTGACCTAGGTAGCCCACACATATGTACAATATCTGGATGGGGACTTACTTCCATCTTAATCACCTGCCCAATTAGCATTTGTAAACATCTCTACATTTTGTTTGTTAGTTTTTTAAATAGAAAACCATGTCCTGGAGATCTCTTCAAATAACAAAGGATCCTGTAGACTTCATTTAAATGTTTCTGTGTAGGATCATGGGAATGTTGACTGACCATACTTACTGCAAATGCAATGTTTGGTCTGCTATGAGACAAATATATTAGTTTATCTACCATCCATTGATAGTTCCCTATGTTCACAGCCTTACCGAGATTTGCTTCTTCATCTATTTTATTAACCCAATAGTTTTGTCATTGGGTCTGCTACCTGTCATCCCTAATTCCTTTAGAAGGTCCATTACATACTTCCTTCGGGAGATATAGATTCCTCCCTTGGATCAAGCAACTTCCATTTCAATAAAGTACTTCATTTCTCCAAGATCTTTAATATGGAATTCTTGTGTCAGGGCTGCCTTGATTTAATTAATTTCTAACTCGTCATCTCTTATAAGGATTCTACCATCAACATATATGGCTAGGACAAGCATCTTACCCTTATGATGTTTAATGAACAAAGTGTGGTTGCTCAGCCTTTGAGTATACCCGTGTCTTACCTAGCACGTGGGATTGTTTCAACCCGTATAATGACTTTTTTAGCTTGTAGACTTGGTTAGCCTTTTTCCCTAGGAACCCTGGAGGTAACTTTATGTATACTTCTTTCTTGAGTTCGTCGTTGAGGAAGGCACTTGTTACATCGAGATGGTGTAGATCTCAATCTAAATTTACCACAATAGATAAGAGAATTATGATGGTATTCAACTTGGTTGTCGGAGCAAATGTTTCTATCTAATCTTCCCCATATATTTGCGTGAAACATTTTTCAACCAGTCTAGCTTTGTATTTCTCATGTGTTCCATCTGCTCTATACTTACCATTTGCATCCAACATGCTTCTTTCCTCGAGGTAGATCTACTACATCCTATGTATTATTTCGTTTGAGAGCCTCCATCTCTTCCAAGACAAACCTCTCAATGGGATGTTGAGTGCATGATATGGACTTCTTTCGTACTGCAATCGGAAGATCAATGTCAGAACTCTTTGTTACCACTGTTTCTCCTAGACCTACCTCCAGTTCTGATTCCTAGTGATTGCTAATAGCTTGTGGCTCATTACCTTTTTTGTGCGTCATATGTAGGTATTACCCCACTTGCTTGTCTCCCCCTGGAATTGGCACACTATCAAGGGTATCAAGATTATTAAGAATATCTTAGGTATCAGGATTATTAGAGTTATCTAGTTCTGTTTGGATAGGTGTATAGAGTATAACTATCTGGTCATCTTATGATGTCTCTTTTGTCTGGAATTCACCATCTCTCGCCCCCTGAATTGCAAACAAGGAATAATAGGGAGTATTTTCATTGAAGGTGACGTCACAGGTGACAAAAAGACATTTGGAGACTGGGTCATAACACTTGTATCCCTTTTGGGAATTAGAGTAGCCAAGAAAGATAGAACGAAGGGCTTTAGGGTCAAGTTTATTGGTGTGATGGAGGTGAACATGGATGTGCAGTCAAACACCTTGAGTGGCAAAGTATTTTCGAGGTATGGGAGTTTATAGTATTTTTGTAGGAGTTGAAGTGGTTTGTAAGACAGTGGGCGGTTGGGCATTTGGTTAATGAAGAATGTGGTAGTAAGGATAGTATTGCCCCAATGATATATATGAACATTACTACTAAACATGATGCCTTTGGCAGTTCTGAGAATATGGCAATTCTTTTGTTTGGAAATGCCATTCTGTTAGGTTGTATTGGGACAAGAACTTTTGTGAACAATGCCATTTTCAGTTAGGAAGGTGGACAGGGACTGATTGAAGTATTCAGTCTTGTATCGGGTGTAGGATCTAGATGTGGGTTTGGAACTGGGTTTGGATTATATTGTGCAAGTTGAGGAATGTGATACACCTCTGTTTTATCTTTCAACAGGTAAATCCAACTGACAAGTGTATGGTCATCGATGAAAGTGATGAACCATTTGGATCTTGATCTGTTTGGTGTGCGTGATGATCCCCATAAATCACTGTGAATTTTGGAGAAGGGTTTTGATTACGGAATTTTGGAAATGAAGTACGATGATCCTTATTCTTTTCACATGAATCACAATGAAAATTAGACGCAATTTTATTAGAAATGAGAGATGGAAACATTTGAGGTATGTAATTGAAATTTGGATGACCTCAACGTTTGTGCCATAACTCCAAGTCACTAGTCTTAGGAAGAGACACTTTATTGCAATATTGAATACTACGACTCACTTTCATTAAGGTAATAGAGACCATCAAGTTCTCTAGCACTCCCAATCATCGTCCCCATCAACAGATTTTGAAAAAGACAACAAGTAGCAAAGAAATTAGCTTGACATCATTCATCATTAGCTAATTTTCTTATTGATAATAGATTACACTTCAATTTTGGAACATGTAATACAGAGTCAAGAGTAAGTGTAGCAGAGATTTTGATAGAACCAATTCCAGTCACTACAAGCTCAGAGTCATTAGCAATCCGCATAGTTACTGCATTAGTGATAGGATTATAGGATGAGAAGAATCTTATTGTCAGTCATATGATCCGAGGCACCTGAGTCAACAATCCAACAATTTCCTATACATAGACCTTTTATCACAGCCAAAGCTTGGATGAAATTGCCTCTCCTAACTACTGTGATAGTAGGCTGTTTCATAGTTTGTTGTGTGTTTGGCATTTCCATGATTTTGCTTAGTTGGTCACTTTGGGATGATTCTTTGGAAGTTTTGGCCACATAATCTCTTCCTTTCCCTCTCTTTGGCTTCCAGTCAGTAGGTTTACCATGGAGATCCCAACAAGTGTCTTTTGTGTGTCTTGTTTCTTACAATGGTCATAGAATGGTCGGCCTTTAGAACCTTTTGATTCTGTGGATCAAATAGCAAGTGTTGAGGCCTCAGAAGTTATAGAAGTAACAACGAAATTATTTTGGTTCTGAAGTATTGATTTGCGCCTATCCTCTTCATTGCGCAAAATGGTTTAGACTTCACACGCAGAGGGCAAGGGTTCTTGACTGAAAATTGTGCCCGAAGATCATCATAAATCACATTAAGGCCAGCTAGCAACTCGTATACTCTCCTCTTCTTTCTCTTTGCAATCTTCTTTAGCATCAACCCGCAATGATGAGTTTTATTCCTTAGGGCATCGAACTCTTGCCAAAGGCTTTTCAAGATAAAATTTATCAAGTGGCATGTGGTCGTGTTTCAGCTGCCACAACTTTTTCTTAATATCAAATATGCAAGACCTATTCTTTATAAGACTATATGTCTCACGAAGGGCTTCCCAAATTTCTTGGGCTGGTGGAAGGTACATGAAACTCTTTTTAAGTGAGGATGACATCACATTAATCAACTAAGGGGATACCAATGCATTTTCTGATTTCCATTTTCAAAATGCTTTGGTTTTTGATAGTGGAGCATTTTTGCTTCACCATTAATATATTCAAGTTTGTTTCTTCCATGGAGAGAAAGAATCTTGGATTGAGACCATTCCCTATAGTTATTACTTGTAAGTTTCTCAGAGACAATAAGAATAGTAGAGATGCCATTAGACCTTAATTATGGCATAAGGAAGAAGCTTAGAAATTGTAGACATACTACTACCTTAATATTGCTGCCTTCGTGTCAGTCTTCCAAGATAGAGGCAAAGGGCATTGGGACCAAGAGAGCGCCGGAGATATGAGTATAATGCTGACATGAGCGCCAGGGATGGAGACACTGGACGTTGGAGAAGTCGACGTTAGACAAGCAAAGGACGTTGATAATGACGCCAAACGAACAGAGAACACTGAGACAAACAACGTCTAGAATTGAAGGAGCATAACTCAGAGGGCGACGATGCGGGTTCTGATAGAGATGGAGAACCCAGAGAGTGCCAGATACTGATTCTAACAAAGTGTGCAAGAAGGAGCCGGGTACGATTAGTCTTGATTTCTAAGGTGTCGAGAAGAAATGCCAAGAGAACACGAGACTGATGAGGAAACCGCCGAGGCTAATGATCGGCATGGACGAGTTGAGATGACGAGAGGAAGTCGTGAGAGGAAATTGCCAAGACTTCGAACTAAGACCAAACTGCACAGTTTGGAAGAGTAGTTTGGACTTCGCCCCCTGTAGAATGATGGACTTTTGCCAAGAGAAGAAATCCGATTATTCTATTCTTCGCTCTAATACCATGAAGACATTATAGGACTGAATTGTTTGATATCTTATTCACATTGGTAGATTACATATATATACACATATGACAGAATTGGGAATTAATTAGGTCCCGATAGGATACTATACAAATCAGGAAATAATCAAGATTAATTCTCCTAATTACTCCCTATAATTCAGGATCTAAACTTGCTCCCTAATTTTTTGATCTTGCTCCTTAAGTTTTGGGATTCTACACTTATTTTGTTCAGAGTAGTCTCAATTTTGTATGGGTGGTAGAGGCTCCTATGGGTTAATACTACTGTTAATACCTAATTGATATATTAGGAAGGACAGAGCTGATATAACTTTTGTTTTTACCCTAATAAATAATTAAACTATAAAATCCTAAAAAGTAAGAGTTAAATACCTAATTTACCACGGAAGTATTGATAAGGGGACACTCAGCACCCGAAAGTTTTTTTGGTACTAAATTTACCCTGGAAGTATGAAAAAGGTAGCAAATTTGCCCCTCTGTTAATTTTGACCGTTAAGTTTAACTGAGTGTACACGTGACATGCTACCTCATCAACCCAATAAGAGTTAAGTATCATTTTTGCCTCGGAAGTTTTCACTGAGAGCAAGTTTGCCCCGAAAGTTTTCACTGAGGAGCAATTTTACCCCAGAAGTTTACAAAACGTATCAATTTTGCCATTCTTTCCCACATATTAAATTTGACTATTAAATCAGTCAAAAGCCACACATGTCATGCCTTGAAAAGGTCGAACTTGGAGTCAGAGAAAGAGATCCTTGAGATGTTGAGCTCAAGGCAGCCAGAATTTGTGAAGCCGAATTGGTCACAGGGAGCATCACTTATGATCTAAGCAAATGATCAGTCTATACAAACGTAAATATTATTACTATTGATTGTTTTATTGAACCAATTTTTGGAACAATTCATTTCTCGTTTTGCGTTTCATTTGCTTAGATCATAAGTGATGCTTCCTTTGGGTTTTGCGACAGACCTTTCAGTCCCTGTGACCAATTCGGCTTCACAAATTCTGACCGCCTTGAGTTTAACATCTCAAGGATCTCCTTCTCTTACTCCAAGTTCGATCTTTTCAAGGCATGACATGTGTGGTCTTTGACTAATTTAAATATTTAATAATCAAATTTAATATTGGGAGAAAGAAGGGCAAAATTGCTACTTTTGTAAACTTCCGGGGTAAAATTGCTCCTTAGTGAAACCTCCCGGGGCAAAATAGCTCCTCAGTGAAAACTTCCAAGGCAAAAATGATACTTAACTCTTATTCGGGTTGATGAGGTGGCATGCCACGTGTACACTCAGTCAAACTTAACAGAGGGGCAAATTTTCTACCTTTTTCATACTTCCGGGGCAAATTTGATGCCAAAAAAACTTCCGGGTACTGAGTGTCCCTTATTAAAACTTCCATGGAAAATTAGGCATTTAACCCAAATAATAAAATCAAAATATTTAGAATATTGTTCCTTATATTTATTTATAATCTTAATTTTCAACTAATTAATATTAATTTTTTAGTTGATTTTCATCTGCCATTATCAGGGTTTAGAAATCAGGCAAAATAATGCAACTATAAAGAAAATGGCAGTTGAGTAAATCTAGAACAATTAATGGCTGCGTGGAATCTTGTTTTTGCCAGGTCAGCTAAATTATCCAGTGACTGAGTTTGGTTAATGGAGGGACCACTTTTATTGGTGAAAACGATTGGAGATTTAATTGAGAGTTTTTATCTAGACAGGACAGAATTGATAGAAGACTGATCCTTCAAGAACTAAACTGTTAACTTAATCATGAATAATCCAAAGTCTAGTATTAGTTCAATACTTGATACATTTAGGTTTTTGTGATTTTAAATTTTTTATTCCCATTGCAAGTGCTGATGTGACTGAAAACAAGTATAATTCCCCCCCCCCCCCCCCCCCCCCCGGCTCAGTTTGATTGGGAATGTTATTTCAGCTTGACAGTTTAATTTATGGCCTGTCAAAATTCATTACGCACTTCCTTATGTACTGCCAGACTTGTGTCCGTTGGAAACCTAGAAGCTGCAGTTAGTTTACTGCTTTCAACTCCTCCCGAGAGCTCCTACTTCTATGTTAATGCTCTCCGTGCAGTTGCTCTCTCTTCTGCCATTTCTAGGTCTCTTCATGAACTTGCGGTTAAGGTGAGTTTAACGTCCAGACTTGAATTTCAGCATGATTGTATATCTCATATATTATGAAGTTATAGTATAATATCTATTGTTAAGGTTGTTGCCGCCAACATGGTGAGGGCAGACAGGTCACTATCTGGCACTCATCTTCTCTGTGCTGTTGGAAGATATCAAGAAGCATGTTCTCAGGTTTGGATGCTCTTTCCAGAAAATTTTTAGTGCACTTTCATTGTTTTCTTGGACTTGCTTCTCTACTAATAACTTTTTGATTCTTCACCAAGATACAACGTGTTAATCATGTAAAGCTGTAAACTGGAAATTGGTTGCTTGATGTAATTTACAAGGTGTAAATATTATGCATTATGAAGCTCCACCTTAGCAATCACATAACTAAAAATATATACTTGGTATTCGCTATTCAAATTTATGAAGTAATTCATTAATTTTGCTCATTTTTTCTCAATTTTAATGATAGCGACAAATTTCTTGTAAATTTTTCCTGAAAAATATGAACACACAACGTTCATATAGAAAAACGAGTGATTTTTTAAATTACTAATTTTATCCAAGTTATGAAGCTAGATAGCTTAGATCGGCATATTGCTATTTTCTCTGAGTTTGTACTATGAGATCTCGCTATATAAGTCTGAATTTGAAGGAGGAGGATACACTTCACTTAATTGTTTCTTATTTTAAGCTTGGAAAATGTCTAGCACCAATACTTTACTTTTTAATACATAATCTCTTGATATCATTATTTTCCATGACTGAGCTTTGATATATCAAAGTAGATGTTGATCATAATACTGAGTAAAATCTTATAAATATATGATATTACTAGTTATGTAAATCTCCTGAATGACCAATTAGTAGAAGGGACCTTGATGAGATCTGAGCTGCCTATAACAGTTGCTCAAATTAATAATTTAAAGGCTTACTTGGCCGGGCTAAAATTTCAACATATTTAGTAATGGGAAATATGAGAGGGTGAGCTTTGGCACAGCGGTGAGGTTGCTGCCATGTGACTTGGAGGTCATGAGCTTAAATCCTAGAAACAACCTCTTTGTTTGTGGGGTAAGCTTGTGTACATCTATCTCTCCCCAGATCTCACCTGGTGTAAGCCTTGTGTAGGCCCGGGAAATCAGTTTTTTTGGGCTCATGGTAATTTAGGCTACACAACTTGAGTTACCCAACCCTCCCATAAACATTGCTCGTCAATTCTTAAGAGATATATCCATTTGCCATAGTTTTTTTTCCCCCTCAAAACTACTACTACTAATGGATGGCCTGTTTATATAATGTGCGAATATGTTATCATCTTATTGTACGTGATTTGTTTTGATAATCTAACGCCCTATTTCAATGTAGTTACAAGATGCTGGATGCTGGACAGATGCTGCAACCTTAGCTTCAAGTCACTTAAATGGATCTGATTATGCCAGGTTTATACTCTTTCTCGAAACACAGAAAGGAGATTTTTTCATCAACGTAATTAGTTTTTTTGGTTTACTGTCAGCACTATGAATGGAGTAATGCAGCAAATTCGTCTGATGTCATCATGCCATCTGCTATGTTTGTTGCGCTAATTCTTATTCTCTTACTATAAAAAATAATTAGATAAATTCCTCACCATTTGATAGTAAATCATGCATATCATATAATGTACACGGTCTAATTTCTAGAAGAATTTGTGTGCTACACTTTTGGTTCCCACTTTTTGTTTAGTCATCATTTTGGTCCTGAAACGAGAGAGAGAAAAGGATAACCCTTTAATGTTGGATCCATGCAGGGTGTTGCAAAGGTGGGCTGGACAAGTTCTTCGCAGTGAACATAATATATGGAGGTATGATCGTTTTTCTGTTTTCTTTTCTTCTTTTCTCCGACAAAAATATCACTTAGTTTTAGCTTGTGATGCCTCATTGCAGGGCTCTGATTTTGTATGTTGCTGCCGGTTCACTGCAAGAGGCGTTGGCGGTACTCCGTGAGGCTCAACTACCTGACACTGCTGCAATGTTCATTCTTGCTTGCCGTGAAATCCATGCAGAGTTACTTTCCAAGTTAGATAATACTGACGATGAATCAAATTCTTCCATCCATGATAAGGTACTACACTTGCCAGGGTTAGATCCACAGAATGAAGATGTCATTGCTGTTGGTGAATACTTTGGGCAGTATCAACGGAAATTAGTGCATCTATGCATGGATTCACAGCCATTCTCAGACTAAATACACAGTTTCATCGCATGGATTCTATTCTTTCAATTTATATTCATTACAGAATTGTTCAAAAGGAAAGTAAAGTTCTAGGTTGATTCTCATATCAGTCCTGTTAATCCCTTAAGGTCAAAGGATCAGATGCTTTCAGTGCATAGTTGTTGGTGAAAGTGTGTTCTGGAGAAATCATGGGAAAGAAAATGATCTTTAACAATTTGGATAGGCAATATATCAGTTTTTTGGTTATACTTTTCTGTTTGATTGCAGAGAAAACATTCTCCAGAAACTTTTCTTGTTTTTTGCCCCCACGTAGACAAAGCAAGCCGTTGGGTAGATTATATAATTACAGGTGATGTGTATATTTGTATCAACAACAGATAGTGACTTTGCTGTTTGATTGGGTGAGTTGAAGAGGGTGGATATGCAGCTTGAGAATGGTATGCTTTTTTAATGATTAAATAGGTACCTATGTCATTGCTGTTGGATAATGAACATTATTTTTTGGGAAAATCCTATATAAAGACTGTTAAATTACTTAAATTCTAATTTGGGTCGTTGAATTTAACAAATTATATATGAGGTTATATGTCATAATTAGAGATTTAAAAGTTGGGTCAAATTACCTACATATCCTTTATCTATTAAAACTGAAAAATTGAAAATATGACCCTACTATTTGCTCTATCAATCAACTTTTTAAGAAGTACTACACAATGGAGCACTGCTTGTTGGGAGAGGGGTGTCTTCATTGAATCCAATTGAGCATCAGTCACTCCACAGCTGTTATTCCTTAGTTCAAACGGGGTTGTTTGCTTATTGGTTGTTGCCGATTGTTCTCTTCATTCACCTGTCGTTCATAGTGGTCCTCTTCACCCCTCGTGCTTTGTCTTCATCACCCTTATTTGATCTCTCAAGGGCTTTGCCATGAGAAGCCATTTTCTCTACACTGCAGAAGGAGATCGATATGAATCTCAAATAAGATAATGAAGATAGAGAGGAGTAATGAAAGGTAAAGAAAGGGTCCATAAATGATGATTCTGGAGAGTAGACAAAATTCATGGGAGGAAGAAGCCTTTCTTTTTTTTTTTTTAATGGACATCTATAACTAAAGGGTATAAAGGTAATTTGACCCAAATTTTAAATTCCTAATTATGATGCATATACTGATATATAATTTGTTAAGTTCAACGACCCAAATTAAAATTTAGGTAATTCAACCGTCTTTATATAAGATTTTTTCCTCTCTCTCTCTCTCTCTCTCTTTTTTTTTTCAATTCGGATTAATACATTATTCAATCCCTTAAGTTTGTCATTATTTTAGTTTGTAGTTTTGCTCTCTCAAGTTTATGAGTTTTGATCCTTTGTGGGAGTTCACAGCTTTTTGAAATTATAAGGTCCAATGTTATAGTTTTGGGAATGATCATATTCTGATTCCCACATTTAGTGCACTGCAAATATTCTTAGCTCTTTCAGCTCTCAATTTCGTTTGAATCTGAGAGCACATGGCGAATAAACTCTTCCTCTCAACCAATCAACTTGCTACTCGAAACATTGATACGCATTACAAATATTCTGAAAACATTTTTCTGCATTGCATTTATGTTCCTAACGTTTAAATTTTTTTGAAATACGCTAGAGAAGCATTGAATAATATGAACGAAGTTGTATAGAACAAACTTAATTGTCCCCAAAAGGAATAACAAATATTTCATATTATTATTGTGCTCACGACCAGTTTCATTTTTAAAATTTCATGGCAAAATTCCACCCCTAATTCAGTATTTATTTATTTATTTTTTTTAGAGTTCAAGTTAAAGTCAATTTCATTCCTTCCCTTTTAGATATTGATTTTAAAAAACTTCCAAATTATAATTGCGTCTAACAAACCCTATTAAATGAAATTGATAGTTTGAGCCAAGTATCTTTCAAATACAACAACGAAGGGAAGAGAAAGCTTCCTCAAATAAGAGATCTGCAAATTGCACAAAATAAGAAAGAAACAAAAAGTCAAAGGAAGAGGAAGATAAACTAAAATATGAAAATTCGATCTCCAAGAATGTGTTTGTTCGCATGGCATATAAGTTCAAAATATGAAACCATTTTATAATAACGAATCTCATTATGCTTATAATAACAGGAAAAAAATGTGTACCATATTAATAAAGGATAAGAGATTGTCACTACTAATTTTTCATCGTAGATCAAAATCTCAATAAGGGAGAGAAATGATAAAGGTAAATGAGATTTTGATCTAATTGTGAAAAAGTGATAGGGACAATATAGATGAGATTCTAATCTAATGGTGAAAAAATGGTAGTGACAATATCCTATCCTATTAATAAATACACTTTTTCTTTTCTTTTCTTTTTTTTTTTTAAAAAAACTTGTTCAATATTCTCTTTCATAAAGACAAGAAGGTCCCTCTTTAAAAGTGTACGACTAATGGAGGACACGTAAGAAGTAAGAACATATAATGGAGAAATGCTTTAACTTGAGAAAAGCAAAAGGGCATATATTATTGAATAAACTAAAAGGCAAAGCACATTTAGCTTAACAACTCATCAGGGTGTACGTAAACACACATAAAAGATATAAATTGCTGTGAAATAATAGAAAGAGATCATATGAATACAAACAATAGAATACGTGTAAGAGAAAAGGTTAGAATGAGAAGAAAGATACAAAACAAAAACAAGTATATATATAAATACGATGATAATAAGAAATAGGGTTAATGTGTATTTAATATCCTAAAGTATTTTTTGAATGTACTACGCGGTGTTCTTTTTTTTTTCCGTCCATTTTCATAACATCAACCACGTTATCATACAAGAAATAATTAAAAAAGATGACAATCACAATGTTCAAAAGCTATACGCGCATATTTAAAAGTCCGATAAGGAGGCTGATTTTATATTCAAAAGCCATCTCTAGAACCATGTTTTCCTTATCATGAAGGCCCTTGAAGCACACACATTATAGTTTAATTGAGAAAGTTGGAGGCATTCGAACACTATTATAGGTATTTTTAATATAAGATTTAATTGACTTTTTGTATCTGACATTAAGGAAGCTAAATCATAAATTAGTTAATCATAACAAATGTTATGTACAACTAAATTATATTAATTTATGTGTGGGGAAAATTAGTTTTGAGGAAAAAAAAAAGTAAATATATATACTTTTAAGTAATTTATTTAACTTCCATAATTAATAAAAAAATTAATTGTGTCTTATATTAATGGGTGGAGGAATAGTTTGATTGGGAATATATATACATACACTCTCTGATTTGGAAAGTTGGAGTACTTTTTTTTTGATACACATAGTAGGGGCAGGGTTCGAATCTGGACATGTGGGAGGAGAGTCAAGCTCTCATACCACTGTGCTACTAAAACGTTGACAAAGTTGGAGTACTATGTGTGTGTATATTTGTTATAGTTTGATTGGGAAAGTTGGAGCATCTTCCACCATTTTCGGTGATCCCTCCCCTGTGACCCTCCACGCGTTTTGGTTCATTAGTAAATTATAGATTTAAAGACTAACGGGGTTAGCACAAGTGATAAGCGACTTGTGTCACTTAAATAAAGTCTCGGGTTCGAGCTTTGTGAATGCAAAAAACTCCTGTTGGGAGACTCACCCACCATATACTATATGCACGACCTGGGTCGGATCCGGATTAGTCGGGGGCAAAGTTCCGATGAACCGGGTGGGCAAAAAAAAAAAAGAGTATAAAGTAGAAGGACTAATTACTTTGTCAAACAATTAAATGGATGAATTATTCTATAAATAATATTATATTCTTTGAAGTTATTTTGTCTGTTTAAAATATAAAACGATTTTCTGAATATAAAACCTGAAACGATCACCGCCTTGATCTGCCTAGGGGCTTCAAAATTTGATTCACCTGATTTTTAACCCAAAAAATAAAAAAATGAATCAAACAATTAGATATTTGAATGATCAAGTAATTAACTATAAATAAATTTTAAACATAAAAAATTGTTCAAATTAATTTTTCATTATTTTAATTTTCATTGGATCGATCAATTCACATATAGCATGTTCGATTAACTGTTGAAAAAACTCTTTTTTGTGTCAATTAAAACTGAAATAAGAGCCAGGTCAATGATCTTGAGTCAACTGACCCATCTGGCTTTATGTTAGGATATCCAATTGTGAGAGTGGACTGAGTTAATGTCAGAGTCTCACATGTATAAAATTGGGTTTAATAAATTTATTACACCTCAACTAATAAATTACTCTCTCCAGTCCTAATTATAAGAGTTAGTTAATTTTTTTGGAGAGATTAAAGAAATTAATTAAATTACTTTAGAATATTTTTATTTTTATTTTTTTCTTCAAACTACTTAGTTTAACTAATAAACTAATATATAATCTAAAGATACACAACATATGAAATGATTAAGTAACTTATTTAGTTTCCTTAATCTCTCCAAAGAAAGTCAACTAACTCTTATAATTAGGACCAGAGGTAGTATTTAATTATAACATATGTTACATAAAATTTATGAAATAATTATGTATCATTATATTATATTTAGTTTTTTAATCTTTCTGAATTAATTAATTGGTGTCTTATACTAAGAACAAATGGTAGTACTTGATCTTAGCCAAAAGGCCGAGAAAGGTATGAACAAATGGTAGTACTAGTACATAATAAATGATTCTGTTTTCGGACTTTAATTTATCTATCTCCCATATCTTATAGATAATTCAATTGATATTAAATTGCTTTCTGATTTTTTTATTAGAAAAATAATTAGTCTAAAGCAAAACGCATCGCAATAATTGATTATTTTTTTAGTCAATCAACGAACATAATGGTAGGTAAACAACCTCACCTTCTTCAAAGAGGGTCGGTTTGCATCATTATTCATTTTTTCTTTTCTTTCCATTGTGTCAGAGTTCGCGCCATTTTCCAACGAGGGACAGTACATTTCCAGCCATTTTAAGCTATTGACCCAGCCTATTCAAAAATATTTAAATAATATATTGGAATAATAAATAAAAGTAGGGAAAATTCTTTTAAGATCTCAAGGGGACTAAAAATATGTCAAACAAGTTATAAGGAAAATTCAAATATCAGAAAAGTCCTATTAACAACTCCTTCGGTAGGATTAATAGGGATTAACAACTCCATCTATAGAATTAATAACTTTTAAGGACTTTTCTAATATTTGAATTTTCCTTATAACTTTTTTGACATTGTCTTGATCCTTTAGGATCTAAAAATTTTTGGGAAAATCTTTTTCAGGACCCTTTTTATAAAAAAAAAATTCTAGAAAAGGCCCCAAAATTTTGAAAATTCTAAAAAAGGCCCCAAGATTCTGAAAATTTCAGAAAATGCCCTTCAGAATTTACGGAGTTGTTAACGGGGCTGATATAGTTGTTAGCGGGGTACTGATATAGTTATTAAAAACAATTTTTTTAACAACTAAATCAGCTCAGTTAATAACTATATCAGTACCCCACTAGCAACTATATTAACCTCATTAACAACTCATGTTGGGTTTTTTCTGGAATTTTTAGAATCTTGGGGCTTTTTCTGGAATTTTCAGAATCTTGGGGCCTTTTCTGGAATTTTCAGAATCTTAGGGCTTTTTTTAGGATTTTTTTTTAGTAATATGGGCCATGAAAAGGATTTCCCCAAATTTTTTTTCCCTAAAAAGTAATAACTTGATAGGAATATGCAGACTATACATGACGATATAATTGAATACTGATCTCTCCGGTAGATACAGAGATATATATTCGTCTTTTGTTATAAAATATGATTCACAAGTAAGGAGGGTGTCTGGGAGTTGTAAGAAAATACAGACATTATGTGTGGGAGGAAATAGCTAAAGAGACTTTCTTTTTCTTTTTCTTTTTTTAAAAAAGGTAAGGAATCTTAATGGTGGATCATGAGAGTGTACACGAGAAAGTCTATGTTGAAAGTAAATGCGTTACATTTGTGCAATAATATTAAAAAAAATGAGAATTAAAGATATCAAATGGCTAATAAAAAAGGAACATTTACATAAAAAGCAAGCAGTGAGTGAAGTGCAATATAAGATATTTTCATAGTTTTACAAGAATTTAAGGATGAAGAATGAGGAATTTAAGGATGTATATAAAGAGACATGGACAAGTAGGATGAATAAGAGATGAAAGAAAGTTTTGTTATTGATGAAGATATGAAAAATGTCAGAAACTAAAGAGAGAAAACGAGAGATATGTATACCGAGTCAAATCCAGATTTAGCTTGCATCCATTGCCAATTCCCATAGGCTGCTCTAAAACCCAGTCGTTTTGGTGTAAAAATTGTGAAGCTTTTGCTATTTTTTATAAATATTTTAGGGTATGTATGGGCACTAAAGAGATATTTCATGATACTGAATAGTACTGAAAAAATATTTCATGATGTTAAAAAAATATTTTAAGATCTTGAAAAAAAAATCCTAAAGTATATTTTTAATAACAGTTAGTATCCTGAAATATTTTTTTAAGAATCTAAAATATAATGAAATATTTTTTCAGTACCAGTCAATATCTTGAAGTATCATTTTAGCACTAGTCAGTATCCTAAAATATTTTTTCAAGATCCTAAAATAACTTTTTAAGATAATATTTCTTCAGTAACAGTCTATATCTTAAAGTATCTTTTTAGTACCATTCATTATCTAAAATATTTTTTCAAGATTATAAAGTATTTTTCTAGCACCGGTCAGTATTCTGAAGTATTTTTTAGTACCCGTCAATCCCTTGAAATATTTAAAAGAAAAAAGGAAAACGCTTCACATTTTTGCGCCAAAACGATGCAATTTTAAGGCATCTAGCCTGACTCAATTAATGTGGATTATGTTTGACTTTTTATAAGTGGAATGGTCTATCTCTTCAATTGTAGATTATGTTTGGCAAATTTGATGACTTTCCTAAGAAAATTTGATGATTTATATTATATGCGTTTGAATGTTTTGGAGTTTTGGTTATTATGAAAAAAGGGAAAAATGTGCTGGTCGGCTGGCTGGCATGCCACCCCACCATTGCAGGTTAGGGCTGGCAAAACCTGCAGGCTGGCCTATACTCACAGCTCTAGATAAAAAGGATGGCAAGTAAGCTTATGGCCCTAGGTCACTGGAAAGAAGTAGGGAAATCCAAAGTGATTTACTACAAATTTGTATATAGTTGACGCTCTACACTTAACGGTTTTAGAGCAAACTTTACAATATCAAGAGGAGGAAATTGTGTAATGAAATGCTTTAACAGTTGTTAAGATAAACCATCAAAGTATTGTGCATGATAGCTAACAGTTTTACGAACGACTATGAAAAATAACTTCATCTTTTTATTTATTAAAATATTCACACATACTTAACGGTTTAGTTTTAAAAACTGTTAATTATATGACATAATATATGTCGGTTGTTGTTTAAACACCATGGAACTCATATATTTAAAAGTTCTTCATAAAAACTCGTGAAGTATATGTCTTTAAAATCCACTTCTAGCCCCTATTTAGTTGCGATTTCAAACTTTCCACAATTTCTCCATGCACTCAGTGAACAGCACCCACCACTCTTTCACACTCTATTGTTGATGGACTTGTTATTCTCCTCAATTGCACGTTCATTGCAGTCCATGAAGACCTTCTTCGTTCGTCTTGGTTTCGGAACTCTGTTTTTGAGTCGCGTGTTCATAAAGGTGAGTACTTGCTAGTCTTAATTCATTATAAAGTCAAAATGCGAACTCTAAATTTCTATTTATAGATGATTTTTTTAGTTAGGGTGTGTTCTATTCTGGGAACAGGACTAATTGGACTTGACTAGGTGTCAAGCCTAGAGCCTACGTACCCTTTGAAAGGATCAAAGTCCATGTAGTTCGATGTAAACTTGGAGGCGATTAGCCAGAGGGTGGTGTGTGTGCTCTGTGTGACAGAATGTAAAGTGAGCATAAATTAGAACGTGTGCACCTGGAGAACGGACCTCTGTCTTTATAGAGGCTTCTGTGGAGGATATCTCGGCCATGCTAGATATCCGAGGCAAATATCCAGGAGCAAATATCACGTGGATTCAGTTTAGATATCGATAGATAAGATTTGCTGTGATATGAGATCTCTCTATATGGCCGGTACTCTATATCTCGGCCATGGCGTCCTGCTTCATAGTCGGCCAATAGTACCCAGCTCGTAGGGCCTTCCGAGCAAGTGCTTTGCCTCCAATGTGATGCCCATTGGAGCCTTCGTGTATCTCAGCCAGCACATATTTGGCATCTCTTTCCCCCAAGCACTGCATCATCGAGCAGTGCAACCCTTTTCGGTAAAGGTGATCGTCCACCATGGTATAGATTGTGGCCTCTCGGATCAGCTTCTTTGCTTCGATGGGGTCTGTCGGGATAATGGCTCTCTCCAAGTAGTCCTCTATCGGCTTTCTCCAATCCGTCCCTGCCGAGATGGTCATTATACAGCTCGGCTCTGCCAAATTTTGCTGAATTACTGTTCTGTGGCTACCAGGTCCTTTGGTACTCGCTAGTTTGGAGAGGATGTCAGCCCTCGTATTTTCTTCTCTCGGAATATGAGTAACTATCACCTCGTCAAAGTCGACCATAACCTCCTTCACTTTATTAAGGTACTTGGCCAGCAGTGGGCCTTTTGCTTGATAACTTCCGTCAATTTGTGCAGCGACTAGCTACGAGTCGGTGAAAACCTTGACCCGCCATGCCCCATTGTCCTTGGCTTGTAGCAGTCCAGCAAGTAGGGCATTGTATTCGGCTTGATTGTTGGATGTCGGAAACTTTAGTTGTAGCGAGTGTTCGGTCGCAACCCCATCGGGACTCTCTATGATGACGTCGGCGCCACTTCCCTTGGAATTGGAGGAACCATCGACGTACACCTTCCATTCTTCATTATGGCCGATGTCATTAGTTACAGCTGGGGTTAACTCTCTGATGAAGTCCGCTAGTACCTGAGACTTGACTGCCTGCCGTGCTTCAAATGTGATGTCGATCTCAGATAACTCTATGGCCCAACTAGTCATCCTCCCCGCTAGGTCTGGTTTGTGTAGAATCTGGCGGATCGGTTGGCTGGTTTGTACGACAATCCGATGTCCTTAAAAATATGGCCACAGTCTCCTCACCGTAGTTAACAGGGCAAAAGCCACCTTCTCAAGCTTTTGGTACCGAAGTTCTGAGTTCTGTAATGCTTTGCTTACAAAATAGATGGGCGCTTGCCCGACCTCAGTTTCCCTAACCAAGGCAGCGCTAACTGCTTCATCACCCACAGAAAGATATAAAAACAATGTCTCTCCAGGCTTTGGTTTTGTTAGGACCGGAGGGGTTGCCAAGCACCATTTAATCTCTTCAAAAGTGGTTTCGCAGTCTGGGTTCCATCCTCTGTGTGTTTCCTTCTTTAAAAGCTTGAAGAATGGCAAAGCTTTTTCCACAGATCTTGGTAGGAAACGGGTTAAAGCAGTTAGCCGGCCTGTTAGTTGTTGAACCTCCTTTTTAGATTCGGGAGCCTGCATGTCTAACACGGCCTTACACTTATCCAAGTTGGCTTCGATTCCTCAATTAGTCAGCATGAAGCCCAGGAATTTCCCCGCTAGGACTCTAAAAGCACATTTGACCGGGTTCAATCTTATCCGATGTTTTCTTAACTTCTCAAATGTTTGTTCCAGATCCCTGATATGATCTTCTGGATGTTTTGACTTCACAATCATATCATCAATGTAAACCTCGACATTGCGCCCGATCTGGTCTTCGAAAACTCGATTCATCATTCGCTGATATGTGGCCCCAGCATTCTTCAACCCAAATGGCATGACGTTATAGCAGTAATTTGCCTTATCCGTCATGAAGGCCATCTTCTCTTGGTCGTCGGGATGCTTGGCTATCTGATTGTACCCGGAATAAGCATCCATAAATGATAGAAGTTGATAACCGGTCGAGTTATCGACTAGTTGATCAATGTTAGGAATAGGGTAGGAATCCTTCGGGCATGCCTTATTCAAATTTGTATAGTCCGTACACACCCTCCATTTGCCATTTGGTTTTCGTACCATGACCACATTGGATAGCTAGGTGGTGTATTGTACCTCCTGTATGAACCCAGTTGCCAAGAGCTCTGCCACGTGGCTCTCGAGGGCCTATTGTCTATCGGTGGCTATATTCCGCTTTTATGGGCTACTAGCTTCGATCCAGGCCAAATAGCGAGCCGGTGACAACAAAAATGCGGGTCGATTCCCGGTATCTCGGCCGATGTCCAAGCAAACACGTCTTGATTCTGTCTCAGGAACTTAATCAATCGGGTTTTGAGGTCAGTACTCATACCCCCGCCAATCTTAGTCGTCTTCGTTGGGTCGGGTCCAATACTAACTCCTCTAACTCTCCTTCTGGCTCAGGCCAAGGGTTCTCTGATTCCCTGAGATCGAGTTCTACCATATTGACCGATCGCTGAGGTTGTCGTTCATCTTCAGCGCCGATATTAGCTTCACTCCTTCTGAGTTGGGGTGGTGATGAGGGTCCCTCTTCTCCAACCTGTAGAGCCTCTGAATAACATTGTCGAGATTCCTTCTGGTCCCCAGTCACCTCTACTACTTGATTCTTGTCGTTGATAAAATTGAGCTTTTGATGCTTCGTGGATACCAACATGTCCCAACCGTGTATGGTTGGTCTTCCCAATATGACGTTATAAGGGGAACGAAAATCGGCTACAATGAACCTTACCCGCTCCGTCTTGAATGCTTTCTTCGTTCCCAAGGTCAGTCGAAGGTCTATGTAGCCCTTGGGAAAGGACTGTTCCCCATTGAACCCTACTAGGGTGGTCTTGCATGGCTTCAGGTCTTCCACGTCAAGGTTCATTCTCTTATAAGCATCCCATATTATAATGTCGGCCGAGCTTCCCGCATCTACAAATATCCTCTTGACCCGGCAGTTCACCAAGGTCCCTGTGATAACCAATCCGTCTTGGTGTCCTGGCATCACGTCAGCTAGTTCTTCGCTGGTGAAGACCAGCGGGGGAGCTTTTGGTTTCGGTTGGTCATCTTTGAACTTTGGGAAGTCTCTTATTGTCAGCACTTCAAGTAGGTATTTCTTTCGTTGGCCTGCCGTGTCTCCACCTCCTCCAAATCCTCCACTGATGACATTACATTGGAAATCGGCTTCTGGGAATTCATTAGCGGAATTAGATTTTCTTCTTTTCTCACCTTTCCTTGAATCCGTGGTCGGGCTTCTACTTCGGCCCTTGTGGTTCCACTTTCCATTTTTTCTTCCTTAAGTTTGGATCATATATTGGCGTAGCTTCCTGTCTCGTATAAACTTTTCTACGGCATCCCGGAGCTCGTAGCACTCATCTGTGGTATGTCCCGGTCTGTCGTGGAAAGCACAAAACTTGGACCGATCTATGGTTGGCCGGTTTTTGAGGGTCCTTGGTCTCCCCACTTTCTTCATATCAGTCAAGGCGACCTCCCTCCATAGTTGTGACTGGGAGACATTTAGGGGTGTGTAGCTATCGTATTTTGGCTGCCCCTGCTCCTTATCCCGGCGAGGTCAGTTGTCTCGATCACACCTTCGGGTCTTGGGTTTGGGTTTGTTGGTCCAATCTTTCGCGTCAGGTGACGCATTCCTCGGTTTCTCGGGTTCATCGGCGTTGGCGATCTCCATTTGCTTGACATCCAGATACTGCTTTGCTCGGGTGTAGAACTTGGTCAACGTGTAAACTCGGTTTTTGCACAGGCTTCTCGCCAGGCGCGACGATGAATCCAAACTGTTGACTAGGCAATGTACATGGACCTCCTCTGACAGAGAACGTACCTGCATTGCCACGTCTCTAAACCAATCCAGGTACTTTTGGAGTGTCTCGCCCTTCTTCTGCTTTACTTTGCTCAACGTAAATTGGGACTTGGGATGTTTTTTGCTGGTGGCAAAGTGTAACTCGAATTTACACCCGAGGTCTTCGAAGTTCCGAATAGAATTGTTTGGCAAAGAGCTCAATCATTTATGAGTCGGTCCGGTCAAGGTGGCCGAGAAGAGGCGCATAATGACCGGGCCCTCAATTAACCGCACCCACATCAACTTTTCAAACACTTCGAGATGGTTACGTGGATCCTGTGTGCCATCATACTTGGGGAGGTCGGCCATGTCGAAATTCTTTGGATATGGAGCCCTTGCCATTGCCCTAGAGAATTGTGTTCTTCCGGATCTCGTTAGGTACTTCATTCTATATTCCTTGGAGGAGCCATGCGGTCGAGGGACTATACTTGCTTCTCGATGCTCGTCTGAGTGTTGGTCCTCCTCTCCGTCTCAGTCTTCATAATGCTCTCGGTCCTCTTCTCCATCTCGGTCTTGGTACTCCTTTCCATCCCGGTCCTCATTGTCAGTGATCCGAGACAGACGCATTCTCTTGCGTGATAAGGACGGCTGCCGGTCTCGCCTGGCTCTAGTCCCTCTCCTAGTCTTGGAAGGAGCCTGGAGTCTTAATCCGGACTCAGAACTACTGGATGAACTGCTATTATCTGATGTCACTTTCTCTTTCCCTTTCCTAGAATCCCTTCGATTTCCTCATTGAAAGAAAATCTCCAGTTTTTCCTCTATCATTTGCTCGATAGCTTGGAAATCCTGTTGGCGTTGGAGATGATCCTGTTTTTCCTTGTTTTCAAACCTATTAAGCATCAACTCCTATGTCCTCCGAAGGATACGGACGTCAATGTCTAGTGCCGGGACGTCTGGAGACGGAATATTTGTATGTAGTTGCATCAACAGTAGCCCAGTGTCAGGAGGGGAGGTCGCTGTGTCTGTTACATGGCCCTCCGGTGTAGTCTCGCGAGGTGGAGGGTTGAGAGGATGTCGTGGACTTTGTCCAGCCTGAGGTTGATTTGGCCGTGGATTGCTTACAGCCTGCGGTTGGTTAGGCTGTTGATTTTGATTGTGGCTTCTGGTGTTCGCCATCAGTGGTCACAGGGATCGAACTTTAACGTTCCCCACGGTCGGCGCAAATATTCTGTTCTGGGAACAGGACTGATTGGACTTGACTAGGTGTCAAGCCTAGAGCCTACGTACCCTTTGAGGGGATTAAAATCCACGTAGTTCGATGTAAACTTGGAGGCGATTAGCCAGAGGGTGGTGTGTGTGCTCTGTGTGACAGAATGTAAAGTGAGCATAAGTTAGAAACGTGTGCACCTAGAGAACGGACCTATGTCTTTATACAGGCTTCTATGGAGGATATCTCGGCCATGCTAGATATCCGGGGCAAATATCCAGGAGCAAATATCACGTGGATTCAATTTAGATGTCGATAGATAAGATCTGCTGTGATATGAGATCTCTCTATATGGCCGGTACTCAACAGATTCGAGTGTGTTCCTTATTGGGCCATACCTTGGATTTGGGCCTTGGGCCGGTCCGTAACAGGGTGCTTATGGGTTCATTTTGGTTTCTAGTTCAAGGGTTTGAAGTAGCCGAATAGGTTACTGGTCTCTTTATTGCCTTTTGATGTGAAAATTGGGGAAAAAAATTGAGGGATTTTGTTTTTCTAGATAATTGACTAATTTCCTTGGAAAAATATTCATTTGAGTTGATACAGATTTGCTGAAGTGTTATTGTTCGAATCTGTCCTAAACTCTTGGGAATTTTGCTCTGAATTTTTGTCTTGTTGTACTGAATATTCAGGTAGCGAGCAGCTTCTGTGGCAACTAGCACTAAGCTGAGTTAGATTCTACAAAATCAAGCTATGTGGACTGAATGAATTTGGAATTATTGCCTTTTGATTTCTTGACAATCTATTAGTGAATGTGAGTGAATTAAACTTGTGGTCTGTTTGCAAAGTTAACGAGTGAATCCTGGCTGTGCGTTAATTCTGACACTACAACTTGAACCTTGAGCATTTGAATGAAATCTTGGTGAAATCTTGGTGAAATCTCTATACTTAAACTTTCAACTACTATTCGTCATGTTGCAGCCCCTGTTTGCATGAATTCAAGTATTGTTCTTAAATCTGAATGTTGTTAAAGGTTAACATGTTGGCTTCTGATAGTGGCTCAAGTACTAAGGGTCTTAAAGATGCTGACTGTAACATCTTAATGTGTCTCTTTTGATATTGTCTACTTTAGGGTCTTATTGCCTCTCACGACTTTAAAACATGTTAAGAGGGGGAGGTATCTAGACCCTTTTAAGGCATCTTTCATCCCCCTCCCCAACTAATGTTGGACATAACCAGAGGCGGAACCAGAAATGTAATAAAGGGGGCAAAAATTACATAATAGAACCAATATTTTCATGAAAGTACATTTCAACCAGTAAAAATTTTAATATTTTCATATTAGTCCCTCCATGAAACTTTTAGTGGGGACTGAAGTGAAAATGTTGAAATTTTTATGAGGCTGAAATGTAATTTCCTAAAAAGTTGGGTTATATTTTGGAATTTTAGGGGGCCACCCCTAGCCCTCTAGTTCCACCCTTGGACATAACACTTCACCTATCTTTGGACCAAGTGTCCTCACTGGCACATAAACCCACATTGATCAATGCTTAGCTCTTAGCTCTGATACAATATGTAACATCCCAAAATTTCCTTTGATAAATTCCTTAAAATTATTTAAGACCGCATATTTTAAAAGTTCAATTTAATGAAAATTATTTAAGACGGTCGCGCATCCGGTTTTAAAAGTAACAAACTTTTAAGACTGTCCATTTTAAAATTGGTCCTAGATCTGGTCTTACGAGGTGTTTTTGATCCAGTCTTCAGAACTTTTTTTATACTAGTGAGTACTATATTATTCTCCATGGGAAAAAAAGTACATAAAAATATTATTAAAAAAGGAAGAAAAATATTATCAAAATTGATAAAAGACAAAAATATATGTTAAATTTTGATAATTTTAAAAGGACTGATTTAAAATTTTAAAATGTTGCCAAATTTAAAAACTTACCTAACTACCCTTAGCTTTTTTTAAATAAAAAATCCTCAAACCCCTTGCTGGCCGTCGATGACCGGCAATGGCAACTATCATCGGAACTCTAGTGACCTTATCGACGACCATGACGGAGCTCTAGTGCTAATATCTCTTTTTTTTTTAAAAAAAAAGACTAAAGTTATTATTATATATACTTGAATTATTAATAATATTCACCGGAGCTCCGTGTGGCTGGTTGTCGGTAAGGTCATCGGAGCACTGGTGGTGGTCACCGCCACCGGAGCTCTTTCCGATCACTAGTGCCACATCTCCGACAACGGAAAGACGGTTGAGGATTTTTTATTTTTTATTTTTTAAAAAACAAGGATAGTTAGATAATTTCTCATCAAATTTTGCAACATTTCAAAATTTTAAATAAGCCCCTTTAAAATTATTAAAATTCAAAATATTTATTTGTTTTTTAATAATTTTGATGGTATTTTTCTGTCTTTTTCCTTTTATAAATATAAAAACCTGTATTAAGTATAAATCACAAATGCAAACTCACTCTGAACTAAACATCCCACGTTTTAGCTAGTTCAAATTAAAATTTGTCCAAATTATAATCACACGTTCACAGCCACATTGGACGTTTTCATCCTCTTCGAAATAAACAAAACTGCACATACGAATTGAAAATCAAATCCAACTTATTCAGAAACTCCAATAAAGACTCAATCTTTTGTTTGTAAAACAATCAAAGAGCCAAAACGAATGGCATCAAACTCTACACTAAGCACAATCTCTCATCATCTATCTAACAAAGTAACGCCGCAGCCATCAACAAAAGGGTGGCGAATAATCCGGCAGCTCTGTCTGATGTCACGCCGGAGTTCGGCGGAGGTGGGCTGGCAGCACCAGAGGGAGATGGAGATGAAGGGTTTGTGCCACCGGCGGGGGGTGAAGAAGCGGGAGATCCGGGGCCAGGAGCTGTGGGAGATGGCGGAGAGCTCGGAGATCCGGCGGGGGATTGAGACGGAGACGGTGACGTCGCGGGGGAGGAGGCGCCGGTGACGTTGATGGCCAGCTTTTGGCCACCGGCGCAGTGACCAGGGACCGCACAGAGGTAATAATGCTCGCCGGTGTTGTTCAGAGTCACCCTCACCGGCGGGATACTGTAAAGCGCAAGAGGAGATGAGGTGTTGCAAGAATCATAATTCGCCTTCGTCACCTCCGCCACATCCTGTACGTTCTTCTGGAAGTTGAACACTGCACAAATCACTCAAAATCCATCAGCAAAAACAGAAAGAGCTTAATTCACCTCAAGAACCCCATATCTATTCTGAAATAAATTTAATAACGACGTGCCTTCCTAAATATCCTAAATATAGAGTCAGTTTACAGAAGCTAAATAAATTATATAAATGGGTTTGGAGAAACAACTAAAAATATAATTCGTTTTAAATAATTTAATTAGCTTTTTTAATTAAGAAAAATCAACTGAAGTCTCGTATTTTCATACGAAGTAGTAGTAGTCTCTTATTCTTACCTAGGATGTCACTGACTTTGAAGGTCTTGCCGGAAGTCCAGGTTTTATAAAAAGCGGTGTCGTTGGAAGGGACGGTCCATCCGGTTTTGTCTCCGACGGTATAAGTTACAGATCCATTTGATGAAGGAGACGGAGCTGAAGCAGGGGATGGTGAAGGAGCTTTCACTGGGGCAGGGGATTTTGCCGGAGAAACAGCCGGCTGAGGAGCAGGGGAACCAGCAGGAGAAGAAGCTTGGTTGGTAACATTAATGGCGATTTTCTGGCCAAGAGAACAGTGAGACCCAACAGTACAAATATAATACTGTTCACCACTTTCGTTCAATTTCACAGTCGCAGGTCCATTGTTCAGAGTGAAAATGGTGTTCCCAATGTTACAGGCATCAAAAACTGCCTTCGTCACCTTTGCTACGTCATGTTGCCCAGTTGCAAAGTTGAACACTACAAGAATCACCAAAAAAAAAAAAAAGACAATAATTATTACATTACACGGAGAAATTATAATTAAGTTTGTGTGTGTAGGAGTCTTATTATACCGAGAGTGTCGCCTTGTTTGAAGGTCTGGTTAGAAGCCCAGTTGGTGTAGGTTGAAGCGCCGCCGGAAGGGATGGTCCAGCCGGTGTTGCCACCGACGACATGGCGGGTTTGAGCAGATGAGCCGTGAAGCAGGGTGGCTACTGATAGCAGAAGAAAAACAAGTGAATTGAGCTTGCCTACCATGGCTATGTGTGTTCTTAAAGGTCAGGTCGCCCCTGTTCTGTGTTTTCTGTGAGAATGAGAGGGAAGAGACACTCGCTTATTTGTGAGTGGGTGTATGTGTGATTATAGGAATGTATATGTATGTGTATGTGTGAATAAATAAATAAGCAAGTTATGGGAGTGTGAATAAAATTTTAGTTTGTGGAGAAGTGGGATTTTGTTGTATAATCGTTGTGGAATTTGTTTATTTGTTTGTTCAACCAAAATTTTAATTAGCCGCCGGAAATTGGGACCGGTAGGTGTTTGACGGATGGGCATATGACAAAGGAAAATTGTAAATGATAGTAAATTGTTATATTTAAAATTAATATTTTCTTTTTCAAAATTGAAAATGTTAAGTTCAATTTTAATGGCTAAAATTATCATCATTTATACTTTATATATAATTATTGTTGATTTCAAAATTACAATCAAAGTCTTGTGTGTGTGTGTTGTGTGGTGGGGTTCCTTTTTTTTTTGGATACTTTTTGCAGTTCTTTATGTCTCACTTTTAGCCCAAAAAAAAAAGGTTAAATTATATTAACCTCCTAAACTTTATATCATATGTAAATAACATTTCAAAGTTTTTCTTAAACTTTATTTTTATATGCATAACCCCTCAAATGTGAACTTATATATACATATACATATATATATATATATACACACACACAAATAAACCCCCCCTAAACTTTAAGCTATTTACAGATAAATAATGAACAAACCTTATTAATTTGGTAGTATGATAGTTATCAATACAAGTTATTGTTTATTATCATGCAACAAACAAACATAGTCACTAATTCATACTCCCTCTGGTCCTTATTATAAGACACAAATTAACAAGTTTATTTGGTCCTTTTTATAAGGCACTTACTTGTTCCCAATGAACATTAATTATTTGTTTCCATCTCTGTCCATAATTAATGAAGGTAGTGTGTGAGAGTAATAATTAATATAATATTAGAGTCTAGTGTAATTAGTAGGGGTAATATTGAAAGTTACCTAAATTGTAGGTAACTTTATTGACTTTAACTATTTTTATTGGTTTGTGAGAAAAGTTAGTTGGTGCCTTATAGTAAGGACCGGAGGGAGTAATTAAAAGTAAACTATTGTTCTAGTGAATATCGAAAATATAATTTGAATTCCATGCATCTAATGTATACAAGTGGGGTATATATACAAGAGAGAGGCCTTAGAGTTAATAGGCTCATTATGACAATTGATTTCTAATAATCCCTAATCCTTGATTCTTTGCGATACTAATATTTCCTAACACTCCCCCTTAAGTTGGAATGTAAATGTTAATCAAGCCTAACTTGTTATAAAGAAAGTCAACCCGAGTCCCATTTAAGACCTTAGTCAGAAGGTCGTCCAATTGGTCACTCAATCGCACATGCCCCATAGAAATAAAGTTCTCCTTGATCTTATCGTGTATAAAGTGACAGTCAATCTGAATGTGTTTCGTATGTTCATGAAACACAAAGTTGGAGGCTATGCGTAGAACAACTTTATTATCACACCACAACTTTGCAGGCAATGATGTGCAAGACCAACCTCCTTCATTAACTACTAAATCCACACAATTTCCTATACTGATTGAGCCACGGCTCTATACTCAGCTTTTAACTCAACTGAGAAACTACATCCTGCTTCTTGCTCCTCCAAGATACTAAACTTCTACCCACAAACACGCAATATTCTGGGGTGGATTTTCTAGTAGCCTTTAACCCCGCATGATCTGCATCACAACCACACTCAATCTTGATTCGTAGAGTATACCACGACCTGGTGAACCCTTCAAGTAATGTAAGACCTGTTCCAAAGCTTTCCACTGAGCAACGGCTGGTGCTGTCATGAATTGACTAAGCACACTAACTGGAAAAGTTATGTAACACCCCGGATTATTATTATTAATAATGATGATGATGATGATGATAATAATATAGTAATAATAAAATTTAATAATAATAATAACAACAATAATATAGTAAATAAAGATTTAGAATTTAATAATATTTGCATTTTTTTATAATTTATTAATTGGCAATAATTAAAGAGCCCAGCTCATAGCTAAATCTTAAATTTTAATTATAAACTTAGGTCTAGCCATCTAAACCTAGCAAACACTCGATACTTTTATTCTCCGCTACTTTTTCTTCTCAAATCCTCTTTTCGTACTCTCATCAAATTATTTTTCGAGGAGGCTAGCAAAAACGAGACCAATTAATCCTAATCCCACGAGTCTTAGGCTAATTTAATATGAATCTTGATAGGTAATTATGATCCTAAATATATCATATGTGTTTGTTATACATGAAATATATTATATGTAATCTTAATCCCCATGAATTTTAGGTTAATTTTATACGAATCCTGATAGGTTATCCTGATCCTAGGTTATAGAAATCAATTGTTGTTTGATTTCCATACTTATATATATATATATATATATATATATATATATATATATATATATATATATATATATATATATATATAATGTGTGTAATTGCTTTTGCTTCAATTCGCGTGATTAACTTTTGAAAAAGAAACCACTTAATGTTTCATGTGAATATGCCTGTGCGTATATTATATTGTTTGATTTCCATTGATTATATATGTACATTGATCTCCCTTGGTTTTCATGAATTGATTACCCATTGAATATATATATATATATATATATATATATATGCATATTGATTGCATGACTTGAACATACCTGTACGTTTTTTTTTAATACGTCTCATGCCTTTTCATGATTGAAATCCTATATATGCTTTTCATGTGCACCTATACGTTTTTCCTCTGGGTCCGTCGTTTTTTTTTTTTTTTGTGTAATTGAAGTATATGTGCCCTTCATTAAAAATAAATGTAAATATAAATATGTCTATAAAATAATTTAATCGTGGGAGGATAGCTTTGGGATGGTACCTCTCAAAGTGATGAACATAATTAGGCTTCATGTCTCTGATATATATATATATATATATATTATGTGAACCGATAGTATCTGTTCTTTCCAAAGTGGTGTCTGGCAGGTTTTTGGGACACTGGTAGCAACTTTAGAAAGAGGTGTGCACACTAGGAAGAAATGTTTATAGCCAAATTTGATGATTTGTGACTGGCAGGTTTCTGGGTCACATGGTAGACTGACAGGATATCCGGGTCTACCATGGTTCTCTTCCCACTAATTAAATTGAATAAAGAATAATAAAATTATTTTCTTGGATATATGTTTGTATGTATGTGTGTGTGTGTGTATATATATATGGATGATATTTTTATTATGTAAATGTTTTGTTTTCTCTACATTATCTTTGTTTTATTAGATTAACAACTTTGCTGATTATTTTTGTGTTCATGGGTTGCGATGATCCTTCGGGGGAGCAGAGTTTCAGTGAAGCAGGTGCTAAGAGTTGGGGCTAGCAATGAGAAGTAAGGAAGCATCTTCATCTAATTCTGTTTTATTTTATCTTATTTTGTTCAGAATAAAACACATTTCTGATTAAGTTTGGATTTACGTTATTGTAATAAGTAGCTTTGTACTTGTCCTAGTACAAATATGGTAATAACACTCCCCAAGTTGTTTATTTCGAAATTCAGTAATTTTATTAGAATTTTATGCTATGATAATTGTTAGAAATTGGGGGTGTTACAAGTTACATCAGGGCGATTCAACGTGAGATAGTTCAATTTCTTAATCAGTCTATAATATCTCTCAAGATACGCAAATGGTTTGATTTTCTTCAGATTCTCACATCCTTAGGTAGCTCGTCAAATGGTACACTGTCATCAATATCTAGGAAAGGGTTAGGAATCATGGGAAAGCTGCTTGGTGTTGCTCCAAGTTTCTCGGTTTGCTTAGTAGATCAAAAACATATTTCCTCTATGTCAAGAGGATGCCCTTCTTGCTTTTCATAACCTCTATCCTAAGAAAGTATTTTAGCGGACCCAAATCTTTTGTTTGAAAATGAGAATTAAGAAAGGCCTTGAGTGATGAGATGCCCAAAGTATCGCTATCCATAATAACAATGTCATCAACATATACCACTAAGAGAATCATGCCGGCATCTATTCGTTGATATTGATTTAGACCAAACTTTTGTTGGAAATTATGCCCTAGGGGCAAGTCATTGTACCTTAGATATTTATGCTATTTAAGGTATTCTCTTTAAGTTATCATTTTTGTTCGCATGCTCGTTTTGATAACTGCATCCCTGGGTATATCTTATTGATTATCCTAAATGTCCCTAGTCATTCATCTACGCGGAAGCGAAGATGAAACAAGACCAGTATGACTTTGATGAGGTATGGAGATACAAATCAAAGTCATAGGCACTTGTAAGAGTACAAGGTGCTAGATCGACCCACTACGAGAAATCTGTAAGTGGAGCTAAATACCCAAGAGGGGGGTGAATTGGGTATTCTTAAAATTTTCAGCAAATGCTCTGTTTTGAAACACTAAAAATAGAGATGAACAGAGTAAGGGAAAGAATAGCTGGACACAGAAAATTTATACTGGTTCGGTCCTAACAACACCTACATCCAGTCCCCAGACTCTCTGGGATTTCCATTATATCAAAGATTACACACTCTGCACTCAAGAAGTAGTTCTCTCTCTAGAACTCACTCTCCCTTAGAAGTTGTAATCAATGAACTCTCAAATCACCAAGTCCCCTTGACTTGTGATTCTTTACAATAAATGATTTGCAGAAAGAAACTCTCTCTAAGAGCAGATATTGATAAACGCTTAAGCTCTTTGTATCAGAAGATACTACACAAGTGAAAACTAAAGAAAATAAATGTAGACTTAAATGCAATTCATTTTTAGTTGTTGTTATTGTTGTGAAGACTTGAATGCAACTCTATTTATACTTAGGAAGCATTAAATGACCGTTGCATCTTCAATATAACGGTTGGAAGAAGTCTACAGAGGTTAGCAAGTGGTTTAAGCCTTTTTCTCTCTCTAATCTTCACTTAATCCAACTGTCCAAGTGTTCAGAGTTGACTTGCTCTAGATTAATCCGTTGGAGAAGTAGTTGCTTGTTGTAGAAATCATTCTTAAATGCTTTGTAACCGTGTGCAAATGGATTAGCCAAAAAGGTGCAACTTTCTGGACATAACATTTAATGTTCTGAACTGCTTTTTGCTTTTTGCCTTAACCCTTCAATAAACATTCTTTAAATCATCTGAAATTCACTAACAAAGTCATTAAACATAGCTAGTAATATCAGAGAATAATATTGGTGAGTATTCAAATCAAACAAGAATGTTTTTCCAAAATCATCAGATTTGAATTTTTGAATCAGCGCTGTGAACTCGAGTTTAGTTCACGTGAACTCGAGTTTGGAGCTTCAGTTTGTAAAAGCGTTTCAGGTTTAAAACATATAAACTGGAGGTTTGAGATCAAAACCTGAGGTTCTCAACTCATTGAAAAGTCACATTGGTCTTGGGTTGATTTGAACTCGAGTTTGCAAATATGAACTCGAGGTTCCTTCTTCCAAAGAGGAATGTTGCGATTTTGAGTTCTGGAGAGTTTATGACTAAGAGGCAAACTCAAGTCTATTAGTGACAGGCTCGAGTTTGACACTGTTTAAGATAAAACTTAGTTTTAGCTTTCAAAAGGCAAACCTGAGGTTTCTAGTGCAAACTCTAGAGTTTTCTCAAGTTGAAAAGTCCTTTACTCTCTGTAAGGTTTAAACTCGAGTTTGCAATGTTAGGCTCGGGTTTGACACTGTTCAAGTCAAAACTTAGTTATAGCTTTTAAAACGCAAACCGGAGGTTTCCAGGCTAAACTCTAGAGTTTTCTCAAGTTGAAAAATTCTTTACTCTCTGTAAGATTTGAACTCGAGTTTGCAATGTTAGGCTCGAGTTTGTTCAACTTAGAAAAACTCTAAATGTTTTTGACCTGAAGTAAACTGGAAGTTTATGAAATGAGTCTCAAGTTTGCTTTGGTTGAAAAACCTTGAAAGCTCTCTGCCAAGTGTAAACTCGAGTTTGCAATGATGAACTCGAGTTTACATGTTTTGTAAACTCTTAGGATTTTTCAAATTGGAAAACTTTACTCTGAATGAAACAATGTAGAGTTTGTGAAAATCTCTTAATTTGAAAAATTCTTCTCGCTAGAGATGAACTCGAGTTTGTTATAACAGGCTCGAGTTTATAAGTTATGTAACTTATGAAAGATTTTCTCTGGAGGCTGCAAACTTGAGGTTTGAAGGAAGAGGTGTCAAGTTTAAAAAAGCTTTTCAAGTCAAGAACCTCTCTGCCATTGGTAAACTCGAGGTTGCAATTGTAACCTCAAGTTCACACAAGGTTTTTGAAAACTTTGGAAAACTCTTAAGTTCAAACTTTTAGTTCAGTCTCGAGTTTGAGGATTAAACTGGCGAGTTTACACCCTCTGTCAAAGGCGAACTCGAGGTTGCACATAATAGGCTCGAGTTTGTCGCAGACAGAGTGTTTTTGTTTGAAATTGACAAGTTTTAAATCACTCTAATCTTGATCACAAACATCTCCACATTGTTTACAATTGCTGGTAATCATCAAAACACATAGGGAACTAACAAAATTTGCTTGGATTAAGTCATAAGCTTATCTCATGTATAACTGCATCACAACGCCCTGTGACCTGAGATCATCATGGATTCCTACACGTTGAGTCACTGATATTTGACCGAGTCAAAAGTCACCTTTGACCGGGTGATGATAAAGGCTTGGATCGGGATCAGTGGTTTTCATGCGAAGGAATGTGAATGGTCAAGATGGACTTTGTCCCTCACATTTGTAGAGAGATAATACTGGGCCCCTCGATGAGTGAGTCTAAGAAATGTATGGCCATACTGTGATAGAAAAGAGTTTCCATTTCACTTATTAGACTACTCGAGAATCCATGCCTCATCCTTGACCAAATTATCGTGTGACAAAAGGGACGTGACATGGTTGTACGATAGGTAGTATCGTGTCATCGATCCCCATGTGAATTGGGTAGTCGCAATGTCTTGCTAGAGGTCGCTTGCGATTTGTGGGCTGGTACAGTATTGGCCCACTACCAATCTCATATGGGCCTGCAGGGTCGCACATAAGAATAACCCAATACGAGCAAAAGTGTCCAGGTTCATTGAATCTTAGATTAATCTGAGATTTAATGAATACTGAATTTAATCTAGGGTATATGTGTGTGTGTGTGTGTGTGTGTATTAAATTCGAAAATAATATAATAATATTATTTAATGGGGATTATAATATTATTATTATATAATATTTGTTTTGGATTTAATTTATTTGATAAATTAAATATCTAAAACAAATAGAGATATTGTATCTCATTTAATTTTCGAATAAAGATATCATTATCTATTTAATTTAAATTGAGATATTGTATCTCAGATTTAATTAAATAGATGGATATCGTTTCTCAGATTTAATTTATAGAGATAAATTAAATCAGAAGGCTTTTAAATTTGGATTAAATAAATAGATTCGATTAAATCTATCAGATAGATTTAATTAATATATATTTTTAATTTAGATTCAAAATTCGAATTTCAGATTTGGTTTTTAATACGGATTAAATAAATATTATTAGTTTAGATCTATCAGATAGATTTAATTAATATATTTTAATCCAGACCTAAAAATTGAATTTAAAAATTAATGATGATTAATTTTGCATTAAATGTGCCAATCGGGTTTGGAAAACCTACGGGGGTTTTTTTTTTAGTCGAGCGTATTCTGAAAAAGCCGCGAGAAAACCCTAGAGTGAAATTTAGAGAGACGCAAAAATTCTAAAGGCGTTAGCACACTACCGCGATCGTGTTCGGGATTATTCGTGTGAATACCGGTAGAGGAGGACGATTCATAGAGTCGGCTTCTACTGATCGAGAAGGTAGCCCACCTGATTAAAGAGAAGGAGATGCGGACTGTTTCAGCGCGTAGGTAAAATTCGGTTCCTTGGCCTTGATTTAAACGCACCTGAGTGATCCTCGGGACGAGATTCGTAAGAAATTTTAATCCGCTGCGTGTACGGATCCCAATAACTTTTTAACCATAGAGCTAAACCTGTCAAACCAAGCACGAGGGCTCTGCTTGGCATACCTTCCTATACTCCCCCTGAGCAACAAAACCATATGGTTCTCCATGTAAACTTCCTCAAGAAGATCACAATTGAAGAATGCATTCTTAACATCCAACAAATGAAGATCCCAATCACAATTGGCTGCCATAGAGATGAAGAGGCGAATAGAAGACAATTTTTCCATAGGGGAGAAAGTTTCCAAATAGTCAAAACCATAGATCTGAGCATATCCCTTGGCAACCAATCGAGCTTTCATACGTTCCAATGTGTCATAAGCTTTTGTTTTTACCATGAACACCCACTTACACCCAATACCCTTCTTTCTAGGAGGTAAATCAACGAGAGTCCAGGCACCTGCCTTATCAAGGGACATAATTTCTTCTTCTATTGTAGCATGCCAACCGGGATGGGCCAAGGCTTGGTGGAGAGAAGTGGAAACAATGATAAAGTCTAAGGATGCTATGAAGGAGGAGGATAAAGGAGACAAATGGTAATATAAAACAAAGGAAGAGGTAGGATAGGTGCAAGGACATTTACCTTCGCGTAAGGCAATGGGCGAGTCAATAGAAGTATCAATAGTAGAGGCACTAGTTTTGGGTCACAAGCAGGAGTAGAAGTATCAAGCACTGTTTTGGGTCACAAGCAGGAGTAAAAGTATCAAGCACTGGGTTTGGTTTAAAGGCAGGAGCGACAGTATCAAGTACTATTTCTGGGTCAAAGACAGGATTGGAAGGGATTAATTTGAATCAGACGCTGAAGTTGGCACTGGTGGGTCATGAACCTGATCAATTCCATTACTTGCCTTAGGACGTTTCCATAAACATGATGGATAGGTGATTTAGTAGGTGCTGGGTTAGATGCCTGCACTAGTGGTAACGAAATCTCATAGAACAATATATCATCAAGACCTTCTGAGGTGTCAGGGAATGTAGATGGATTAGAGATAGGAAAGAACGAGGTCGACTCATGGAAGATAACATATGTAGACACAAGATAACATTAAAGAGTGGGAGAATAACACCGATAACCCTTTTGAACCCTAGATTACCCAAGGAAGACACACTTAAATGACTTTGGATCAAGTTTGGTAACAGAAGGCTGAACATTGCGAACAAAATAAACACAACCAAAGATTTTGGGGTCAACAAGATGTTGGAAATTGTGCCCTAATGGAAAATCATTCACTTTAAAAGTTATTGTTACTTAAAGTATTTCTCCATTTTGTTATCATATCATTTGCATGTTTATTATGATAACTGTATCCTTGGATGTATCATAAAGATTGTCCTAAATGTCCCTGGTCGGTCATCTATGCGAGAGCAAAGATGAATAAGACCAGTATGACTTTGATAAGGTATGGAGATACGAATCAAAGTCATTGGCACTTGTAAGAGTACAAGGTGCTGGACCGAACCACTATGAGAAAGCTGCATGGATTAAGTCATAAGTTTATCTCATGTATAACCATGTCACAATGCCTTTTGACCTGAGACCATTATGGATTCCTACATGAGAGTCGCTAATCTTTGACCTAGTCACAAGTCACCTTTGACCGAGTGATGATAAAGGTTTCGATTGGGATGCGTGGTTTTCATGCAGAGGAATGTGAATGGTCAAGATGAGATTTGTCCCTCACATTTGTATAGAGATATTACTGGGCCCCTCAATGAGTGAGTTTGAGAAATGTATGGCCATACTACGATGGAAAGAAGTTTTTATTTCAATTATTAGACTATTCAAAAAATAAAAAAAGTAATGGTCAAGAATAGGAGGAGGATGACACTACCCATGCTTCATCCTTGACCAAATTATCACGTGACAAAAGGGACTAGCATGGTTGTATGATAGGTTGCATCGTATCATCGATCCTCATATGAATTGGGTAGTCGTAATGTCTTGCTAGAGGCCGCTTGCGACTTGTGGGCTAGTACAGTATTGGCCCACTGTCAATCTCATGTGGGCCTATAGGGTTGCACATAAGAATAGTTCAACACAGGCAATAATGTCCAGATTCATTGAATCTTAGATATGTCTAAGATTTGATGAATACAATGTTTAATCTAGAATATATATATATATATATATATATATATATATATATATATATATATATATATATATAACTTTGAAAATAATAATAATATTATAGATAATAATAACTGAAACAAATAGAGATATCATATTTCAGATTTAATTTTCGAAGAAAGATATCGTATCTCAGATTTAATTTAAATTGAGATATTGTATCTCAAATTTAATTAAATAGATAGATATCATATCTCAGATTTAATTTATAAAGAAAAATTAAATTAGATGGCTTTTAATTTGGATTAAATAAATAGATTAGATTAGATCTGTTAGACAGATTTAATTAATATTATTTTAATCCAAATTCAAATTTCAAAATCAATTAAGATTTTTTTCTTTTGATATAGCCAGTGGAGGGGGGGGAGGCAGGGCTCAAATCCTGGATAAGGGGGAAGGCCAACTCCTAAGGCTGGCCCTAGTGCCATTGCGCTACGAGGCGCTTGGCAAAATCAATGAAGATTAATTTTGAATATTTTAATACGACCCATTAGGGTTTAAAAGAATCCTATAAGATAATAATCAAGTTGTATTAAAATAAGAGCAAGCCGCGAAAAGGGAAAAAAAAACCTAGAGAAGAGACACAAAAAGCTAAAGGCGCTAGCGCGTTGCCGTCTGTGTTGGAGTTCTATTCCGTGTGGATACTGGTAGAGGGAGTTGATTCGCTCGGTCGGCTCCTGGTGATCGTATCAAACAAGATGCACACGAATACAAAAGGTACAGTTCTGACTACCCTAGTTTAAATGTTGTTGATAGATACTCCTATGGGATTCGTAATTTATTGGATAAATTTCTTCCACTTCGTGTACAAATTCCAACAGAGGAAAAATGGGTTGGAAGGAAACAAGGTTGTGTAGGAAGTGGTTCCACTGAGAATAGGAGAGGGCATACGATTAATAAAGAAACACGTAGTGGATACAATATCAGCCTAAAAAGGTTTTGGAACGTGCATTTGAAACATGAGAGTCCGGTCAACTTCTCATAAGTGCTGGTTCTTTCTTTCTAAGGTTAAATACCTAATTTGCCACGGAAGTTTTGCTAAGGGAGCGCCCAACATCCGGAAGTATTTTGGGTATCATTTTTACCCTGGAAGTTTACAAATTGGAGCAAATATGCCCTAAAAGTTTTTTTTAGGAGCAAATTTGCCCCGGAAGTTTACAAAAATCAGATTTTAAAATCAACCACCAATATTGGAAAAAATCTTCTTCACCTATTTTTCAAAAATCTTCAAAGTTATATTATCCAAGGGCCAGTCCCTTAGATATTTTAACTGAAGAACGCCAAGATCAAACTTTCAAATCTTTCAACTCTAACAACATTTATGAATGGAACATAGATGGACAGAGTGAATCAAACATTCTTCAAATTCTTCAGCAAATGACCATGGTAAGCACTGCTTATCAAACAACAAGTGATTATTCAGATACAGAGATAACTAATCTTTTAGTTTTCGGATTTACTGGACAACTTAAAGGTTGGTGGGATTATTATCTGTCATCTGATGAAAAATCAAACATTATTTCTTCAGTTAAGACTGAACCTGATGGAACTCCTATTCTTCACAATGGTGAGCCCATACCAAATTCTGTTAATACTCTTACTTTTTCAATTATCAAACATTTTGTTGGCGATCCGAACATCTGGAGAGACCGCTCTTCTAAACTTCTTTCTAACATCCGATGTCGGACATTGTCTGATTTCAGATGGTATAAAGATACCTTCCTATCTAGGGTACTTCAAAGGGATGATGCCAATCAAGGTTTTTGGAAAGAAAAGTTTATAGCTGGATTACCAAAATCTTTTGGTGATAAAGTTAGAGACAAACTTAGACATCACTATGAAGGCAGCATACCTTATGAAAACCTAACATATGGAGAGTTAATCTCTCATGTTCAGAAAACAGGTTTGAAAATATGTCAAGATGATGGAATAAGACATCAACTTGCCAAAGAAAAGAGTATAAACAGGAAAGAATTGGGATCATTTTGTGAGCAATTTGGTCTTCTAGCCTGTAAGAAACCCAGGTCAAAATCTCACAAAACTCCTCGTTTTAACCCATCTTTTTCCAAAAATAAACGTTTTACTAACAAGCGTCTTTACCAAAAAAATGATTTTCAAAATCCTCCAAGAAAATACAAAAAGAATTTTCGTTCTAAACCAAAAAATGATTTTTCCAAACATCCTCCAAAAAATGATCAAGTAACTTGTTTCAGATGTGGCAAGCCTGGCCATATTTCTAAATATTGTCGCCTTTCCAGAAAAATCAGAAATATTCAGATTGAGGAACCCCTCCTTCAGCAAATAAACAATCTTCTGATTGAATCCTCATCTGAGTCTGAAGAAGATTATTCCACTTCTGGAGAAATAAACCAAATCCAGGATGATGATCTTTATTCGACATCTTCTGATGATTCTTCTCCTCCTCAAATAAATGTCATTACTAAGGAACAAGATTTGCTTCTAGACGTCATAAGCAAACTTCCTGAATCTGATAGGGGTATGTATCTTTCAAAATTCAAAGATATTATTACCCAAACTCCATCTCCATCCTCTTCCAAACTTTCAGTCTTTCATAACAAGTATGACTTGACTAAAACTTTGGAAAGATTCAAACATTCTGTCAAACCTGTCACTATTCCAAGATCTTCAATCTGAGATATGCAAACTTAAGGTTGAAGTTCAAGCTCTCAAATCAAGTCGAGATACACATGAATTGATTTTATTGCAAATTCAAGGGCTTCTTTCTTCAGCTCAAAATCCTTCTGACGAGAATATTGATCAAGTTTTACAAAATGAAACTGAGGGAGATAATCCTGAACAAGAAATACCTTTTTTGAATGTAATTTCAAGAATTTTCCTCCAGAAGTTCTATATACAAGCAAAAATCATTATCAATAATGATTTCGTTATAGAACAATCCGTACTATTTGATACTGGAGCTCAAGCCAACTGTATTTTAGAAGGTTTGGTTCCCACCAAATATTTCACAAAGACAACAGAGAGATACAGTTCTGTTAATAGATCTCTATGTTCTGTTCAGTACAAACTTTCTGATGTCGTTGTGCAAAATGAAGGATTGCAAATAAGAACTCCATTTAGTCTTATGAAAGATATGGGAACACAAATCATCATTGGAGCACCATTTGCAACACAATTGATTCCTTGTAAATTAGAACATGATGGCATTTCAAACAACATTTGGGAAAAATTATTTTCTTTCCTTTTACTGAACAACCCAAATTTAGGGATTTAAACCCTCTTTTCTTTAAACAAAACCAGATCAATTTTCTCCAGGATGAAATCTCTTTCAAAAGCTTCGTTTAGAGGTTTATAATTGGGTACTGAATCCATTGCAAAGCTTCGTTTAGAGGTTTATAATTGATGACAAGCCTTGGCATTCCACGCTCAATTTTCTCCAGGATGAAATCTCTTTCAAAAGGATTGAACAACAGCTCCAACAGCCAATTGTCCAGCAAAGGATCCAATCCTGTTTGGATAAAATTCATCAAACTGTCTGTGCTGATTTGCCCAATGCCTTCTGGAATAGAAAACAACATTCTGTTGATCTTCCCTATGAGCCAAATTTCTCTAAAAACCGGATTCCTACAAAAGCAAGACCCATTCAGATGTCTCAGGAACTTCTTGAAACTTGTAAAAAAGAAATTCAAGATCTTCTTGACAAAAAACTCATTCGTCCGAGTCGTAGCTGGTGGTCTTGTGCTGCTTTCTACGTTAACAAAAATGCAGAAATTGAGCGTGGAATGCCAAGGCTTGTCATCAATTATAAACCTCTAAACGAAGCTTTGCAATGGATTCAGTACCCAATTATAAACCTCTAAACGAAGCTTTTGAAAGAGATTTCATCCTGGAGAAAATTGATCTGGTTTTGTTTAAAGAAAAGAGGGTTTAAATCCCTAAATTTGGGTTGTTCAGTAAAAGGAAAGAAAATAATTTTTCCCAAATGTTGTTTGAAATGCCATCACGTTCTAATTTACAAGGAATCAATTGTGTTGCAAATGGTGCTCCAATGATGATTTGTGTTCCCATATCTTTCATAAGAATAAATGGAGTTCTTATTTGCAATCCTTCATTTTGCACAACGACATCAGAAAGTTTGTACTGAACAGAACATAGAGATCTATTAACAGAACTGTATCTCTCTGTTGTCTTTGTGAAATATTTGGTGGGAACCAAACCTTCTAAAATACAGTTGGCTTGAGCTCCAGTATCAAATAGTACGGATTGTTCTATAACGAAATCATTATTGATAATGATTTTTGCTTGTATATAGAACTTTTGGAGGAAAATTCTTGAAATTACATTCAAAAAAGGTATTTCTTGTTCAGGATTATCTCCCTCAGTTTCATTTTGTAAAACTTGATCAATATTCTCGTCAGAAGGATTTTGAGCTGAAGAAAGAAGCCCTTGAATTTGCAATAAAATCAATTCATGTGTATCTCGACTTGATTTGAGAGCTTGAACTTCAACCTTAAGTTTGCATATCTCAGATTGAAGATCTTGGAATAGTGACAGGTTTGACAGAATGTTTGAATCTTTCCAAAGTTTTAGTCAAGTCATACTTGTTATGAAAGACTGAAAGTTTGGAAGAGGATGGAGATGGAGTTTGGGTAATAATATCTTTGAATTTTGAAAGATACATACCCCTATCAGATTCAGGAAGTTTGCTTATGACGTCTAGAAGCAAATCTTGTTCCTTAGTAATGACATTTATTTGAGGAGGAGAAGAATCATCAGAAGATGTCGAATAAAGATCATCATCCTGGATTTGGTTTATTTCTCCAGAAGTGGAATAATCTTCTTCAGACTCAGATGAGGATTCAATCAGAAGATTGTTTATTTGCTGAAGGAGGGGTTCCTCAATCTGAATATTTCTGATTTTTCTGGAAAGGCGACAATATTTAGAAATATGGCCAGGCTTGCCACATCTGAAACAAGTTACTTGATCATTTTTTGGAGGATGTTTGGAAAAATCATTTTTTGGTTTAGAACGAAAATTCTTTTTGTATTTTCTTGGAGGATTTTGAAAATCATTTTTTTGGTAAAGACGCTTGTTAGTAAAACGTTTATTTTTGGAAAAAGATGGGTTAAAACGAGGAGTTTTGTGAGATTTTGACCTGGGTTTCTTACAGGCTAGAAGACCAAATTGCTCACAAAATGATCCCAATTCTTTCCTGTTTATACTCTTTTCTTTGGCAAGTTGATGTTTTATTCCATCATCTTGACATATTTTCAAACCTGTTTTCTGAACATGAGAGATTAACTCTCCATATGTTAGGTTTTCATAAGGTATGCTGCCTTCATAGTGATGTCTAAGTTTGTCTCTAACTTTATCACCAAAAGATTTTGGTAATCCAGCTATAAACTTTTCTTTCCAAAAACCTTGATTGGCATCATCCCTTTGAAGTACCCTAGATAGGAAGGTATCTTTATACCATCTGAAATCAGACAATGTCCGACATCGGATGTTAGAAAGAAGTTCAGAAGAGCGGTCTCTCCAGATGTTCGGATCGCCAACAAAATGTTTGATAATTGAAAAAGTAAGAGTATTAACAGAATCTGGTATGGGCTCACCATTGTGAAGAATAGGAGTTCCATCAGGTTCAGTCTTAACTGAAGAAATAATGTTTGATTTTTCATCAGATGACAGATAATAATCCCACCAACCTTTAAGTTGTCCAGTAAATCCAGAAACTAAAAGATTAGTTATCTCTGTATCTGAATAATCACTTGTTGTTTGATAAGCAGTGCTTACCATGGTCATTTGCTGAAGAATTTGAAGAATGTTTGATTCACTTTGTCCATCTATGTTCCATTCATAAATGTTGTTAGAGTTGAAAGATTTGAAAGTTTGATCTTGGTGTTCTTCAGTTAAAATATCTAAGGGACTGGCCCTTGGATAATATAACTTTGAAGATTTTTGAAAAATAGGTGAAGAAGATTTTTTCCAATATTGGTGGTTGATTTTAAAATCTGATTTTGAAGATTCAGTATCAGAAATTTTCTCAAAATTCATAACTTCTTTATCAGAAGAAGAAGCAGAGGGAGTATCAGGAACAACTCTTTGTTTTAGTTGAGTAAGGGGAGTTTGAAGATCAGTAGTAACTTGATTTTGATGTTGCAAACTTTGGCCGATTTGCTTCATGAGATTTGTGGCATTATTTTTCTTTTGCAAACTTGCCTTAATTCTTGGATCGAGTTGGAAAGGTTTGAACAAAGGTTTGATTATAGATGGGGATTGAATTGTAGAAGAAGGAGAAATTTGTTGAGAAGGGGTTTTGACAATATGATCTCCAATAATTTGAAGATACTGATTTGTGTAATTGTTTTGTTCTATAAGATTTTTGATATCTTTTGGACAAATAGGGTCTTCAGAGTTTCTAGTTTTGAAAGGAGAGGCTATAGGAGGGTTTTGTCTACTATCTACAATGCCAGGAATTTGGTATGACCTTTTTGGAGGAACTTCTGAAGAAATAGTTTGTCCTTCAGATGTTTTCCATTCTCTTTTGGTCATATTTATTGTTTGGCCAAATGGATATTCTATTTCTTCTTGTAAAGCATAAGCTTCAAACCAAGCAAAAAATGGAATATTCACTTCATACTTTTCAAGGAAACTGTAGAACTTTTCTTGGATCTGCTTTCGCATTAATCCTTTAAAATGTTCTAAAAACCAGTTCCTTTGCAAAGTATTTGATTCTGAGTAAAATTCCTTTTGCAAACTTTCTTTATCAATTTGAAATTGTTGTTCAAGAAAACCAATAGTTGGAGGTTCACCTAAATCCGTATAAGACAAAGAATCAACCGAATTTTGGTCATCCTCCCTTTGGTAGTTTGCATGAGAAATTGTTTCCGAATTATCAATTCCTTGCATTGAGATGTTGGAAGGTAGATCAGAAGATGGTTGTTCATCCCCTGGCCGTGGTGGAGGATTATATTGTGGAGGAGGTTGTTGCTGAGGTGGTGGAGGTAAAGGAGTATTATTAGCTTGTGGTGGTGGAGGTAAATGAATAATCGAAGGAAGGGATCATTCTGAAAAACTGGAATTCCTTGGTAATTTAGAATTTGCAGATCTGAAATCTTCATATTTTGAAGACATGGATGAAGTAGAACTTAATTCGCATTGATTGTAAAGCTGCAAAAGATGTTTTACAAAAAGATGTTAAAAACCTTGCATCAAAACAGATTTTTGCCCGGTGGCAGGCGATTTTAAGTGTTTTTTATTTTGATATTGAATTTATCAAAGGCACTTCTAATTCTCTTCCTGATTTCCTTACCCGTGAGTTTTTACAGGGTAGAGAGAGTACTAACCCAAAACCAATTTCCTTCTCTCCAGACAATGCCAAGAAAGAAAAAACCCGGTGAAGATTCAAAAAATAAACAAATCCTCCAAGAGGACGATAAACAGAGCATCTATTAAGATGCACAAAGCCCCGTCTCCGAAGCAGATTTGGAGGAGATAATTAAACAATTGTTACAGCAACAAGCAGCTCCCCAAACACAAGGAGCATCAACCAGCCAGTCAGCAACAAAACTTCCGGGGCAAAATGATATCAATCCAACGGTTAAGATCAACTGATGGGCAAAATTGCTATGTTTGTAAACTTTCGGGGCAAAAATGATACCCAAAATACTTCCGGGTGCTGGGTGCTCCTTCAGCAAAACTTCCGTGGCAAATTAGGTCTTTAACCCTTCTTTCTGCAACACTATTTTGAGCAGATGTATCCGCACATGAGGAATGATGAATCATACCATGCTGGAGCATATAGTTTTGAAATTGAGCAAAAAAATATTCCTTAGCCTTGTCACTCTATAGGTTTTTACAGAGACACCAGACTGGATTTTGATTTTAGCATAGAAATAGGAAAAGTGAGAAAACAACTTAGAATGAGTTTTCATTAAATAGACAAAAGTAACAAAGTACCTAAAACTAGGCTTGGACTCGACATGACTTGGACCCCAAACATCAGAATGGACTAAATCAAAAGGACATGCAGCCCGTTTATTGACTCGATATGCTAAATGAACACGTTGATGTTTAGTAAATTGACATGACTCATGTTTTAAAGATGACAACTGATGGAACTGAGGATACATCTTCTTCAAGGAAGATAAATGCAAATGACAATGAATATCAAAAAGGGACGAACCACCAAAGCAAGAAACCGAACACGATACTTGATTGTCAAGGAAGTAATGACAACCAGATTCATAGCCCCTACCAATAACTTGCTTCGTCGTGAGATCCTGAATCAAACAATGGTTAAGAAAGAGTGTGATACAACAACTTAATTGTTGAATAAGCTTACTAGTAGACAAAAGGTTAAATGCAAGGTCAGGGACATTAAGGATAAAGGATAAGGAAACAGGTGGAGTAGGTTGGATAGTGCCAGATCTAAGAACACTAGAATAAGATCCATTAGAAATTGTTATACTAGAGGGAGTGGCATAAGGCGCATATAAGGAGAACAAATAATGGTTACATTTCATATGATTAGTGGCACTGGAATTGATAATCCACTTCGAGGAAGAAGTGGCAAGACTTAAAGCAATATTACTTGTAGCAAGAGCAATTGAAGAACTAAACATAGATGTGATGAGTATATATTTTATGATTAAATAGGTGTATATTTTATGAGATTTAATTGGAATTATTGCTATTATATACCTATTTAATTATCTTTTATGAACGTTTCCATAATTGCATGAAACTTGGGATCAAAGAATAAATCAACATAAAATCTACCCATATCCTATTTTTATTATGCAGGAAATATTAGCTGATTTGGAATGAAGTAGAAAAGGCAATAAGAGGATATGCAATCAGTCAAATTCAGTAGTCTCACGCAAGAAAAATAGAAACAAAATCAATTGTGTGATCTGATGGAGTAAATACAAGATATGAGATATCTTTGTAATAAGAAAAGAAGAATCAATGACCCAAGATCTAAATTATTATAAATAGGGGGCAGAGACAAGAAAGAGGATCACGGAAGAAAAGAAGAGGAGCAGAAAGATCGGGAGGCACAGAACGATAAGGAACGAAGGAGCAGAGGAGTAGAGGCTGAGCGTTTCAGTTCTCTTCTTCATCTCGACAGAAGGACGGAAGGATTGTGGAGGCGACAGAGAATCTTTCTTTCCTCTCTCTTCTTCTTCTTTGAACCTAAATTCTTATCTTTTTTGTTTTGAATTTGAATAAAGCCATGTGTGGCTAGTTGGTTTTGCAACCTAGAGAATCTATGAACTTGTTTGGGTTTTAGAAATTGTTCCCACTCATTAGTTTTGTTTAATTTTAATCAGTTTATTTAATCTTGTTTTTATTATTTATTGCTTAGTGATTGGCCACCGTTAAGCACGTTTTGGGGATTTAGGGTTGGACTTGAAAGAGGGAATCCTAAATTGACATTGGGAATAAATAATGTGGAATTAGGTTAAAATTTAATGTGAAGTTAGGTTTTAATCTAATTTGCGTCTAGGATAGACATATACCTAGAAGCTCTGCATAGTCAAATTAGAGTGAGCCCGATTTGAATTGCACCTTAATTAATTGTGTGAGACATTGCATAATTATTTGAGGTAGGTGTATAAGTGGACCGACAGGCACTTATAAACATTAATACTCTAGATTAGCTGATTAAATTAAGTCAAAGTTAATTTAGTGGGGATAAAATCTATGAATCAAATAAGGGATTAGTGACTCTAGGTTGTTCATTTGATTATTGTGGTAGTTTTCTTATTTTTATTTTAGTTTTAATTTCTTTTCTCTTCATTAAATTTAATTTGGTTTTCTCAACTTAAACGAAATTGTAAAATCAATGCTTAACTGAAATTGTGGGTACTAAGTCCTCGTGGGAACGATATCTTTCTTATCACTTTATTACTTGATACGGCTCGTGCACTTGTGGAGTTTTTAGGCTACAAAGTTTTTCCCTATCAAGTTTTTGGCGCCGTTGCCGGGGACTTGTGTACCACAATTGTCTTGGTTGGAATTGATTGAGCATTAGTAGTTTAAGTTTGAGATTGTAAATATTTTATTTTATTTTATTTAAAGAAAAAAATTTAAAAAAAATGGATTTCAATTGGCAATCAACTGGTCTTAATATTGAAAAGGAGATGAATTCTTTGTCTTCTGCACAAGATGAATTGATTGCTACTTTAAAGTCTTTGAATGAATATTGGCAACATAAAATGAGCATAAATGATGGTTGTATTCCATATGTTGATTCTTCTCAATATGTTTGCATGTCTTGTGTTTATTGTGGAGGGAATCATTCATTTGAGCATTGTTCATATAGTACAACTAGTCATTTTGTGAGAGATGATTTCACTAGGAACCAAGCTTGTTTTGATAACTCATTTTGTCCTAGTGAAGGTTTTGAGCAACAAAATTTTAGGGATCCACATGTTTATTATTCTCATGAAAATAATCTTCCTTGTTACTCTTATCCGTATGTTGAAGAACACACCATTGAGTACAGGGAAAAATCTAATTTGGAAATATTAGTTGAGGAGTATGGGGAAGCATTAGAGAAATCTAGTAGAGAGCAAAGGGAGATTCTCGCTAGCATTGGGGTAAGTGTGAGTCAAATTCTTTCTACCCTTGAGACTATGGTGCAAAATAATCCCTTAAACATGGGTACCACTTCTTATGATAATAATAATTCTTCTGATGAAGTTGAAGGTGTGGAATTGCTTGAGACAATGGATAATATAGAAAGTGATTGTGGGTTTGAAATTGAGTTAGATGAGAATAATGGATGTCTAGATGAGGTTCTGGCTGTGGAGCCTAAGGATTGTGATCCAATTGATGTAGATGTCCCAATTGTTGTTGTTCATGACCCTCCTCTTGAAGTATTGACTCTTATTGATGAGAGTCAAATTGATTTTATTGGATGCTCTAAATTCTTGGATGTGCCTATATTTATTTTCAAAGATATGCATGTTGTGCTTAATTTGAATTCAGTGATTGCTTGTAATCCAAGATTGTCTATGATTAAGGAAATACAAGTAATTAACTTGAATGATCAATTTTTGTGCGAGATACCTTGTTGTGTGAAAAGGAATGAAGACAAGGTAATTATGGTGTTTGATACTTATGATTAGTGGTTTGTTTTGAGAAGTCTAGTTGAAGACTATAAATTTAGTGCTTCTTGGGAGGCAACCCAAGGGTTTTGTTTGCATATTTTATTATTATTATTATTATTATTTCCTGTTGTTTTCTTTCTTTCAGTTTTATTCAAGTTTGAAGAAGAGCACTTCTTTTGTTGCTGCAAAGTCTTGCTTGAGCACTCTCTTCTCCCTAAAAATTTGAAATATCATGGGTGGTACTAGGGGAAGCACTCCACATCAGAGTCAGAGGACTAAACCAGGGGAGTACTAGTTCCTTTCCCTCTTTATTTTTTGCAACATTGAAGACAATGTTTGATTTAAGTGTGGGGGAGGGATATAATTTCTTTGGTTATGATATAATTTCTTTGAATTATGCTTGTCCTTATGCAATTGAAAAGATTTTTGTTAACTTGAGATTTTTGCATTGTTGAGGATTGATCTTAATTTTGAGCTTTCCCCATTTTAGAGAATATTATCAAATCAAAAATTAAAATAGAAAAAAAATATGTTTTAACCAAGTCTCTAAGCCTTGAGTTTTTTTTGCAATCTTGAGATGGACTATGAGAATAGAGATTAGTTTGTAATATGATTAACAGATTATTAGTTCAAGAATATTTTGCTACATGATTTCTTTAGAAAATTAGATGATGATCTTTGCTAACCAAGTAAAACTTTTGTGTAGGAAAATAACTCAAGAAAAATTTTAAAAAAAAGAAGAAAAAAAAAACAACTCCAATGACTTCTCTAGACTTTACTTAGTAACCGGGGGCACTTCATCACCAATGTTGGCACTCGCGTCAAACGGTAAAGTCAAAGAGGGTTATGAGTTGGGCTAAAAGCCTCTTGAGGTGCCTGTTGAAGTAACTGAGTAACCGGTGCTGCATCACCTATATGCAGGGTCGCGTCAAAAGGGGACCTACAACGGCTCAAGAAACAAAAAAAAAGGAAGGAGAAAAAAAAGGGCAAAATGAGTTATGAAAGTTGGAGCTTGATACCCAAGAGGGGGGTGAATTGGGTATCTTTAAAATTTTCGAAACTTGGTCTGTTTTTGAACACTTAAAACAGTGCAGAACAGAGGAGTAGGGAAAGGAAGCTTAACACAATGCAATTTATACTGGTTCGGTCCTTTCTTTGACCTACATCCAATCCCCAAGCCTCACTTGGGATTTTCAATCCACTAACTCAATGAAATTGATTACACACTCTGTACTAAGAGTTGTTCTCTCACTAGAACACACTCTCCCTTACAAGTTGCAATCAATACACCCCAACTACCAAGTCCCCTGACTTGTAGTTATCTCAATCAATAAATGATTTTACAGAAGAAACTCTCTCAAAGAGTAGATAGATGAACACTGAAGCACTAAGTATCAAAATGATACTATTACAAATGAAGGCTAATACACAATAAATGAACTTAGTAAATTTTCGCTCAGAGTTGGTGTATTCACTGGAGATGAAGTTAATGCTCTCTATTTATAGGTAGAGAACATTAAATGACCGTTGTAGGATGATTCCAACCGTTGGAAGTGATTTGCTCCAAGTTTGGTCATCTTCTCTCTCTAAAGATCTGCTAATCCAAGGCTTTATGTTGTCTGATGTGGCTTTCTGAGTTTCTACCCGTTGGAATTGACTTTACCTGATGTAGTAAGCTTCCTTTAACGTTCATTAGGAGTGCTCAGATGGATTAGCCGAAAGTAGGTGAGATTGTGCAGGTGCATTAAATGCACTGTTCACCTTTTTGCTTTTTCTCACAAATCTTCAATAATCTTGATCTGTGCTAACTGAAAAACACTCAACAAACTTGTTAAACATATCTGGGAACATGAGTGAATGATATATGAAATCAATTAGATCAAACAATAAGATATAGCAGATTTCATAAATTTGAAAATGCACCAACGATCACAAACCTTGAGGCTAGTTCATCCAACCTCGAGGTTTGCTTGAAGGTTTCAAGCAAATATAGTTTTTAAAACATCCAACCTCGAGGTTGCTATGTGAACCTCGAGGTTTCTCTTAAAAAGAAACCTTTTCAAAAATCTCAGAAGCTCACAAACCTTGAGGCTCCAAGAGTAACCTCGAGGTTTGAAGTTTGTTCAAAAATTTCATTTTTCACTGGAGCCCAATAACCTCGAGGTTGAAATTCCATACTCGAGGTTAGTTTCAAACCTTGCAAAAACAAGACTTTGATTTAAAGGGCTAACCTCGAGGTTTAAAATAGAGCCTCGAGGTTGATATGTCTTTGTAAAAATCAGTTGCTCTCTGTAAGTAGGAAAACTAGAGGTTGCAAAATGAAACTCGGGGTTAATGAATTTTCCTGTAAACTTGAGTTTCAAAATAAAGTGGCCAACCTCGAGGTTGAAATATGAACCTCGAAGTTTTCATATTTGATGAAAACCATGAACTCTCTGGATGGGTTAAAACTCGAGGTTTGCTTTTCATACTCGAGGTTACAAGTGTTAATGCAAAAACTTGGATTTTTCAAGAAGGCCAGAACCTCGAGGTTAACTTCCCAACCTCGAGGTTTCACATAGTTTTTGTGAAACCAAGTTTTGTAACATGAGACACTTGAATTTCAGAAGGCTTCTGTAAGGCCAAACCTCGAGGTTACAATACCAACCTCGAGGCTTGCTCTTAAACAGAGTTTTTGACACTTAAGAGCAAAACCTCTTTAATTGTTTGTAGTTGTTGGCAATCATCAAAACCATCGGAGAACTAACAAGTTATTTCCTACATGAGAATTCTTAATAAATTAAATGAAAAGCTTGGTTTGGTGGGGACATTTGAATTTTTCTGGAGAAATTAAGTAGCGTAATATTCTTTTACTAATCTTATGGTTGAACTTATTGCTTGCCGATCTTTTGATTATGGGACGTTAAGAGATTGTTACACTCTATTGGCTTAGTGACCTATTTTTATAAGACATTAACTTAAATAAGATTTGATGATATGATCCAAGTGTGGTGGTTTATTGCTCTTTGTTAAGGAATTTCATAGGCAATGTTCTTTTCAGATAATAAATTTTCTTTCTTTTGCTTGAGGACAAGCAAATGTTTAAGTGTGGGGGTGTTTAATGAGTATATATTTTATGATTAAATAGGTGTATATTTTATGAGATTTAATTGGAATTATTGATATTATATACCTATTTAATTATCTTTTATGAATGTTTCCATAATTGAATGAAACTTGGGATCAAAGAATAAATCGACATAAAATCTACTCATATCCTATTTTTATTGTGCAGGAAATATTAGCTGATTTGAAATGAAGTAGAAAAGGCAATAAGAAGATATGCAATCAGCCAAACTTAATGGCCCTCCGCAAGAAAATAGAAACAAAATCAATTGCTTGATCTAATGGAGTAAATTACAAGATATGAGATATCTTTGTAATAAGTAAAAGAGAATCAATGACCCAAGATCTAAATTATTATAAATAAGGAAGCAGAGACAAGCAAAAGGAGGACGGAGCAGAAAGATCGGGAGACGCAGAACGAGAAGGAAGGGACGAAGAAGCATAGGAGTAGAGGCTGAGCATTTCGATTCTCTTCATCATTTCCACGGAAGGACTGTGGAGGCGACGGAGAAATTTTCTTTCCTCTCTCTTCTTCTTCTTTGAACCTAAATTCTTTTCTTTTTGTTTATGGATTTGAATAAAGCCATGTGTGGCTAGTTGGTTTTGCAACCTAGAGAACCTATGAACTTGTTTGGGTTTTAGAGATTATTCCCACTTGTTAGTTTTGCTTAATTTTATTTCAATTTATTTAATCCTGTGTTCATTGTTATTGCTTATTGACTAATCACCATTGAGCATGTTTTGGCGATTTAGGGTTGGACTTGAAAGAGGGAATCTTAAATTGACCTTGGGATTAAATAATGTAGAATTAGATTTAAATTTAATTAACGTGAAGTTAGGTTTTAATCTAATTTGCGTCTAGGATAGACATATATCTAGAAGCTCCGCATAGTCAAATTAGAGTGAACCCGATTCGAATTACACCTTAATTAGTTGTGTGAGACATTACATAATTATTTGAGGTAGGTGTATAAGTGGACCGACAAGCACTTATAAACATTAATACTCTAGATTAGCTGATTAAATTTAGCCAAAGTTAATTTAGTGGGGATAAAATCTAGGAAACAAATAAGGGATTAGTGACTCTAGGTTGCTCGTTTGATTATTGTGGTATTTTTCTTATTTTTATTTTAGTTTTAATTTCTTTTTCTTAATTAAATTCAATTTGGTCTTCTCAACTTAAATGAAATTGTGAAATCAATGCTTAACTGAAGTTTGTGATACCAAGTCCTCGTGGGAACGATACTTTTCTTATCACTTTATTACTTGATATGGCTCGTGCACTTGCGGAGTTTTTTTAGGCTTTAAATTTTCCCCTATCAAGTTTTTGGCGCCGTTGCCAGGGATCGAACCCGGGTCACCCGCGTGACATGCGAGAATACTCACCACATCCCATGATCAAAAGATCGGCAAGCAATAAGTTCAACCATAAAATTAGTAAAAAAATATTATGCTACTTAATTTCTCCAGAAAAATTCAAATGCCCCCATCAAACCAAGCTTTTCATTTGATTTATTAAGAATTCTCAGGTAGGAAATAACTCATTTTGCCTTTTTTTTTCTTTCATTTTTTTTCTTTTTTTTTTAAAAAAATTCTTGAGCCGTTGTAGGTCCCCTTTTGACGCGACCCTGCACATGGGTGATGCAGAACCGGTTGAAAAAAGGAGCTTTATACCCAAGAGGGGGGGTGAATTGGGTATATTAAAAATTTTGCAAACTGGTTCTGTTTTTACACTCTCAGAACAGAGCAAAACAGAGGAGATAGAGAGAAGAGCTTTGCACACAACGATTTATACTGGTTCGGTCCTTTCTCTGACCTACATCCAGTCCCCAAGCCTCACTTGGGATTTTCAATCCACTAACTCAACAATATTGATTACACACTCTGTACTAAGAGCTGTTCTCTCACTAGAACACACTCCCCCTTACAAGTTGTAATCAATACACCCCAACTACCAAGTCCCCTGACTTGTAGTTATCACAATCAATAAATGATTTACAAATATTTGACTCTCTTACAGAGCAGATAAGATAAACACTGAAGAACTAAGTATCAAAATGATACAATACAGATGTAAGCTTGATACAATGAATGACTCAATAAATTTTCGTTCTAAGTAGTTGTATCAGCTTGAGATGAAGTTAATGCTCTCTATTTATAGGTAGAGAATATTAAATGACCGTTGTGAGATGATTCCAACCGTTGGAAGTGATTTGCTTAGGCTCTGGTCATCTTCTCTCTCTAGACTTCTGCTAATCCAAGTCTTAATGAAGTCTGATGTGGATCTCTGAGTTTCTGCCCGTTGGAATTAACTTTACTTGATATAGTAAGCATTCTTTAACGTTAACAAAGCGTGCTCAGATGGATTAGCTGAAAGTAGATGAGATTGTGCAGGTGCATTAAATGCACTGTTCACCTTTTTGCTTTTTCTCACAAATCTTCAGTAATCTTGATCTGTGCTAACTGAAAAACACTCAACAAACTTGTTAAACATATCTGGGATCATGAGTGAATGATTTATGAAAGCAATTAGATCAAACAACAAGATATAGCAGATTTCACAAATTTGAAAAAGCTTCAACGGTCACTAACCTCGAGGTTAGTTCATCCAACCTCGAGGTTGGCCTGAAATCTTCAGGCAAACCTTCGTTTTAAAATCATTCAACCTCGAGGTTGCAAAGTGAACCTCGAGGTTTCTCTTGTGAAGAAACCTTCTGATAAATCTCATTAACTTGCAAACCTTGAGGTTCCAAAGGTGACCTCGAGGTCTGAAGTTTGTTTCAAACCTTCAGTTTTCACGGGAGCCCGACAACCTCGAGGTTGTACTTCTGTACTCGAGGTTGGCTCTTGAAAGAACAAAGTTCAAAGTTAAACATAAAGCCCAGCCTCGAGGTTACAATGTTAACCTCGAGGTCTTCAATACTTTGAAAACCAGTGTGCTCTCTGTAAGTGATAAAACTCGAGGTTGCAACATCATACTCGAGGTCAAAGGTGTTTTCATCGAGCTTATGTTTCAAAACAAAGTGTCCAACCTCGAGGTTGAAACATGGACCTCGAGGTTCATGTGCTTGATGAACAACATGACCTTTCTGTATGAGTTGAACCTTGAGGTTTGCTTTGCATACTCGAGGTTACAAGTGATAATGAAGAAACTTGGGTTTTCCAAATGAACCAGAACCTCGAGGTTGACTTCTCAACCTCGAGGTTTCACATATAACTTGTGAAACCAAGTTTTGCAACATTCGAACACTTGATTTTTAAGGCTTCTGTAAGGTCAAACCTCGAGGTTACAAACCCAACCTCGAGGTTTGCTCTTAAACAGAGTTTTGACACTTAAGAGCAAAACCTCGTCAATTGTTTGTAGTTGTTGACAATCATCAAAACCATCAGAGAACTAACACCGGTTACTCAGTTACTCCAACAGGCACCTCAAGAGGCTTTTAGCCCAACTCATAACCCTCTTTGACTTTACCGTTTGACGCGAGTGCCAACATTGGCGATGAAGTGCCCCCGGTTACTAAGTAAGATCTAGAGAAGTCATTGGAGTTGTTTTTTTTCTTTTTTCTCTTTTTCTCTTTTTTTTGGATTTTTCCTGAGTTATTTCCCTACACAAAAGCTTTACTTGGTTAGCATAGATCATCTTGAACTAATAATTTCTTGATCACATTACAAACTAATCCTTATTCTCATAGTCCATCTCAAGATTGCAAAAAAAAAAAAAAACTCAAGGCTTAAAGACTTGGTTAAAAGATTTTTTTTTCTATTTTAATTTTTGACTTGATAATATTCTCTAAGATGGGGAAAGCTCAAAATTAAGGTCAATCCTCAACAATGCAAAAATCTCAAATTAACAAAAATCTTTTCAATTGCATAAGGACAAACATAATTCAAAGAAATTATATCATAACCAAAGAAATTATATCCCTCCCCCACACTTAAATCAAACATTGTCCTCAATGTTGCAAAAAATATAAAGAGGGAAAGGAACTAATACTTCCCTGGTTTAGGCCTCTAACTCTGATGTGGAGTGCTAAAGTAAGACCTTGCAGCAACAATAGAAGTGATCTTCTTCAAACCTGAATAAAACTGAAAGAAGGAAAGGAAAATTAATAATAATAAAATATGCAAATAAAACCCTTGGGTTGCCTCCCAAGAAGCGCTAAATTTATAGTCTTCAGCCAGACTTCTCAAAACAAACCACTAATCATAAGTATCAAACACCATAATTACCTTGTCTTCATTCCTTTTCAAACAACAAGGCATCACACACAAAAATTGATCTTTCAAGTTAATTACTTGTATTTCCTTAATCATAGACAATCTTGGATTACAAGCAATCATTGAATTCAAATTAAGCACAACATGTATATCTTTGAAAATAAATATAGGCACATCCAAGAATTTAGAGCATCCAATAAAATCAACTTGATTTTCATCAGTAAGAGTCAACACTTCAAGAGGAGGGTCATGAACAACAACCATTAGGACATCTACATCAATTTGATCACCAACATCACAAACCTTAAGCTCCATAACCGGAACCTCTTCTAAACGTCCTCTATTCTCATTTAAATCAATTTCAAGCTCACAATCACTTTCTATATTATCCATAGTCTCACGTAATTCCACACCTTCAACTTCCTCACAATAATCATTATCATCACAAGAAGTGGAACCCATGTTTAAGGGATTATTTTGCACCATAGTCTCAAGGGTAGAAAGCATTTGACTCGCATATACCTTCATATTTTGGAGACTTGACTCAATGCTAGAGAACATCTTCTTTTGCTCTCTACTAGATCTCTCTAAGGCTTCCCCACACTCCTCAAGTAATTTTTCCAAATTAGATTTTTCCCTGTACTCAATGGTGTGTTCTTCAACATATGGATAAGAGTAACAAGGAGGGGTATTTTCATGAGAACAATAGACATATGGATCCCTAAAATTATGTTGCTCAAAACTTTCACTAGGACAAAATGAATTATCAAAATAAGCTTGGTTCCTAGTGAAATCATCTCTCACAAAATGACTAGTTGTACTATATGGATAATGCTCAAATGAATGATTCCCTCCACAATAAACACAAGACATGCAAACATATTGAGAAGAATCAACATATGGACTACAACCATCATTTATGCTCCTTTTATGTTGCCTAGATTCATTCAAAAAATTTATTATAGCAATCAATCCATCTTGTATAGAAGACGAAGAATTCATCTCCTGCTCAATATTAAAACCAATTGGTTGCCAATTGAAATCCATTTTTTTTAATTTTTTTCTAAAAAAATAAAATAAAATATTTACAAACTCAAACTTAAACTACTAATGCTCAATCAATTCCAACAAAGATAGTTGTGGCACACAAGTCCCCGGCAACGGCGCCAAAAACTTGATAGGGCAAAACTTTGTAGCCTAAAAACTATGCAAGTGCACGGGCCGTATCAAGTAATAAAGTGATAAGAAAGATATCGTTCCCATGAGGACTTAGTACCCACAATTTCAGTTAAGCATTGATTTTACAATTTCGTTTAAGTTGAGAAAACCAAATTAAATTTAATGAAGAGAAAAGAAATTAAAACTAAAATAAAAATAAGAAAACTACCACAATAATCAAATGAACAACCTAGAGTCACTAATCCCTTATTTGATTCATAGATTTTATCCCCACTAAATTAACTTTGACTTAATTTAATCAGCTAATCTAGAGTATTAATGTTTATAAGTGCCTGTCGGTCCACTTATACACCTACCTCAAATAATTATGCAATGTCTCACACAATTAATTAAGGTGCAATTCAAATCGGGCTCACTCTAATTTGACTATGCAGAGCTTCTAGGTATATGTCTATCCTAGACGCAAATTAGATTAAAACCTAACTTCACATTAAATTTTAACCTAATTCCACATTATTTATTCCCAATGTCAATTTAGGATTCCCTCTTTCAAGTCCAACCCTAAATCCCCAAAACGTGCTTAACGGTGGCCAATCACTAAGCAATAAATAATAAAAACAAGATTAAATAAACTGATTAAAATTAAACAAAACTAATGAGTGGGAACAATTTCTAAAACCCAAACAAGTTCATAGATTCTCTAGGTTGCAAAACCAACTAGCCACACATGGCTTTATTCAAATTCAAAACAAAAAAGATAAGAATTTAGGTTCAAAGAAGAAGAAGAGAGAGGAAAGAAAGATTCTCCGTCGCCTCCACAATCCTTCCGTCCTTCTGTCGAGATGAAGAAGAGAACTGAAACGCTCAGCCTCTACTCCTCTGCTCCTTCGTTCCTTATCGTTCTGTGCCTCCCGATCTTTCTGCTCCTCTTCTTTTCTTCCGTGATCCTCTTTCTTGTCTCTGCCCCCCTATTTATAATAATTTAGATCTTGGGTCATTGATTCTCCTTTTCTTATTACAAAGATATCTCATATCTTGTAATTTACTCCATCAGATCACACAATTGATTTTGTTTCTATTTTTCTTGCGTGAGACCACTGAATTTGACTGATTGCATATCCTCTTATTGCCTTTTCTACTTCATTCCAAATCAGCTAATATTTCCTGCACAATAAAAATAGGATATGGGTAGATTTTATGTTGATTTATTCTTTGATCCCAAGTTTCATGCAATTATGGAAACGTTCATAAAAGATAATTAAATAGGTATATAATAGCAATAATTCCAATTAAATCTCATAAAATATACACCTATTTAATCATAAAATATATACTCATCAAGATGCAACCATCGAGCCTTACCAGAAGCAAGTTGAGCTCCACAACAAACAATCTGAGCAAGGTCACTCGCCACTAAAAAAAAACCAATGAACATCCAATTGACAACAAAGAACACAATTTCCAACAATAAGCAGAAAGCCTCAGCAAAGATTACAACACCTAAACAACATATTGAAACCAAAGAGAACATCAACCAAACAATACTTCAAACGTCTCACCAGAGATCAAACAATACTTCAAACATCTCACTAAAGGCAAACATCAAACGAAACACCTCACCAGAGGTAAATAATGAACAGGTCAAACAAGGACCACTAAACAACAAAGAAGTGCCAAACACCTCACCAGAGGCAAACAACAAATGAGTCCATTAAACAGGAAAGAAGTGCTAACCACCCAACCACGAGTCATGGGAAGGACAACAAGGTTGTCACGCAAACTGCCAAACCGCAAAAGCAAGACCAAAACATCCATACCATGACCACGAGATAGCAAAAAGGAAGCAGAAAAATGCACATAAAACACACTAAAATGACCTCTCATGATGGCAACCAAAGAGACGCACACCACGAGACAGCAAGGAGGGGTTGAGAGAAGCAAGTAGACATTAGAAGAAGAGAGAAAATGGCGATATCTCTCTAGAAAGTGGTGCCACATGCCAGTGAGTGGAATGTCAACAAAACCGACGATGGTGCATGAGGACCATGCGCCGGTTAAAACTGGACTGGTCCACTAGGAAAACTCCAATAGTAGGAGGGCAAGCTTGTGGTGGGGCGTTTGTAGCTATAGGCCACCACGCATAGAACCCTTTCTCACACACACTCTCTCATCGTCTCTCATTGTGTGACATTGCCAGCAGAAAAAAAGAAAAATTGCAACCTAAGCTCTGATACCATCAGGGGTGAGAATAGGTTAGGCTCCTATCAGGCGGCCTACAGCCTGGCCTGTTTAGAGCTTGGTCAGGCCTAGCTTGTTTGTTAAAAAGGCCAGGCCAAGGCCTCTTTGAAGGCCTTTATGTGTAAATAGGCTAGGCCTATTTTGTTAAGGCCTGGCTTGATGCCTTTAGGCCTGGCCTATCTACACATTAACTAAATATATTTATATTTATATCATATAATAACAAAATATGTATTTTTTTCATTCTTATATTTATACAGATTTTGATAAGCTCAAAGTGCATGAAGTCTATTTATGGCCTTCAAGGCCTGCAATATGAGGCCTTTTTAAAGGCCTACATTGTAAGTAGACATTTAAAAAGGCTTCAGGCTTGATTAGGCCTTATAAAGGCTCAGGCTTGAGCCTAAAAAAAGGCCTGCATTCAGGCTCAAGCCTTTTAACCCCATTACAGGCTCAAGCCTGTTTAGCCAAAGGCTAGCCTAGTTTGGCCTATTTTCATGCCTAGATTCCATGTAGTAAACATAGAGAATATAATTTGAATTCCATGTATATATACCCCACTTGTATACATGTAGACGCATGGAATTCAAATTATGAGTATGATGACTACCAATAATTCACTCAAAACATAAAAAGTTTACCACTAAAGAACATGAGTATGATGACTATCATTTTCATTTTCTTCGCCACTATCATCAATTTCAAAGACAATTGATTGTGCTTCACTTTACGTACTAGGCTTTACTTCATAGGTAAAAATATCAAGAATTTCTTCTCCCGTATCATTGATATATCCATATTTTTATGTGCAACAAATATTAAAAAACGATTGAGACTGTGGGAGTAAACAAGTGAGTGAGTAATTGGCAACAGGGCATGCAAGTAGCTTCCTTTGCGGTCAGTAGAACAAGTGGGCAACTGACAACCAAGCAAGTTAAAAAAAGAAAACAAAACTAACGCGCTTGCAGAGCTGGCCCTTTTAAACCCTCAACCTTACAAGGATGATTTTAGACCCGACTTCATTTGGATGATCCATTTTATAAGTTCAGCCCTTAAAGGGTCAAGGCCTTAATGGGCCGGCCCAAAAGGCTTTGCCTGATTTTCTGACTCTAGCTTCGGCACCAAAGCCATTACATTATGTAAAAGACCTTGCAAACAAGGACACTATGAGTGAAAATGTTAGATAACTCATATAGGCATGGTTTGTTAAACAGTCCATATTGGTTGATTCAATGGGCGTTGTATTTTTGCCTCATTTTAAAAATTTCATGCACATTATAGCAAGATTTTCTTGACCGATATATTTATTAGCTGTCAACGTTGGTTGACTTGACAATAGTAGCATTTTTGAGTCATTTTACAATTTTCACCTGTATTTTCATACTCAAAGAAAATGTATGGTCTCGTGTGCACTGGAGGAAATATCTCAAATGGGTAGATTTGCTTTTTAACCCTTAGAAAAGTCAATAAAATTTTATGTAAGTTTAATTCAAATAGCAAGAATCACACTACTAGAAAATTCACTATTTGCGACGGAATTTGCGAGGGAAAAAAATTCCGTCACAAATTTAGGTAAATTTGCGAGGGAATTAAGTTTCTGTCGCAAAATAGTCAATTTTGCGAGGGAAAAATTTTTCCCTCGCAAAAATCACCATTTTTGCGTGATTTTTGCAAGGGAAAAATTTTTCCCTCGCAAAATGGGGGGAAATTGGCGGGAATTTTCCCTCCAATTTTCCCCAATTTTGCGAGGGAACTGGATTTCCCTCGCAAAAGGGTTGTTTTTGCGAGGGAAAGTATGTTTCCCTCGCAAAAATCACCATTTTGCGAGGGAAACTTTTTTCCCTCCCAAAATTTATGTATTTTTTTTTAAAATATCTCTACAATGTATTTATTAAAAAATTAAAAATTTGCGAGGGAAATAGTTTCCCTCGCAAAAAAAGATAATTTTTACAAGGGAACTAAGTTTCCCTCACAAAAAAAAAAGATCATTTTTGTGAGAGAAGCCTAGTTCCCTCACAAAATTACAACTATTGGCTGATTTTTGCGAGGGAACTACGATTCCCTCGCAACAGAGGTTATTTTTGTGAGGGATAGTTCCCTCGCAAATGGAAAGAATCGTTTAATCAAAGCACCCGAGGGAACTTAGGGCTTCATCTTCCCCATTCCAGTTTGATTTATTTTGCGTCCGCCGCTCCTCTCTCCTCCACCGCTCGTCTCTTTTCTCCTCCTCGGCTCGTCTCTTCTCTCCTCGTCCGGTCGCCACTAGTTCGTCCGCCGTCGGGGGTATGTAAAGGACGCCGTAGCATTCGACTCTCTCGTTGGCATTTCAAGCAAGTGAGACGTCGACATTTTGCAGGTACTTCCTATTACTTTCCTTCCTGTTTTCTGTTGAATCTAGTTCACTATTTGAGCGGATTCGAGTTGTTTTCTAGTCAGCTAACAACTTTTTAACTTGTATTATGCTTGTCGAATTCCATCTAATGGCACTGGCTAAATTCCCCCCCCCCCAATTTTCATTTCATAGTAAATTATTAAGCATAAATTTTCTGTTCCTGGTTCTCTCTTCGGAAATTCCAACTTCTTTTTCCACGAACTTTTTAGAAATGACTGGCATCCGTTTTGATTTTCAGTTGCTGCATCAGAGAATGGTGTCTTCACCTCACCGGAGATTGCAAAATCTTTCTGTTCAGAGAATGCTGGTATTTTTTCTCTTATTTGTAAGAGCTTGTTTTTCTGTAATTTTTTACATTTATAATAGTAATTTCCTTATGGAATCAATGATGTGTTGATATTCTTATTGTTGCTTTGGGAGTTAGTTTCACATTAAACTTAAATATGGGGTATGTTACTTGAGGTTTTCTTTTTAAAATAATTTGCCCTCATACTGAGAAGATTTTAACTGCACAAATAGTTCTGAGTTAGCCCAGCGGGTAGCCATTAATGAAGTTGCAGAAAGCATGATGGCTTTCAACACCAACTACAAGGACACCGGTCTTTTTGGTGTTTATGTTGTTGCTAAGGTGAGCAATCTTGTAGTTCTTATTTGGAACTTGGTGAAATGAGCTAACAGTATAACTTGTATTCGAGTACATTGAAATCTTCTGGACAAGAGACCTCGTATCTTCCTTGCATAAATGAATTTTTCTTTATTCTCTTGAACTTTCTTACAGGTCTATTGCATGACTTTTCTCCTTACACCAGATCTATTTCATTAGGGATATATAGCTCCTTTTGTCTAATTTGTATATACATGACAGAAAACATTTTATGTTATCTGGTGACCATAATGATTGGGTTTTTTTTTTTTTGGTGTTGGGGGGCGGGGAAATGATGTTGGGTATAATTTTCCTCCCAAACTTTGACCTTGAAGAAATAATTTTAACTAAGAATGCCAATGAACTGCTATTCTCAATTTTGAATTTGTACACTGTGTGTATTGTGCTGGTGCGTGAACTCATGTTTTGATGTTTCAAGCATTCATCTTTAAGCTATAAGAAGAATACTGTGTTGGGCGTTATCTCTTGTTAACTGTTTTTTCTTAACTATTCTCAATTTTGAATTTGTACACTAGGCGTTATCTTGCTCCAGCAATGGTTTCTATTATACCCACAAGGGTAATTAGACCTTTTAATTGTTATAAGTCTCAGTTCATGCCTTAAAACCGCTTAAATCTCCGTGCCAAGTTTTCATTTAATTCCCCTTCAATGTTGAGAACCACATATTAAAATCCAGCTTGTGAGGGCAAGTAGCCATTTACAATCGTCGGGGAGGTTCCTACCCTCCTGTTAGAAATAATATTGCAGTGCTCAAAGTTGATCCTTTGCATTTCTGCTGAGAAATAATAGGGTTGGATGTTCTGTTTCTTCTTTTGCTAAATTAATTTTTGTAGCTTCTTTTCTTTCAATACACTAAACATGTGTTATGACATTGGTATGCCCATCAGAAGCTTCCTTTAACTTACTGTCTGTGTTGGGTACATATATTGAACCTCAATGTTTATTATATCACATGCTATAAGGGGTCGTTCTCAAATTACTCTGTTTTGGTTGCATTGGTGCTTTATGTATTTGGTTCTTATTTCTTATGATCACTTCAGCTAACGTTTTTATTCTGTTATCCTTGATTAGCAAGATTATTGATTGGAATAAATCAAATGAATAGCTTGTTTTCTTTCTTATGATGCCTTACCACTTGATTTGCCACCTGGTAATTTCAGCAGAAATCTAATTGAACATATTTCAAGAGTTTAATTTTGAATTGAATTTAATCTTCTAATTTAGGTTGGAAGTGTGAAATGCAATGATTAAGTTAAAATTTTTGTTATAAAGGAGGCTCAAATCATTTGGATCTGGAAGTGGGGAAATGGGTATGGGTAGGGATTGAAATTGAACCCTTGATGTCAAGCACATCTCAATCTTAAAAAATTAAAAATGCTCATGTGAACCATCAGCTCAATCACAATTAAGTTAAAATTTGATTATGTCAGGATTGAAGCACAATTTTTTTTCCCTCATGTTATTTCTATTGTTTCCTTAAGACTAACTTCTTGCTGCATTGATACAACACAAAATTGTTTATTGATCATTATTTTTACAGATAGTCTCAGAAGGATGTCAAATTTCAGGTGCCTTAACGGTGCCCTGAAGGCTCACCTCCTCACAATGCCATCTGAGAGTTTTTATTTGAGTCTCATGAAACTTCTGCTTTCTGGGTTTCTACATTTTGTTCTTGTATAATGAGAGTGTTTAGTTTTTAATTTTGTAATAGGGATAAGGGTCTTAAATGCCATGGAAGTTTTCGCTCAGGAGCACTGGTAAGACGGAAGTTTTTTTTGGACCAAAAATGCCACGGAAGTTCACAGGAAGTACCAATTTTGCCCCGGAAGTATCATTTTTGCCACAGAAGTTTTCGCTGAGGAGTAATTTTGCCCCCAGAAGTTTTCACTAAGGAGTAATTTTGCTCCAGAAGTTTATAAAACGTAGCAATTTTCCTAGCAATTTTGCCCTTCTGTCCCCAAATATTAAATTTGACTATTAAATCAGTCAAAGACCACACATGTCATACCTTGAAAAGGTCGAACTTGAAGTCAGAGAAGGAGATCCTTCAGATGTTGATCTCAAGGCAACCAAAATTTGTGAAGCTGAACTGATCAAAGGGATTGAAAGGTCTGTCACAAAATGCAAATGAAACGCAAAACGAGAAATGAATTGTTCCAAAAATTGGTTCAGTAAAACAAATCAATAGTGATAATATTTATGTTTGTATAAACTGATCATTTGCTTAGATCATAAGTGATGCTTCCTTTGGGTTTTGTGACAGTCGACCTTTCAGTCCCTTTGACCAGTTCGGCTTTACAAATTCTGGTCGCCTTGAGCTCAACATCTCAAGGATCTCCTTCTATGGCTCCAAGTTTGACCTTTTCAAGGCATAACATGTGTGATCTTTGACTGATTTAATAGTCAAATTTAATATTTTGGGACAGAAGGGCAAAATTGCTCCTTAGTAAAAACTTTCGGGGCAAAATTGCTCCTCAGCGAAAACTTCCGTGGTATTTTTGGTCTAAAAAAAACTTTCTTCTTACCAGTGCTCTTGAACAAAAACTTCCATGGTATTTAAGACCCATATCCCTTTGTAATAAAGCTGTGTAAATTTGTACGTATTTAAATCCTCACAATGCCAGACTGCTACTGTTTAAACTTTTTTTTAGTTTATTTTCCTCGCAACATTATAATTTGTAATATTTTGTTTTTGCTAGGTAAACTCTTATGATTATTACAATTTATTTTTATGATATACAATTCTTTTTATTTTCTAATTTTTAATATTTTTTATGTAATTATTTTATTTTTTCTGATTTTTTATATTTTTTTAAAAAAATTAATTGGAATTTGCGAGGGAAAAGTGTTTCCCTCGCAAACTCCTCACTTTTGCGAGGGAAACACCTTCTCTCGCAAAATTTTGGAGTTTACGAGGGAAAAAACTTTCCCTCGCAAAATTCAAAAATTTGCAAGGGAAACTGCTTCCCTTGCAAACTCCACAATTTTGCGAGGGAAGGCGTTTCCCTCGCAAAAGTTGAAAATTTTGCGAGGGAAAATTTTTTCCCTCGCAAATTTTAGGATTTGCGAGGGAAAAATGTTCTCTCGCAAATTTCAAGATTTGCGAGGGAAAAAGGCATTTTTGCGACGGAAAAGTAGTTTGCGAGGACGATTTTTGCGACAGAACGTTTTCCCTCGCAAATTCCGCCGCAAATCAATTTTGCGACGGAAAATGTCTGTTTTGCGAGAGAATTTTTCCGCCGCAAAAAACAGTTTTTTTTATCTCAGATGGTGGTTATATGTTGGTCTAAATTAAAGTTCAAACACTTTTTATATAATATAGGAATTTGTTTTTTATTAGAACCTTTTAATTAATTTCGAATAGTTAAAACTAATTAAGAACTTTTATTTTGTCAAAGAATAACTAAAATATTTCGAAAACCCTGCAAACAAAAGCAATCCAATTCTTGTAACGGTTGCCCTTTTGATTAGTATTAGAAACTGTTTTTTAAAACGTATTTTAAAACAATTTTTTTTTTTTATAAACAGATAGTGGGTATATAAGACCTTCCCCAGTAAATCATTTTGGGTATTTGAGCTCCTTCTTTCCCTTTCAAATTTTTAAACGAAACTTTGACTCCACCGTCTATCACACACGATCACAAAACAATTTTGAAGAATTCAACAAGTTCTTTTAATAAAAAAAGAATTCTGCATGAATAAATAAATAATTATTCTCGAAAAGCTTCTCAGTCGGTATTATTTTAATATCCCTCATGCCGTATTGTTTGATAAACTTTTTTTTTTAAATATGAAAAAGTTTTAGAGGGTTCGGTATCAGTCCCCCACCAAGGCCAGGGTACGGCCCCGGGCTCTTTGAGCATTTTGGAGACTTACGAGATCGCCTACCAAAGGAGTTCCAACGACGATAACGGAGATCAAACATACATTCCTTTAGGATTTGACCAAATCTCATACTATCTATATCAACTCACTTTTACTATTATTTGATAAACTAATTCAACGGAAAGATAACAAAAGAAAACGACAAAAGTAAACGTGGGGGCCCATTTTGTTGAAAAGGTGACAAAAAAGTAAGTTATCGGGAAGTTGCCTGCCGATGTGATATTAGACTAAATATAAAAAAACAGGTAACGTTTTGTTTTGTTAGGGGCGAAGAAACATACAAAATTGTTAGGTGAAAGTGAACTTGTGAGTTGTGAACACGTCTTGGGTTCTCGAATGTGGACTTTAGAATTCGAATTGTCAGGCCCATGACTTTGAAAAAACAGGTAACGTTTATGATTTTTTTTTATTAAAACGATTTTACTAATTTTCCAAACGCTTTTAAGTTTTTACGATTTTACTACGTTACGATTTTTCATTCTTCTTTCGTTTTCAGATAAAATCTACGTTTTCACTACCATGGCCAAACCAGCCTTTGAAATCTTTGCATGACGCGTAATTCGTCAATCCTTGACACGTAACATTTTGTTAGGGGCCAAGACTCTATTGGTTCTCGAATGTGTTTTTCCATTTTCTACCCCGTCATGAATAATTTATCTACTAATATGTTCCTTCTTGCTAAATTACTATATTTTTTTGAACGGCTTAAATTACTGTTATAACTCTAGTTTTTTTTAAAAAGAAACTTAAGGAAGTTAAATAAATTATTTAATCATATAATATGTTAGACATGATTAAATTATCATATGTTTTGCAACCAATTTGCGGGTATAATTAGCATAAAAAGTAGATTTTTCTACACCGATTTTACAACAAGTTGTTGCAAATTAACTTTATTTTCCCCCTTAAACCAAAAACGTTCTGTCACTAAATTCATAGAGTTTTTTTTTTCTTTTGTGAAAATTCATAGAGGAGCTTTATATATATATAAATATATATATAATAAAATTTTAAAAAAAGGATTAGGTTCACCCACGATCTAAAGGTAGGATGAAATTTCCTTTCTTCTTAAGTGATATCGATGTTGGGCATGACGAGACGTCTATTACTCTCAGGCGTTTACTTAGGCATCTAGGAGCTAGGATGCTTCCTCCAATGACCAACTCTAAGATCGAACCTCCTTTCTTTAGTGAGAGTGTTTGACCTCTTTGCTAGCCTAAAAACCAGGGGTTTCATAGAGCAACTTTAATGTAAAACGATACTCTACCAGAAGCACTTATCATGGGCTATTTTCTCTACAACACTTCTTAGACCCAAAAGTGAAAGCCCCATTTTCTTGCCATCAGCAATTGGCAATATATGGGTTTGTGTGAATAGCCAAGGTATAAGGGGTTTTGGGACTCGTAAAACAGCGTTTTTATTAAATTATAATTACCGGCACTACTAATAGTGTAGTGGTATAGGGAGTAGTCTCCCCACCCCCTTGTACTGGGTTCGATCCCCCCTATCCCCTATCGCCTATGTATCAAAAAAAAAAAATTATAATTTTCTGGTTCAGGTTTGGACCTGGTCCATTGATGATGTTTGGGTTTGTGCGAATAATGAGACGTTTGACAGGTTTTATAAAGTACTCTTCTCTTCCAACGTGACCGAACAAATGGAGGAGGTCTTGCGTTATGTGAAGTGTGGGGTGACTGAAGAAGAAAATTGGTGATTAACTAATCCCTTTTCTGAACAAGGAATTGAAGATGCAGTGTTTGATTTGGGAACCACTAAGGCTCCAGATATTAATGTGTTTATGAAAGAACCCTTCCCTTGGTTGGTAAGGTTTATACACGGACCCCAAGAAACAAGACAGACAAATAGGCAATATGCCTTTTAAGGTTGCAGGGTTGACCTTTATGTTTTTGCTGCCTTTTTGAAGTAAGAGTAGTATTAGTAGCTGTTGGTTAGAGTGGCTCATAGGAGACTGTGAAAAAGCTCTTCTGTTTTGATTATATGAGCCGTTAGTTGTGTTAGGAGGGGGTTATCGAATATTTTGAGAGAGAGTATTTTAAGGAGAGGAAACAGGTTCCGTATCAGACCTGCTACTTCTTGGATGGAGAGTAGTTTTGCTGTCTTCAGATTTGTGTAACCTATTTGGATATCAGCTGTATAATCTGATATATATAACAGTATTTTTCCATTATATTGAGTGATTCCTATCAGTTTACTGCACTGTTTTATCAGTCAACTTGGGAGGAGTTTAAGGAAGCTTGTGGTATGGTGAGAGATCCTTCTTCTTCTTCTTCTTCTTCTTTTTTAAAGAAAACTCTAAATTAATAAGAATCAACCTAACTCATTATTTTGGTGACAAAATTTGATAGGCCTAAATCTGTTAATCAGTTTTACCCATCCGTCTTTACAATGTATCTTACAAGAACATTGCTAATTGTGACTACAAGAATGAAGGGTTTATATTTTTTTAGCAGCTGAGAGCATTTGAGGCACGTCGCTTAATTTAGTATAATGTCATAATTGCTCATGAAGCCTTTCAATAAGGAAATCTGGTTCAAGTAGTGATATCTAAACATGAAAAGAATATGATTATGCAGAATGAAATATCTGTTGTAAGAAAGAAGGATGAAGCTATTTGGTTAGAAAGTGAAGCTGCTAAATACTAATATATCAAGTCAGGTTATCATGTTGAAAAGACTGAGGAGGAGGTGAGTATAAATCCCAAATACTTCATATCAATCTCCTACTCAGCTTTAGCAGTACATTTGGAAGTTGAATGTTACTCCAAAAATGAAGCATTTCTTATGGAGAATGTTGAATGATGCATCAATTGGAGACTAAGGATGCTTTGTTTAGAAGGAAATGTGCTCAAGATGGTATATGTCCGGTTTGGGGCGAAGAGGTTAAAACAATTGAACATATGATATTATTCTATCCTTAGGAAAATAGATGTTGGTTTGCTGCTCTTTGTCTATACTAATTTCCAGACATCATGCTATGAGCATTAAGAAGTGGTATAAGCAAACTCTTCTAACCAGCAAGGAGTTTATTGGGTGTTTAACTTAGTCATGGTTGATGATGAGAAAGTTATTAACTCAGCCTCTATGCTAGCAAGTAAAGTATGGAGTGTTAGTGATGAGAATGAGGGTAGGATGAGAACCTGAGAAATGCAGCAGAGGGTACAATGAACATGAATATTGATGGCTCCTTCTTGAAGCAGACTAGTTGTGCTGGCATGGTCGTAGAGAGATAGGGTAGGCTTATTCTTGGGATGTTTGGGAAAGAGTGTTTTGCAATGAAGGAGGCCATGTTGGTTTGTGCAGATTTTCCATGCATTGAATCTATACTGAGATTGATTGTGAGGAGCTATTTAGATATTTGATTCTTGTTGGTTTTTCTATGTCATTGGAGTGTTCAAGTCTGCACACCTTATGAAAGGAAACAGTAAGACAACTCTAAAAGAGAGTTGCCCAGAGCCTAGAACGAGATTCCACATTCAGCAAACTCCAAAGAAGAGTGAGAGATTTCACAAGGCACGAGACTTCTAAGACAACCCAGCATCTTTCCTTGCAGTACGACGGAGAGAAGAAGACGTGGAGTGGTGACGTGACAGGGCCTCTTCCACACCATCGGAACTTCATCAAGCTTTCTGTTTTCTTTCTTTATTTTTAGTATTTAGATCATGGGTCATTCTGTTACTATTTGTTTTGTGTTTCCCTCGTTAGTCATGAACTAATTTTCCTAGGGCTGAACGAGGATGAATTCTTAAGTGTTAAATGAACCCAGTTGCAAGTTCTTAATTTAATAAATTCGGTTTGCTTATCAGTAAATTAATTACTAGTCGATTAACGGGAGTTAAGGGCTAGATTTGTGGCCTCGGCTTACTGGCAAGGAGTCGAGGTTAGACCTCTGAGAAACAGTGTTTGCTAGGCAGCCGGTGCAAGGCTTGACCTATTATTGTAGGCTTCAAGAATGGGTCTACCTCTCATAATCATGACATCCTGTGTGTAATGCAGATATAAGTAGAAAGTTTCCATAGGAATATGGAAGGAGTATAGTTAGTATCATATGTATCGGCCGCGGAAGCTTCAATAGACTGTAGTGGTGGGTTAGCCGAATAGCATTGTAGTTCGTAGCTATGTTGTAGAATTGTGGATGCTATGCAGCATAGAGGCTATAGCAATGGGTAGTGAAACTGGGGGATTGATGCATTTAAGGGAGATTCCGAGTTCAGCCTAACTTTTACTGATATCTTCTTCAATTTACGATACTTTGTTTACTTCTGTTATTGGCATAACTACAAAAACCTCTCAAATCAATTACATTTACTTTCTGTTTGCACAGCAATCAAAGCAATCGAGCGTCACCTCTCGGTATCTCAGTCTTTATGGGACGATACTCTACTTACACTTTATTACTTGTTCGACTAGTTCACTTGCCATCAAGGAAATCGACCAACAGTGAGTCCTTGGGATGTTTCCGTATTTGTCCATAAAACTATTTCAACAACATCAAGAAGCTTTCCATAATAAGGACGTCTTTGATCTTCATGTTGTCATCGCTATTGCTCGTATAAATCCTTGTCCCAAAGGTACCATAAATACCAATTTTTTGGGTTAGCAATCCTTGATCTCTTGAAATCATGCAAAACTTGAAGCCATTGAAGGTGGAGCTAAATAACCAAAAGGGGGGTGAATTGGGGATTTTGAAGAATTTTTGATATTTGCTCTGTTTTTCGACAATGAAAACAGAGATGAAAAGAGTAGAAGGGAGAAGAGCAAGACACAAGGATTTATACTAGTTTGGTCTAACCTCTTGACCTACGTTCAGTCCCCAAACTCTATGGGATTTCCATTATCTTAATTGATTACACACTCTGTACTCAAGAGTAATTCTCTCACTAGAACTTACTCCCCCTTACAAGTTGCAATCAATGAACCCAATCACCAAGTCCCCTGACTTGTGATTCTTTACAATAACTGATTTACAAATAAGAAACTCTCTTTAAGAGTGGATAATGATAAACATTGAAGCTTAATGTATCAGAAGATACTTTTACAAGTGAAAACTGAAAGAATAAGTGTAGACTTGAATGCAATTCGTTTTCAGTAGATGTGTTAGTTGAGAAGACTTGAATGCAGGTCTGTTTATACCAAGAGAGCATTAAACGACCGTTGATTTCCCTAATATAACTGTTGGAGACATTTAGCAAGGATTAGGGAGTGGTTTAGCCTTCTTCTCTCTCTACTCTTCACTTAATCCAGTTGCACAGATGTTTAAGGTTGACTTCTTGAATATTAATCCGTTGGAATAACAGCTACTGGATGTGGAAAACAGACATTAATCCTTTGTAGACGTGTGCAAAAGGATTACCCAAAAGTATGCAACTTTCTGGGTTTTGCATTTAATGTGCTGACGTCACTTTTTGCTTTAGCTTTTAACCTTCAATAAACTTCTTCTAAATCATCTGAAACTCACTAACAAAGTGGTTAAACATATCTAGGAAATAGAAGAATGATGATAGGAAGTATTAAGATCAAACAAGAAGGTTTCACAAATTCGTCAAAATCGAATTTCAAACTCTGCGATGAAAACTCGAATTTGTCATTGTGCACTTATATCAAAACTCGAGTTTCCTCCATCCAGAGAGGAAAGTCGCGATTTGAGCTTTGGAACACATTTTGAGTAGGAATTCAAAACTCGAGTTTCCATATCAAAACTCGAGTTTTGGACTCTTGTCATTTTAAATCAATTTTTAGTCCAAAACATCAAAACTTGAGTTTTCATCCAAAACTGTCAGTTTCAAAACATTGAAAAGGAGCAAAACCCTCGACTTGGCCAAAACTCGAGTTTCCAAATCAAAACTCGAGTTTTTATTTAAGTATGAAAACTTTGAGGAATCTATGCCAAGTCAAAACTGGAGTTTCCAACTGAAACTGGCGGTTTTCAAAACTGAGTAAAACTTGAGAGCTCTCTACCAGGGTGAAACTCGAGTTTTCACAAAACTCAGGAAAAATTAGAAAAATCATGTTAAATTGAAAACTGGAGGTTTTGAAATGAAACTGGAGGTTTTCATAAGTTCAAAACTTTGGAAACACTCTGTATGACTGAAACTCGAGTTTCCAAATGCAAACTCGAGTTCTGCATTTTACAGAAAATGCTGAGAAGTCTCTGTAAAGTGAAAAAATTGAGTTTTCTCTAAGAACCGGCGGTTTTGCTTAGTTCAGTGAAATTGAGAAACTCTCTGTAAGGTCAAAACTCAAGTTTTGAAACCAAAACTTGAGTTTTCCTTTGACAGTAAGTTTTTCAACTTATCAAAGAAAAACTTCATATTGTGATTACAATTGTTAGCTATCACCAAAACACACAGAGAACTAACAGTCATTGACATTGTATACCGTAAACCTGGTTGCATGGTCAAGAGGCCCGTTTTGCAAGAGCTCTGAAATCTGGTGAGTGTGGGTTGTTGTCATTTAGTGTTCTGTATGCAAAGCAACTTGGGAATTTTCTATGGACCTTTTTGTTAATTTCGGAGGATGTTTATGTCCAGATCCTAAGTTGACACTTCGCATGACTTCTAAATTCCCTTCAACTAAACATGAGATGGTTATCATGAAATGTAAGTATAAAATATTAGAACATATATAGGATAACATATAAGTGTACAATAAAGGGTACAGTAAAGATTGATAGTTTGTAACGGTTTTTAAACTGCTACAAATATTATAATTTGTAATGGTTTTTTGTAACCATTACAAATTAATTGCTACGAATCAACCTTTTTTGTAGTAATGGTTCTAACTTAATAAACATTAAGTTAATAATAAAGTTAACAAAAAAACAAACACTTAACAATTCACGGTTGTTAGTTAAAAACCCTGAAGTATTCTTACCAAACATACTTAACGGTTCTAACCTAATAAATGTTGATTAAAGCTTTTGAAACCTTTCCTCTTCCTCGTACGTTCTGACTATGGGTGCCTCCTTGTTATTCGATGTTCATCAGGAGAACCAGGTACTCTTCATTTTCATTTATTTTCCCTACATTTTCTTCATCTTCCTTATTTTTGTTTTGCAATTCAATCACTAAGATGAAACGCCGTATGGAAGAGATGCTAGAAAAATTTGGGCCTCATCCTCTACCTCCTCTTCCTCCTCAACATCTACCTCCTACTTCTCTTCCCCAACATTCGCCTCCACCTCCACCTCCTCAACCACCGCCTTCGCCTCCACATATTATGCTTTCTCAACTGGAGGCAATGTTGTAGCATGCACAACAAGCTAACCTTGTCGTGAGGAGGTGTAATACCCCGGATTTTTAATAATAATAATAATAATAATAGACATAGTAATGATAATGATAGATTAAAATAGTACTAATAAAATAATAATGATTAATAATAGAAATAAAAATAATAATAATAACAATAACAATAACAGTAGATTAAAATAATAATAATAATAATATCGTAAAAAATTAATAATGTTGTATTGTTTCTGTGCTAATCATATTATTTTGTAAATAGTATTATTAGATTAGTTAAGATTAGATCCAAGAATCTAGGAGTAGTTAGATCAGATTATATTTTCAATTTTTGAATTTATCATCGGACTCAAAATATATCTAATAATAAAACTCTACAATTTGTTTTAATTCATTTATTAGGAATAATTAAAAGGCCCAGCCCATAACCAAGACCCTAAATTTTAATTATAAACTTAAGTTTAGCCATCTAAACCTAGCAACGCTCGATAGTTTTCTTCTCCGCTACCTTCTCATCTCAAATCCTCCTTCCGGACTCTCATCAAATTATTTTCTAGGAGGTTAGCAACACGGAGACCAGGTAATCCTAATTCCCATGAGTCGTAGCGTAATTTTATATCTTGATAGGTAATCCTGATCCCTAGGTCATAGAAATCAATTTGTTGTTTGATTTATACCTTGCGTTTTTTTTATGGATTGAATATAATTCATTTTGCCTCGGCTTGCGTGCTTCAATTTCACATGTAAATCATTTATTCCAATATCCTTCCTGTGCATTTTGTTCTTTTTTGTGTTTGAAAACCCAATTCCCTGTACGTTTTTTATTATTGAAAACTATGTTCCCTGTACGTTTTTTTTTATTATTGAAAACTATGACTACGTCTCAGTTTACGTGCACAAATTGAATAACCCACCTGTGCGTCTTTTTTTTTTTTTTTTGAATTGGGGATCCATTAGAATTGTGTCTCAATTTTAATGGTTGCAATATATTATACTCCTATGAGATAAGTGATATCTCCTACATTATAAAATATGATATGAACAGATTTTAATTTAAAATGTCCCTATATCTACATTTAATTGATATGAACAGATTTTAATTTAAAATATCCCTATATCTACATTTAATTAAAATAATATAAAATATATAAAAGAAAGTAAATAATAGAAATAATTTAGGAGTTTAATTATAATTAATATCTCCTGTATCATAAAATATGATATGAACAGATTTTAATTTAAAATATCCCTATATTTATATTTAATTAAAATGATATAGAAATATATAAAAGATAAGTAAATAATAGAAATAATTTAGGAGTTTAATTTGTGTGTATTTGAAATAACTTAATAGTGGGAGGATAGCTTTAGGATGGTACCTCCCAAAGTGATGAACACAATCGAGCTTTATGCCCTCGAAATATTATTTGATGTGAACTGATGATATCCGTTCTTCCCAAAGTGGTGTCTAGCAGGGTTTCCCGGGACACTAGTAGCAACTTTGGGAAGAGGTGTGCACACTAAAAAGAGATGTTTTGATGATGGCCAATTGATGATTGTGACTGGCAGGGTTTCCCGGGTCACAGGGTAAACTGGCAGGGTTTCCTGGATTTACCATGGTTCTCATCCCACTAAATAGACTGGCAGGGTTTCCCGGATCTAAATAAATTTTAAAAGATGATGAATAATATTATTTGAGTCGATGAGAATATATAGTTATGATGATATTGAAAATTGATATTTTAGATTATATAAATGTATACGATATTTCCCTTATCATTATGTAATTATTTTATTTATTATTATTATTATTTTTGGTATTATCTTTGTTTATTAGGATTACCTGTTTTTGCTGATGTTTGTGTTCATGGGCTGCGACGATCCTTCGGGGGAGTAGATTTTCAGTGAAACAGGTCTCAAAGTTGGGGCTGTTGGGGGCTAGCAGTGAGAAGTGAGGAAGAACAATGTACAATTATAGCTAGTTTTATTTTATATATATATATTTTAATGCTTTGAATAAAATACTTTTATTTAAGTTTGGATTTATCTTATGTAATAAGATAGCCTTGCACTTGTCCCCGTACAAGTGCGGCGGTAACAATTCCCCAAGTTGTTTATTTCGAATTCCATTAATTTATTTATAAAAATCATTTAAATTTTTGTTATTAAAACTGTTAGAAATTGGGGGTGTTGCAGAAGGCATTCTGGATACCTCTCTAATATGAATAGGAAGGCCAATCTAATACTTGATGAGTATGGAATTGGCCATGATCCTAACAATGATCTTGGCCAATCCTTTAGTGATGAGTAGCCTAGTGATCTCATCAGTTTATCAGGTCACTTGCCACTATTCTTGTTTTCTCTCTCTATTTTTTTTTTAAAAAAAAAATATTTGGTAAAAATGAATATATCCAATGGTTCTTATAGAAAACCATTATGAAACAAATTAAATAATGGTTCTTATATTTTTCTTTCTTAACTACCGTCTTGAATACAAAAATAAATAATAGTTCTATTGAAACAATTGTCATGTAACTTGCACAGGAAAAATGAAAAATTAATAATGGGTATTAAAACACAACAATCGCCATTTATAAAATGTAATGATCTTTAAATCTAAAGGATTGATGGCTCAATAATCCACAAAAACCTATCTATATAAATGTTTGAAAACTAAACTAAACTTCACTTTTCCACTTCCATTTCAACTTCTAATAACCAACTACAATTGATCTTCTTCACCAAAATTACGGACAAATGCAAGAGAATTTATGCTTCATCATCCAAGAACAAACTAAAAGATGAACTCCCCCCATTAACAAGCATTAAAGGGCTTGTTCACATGACCTACAAACTCCATCATATAGTTGAGGTTTACCTACGAGAGCAAGGGTGCATGGATCAATGCTTGAAGGAACTTACCACTCTCGTTCGTTTTTTGAGTGAGAAGGGGGACAAGTTACTAAAGAAAGAAACTGATTATACATCAAATTCTTAAAATATGTCCATAACCTCTTATTTTATATACTTTGTCTTTTTTACTTTTTTTTAAAATGGTAGTTGCATAATCAATGACCTTTTTTTTTTAAAGAGGTGAAATACATAACGGCTATTAAGTTAAACCCGTCATTTATTAGAATACCTGTGAAAAAAGTGAAATGCATAATGGTTATGAACAAAAAACTATGATAAATATAAACAAATAAATAACTGCTTTTACAGACGAACTGCGATGTAAATTTTTAGACATAATAACCCAAAAGCCCTACTATTCCTCTTCTATTTAAATATCTGAAACATAATACACTTGATATTTAATATGTTTGAACCAAAGCCACCAACATCTTAACCGTATGACTCTTGTTGCCTTTTCCAGCTGTCGAGATTCATTTTTAGTTGAATCCTACCATAAAAAGCCTTCATCTGACTTCTCAGTGATAACCGTGCTAGTAAATACACTTGACCCTTGTCTCAATGACTTCCAAACAAGTTGTTTTTGTTCGTGAGCCCTAGTAGCGCTATATTTATGATTTGCCTCATCCATGTTGCATTATCCTTCTTGCATTCACTTCTAACAATTCCTCTTCTATTTCTTGCAATGTTAAACCCGGCTGATTGAGTTGCCTTTGTGAAGGCACGACACAATAAAGCATTCAAGGTGAAATTAAATTGTTTTTGTGAAGTTATGTTTTTTTAGAAAACTCGTTGTTGTTTTGATTGAATAAACTAGTTCAGTTGTACCGAGAGTCATACATGAACAAGTGAATACCTGCAGCATTCAGGAAATCATGACGTATTTAAGCATTCAAGGTGATATATTAAATTGCTTTTGTGAAGTTATGTTTTTTTTGGTAAGCCTATTATTGCTTTGATAAAAGTTCCTCTCCTGTTTTTGTATTGAGCAAGTAGTACCATGTTAAAAGCTTTAAAATTCAACATTGTGATCAATCTTAGACTTTTGAATGTGAGAGTTTTTAAACAACTTGGTCTCGATTCTATCTAATAGAGCAGTACTTCTCACATCAAGTAGCTATGCAATTTAGGGAGGATCAAGATTTTATAGGCTTTGTGACTAGAATTAATTGCACTCCTAACCTATATATCTCATAATGTAGGTATTCATCACCTACGCATTGTGTCTCTTTAGCAATTAAGCTAAGCAAGCAATGGTTAGGTGAAAACAACATGAATATGCATATAGGAAAGAACGCAAGGGGTAAGCAAATCCTTAAGCAGCTCAAGAGTTTGCATACCCCTTTCTTTGTTGAAAGGTTTGCATACCCCCTGCGTCCTTTCTTATACATATATTCATATGTCCCCCCCCCTCCCCCCGCCTTGGCTTTCCAAGGTTAATTCTTGTGTAGAGACAATTTATAGGTCAACAATTACATTGTCATAGATATAGGTCAATAGTTTCAATTGATTCTCCCCACAAAGCCTGGAATAACTTGGTACATCGCGAATCGCACAACCATTTGATGTTAGATGTACTATTCTATTATAAACAAACAAGTTCAACTAGCTAAGAAACTCTCACTTGAAAAGTATCACATCTTTTTTTTTTTTGGTCAGAAAAAGTATCACATCCATACACTATTAGAGGAATCGTTGATATATAATGGTTATTATCGGCTATAAATTATAATTTCAAATCGTCATATATGCTGGTGCTATATATGCTCAGTTCCGAACTGTTATATATGTACTATAATATATTGAAGGCATATGTGACGGTTATTTATTAATAATTGTAATGCGTTGACATTATTTTTTTTATATATAGTTACTTTTTATTATTTGTTTTTATTTAGTTTTATTCTTAATATTTATTATATAAAGCACAATATAATCATTGATAATAACAAGATAATAATATTAAATAAAAAATTTTATTTATTATATTCAAAATTCAATACATTATAAATAAACATCATACAATTTTTTAAAAAATTAACTATTGAAACACTATAGAACATTAGTCATACTTTTTTGAATTCTAAAAGAAAATATATTAAAAAAATTCTAGAATATTCTCTAATGCTTGTGTTGTAAATTTTCGACAATATATCAGGACCCGTTTGTTAGAGCGAATGTGGGTGATGGAAAGGGAAGATAGCAAGGTTCCCTTGCAAAACACGTGTTTGGGGTGCTGCTTTCCCAGGAAGATGACTTCCCGCCTCTGCCAATATTCCCTCAAATATGAGAACCTTCATTCCATCCAAAAATGGAGGGAAAGTTTAAATCTTCCGGGAGAGTGAAATCATCTGACGAAATTGGCCCTTAAATCTTCTTCTTCCTGCTTCTTCTTAATGGCCACTTGCTTCGATGCTTCGCTGGTAAGCATCACCAAAACCCACCAACCCTTCTCGAAAAAACCAAGCGACCTCCAATCCGACAATAAGTTGAGCTACTCTCTGAAATTTTGCGGACCTTCTTGCTCCGATTGTGTCTCATTGCTCAGATTGAAGGTGAAATAGAGATAAGTTGCAATGGGTCTTCAAGTTTGGTGTTTTAGCTGTCTATTTGGTGTTTTGCTGACCTTCTTGCGTGATGCCCTGTTTCTTCTATGATGCCCTGTTATTCTCTGAAATATGTTTTTTCCCCTTTACATGCATCTTTGTTTGTTTGTAGAATATAGTTTCTGTGTTCTGGTGGTTTGATTTTCTGTCTACAGGGTTGTGAAATTGCTAATATAAACCTCAAGCCACTATTAGATTTTACATTCGAACGCAAGCGATTGGGTGTCTATTTCGTTCGAACATAACATTGTCGTTCGAATGTCCAAACGAACAGAGGGTTTCTTTTAATTGTGGTTTAACTCTTGTTGTCATGGTGTACCTTCAATTTTACATCTGCACCTTCATGACATCTGGTTTAGGGTTTTTTATGTCCCATTATCAAAACAAAAAGAATCATTCCACGATTTTTTTAAAAAAAATTTAGGGGCATTTTATGGACGATGAAGAAGAGGCGCCGGTGATGGTGGTGTGATGCAAGAGGGCCCTGGCGATGGTGGATGCAGCAGAGGCGCCGGAGATAGTGGATGAAGAAGGGGCGTCGATGATGTGAAGGAGAGGGTAGAGATAGGAGTGAGGAAGAAAGGCAGAGATGAGATCGAGGGAGAGGTGTGGTGGTTTTTTTTTTCAGGGGTATTATAGGTATTTTACCTTTCATTCCCACTTAACCAACTTCATTTTCTTCATACCAAATATTTTATTTTCCTTCAACTTAAATTCCATTCCTATATCTACCAAACAGATCAACTTTTTAAAGTTCCCTCTTAATCATCCTTTCCTTTCCTTTCCTTTCCCTCCTCTAAGTTCCTTTCCATCCTTAAATCTTCCCTGTACCAAACGGGGCTCCTCCCAAAGTTCAAGTAACTACAAAAGGATACTATAAATATAACAATCAAAATATATATAGTAAAAATTGGCAAATATTAATACTTAAGAAAATCTCATCTAATTTCAACATAATTGGTAAAGTTTAGGAAAGTGAGGTGGTGAACATTCAAGTAGATTGTGTTCAACAAGCTGCTAAAAATTAGGAGAAAAAAATTATATTGATTTTATTTTATATAATCTTAAGTAAACAAAATTATTTTCACCACAATAAAATAATAATAATTATTATTATAATTATTATTATTATTATTATTATTATTATTATTATTATTATTTTGCATTTTACTTCACCATTTATCCGTGCTCCTTACTTTTCTATAGTGTTTTTATCTTCAAATCAATGGTCATCAGAAATTTGATATCACTTTTTGTCTGCAATTCTTTCTTTTAGATAATCTGGTAACCTTGAGCGTCAACTAGTGAGCTCTTGTTATATAAAAATATAAAATGAAACTAAAAATGTTAATTGGAAAAAAAAAACTTACTTAAGGAAGAATTGCGAGAAGGAGTTGCAAAGTGAAGATCCAAGTTAGTGGTAGAGGACAGAACCTGCAGAGGTAAAGCAAAACCCATGGAAAGAAGACTTATGAGACCCATTAGCTAAGAAAGTTTTTCAAAATCACGCCTCTTTATATTTGACATTTTCCAAAATCCCGTCTTTTTAGATGAAAGAATACTTAAAAGTTCTTTGTGAAGAATGTAATAACCCCACTTTTATGTAAATTATTGTATGAAGCTAATTAATATTATATTATTGAGATATATGGAATTTTCATCAAATCTAAGGCAAACAATATTTGTTTCCATCTAATTGGCTAATAAGGGATTATTATTGTGAGATGGCATAGAAAGACAAGAGATAATTCAAGAACATAGACACATGACAAGTTAAGAAGAGCATAAATAGACGACCTTGGACTTTTGGAAATGAATTAATAATATATATAAGTCCTTGGTGACATCACATGCCAATTTATACATATGTGTTCAAAAGTAATTAAAAGCATAAGATTTTCCCAACTTCACCAAGCATTTTCGACCAAGGGAATTAAGAGAATAAAGACAAGTTGTTTAATGCATGGACAAGGCAAGTACAAAGTAATAAAGCTTAAAGATACAAGTGTGAACACGTGAAGTTATTTAACTTTATGAAATGGACCTTTATCTACACGAATTTAATTCAAGATGGGAAAATCAAATTATTCTCCCCATGCATCAGATATCTCAGTGAATTTGGAGATAAGAAAGGAGGAGTAAATGTGATATAAAATAAAGCATAAAACAAAAGGATAAAGACCTAGGTTGACAAATGTCATCTTAGGAATAAAAGTGGAACCTAAGAGTGATGATTTAGCATGCTTATTTGATGTAGGGAAAGAGCAAAAGTCCTTATTCCCATAGCCAAGTCTCGGCTAGCTGAAAGGAAAGGACCAAAGAATATATTTCAAGCATTGAAGTAGAAGGAGGAAATTAATGAAAAGGAATTTTTAGACCAATTAAATGAAGACATGAGGAAAGTTTAAGATTGGAATTGGGGAACATTTAACTGAGACTGTCTTGATGCCCATAAGGGATGCACATTTCGGACAACCCAAGGAGAGACAAAGAAGGGTCAAGTTTTCTCTAGAAGGTTGGAGAAAAATCAAGAATAAAAGAGATAAACCTAAGGGTATTTTGGTAAAATAGCAAAAGAGGATATTTTGTATACTTTAAGGATACCTAAGCACTGTGTGGCAATTTAATATTGGAAAAAGAAAAGTTGGGGACACCTATGCATATTCAATCAATTAAGGGGATACCTAAGCTACTTAGGTGGCAATGTACAATTTAAAGAGAAAAACATGAGGACACTTGGATATATTTTATGGACAACTTATGCCACCTAACCATCTTACCCATTAAGCAAAGCATAATAACCACAAGAATAAGGCATGTGATTGGAAAATATATTTGTCAAAAAGAAGGACCAAGTGGGGTGACATGCGTGGAAGGGAGAAAGGAAAAATCAGATTTTTCTCAAAAAAATAAGAAGAATGTAGAGCATTTCAAGAGGCATTGGAAGGGCAAAGTAGTAAAAATACAAGGGGAAATTTTGGGGTGCCTTATCTCTATAAATAGGACCACACTCTCCTTCATTTTTGGCAAGCAAGAGTCACCACCCACACTAAAGAAAAGAGAGATACGAGAGTGTTGTGAAAATCACAAGCAAAAAGAATTTCAAAAGAAGAAGAGGTAAGGAAGTTATGAACCTTTGTTATTTCTTTCCAATTCATACAAGTATGTTTAAGTCTTCAATTAGTAATATTGTATAATATTTTTGGAGTTCTAGCTATAACTACAAGGAGATCAAGGTGAAAGAAACCAAAGAAATTAGGACTTTAAATAAGTAAGTTATCTTCTCTAACTTCTTGAAATTTTGCAAAAGTTTGAGAAAAGTTTGGTCAATAGCTAGAACTTAGTGATGTGATTTTATTTTTTATGATTTTGATGGATTAAAGTGTTTAAAATTGAATTTTGTATGTGAAAGAGTATGAGGTACAATTTGGAAAGTATAAAGTATGAATATATATAAATAAGGAGGTAGAAAAACCAACAGGGGTATTTTTAAAAACTGGGAATAATTTAGTATTTTTGGACTTGGCAAGTAATTTTAGTCAAAAATAGACATGTCAAGGATTGCGTAGATTTTTGAAACATCCTAATTGGATTTTTCTACAATTAATTATGAATTTTTGAAGTTGGGTCAAATTTCAGAAATTTTCAGCACCTTGTGTGAAAATGAAGGAAAATTTACCAAAGAAGAAATATTCATTAACAAAGGAAATTAATAAGTTACAAAAGTAGAAAGATCCTTTATGCAAGCGTATAATTACATAACTTAAAGGAAGGAGTTATATTGATAGTAGCACCATTATATTATTTTATTTTAGGTCTATCGTTTTTATTTAGCGGCCGAGTATTTGCTATTTTACTGATCAACTACTTATAGGTAAGTAACCTTACTTTCATGTACTTTGTATGACTTTGTATGTATGATTTACCATGATTGGCTATGCATTCGATGTTATGTGTTCCAAGCACTTTGGTTATCGAAACCGTTGTATGTGGCTCCGGCATAGTTATGTTCCTTATTGAGCAGTTTATGTTTGTGTAACTACTTGTTCTGGTTTAGGTTATATGCCTCGCTATGTACAACCTGTTGAATGCTGTATATTTTATGGTTTTCTTGCATACTTTGTACATATACTATATATGAAATTAATGGTTACTTTGGAATTCATCTATGAATCTCAGACTATTATAAGAATACAAGAAGTGCATCTAGAGCGGGGTAGGAGTCTAGAGGTAAGACGTGAGAGCTTGGTTGAGGATTCTGGGGAGCATGGAGATAGTTTATGTCCTTACACCTTTAGTTTTGGATGACTGCATATTAATAGTTATTTTTGGAAGATTTATCCGATGACTGTGTATTGACGATTGGAGGGACTTATTTTTGTTAGTTAATTATTTACTTTATCAAAATTTTATTGTTCAAATTATTCTCATTGTGCTACGTAGACACTCTGATACGTCTTGAAATTGTTTTAAAAGTAAAAGTCGTTCTACCCACCATCTGAAAAGACGAGATCGGTAGGAGTGTAACAAAGAACGTAATGTATTGTCCATGATATTAATTAATCTATCAATAAATAATATATTAATATATTGTTAAACTACTTAAGGGCTACTTTTGAAGAACTGTCAAATAATTTTTTGTATGCAGCAGGATGCTTTTTGTACAGAATCTCGCCTCTTTATATTTGGTATTTTCTAAAATCTCACATTCTTATGTTTGACTGTTCTTATTTTTAACCGCTAAGTAATCTTAAAGAATAGGGTTAAGGTGCAAAAATACACATGTGCTTTTCTTCGAGAAGCGCCCAGTAGCAAATGCTTTTTTTGGGTGCAAAAGTGCACACGTGGTTACAAATTAGATGCAAAAATACCGTTTGACCGTTAAGTTTGACTTTGACCGATGATGTGGCATTTCAAAGGTACAAAAATACACATGTGATTTGTCAAGAAGAGCGCCCAACAACAATTTTTTTTAATTTAATAATTTTATTTTAATTACTACCGGGTGCTAAAAAGATTTTTAGAATACTGACCTATACTGAAAAAATACTTCATAATCTTGAAAAATTATTTTTAGATCTAAAAAAAATATTTCAGGGTACTAACTGGTACAAAAAAGATACTTTGAAGTATTTTTTCTGTACCAGTCAGTATCCTGAAAGTACTTTTTAGTACCAGTCAGTACCCTGAAATATTTTTTCAGTGTCCTTTTAGTACCGAGAAACACTTGAAATATTTTTTCAAGATCCTAAAATAATTTTTCAAGATTATGAAGTATTTTTTCAGTATCAATCAGTATCCTTTTAGTACCGGTCAATACTTAAAAATATTTTTTAAAAATCCTAAAATAATTTTTCAAGATTATGAAGTATTTTTTTTTTGTACTAGTCAGTATCGGAAAAAAATTATTTTAGAGTACTGACTAGTACTAAAAAGTACTTTCAGGATATTGACTAGTACAGAAAAAAAAACTTCATAATCTTGAAAAATTTTTTTAGGATCTTGAAAAAATATTTCAAGTATTGATCGGTACTAAAAGGATACTGACTGATACTGAAAAAAATATTTCAGGGTAGTAACTGATACTAAAAAGTACTTCCAGGATACTGACTGGTACAGAAAAAATACTTCATAATCTTGAAAAATTAGTTTAGGATCATGAAAAAATATTTCAAATATTGACAGGTACTAAAAGGATACTGACTGATACTGAAGAAAATATTTCAGGGTATCCTAAAAAGTACTTTCAGGATACTGACTAGTACAGAAAAAATATGAAAAATTATTTTAGGATCTTGAAAAAATATTTCAAGTATTGACCGGTACTAAAAGGATACTGACTGATACTGAAAAAATACTTCATAATCTTGAAAAATTATTTTAGGATCTTGAAATAAAATTATTAAATTAAAAAAAAATTGTTGTTGGGCGCTCTTCTTAACAAATCACATGTGTATTTTTGCACCACTGAAATGCCACGTCATCGATCAAAGTCAAACTTAACGATTAAAGTCAAACTTAACGTTCAAACGGTATTTTTACACCTAATTTATAACCACGTGTGCACTTTTACACCCAAGAAAAGCATTTGCTACTGGGCGCTCTTCGGAGAAAAGCAAATGTGTATTTTTGCACCTTAACCCTAAAGAATATATAACAATTCTTTGTGAAGAACTGTCAAGTATTATGAAATAATTTTTTTAGAATCTCATCTTCTTATATATGATAGTTTTCATTGATAAGTGTTAAGTATTCTTAAAAAATACACGATAGTTCTTTATAAAGATCTGTCAAGTATTGTCAAAAATATACATATGTATGTATGTATGTATATATATATATATATATATATATATAATCTTGCCTATCACACCTCCTTAAGATATTAATATATATTATATATTAGACTAATATTTTAACATATTATATTTATGTAAAAGTATAAATTTAGGATATTATTACTTATAATTTTATATTATCATACTTTATTTATGTTAGAAGTAATATAATAATATCTCATATTTATATAATTATACTTTAGGGTTAAGTACTTGTTTTTACTACTATAATATTGGAAGACGAATTGTTTGTAAGTGTTGCATGACGGTTATTTTGTAAAAGTTGTCATATTTTTCATTAAATAAATTATGGTTATTAATTACAACCATGACTTTTGTGTTTTCACAAATTCTGTCTCTCAATTTTGTATGATGGTGCATATATTTAATTGTTATGTTTTAGCACTATATATTATTACGCAACCTCTGCTTCAACATACATTACGTTTGTTTGATGTAACTGTTATTTATTAAGCATTATATATGCTCGAATTTATAGTAGTGATACATCACGATTATTATATAATAATCGTCATTTATTATAAAAGTTTACGGTTCATATTTAAAAACCACTATTAAGGTACTAAATACATAGTCGTTGCCTATGTGACACTGTAACACCCCCAAATTTCTAACAATTATAATAACATAAAATTTGCTATGATTTTTATAAATAAATACTAAAATTCAAAATAACAAAATTTGGAAGTGTTACCGCCGCACTTGTACCGAGACAAGTGCAAGGCTACCTTATTACAATAACATAAACCAATACCTAAATAAAAAGTCTTATTCAAAGCGTAAAATAAAATAAGAGAAACTAGCTAGATTTGCTCATTGTTCTTCCTCACTTCTCACTGCTAGCCCCAACAGCCCAACTTTGAAACCTGTTTCACTGAAAATCTGCTCCCCTGAAGAATCATCATAGCCCAGAATATAAACATCAGCAAAAGATGGTAATCCTAATAAACAGAGAAAATATAAAATAATAATATAATAATAAATAAAATATCCACATGATGATAAGAAAGAAAATACCATATACATATATATAATCTAAAATATTAATTTGAACACTTATCATATCTATATATTCTCATCGAATCAAATATCATTCATTATTTTTATTAATTTCATTTGGACCCGGAAACCTGCCAGTCCATTTAGTTTAGTGGGAAGAGAACCATGGTAGACCCGGAAACCTGCCAGTCTACCCTGTGACCCGAAAACCTGCCAGTCACAAATCATCAATTTGGCCATATCATAATAAAACAATTCGTCCTAATGTGCACACCTCTTCCCAAAGTTGCTACTAGTGTCCCGGAAACCTGCCAGACACCACTTTGGGAAGAACAGATATAATCAAGTTCACATCAAATAATATATCGAGGCATAAAGCTTAAGGATTGTGTTCATCACTTTAGGAGGTACCATCCCAAAGCTATCCTCCCACGATTTAAAGTATTTTAAATATACTCACATAATAAATGGATTTCTCAATAATATATATATATATATATATATATATATATATATATATATATATGAAAGCATTTATAAATTTCAATCACACAAAATAGATTTCTCAAATTTACGAAAACCAAACCGAGTATATATACTGCTATTTGTTAATTATGATAACTCAAGGTAAACTCATTTAAAAAGAGAACATGTATATATTTTAACATAGGTGCAGATTGGACAAATTAAAAAGGGTATATATATATATATATATATATATATATATATATATATATATATACATACATACACACATGCATATATACATGCATACATGCATGCAAAAGCTAAAGCACCCAAGGCAAAAGATGTAAGGTATTATATATATTAATGAAGAATATATGTAAGTTTCAATCATAAAAGCCGAAGCAACTAGAGCAACCATGTGAGGTATGTATGTTCAATGGTAATATATATATATATATATATATATATATATATATATATATATGTTTCAATTTCCAAAAAAAAAAACCAAAACCCTCAAAGCTATCACATATAGGCAGGTATATGCAATCATAAATGGATTTTGCAAAAAAATTCTTCACACAATTCGAGATTAAAAGAGTGTATGCATATAATTCAATCACCCATGCATCTGCGTTCAGAATAATATTCAAAGGTTGAATGGTTTTGTAAAAAGTTAATTAGGATTATATAAAATATATTTTAAATATAACAATCACATATGATATACTTAGGATCCTAATTACTTATCAAGATTCATATGAAATTAACCTAAGACTCATGGGATTATGATTACATATAATATATTTCATATATAACAACCCTATCAAAACTTATATAAAACTAACCTAAGACTCATGGGAATTAGGATTAGTAAAATAGGATGTAGAGAAGAAGAAGAAGCACGAGATGTAAGGTTGTTCTGGGGATTAGGATTACCTGGTCTTCGATTTTACTAACTTCTTAGAAAAATAATTGACTCAGAGTAAGAATAGAAGAAGTAGTAGAAGAGAATATGAATATTCAGGGTTAAGCTATACCTCTATTTATAACTTATAACTTAAAATTAGGGTTTAGCTTTGGGCTCTTTTACTCTTACCAACTCATTAATAGGGTATATTAAATTAAATCAATCAACTATAATGTGAATTTAATATGATAGGGTATATGAGATTCAATCAATCAATCATGGTGTGAATTTAATATGATAAGGTATATTAAATTCAATCAATCAATCATGGTATGAATTAATGTGACTTGGTTGGCAATAATGGACTTATTACCTAAAAACAATCATGGTCATCAATCAATCATAGTGTGAATTTAATGTGATTGGGTATATTACATTAATTCAATCAATTATGATTTGAATTAATGTGACTTGTTTTTTTTTTTTTTTGTGCATAAGCAGAAAATTCCTAAGGTAATTAAGACTAGGAATATTTGGCCTACCAAGGTTATTGGTGGTGTTGCTTTCGTCGCTAAAGCAGTCAATTAAACTAGGTCCTAATTAATTATGCAATATAGGGTCAACCTAGGTCATTTTCCCAAGGAGCAAGTTGTGGGTTTTTCTTCAGGTTGAATCAAGGTGATGAAAAATGCAAATAAAATAAAACTCAACTAACTAAATGCAAGATGGTAATGATTCTAAAACCTATATGAGAATGAAACTAATCTAGATGCGGATGCAAATTTGAGGGAGTTTTGTTATGAGAGAATAATTAAATTCCTAAGAGAAAATTGAATAAAAGCAAATCGAATCAGTTATGGTGATGAAGGGGACAACTTAGGATTCACATGGAGTTAACCTTCTTAGCCTAAACCAATTAATTAGACCAAAAGGAGATTAATGAATTTAATTACCCAATTGAACATGGGAAACCCTCTAGCTCAATAACACATATTCCACTAGAAAACTCATAATGAAATAAGCGGTGGCTCATTAAACCCATTAAAAATCAATCACAAAATAATCTTGAAAATCTTGTTTACAATTATCTAATTAAACAACTAAACAATTTATCAATCTAATTAAACAATTAAATCGATAAACCCAATTGACAATCAAATTAATAACGAAAACTCAATTATTAAATCAAATTGACAATTCGAAGGTTGCAAACAAGAATCCAGCAATAAACATAAAAACTTCAAATTATCAATCTAATTCAAAAGAAATAAGTATCCAATCTAAAACTAGATTGTTCTCAATTAATACAACTCGAAATTCTTTAAAACTAAATAATCTCAAGTTTGAATTAAAAAGATAAAAAGAAAGACTCCCTTATGATCTTCAAGTGTAAAACCCTAGGCTCTAGCTTTCTCCATGTTCCTCCCAAGTTGCCTCCTAAAAGAGTTTAAGCTACCATCGGAATATTCTCCTCACGCTTGAAACAGAGAGTCACGGCCATGAGAACAAATTGATAGAGAAAAGTTGATGATTGATTAATGGTCGTGGGTCCCGTCTGGATTGAATTAATAGATGAAGCAATTCCTTGTATGTGGCTATTGAATTAATGGATGAATGAAGCAATCCTCCTGTGCGTGAATGTGAATCTGAACCTCTGTTCTTGTTTCGCGTCGTGAATGTTTCGGCTCTCTCAAGGAGAGCGTGCCTTTTCTCTTGGTGGCTGCTAGGTTAAATAAATGGGGGAGAAGAGATAGATTTTTGGGTACCAGTCCATCAAAATTAGGAAGCCCAATAAAATTCCACCATTGGATCTTTTTTTAGCTTCCCTAAAAAATTCTACACCATAGGATGTTCTAATGTGATAGAATCATAATCTATCATATTTTAAGAGATATTATTTAATCACAAGATATTAATTAGAATATTAATAATTTAAGCCCAATATCTCATAATTAATTCAGATTTATATTATTTCTTAAAATTGGCTAACAATTCAAATATTATCTAATATATCCAAATTAGCCTAAAATAATCTCCAAAATAAATGATTAAGGTGGGATAAAATATAGTAAAATTGGGATATATCAGTTATCTAAAATAAAAGAAAAGAAAATAAATGGGTTATTACTATTAATAAAAATCTGGGGTATTACAGACACCATTATTTATTTTTATTAGAAGTAATGGTTCTTACATAAGAACTGTTATATATGTTATCAAAGAAATAACCGTTGTCAATATGAGATCGTTACGTATCATGCAAACATTACCATATATTATGACGGTTGTTTACATATGTGTGACTGTTAGTTATACCACAATAATCACAGATCATGGTCTCACCAAAATCCATAATGGTGTTATATTAGACGAGAGCGTGAGTGAGAGGAAGGCGACAAACGACGAGGACAGACGTGAGAGAGGCGACCGATGGCGGTGGTCAGAAGAAGGGGAAGGAAGCACGATGAGAGACTTTCGTCTTCGGGAAAGCGGATCCGAAGGTGCTGAAGAAGGCTGCTCAGGTGAAGGAGGGTGGGAGTGGGTCCCGAAGACCGGTTGCTCTGTCATACAAGGAGAAGTTATTGTCTCCAGGAGGGCTAGGGTACCTGGTTAGTCATGCGGAGGAGGATGATATTGTGAATGGTTGGAAAGGTTTCTTTGCACAGAAAAATGCAGAGATGGACACTGTGACTGAGGATACTGAGATAGTGAGGGAGGAGGATATGGGGGCTAGTCAGACGAGCGGATACCCAGTCTTATCGATTACCTCAGAGCAATATACGACATGGTGCCGACCGTGGATGAACTCGCTGATTATCAAATTACTGGGCTTGTCGATTCCGAAGCATGTTCTCATTGACCGAGTAAGGCGTATGTGGAAGCCAAGCCAACCTTTGAAAGTAGTTCCGTTAAGTAATGATTATCTTATAGTATCGTTTTCAAGCATGGAAGACAGAGATTATGCATTGTATGAAGGCCTCTGGATGATCGATGATCACTATCTCCTTGTTCAACGATGGAGACCAAACTTTAATCCTAAGAAAGCGGATTGCCAGAGGAGGATTGCAGTGTGGGTTAAAATTCCAAATTTGCCGATGGAGTTTTGTACGGTGGAGTCATTGGGCATTATCGAAAATATGATAGGGAAGATGATCAAGATCGACCGGTCAACATCCATTTATGACAAAGGAGTTTTTGCAAGGATCTTTGTAGAAATCGATCTCCAGTAACCCTTACTGCCGACATTCACTGTTTTTGGAGAGGACAAGCAACTGGTTTATGAAGGCTTGCATTTGGTGTGCTTTGGGTGTAGGCTATATGGTCATGAACGTGAAAGCTGTCCTCAACGGATAATGGCAGTAGGAGGTGAGATCAGTGAGCAAACAGAACAGTGTGAAGGTACCGAGGTGGAAGTTGATAAAGGGCATTCGAAACAGAGGGCGCCTGATGTTGGTGTAAACAGGGAAGGTCCGAGATTCACAGTGGTAGTCGGGATTGGGGGGTCTGCTACGACGAAAGGTACTGGCGGTGATAGCAAAACGGCGAAGGGTGGATCCATGGCGGCGACGGTGGAAGATGGTCGGAAATGCATAATAATGGAAATCCCATCGGTTATGCACAGTAATAATGGTGGGAGTAAACACTTGGGTCCCCAGATGATTCTCATGCGGGATATGAGGCGAAGCAATAATAGTATGGTGAAATCAGTGGGATTGAAGAATAAAGGCTTGAAGAATGATGGCGTGAATCATGGGAAATCAAGTGGGTTAATAATTGAGTAGAAGGGAATTAATGCGGCAATTAGTACGGGATCTCCAAATTTCATTTTAAAAGAAAAAGAAAGTAATAAACATTTAATGGGAGGAGGCTCTGAAAAGTCAAAAGATGTTATTGGGCCTAGTCAAAAGCCCAAGTCAGAATGGGTTATAGTAGGCTCTAAGAGGAAGAAGGAAGAGAAGAAAAAGCTGTTTGGCAAGGAAAACAGATTAATGGATAGGCCCAAATTTAAGTTTAAAGCGGTTGTTCAAAAAGGTGCTCAGTTCATGGAAATTACTAATCAGTATTCTTCCTTGCCAGTAGAAGCCATGACGGATGATGTGGCGGCAGAGGTGGCGTTTCCTGAAAAATCAGCTGGAGAGCTTACTTCCACAGAAGTGTTGGATGATGAAATGGGAGTAGGAGTTCATGAACCAGGTAGTGGTCTTAAGACGGATGCTATTGATCCTTCGGGCAGTGGCTTGGCCCACACATCTCCCACACGGTCTTAATGAATTACATGATATGGAATTCATGGGGTACAAGCTCGAGGTCTTTTTCAAGCCTGGTACGTGAAATTAATAAATACTATAAGTTGGATTTTCTTGCTATCCTTGAAACTCGGTCTAATGTGACTAAATCCAAGCGCAAAATTCGTCAGTTAGGATTTAGTAAGTATTCATTCACTGCCGCAGAAGGGTATAGTGGAGGTATTTGGTGCCTTTGGGAGGAGGTAGGAATGAAGGTGGAGGTCATGGAAATTCATAAACAATACATGCATTTTCAGATTGATACACTGAGACAGGGGAGATTGTTTTTTTACTGTGGTATATGCAAGCCCGAACCGAGTGGTCAGATGTACGCTGTGGACTGAGTTGTTTCGAATTAAGGATTCGGTAACGGGACCCTGGTGTATCGGGGGTGACTTTAACGCTACTGTTCTTGTAGAGGAACGACGATCTAGTGCGCGCTCGAAGACTACATCAGATAGTGAGTTTGTCAGATGGATTGATGGTATGAATTTGGTCGACCCGGGGTTTGAGGGGCCACTGTTCACATGGAAGCAAGGTAACACGGAAGCTCGTTTGGATCGGTTTTTAACAAATGAAGCTTGGTGTTTGAAGTTTAATGATGAGAGTTCTTCACCTCCCTTTCTACAAATCCGATCATCGTCCGGTTTTATTGCGACTAGAGGGGACCTCGTCATATGTTCAGGGGAATCAGCCATTTCGCTTTATTGCTTCATGGGTTCTCCATGATAATTTTCACGACCTGGTTCGAACCGAGTGGAAACCTGAGAGAGGATGGGGCATGAACATAGAGAACTTTGCTCATGCTTGTTGTCGATGGAACAAGGAAGTATTTGGGAATATCCAAAAGAAGAAAAGCCTCCTGCTTCGGAGACTGGATGGAGTGAATAGAGAAATGGCCAGCAAGGGAAGTGTTAAGGACTTGGAAGACCTTTAGCAGAAATTATGGCTTGAGTTGGATGAAGTGTTGACCCAAGAAGCTCTTCTATGGGCCCAGAAAGCCAGAGTGAACTGGTCGGTGGATGGCGACAGGAACTCTAGGTGGTTTCACATGCAGGCTAATAGTCGAAGGAAGAAAAACCGTATCGATGCTATCTGTTTAGGTGATGGTAACTGGTGCTTCGATGAAACTTTAATAAAAGTACAAGCTACTAAGTATTTCTCCAGTTTATTCAAAGAAGATGATGGGGTACGAGTTGACCTTGATTGTGCTATCTCCTACCCTAAGCTGCTAGAGGTGCATGAGCGATTTTGTGGCCGAGAAGTGGATGAAGCTGAGATCAAGGATGCGCTGTTTAGCATGGGGCCGTTGAAAGCACCAGGACCGGATGGTTTCAACCCTCTGTTTTTCCAGCATCAGTGGGAGACTGTTCGGGAATCTATGGTTCATTTTGTGAAACAAGCTTTCCAACATCCTGAGCGGGTTCGAGATGTGAATGGCACTCTCATTGTGTTGATTCCTAAGAAGGAACATCCTGAGACTTTCAAAGACCTTAGACCGATTAGCCTTTATAATGTGATCTACAAGGTAATTACCAAGGTTGTGGCTAACAGAATGAAATGCTTCATGGCTCATGTCATCTCCCCAAACCAATGCAGCTTTGTTCCAGGACGACTCAACTCAGATAATATTATCGTGGCCCAAGAGGTAATTCATTCTATGTGCAAGATGGGAGGGAAGAAAGGATTCATGGCTATTAAAATTGATCTTGAGAAGACTTATGATCTAGTAAACTGGCAGTTTCTCATCAAATGTCTACAGGAGTTTAAACTTCCTCTGAACTTGATCCAGTTGGTGGAACAGTGAGTTAGCACTGCGAATTTGCAGCTTTTGTGGAATGGGAGTAAGACTGACTATTTTAATACTTCTCGAGGTGTTCGACAAGGTGACCCGATCTCTCCTTACTTATTTGTGATTTGTATTGAGAAGCTTGCACACATGATTCAAGAAAGGATGGAGAAGGGCATCTGGAAACCTATCAAACTCACGAAGACGGGTCCACCAGTATCTCATCTGTTTTTTGCTGATGACATCATCTTGTTTACAGAAGCTTCAGTCCAGCAAGCAGAGATGGTATGTGATTGTTTATCCCTTTTTTGTGACTCCTCAGGATTGAAAGTTAATTCCACAAAGACTCAGGTATTCTTCTCAGAGAATATTAATCACATTCGGAAATCTGAGCTTAGTGATATTCTTGGGTTTTCTCTGACACCGGATCTCGAGAAGTACCTAGGAGTACAACTCCACCATAAAAGGGTTGTGAAGGAATCATTCCAGGCGATTGTTGACAAGGTAAAAGACAAGTTAGCTCGATGGAAGGCTAATTCTTTCTCCCTCGCAGGAAGGGCTACTCTCATATCTGTGGTGTCATCTGCAATTCCCGCATATACTATGCAAACTTCTCATCTGCCGACCAGTGTGTGTGATAACCTGGATAGGCAGAATCGTACCTTCTTATGGGGTAGTACAGAGGAGAGCAGGAAGACCCATTTGGTCGCTTGGGATGACGTGTGCAAAGAGAAGAGGTGTGGTGGCCTGGGGTTACAGCAAGCGAAAGCACACAATCAAGCCTTTCTAACGAAGTTGGGATGGCAACTTATCACTAACATGGATGCTCTCTGGGTCAAAGTGGTGCGGGATAAGTATAAATGTGGGGAGGATCTCCTTCCTCAGATCGCAGAACGACGTCCTGGCTCGAATATGTGGTCTGGCATCAAGAAGACATGGAAGTCAGTGCTTGGAGGAATTGTTACTGATAGGGTGTCTAACTCGGTTAAGTGGAAGTGGGAGCGACATGGCAATTTTACTGTTAAATCCGCTTATCGTGTGCTATCAGGGGATGATCAGGAGCTGGAGCATGATTGGAGTGGATTATGGAAAGTTAAAGCACCCCAGTGGTGCAAGACTCTGGTGTGGCTAGCAGCAAATCAGTGCTTGCTTACGAATGCGAATCGAAAGCATAGAGGGCTGGTTATGGAAGCAAGTTGTGCGCTGTGTGGCCACTCCTGTGAAGACACTATTCACGTGTTTCGTGATTGTACCCACTCTAGAGCTCTTTGGAGGAAGGTGGTACCTCCAGCAAAATGGAGGTCGTTCTGCAATCTCAACTTTTCAGATTGGGTGTGGAGGAATATAAGGGGTACAGCTGAAGAAAGCCGTCGTTGGGCTTCCACGTTTATGATCTTATGTTGGTGGTTGTGGTGCCGCAGGATTTTACTGATTTTTGAGAAGAAGTGGACCCCGAATGACAACCTTATTGTAAGTACAACAGCAATGGTGGATTGTTTAACACGTACCAAGGATCGTCTCGCAGGGACAAAGATCCAGGGGGCGCGGCCAACCCCTAGCCGCAAGGCTTGGCGCCCGCCGGAGGATGATTGGGTAAAGGTGAATGTTGATGGAGCATATTCAAGAGCCACTGCGAAGAGTGCTTGTAGGGGGCTGATACGTGACTCCACAGGGAAGTTCATCAACGGATTCATTTATCACATGGATGAGGGTGATGCGCTATCTGCAGAAATTTAGGGGTGTCTCCTTGGCTTTAAAATGGCATGGGATATGAGGTTCAAGAAAGTCTGGATGGAGACTGATTCCACTGAGTGTCGTGACCTGATTATAGGTGAACCAGGAAGAAATCACGGGGACGCGGACCTCCTTATGGAAGTACGAGCCCAGCTAGGACGTGACTGGACAACGAAGCTCACCTATGTGCCTCGTTCGTGTAACCAAGTGGCGGACTGTTTAGCTAAGAAAGGTCTAGATAGTCGTCCTGGATATCATGAAGTTTATGTTCCATCGAATAGTCTTCAGGATTTGCTTTGCAAGGATTGGAGTGGTTGTAATGCTTTATTAGGAGTTAGTTGAGGTCTCTACTTTGTATCAAAAAGAACCATTATAATTGGTATATAATAAATAACAGTTTGGAACTGTAATGTATCTACACTAAGCATATATAACGCCCACATATAGATAGTTCAGAACCATGATTAATACATCTTTTTTAATTCTCTCAATATTTCTTGTGCTTGATTATTGTTGAAAGAATATTTTTTTATGCAAATTATTATAAGGTTAATTTAAAAAAGATTGATATCTAAAGTATGAGTAGTATTTTGGTTCTATTTATAAGTCATTTTTGACAAAAAATTTGATTATATTTATAAGTCCAATTTTATAGTAGTGAATGACATTGTGCTAATTTTACCCATATTAACTTTTTACATGAAGAAATAATTTATTTAATACTTGACTCTTGGAACACTATGTCTCTTTCAGGCATCCATCACCACACCGCTTTTTCATTCAATAATTTATTTAATTGTCCCAACCCCCCCCCCCCCCCCCCCCCTCCCTTTTCCGGCAGGAAATTTTCCATGTTCCTTTAAATTGGCCGGCCATAATGTAACCAAAAAAAAAAAATTGGCTGGCCATACTAGAAAAAGGGAAAAAAAAAAATGAGAGAGATTTGACAATAAATTTTAAAGAAAGACAAAAAAAATCTCATTCATAAATAATGGTAAAATTAAAAATTTACCTTATAATCATTGAATTAACTATATCTTCTTGATATATGAGATTTAGTTAAAAAAAGACTTATAAATAAAAGTGATCGGTCTTACCACCAACATATACTTTGAACAATAAAAGTGATCTTCCCTTCGCCATTGTCCTCATGTTCATCTACCAACTCTTCTCGATTATTTATCATTATTTTCACTACTTATTCGATATCTTTCAAAATTAATTATACTTTAATTTCATACATTCCAAATTGAAATTTGCTAACTTAACCATCAAATTAAGGACAAGCAAGCAATGACAAATATCTTAAAAAGTCATATATATAATAATCTTATATATCGTAAAGTGTGTGCATATATTATATATTTAAGAGTAAAATATATTGATATTCCTTCATCATAAATTAATTACTGAGACGTCCTTTTCCATTTTTAAAATTTATATATTTTTTTACCAACCATTTTTTAAACTATCTATATAAACCATTTATTCAGTTGTTAATTGATCATTAAATCAAATAAACTTATCTGATCTTGTTTATTCCTCAATTAGAGTATGCTCATTTTGATTGGTGTGTCCACTTTCTAAGCTTTGTATATTATTAATTTAAGAAAATATTCTATTATCAAATACATTTTCTATCTTAGTATTATATTTTACGTCTTGTCATTAATTTTATTGAATTCCATTATCAATATTATTTTTCCTTTATCTTGTAATATTTTAACGTATTAATTAATTTTAAAGCATAGTTGAGTATAATTATCCATTCACCAGATGAATTTTGAACCAATATCTTGACGAGTTCAATAATGAATATAATTATTAAAGACATTACTTTTCACCGTCACAAAAGCTTGGTCTAATTAATTAATTAATTTTGTGTTACGCCATCCTAATACATATTTTATGCACCATACATGCAATGTGTTAGCATTGAAAGAAATCCATGACTTTAAAAAGCAACAGATCCCCTAAGAACTTGGCATGCACATATTAGTTAACTTCTTTTTAAATCACTAAAATTCAACTTTGGCTTATTAATTTAATCAAAACATTTTTTTAATAACTAATAAAAGGGGAAAAAATTGACTTACTCCACCATGGACATGGACAGTGGTGGAATGGTTCATTGGCTAGCTGGGCCTTGGCCAATAATTTTGTATATATAATATGATATAATATTTTATTTTAGCCAAAAATTTGACTCCAATTAATCTCTTATTAAGGCCCCAACTAACCTTCTAAAATTTGTCAAAATATATGTATCATTATATAATATTTTATTTTGATCAATAATTTACCGAATTAATGTATTATTTTCTCTATAATTACACTCTCCTTTTTTTTTACATTTTTCGCTCTCTCTTTTTCTTACATTTCCCCCAACCATGCACTCAGAGTTCTCCACACGCACACGCTTCCTCTTCCTCTACCCTACTCTGTCATCTGTATTCTCCAGTCTGGCAGTCTCCATCCTCTCTCACGCAGTCCGCAGACATTTTCCAGTCTCCACGCGCACACGGCACACACTTCCTCAGTTCCTCTTCCCCCATCCATGCTCTCCAGTCTCCATCCACAAAGTCTCCCTCTTCTGCCGAGTTTGACCATCGCTCTGCCATTGCTGTCGGCGTTAGTTGGAGGTGTTTTTGGAAGGTCATATGCCACTGCAGTGTCGAATCGCTATTAGCTATGGGATTCCTTCTACCAGTGCCTATTTCAGTTTGCATCATTTTTTTCCTGATTGAGTCTGGAGATCGCTGTTCCTTTGAAGAATTGCATGGTAAAGGGCCTAACCTAAAATAAGGAAAGAACATGTAGAATAACATACTTTTGCTTCTGCGATTGTTGATTGATAATTGTGTTTAGGATTAGTTTGTGTACAAATTCAAGGCCTGATTTTCCTCTGAATATGATTGTTTGAATTCAACAAGTAAATTAATGGAAGAGATGGAACAGCCAAAATCTCAACACTCACTTGCAACTGCAAGCTGGATATTTCGACTTAGAGATTCTTCCAGTATTGTTAGTTTTGTACTCCAAGACCAAGTCTTGCTTGAGGAAGAGTGCCAGCCCCCATACCTTTTTGCATACTGGTTCTGTTTCTTGTTTGAAATGAGTTCTTGCAACCACTCCTATCGCTCTAATGAGTTCTTGCAACCCCCATTCCTGCTTGCCATTAGAAATTGTTCATATTGGAATTGATCCAAAGTTTATGGTGTGATTTTAGTTAGAGTTAGTTGATTTTGTAATTTTTTTAAGTCCCAGATTGGCCCAAGTATGATTTTTTTATTAATAGTTTTGAGTGAAAAACATATAATCTCATATCATGCCGTTAAGTGTTAAACGGTTTTAAATAATTTTATTAAATCTCGTTATACATATAATTAATATATGTGTATTTATGATATTTTTATGACAATATTTGGTTCTTACTCACTAGATTGTGAGAGAAAAATAAAATTCTTGTTTGATATACCTCTTGAAAGGTTTAATACCATCTTATATCGTTTTAATTTATAATTATCGGTTATTATTTATTTATAGTTTTAATATTATGTCATATTATTTAATAAATAGTTTAATATGTTTATTTTTTGTCCAAGACTACAAATATTTCCTAGTTCCGCCACGACCATGGGACTACATAATCTTTATTCTTTCAACGCAATATGATATTATAATACACCAAACAAACTGGTTCAGCAACTACACACTACATCTGAACCAAAACTTACTCAAGGTAACACAAAAATTAAATTTCACCAATGCAAAATAAACCACAACAATATGTGAATAAAACACAGATATATATATATATATCTATCTATCTAGCTAGCTAGAAATGAAGGAACAAGCTCAGACAAATAGTTGCAAGAAGAAGAGGGATAGTAATAGCCAGAGAGTTGGCCGAGGATGGTGGAGGAGACTGTTGACCGGAGGGAGGCGTGGGTGATGATCCGGGAGCTCCCGCAGGCGAAGGTGACGTGGGAGAAGAAGGAGAGTTTGAGACATTAATGCTTAACTTTTGACCACTGTTACAGTGACCTGGGAAAGCACAGGCAAAGTAAAACTCCCCGGTTCGGTTCAGAGTCACTCTAGCCGGTCCATTGCGAATCAACTGAATCGGGTTATTCACGTTGCAACTGTCGAAGTTGGCTTTTGTCAGTATGGCTACATCGTGGCTTCCAGTGGCAAAGTTAAACACTGCACCAAAAAAAAAAAACGAAAAAAGAAAAGAAAAGAAAAAAGAGCATAAGGAAGAAGGCTAGAATCTTTTAATGAACTTGTGTGTATTTGAAGGATTTGGATTCTCTCATAATCTCTTCCCTTAGTATCTGTATATCTTGATGGTCCAATATTTGATCCAAACATTCAAAGAGAACCATGTCATCTTTTTCAAATTACCTTGTGAGGTAAAAATTACCTCATAAGCTAGGTAGAAATGAAATTTTTAAAAGTAGATAACATGACTTTCTTTAGACGCTTGGATTAAATATTGAACGGTCAAGATGCATGTATATTGAGGGATACTGAAGGGAAGGATTATGAGAGAACCGCTTCCGTATTTGAAAACGTGAACTCAACACGACATCTTAACTCTAAATCTAAAGAAATAAATGTACACGTGTTTTAGGCAAACTCAATAATGTGAAATTTCTTCACTTTCTTATATCAAGTCAAGTCCACGCACACTCAACATCGTAAATATTTTGGGTCGAGAGATATAAAAGATTAGATGGTCATTTATTTACCTAGAACATCGTTTACTTTGAATGTCAAGCCTGATGCCCAGTTGGAGTAGAAAGAAGCACCACCGGGAGGACTATTGAACCACCCTGAGGAGCCACCCACCGTGAAATCTGCGGCTTCCACGCTGTGGAGGCAAATTGCAGCAAAAGCAACCACCACAAGAACCACCACGTTCGCTAACTTTGCCATCTCCACTAGATATGTGTGTGATCTCAGGTCGTCCGGCCGGTGCCTCTATGGATTTCAGCACGCTTCAATTGATGCTTTTAGCTTGAAAGTGCTTCATGTTGTGTTGAATATATAATCACAGTAACCCGTTAATTGCTGTACAAAAGTTGTGGTGAGGTCAAAATATTGAATGGGTCCTAAAATTCATGTACTATTATATCACCCTAATCCTTACCAACCGCGAATATATGCCATATAAAAATAAATAGATAGATAGATAGATTAGTAAAACATTTGACGATGTCATCAAGTGCATGATATATAATTCTGTTATATAATATAAACTAAGGAACCAATCAAATTACTTTCCGTGAAACATTGGTACATTGACTTCACGTAATTCAGGTTCTACTTCTTTAACTTTTGGATTCATAGGATTAATTCATTTCCTAATTAGGCCTTTTGACCTAAATGATAAAAACAGGGAATTGGAATTCTAATAATGATGCAATGTAAAAATAATTTACCAATGTATACTATACATACAAGAAGTCATTAACTAAGAACGAATTCTTCCATTTTTCTGTCTGTGAAGTTTTTTTTCTTTTTGGTAAAAAAAAGTTTAGGGAGGTAGACACCAGTACTCTATCAGGGTCAGGGCACTCCTCCAGACTCAAAAAACGTTTAAAGAGATACTTACTTATCGCCTACCAACAATGTCCTCATGTCGCCTAGCGGGTAAAAAACATCATTTTAGCCAACTATGTGATAGCTCGTCGGCTTTTGCCATTGAAGTTTTTTTTTTTTTTTTGCTCATCCGGTATCAAGAGCTTTGTCCTGACTAGTCCCTACTATTGAAGTTTTTTTTTTATACAAGGCGATAGGGGAGGGGGATCGAACTCAGGACCAGGAGGAGAGAAATTAATCCCAATACCACTGCACTACTAATAGTGCTGGTCCCTACTATTGAAGTTAGTGTAGTGTGGCTTCATATTTTTAGATGAAACTATTGGGTCCTACTTAATTAGTCAATTGATAAATTGGGGCCTAAGCCCATATTAATTGGGACACAAATAAAAATAAGAAGAAAAATTAATTTGTAATTGTAAGTCCATGTAATTTTACTTGATTTTAATTTTTTTTAATCAGTGACATAAAATTATAAATACCTGATTAAAAATATTATCTTTAATTAGTAATGATATTATTTTAAAAATATATTGGAAATATTATTTTAACCAAATTATATATTTAAACTTCAAAAAAATTAGTAAATAAAAAAGTGTAAAGAACAAAAAATATATATATAAAATATGATGATAAAATTTTGAAAAAATATATGTACATCAAAATTAGTTTTTGGTAATTTAAATTATTTTCGAATAATATTTTTTCAAAATGATGCTTTGACGTAAAGCATGTTATTTAATAATTAATTAATGGTTGAAGGGAGGAAAATTAGAATCTCAAAAAAGTAGCGAGCAGTCTATATATGTTACCTTATGTTTAATTTTAAAAAAAAAATAAAAATAAAAAATTAGACAATGTGTATGTATGTTTTTAAAAGGGATGTCTCCGTAATTGAGGTAAACTAGAGGGGACATTAGTGTATTTTACTCTTAATAACACATATACATTATATATATATATATATATATATATAGAGAGAGAAAAATACTTCTCATGTTATAGATGTATTCCCATGTCACACACACATGAAATGGTGAGACCCACATATATATATATATGTGTGTGTGGGTTCCACCATTTCATGTGTGTATATAAATCTTCTTCTTCTCATGCAACATGAGAAGTTTAAACTCCATATATATATTGCCAATAAACACATTTACCTTATAAAACTATAAACTTATAAATATTATGTGTTTTGTAAAATGCTCATTCACATATACTGGAGCCGAGTTTTTTTATGCCACCAGTGCTGTTTGTTTTCATGTTTTAAAAATGCTTTACGATTTTTGAGATTAGCTTATAAGAGAAGTCATATATTGTTTGCAAAAAATAGTTTCTAAAACCATAGTTGGAGGGATTACCGAATAAACGCTATAGCAAGGTAGGCCCCAGTCTTCCAAATCCATTTTTAAGTTTGCCTTAAATTTTGGGAAAATTCTAAATAAATACCATTTGAATTTGCAAAACCCTCAGAAGTCCGTCGAATTTGTAAAAAGACTGAGAAGTACCAAGTACCAGGGACTTATGAGAGATATGCAAATTCGGATGAAATTACCCTTTTACCCTTAGTTTTAAATAAATTTAAAAAATAAAAATACCCTCGCCAGTGCTAGCCACCGGGCGGCCGGCCGCCACAGGGCCGCCGGGCACTGGCGGGGGGTTGGGGGGGTTTTGGAGTGGGTTGGGTTTTTTTTTTTTTGAAAATTTATATTAATTGAAGTGTAGAGGGTGGGGTTCGAACCCCCCACCCCCAACACTATGGGGTAGGGCCACTTGGTTCCTTTAATATATATATATATATATATATACACGTTAACAAATATATATATATATATATTCTTCTTAACATTTTTTCAATGGTACTTATTATTCCACAAACGAAAATTACCATTCCACAAACGAGAATTACCATTCCAGCAATGAGAATTACCACGTTTTCTATAGGGATCCATTTTTTACTCTTTGATGCATGTGAGTGAATTTGTAAAAAAAAAATGCATTTTTACCATTTCATAAATGAGAATTACCATTCCACAAATGAGAATTACTATTCTAGAAATGAAAATTACCATGTTTTTTATATGGATCCCTTTTTTCCTCTTTGGTGCATGTGAGTGAATTTGTGGAAAAAAAAATGCATTTTTATCATTCTACAAACAAGAATTACCATTAAAGAGGTCAGCTTAAATGACCTTTTACGAAATGATCACCAAATGGGTTTATATAAGTAAAACCCAAAACAGGTCAGTGTTTAATATTGGTGTAAATTATTTTTTTTTTTCCCTTTTGTGATTGGTGAAATTTTTAGCAATGTTCAGTCTCATTCCCCAATAGAAGAGAACAAAAATGGGACTACACATTTTTGTATTGACTCAAAAACACCTTTGTTGTGAATATTGTTCCTTAGATCAGATAGACGTGTGAGACAAATTTTCAAAATTGGATGATACTTTGCTACTACAAACAATTCTTAATTTGAATAGCTCTATGGTGTTCTTTTAAAGAAATACATTTTAAGCTCAATAATTATGGGGGGAAAAATCCTAAATAAAGTTCAAAAATATATAACAAAATAGGGAATTGTCGCCAAAGAAGGTTTTTGGAAAAAAGAGGCAGAGGGGATGCGAGTTGGTGGGAATAAGGACGTTGTTTTTTATTTTTAAATTTATGTAAAATCCACATAAGTAATTTTTTATAGTATTTTAACATATTTTTGCCTTATAGGATGACTTAGAAACTTTAGGAACTGAGTCGCAAGCGAACTAAAAGTTTAGGGATTGAGTTACAAGTGAGTCAAAACTTTAAGTGCTAACAAATTATTTTTTCCCATTGTAATAGATGGAAGTTAGTTAGGTTTAACATCCCCCCCCCCCAGCCCCGAATTTTCAAAGTTTATGGTTACTCTTGTACTTTTAATAAAAGTTGAATGTTATTTTATCACCTTAAACCAATTATTTATAAATTTTATACTATTATTATGCATAATTCACTATTCATATTATATAATTATTCCATATTATTAAATTATTTTACAGTATACTCCATCCGGTCATAAATATAAGATAAAATTGACTTTTAAAAAAAAGATTAAGTAAGGTAATTAAATTATTTTAAAGTAATGATATTTTTCATTTTTTCTCCAAACTATTTTGCCTAACTTATAAATTGATATATATTCTAAGAATATACATATATGATATGATTAAGGAACTTATTTGGCTTCTTTAATTTTTTTTTAAGTTAATCTTGTCTTATATTTAGGACAGAGAGAATAATTAATAATTTTTAAAACTAAAAGAAAGTTCGTTTTTTACCTCTAGGCCTTTTTGTTATAAGTATAATATAAGGATAAATACACCACCCCATGAGCTAAACAGGAAAAAAATTCTTGTTTTTCATAAATAAAAGGGAAAGGTAAAAGAGAGAATATGAGAGGAAGATGATGAATCTTATTCACTATTCAAGGTGTTTTGAGTACATGGTACATGCCCTATATGTATGTGATAGGGCAAAACTTTAAGCCTAAAAACTCCGCAAGTGCACGGGCCGTATCAAGTAATAAAGTGATGAGAAAAGTATCGTTCCCACGAGGACTTAGTATCACAAACTTCAGTTGAGTATTAATTTTACAATTTCGTTTAAGTTGAGCAAATCAAATTGAATTTAATTAAGAGAAAATAAAATAAAATCTAAAATTAAAATAAACAACCTACCACTAATCAAACAAGCAACCTAGAGTCACTAATCTCTTATTTGTTTTCTAGATTTTATCCCCACTAAATTAATTTTGACTTAACTTGATCAACTAATCTAGAGTATTAATGTCTATAAATGTCTTCCGGTCCACCTATATACCTACCTTAATTAATTATGTGATGCCTCACACAACTAAATAAGATGCGTTTTAAATCGGGCTCACTCTAATTTGATTATGTAGAGCTTCTAGGTATATTCCTATCCTAGAAGCAAATTAGATTAAAACCTAACTTCACGTTAAATTTAAACCTAATTCCACATTATTTACTCCCAAGGTCAATTTAGGATTCCCTCTTCCAAGTTCAACCCTAAATCCCCAAAACATGCTTAATGGTGATCAATCAATAAGCAATAACAATGAACACAGGATTAAATAAACTGAAATAAAATTAAGCAAAACTAACAAGTGGGAATAATCTCTAAAACCCAAACAAGTTCATAGATTCTCTAGGTTGCAAAACCTGTTAGTTCTCAATGTGTTTTGATGATTAACAACAAGTGTAAACATGTTTTGAAATTTCCAAAATCAATTAAAAACCATTTGACAGCTAGTTACTCGAGTAAAGGTATCTTTACTCAAGTAAAGGACTTACAGAGAGCAAACCAATTTTTCAAAGTGATTGCATACTCGAGTAAAGGTATGCTTACTCGAGTAAAGGACTTACAGAGAGCAAACCAATTTTTCAAAGTGATTGCATACTCGAGTAAAGGTATGCTTACTCGAGTATTGGACTTACAGAGAGCTCCAAACATTTTATAACTAGTGCCTACTCGAGTAGAGGTTTGCTTACTCGAGTAAAGAACTCTTAAACTGATTTTCATCTTGGCACTTGTTCTTGCTTACTCAAGTAAGAGTTTGTGTACTCAAGTAAAGACATAAAGTAACTTCTCACTTTTTGAGAAATTGAGTAGCTTACTTGAGTAAAGATTTCCATACTCGAGTAAAGGTCATACACAAAGGTTACTGATTTGTCCAAGACTTGCTTACTCAAGTACACGAAAGCTTACTCCAGTAGGGAGGCATTTTGAACTTAAAATTATTCAAACAAATAGTGCCTTACTCGAGTACACCACTAGCTTACTCGAGTAAAGGACTTGGTTTTCAGACATAAGTCACGATGGTTTGCCTCTGGAAGTTGCTTACTCAAGTACACTTTGTTACTCAAGTAAAGACTCTTACACACAGTGTCCTACTCGAGTAAATATGAACTTACTCGAGTATACAACGGTAAAATCTGATTTTTGAATTGCACGAATTTGGAAAACACTCTTGTTTGATCTTATTGTTTCCACAATACATTTGCTTATGTTCCTAGCTATGTTTAACCAGTTTGTTAAGTGCATTTCAACTAGAACAGATCAAGATTAGTGAAGAATAGAGAGATAAAGCAAAAAGTGAAGAGTGCATTTAATGCACCTCTGCAATTCCATCTACTTTCGACTAATCCACCTGAGCACGCCTAATGAACGTTAAAGAATGCTTACTACATCAAGTAAAGTCATCTCCAACGGACAAATTCTCAGAGAGCCACATCAGACTCAATTAACTCTTGGATTAGCAGAAGTCTAGAGAGAGAAGATGACCAGACTTAGTACAAATCACTCCCAACGGTTGGAATCATCTTGCAACGATCATTTAATGTTCTCTACCTATAAATAGGGAGCATTAACTTCTTCTCAAGCTGATACACCAACTCAGAGCGAAAATTTATTAAGTTCATTTATTATGTATTAGCTTTCACTTGTAATAGTATCACTGTGATACTTTGTGCTTTAGTGTTCATTCTATCTACTCTGTGAGAGAGTTTTATTTGTAAATTATTTACTGATTGTGATAACTACAAGTCAGGGGACTTGGTAGTTGGAGTGTATTGATTACAACTTGTAAGGGGGAGTGTGTTCTAGTGAGAGAACAACTCTTAGTACAGAGTGTGTAATCAATATTTGATTATAGTGGATTGAAAATCTCAAGTGAGGCTTGGGGACTGGATGTAGGTCAGAGAAAGGACCGAACCAGTATAAATCGATTGTACAAAGCTTCTTCTTCCCTACTCCTCTGTCTTACCCTGTTTTAGTTTGTTAAAAACAGAGTGTTAACTTTAAATTTTTAAAGATACCCAATTCACCCCCCTCTTAGGTATCAAGCTCCAACTTTCATTTGGTATCAAGGCAAGGTCTTCTCATAAGAGTTTAACCACTCGAGAAGGATCACTATGGAAGGAATTCTTCCGGATGGAGCTTCAATCAACAGACCTCCCGGCTTCGATGGCGAACACTATTCTTTCTGGAAAGCAAAATTTCGTGTGTTCGTGATGGCTACTGAATATGGGTTGTGGAGAGTCTTTGAGACTGGAGACTATGTACCGGTCAAAACCGAAGGAGGCATTACTGTTCCAAAGACCGAAGCTGAGTTCAACGATGATGATAAGAAGAATATCACTCTCAACAGCAAGGCTATCCTGATGCTTCAAAGTGCTCTTAGTCAAAAGGAGTACTTTCATATCTGTAATTTGTCAACGGCTAAGGAGATGTGGAAAGCTCTGGAAATAGCATATGAAGGAACCTCTGGAATCAAGGAGAACCGCATCAACATTCTAACCACTGAGTATGACCTGCTACGGATGAAGCAAGGAGAGAGCGTCGGAGAATTTCAGCTTAGATATACTCATTTGACAAATCAACTGGCTGCCTTAGGAAAGCTATTTGATCAAGGGTCTCAAGTTCGAAAAATTCTCAATATTCTGACAAAAGATTGGGAAGCAAAAGTTACCGCTATTGAAGAGGCTCGTGGTGAGTCAATGACCTCTGTTGCTGCTTTGTTTGGAAGCTTATTTGAGTACGAGAGTAAATTGAAGTTCAAGAAGGACTTGGAAGATGTCAACGGAGGCAACAATCGCAACAAGGGAGTTGCTCTTAATGTGGTAAAAGATGAGGAAGATGAAGATGAGGATGAAGAGATTGGCATGATGGTCCGGAGATTCAAGAAGTTCTATAAAAGAGATCAAGGCTTCAAGAAATTTCAGAAGGGAAATTCAAGCTATGAATCAAAGAAGCCTGTCATCTGCTATGAATGCGAGAAGCCCGGACACATCAAGGCAGAATGTCCTCAGCTGAAAAACCAAGAGAAAGAGAAGAAGAAATTCAAGAAATACAAGAAGAAGGCATATGTGTCAGCCATATGGGGAGATAACTCATTGGATGAGGATGAAGCTGAAGAGGATGAAAGTGAAAAAGCCAACATATGCCTGGTTGCTGAGGAAGAAGAGCAACATAATGAAATATACGAATCTTTACCCTCCTATGATGAGTTGTTTGCTGAATACAATGTTGTTCAAAAGGAGTTTGAAAAACTTGCAGACAAATATATGTCTTTGAAAAAGAAAAACTCTTTCCTTGAACTGCAAATTGAAAATCTCTCTTCTCCTCAATCTCTAGCTTGTGATGAATGCCTTGTTTTAGAGAAAAAGAATTCACAACTTACAAAAGCACTTGAGAAATTCACTAAGGGAAGTGAAATGCTCAATGTGATTCTCAAGCAACAACGCTTTATAAATGATCGATCAGGCATTGGTTACAAACCGGATTTTGACAAGAGGAAAGGCAAGAAAAAGAATGGACAAAAGTTGTATATGAGTTACTTTACAAAATCTGTTCATACCTCAAACCCTTTTGCTCATTGTAATTATTGTAATAGGAAGGGTCACTCAACATCATCTTGCTTTCATAAGAAGGAAAGAAAAAATAAACCTGTAGGAAATTATATTTGGGTACCAAAAGGAACATATGTTCCCAAGGTATATGCTAACCCCAAAGGACCCAAGAAAAGATGGGTACCTAAGACTTGATTTACTATGAATTGCAGGTTTGTCTTAGAGCATCAAGACCCAACAAGTGGTATATCGATAGTGGATGCTCAAGGCACATGACTGGAGACAAATCAAAATTTCTTTCAATAAAGCCAAAAGATGGAGGTAGAGTCACATTTGGAGGTGACCAATCGGGCAAAATCGCTGGCATTGGTGAGATAGGCAACAATGAAGGCCCTCTCATCAAAGACGTCTACTTGGTAGAAGGATTGTGTCACAACCTCCTAAGTGTGAGCCAAAGCACCGATAAGGGTAATTTGGTAATATTTGATTCTGATGAGTGCCTTATTGTTAAAAAGGATTTGATCTCCATAAATGATTTGAAAAATAAAGCTTTGTTTAGAGCACCTAGAGATGGAAATTGTTATACTCTTAACCTCTCTAGCAATGCTTCTGTTTCTGAAAATTGTTTTGTAAGTAACTTGAATGAGAGCTGGCTTTGGCATAAGCGATTAGCTCATGTCAACATGTTTCAACTTGACAAGTTGCTGAAAAAGGATTTGGTTATTGGTATTCCTAAGTTGAATTTCAAAAATGATATGATTTGTGATGCTTGTCAAAAAGGAAAACAAACCAAATCCTCTTTTAAAGCGAAAAATGAGATTTCAACCAATAGACCTCTTAAACTTCTTCACATGGATCTAGTTGGACCAGCTAGAGTAAAAAGTCTTGGTGGAAATTTATATACTTTGGTCATTGTTGATGATTTCTCTAGATTTACTTGGACTATATTTTTATCATCCAAAGATGAAACATATGATCAGTTTGTTTCCTTTGCCAAGAAGGTCCAGAACGAGAAAGGTTTTTCAATTTCAGGTATAAGGACCGATCATGGTGGAGAATTTGAGAATCATGCCTTCGCTGAGTTCTGTAATAGTATGGGGATCGACCATAATTTCTCAGCACCAAGAACACCATAACAAAATGGCGTTGTGGAGAGAAAGAATCGAGTTCTCACTGAGATGGCCCGGGCAATGCTGAACGAATACAACACTTCACAAGTGTTTTGGGCTGATGCTATGAGTACGGCTTGCTACATCTCCAACAGAGCCTACTTGAGAAAGAAGCTGAATAAGACCCCATACGAACTCTACAAAGGGAGAAAGCCAAATCTCAGCCACCTACATGTCTTCGGTTGTAAGTGCTATGTGCACAACAATGGTAAAGACAATATTGGTAAATTCGATCCTAAAGTTGATTTAGCTATTTTCATTGGTTATTCTAATAGGAGTAAAGCATTTAGAGTTTTTAACACTAGAACTAAGATTGTTGAAGAGTCCATACATGTTGTATTCTGTGAGTCTGACTCTGATAAATCCTTGGATGATGAAGAAGAGACAATTTTCAAAAACAAATTCTTTTCGAAAAATGCTCCTACTCCTTCTGAAAATTCTGAAAATGTTTTTGAGGCTGATCCTAAAAATAATCTTGAAAATCCTGATCAGTCCCAACGTAGAGCTTGGAGATTTATAAGGAATCATCCTTTAGACCAAGTTATAGGTGATGTAAACCAAGGAGTAAGAACTAGAAATAGTACTTTAAATGAGGTCACATTTTCTGCATTCATTTCACACATTGAACCCTCTAAAATAGAAGAAGCCCTTTCAGACAATGATTGGGTGATAGCTATGCAAGAGGAGTTGCATCAATTTGACAGAAATCAAGTTTGGGATTTGGTACCTAGGCCTAAAGATCATCCGGTCATTGGCACTAAATGGGTATTCAAAAACAAACGAGATGAGTCAGCAATCATTGTCCGAAATAAGGCAAGATTAGTTGCCAAAGGCTATAATCAGGAAGAAGGAATTGATTATGAAGAAACTTATGCTCCAGTGGCAAGATTGGAAGCCATAAGAGTTCTTCTAGCCTTTGCATGTGTAAAAGGTTTTAAACTTTTTCAAATGGATGTCAAAAGTGCATTTTTAAATGGTTTTATTCAAGAGGAGGTATATGTTGAACAACCTCCAGGATTTGAAAATGAACATCTTCCAGATCATGTTTTCAAATTGAAGAAAGCTCTTTATGGTCTTAAGCAAGCTCCTAGAGCTTGGTATGAAAGATTGAGTCAATTCTTACTCAATCAAGGATTTATCAGAGGCAAGGCTGATACAACACTGTTTATTAAGAAAAACAAATTGAATGAACTTTTAGTGGTACAAATATATGTTGATGACATTATTTTCAGTGCTACTAATAACTCCTTGGGTGAGGAATTTTCCAAGACTACTTCCTTGGGAGCTCAACTACTTCCTTAGGCTGCAAATCAAGCAACGTAAAGATGGGATATTTTTATCTCAAACCAAGTACTTGAATGATTTGCTAAAGAAGTTTAGGATGGACAAGTGCAATGGAGCTGACACACCAATGAGCACAACCACTTCCTTGGATGCTGATGAAGAGGGCAAGGACTTCAATATCACCAAGTATAGAGGAATGATTGGATCATTGCTCTATCTTACCGCAAGCCGTCCAGACATCCAATTCAGCGTTGGGATGTGTGCTCGATTCCAATCCGCTCCTAAAGAGTCACACGCTGAACATGTAAAGAGGATATTCAGATATCTCTCTGATACGAAGACTCTTGGACTATGGTTTCCCAAAGGTCAACCGGAGCACTTAGTGGCATACTCGGATTCAGACCATGCCGGATACAAGACGGACAGAAAAAGTACAAGTGGCCAATGTGAATTCTTTGGCAACTCACTTGTATCATGGTTCAGCAAGAAGCAAACAACCGTGGCCGTATCATCAACCGAAGCTGAATATGTAGCTGCCTCAAGTTGTTGTGCTCAAGTGTTGTGGTTAAAGCAACAACTTGCTGATTTGGGAGTGCACTTGAAGGAGATCCCAATATTGTGTGACAATATAAGCACAATAAGCTTGGCCAAGAATCCGGTGCAACATACATGAACCAAGCATATTGATGTGAGGCATCACTTCATTCGGGATCATGTCCAGAAAAGAGATGTGAAGGTCATGTTCATGTTGGGATTCGTACACGCAGCGGATTAAAATTTCTTACGAATCCTTCCAAAGGATCACTCAACGACGTTTAAATCAGAGTTAAGGAAACCGAATCATACCTTGTGTTGAACTAGTCCGCGTTCCGTTCCTTTGATCAGGTGGGCTACCTTCTCAAACAACACGTCCGCGTCTCGTTCCTTTGATCAGGTGGGCGATCAACACGTCCGCGTCTTGTTCTTTCGATCAGCAGAAGTTGACTCTTGGATCGGCTTCCTCTACTGGTATCCACACGAACAATCCCCGAACACGGTTGCGGCAGCGTGCTAGCGCTTCTTGTGCGTCTCTCTCTCTCAAGTTGCTCTAGGGTTTCTCGCGACTTTTCTGAATACGCTCAACTGAAAATCCCGTAGGTTTTTATAAACCCGATAGGCGTATTATATAACCAAAATTAATCCTTTATTAATTTTGGAAATTCGGATTTTTGAATCTGATCAACATATCAATCACATCTATCTCATAAATGTAATTGAATATATTAAAAGCCAGATTTGGAAATTCGAATTTTGAATTTAAATCAAATCTAAATTTAAAGCCTTTTGATTTAATTTATCATCATAAATTAAATCTGAGATATGATATCTATCTATTTAATTAAATCTGAGATACCATATCTCAATTTAATATTAAACAGATATACGATATCTTTATTCGAAATTAAATGAGATACAATATCTCTATTTGTTTCAGATATTTAATTTATCAAATAAATTAAATACTAAACAAATATCATATATAATATTATAATCTCAATTTATAATATATATATTAATTTCGAATTATATATATATATAAATCCTAGATCAAATTTAGTATTCATTTAATCTCAAATTAATCTGAGATTCAATGAACCTGGACACCTTCACCCGTGTTGGATTATTCTTGTGTGCGACCCTGCAGGCCCATATGAGATTGGCAGTGGGCCAACACTATATCAGCCCACAAGTCGCAAGCGGCCTCTAGCAAGACATTGCGACTACCCAATTCACATGGGGATCGATGACACGATACTACCTATCGTACAACCATGTCACGTCCCTTTTGTCACGCGATAATTTGGTCAAGGATGAGCCATGGATGATGTCAACTTCCTTTTCTTGACCATTGCTTTCTCAATTCTCGAGTAGTCTAATAAGTGAAATGGAAACTCCTTTCCATCACAGTATGGCCATACATTTCTTAGACTCACTCATCGAGGGGCCCAGCATTATCTCTCTACATATGTGAGGGACAAATCCCATCTTGACCACTCACATTCCTCCGCATGAAAAACCACTGATCCTAATCCTAGCCTTTATCATCACCCGGTCAAAGGTGACTTTTGACTAGGTCAAAGACCAGTGACTCATCATGTAGGAATCTATGATGGTCTCAAGTCATAGGGCGTCGTGACGCGGTTATACATGAGATAAGCTTATGACTTAATACATGCAGCTTTCTCATAGTGGGTCGGTCCAGCACCTTGTACTCTTACAAGTGCCCATGACTTTGATTCGTATCTCCATACCTCATCAAAGTCATACTGATCTTATTTCATCTTCACTCCCGTGTAGATGACCGACCAGGGACATTTAGAATAATCTATAAGATATATCCAGGGATATAGTTATCACCATAAACATGCGTATGAAATGATAACTTAATGGAGAATAATGACTTGCCCCTAGGGCATAATTTCCAATAGTTCATTCCAACCCATCTCCAATTGGCAGACATCTTCACCAAGCCTCTAGCCAAGGAACAATTCACATTCATAAGGAGAGAATTGGGAATGGTAAATCCCAATGAATTGTAAGAAATTCTTACCCAATTTAATGTTAGTAATGTTATTGATGATTAATGTTTACTAACTTAAGCATCGGAGTGTATAACTTGTGTTTTTGCAGGATTTTCTGATGTTTCAGAGGATGTAAACTCGAGTATAGAAGTTGGTACTCGAGTATAGAAGGTGCAGAAAGCCAAATCTGAAGTTCAGAGATGCTTTACTCGAGTAAGGAAGTGGTTACTCGAGAAACCAAGAGGCAGAGAGCACAATGCTGAGAAAAGAGGAAGTTTACTTGAGTAAGGAGTGCTCTACTCGAGTAAGGACCAAACAGAGGCCAACACTGAAGGTATGCCAAAGATGTATTCGAGTAAGTAAGTGGCTTACTCGAGTAAAGCTATCGGGGATTCAAAAATTCACGCTACATTTTTGAAGTCCAGGTCAGTATACTTCCACCTTTACTCGAGTAGGTAAGTGAAGTATGCTATACTCGAGTAAGCAAGAACTCTACTCGAGTATAGGGGTCTGTCTACATATACTGAAACGTTGTATTCTTTCATACTCGTTTCTTTACTCAAGTAGAACCCTAAGAGGCGTGACTTTCTCTCTTCCTCTCCCTCTGAAACCGTCACTTCCCCCCATTAAACTTCCATAAATCCTCGTCAAATCTCTTCAATTTCTGCATATTTCTCTCTCACACTCGAAACCCTAACCGAAAAATGGCCAAAGAACAATCTCAATCTTCTCAACCAGTCCCATCTAATCCTCCACATGCTCCAAGGACCAAGTCGATTCCGAAGAAGCTACAGGGGGGCATTGATTCTTCCATTCCCGGAGTTGGAGTTGTGATTCCGGAGGCAAAATCTCCAAACCCCAAGAAGAGGGGTTCGTCTTCAAAGGACCCGGTACCGGCTTCGGCCTCAAAGAAGAAGAAAGTTGCTTCTTCTAGCAAAGAAAAGGGAAAGAAGAAGGAAGCAGAGAAGAAGAAAAGGAGATCAAAGAAAGCATCAGCCGTGACTTCTTCCTCCTCTGATGATCTCACCCTCTCGGATTCTGTGCCTGAGCAAGAGCAAGAAGGAGAGCAAGTGTCTCCCTATGTGGATAATGCGATTGAAGAAATCAAGTTGCACAAGGATGCTCCGGAGGGATTTAAGGTTGTTCCAGTTCCACTTCCTCCCGGTCTAAATGTCAAGTTTCGAGAGCAATACTCTACACGAGGATTCTGTGCTCTGTTCTCACTCAATTTGGAACAACTCCACAGGGAATGTGATGTTGATTTGTCACCTTGGTTCGGGCCTTACCAGTCATTCGTGTCCATTGAGGCACCATATTTCCCGGAATTGGTGAAAATGTTTTACTTCAACATGAAGGCTGCTCACATTGTGGATTCTGAAGGCAGAGCAATCGAAGAGAGAATCACTACATCTGTGACGGGTGTCCAGTTCACCATTTCTGCAGCAATTCTCAACCGGATCCTGAAGGTTGAAGATCCCCCAGAGGCCTCTACACCGCATTACACCAATGAAGTGATGTATACCACTCTCATACCTGGAGAGGAAGTACCGGATGATCAGCGAGTTCGTATGTCCTTTAATCCTGCGGACATGCCACCCCTACACCGAGTGATTTGGCACATATATGCACGTAACTTCGTGCAGAAGGGAGGGAGTTATACTCACTTTACACAGAAGGACTACCGGTTCTTCACAGCTTTTATCAAGAAGCACCCTCTCAACATCGGGCAATGGGTGTTCAAGGAAATGCACTACTTCAAATTTGTGTCCCAGAAGAACTCCTACATGCCCTTTGCTTCTCTGATCTCTATGATTATGTTCTATCATAAGATCTGGTTTGTGGGCCCTCCTGAGCAGATGAAGTACATCACCGCCTTTGGGAAGACTCAGCTTAAGATGATGAAGGTCAAGTTTGGGCCGGAAGGATCTGGTCAGTCTCAGGCACCCCAGAGATCTCAGACACGTGCATCACAGCCTGTCACTCATGAGGCCCAGTCTGCTCCACCCCCACTGCCATCAGACTTTGATCAGAGGATTAGAGAGATTGTGGATGCTGCACTGATATCACACAGGGCGATGATGAAGGTTGAGTTTGACATAGTTCGTGTTGATATCAAGTTGGGGCTTATGGATGTGATTGTTGCCCAGACTGAAGTAATGTCACATCTGTGCAAGATGAAGGAGGACACAGAACAGAAGCTTACTGAATTGGACTCTACACTATCAATTACACTGACTGCTACTTCTGATGCCAGAGATAAAGCGGATAAGCTCATCAAGCATTTTGGTCTCGGCGACTCTACTTCTTCCACCTTCGGGTTCACGACTGGTCCTTCCACATCCTCTTCGGTCCCAGAGGTCCAGCCATCCATTCCAGATACCCAGCCTTCCACATCTTCACCTGAGCTTCACTTTTCCCCACCTTCCTCACCTACCTTCTCCTTTCCTAGCCCACCTCATACCACATCATTCCCAGCCTCCACTTCCACTCCTACCTCTGAAGTACTGTCTTCACCTGTCACTCCTACCACAGAAGTCCTTCCTGACCCTGTCCCATTTCCACCTACTCCAGCCATTGAGGTTTTCCCTACACCTTCTCCATATGTTGTGCCCCATGATTCCGCTTTTGATCCAAACACAGCTATGGTACTCTACTACCCTCCTATTGTTATCCTAGACCCCGAGTATGTTGATGATGACAAAGGGGGAGAAGAATAGAGAAAGATGTAGATGCTTAGGGCATAGGATCTAGTTGCTTAGTTTGCACTTGTATTTGTACTTATTTTGCTGTTTTATAGACTTGTTGCTTTTTGTTCTGATATCAGTGATTTTCAGTGAGTTCATCATTTCTGATATCAGTTATTTGCTGCACATGTATGTCTTTCTCAATGAATATGAATATATTTTACATGTGTTTATGATTTAAATTGCATTTCTGCTGCTATTCTCTAATTCACATATTTGAAAATGCAAAATTGGTTGTTTTCTGATAACTCAACACTAAATTTTGAAAACTTCAAAATATAACTGAATACATCTTTCAAATTCCTTAAAAAGAATGTTTACAAGTGTTGTCATCATCAAAAAGGGGGAAAATGTTAGTTCTCAATGTGTTTTGATGATTAACAACAAGTGTAAACATGTTTTGAAGTTTCCAAAATCAGTTAAAAACCATTTGACAGCTGGTTACTCAAGTAAAGGACTTACAGAGAGCAAACCAATTTTTCAAAGTGATTGCATACTCGAGTAAAGGTATGCTTACTCGAGTAAAGGACTTACAGAGAGCAAACCAATTTTTCAAAGTGATTGCATACTCGAGTAAAGGTATGCTTACTCGAGTATTGGACTTACAGAAAGCTCCAAACATTTTATAACTAGTGCCTACTCGAGTAAAGGTTTGCTTACTCGAGTAAAGAACTCTTAAACTGATTTTCATCTTGGCACTTGTTCTTGCTTACTCAAGTAAGAGTTTGTGTACTCAAGTAAAGACATAGAGTAACTTCTCACTTTTTGAGAAATTGAGTAGCTTACTCGAATAAAGATTTCCATACTCGAGTAAAAGTCATACACAGAGGTTACTGATTTGTCCAAGACTTGCTTACTCAAGTACACGAAAGCTTACTCCAGTAGAGAGGCATTTTGAACTGAAAATTATTCAAACAAATAGTGCCTTACTCGAGTACACCACTAGCTTACTCGAGTAAAGGACTTGGTTTTCAGACATAAGTCACGATGGTTTGCCTCTGGAAGTTGCTTACTCAAGTACACTTTGTTACTCAAGTAAAGACTCTTACACACAGTGTCCTACTCGAGTAAATATGAACTTACTCGAGTATACAACGGTAAAATCTGATTTTTGAATTGCACGAATTTGGAAAACACTCTTGTTTGATCTTATTGTTTCCACAATACATTTGCTTATGTTCCTAGCTATGTTTAACCAGTTTGTTAAGTGCATTTCAACTAGAACAGATCAAGATTAATGAAGAATAGAGAGATAAAGCAAAAAGTGAAGAGTGCATTTAATGCACCTCTGCAATTCCATCTACTTTCGGCTAATCCACCTAAGCACGCCTAATGAACGTTAAAAGAATGCTTACTACATCAAGTAAAGTCATCTCCAACGGACAAATTCTCAGAGAGCCACATCAGACTCAATTAACTCTTGGATTAGCAGAAGTCTAGAGAGAGAAGATGACCAGACTTAGTGCAAATCACTCCCAACGGTTGGAATCATCTTGCAACGGTCATTTAATATTCTCTACCTACAAATAGGGAGCATTAACTTCTTCTCAAGCTGATACACCAACTCAGAGCGAAAATTTATTAAGTTCATTTATTATGTATTAGCTTTCACTTGTAATAGTATCACTTTGATACTTTGTGCTTCAGTGTTCATTCTATCTACTCTGTGAGAGAGTTTTCTCTATAAATTATTTACTGATTGTGATAACTACAAGTCAGGGGACTTGGTAGTTGGAGTGTATTGATTACAACTTGTAAGGGGGAGTGTGTTCTAGTGAGAGAACAACTCTTAGTACAGAGTGTGTAATCAATATTTGATTATAGTGGATTGAAAATCTCAAGTGAGGCTTGGGGACTGGATGTAGGTCAGAGAAAGGACCGAACCAGTATAAATCGATTGTGCAAAGCTTCTTCTTCCCTACTCCTCTGTCTTACCCTATTTTAGTTTGTTAAAAACAGAGTGTTAACTTTAAATTTTTAAAGATACCCAATTCACCCCCCTCTTGGGTATCAAGCTCCAACTTTCAAAACCAACTAGCCACACATGGCTTTATTTTGAAATAAAATTAAGCAAAACTAACAAGTGGGAATAATCTTTAAAACCCAAACAAGTTCATAGATTCTCTAGGTTGCAAAACCAACTAGCCACACATGGCTTTATTCAAATCCATAACAAAAAGATAAAACTTCAGGTTTAAAGAAGAAGGAGAGAGAGGAAAGAAAATTTCTCCGTCGCCTCCACAGTCCTTCCGTCTTTCCATGGAGATGATGAAGAGAATTAAAACGCTCAGCCTATGCTCCTCTGCTTCTTCGTTCCTTCTTGTTCTGTGTCTCTCTGATCTGCCTTCGTCTTCTTTTCACTATGTCGTGTGTGGTATATATAGACTTTTTCAATTACTTGGGTACCACGTCCTTCATCTTCCTGATTGATTCAACAATGAATTTTTAACTTTTCCTTTGTGTGGAGTCCAATTCCCTTGAATGCAAAAAGGCACCAAATCAAATCAAATATTTGGACATAACACCTTGGTCTCCTGGTCCTTAGGTCTGTGACAAAGAAAAGGAGATATATGATAAAAATAATAATAACAAAACTGAATTTATTTAAAACCCCCCATTATTATTATTTATTTCCTAATCTCCAAAAACTTCTATTTTAAATTGACACCCACTAATAATGCATCCAGATTGATATCTCTTAAAATCTCAAGAAATTCTCTTCAATTTAGCATTGATGACTTCCTAAATATATCAAAATATGTCTCAAATATATTAAAAATAGAAAATCATCAGTATAGGCACTTTACATTATCAATAAACTATATCAATATCTATAGATTTTATGACAATAAAAGATAAATGTGAGATACTGGAAATAATAGGGATAGCATAGAAAGATGGACATCCACACAAATATAATATTCGTATCACTCCCCTTAGATGTTTATCATATATGAATGTTCTTCATTTAAAAAACTTCAACTAGGAGTGAGACTAAATCCTAGCAAAAGAAAAGAAGCACATCATTCGTTGATACGCTACCTGGGGCTAGTACATTAAAAACCTTGTCAGGAAAACTCAGTGGGATAAAACCATAAACAATAAAGAAAGAGTGTAGCATATATCAACACTCCTTCTTGGCAACATGAGTTGATATCTTTGAATCTGCAAAGTCTAATATCACAAACAATCTTTCCAAATACTATCGTAGGAAGTAACTTGATGAACATATCTGCTACATTGCTTTATATTAATTTCACTCTCTTATATTGATGTAGTCCATTCCAATATCTATGTATTGGTGAATAATTATATCATGTTAATAAGAAAATGATATATCAAGTCATATGTGAAGGACTAGATTACATAAGTGCTCCAATAACATTAAGATATGATACTTCTAGATCAAGTATTTCATCATCACCCTCTCAAGGTCTAAATATATGGTACTTCCGAACCAAGCATTTTTTTTGTAGAAAAACAATTTCTTCTTCTCAAATCCTTTATTTCAAAGGCTTTCTTTAAGTAGTTCTCAACTTTAACAAGCTTGATCTTCAATAATTTAAGCAATTCACTCATTTTGCAAGCTCTTTAAAAGGTCATGTAATTCACAGTTTTGCAAACTCTTCAAGAGTTCCAAATATATTTAAATTATTCAACATAAACTGGAATTATAGTAAATTCAATTTTAGATATTTTTATAAAAATACATGGGTAGAATAGATATTTATATTCTTCCTTCAACAAACATTTATCAAGTCAGTAATATCATATACACCTTAGTTGCTTCAAACCATATAAAGATCTTAATTGAATTGTATGTTTTTGTCAACTTAAATCCTTGATCAGAGTTTCATATACTTTGATCATATGCTTCTGATAACTTGAATCCTTCAGGGCTATCATATGTTTAGATCTATGTCCATACATGTAATTGATCCTTAAAGAATTTATAATTATGACAATTTTCTAAGTATGTACTCCTAGCTCTCCCGGGATTCACATACAGGTCACAATATAGTGAGTAATTTATAATCGTATTCTCTAGAAGCATATCAAAATTTCATATACTGTTAGACTTCTAAACTAACAAGACATATGAATATTTAATTACCATAAGATAATGTCTATCAACATTGAAAATTTTCAAAAATCATTGTTACTGTATTTTTGCCTTTTTGTACAATAATGCCCATTTATACAATATACTAATATTGCACTTCTAGTGCTCATGCTAGAAATGCACAATCTCATGTTATAATATTGCATGTTGCGCCTTTTTATTTTCTGTTGGCCAACTATCTTTATAACTATATCTCATATAGATTTGTATACAAGATCCTCACGTGATATTTTCATCAAAACCAATGTCGGCAACTTTATCTTTTGGGTTTCTTTTTATTTTCACATAACTAGTTAAGATCTCTTTATTGCTTTTAGGTACCTGAAACTCTTATGGAGTCTTACAAATAGTTATGTCTCAATTCTTGCCTCCTCAATATAATCATTTTAATTATTTGCTCCCATTTCTTTTCTTTTGGAACTAATCATTTTTTTCATGCTTCAAGCATGTCTCATTTTTCATTTATACTTATTGGAGCATTTTTCATTTATACTTATTGGAGCATTTTTTTTAGCTAGAACATAAGATATAAGAATTCTCATTTAAGTCAGTAAATGTATCTGGCATAGATTGCCATATAAGAATGTGATATTTGATGAACTTCTACTTCATACTGTTATATTTGAGGATCTACATTTGATGCATTGAATGTACACTCTTTTCCGACTACTCATTTTCTCCTCCTCATGTTGGGAAAACTTTATTAAATGATAATCAACTAACCATGTATTATAAATCGCCTAAATTCATTTGTTTCTTTTAGAAACATCATTTTGTTTCATTTGGAAAGGAATGAGGTTCTTACCCAACTTTTATCCTAATTTTTAAATATCCATCTATGTGCAATATTGTGGTGGAATAATAAGAATAGCTATTATACATTCAAAATTCTAATATGGAAAATATCTAACTCCTGACCAAAAGCTAATTATAATGGGAGAATTTATAATATGGAGGTTTTGATAAATTATTTGCTAGATAATTTTATGGATCATATAGTCTGGAAATTGTGCATTATAATAATTTATTCAAATAACCTTGCAAACTTTAGGTTGCAAATATGTAACCATCTCATATATACATGTATCAAATTTATTGAATAATTGTATGATTTACATGCTATTCGAATGAACTCATATATGGGAGTTTGATATATTTCCAGAAATTCAGTGATCCATCCCATATCACAACTAGTGATATTCTCATAGTTAATATTATTTGAGAACAAGCCGAACATGATAATATGTTGGTTATTCATAGAAAATATTCTGATTCTTTGATGGATGATCAAACTAGTTACCTCAACCGGTCAAACTAGTCAATACATAGTATATAATATTTTGTTGTATCATATATGTAACTTGGATGATCAAATTAGTCACCCCCAACTATAAATTTGTCTAGATTAGTAAACTTTTGGCTTACTTATAACAATTTTTAATTTCTATAACATATGATAGAATTGAAATCTTCACCTAATTTGACTCGCACTTATATTCGAATAGTCTCTCCTCAAGTGTGAGTTTTATACATATTTTTCTTATTTCTATATTAGCTCTTTAAGAACCATATTAAATTTGTTATTGATTCTTCAAAAACCATATTAATAATATTTCCTTTTTTGTTATGTATAGTTCTCTAAGAACTGTCACATAATATTTCAGGAACTACTTTTTATTGTTATATCTCTATATAGTTCTTTAAGAATTGTTTCTTTGTATAGTCAATACATCTTTATGAAAAAATACTACTCATTTCATATATATATATATATATATATATATATATATATATATATGTCTGTGTGTGTATAACATCACAAAAGATATTTATTAAATTTATAAATTCAACAAAAATTTTGAGTTCATAAAAGTTAAAAATAAACTACATAAAGATCACACTATAATGATATATCACATTTAAAGGCTAAAGGCAATAAAGAAAATTTGCGGGGAATGTGTGGACATACCATATCAACTTTATACTCTAATATTATTAGTTTAAGAGCACATTCACTATATGAAACACAGTGAGTAGTAAAAGTTGCAAAAGCAGGTAAATATCATAATATATAAAGTAAATTACTTAAACCAGTAATATATAAACGTTATGTAGCTTTATAAGAGTGCGCGCACATACGCACGTGTATATGTATTTATGTATGTATGTATGTATGTATGCACACACAGACATATATACATATATATACACACACACAGAGAGACATATATATGTATGTATATATGTAGTATTAATCGAGCTGGATGACTTTAGTTCTTCTAGAACCTTAATCGATACCCATTATTTTATTGTACATGGAAAAACATTATTGCTTATACATATTACTTCAGGAGTTGACCACATATTATTATATAACAATCAAACATTGTAAGTTTGGAGAATTTCTATTACTTTTTCTATGATATAAATCTCTATAAACGTTAGTCTTCAAGACTATTACAAGAATCTCTTCAAATATATTGTGCTATGCTTGAACTGCTAGTAATTTAGTATGAATTATTAGCCTTCAAGGCTATATATTTTTGTAATACATGTGGTTATTATATTGCTCATAAGCATATTAAATTTAGAGATTTTATCTCTTCTTTTGGCCATGCAAATTTCACCAAGTATTAGTTTGAAGGACTATAATAAAAACATTATCCAAAATATTGTGTGCTATGAGACATTTTGACATTTACCCATAAAATCATGAATTAACATAGCTTGTACTCGAGCTTCTTGTAATATAAGATATTTTAATCATTTGTCTTTTAAGCTATATTATTTATGACTTTCATCAAGTAGCTAGCCATTGTTTCATACAAATTTGGTTGAGATTTGTGAGTGGTATAATTATTTTAATGGGATCATAGCAAAATAAATATGCTAATTGGTCTTTTAGACTATTACTTCTAGTGACATCATTGTCTTTAAATAAGTATATAGTCTTCAAGGCACTATGTAGTATAAATATTTTTCAAAGTTGCAAAGCTCTTCTAAATCATTTGATATTTGAGGCATGATCCTTCAAGGCTTTTACAAAATAACCATTATTAAAAGTGATAAGGCTTCTGTTTATCTAATCAAGAAACCGAGAGTATACTAGGCGCATCTTAAGATAAAATTAAAACTTTATGGCTTCTAGCTATATAACGAAAAAATAAAAACTATATGATTTCTGACCATATAATAAGGTAGAAAACACTTTTAAATTATTGTACAAAAGTAATCCTTTAATTGCTGTACAAAAGTTGTTGATGAAGTCAAAATATTGAAAGGGTCCTAAATTTTATGCATTATTATATCAACCTAATCCTTCCCAACCGCGAATATATACCATACAAAAAAATAAACATAGATTAGTAAAAGTAAAACATTGACGATTTCACCAAGCGCATGAATAAAAACAGGGAATTGATATACAGAGAAGCAGTCATTTCTGAAAAGAACGAATTCTTTCATTTTTCGGCCTGTGAAGTTAGTTTTTTGTTTTTTTGGCCAGAGCCTGTGAAGTTAGTTTGATATCACATTTTTAGATGAAACTGCTGGGGCCTACTTATCTAGTCCATTGATGAATTGGGGCCTAAGCCCATTTCAATTGGAGCACAAATGAAAATATGAAGAAAAATTAATTTGTAAGTCCATTCTATTTTACTTGATTTTTAATTGTTTTATCAGTCACATGAAACTACAAAATACCTGATTAAAAATATTATTTTTAATTACTGATAATATTTATATAAAAATAGATTGAAAATATTATTTTAACCAAATAATATATTTAAACTTTAAAAAATTATTTAATAAATAAGTTTATGCAACTGAAAATATAAAATATACTGATAAATAAGTTTAAAAATATATATGCATCAAAATTAATTTTTGGTAATTTAAATTTTTTTTAAACAATATTTATTTAAAAATAATGTTTTAAAAGTCGGACCAGACGTCAAGTCGATAAAGCTAGTGGGTCACGGTTCAAGTAGTTACTCCTTCCGGTCCTTATTATAAGGCACCAACTATCAACTTTATTTGGTCCTTTTTATAAAGCATTTGCTTATTCCCAATGAGCATTAATTATTTGTTTCCATGTCTGCCCATAATTAATGAAGGTAGTGTGTGAGAGTAATAATTAATATAATATTATAATTTAGTTAATTAGTAGGGGTAATATTGGAAATTACTTAAATTGTAGGGCAACTTTATTGACTTTAACTGTTTTTATTGGTTTGTGAGAAAAGTTAGTTGGTGCTTTATAATAAGGACCGGAGGGAGTAGATTGGTTAAGCCGTTTGGTCAGACCGGTAATGTAAAAATTAAATTAAAAAATATTTTATTCCTATATATAATAATATATGCGTAAGAAATTAAATATCAAATTATTAATTTCTTTAATAACATATGCCAAAATAGAACACACACTTGTGCACATTATGAATATGTTTTATGAAATCATTATCATTTATTTATTGGGTACTCTAGTCAAACTTAGCGGTTTCATCTAGTTCTTCCCCTCCCCCCCCCCCCCCCCTCTTTTGTTTGGTTTAAGGATTGTGAATCTAGTTTAGTTTAATAATTTAATTCATTTTTTAATTAAGTCAATTTTATATCCGGGCCACTTTAATTTTTTGTGTTTAGGATTTAGGGAGAAAGTTTAAATATGTTAATTTCTTAAGAAAATTTAGAAAAAATATTGCAATAAAAAATTAATAGAAAATTTAATAGCATGTACTTTAGTTCACATAATATACATGATTATGTCCAATTGCTAAATTATCAAACCATTTACTACTTTGTGTAACGGAAGTTCATCTCCCCTTTTCTCATTTCTCTCTCTTCTCTGCCAACACTTTCCTCCCCCATCTTCAGCTAACACAAGCCGTCGGTGAGTATCATTTCATGCCATAGATGAGTTAGAGAGGTAGATTGGAGTCTAGATCTTTTAGCTGCGGCCTTCTCCTTTTGAGTTCTATCGGTTGTGGCCTTCTCTCATTTTTGTGGCGAGTTTTTTCCTTTCCTTCTCTAGATCTGATCTAAGGTCAAGCTAGTTAAGAGGGGGAAGCAATCGTACAACTAGGCTTTGAAGGCAAAAATAAAATAAAAGGATACCTAGCTAAAATGAATCTAATTCCGTGACGACAAAATCCCAGAGGTGAGTCATGCCATTTTCAATGTTCTAAGTTCTGCCCCTCCTAACAATTTCGGCATTCTAAGTTCTAAGTCCTTTCTTGAGTTATGAGTGCTTGATTGAGTTTTGAGTTATCAGCGTTTTGATCCTCCTGTCATTCTGAGTTTTAAGCATTGTAAGTTCTGGGCATTCTAAGGAGATGATTACTAAGTGAGTGATAGGCAACTTAATTGTAACGCCCGTCTTAAATACACCTTTATTTATCAGAGTTTAAGCGCACAGGCATCGAAATGATTTGGACGACTTAATTGCAGAATAAACCTTTCATAAAATAACTTAGTTTGAAAATACGATGATGGATTTTTCGCTATTCGGATCTATCCCATAATGGGATGTTAATACAATAATCCACAATAGACAAATAATAAACGATGAAATATAGTCTATCTATTAATATTCTTCCAAAAAGTTCCTTCTGCTGTAACCCTTACAGCTGCATCTCGCCTTTTGATCCCGAACCACTACCTGTCTCTTTCATGCGGTCTGGAGTTCAAATGAATGAACTCCAGGGGTAACAGTTAATCTCATATGCAGGTATGAAGTATAAATCACAGTACAACACATTTATAAGCATAGAATAATTCACAGTAAACAAGTCGTACTATAACTGCAATTAACGGCCAAGGACCGCAGCCCTTTATGGAACATGCAGCTTCATTCTTAGGACACGCAGCCCTAATCCATAGCTAGGATACACACATGCAAATTATATAGCAACCATGATCAGTCATATATGAAATACATTCATACAAGCTAATAAGATAACAGTTACCCACCTTAAGCTTGAATCCTTAACTTTGTCCGAAGGTGTTGGGATCAGTACAGGTGTCTAGGCATACCTATAAACGTTTATCATTGTCATTAGTCACTATTTGCATCGCAAAGTAACTAGCTATGTGAATTATTTTTAGAGGATTAAAAATGTATTAACTCCTAAAAATTCCCTTACTTATAATACCCTTTTTAATTATCATTAATGAATAATAACACTTTTTCATTTATTATTAATTAATAATTCCCTTTTCACTAATAATAATAATAATAATTATTATTATTATTATTATTATTATTTATTTTATTTATTATTATTGTTTGTTTATTTAATTCATTATTTTTATTTTTCATCTACAATTGTTAGGCTATCCTAACACTTTAAATTATGAGCTTATAAATACCAAACAATATAGGAATTATGCTTTAATGCATTACATTTGATGTTTCTTATGGTTTTCCAATCCATCAACATTTTTCCAATGCACATGAATTGGCATATCATATAATACAGCAATTTTGACGTGGCAATTTTAAAGTTCTTTAGGTTTACCATTATATCGTTGTAAGCACACATACAAAGTTGAACCTATTATCTTCCACATGCAATAATATATATATGTCACGTCAACAAAACCTCCTTTTTTGTATGTATCAGCAAAGTTTTCTTATATCTTCCAAATCATCAAAACCGCGTGACTAGCTTATATGTTAATGTATATATATACATGATATCATGTTAACATGGTCTTTCTATCCTTTCCGGATGCAACGTGTGGCTACATATATAAAGATTAAAACTTTGTATATTCTCTCCTTTTTTAAAAAAAAAAAAATATACATAGATCAGTAAATTATGACAGCAAGCTAAACTTTATATACATGTATTTTATATGACAATAAAACCGATATCAGCAAACTTTGGTTTCTAATTCTTATATCTTTTTCCTTCTCTTTATTCTATTTCTCTTTGTGCAGAGACACATATATACCTATATCAGCAAGCTTTTATTCTCCATTTTCCTAACATACATCCAGATGACATCAAAAGTCTTTTACGGTTTGGCTTCATATGTGCAGCAACAAACCATCTATGTTTATATCAATAAGTCTATATATATATACACACAGCGTGTATGCCTTCCACTGTCCACAACAACTTTAGCGTCATATATATATATATGTGTGTGTGTGTGTGTGGTTGATATGTGCAGCTAGCGTTTATGTTTATATATCTACTACATCATGACAGCAAGATTCCCAATCTCCCTTCTTTTTCTTTTTCTTTTTTTTTTTTTTTATATAGCATTATATATGTTTGAACAGCAAACGCAAGCTAAAAAAAAATGGTCCCTGTCTCAGTTTTTATTTAGCAGAGACACATATGAAAACTAAAGCTATGTTCCTAATGGCGTTAAACTCACCTTGGTCAACACTTGCATGCGACGTTCAGGTTTTCATCAGTCTTCAACGTCTCTCGTTCTCTCTCTCAGCGTCCTCACACTCTGTCTTCTTCAAAACGAAAGAAAATGAGGACTAGCCGAAAGGATTTATGCACCACCTTCTTCCTTTTCCCCTTCTATCTTGGTCTCTCTCTGTTCTCCAGTTTCAAGAACAGAGCACACACTTCTTTTTCTCTCAGCCTCTCACTCTCGGTCTCTCTCTTTCTTGGTCGCTGCAAATGTTTATAATAAGAGGGGAGGTGGCGTTTGGCTCAAGAGGTATGGGGAGGTCTGAGGTCTCGTGTACAGTGAACGCCGAAAGCAATATAAGCTAACGAGAACGGCGCTGTGATTTCTCACTTCTCTGATGGCGTGATTGACCAAGAGACTATGATTTGTTTTCTGCTTTGCGTCTTTGTTAAAGAGAATAGGCTGAAGAGAAATAGCACGTGTAGAGAGTATTGGGCTGTATGAAATGAATAAGAATGAATAGATGGGTTGGTTTGGGTTTTTAATTGGTTTAATGGACCAAAGGGTGTGGACCGACATGTGCTGTGTTGTGGGCCTGAATGAGTTAAAGGTGTTTGGATAAATGAGAGATAACGGATTTGGTTTGGGTCAAATTATGTTTAATGAATAAATAGAAGTAAATGGTGTTTTGCATGGAGGAATATTGGGCTATGTATTTGCTATGTTTTGGTTGTACTGTTGTTGCGTTTTGGTGGAGATAAGGTTAATGGGATAATGGGTGAAAGAATTGTGAAGGTGTCGGATGAATTTGTTCATTTAGTTGTAATTACTGGATAATCATGGAAAATAAATCTTTAAATCCTATAAAAAATTTTCCTTCTTAATTAATCTTCCTTGAGACATAAAAATATCAATTCCAAAATTTTTAGACATAAAATATCCCTTTCTTGAATTTATTCTTTCTCAAATAATTTCTTTAGGCCCTAAAATTTCATTTCCAAAATATTTAGGCCAAAAAAAAAATCAACCACGGACTTATTATCCTTAATTTTTCGAAAAATATGCCTAAATTTCCAAATATTAATTTTAACATTTATCCAGACTAAATTTCCTATAATTAATTCCACTATAATATTTCTATATCCTCGAAATATTATTTCATAATCTTCCCAAATTCTCAAGGTTCAAAATAGTTTTAGTAATTATCTTAAGTTTTTCCCAAAATAAATTAATTAAGGGAAAATAAGCTTTAATTTCCAATAATTTATTCCATAATTATTTTGGGGCAAATTTCACAATTTAATTTCCTATAAAATATTCAAATTCCAAATCCCAAAATTTGGGATGTTACATTAATCATTTCACATTGACAATTAATCACAAAAAAATCCTTGAAGACTTTTTTTGTTAAGGGAATTTGGTATTTGAGACTTTTTTGTTATTCTTTATATAGCTTGGGACCTCACTGTCATTGCCTCTCTTTTTTTTTAGTCACCAAGATATGCGCTTTTCCATATGGGCTTTTTGTAAAATGCTCATTCACATTAACATTTTTGTTTGTTTGAGATATTGGTAACAAAAGTGACATGTTTCCTTCTGGACTTTTTCATATGGGTTTTTTCCTAAAAGTCAAATTATAGATGTGATTTTTGTTAAGGATAACGGTGGCAAAAGGAACTTTTTTTTTTTCCAAATAGGCTCTTGTTTGGCATAGCATTTGAAAAGTTAGTTGAGATGGAAAACGGCTAAAAAGTGCATAAATCTTAATGAATACTATACACACACTTTTGAAAAAAAAAAAAAGTAAAAACATGCAGATTGAAAAAGTATGAAAAGTATACATACTTTTGAAAAAAAAAAGTAAAAAAAAAATTATCCCAAGATTTTTTAATAAAAACATATAATATTTTTTTAACAAGTTATTTATGTAATAAAGAAATAATATAAAAAGAATATATTAGCTTGTGTCAGTGGTGTATTATTTATTTTAAAAAAAATTAGTGAGGGAATTTTTTGGAATTTCAGAAAAGAGATGGAGGCAACAAGAAGCTAGAAACAACTTTTTCACCCATAAGCTCAAAAAAGTGGCTTCAACTAGAAGCCACTTTTTTCAAAAAAAAAAAGAAGCCATGCCAAACATATGGACTTTTGAAATAAAAAGCCACTTATAAGCTAAACCAAATAGGCTTGAAAGGTAAACCCCAGTCCCCTAAATCCTTTTGTTTTGTTTTGTTTTTTTTTTAAATATAACCTAAATCCATTTTTAAGTCTGCCTTTAAATGTTTTCTTGGTTTAGGCCCATCAAAGGATTTTCATCTGAGCTTTAGGCCCTTCTTCATTTAAAAACCAAAATAATATAACATAAGTTTGCCACAATAACTTTTTTTTTTTTTTGGGAACTCATAGATCCCCCCTCTAGTAGAACAACGGTTGGGTTTAAAGCTTGTTTGACATAGCTTCATAAGTTTAAATAAGTCCATCTAAAGCCCATCATAAGTAGAATTCAGTTATTTGAGTGTTTGGGTAGTTTAATTATTTGATGAACTTCAACCCATGAAGCTACTTTTTATCCTATCACTTGTGGATTTAATCCCATCAATGCAGCTTCTTTCCTCTTTTTTAAATTTTTGCAAGTCGTAATCCCACCTTTGTCCTTTTCATACCACAATCTTCCCTCCTCTGTTCCTCGCCCATACGCCTTTACTTATGTACTTCCTCCTATTCTATAATTTTTTTCTATTCTATACTTTTTTTGGAGGGAGTGCAATTTATAACATATATTTAAATAATATTTGGAATCTTAACCTTTTTTTTTTTGCTCTTATTAATTACTCCCTCTAGTCTATAGTATAAAACATAGTTGATTTTTTAGAGATTAAAAAAAATAAATAAATCACTCAATCAAAATATATGTGGTGTATCATCGGATTATATATCTTATATTTAGGAATAAATTTAATTAATACATTACTATATACTATAGTAATATATTAATTATGTATTACACACAGCTTCTTTCTACCCATTCTCTCTTTTTATAAATAATAATTTTAAAAAAAAACAAATCATTCGATATTATAGTAAGGTATATTTAAACACTTCATTGCGTTGTAATTTTTTTAATGGTAATTTTACTATTTTATTTAGCAAATTTATATTTAATTTTAATTTTTTGTCCAAAATTATCACATTATATATATATATATATATATATATATATATATATATATATATATTATTCATGCCCTTTTCAGTCATTTTCCATTTCAACTATCTTTTCAAAAGCTATGCCAAACAAGTACCCATCAGGAAAAAAGCCACTTCTGACACCGTTATCTCAAACATAAATCACATCCAAAAAAGTTTAACAGAAATAAAAGTCCATCATGAAAAGTTGATCAGATGTTGAAGCCACTTTTATCACCGCTATCCCAAACAGGCCCTATATAAAAACACACAGACTACACATTCACAGACACCACACACACAACCAACTCGCACAGACACTCGACTAGAGTGAGAAAGCGAAAAAATAAAAAATAAAAAATAAAAAAGGGAGAGAGAAGAAATATCAAAGTATGGTGTGGATTGAAGTTAAATTATCTGGTGTTAGCAAACATTCAAGCATTGGTAAAAATAAACTTGGAGTTGAGGTAACCCTAGTTATTCTTTTATATACTTGTCCAACTGTGTGTGTGTGTGTATATATTTGTATATATTAAATTATTTTGGGATTTGTTGTGCCCATGGAGGTTTTGATTTGGAATTATATATTTGAGAAAAATTTATTGATGAGTGAGAAACTTTTCAAGCATGCTTGTTGTATTTTTTTTTTTTTGGAACTCATGGTTGTGTATGTTGGAAACTTTTTAAGCATGCTTACATGTTGTGATCAAAATATTATTGATTTTATTGTGCTTGTTTGTCATGCATGCATATGAACAATGGTACATTTGCAATAGGTTGGAGTAAAGAGGAATTTTTATGATGAGATTTGTTTATGCCATCACTCGGTGCACAGTGTATGGGCTTTATGCCCTCGATATTTATTTGATGTGAAAATGATAGTATCCGTTCTTCCCAAAGTGGTGTCTGGCAGGTTTCCGGGACACTAGTAGCAATTTTGGGAAGATGTGTGCACACTAGGAAGATATGTTTATGGCCAATTGATGATTGTGATTGGTAGGTTTCCGGATCACAAGGTAGACTGGCAGGTTTCCGGGTCTACCATGGTTCTCTTCCCACTAAACTAAATGGACTGGCAAGTTTAGGGGTCCAAATGAAATTAATACAAAAATTAATGAATGATATTTGATATTGAAACTAATATTTCAGATTATATATATATATTCTATTTTTTATATTATGTGAATATTTTATTTATCATTTTTATATTTATTATTATTATTATTTCCTATATTATCTTTGTTCATTAGGATTACCAGGTTTCGCTGATGTTTGTGTTCATGGGCTGCGACAATCCTTCGGGGGAGCAGATTTTCAGTGAAACAGGTTTCAAAGTCGAGCTATTGGGGCTAGCAGTGAGAAATGAGGAAGACCAATGAATAATTCTAGCTAGTTTTTTTCTTTCTTTTTTTTTAATGCTTTGAAGAAAATACTTTTATTTAAGTTTGGATTTATCTTAATGTAATAAGACAGCCTTGCACTTGTCCTAGTACAAGTGCGGCGGTAACACTCCTCAAGGTTGTTTATTTCGAATTTCATTAATTTATTTATAAACATTATTTAAATTTTTTTGTTATTATAACGGTTAGAAATTGGGAGTGTTACAAAATGGTATCAGAGCTCTAGGTTTCAATTTGGGTTTGCTTTTGATACTAACTCAAGGGATCAAAGATCCCAGAGTTAAGTAAATAAATGAGTAAAATAATAATAATAATTCAAACGTGAGGGATGGGTAGTGAATGGTTATTTCCTTATCTTTTAAAAATGATTTATTTCTTTGAAATTCTAATAATTGTATGTTTAAAATTATTTTGTGATTCGTTATGTGATTATTATTGACTTGTGAATTTTATTTAGAAAGAAATGTTAATTAGAGAGGTAATTAGAATTTATTTTGTGAATTATTTTGAATAATGAAGAATGATAGAATTCTTAATTTTAAATACAAGATATTGATTTGTTGTTTGAATTTATATTGATTTATCGTTTGAATCTATATTGCATTATCTGATGATTGATTTATGATATAAATATATGTGATGAGAAAAGTGATAGTTAATGTTGATAATTGTATCTCAAAATTATTCGAAGAAGGTACGCAATTAAGTTTTGAGGACGAAACTAATGTTAAGGAGGAGAGAATGTAATACCCGAGCTTTTATTATTGAATTTTATTTTGGTTTCGAGGACGAAACTTGTTTTAAGGAGAGTAGAATGTAATACCCCAGATTTTTATTAATAATAATAGAAATAGTAATGATAATGATAGATTAAAATAATACTAATAAAATAATAATGATTAATAATAGAAATAAAATAATAATAATAATAACAGTAGATTAAAATAATAATAATAATAATAATAATATAACAAAAATTAATAATGTTGTATTGTTTCTATGGTAATCATATTATTTTGTTGTAAATAGTAATATTAGATTAGTCAAGATTAGATCCAAGAATCTAGGAGTAGCTAGATCAAATTATATTTTCAATTTTTGAATTTATCATCGGACTCAAAATATATCTAATAATAAAACTCTACAATTGTTTTAATTCATTTCTTATGAATAATTAAAAGGCTCAGCCCATAGCCAAAACCCTAGATTTAATTATAAATTTAGGTCTGGCCGCTTAAACCTAGAAAACGCTCGACATTTTCTTGGCCGCTAAATTTTTCCCCGCTACTACACCCTTATTCCGTACCCTCGTCAATTGTTCTCTTAGGAGATAATTTTATATCTTAATAGGTGATTGTGTACCCTAGGCTATAGAAACCAAATTGCTATTTTGATTTCCATATGTATAGAAATATATATGTATATATATAATTGCTTGCCTCTTGCGTGGTTCAATTCCGCATCTGTGTGCGTTTTCTTTATGAATTGAAATTAAACACAATTGCTTCCTCGGTTTACGTGCGTAAAAATATACATGTACGTGTTTCTTTCCTTTTTTTTCCTTTTCTTTTTGTTTTTTTTCCTAATTGAATTGCATACAATTGCTTCCTCGGCTTGCATGCGTCAAAAATGTGTGTGTACGTGTTTCTTTTCTTTTCTTCATGAATTGAATTGGTTACAATTCGTTGCCTCGGCTTGCGTGCGTCAATTACAAAATATACCTGATCCTGCGTTATGTTCTCTTTGAAATTAAATATAATTACTTATGTCTCTTTTATTCATTTACTTATTTATTATTTGATTTTCTTTTTCTTTATATAATATCTCCTGCGCAATAAGATAAGATACGAACAGATTTTAGTTCAAAATATCCTTATATCTATATTTAATTAAATTAATATAAAAATATATAAAAGATAAGTAAATACTAAAAACAATAATTTAGGAGTTTATTATGTGTGTGTTTTAAAACAATTTAACAGTGGGAGGATAGCTTTGGGATGGTACCTCCCATAGTGATGAACACAACTTATGGGCTTTATGCCCTCGATATTTATTTGATGTGAAAATGATAGTATCCGTTCTTCCCAAAGTGGTGTCTGGCAGGTTTCCGGGACACTAGTAGCAACTTTGGGAAGATGTGTGCACACTAGGAAGATATGTTTATGGCCAATTGATGATTGTGACTGGCAGGTTTCCGGGTCACGAGGTAGACTGGCAGGTTTCCAGGTCTACCATGGTTCTCTTCCCACTAAACTAAATGGACTGGCAGGTTTCCGGGTCCAAATGAAATTAATACAAAAATTAATGAATGATATTTGATATTAAAACTAATATTTTAGATTATATATATATATATATATATATTCTTTTTTTAAATATCATGTGAATATTTTATTTATCATTATATTTATTATTATTATTTTCTATATTATCTTTGTTCATTAGGATTACCAGCTTTTGCTGATGTTTGTGTTCATGGGCTGCAACGATCCTTCAGGGGAGCAGATTTTCAGTGAAACAGGTTTCAAAGTTGGGCTGTTGGGGTTAGCAGTGAGAAAAATTAATGAATAATTCTAGCTAGTTTTTTTTTTTAAAATGCTTTGAATAAAATACTTTTATTTAAGTTTGGATTTATCTTAATGTAATAAGACAGCCTTGCACTTGTCACAGTACAAGTGTGGCGGTAACACTTCCCAAGGTTATTTATTTCGAATTTCATTAATTTATTTATAAAAATTATTTAATTTTTTTGTTATTATAACTGTTAGAAATTGGGGGTGTTACAGACAACAACCAAATAGCACCATGAAACCAAAGAGACCAGCAACCAAACACCCAATACCTCATATAGGACTAAACAACTTGAAGAACCCACAACAAGAAATACCAAACCTGGGCGATAAAACGCAATCTCAACGGCCAAAACAAATGCACAAGGCAAGAAACAAGAAACAAAACACATAACAGATCTTAAACCAGAGACTAAACTTTGTTTCATAGGGACAAAGCACTTCTAAAGCCATAAAACATATCTAAAATCACAACTCATGTAACATCTCAAAGTTTGGGGTTTGAAAATTGGAAATATTATATTGAAATTGATTTTTGAAATTTGGCTTAAAATAATTATGAAAATAATTATTGGAAATTTAAGCTTATTTTTCTCTTAATTTATTTTGGGAAAAGAATAATTCAAATAAGGAATAAATCATGCCTAAAAGTTATAGAAATAATATATGAGAATAAAACGATGGACATTGGCTAAATGATTAAATTAATTGGAAAATTAGGAATCTATTTTCCTTGTAATATTAAAAATGAATTCAAGGAAATATTTGCAAGAGATAGTTTTAGAATAAAACTCAAGTAACACAAAGCCCATTAACTCCCTCAGTTTATTTAATTCCTTCAGCTATTATATGGAAATGTAACATCCCACGTGAAATTTAATTATAAAATTTAATTCCTTCAGCTTACATACCCACATGATAATAAACCAGCCCATTACTTATAATATAATGCCCAGCCCATATACCATTTCATCGAGACTAATTAAATTGCGTGTATGGGCTGATCTATGAAGTATTGTTTTCTCCCAAGAATAATTAAATTGTGTACAGTGAGTCTTTTGTTGTTGTTTGAATGAAGCATCAAGGCTGGGTGGGTTTCGTTGTTGGGCTAATGTTAAGTATATAAGCCTACAACTATGGAAGGGTATATATATCTTACTGACATATATGTGGCATCACGTGCTGGGCTTGAAGAGAAATAAATGAGAATGGGCTTGATGCTACCAAAATTTAATTAAACACCGCAAATGTACGGGTCATAAAAATAGTAAATGACAAATCAAAGTTATCTCACAGAGACTCAGTGAAACTAGTGAGTAGGAGAGGTCCCCGTATATGCGTTCGACAGAACCTCGATACGGATTAGGCAGGACGAAGCTCTGGTGAACTGGGTGCAATAGCAAAAAAAAAAAAACTAGTGATTAGGTGTTAAATTTTCTTTTTTCAGTTGAACAAATCAGAATTGTATCCAATAATAATAAAAAAATTTAGGCTAAAGTATACATTTAGTCCCTTATGTTTGCTCTAAGGTTTGATTTGGTCCCTTAAATTTGTAAAGTGTACTTTTAGTCCCTTAACTCTAACACCGTTAGTTTGCTGACTGTACAATTAAATAAAGAATGATTAAATTTTAAAAATATAGAATGAATTCTTATATATTCTAACTCACCAATTAAAGTAAATCAATCAATTTATCAAAAAAAACAAAACAAAGAAAGAAAATCAATCAATCAAAGTGAATCGCTATGTTACGTTCTTCCATTTTTTCACTCTTATGTAAACCAAACAGAAGAAATAATTTACTGGAAGACAACCAAATGCATCTCCCAGAAGATCGCAGCAATTTATTGCAAGTACATTAGCAGCTTGATTATTCTGCACTTATAAACCTCTGATCACAAAGTTTACAATTTACAGGAGATTTAAATCTGAGGGAAATTGTACAACTGAGCAAAACTAAAAAGACAATGATGCAGAATCCTCCTGGAGAACAACACAATTTTCTTCAGAACCATACAGATCAGAAAACCAAAAAGAAAATTGAAATTTAAAGAAAACAATCACTAGAAAATCTAAGACCACAAATAAAGAAAAAACTAAACCAATCATCATCATCATGAAAAAATAAACAAGAGAACAGAAAAATCCGTTCACAAAAATGCAACACCAGAATAAGTCCCCCCCCAAAAAAAAAATAAAAAATCCGTACCTAAAACTTTGTGAGAAGACGAAACAAATAATTGGTTAGTTGGAATATATAAGAATTCATTTTATATTTTTAAAATTTAAGCATTCTTTATTTAATTGTACAGTCAGTATTTTCCGTTAGATGAAACTAACGGTGTTAGGGTTAAGGGACTAAAAGTATACTTTACAAACTTAAGGGACCAAATCAAACCTTAGAGCAAACATAAAGGACTAAATGTATACTTTAGCCAAAAATTTAATAAAAACAAGAACTTCAGAGAGAAAGCGAATTCGAGGAGGACAACTCAGAGATATTAATTCTTTGTTTGTTTCTTAGATTTTATTCCTACTAAATTAATTCTAACTTAACTTAATCAGCTAATCTATAGTATTAATATTTATAAGTGTCTGTCAGTCAACTTATATACTTATCGCGTCCTCTGCTGCCAGCGAGAATAATCGTTTATTTCCCAGCGAGAATGATCCCCAAATTCTGCCGCCTCTGTTCTTTTTTTATTCAATTCGACTTTTTTCTCCTCCTTTCTTAATCGCCGCCTCCCTTTCTTCTTGTATTCCAAATCGTCTTTTCTCTTCAATTAGGTTTTCCATTGATTTCAATGTTGTGGGGCCCATTTTTTCATTCAATCTGCAATTCCAAAGATGCCATTCAATTCAATTGTGTTCAATCCGTGGGCCCCTTCAATTAAATGGAAGCAATCTTCTAACATTGTCAAAATGCATACCTGCTGTGGAAAAAAAAAAGATATATAATAATTATTATTATTATAATAAAACTGATTTTTATTTCTCTCTCTTTTTTTTTAAAAAATAAACTGAACTACTATTATTTATTGCCTAAACCCAAAAAATTTTATTTTAAATTGAAATCTCATAAATGAAGTATCCAGATTGATTTCTCTTAAAATCTCAATAAAATCTCTTTAAATTAGTAATAATGACTTTTCAACCGTGTCAAAATATATCTCAAATTTATTAAAAATGAGAAGTCATCAGGGCTTGTATCATTAAATTGCAATTATTGGATAATTTTGGAAAATAAATCATTAAATTTAATATAAGGATTTTTCCTTCTCAATTATTTTTTCCTAAGCAATGAAATATTAATTCTATAATTTTTAGGTCTAAATTATTCCTTACTTGAATTTATCCTTTTTCTCAAAATAAATTAAGGGAAAAATAAGCCTTAATTCCCAACAATTGTTCTCAAAATTAATCTAAGCCAAACTTTCATAATTAATTTCTATATAATATTTAAAATTCTAAATCCCAAAATTTAGGATGTTACACAACTATTGCTCTTTGTTTTCTTTATCATTCATGCTGCCTCAAACAGAGAGAGAGCCGAGAGAGAATGAGAAAGTAAGAGAGAGCCAAGAGAGAAGAACAAGAAAGTGAGAGAGAGAGAGAGAGAGAGAGAAGCACAACTACTTCCTCTATTTCAATCAACAAAAATAGAGGCAGCGATGATCAACGAAGATCAGTCTTCCAGGCGGCAACCTGAGGTGATGAGTCTTCGAGCTTTCCATCTCCTAGTTTCGTGAGTTCCAACGTGAAGCTTTTGCTCTGTTTTTGAGTCTTGAAACAGGGAAGGTTTAGCTTATATATATACACACACACATCACTGCTTGGTCTTAAAACGAAGAAGCGTACTATTGCTAAATATTAAGAACCCAAAAGCTTACTGTGTTAAGTATATATATGCATAACTCAACGTAGAACCATGGAAAATAAAAGAGAAGGAAAAAGTTGTTGTGTGGTATATATACATATGCATATGTTGTGGCACATGGAAAGAGAGAGAGGAAAACGTCCTAATAGATGGATCCGGATTCTCTCCTTTTCTCTCTCCCTCAGAATTCTTCAGAATCTTATCTGGATCGTCCAAATCTTGATCCGACGGTCCAGATTTAAAGAATTTTTTTTTTACTTTTGTCTTTTTCGAAAAAGACAAAACTTCAATTTTTTTTTTTAAATCTATACCGTTGGATCAAGATTTGGATGGTTCAGATGAGATTCTGAGGGAGAGGGAAAAGGAGAAAATCTGCTCCCTAATGGATATACATTTTACAGTTATAGAGATATGATTTGGTATATATATGATCTGATAGAGGAAACTTAGTGAGGAAAATGCAATGCTTATATATATATATATATATATAGAATATATATATATATATATATATATATAGACACACCAGGGGTGGATTTAGGGGGCTAGGGGTGGCCTCCGCCCCCCTAAAATTATATAATTGGACCCAGAATTCTTGCAAATTACGATTTAGCCTTATAAAAATTTTAATCTTTTTATTTTAGTCCCTATTTAAAAGTGTCATAAAGGGACTAAAATGAAAATATTGAAATATTTATAAGGCTAAAACATAATTTCTTAAACTCTTGGGTCAAATTTTGTAATTTTCTCTCCCTAATTTCAAATACTAACTCCACTAAATTTATTTTGTAATTTTCGCCCCCTCCCCCCTAATTTTCATTCTTGGCTCTGCCCCTAATGCACACACTTTTGCTGTTTAAAATGTATATAAAACATGCATGAGACGCTGCATGCGCATAAAAAGAATAAGGGAAAGACTTTCCTGATATATAGCACTGCTCATGGGAAAAATAAGAATAAAAACCTTGCTGTTTATATATAAGTGTGTGTGTGGAGGAAATTTTGTATATATATAATGAAAATAAGAGAAAAACTTACTGATATATATCTAGGAAATCCAAACCTACTGATATATATACACACACACTTACTTTTATTTTTCTTGACATAAATATGATTCCATTATCTCCCAACTTTAGCAACATGTGTGTGTGGTTTCGAAACAAAAAGGAAATTATGCTGTTACGTAGAAATGTGTGTGTGTATATATATATATATATAATTATATGCATTTGAAATAATAAGCTACTATATTATGAATATCCAAAGAGTATAAATGATTTTATTAATGTCTAAAGAGTATAATTTATATAATGATTGGTATTTATAAGCTCCTAATTTAAAATGTTGGGATAGCTTCTGAGAGTTTAAAACAATAATTAATAATAATAATAATAATAATGATGATGATAAAAATAAAATAAATAAATATTATTATTAGGAAAGGGTGTAGTAATAACTTAAAAATGGTATTATTATTAAAAGAATTTTAGGGATTAATAACCACTTTTAATCCTCTAAAAATAATTCGTGTAGTTAGTTACTTTGCGACGTAAATAATGACTAATATTAAATGTCAATGATAAACGTTTACAGGCATACATTGACATCTCTACGGATCTCAACACCTCCGGACGGAATTATGGATTCAAGCTCGAGGTAAGTAATTGTTATCTTATTAGCTTGTATGTATGTATTCATGTATGATTAACCATGTTTGCTAGATAATTTGCATATGTATATCCTAGCTATGGATTGGGGCAGTGTGTCCTAGAGGGCTGCGTGTCCTAAAATAGTTCTGCGAACCTTGGCCGATAACTACGGTTACAGTGTGACTTATTTACTGTGAATTATTTAATACTTAACATGTGATTGTTGTCATTTATATTTCATACTTGTATATAAGATTAATTGTTACCTTTAAGGTTCATTCATTTGAACTCCAAATCGCATAAAAGAGACCGGTAGTGGACCAGGATCAAGAGGAAAGATGCAGCTGTAAGGGTTACAGCAGAAAGAAATTTTTGGAAAAATATGAGTAGATGAGCTGTATTTTATTGTTTATCATTTGTCTATTTTGGATTACTGTATTAAAATGCCACTATGAGATAGATTTAAATCGCGAAAAATTTATCCCCATATTTTCAAACTGAGTTATTTTAAGAAAGTTTTATTCTACAATAAATCGTCACAACTATTTCGATGCCTGTACACTATAACTCTGATAAATAAAGGCGTATTAAGAAAGAGTGTCACAACCCTGTTGCCAAAAGTGAAAATGAAATCAAACCTCGTACCAGGGGTGAACGTCAAGATAAGGACTACCAAAGCACCATAACAGATCTGAATTAGACACGAACTCAGAAATTGAAACATAAAGGTAAACCCAAATTTGGAAAACACATAACGGAGCATGAAACCACCAGAGGCAAGCAGACGGAACATAAAGTCACACGCCAAGCGTGTGAAACTTCGACAGAAAGAGAGATGGTGCGTGAGAGCCTTAAACACATCGAATCGTCACGAGTTTTCAGGGAGGTGCCAATTGAAGCCTATAATGATGGTGGGGGCACGTGTTGCATTAAGACATAAAACACAAAAACCACCCAGGGTAAAAGAAGCTGAAATTCTGAAAAGATAAGCACCAACTACACAGCAAATACATAAATACCCAAGGTGATAAGTGTAATACCCTAAAATTCATATTCATTATAAATATTATATTTTGGTAAATAATACCTATTAAAAATATAGGTGAATATGTGGTCTCAAATTTTGGCGTTATATTTACTTTATTTTCTCGGAAATTTCCCTTAGAATTAGGATAACCAATGATTAAGTTAAGTCTTACTACGAATCATAAAATACCCTAAAATTGTCATAATTAAGTTTAATCTTAATTAAGTTATAAAAAGCTGATTAATTGATATGGAAACTCTTAAATTAGTTATAGAAAATTATCCACAATTATTAGACAATTAAATTGCAAGAATTAAAGTACTTATTTCAATTAGGGAAAAATTATCAAATACTAATGAGCAATTAAATTTGCAATAATTAAAATATTAACATTAATTTTTGAAATTAATTAATCAATTAATTGAATAGGCATAATTGAGAATATATCTACATAGTTAAGGCCTTAAATACTATCAAAGGTCCAAGATTAGCACAGAGAATATTGTTATTATTCATAATTAACAATCTTCCCAAAACATGTTAACTAAAAACATGTTAACTACCATATTTGGGATTCTTCCCAAGACCAATTTAATTTCCCCTATTTTCTAGGAAAGTGGCGAAATCTCCCTTAAAATTAGCTAAAATAATTGCACCAATATTAAATCTTATTAGCACATAAATAGGAACAAAATATCATCAATAGTAATCAAGACTTTTTCAACATAAATCAAAGGTTTGGATTAAAAATAATAAAGTTAGATCCTAAAGCTTTAATTAAATTCCATAAGGCATAGCCCATGTGATTTAAAAATCAACCAATTGGAGGGGGGGGGGGGGGATCCTTCTAGATAATTATGAGAAAATGGAAACACAAATTTAAAGATGAATGAGGGAGTGATACTCGGCCCTTTGGTTTGTGGGATAAGAAAGCAATTGTTTAATATTTAATTAACACACACATGCACAATTAAAACATAATCAAAACAATCAAGTAGGAAGAGTTTTGTGACATTTTAGAAGAGGGTAAAAAGTGAAAAGGTAAGGGTGAAGTCGGTGGTGAAGGGAGAGAGAGAGAGATTATAGGCTGGATTTAATAATAATTTGAAATCCACTAAAGAGATAAATTACGAATCAAATAATCTAAATCCTTAACAAATCAAGCAGAATCTATAGAAAATAAATTGTATCTAGAGATATATTAATCATAAATCAAATATAAGGATAAATATTGAACGAACGTATTTTAAGCTTGGGTTAGAGTATCTCTAAAGTCTTTTCCCAAACTTTTGTGATTAAGCTTAAAAATAATTATTGGGCGACTAAATTGATATTGATTTCATAAATCTTCATAATGAATCTAGTAGCAATTAAAAGTCATCAATTAGGGATATTTTAACTTAATGAAGAATTAAGGGCCAAATTTTGAAATTATATTTAAGGATCATAAAATATGATATAAACACCATATTAAACCATAGTTCTCATATGATCAAATGAGCAAGAAAATATTATGAAAATACTTAAGCTAATTAGCAACAATAAATGAACAATTTAGCTTGCACTAATTGAGATTAGTTGCAAAATAATCAAGAGGCCTAAAATTAATTACATAATTAAAGTCTAAATCAAAGTAATAATTCATGAACCAATCACTAGTATACCTTTTGAGCTAGAGAGGCCTGTAGGATTGGATCATTCATCCGTTGATGACAACCGTGAATATTTACTACTGCTAGGCTATCAGGATGACTCTGAGAGTGAATCTTTCTACAAACCCAATTCCCTACGACATGCCCTAGATATGAACAAAGAGTTTACGGAATCTCGTTTTGATTTTTCTAGAAATAGTTATGATTTTTCAAAGTTAGGCGAAAAATTTACCCTAAATGCTGTAATTAGCGTTTTTACGAAATTTAAGGGAAATAAATTGAAAAATAATTCCACCAGGGGTAAAATGGTCATTAGTGACTAAGATATCTATTAGGATATTATTGGTGAATTAATAAATTCGATATTACCATTATAGGATACACGTGACCACACTTCGACCGACAAACGTACCGATATCACCGATGAAGGTACAGACGCGTATTGTAACACTAACTCTGATGCTTATTGTATGCTTATATATGTGATAGATGACAATTGTACATGCGATGTATACATGAACAACTTTACATGTAATGTGTACTGTTGACATAAATAACTTTACATGTGATGTGTATTGTTAACTCGGATAACTGTACATGCGATGTGTACTGTTGACATAAATAACTTTACATGTGATGTGTATTGTTAACTCGGATAACTGTATATGCGATGTGTACTGATGATATATTAAACTTACATCTACTGTGTGATTGTGTGTTGATTAATGTTATAATATCTATCATACATATTTTGTCATACATAAGCATGAGGTTAACCATTACCTGAGGCCCAATGAGCATTGGACCTCAGCCCTTACTATAGCTTTAGGGTCTGGAGGACCGAGGGCTGACGACAAGGATAAGCAACCTGTGTGAAGATCTGGCTGGAGTTTCTTTTTGTTTTTTTTGGATTGTATAATATTTTGAATTATTGGGATGAATGTACCACTACTATAACCAACCATGGTTAATATTTTAATACACTCATCAGTTACTCGCTCTCTTGAATTGATCCGATGCGCCACTCTGATCAAACTATTTTGAAAACGCTTTAGAAAAATGAGGTGTTACAATAAGCGGTACTGTTCATGACGTTATTGTAACAATGGCTACCAAAAAATCAAATTGGCCAAGAACGAACCCTAATATTCTGATACCATGTTGAAATTGAAGGATCAAATTGAAGCATAGTAAAAATACTCTAAATATTATTGATATTTGAGAATAAAAGAGAGTACAAGAATGCCTTTATATAGGCAAATTAACAAGCTAACACTAACCCTAAAATCTATCATAATCTAATCAAATCAAATCATAATATCTTAAGTTATATTCCTAAAACATAATACCCATATCTAACCCTAATAAATACTAAACTATATTCCTAATAATCATTAATTAATATTTCTAAACTTGATATTGTCAGCATTTCTCTTTTCCTTTCTCTTCTTTCTTTTGTCTTTAGTTAGCTATTATTTTGTTCATTACAATGTTCAGTTTATGTAGCTAAACCTTGATTTTGGATTATTTAGTTTGATTATGAATTAGTGGATGTTAATTTCTTCTTTTAATTGTTATAATGTTATGTTTGTTGATTCAATTGTGAGTTTAATTGTTTTGAATGATGAGAAATTTGATTGGAACTTTATTTAGTGTTTCTAAAGGAGACTAGACATAGGGGAATTTAGGCTAGACTTTCAATTGAATCATGTAGGATTAAGTTTTTTTGGACTTAATTTGCTTGTAGGATAGACATATACTTACTGGCCCTACATAGTCTCATTAGGCTTATACTTAAATTAACCTAGTTAAATACTAATCGCCTAAGGAATTAGGGATTAACATAATCCGAATTCTTTTTAGTGGATCGAAAGACACTCTTAAGTAAATAAAAGTTCTAGACTAGCAAATATAACTTTAGATGCAATTAAGGGGAGAAATTAGGCGCTAAGAAGTAATCAAGACTATAATAATTCAAGTCACCACTTAAAACCTAGAATCATCCTTAGTTTTAGTTAGATTTGATTCCCCCCCCCCCCCCAACAAAAAAAAACCCTTCCTTTTTTAGTTAGCTTGTTTTCCTATCTTTGATTCAAATTGTGTTGACTCAACTCAAGCAAAAATGTAAAGTCATTGCTCAACTACATTGTCGGTATTAAGTCCTTGTAGGAACGATATTTTTCTCGCTTTATTACTTCATACGGCCTGTACACTTGCAGAGTCTTAGGCTATAATCTTTCCCTATCAACACTTCTTCATTTTACTTTAAGTTTGTTAATTAGACATTCTTTAATTCGTCACTCTCCAATTCAATTGCATCTCTTTTGGCTTTTGTGAGCTACAATCTTTTCTGCTTTTCCCTATCTTCTATTAATTTTTTTTCCCTCTTTGAAACTCAGAGGTACGTAAAAGCCGTAAGGAGGCTTCAAAGAGCCAAAAGGCTGGGCTTCGCTTGATTCTTGCCCATCCCTATTCTTTTTCTTTCACTGTTTCATATCACTTTATCTGTTCACTACTTGTTTTTAAAAGGTTATCGTCATTGCATGCAACTGTTATACATCCATGTTCCACGCTGTTCTTTTTTTAATACATTTAATTGTTGATTAATGTTATGGTTTCTATTAGCCGTACGCGTGCAAAATCACATGGGGGTATAAGCGCTTTCCTTCCCCCCAAATTCTCTGGTTAATCGGCAAAAGCAAGCAAGCATCACTTTTCTCCCCACCAGTCTCAGATCAATTTTGTAATTTTCAAGATTGCTATATATCGTGAAGGCAAGATGGTCAAGTACTTCAATATACTATAACTTATGAAGAGGAAAGAATTAAGGAGAATCACACAACACGACTTTAAAGTTCATCTGAACCCACATTTGTACCCTGGAATGAAATTTTACTACATGTAGGAATGAGATACTGTTCTGTTTGTGCAATTAATTTGTTTTGGGCCAAAGTTTGTGCAATTAATTAAGAAATCTAAAAAACATACAATATATTGATATGAGTTAATTTAAATCATTGTATATATGGTATTAATAATATCTTGTAATCTTGGCGTGGTTCCCTTGTCTATTACACTCATTGGTATGACATCTTTTTCTTTTTTTCCCTCCAACGTTATTCATAAGATAAGATGTGATGAGTATTTGCCCATATATATTTGCGTCACTTGTGTCAGGTTAAATCCTTTTAGCTTTAAATTATTGTGGTCCAGAGACTTGAACGCGAAAGGTGTCTGTCTTAATTAGTTCTAACCATGGTAGTGAAAGCGTAGTTTTTACGTAAAAACGGAAAGAGAATGAAAAATCGTAAAACGTAAAATCGTAAAATAAAACAGTTTTTACCTGCATATGTATATAAGGTACCTACCTTCATACACATATATACTGATCAATGCAATATCAATCAAAATGTTTAATATTGTCATTGATCAAACCATATTTTTTATATGATTATACATGATTAAATTGGGATTTTTAATGCATTTTCTGGGACATTATTGTATGATTAAGTAATAAGTTGAGTTAGGAACATTTGTATTGAATTAAGTGTAATTAGGGTAAAATGATCTTTATTTATTAATTACAGAAAAGGACCCAGATGTTTTTGAAATTTCAGTTCTGCCCCAAAATAGTTTGAAAATTCTCACTTTATTTAGTCCCTCTCCAGAACTTTTAAAACTTTCACTTAAGTTCCTTAGTAAACTCGGCGCTTTTTGCAAAAACGTTGCGTTTTTACGCTTTTACACTTTAAAGCGGTGCTTTTTACGCTTTTGCCTCTGGTGTGTTTTTTCCACCCACGTAACACGTTTTACCCGAAAAAAAGTGTAAAAGCGGCGTTTTTTGCGCTTTAAGCGCGATTTTAACTACCATGGTTCTAACTATACTCCTCCAGAGTTTTAAAGCCCCACCCCTTGTTTCTAAAAACTATAGGCTAAACATATTGTAGTTAATTTTCCCTCCATTTTTCTCCTTCTTAGTTGCGACAACTTGACATATATATATATATATATATATATATATATATATGTTGTGTATTCCACAATATTTTATTATAATCATTAATATTAGTGAAGGTCAAAATTGAAGAGTCATACATTTTACTACAAATTTAAAGATATTATATACGTCTTCTTTAAAAATGTAAAGTTGGTTCGTTCTGTCCTATAATTAGGATAAAGGGACTCCCTCTAGTCTCATGTACAGAGTATCTTCTAGAAAATGTTATAGGTATTTTTATAAGGCATTTGATAGCTTTAAAAAATATTAAAAATCATTTAAATAATTATATGACGGGGTGAGATTCGAGCATCGCAAGGCTCAATTGAGGGTAGCGCTCTTAAAATTTTCCCCCCCTTTTCACTAGGACCAATGTGGGTTGGTAGATGCATTAAATATTTTTCTTCTGTACATATAGTATACTTACTCCAATTCTTTCTATAAGAGTTCAAAGTTTGAATTAATTCGATCCTTTTTATAAGATTTGACAAGAGTTATTTGAGCATTTAACAAGTTATTTCCATTCTTACCACCCATTAGTTATATGTATTGCATTAATTAAAAAGTTATTGTTACTTGTGTTTACTATATTCTTCTCTTTTACTTACCGCTTAAAAATAAGAGCGTACTTACAAACTTTCATACATATTAATTTTAACTAATTTACATATTAATTTTAACTAATTTTAACAACTTTTTTAAACCACGTAATTCGGTTATCAAGCTCTTATAAATAAGACTGGAGGGAGTATTTAATAAGGATAATACTAGAAATCATTCGAAATTTAAGACAAATTTAATATTTTTAACTATTTTTATTAATATTTGTAAGTTAAAAATAACTTATATATAGGAATTGGGAAATAACATAATTACACTTTATTTTTCAGAACCTGTATTCAAACTACCGCTGTTCCAATGTCTATCTTTTTCATTCCCAAAGCTAATCAAGTCATCTGGCATTCTTTCTTTTTTTGGTTCCTTGTGCCGTAAACTAAGAGGTCTAAATTTAATTTAAGGAGGGAAAAATTAAAAAGAGGCAGATTTTGGTAGTATAAATTAGACTTGGATGATGGTCCCTCAACAACGAAGGGTGAACATTAGTGCTGTGTGGTGTTGTTCACATATCGTTCAGAATATAAGGCTCCTAAACAAATGAAGTCTCCATCTTTGGATTCACATGATATGAGCGTAGAGAGTAAATTATACATGCACACATTCCAAGGGGAGTGGGAAAAGGTGGAGAAGCTATACGAAACAAATCGAGACGTGTGGAGCACAGATATCACGAGCTCAGGAGACACAGCACTGCACATGGCGATCAACGAGGACAAAGAAGATGTTGTGGTCAGGCTGGTGGATATTATCGTCAAAGCAGCGGACGGCGGTGGTGGCCGACAAGAAGATGATAAGGAAAAAGCGAAGGAGGCTTTGAGTAAGGCGAATGAGGTAGGGGACACCCCTCTGCACCGCGCAGCAGCAAGAGGGTCGATGAAAATGTGCAACCGCATCGTAGATGAAGAAACCAAAAGCGTGGGTTTGCTCAAAAAAGCTAACGAATGGGGAGAGACCCCTTTGTTTGTGGCTGCTCTCTGCAACCGTAAAGATGCCTTCATCTACTTATTCCGCGAGGCTCATAAAATTCATGGAGAAGAGTAGAGGTTGAGCTGCTTATATCTTCCAAAAATGGAGATACTGTACTCCACTCCGCCATTCGGAGAGAGCATTATGGTACGTACGTAACACCAAAACACACTAGTTTTCTCATATAAGCCTGCGTAGCAATATAATCTTTTTAATCTTCCATTTTCTCTATATATTCAATCGGCTTTCTCTCTGATGATGATGATGTGTGTGTGCAGACTTGGCATTTCACCTATTGCAACTGCGCCCCGATCTTGTGGGCAGACACAATGAAAAGGGAATGACTCCTCTCCATATCCTAGCCAGCAAACCTTCTGCTTTTACAAGTGGCTACCACCCCTCCTGGTGGCAGGCCATCATCTACTACTGTAAGTATATCACTAAGTTTTATTACCTACCTCCTCTCTCGAATGTAAGATCTAGTTAGAAGACTGGGTTTGGTACAAAATATAGGATTTCAATCTATTTTTTCTCCTATATATTTTTTATCATTTTTCTTTAAATTAATTTACCTCTTTTATAAATTGATATATAATTTAATGTTACATTAGAATATTTTAGGAAGGTCTACGTCACATTTGTTCAAATTACACAATTTATTTCATTCCTTAATTTACCCAGATTATTTATTAAACTTGGGACGTTTGTAGACGCAACTCGCAACTCATACAGTATATAAGGAATTTATATTGGTTCTAAATACAAGACCTAAATTCACTTCATATCCCCCAATTTATAGTTTTCTTGCCAAAGTATTGATTGCACATAGGAATGTTATTTTCATCAAGAGTAGTTAAAATGCAGATGATTAAAAAAATGTATTCATTTATCAAATAACTAACTTTATTGATATCCAAGAATTATATATACAACTCTTGTATTAAGGACAAAAGGGAGTAAATTCTTTTCAAACAAAGAGGGAAAAGATTTTGTAATTTACTGGTGCAGTCAATGCCCGCGCCGGTGTATGGTTAATAAGCTGTAGTAACCCTAAATTAAATGTGACGACAACTTTCTTTTAATCAATTGATGTTATTGGGCGCAAGGTATAAGGGTAGATCCGCTGAAACATGACGGTGACCGTCCGACAACAGAGAACCACCTGCCATGTCGTCAGTTCCTTTTAGGTTCGTCTGGTAAATAATTCGAGTTGAATTTTGAGTCCCCTATATTTAATTTGCTGTGCCTTTTATTATTGCTCGACTTGATTCTGCTTATTTGCTTTGTCAAAATAATTTTTTTAGTACTCATTATAAAAAATAGCGAAAACCACACGAAAATCCCAGTCAAAAAAATAAAATCAGATTTTTTTTTTTAATAACTTATCACTGGGGAAAAAAAAGTAATACCATTGACAAGTGAAAAAATGTAGGACACAGCTTAGAATATAATTTTCATTGAAAATGCTCCTCTTATCTAAAATGTAGGATACATCTTATAATATAATTTTCATTGAAAACAAGATTATGCATTTAGGATGGGAGATAGTATTTAAACAAAAATCACGATATAATAAACGTATTGATGATAATCGTAATCATGTTTTCTAAATAATTCGAACTTTTCTTTTAAGCAGGCGTTAAATTGTATATTTACAATGTACATCATTGGTTATTCCCGCTTGAATTGTCTTTAATTAATTTATTTTGTTGAACAGAAGAGAATGATATTTAAACTCGTGTAGGTGGAATAAGAAGAATACGGATCTTTTGAGCTTTTATTGTCCTCCGTGTGTATCAGATGAATCATGCTATTCATATGTTAGTTTCAATTTGGTTTTCATTTTAGAGGTTTGGACATGTGACTATGAGGGATGGGCAGAAAAAGTGTAGAGGAGGAAATCCTCCTCCCTGGAGGGTTCAGACCAAACTAGTATATCTTTAGAAGGGAGACTAACAAACACATGCATATACAATCCCTTCGTATTATATTTTGTCAATTTAAATCTAGAAAGAAAACCAAGAGCTAACAAATTCTTAAAATTCTAAATTCTAGTCAAGTTATATACAGTTACAAAATTTTTCAATATGTTTTAAACACTACTACAAAAGAGGCTAACTACTTCTCTTAAAGACTTCCTTATTTTTTAAAAGGAAGTTAAACGTGAATGTAGTCAAATTTGGCGTTCTAAAATAAGATTTAGAGCGCCAAAAATAAATTAAAACGTCCTAAATTAATTTTAGGACGCTTAATTAATTATTTCACGCAAAAACTAAATGTTTTAGAGCAGCCTTCGCGCCATGATATTTGGTGAAAATTTTGGCGCGCAATTTCGACGTCCTGAAAATGGATTTAGGGCGCCTTTATAAAATTAAAGGCGCCCTAAAGTTCTATCAGGGCGCCTTTAGTAATTTTCAGGCGTCCTGATAGATCAAAAGGGCGCCTTTATGAAATTAAAGGCGCCCTAATTGAATATTAGGACGCTTTTAATTCCTTAAAGGCGCCCTAATTGAAAGTTTAGGGCGCCTTTAATAGAATTTTTCTTTTTTTTGGGACCAAAAGCAAAATACCCCTCTTATTAACATTTGTTTGCCCTTAACCCCCTATACCTCGCTATCGCAGAATTTTTGGGAGGTGCCGCTTCTCCAGAAACCGTAACCTCAGCGTGATTCCTCCTGCATCAATCCAGTCCGAGTTCGATCAACGTTGCTGGTCCGGTTGTTGCCGGCGTCCGTCGCTTCTGGTATGAATTTTGCTGTTGTTATTTCCGTTGTCTGTTTCGTTTTGAGATCTGTTCTGTTGTTCCTCTCTGTCCGTTCTGGCGAGAGACCGAGATTGGTGAAGAGGTTTCTCGATCGATTTGAAGCTTCAGATCCCAGTCTCAGTTGCTCCTTCCTTCGTCCTCTGTCTGAATCGTTCTTCCCTCTTTAATTTCAGAATCTGCCAGTTCTTCCCCCACCGTGAGCGTGGCTGATAGTAAATGGGAGCAAGATCAGACTTCCATGCTTCTGGAACCTCGCACCGTCCTCCATATCTCTCGAGCCCTGCACTTCTCATAGTTTCAACAATTAAATACTCCCTCATTGCAATCGTTTGGACAAAACGGTGTGTGCAAGAGAAAAAGTAAATGGAAGCGTAGAGTGAAACTGAGAAGGAGAAGGAGAAAACACAAAACACAAAACAGGAAGCTAGAGCGTGAGGGAGAGGAAGACGTTGAACCAAGACAGACTTCAAGTGCTCCGTTTGAAAGCCAGCAAATCAGAACGGGACGAGAAAAGAGAAAGAAAAGTAAGAATCAACACACCGAAAGCAAGAAGTTGGAAGGGAAGGAGTGGGTGGAAGGGAAGGAGTGGGACTTTTGAACAAGGTAAGTCACTTTCTTCCATGTACACCCCTGTTTGTCTTGCCTGGAAAAGAGGAGCTGGTGTGTGTAACGTTATGTGAAAAAAGAAAAGAAAAGATGATAACGTTAAGGGAAGGAGTGGGATTTTTGCTATATATGTGTGCGCCAACGCCATTATACGTAGGAAACGATGATAAGTTATTTTACTGATATATGCTGTAAACATATGAAGGAGGGAAGAAAAACGTGGGTTTTGTTGATATATATATATATATATATATATATATATATATATATATATATATATATATAACATTACTATTACTCTATTTCGTATTTGAACTCTTGATTTTAATGTGTGAAATTTCTATCATCGTGCAAATTTTATCTTTGTTAATAGCTGGTCATTCTCTGGGAAGTCATTGCGACTGCTTCTAGTTGTTTGCTGCAGAATTCACCTCAAAATACAGTGAAAGAGTTATATCATGAGGGAAAGTCACAGAATGAAGGAAAGGGGTTTTTTTTTTTTTTTGTGTGAAAGCTGATAACGTACAACCCCGGGGTTCTAATCATGAATATTCAAGTTACTAATGATTTAACTACTAAAGAGAATTATATATAGCATAATAAGATTTTACAGAATGCTTGTAGAAACAGTTAATCATTTGTTGGAATCTCATGATTATGGGCTAATTCATTTTTTGATTAGCATGGTTTATCACATGATATATTGGTGTTGTAGTCAACTTTCTTGATTTATTTTCATGCCTTATGCTATCTTTATGATGTATTTAATTCCGTCTTAATTTTTGATACTAGTTGGCTCGTTTGTAATGCAAGAGATTAAATTTAAAACAGAAGATAGTGTAGAGATTTGTCTTATAACAATTAGTAACTCGTGTTTGAAAATCTTTGTCTAAGTCTTGTCTGTCTATGTATCTCATATGTCGTTTCAAAGTTATATTTAAGATAGTACAATTAATATAAGAGTTAGATTACCTCATTATATTGTTTGTAACAAATGTATGTGGGTTTCCCTAAACTCTTTAATCTTTTAACATGTGCCATCAATGTAAAAAAAAATCGTTGGAAGAAAAAATTATAAATTGGGAAGACAAAATGAGTTGAGGTATTATATTTTGGACAAAAATTAAACCTCCTATCTAACTCTTATATTTAAATTCTAAAATAGTATACCCAAAACCAATCTTATTAATCTTTTACAACTAAATCTATGTAACTAATGTTGGTGAAATGCACCATTGTCAAATCTAAAATTCTCTTGACTTCCCCCCTAACAATCTTAAAGTCGCTGAAACAGATTATAGTTATTACAATGTTTGATACTTATATTTTGCTCTCACTTTGATGTAATTTCTATATGGTTTCAAAACACAAGTTTTGGTCTTTCAAAGGGTAAAACTGTCTTCATAGAAATATGGGGATAAACATTTTTGTAGAAACAAGAAACTTGAATAACTAAAACATATGCTTTGAAATTATCTGAACCAAAATTAAATTGAGAGCAAACTAATGTTCTCTTTATTGTTGTTGTCTTTAGGTTGACAAGAGCAAAAAAATTTCAAGCATCAGAATTTAATAAAGAGGTAAGTAAAGTTAAAATTTTGCTGTTTTTTTGTTGATGTGCATTGAACTAGGTCAACTTTGTTGTATGAATAAAGATGATTAGAAGTCTATAATTTAATAGTTTATGACTTGGACAATTTAGCTATATTTTTATACTTTGTATATTGATGAAACTATTGGATTTAATAGCTGATATTGATCTAAATTGGCTTAGTTAGTAGGTTTTCTTGATTGAAGTTGAAATTGTTTGTTTATGAAATTTTGGAATGTATTACTTTTAAGGGGAAATGCTGCCGAAATTTTAGTTCAAGATTGACAAAAAAAGCATGTCGCTCTTTAAATTGTTGTAAACTTGTGTTGTCGGAAATGTCGTAGGTGGCATTAAAATGGGGCATAGTTGGATGGATGCTTTGAGAACTACTGAAGAATATGAGAATGGGGTGGAAGAGTTTATTGAATTTGCTAGAAGGAATGTGGTTGCGAAAAATGGGATGTATTATTGTCCATGTGTTAATTGTTTAAATGAGGTTCGACGGGATATTCCTACTATAAGAGATCACCTAATTTGTGATGGGATAAACCTTCGATACACAACGTGGATATGGCATGGTGAGGAGGCAACTACCAGTGTGTCCCACGAAAATGAAGTTGAGGTAGATGACGATGGAATGGAGAGAATGATTCATGATGTTGAGGTCGAATCTTTAGCACGACTACATGAATATGATAGCGTGCGGAGTGATGCAGAGACACCTTTGTTCCCTGGGTGTACTAAATATACACGGTTGTCTGGGACCTTACATTTGGTCAACTTAAAGGCAACTTGTGGGTGGACCAATAGTAGTTTCACGTCACTGCTTCAATTGTTGAAAGATATGTTGCCAGACGATAATGTACTTCCAAATCGTATGTATGAGGCCAAGAAAATCTTGTCTTCGATGGGTATGGAGTATAAAAAGATACACAGTTGTCCTAATGACTGCATATTGTACAGAAATGAGTATGAAGGCCTGAGTAATTGTCCGAAGTGTAAAACTTCACGATACAAAGTGAAGAAAGGTGGTGGTTCTGGAGATGATGAGACAACAAAAATGCAACCTGTGAAGGCAATGTGGTATCTTCCAATAATACCGCGGTTTAAGCGTCTATTTACTAGTGAAGCGACGGCAAAGCAATTGGATGAATTGGAAAATGAGGGTTATATTATTTTGTCCCAACTAGAGATGTTTTTTCCTCCTGCATTTTTTGATATCATGGTGCATCTGATAGTGCACTTGGTAAGGGAGGTAAGGCTCTGCGGTCCAGTTTACCTAAGGTGGATGTACCCTCTTGAGCGATACATGAAGATCTTAAAAGGTATTCTAAAAATCCTTATTGACCGGAAGCCTCGATTGTTGAGAGATATGTAGTTGAAGAGGCTATGGACTTTTGCAAAGAATATCTATCAGGGACGACGATGATACGATCTCAGCATGACGAGGAGATCATCGAGGGAACTCGAGGAATCAAACTGAAGAATAAGCCTCGTGAAGAGGTGTTGCAAGCACACCTGTACATCTTGAATAATATGGAAGAAGTTCAACCATACATTGATGAACACAGAAAGAGTTTGAAGAATAAGAATCCAAGGAAGAATGACATGCAAATAGCTCATGAACAAAAGAAGACGTTCACAAATAGCTCAAACAACCATACTTAATGTTGTTTGAAAATCTTTGTCTAAAAAGTTTATTCGAGGTCCAAGGAGGAACGAGGATCTATGCCAGCTATATCCGTATATTTCTCCCGAGGACTGGAAGGAGTTTGTGGCGTCGCGGCAAAATCTACAATTTATTGTAATAATTCTTTCATATCATTTCATTTATTTAATTTGACAACTTAGGCTCATTTTTATTTGATTTCGTGTAACAGGAAGTAAGTGAAGCCAATATGGAGAAGCAAGCGGGAAATAAGTATCCGCATTATTTGTCTCGTGGTGGGTACAAAAAGCTAGAACGGAGAATGATGGAGGAGCAGTTAGAGAGAATGAAGGAAGCTGCCGAATCCGATCCTTCCACTGTTGTCCAGGCCCCTGAACCTCCTCCTCGTCACAAGAAATGGAAAGCTGCGAGGATGAGGGGCGAGACATACATAAATGCAGATGTTGCTGAGGTTGCCTCCAAGATTGTAAGTAGTTAAATTAGACGGTTTAAATACCCTAAGTTGTTACATATTATAGGGTTTAGATGTTATTTATGAAACATCTTATGATACAGGATGCACTTGAGGAGCAGAGTTCCCAAGGTTCATTTACGCCGGGTCCACGGATGGATATTTTGTCAACGGCGATTGGGAAGCCGGATTACCCTGACAACATTCGAGGGGAGCCTAGGGGGGTTACTGCCGCAAAATATTTTGGACGGCGTTCACGGTTGTATGACGATAACAACCCTAGTCGTCAGCTTGTGGCAAAAATTCGGGCGGGATTGTTTGACGAAATCATGCAACAAGTTCGATCCGAAGTGAAAACTATGATGGATTCGAGGGACAATACGGAACTTGCAACTCGTGAATCCCCGGCCTTCCCCAGCAGTAAAGAGAGTTTTCACCCTCCGGATGTCGATCCAAGCGAGCCATCGCACATTCCACAGGGAGGACAACCGTGCACTCTCTATTTGGATCAGCCACACCGGCGTATTGTTGCCGATGCTCTTATTTACATGGATCACACCACACACCATAATATTGAAATTGCACAAGACATACGAAGGGTGACTGTGACATGTGTTCGAGAGGGGGAAGAAGAAACACACATTTCGATTGAAGATGACGAGGTTCCTGATTTAGGCCGGGCCATAAATTCATTCATCATGTGGCCGAATCATCTTATTCAGATGGCGGGGGCAACACCTCCAATGGTAGGAAATACATTACTAGAACTTGCTTTTAATTGCTAACTCGCTCATAATATGTTTGTTTATGTTTTCATAGAATGAACAAGCTGCGGGCAATTTTCCACACTTAGCACTACTGCGAGACGTGTACAAGGACATCATCTATCTCTCCTTCAAGATGCCACCGGGCATTGTCGGCACCGAAAAGACATATGACTTCACCGTTGACAAACAAGATATGGACGAATTTATGCATATGAAGTGTTTAGATTTAGTCGTTCTTGAAGCTGGGATACTGTAAGTTTTCCCCCTCCTTTGATTATTGCATTGACATTTTTTGTTTTCTATACTCAACAACGCTTATCATTTTATTTCGATCATAGTGTCTGCAATGACTTATGCGTCAAGAAAGGCCACTCGGGTTTGTATGGATTCTTAAGTCCAATAAGCACGACCCAGGCTCGGAATACGTTAACCCAAAGGACGCTTTATATTGGTGCTTCAATTGCCTTGGATGGTGATCGTTGTTATTTAGCCCCAATACTTGAAGCGTACGTACTTTAGTTTTGTCTATTTAAGATTTTTAAGAATAAGTTCCTTTCTTATCTTAATTAATATTAATATGTATATGTTGTAGTGGTCATTGGACCTTATGTGTTGTTTTGTCCCTTGAAGAACACATGTTACTGGTTTGATCCCCTACGTAATGGCAGGCCAAACGATGAAATCAAATCCATGTTCACCAAGTAAGTCAATTTTCGTCTAAATCATTGATTCTTTATATGTAATGATTTGTTTTCATGTCTGTTAATTTCCGTTTTAATGATAGTGCATTAAGGGCGGCTAGATCGATTGCTGGAGTAGCAGAGCAGGGTGGACCAAAGTGGCATTTTCCTAGAGTAAGTAGTTTCAATTCAAGTTATGTCATTGACACAATGGTAGCTTTCGATATGCCATTATTTGTTTTAACAATTTACTTTTGATTTATTAGTGTCCGAAGCAACCAGGAAACTCTGAGTGCAGTTACTACGTTATATTTTTTATGCACGAGATCGTTGGGAGCGGACGTACAAGTTTTATGAACGTACGTGATCGCTCTGTGTTTCTCCATTGATAATTATTTCATTCACTTCATTCTTTTAACTTATACCTTGTTTTTCAATTTATAGATTTTTGATAATCTGGCTCCGTGCTCGGATGAAGAGATCGATAAAGTTCGAGACGCTTTGGCTGCTTTGTTTCTTCAACGCATATAGATATGTGATCTTTGTTGTTGCTGTTGCTGTACATATGTGATCTTTGTTTTTGTATTGGGATTGAAACTTGAAGCTGAACGTTGTATTTTTGGTCAATTTAAGTATGATACTTTGTTGTTGCTGTTGTTGGTCACTTGTGATTGTTAGTCTTGCTGATAGCCAAGTGCGTTTTGTTATAGATATGTGATCTTTGTTGTTGCTGTTGTTGGTCACTTGTGACTTGTTGCTATTGCAATTTGCCTGGTTTTTTTGTTGTAATTATTTGGTTACATGCTGTTGGTTGTGTGTTGCTGTTGTTGGTCTTGCTGGTTGCCAAATTGCTTGTTGTTGTTGTTGGTCTTGAAGGTTGCAATTGCCTTGTTGTTAATTCGTTGTTGGTCTTGCTGGCTGCGAATCAATAGACTTGTTGCTGATGCAGTTTGCCTGGTTTTTTGGTGGTTTTTGGTTACTTGTTGTTGGTTGTTTGTTGCTGTTGTTGGTCTTGAAGGTTGCCAATTGCCTTGTTGTTGTTAATTCGTTGTTGGTCTTGCTGGCTGCGAATCAACAAGATTTGTTGCTGATGCAGTTTGCCTGGTTTTTTGGTGGTTTTTGGTTACTTGCTGTTTGTTGTTTGTTGCTGTTGCTGGTTTTTTGGTCTTACTGGCTGTGAATTAATTCGTTTTGCTGTATATCATCAGGGGCTTGAGTTGTAATGAGCCAAGAAATGGTTTTAAAAAAAAAAATACTAGAAGGCGTCCTAGTTTTAAAACCAGGACGCCCTAAGCCTGCCCTATTTTAATTATAGGGCGCCTTAATAAAGGCGCCCTAATTTATATATAGGGCGTCCTATATATAACATAGGGCGCCTTAACAAAGGCGCCCTATTTTATGTATAGGATGCCTTTTTAAGGCGTCTTGTTTAAGATAGAGGTCGCCTTTTTTACAACTACCCCCCATCAGACTTCCTACTTGAAAAGGATGTTTTTTGCCTCTAATTGAGGACGTTTTTTGCCTCTATTTGTAGTAGTGAAAAATAAAATATCTTCTCAAATATTTTCATATAGAGGGTAGCATAATTACAGAGTGTTTAAGGAAATCTAAATATTAATAAAAACTAAAATATGTATTTTTTTTTGTTTAAAAAGAAAAAGAGCTATATAATTTTAACGCAACTCTAAAAAAGGTGTAGTGTACTAATTGAGCGTGGTAATTGAACATGCGCATTCTTTGGAGCACCATTCATTCATAAATTAATGATTTTTATTTTTTGATAAAGATAAATTAATGAAGTTAATAGGGAAAATTAGAAAAGTACTATGTAGCTTTGTCTGACATATTTATTAGTCATGCGTTTAATTATCATGTTGGCAGGACGAAAGGTAGAAAGGGATCCACAGAACCAGGTTCGTGTTGAGGGAGATGTCCCACAAAATTGGGATACCTGTTTTCGGTTTCTATTCATGGTCTTGCAAAATTTGTTTGGCATTCTAGGATTTGGTATGCCATGCACCTTCGTCAAGTTTAAATTATTGTATTGATTATATGTACTGTAACTCTCCCATTGATCCAATAAGTTGATATGTTAATTAACACTACTATGCTTAATTGTTAGGGAAAGCATTTGATGAAATAATAGAAGCGAGACAGAAGCATGTATGGAGTGTTCAGATACTGGATCAACTGATTGAAGAACCTGGGAAGACGTACATGACTAACGTCCCGTTTGGTTCAGGGAACTTTTAAAAAGGGAAAGGAACTTAAAAGGAGGGAAAGGAATTGAAGGGAAGATTGAGAGGAACTTTAAAAAATTTGGTTGTTTGGTAGACATGGGAACTTAATTAAGTTGAGGGAAGATAATTTGTTTGGTTTGAAGAATTGGGTGTTGGTTAAGTGGGAACTTTAGGTAAAATTCCCAGAATGCCCTCCCACAAAAAAAGCCAGAAAACATTTTTTTTTTGTTTTGCGAATTGGACAGAGAGCCAAACTAAATCGCGTCTTGGTGGAGAAAGAAAATTGCAACCAGCATTGAAGGGATCTGCAACTGCAACAAGCATAATGGCTACGGAAGGTGAGAAGGACACTGGACATGGAAAGAAATAGAGGGGGACAACACGAAATGAAGCAAATCGAAGTGGACATGAATATTGCAAGAGGATTAGGGATCTATGAACAATGAACCCAGTTGCTGCTTTAACGGGAAAAATCAAAAATTGGAATTACTCAGTGTGAAAACCTTGAAATTGTGAAGTGGATGAAATAAATTACTACGTTGGTAAGAAAAAACAGTTACTTAAAAGAAAACTTCAGCATAAAAACCAATGCTCCTGATGTTACAGGACAACATGAAGAAGTTCAAACATAAGCATAAAGTTCGAACGTAAGCATAAAGTTCGAACTTACAAACTTTACGAGCACACATGTTCGAACGCGTTATTTGACAGCAGGACATATCAGCAGAGCAAATATGAAAATAATTACAAGCAAGACCAAAATCATTTAAAAGAATTTGCCAACCATTCATGGACAACAGTCAAGTTTGAACTCACAACACAAAATGTCAACCAGTACAGTAAAATTAAGGAGGTAAGTGAAAAATAAACTTGTACACAATCTCTCAAATTTTTGCAAGAACCTTGCTCCATGAGTCTCCCTTGTTGCAGAGTCTTAAAGCGCCGACAGCAAGTTACATTGAAAAGCTATCTACCACCACATCCACCCACATATATTGAGCCGAGGAGCAAAAGCAAATGAAAAATGCTCCTGAATCACACACATCAGCGAAATATGGGAAGGAAAACGCAGCTCCACAAACCCACAACATCTAGCAGAAACGATGAAGAAGAAAGACAAAACTAGCCAAAACCCATGCCACAATCACACACACAGATGCGACTAGAAGGAAGAAGAAACACAAAGAAGTACTCGATCCCTCATGCCTACAAGGCAGCGTCAATTGTGGTGGTTGAAGGAAGAAAAGAAGAATGGTGACGCTGAATCTGGGAAAGAAGGCGAGAAGCATGCGATTTATAATTTCAGAGGGGTTTTTTTGTCTCAAAATTTAGTTTCCCGGGAACATTTTCAAGATCCCGCCATTTTTAAAGGGATCTAAACTTCCCTCGGTTGTGGGAGCTTCGTCGATGGCGGCAAATTCACTTCCCAGTTACAGAGTGAACCAAACACGTTGTCAACAAGGGAACTGTGTTAAGTTCCCGGGAACATGGCTCAATTCTCTCAACCAAACGGGCCCTAAAGGTGGAAGTGACCCTGGCCGATCTTCCCAATCGGATTTCGCAGTATCAACCGATTCACCCGAGAGGCCTATTGAAAAATGGTGGCAGCCCAGAAAGGCGCGGTGGAAGTAGTGAACAGAATTCTTCAACAATTACCAGTGTCCATCCACGATACCTCATCAAATAAGAAAAATATAGTGCTTGTAGCTGTGGAAAATAGGCAACCCAGAATTTTAGAGGCACTATACACTCACTTATACGTGACATTAAAGAAGCCTAAACTCTGGCAAGACCTCATTCAATCGGTGGATGCTGATGACAACAATATATTGCATTTAGCAGCCAAGTATGACGAAATCAAGTCTAATCCTCGGCCAATTCATGGCTATGCCTTGCAGATGCAGTGGGAAATCAAGTGGTGTAAATCCATCCCTAGATATATTTTCATGATTAGTATATACTATTATCCTCGATCGATAATATAAAAACTAATTGACTAATTTAAGTAAATTAAGAAAATTAGTTATGTTAGTTTTTTGTAACAAATATATGTTGGTTTTACTAAAATTTACATCATTTTTCATCATGACTACCTTTAAATAGAAACATTTTATTTTGTGCAATTACTAAAATGCTTTGGAAAAAAATTATAAATTTGGAATAGAAAGTGGATTAAGGTGTTATATTTAAGATCAAATCTAACCTAGCTCTCAAGTAATATATTTGTTTAACAAAAGAAACTTTTTTGACGTTGTAGAACTTGGTCAATATTTGCAGCGTGTGAAGGTGTATGCGCCATCCCACTTCGTTTTCCTTACCAATAAAGAAGACAAAACTCCGGAACAAATCTTCACTGAAAAGCATAAAGATCTTGTCAAGAACAGTAGCGAATGACTCAAGGAAACGTCTGAATCTTGCTCAGTGGTGGCTGCGCTGGTTGCCGGAGTTTCCTTTGCAACGTCGAGCCAAGTCCCCGGTGGGACCGATGACAAAACTGGCAGACCAAAACTAGAAGGAGAGCATCCGTTTGATCTTTTCGCAGTCACAGCACTAATTGCGCTCTGCTTCTCTGTCACTGCACTGATCATGTTCCTTTCCATATTCACCTCTCGAAAACAACCCAAAGATTTTAGGAGAAATTTGCCGCTGAAGCTTCTTCTGGGCTTAAGCTCATTGTTTGTGTCCATTGCTTCAATGCTCATCTCTTTTTGCGCTGCGCATTTCTTCGTGCTTGCGGACAAATTCAAGAAATTAAAGGAGTGTTCCCTCTTTATGCTGCGATTTGTCTTCCTGTTTCCTTCTACGCAATCGCACAGTTTCCACTCTACATGGATCTTTGCAAATCCATTGCTGGGCACGTTCCCCAATCACTTCATTTAGGAAATTTCTGATTACACACACACAAATATATGTCATTATTAATTAGCTGGGGAGTTTCTTTCTTTCTGATCTTAAATAAATGCTTTTCCCCCTACGATTGGAATTTGGAAAAATGAGAGTGTTCTATTTGTGCTTCGTTTCTCGAGGGTGTTTGTAAACCCCTCCAATTAAATATAGACAATCGATGTATCTGATTCGTTGTTGGTTTTAATTTATGCAACGAAATAATTTATGTTTATGTTACTTTATTTCAATAATGAGCAGAGATACACTATTTGAAGAAAGAAAAGAATCCCATGCAACACAACTTTAAAATAGTGTCATCAGTAAGCAGTACATTTGAAGATATATCGTCACATGAGATTTGAGAATGAATTAATATTTCTCAACACACATGAACCCCAATGCAAGATCGACCTTGCGTGATTTATACACTCTCTATGTTTCCTTTTCTTCTTTTTTGTCTCTACAATTTTTCTTTTTATTTTCGTGAGGCCCAGTCTGCTCTTTTTCCTTTCTTCTTTTTGGTCTCTAAAACTTTTACACGGATATCCAGATAACCGCATCTATCCTTAACTTGCCGTGCTTATTATAATATCAGTCCTTTGAGCGAGCAAGCTTCTCTTCTCTACTGTTTCTTTTTATTTCTCATAACAAAAAGTATAGGTGAATTGCATCTAGGACTTACCAGAGTAAATTCTGTTACTCCAATTTCACACCATTATGAAACTAAGTAATACCATTTCCATAGTAAACTACTGGCAACAACTTTTTTCCCCCCTCCAATTTTTCCTCTTTAATTGCAACAACTAAAATTGGCAAGCATGCTTTCAGTTCTTAGATAATACTTTATTGGGGTCATCAATTTTAATAAAGAATAAATTGAAATTGAAAGTTGTAACTTTTTTTTACAAGTTTAATTGTATATATTAACTACCATTCGTTAAAAATTGCAAGGTTAATGAAATTTATTACTCTATAATTAGGATTAAATAGGGGGAGAAGAGGAGTACATGTTAGACAGTAATCTGTGTTCTCTCAATCATAGATTCTCATATAAGAACACAATTTAAAGAATCTTAGGATATCATACTTTCACATAATTAATAGAATAATGCATACTAACCTTTATCCATGATTGCGGAAAAGCTTTAGCGATGGAAAATTTTTCTTAGAGTTTTGACCTTTTCTTTGCTTGTATCTTCTTATGATAGCGATGAGATACAACTTCACGGTAAACTCTGAAGGCCTCTTGCATTCTTTTTATTTCCCTTTTTTGAACGTGCGTGCCTTTTGCTTTCTAAGAACTGTGCTTATCAACAGTCGTCCTTTTATAAATTATAATAACTCCCAAACCAATATTACCTTTTTGCCCTTTTCTTATTAAATCAAAATAACACTTATTTATACATGAGACACAAATATTTTACATTCTCCCACTTGGCTCATGTCACAAAGTGTTCCTTCATGATTCAATAAAATCATCATAATGTGCACACACAAGGCTAAGGGTTCTATACATTGGCCTCATCATGCAACATGATCAGAAATAAAACTAATATGAGTCATGGCGGTTATCTGCTATCAAATCGGCATATTTCCTTCCATGTACCACTGTATTAGTTCTTCTTCCTAACATAATACTTTAGTGGAAGTAAACATAATGTCCCACAACAATACTATAATGTCTTCATTAGGGACAAATCCTGTTTTTTTTTTTTCAAAATAATCATTTATGCATGCATGCAAACAAAATATTTGGAAAAAAAAAGGCGACTTTCAGAAACTTATACATAATTGAATTCAAAGTGTCAATAGTCAATAATTACAATAATGATCAATCATTCATTAGCTAACATAATACCCATACTAAGCAAATGACCAATAAACACCTTGGGCGGTAATCCTTTCGTCAAGGGATCAGCTATCATAAGATCGGTGCTAACATGTTCTATAGACACTCTATGTTTCTGAACCTCTTCTTTAACGACAAAGTATTTCAACTCCATATGCTTAGCACCCTTTGAATACTTGTCGTTTTTAGAAAAGAAGACTGCTGCGGAATTATCACAATAAATTTTCAGTGGCCTTTCAATACTGTCGACCAATCCAAGCCCTGAAATAAAATTCCGAAGCCATTTAGCCTGAATCATGGCCTCAAAGCATGTCACAAATTCAGCTTCCATAGTGGATGTAGCAATCACCGACTGCTTCACACTTTTCCATGATATAGCTCCTCCAGCTAAAAGATATAAGTAACCACAAGTGGATTTTCTTGTATCCACACATCCTGCAAAATCTGAATCTGTGTACTCAAACACTTCAAGGTTGCTAGACCTCCTATAAGTAAGCATGTGACCTTTCGTTCCTTGTAAATATCTTAGAACCTTCTTTGCAGCTTTCCAATGACCCAAACTAGGATTACTCTGGTATCTTCCCAACATTCCAACTGCAAAGCTAATATCAGGTCTAGTATAAGTCTAAGCATACATTAAACTCCCAACTAATGATACATACGGAATTACTTCCATTTCTTTTCTTTCCAATTCATTTTTAGGACATTACATGAGACTAAACTTATCTCCTTTCTGAATTGGAACCGAAGATGATGAGCAATTTTCCATTCGAAATCTCTCCAAAACTTTATTAATGTATGCTTTCTGAGACAAGCCTAACAATCCTTTTGATCTATCACGGAATATTTCTATCCCAATCACATAAGCTGCCTCATCCATATCTTTCATTTCAAAGCTACTAGAGAAAAACTTCTTAGTCTCATTTAAAAGACCAAGATCATTAGTTGCAAGCAAGATATCATCAACATACAGAATCAGTAATATAAACTTTCTCCCACTGACCTTCAGATATACACACCGGTCAACAGTATTTTCTTTAAATCCAAAGGAAACAACAGTATCATTGAACTTAAGGTACCATTGTCTTGAAGCTTGTTTAAGTCCATATATTGATTTCTTTAATTTGCATACCATGTGCTCCTTTCCTTTTTCTGTGAACCCCATTGGTTGGTCCATGTACGCATCTTGATCTAAATTTCCATTTAGAAAAGCCGTTTCCACATCCATCTGGTGTAACTTCAAATCATAATGAGCCACCAATGCCATAATGATTCTTAGAGAATCCTTCTTAGAAACTGGTGAAAAGGTTTCTTTATAGTCAATGTCATCTTTTTGAGTAAATCCCTTTGCAATTAGTCTAGCCTTGTAACATTCCAAGTTACCATGAGAGTCACGTTTGGTCTTAAAGACCCACTTACAACCAACTCTCTTACATCCTTCTGGTAACTCAACAAGATCCCAAATATCATTTTGTTTCATAGATTTCAACTCATCTTTCATGGCATCTAACCACTTGTCACCATTTTCATTATTCATGGCTTGTGAAAAAGTAACTAGATCATCTTGAATACCTAAGTCAAAATCAAACTATTGTAGATATACCATATAATAATTAGAAATAGAGGATCTCTTTTCCCTCTGAGATCTTCTTAATTCTATTTGTTGCAGTTCTTCTACAATTCGTTCATTCAGTTCATTGACAATATTTTCATTATGAGTAATGGGATCAGTCATTTGTTGTTCTCCATGATTATTAATTGGTTCAATAACATGTGGAACAACAACTTTACTAGAAACACAAGTTAATGGAACAACAACTTTACTAGAGACACAAGTTGGTGGAACTTGTACTCTAACTTCTTGAATATCCATTTTACGTGGTGTTTCACTCCCACTAATTTCACCATCCTCAATGAACCTAGCATTTCCAGTTTCAAGAATCCTTGTGGTATGATTAGGACAGTAAAATCTATACCCTTTCGATTTTTCTGGATAACCAATGAAATAACCACTGATTGTTCTTGCATCCAATTTCTTTTCTTGTGGGTTGTAGTGTCTAAGTTCTGCTTGGCAACCCCAAACATGCAAGTGCCTTAAACTAGGTTTCCTTCCAGTCCATAACTCAAAAGGAGTTATTGGAACTGCCTTACTAGGAACTCTATTTAACATATACGTGGCAGTTTTTAGAGCATAAGTCCACAACGAAATGGGTAAAGAAGAGTTACTTAACATACTTCTAACCATATCTAACAAGGTTCTATTACGCCTTTCTGATACACCGTTTTGTTGTGGTGTACTTGGCATTGCGTATTGAGCACAAATACCGCGCTTTTCAAGAAATTTAGCAAATGGGCCTGAATGTTGTCCACTTTCATCATACCTTCCATAATACTCACCACCCCTATCAGACCTGACAATTTTCACCTTTCTATCTAATTGTCTTTCAACTTCATCAATGTAAATCTCTAAAGCATTTACAGTTTGAGATTTATCATGTAGCAAATAGATATAACCATAACGTGAAAAATCATCAATAAAGGTGATAAAGTATCTTTCTTTATTGAAAGCATTAACATCAAAAGGACCACATATATCAGTGTGTATAATTTCAAGAAGCTGAGTGCTCCTTGTGGCTCCTTTATTTGTGTGTTTTGTTCGTTTACCTTTAATACAATCCACACAAACATTCAAATTAGTAAAATCTAAATCTGGAAGGATTTCATTCTTTACCAATCTTTTCATTCTTTCTTTAGAAATGTGTCCTAAACGTTTATGCCACAAGAAAGCAGAACGTTCATTTATTAAAGCACATTTAGTGCCAATATTATGATGCAAAGTCATAAGCGTTTCAGCATATAGATTGTCAAGACATAATTTAGATAATCCATCACATAAAGTACCATTACCAATCAAATGATTGTGCTTGTACAAACTAAAATAGCCACTACCAAAATTAGAAAAATATCCAGCTTTATCAAGTTTGGAAACATAAACTAGATTCCTAGACATATTAGGTACATAAAGAGTTTCATATAAGTCCAAATGATATCCACTGTCAAGAATCAAACGGTACGTCCCAACAGCTTCCACCAGAACTTTCACTTTATTGCCCATAAGGACATACTTTTCATTTGGCTTTGTGGTCTGGGTTGTAAGAAATCCCTGCATCGTATTAGAAACATGAGTTGTACCTCCAGAATCAATCCACCAAGTATTATAAGGAACTTCAGCTAGGTTTTATTCTAGACATACATAAACAATAGGCTTACCTTTCTTTTCAAACCAAGCCTTACGTTTTGGACAATCTTTCTTGAAGTGTCCAACCTTACCACAGAAATGACATCCTTTTCCATCATGTTCCTTCTTGTGGATTTAAGAAGACGAGTCCTCATTGATCTTTAATGGTCATCTTCCTTTCTTCTTATGTTTCTTACCACGTTTCTTTTCAGCTCCTTAATGTTTCACATAATTAATGGAATGAGTTCCCTGGTTATTAATTATGGTTTCCTCCTGAACTAACATACTATGCAATACATGCATGTTCCATTTGTCTTTCATGGTATTATAGGTCATTTGGAAAGGACCATACTCAGACGGTAATGAGTTCAATATGAACTGCACCAGGAAATTTTCATCCACTTCCATTCCCAATGACTTTAGTCTTGCTGCAATATTTGTCATTTCAATAACATGCTCACGCATAATATGTAACCTATCAAATTTCATAATGGTCAGTTTACTCATAAGTGTTCCAGCAAGAGACTTGTCAGCAGTTTGGGAGCACTCTTCCATAAGTTTTATCATTTCTTTAGCACTTTCAGTTTGTGGAAGAGTTGACTTAATGTTGCTTGCAATGCTCATTCGCATGTACATCAAACTCAATCTATTAGATCTTTCCCAATTCTTAAAATGGTCTCTTTCACGCTCAGTGCTTTCATCAGTAATAGCATTGGGTTTCCCATCTCTAAGAGATGAATCCAAATCCATTACCCCAAGGTAAAATTGAATTTGCTCCTTCCATTCAGAGAAGTTCAATTCATTAAAAATTGCAATATATAGTTGAGAATAGTGAATGTATGGTAATAGGTACTACAAGGAATAAAATAAAATTAAAAATTGAAAACATTAATGCTTTGAGTCACACCAACATGCTTCACAAACTCAGATATAATTCATTTAATGCATATCAATGTTCACCTTTGGGGACCCACTAATATACAACATTCAACTATAATGATGCTATAAAAATTTCACATAATTTGGTAGTGATGCATATCCCAACTAGAAAAATTTATCATTTCTGGATGTCTAAATAAAACTATAAGTATATAGACAATAGCAACATTTATGTTTAATTATTATAAGGACAAATAATCAACCTTTGGGTTGATCCCTAACCACCCTATAATAATAAACTACAATTTACCAACAACATAAACATAATTTTATAGCATCAAGGTTATGGGTAATTGAAACATCACAATAATAATTGGAATTAAAATAATTCATAAGAATTTAACCACTTTGGTGACTAACAAATTCACCATACTTAATTCCAAAACTTAAATGTCTAATATTCATATAATTTCTATTCATAACATCTAAGTAATTTAATTTTAGGTCAACACATAAAAGCTTTATCAAAAATAATATGTTCCTTTATAAAGCCATCTCTAATAGGTAACTTAAATGACCCAAAATTATAGCTTCAATTCAGCCTAGAAAAAATTAATTTCGGCCTAGACAGGAAAAACAACAACAACAAAAAGTGTGGTCCAAAATAAATTAAATTAGGCCTAGAAAAAATTAAACAAAAAACGTACAGTTTGGACAAGACAGCCCAAACCAAATTTAGAGCCTAGAAAGGGAAAAAACCATATATTTAACCCACTATCTTATTGGGCTCTAAAGGCCCATAAATGCTTCTGCCCAAATAGAGTCTGCGCCCAACTTCAAATTCCCATTTAACTAAATAAACGTGCATTCCATTCTGAACATAGAAGCATGTGGCTGTTCTGGCATAGCGCCAACCATCAAGTCGCTCACCAAGCACGAGTCCAGTGTTCAAAACCTGTTGGGACCCTTTTTATTCAGTTCGGTTTTTTTTTTAATGAAATGCACTGTTCATCTTCTACCTCCAGCTGGGTCATATGAACCCAGTTGGAGCGATGGGTCGACGGACCCGACTCTTCCACCAATGTAACCGGCATTTCTGGCGTTGGTTTTTAGTTGGTCTCTATCTCTTCGCTTTTCGAGATCTACCCAATAAAACCTATTTTGTGGCCTAAAATCACTATTTTCTTATGACCCAATTTCAAAAAACTAAAGACAACATAGCCGAAGAAGAAAATCAGAAACGTTCATCAATTTTCACAACGTTTCATATTGTTCTTCATCACTTTGATTTCAAAAACCTTCACCAATTTCTCCTTACATATATTAATAACAAATGCATGTATGTAAGAACATATATACTCATACGCATACACATGCCTGGGAAGAACCAATTCATATATACCATATAAACATGTAGCGGAAGACACAAGAACATAGCAGAAGGTTTTATGCCATCATAAAACAAAATTGCAATAATAAAACTAAATTGATATTATCAATTTACATATATATTCTAAAAGCATATCATTGGAATCGTGTTATCCATAAATTTTAGAAACCCTAACTTTTCAAAATCAGAAATTCCTTTATAATCATACATGGAAAGCATGAATTCCTAAACGTAGGCTCTAATACCACATGTTAGACAATAATTGTGTTCTCTCAATCATAGATTCTCATATAAGAACACAATTTAAAGGATCTTAGGATATCATGCTTTCACATGATTAATAGAATAATGCATACTAACCTTTATCCATGATTGTGGAAAAACTTTAGCGATGGAAAACTTTTCTTAGAGTCTTGACCTTTTCTCTGTTTGTATTTTCTTATGATAGCGATGGGATACAACTTCACCGTAAACTCTGAAGGCCTATGGCGTTCTTTTTATTTCCTTTTTCCAAACGTACGTGCCTTTTGCTTTCTGAGAACTGTGCCTATCAACAGTCGTCCTTTTATAAATTATAATAACTCCCAAAACCAATATTACCTTTTTGCCCTTTTCTTATTAAATCAAAATAACACTTATTTATTTATACATGAGACACAAATATTTTACATTACTTCGCTTGAGTAACAACATATTTAAAGTAGAAACGCGAAGTCAAAATAAACTCTACCCTTTTCATTTCCAAAGAGAATAAAGTAATCTAGCATTCTTTTCCTTTTTTAAATTTATTGTCCTTAAATTTATATTTATGGAAGGCAAAATTAAAGCGGAAAAGTCTAGTATAAATTGAGAGGGATGGTGGTGATGGAAAGACAGATGAAGCGATGAAGAGTACATAAGCAGCAGTGTGGTGTTTCTCCATCTTCAAATCCACAAATAATGATCGAACAAGAGAGAGATAAACAAGATCAATTAGATCTTACTATTATTAGAGTATTATACATGCACACATTCCAAGTGAATAGGCAAATGTTCCATTGAATCAAATAATAAGCTAGGAGGAAATACCATCTCTAACTTGCATAACGTTATTGGCACGCTCGCCTGTAGATGTCATACCTTTTCAACATTAAGCTCAGAAGCACAAATTGCTCTAAAGAACATAAAAAATTTTGTTAGAATAGTCCATATATGCTTTGGTAGCTAGTGCTTTGAAGGCCCATGGCAACAATCTCTAGTAAAAAAAAAAACATGACAATCATGACTCTTCATCCCGAATAACTTCGCCTCGTGCATGTCGACACATCTTGACAAGTTTGATGCATAACCGTCCAGGAGTTTTAGATCTTTAACCTATCACAACAATTCTAAATTATACTCTTTGTTCAATGTGTACGGTGCTCTATGTTTAGAAGTCCAACCCATGGCATACTTCATCAAATGCATATCGGGCCTTCTGCAAATCGCTTCTATGTCCCATCTTGCCCTTGGTGTCCATCACAGTGTACAAAATATTGCAAAACACATTCCTCTCAATATGCATGACATATCGTGGTTGTGTCTTAACAATTGATTTTTCCAATATGGTAGATCCCAGAAGATGCTATGTTTGCTCCAATTATGATAAACGCCATATCCCTCATGTTCGCTAGAAGCAGCCCCTTCTTCAACACTTGAATGTGCTTCACCCTATCCCATATTTCTTGGCCACTTAAATGATGAGGCTTATTTGACAGTTTGACCACATTCTACCTAAAGTCTTTTTTATTTTTCCTAAATGGATGATCGATGAGTAGGAATCGCTAGTGCCTGTCAAACTGACGTTTGCTAGTCACTCAACATCCCATATGCAAGGAAATCATTTTTCATCCACATTAAGGCACCCTGCATGGAGAAATTCTGGCTCAATGATACATCATATGTAAGAACCCCTTCACTCTACAACATCTTTAACTCGTTTATCAAAGGCCTGAGGTATACATCTATCTTCTTTTTTAGGTTAGATGGCCTAAGAATTAACGCGTTAAGGAACAAAAACTCTCTTCTCATGCACATGGAAGGTGGGAGGTTGTACGAAGTCACAATTACGAGCTCACAGGAATAATTTCTGCCCGTCTTGTTGAAAGGAGTGAACCCATCTGAACATAAACCAAAATGGACATTACAGGGATTCGCTACAAACAAAGGATTCGCCTTGTCAAATTTAAGACAAACTTCGGCATTGGATGGATACGTCACAAATTTTTCATCCCTGCGATGCTTTGATGCCATCTCATGTGAGCAGTTGTTTGTTCTAATGAATACAATCTTTGAAGTCTGGGCACAACAGGAAAAGTACCATATCTTGCTTAATGCTTGAAGAGTTGTTTTCCTTCCATTTCTCACAACTTTGTACTTGTCATGTTCATAGAATTTACAGTTGGTCCGCTCAACATCATCCTTATGATACAACATACATCCTTTGGGGCAGCAATGAATTTTTTCACATCTAAGCCCAAGTTCTTTCACCTTTTTCTTTGCTTGATAATCACTCTTCAAGCTTAGTGTTGCTAAGGTAGCTGATAGCGATGAATGTTCACTATTTTCAATGTGTTCACAACCTTCCGAAAAATGGACATTGCGCATCTTGAAGCATTTTATAGAACCTATCGGCTTCCAGATTAGGATCCTCTCTCATGTTTGATGGTTGAGTATGTGTACCGGTCTCCTCTCCCATGTATGATGATGGTTTAGCATGAGTAACGGGATCCAAATATTGGCGAATCGATGGTTGATGAGCACAAATAGTACCATATTTTCCCTATATTTCATGACTGAATTGGATGGTAAAAATGAGCTTAACTATGAATTAACCAAGCAAAAATGCATGTATTCATGATATAGGGAGTGAGAGACGGGAATCATCAAAATGTGTTAATTCGTGATGCTTTTTAAAGGAAAACTGGGTAGCAGAGTTGATGCGAAGCTATAGCATTTTGATAGCAGATCGAAGAACAATACAAAGCACATGAATGCTATAACAAAGTAGAGGACGCAATGCTATGCGATGTATATTCTGACCTTTTTATCTAGATGATTTCAGGAATTAAATAAAAGGGCGATATTGACAGATGGATTGCTGACGTAACGGAATAGAAGATGCGGAGGATCGGAACTGAAAGATTTGAAAGAATCCCGCAGGATCTGCAAAGGCAATCTAATCTAATCAGAAGATACTGAAGATCCCGACAGAATAGAAAAGTCTCAACCCGCTGCACCGCACGAAAGCTCGATTATAAAAAGGAGCCGAGAGAACCCTAAAGAAGTCGGAGAGCCATAGACAAAATTCTATCTTCGGCAGTCTCTCAAGAAGAGTGAGCAAGATCACAGAGCACGCTATTTCCAGGACAACCCAGCATCTTTCCTTTGAGTTCGACGGAGAGAAGACGACGTGGAGCAGTGACGTGACAGGGCTTCATCCACGCTTCGGAACTCCGTTCAAGCTTTCTGTTTTCTTTTGTTTATTTTGTATTTCAATCATGGGTCTTTCTGTTAATGTTTGTTTTGTGTCTTCCTCATTAGTCATGAACTAATTTGCATCTGGCTGGACGAGGATGAATCTTTAAGTGTCGAATGAACCCAGTTGCATGTTTTTAATTCAATAAATTTGGTTTTGCTATCGGTGTTTTAATTACTAGTCGATTAATGGAAGTTAAGGGCTAGATCAATGGCTTCACTTACTGGCAAGGAGTGGAGTTAGACCTCCGAGAAACAGATGCTTGCTAGGCGGTCCGTGCACGACATGACCTATATTGTATACTTCAGGAATGGGTCTACCTCTCATAACCATTAACACCCTGTGCATAGCAAAGATCTATACTAGAAAGTTACCATAGGAATATGGAATGAGTATAGGTAGTATCCTACGTATCGGACGCGGAAGCTTCGGTAGACTATAAAGGTGGGTTAACCAAATAGCCTTGTGAGAAGCAGCTATGTTGTAGCAATTGCGGAAGCTGTACAGTATAGATGTCGTAGCATTGTGTAAAGCAACTGGGGGATTGAAGCACTTAAGGACAATTCTGAGTCCAGCCTAACTTCTCATTGATATCTTCTCTTGTTTATTGTTATTTTGCTAGTATCATAGTTACCAAAACCTCTCAAACCGATTTAATTTACTTTCTGTTTCACGACTATCATAGCAACCGAGCATCAATCTTTGGTATCACAGTCTCTGTGGGACAATACTCTACTTTCACTTTATTACTTGTTTGACTGGTTTGCTTGCCATAAGGGAATTTTACCAACAACGGTCTCGCGGCATCCATGACCAACTGTTCATATTGATTAAGGTTGTCTCAATGACTACTATCTACATAATAACCACTCAGTGTCTGTCGGACTTCCTTATGCCATTCCCCACATTGATAATCCTTCATAAATCTCTTTCTACATAAATGGATTCTTACCGTACTCGGATTTTGAAATTTTAAACACCTACATTTCACATACGGACAACTGATAACGGTACTTGAAAGTGCGCCAAAGCAAATTGGATGAACTCTTCCAAACCCTCCAAGAATACTTGAGCTAGTTGTTCTCTCTAAGTTAAACGATTGTACATCCAACTCCTATCATGATCACCTTCCATACTTCCCCAACCCATACACGAGGACTTTGTTTCATTATGATAAATGTTTGCATCCCAAGCATTTGTTGGGATATTGTTTGCATTCCAAATAAGTATACTTATTAATTGGGAAGACTTTAACCTTAAAGGTCTCTGTTCGATATAAATTAGGTTTAAGTTCAAAGTGATTTGGAGATATTATGTTTTCACTTTAAAAAAAAACAAAAAAACAAAAAACTATACTCAGGACTAAAGAGTATCATTTTCATCATTAATTACATGCATTCATTTCCAAATAAAAATTGTTACTACTTAATACTGTCAATATATCAGATATTTTTATATTTTAAATGGATTATATGAAATTAATGAGAAGGCACTAAAATGAATTCTTTTTCCTTTTTGTTATTACTGTAACAAAAAGCATGAGAACATGTACATTAATATTATTCTTTGAAGAACAGCAATGAAACTAGACCATTTTTTAGTGTCTCATCAACTAATATGATATATAGTATTATCATATTAAATTTAGGAATTATTAACTCTGGACCTTATAATAATAAGCCATAATCTTTAATTACAACTAAAATTAACTTATTAATATATTTTCTAATGAATTAATCGTATTGTCCAACCATTTATATTTTCTCAGTTCCAAACTTCTAATGAATTAATCATATTGAAATTCTCTCTTCATGCATAGAAACCTTGATTAATTATGGAGTATTATTCTAATCACTTCAAGGTGTCCAATTTTCACATATTCAAGAATTTAGAATTCTTTGGCTTAGTACTGGCGTGGCACGTATAAGAATTTAGTTGGAGCTTCTTTTTGGAGAAGTTAGACTTAGACCCTACTAATAATTGTTCATATATTTTGCTAAAGTGTGACATCTAAAGAGATAATTCATTAACTATTAATAATTTCATATTTTCAACGATGGATAAATCAAATCTCAAGCAGTTCATAATTTGTCTCATACACGTGAAGAATTTTCAAAGCGATAAGTCATATCACTACAAAAAAAAAAGACTTCTGTCACCGCCAAAAGTTTAAATGTCGTCGCCGAAAGATTTTCAGCAGCAACAATTTGTCGTTGCTGTTACGATCGTCGAGAATACTTTTGGCGGCGACATTTTTATGTCGCCGCTGAAAGTAGACAATCAGCGGCGACATTTTGTCGCCGCCAAAAGTATATCAGTTATCGCCAAAATTTCTGTCCTGGATGAAAGTAGGGTATTCCACTGATTCCTCTTTTAGCGGCGACGGTTTTGTCGCTGCTGATTCCTCTTTCAGCGGTGACATTTAGTCGTAGTTGATTCTTGTTTTAGCGGCGACTAGAAGTGAAAGTGGAGCCTAAATACTCAAGAGGGGAGGTGAATTGGGTATTCTTAAAATTTTTGGCAAATCCCCTATTTTGTGATACTAAAAACAGAGATGAACAGAGTAAGGGAAGAAAAGCTTGGACACAGAGATTTATACTGGTTCGGTCTCAACAACTTGACCTACATCCAATCCCCAGACTCTCTGGGATTTCTACTATCACAATGATTACACACTCTGCACTCAAGAAGTGATTCTCTCACTAGAACTCACTCCCCCTTACAAGTTGTAATCAATGAACCCAACCACCAAGTCCCCTGACTTGTGGCTCTTTACAATAAATGATTAACAATCAAAGAGAACTCTCTCTAAGAGTAGATGATGATAAACATTGAAGCTTATAATGTCAAAAGACAAAATACAAGTGAAAACTGAAAGGTAGTTGAAGAACTTAAATGCTTATACGTTTTTAGATGTTGTTGTTGTTGTAGTGACTTGAATGCTGTCCTATTTATACTCAAGAAGCATTAATTGACCGTTGCATCTTCAATATTACCATTGGGAGAAGTTTTTAGGTGTTTAGCAAGTGGTTTAGGTATCTTCTCTCTCTAAACTCAGCTTAATCCAGTTGGCCAAGTAATCTGATTTGTTCTTCTGCAAATTAGTCCGTTGGAGATGAATTTTCTTGATGTAGAAAACATTCTTTAATGCTTTGCAACCATGTGCAGAAGAATTAGCCAAGTTTATGCAACTTTCTGAGTAGAGCATTTAATGAGCTGAACCACTTTTTGCTTTTCACTTTATCCTTCAATAAACATTCTTTAAATCATCTAAAACTCTCTAACAAAGTGGTTAAACATAGCTAAGAATATAGAAGAATGATAAGAGGAAGTATTAAGATCAAATAAGATGCTTCCACAAATTCGTCAGATTTGATTTTCAAGTTTAGCGTTCGATACTCGAGTATGTAACTGTGCACTTAACTCAATACTTGAGTATCCATCTTGATACTTGAGTATTCATCTTCCAAAGAGGAATCATCGGGACTTGAACTTTGGATCTTAATGTTAAAATAAGGACAATACTCGAGTATACAAACCCATACTCGAGTTTTAAACTTTTGGTAAGAAAATAATTTTTAAGTTCAAAACCTCAATACTTGAGTATTGCTTTCAATACTTGAGTTTTCAAATCATTGACACAAGGGTAAGCTCTCTGTATGCCCAATACTCGAGTTTCCAACTCAATACTCGAGTATACATTCATTTTTCAAAAAACTTTGAAAAGTCTTTCCTAGGTCAATACTTGAGTATACAAAACCAATACTTGAGTTTTCATAAGGTGTAAAACTTTGTTGACTCTCTGTATAACCAATACTCGAGTATTCAATTGAATACTTGAGTATTGAGAACTTAAGTCAATGTTAAAATTCTCTCTATGTGTTCAATACTCGAGTATTCATATCAATACTTGAGTATTGTCTCAGGGTGAAAACTTGGAGTGCTCTATGTAAGTCCAATACTCGAGTATTCATATCAATACTTGAGTATTGTCTCAGAGTGAAAACTTGGAGTGCTCTCTGTAAGTCTAATACTCAAGTATTCATATCAATACTTGAGTATTGTCTCAGGGTGAAAACTTGGAGTGCTCTCTGTAAGTCCAATACTTGAGTATTCATATCAATACTTGAGTATTGTCTCTGGGTGAAAACTTGGAGTGCTCTCTGTAAGTCCAATACTCGAGTATAGCATCCAATACTTGAGTATTGCTTTGTGAAAAAGGATTTGAGCAACTCTCTGTCAAGTCAATACTCGAGTATTGATAGCAATACTCGAGTTTGTCTTTGACAGTAAGTTTTTACCAAGGACAAAACTCCAAAGTGTGTTTACAATTGTTGATTAACATCAAAACACATAGAAAACTAACAAGAAGGTCGCTGCTGATTCCTCTTTCAATGGTGACACTTTTATCGCCGCTGATTCCTCTTTCAGTGGCAACAATTGTCGCCGTTAAAAGTAACAATTTTTTTAAAAAAAATATTAAAAAAACGTACAAAAATATATTTTTAAAAAAATACAATCCACTTAAAATTGAAGGTATTTTTCATCACTGCAAAACTTTTCTATAAATAAGCAGTCTGAAGAAACCCATTGAATTACAAAGACAATAAAGATGGTGCTTTGTAAAAATTGGCAAAATACTGACTATTCAAGAGCAAATGCTAGTGGACAGTAAAAAAAGAAAATTCGAAGTAGCTGCAAATACTAAACAATCTGTGCCTCACATGAGAAAGCTCACAACTTCCTATCTAGAACAATAATAATAACAATTTCCTTTTATAAGTTGACTTCTCAATAACCTTCAAAATACAAGGTTGCAAACTGAAAAATTAAATTACTAATCCACTCACTACCATGAAATATCAGGACCTACAAGGATGAAAATTATCAAGCTACAACATATAACATTCTTGTTAGCATTTTGACACAAATAAATGTGACAAACTACTTTTCATTTTAAATAGAAAATAAATAAAATATTCTAAAGAATAACCACTGCCTGTGGACAGAAGCATGTATCAAAAAAAACACACACACAACAGCCTCTCAATCAAGATATATATCTATAACAGCAAAATCAGACGATCTTCACAACCTTTTAGGTTAGTATGGGTAACCTAACCTTATATTATCACACTGGCAGTGCACCCAACACTGGCAAATATCACAGTAGACCATTGGTGTTGATTCTGAATCTCTATAGACCTACAAATAACCCAATGAAATCAATCTACTTTCTTATTTCTTTACAGATCCTATACTTATTATTGTGTCTATAACTATCCCAGTCTACATCAAAGTCAAAAGCAATCCTTAATAGATATCAAAACAACAAACAAATGAGCCTTAATCCCACTATGTAGGGTCAACTACATGAATCAAATGACGCCATTGACCTTGGTCAAAAACTAAATCAAAAGGAAGCCGAAAAACTAAAACCAGAAATATTTAGTTGTGCATGCACAAATTCAAAAAGGTTAATATCTGTATATAAACTGCTTCATACACTTCAATTGCAATACAATTCAAGGATAAACGAGGATCTATAACCATAGCCAAGTTCAAGAATCCTAAAAATTAAATGAGAATCCAGCTAATATGTCCCTTGCATAAGTGAACCAAAATAATGTCAACGAAATTCTTGTTAAGACTGTTATAGGTATTAGGTACTTACCCCACAATAATTTTGAACGGGTTATTTAACCAATGAAATTAACATTATGAGCACAAATAAGGCCCAGAACTAACATTCTGCATCATTCATAAGCACAAATTAAATGATATGAAATAAATATTGAGATCATTGGTGATAAGTGATGCAGACTCTACCTTGTGAGGACGATGTAGACAATAACAATGATAAGCACCATCACACCTTTTAGAATACATGAACTTACTTGGATCTCATGTCCTTCTAAGAATCACCAATATTCAATTAATCGTATAAGAGCTGCAACCACTCAAAATGAAGAAGGCAGTAATTGATATAATTCTCTATGAAACTTCAAAGGCTGGAACATGAGAGTACCCATAAACCCTTTAAACTAGCACAATAACAAGATGTGGCAAAAAGAGGGAACTCCAACTCCACCAGCCCACTACAACGAGTCCTAACCAATAAACTTGCTGTTTGATCATGTTTTTCCCTGATGGAATCACTACATTGCTGAGTATAAAATAATTCATGGCTAAATCTCAAGTCTAATTATAATTAACGTTAAAATTTTACTTCCCCTCTAATAGTTAAATAAAAAACTGAAAAACCAGTGCTGCAAACTCAGGTTGTTTAGAATGCACAAATTATTTCATCAATCTAACAACAAGAGCAAGAAGCCCATGAACTTAGGCTGTTTAGAATGCACAAATTATTTGGTAAAAGTAATAGTTTTGTTTTAAAACCTTTTCACTAATGATGCATTTAACAGTCCCATGCTATTTGTACAGTACGCTTTTAGCTTCTTAAAAGAAAACACAAGAAAAGAACTATTGTGATGGCGGTGGTGAAAGTTGAAAATGACACAGAAGAGTGAAGCAAGTTAGGCAAACCTATAAGAACAAGAAGAGCAGAAGCCAATATTAGCAGTGTTGCCGACTCCAGTTGGTGGGACAATGGTGGTTCTTTTCTGCATCGAAAGCAACAAATCACCAACACACACTTGCAAGAATTCGAATTAGTAATGATAGGGTTTATGGGGAAAAAAATTGAAGAACCTGAACAGGAAATTCTAGTAATTACTGATGAAGATGCGACTGAGACTTCGTTGGGGGAATCAGAGTGTGTTTGTGAGAAATTAGTTTTTGATGAGGAGGAGCTGAGAAAAGGTTCATAATGTCAGAGCAAAACAGCAAGATCGGTAAACCCAATAGAAGAATTTGAGTGAGTTGAGAAAACAAGAAAGATTTGGGCACCGACCTAAGAAGAAATTTCCTTCAAAAGGCCCAGTGGAGAAGTGAAGGATGCTTGGGGGAGCTTTTCATCGGAACATTTGATGGTTTTAGGGCTTCCGTCCGAGACATTGACGAGGGCGAGACGGCGACGTGGTGAGGGTGAGACGGCGAGCGAGTGGTGGATCGAGATTCATGCGACCAGAGGCAAGGGTTGAAGAAAGTGGAGAATGAGAAGACGGAGCACGTGCGAGTAGAGAAAAAATGGCGTTGAACTGGAGAAAAGGGGCGCGGGTAAACTGGACTTTTGGCGACGACAAAAAGTCGCCACCAAAACACCCTTTCGGTGGCGACAAAACATTATCGCCACTGAAAGTTCTACTAAAAGATGAAGAACCGTGGGGTTGTAAGTTTTTTCTTGGACACAAATGTGGGAATGTGCTAAATGCCCCATTTTTACTACCTAAAAAAAAAAAGGTATCGTCAGGCAAATGTCTCATTTTGCCAATTAAATTAAATGGAGGGAAGTGTGAAATTTTTGGAGGGAAAATAATTTTCCCTTTGTATTTTAGAGAATATGTGAATCTTTTGGAAGAATAATGGTTTCTATTGGGGGGAAAACAAAAGAATGATGGTTTCTCACATACTAAATAATATATTTAAATTTGCATTTTATAATTTTTAAATTTTAAGACTAAATTTAAGAAAAAGATATGATATATCATGAGGTTTGATTAGGGGCAAGTTAGTAATTGAAAATTTATATTATTATGTTTGGTCCTTCTAAGTAATTACAATTTTTATGGTCCTTTATAATAAATATCGTTTTCTCTAGATCCTTTATTTTAATTTTCCCTAAGAAATCTAATCTCAATAACTTGTATATTAGATAAGGGTTTGTATAGAAAATAACAAGAGGAGTATTAAGGAGCATTAAATGTGATAATCCTAAATTAACTCATATGATTATGCCTAATTACAGTAATCAAATCTGAAGCAATAATTAGCTGAGTTTAAGTATTTCGTTTCAATGGGGAGGGAATCCCCCGCCGGGGGGGCAGGGGGGAACTTACAAACTAACCCTCCCTTTCACATTCTCCATCTCTCACTTCCCCTCTTTCTATGTTATAAACTATCCCCTCTCTCTATGTTATAAACTATCCCCTCTCTCATGCTTGCACTCCCTTCCTCACACATACATTGTATCTTTAATTCTTCATCTCTCACACACACATATATATCAATACAAACATAATTATCATCTCTCTCAAGTACACACATGTTCGCTATCGCAAGTGCATAAGTCATGCCAAGTAATAAAGTGACAAGTAGAGATCATTTCCACAAGAATTTGATTAACAGATGATCAAATAAGAGGTTTAGTGAATTCAATTAAGTTGAGTCATGACAAAATTTAATGTGGGAAGAGAATTTTGAAACACTACTTTTATGATTAGAATGTGATAAATGCAAATGATTCTTTGATTTTAATGATTAAATGGAGATCATACTTATTTCTCTCCTTTGCATTTCATAAAATTAGAACAATTTCCTCTCCATAGTATTTCAACGAATATATGTATTAGTATAAGTTTCAAAAGCATCAGTATAAGTTTCAAAAGCACTTGACAAAACTTTCTCAACTCAAAATCAAATTTCTCTTTTCATTAAAACTTACAATCTCTTCCTACAATTAATGAAAATCAACTTTAAACAACAACTTTAATGTGACAATGCAATGTTAAAAAGAAAATAAAATGTACTAGAATATGACCAATTTCTAACCATTAACAAAAGTTTTTTAAAAAAAAAAACTTTCGGTGGCGACAGTAAGTCGCCACTGAAACACAGTTTACTTTCAGTGGCGACACTTATATGTCGCCACTGAAAGTATGACTTTCAGTGGTGACACTTATATGTCACCACTAAAAGATAACTTTCAGCGATGACATTTGATGTCACCGCTGAAAGTATGACTAGTCGCCACTGAAAGTCACTTTCAGCGGTGACATTTAATGTCACCACTAAATGTCACCATTGAAAGTCTGTTTTTTTGTAGTGTATTCTGGTCATAAAAATAAAATCCTAAAAGTCATAAACAAAAGTTGGAAAAGATATTATATATATGTTTCGTTACTGGAGAAATGAGGAGGAGTGGAAGGCCGGACCATAGGACATCACGAAGAGGAGTGGAGTGGACGACTACAAAGGCGAGGAGGAGGCGGAGGGCTGGACAGGCGAGGAGGACGACCAAGATGAACGGATGAGGCGGAGCGCCGGATGGGGAGGGCAGGACGGGGAAGACGAGGCGGAGGCAAGACTGGATTGAGAGAGGAGAAGCACGGACGCGAAAATGGAACCAATGCGGATCTGAAAACTAAGATAATACTTTCGATTTGAGACAAAAACATATTCCGTCTCAAAAAGTAACTATTTTACAACAGAAAAGGGTTTTCGTTGCAATATAGTTACTTTTTGCTACGTACGGATCAATCCGTCGCAAATAGGGCTCTCCGTTTTGCAACGGAGCCCAAATTTGTATCAGAGCCAGAAGGGGAAGTAGAGATGTATTAATTAGATCTGGACTGTGATTTACCCTATCTTAATATTTAGTTGCTATATTCATCGATATGCTTTAGATCTATACTCCAGAACTTTAAAAAAAAAAAAAAAAGAGTCTGGAACTTCAGGAAAAATTTTATGCTTGATTTCTTGCATATGACAGCTGAGTCCTTTCCGTGGGATGTCTAAGGCCATAAGTCTTATGGGTAGAGGCAGGCGATTTGCCCCACGCAGTAGGCTTTCATATGTGTAGATCTTGAGCATAAGATTTTAACTAAAGCCCAGATTCATCACATAGTGCCGCCTTATTGGCTGGCTTAGGGCCTTTAACATGTTATCACTTTTATTTCCTATCTCAATTAATGGAGCATCAGATCTAATGATTCGATTGAATATCCAACCAGATATTTAGATCGGTAAATCCCAGTAAATTTCTAATTAATATACCGCTATGGAACCTAACGGTAATGGTACTAATTGAAGGGAGATTTACGATTATTGTTTATCTCATTGTTGTTTTACTTTTCAACTTTATTACCTGCACTTTTACTCCTTTTTCTCTGTGCATTATTTTCAATCATTTTATATTCTGTTTACTTCATGTCTTCCATTTTTCGCTCTTTTTCCCGACACCCTTCTTCTTCTTCGTTTTCTCCCTCTTCCAATCCTTCTATAAACAATGATGAAGCTTACACCTCAACAAACAATATTTTTGATGAAGAAATTCACTTCAAAAATATAAACCAAACTGTTGATGATTGGACTCTTCCTGTCATTGACAATAAAGATGTTTTTATTGACAAAAACCAATGGTTGAAGAAGTATGATTATGTGGTCAAGACTATCGAAGAATCCATTTCTATCCTGAAAACAGGAGCTTGATACCCAAGAGGGGGGGTGAATTGGGTATCTTTAAAATTTTATACACTTGTTCTGTTTGTGAGTACTCAAAACAGAGCAGAACAGAGAGGGAGGAAGAAGAAGCAATGCACAACCAGATTTATACTGGTTCGGTCCTTTCTCTGACCTACATCCAGTCCCCAAGCCTCACTTGGGATTTTCAATCCACTAACTCAGTGAAATTGATTACACACTCTGTACTAAGAGTTGTTCTTTCTCTAGAACACACTCCCCCTTACAAGTTGTAATCAATACACCCCCAACTACCAAGCCCCCTGACTTGTAGTTGATACAATCAATAAATGATTTTATAAGTGAAACTCTCTCAAAGAGTAGATAGAATAAACACTGAAGCTCAAAGTATCAAAAAGATACTATTACAAGTGAAAAACTAATACACAATGAATGAACTTAGAAGATTTTCGTTCAGAGTAGGTGTATCAGCTGGAGATGAAGTTAATGCTCTCTATTTATAGGTACAGACCATTAAATGACCGTTGTGAGATAATTCCAACCGTTGGAAGTGATTTGCTTAAGTTCTAGTCATCGTCTCTCTCTAAACTTATGCTAATCCAAGAGTTAATGTTGTCTGTGGTGGCTCTCTGAATTTCTGCCCGTTGGAATTGACTTTACTTGATGTAGTAAGCTTTCTTTAACGTTCATTAGACGTGCTCAGATGGATTAGCCGAAAGTAGGTGAGATTGTGCAGGTGCATTAAATGCACTGTTCACCTTTTTTGCTTTTTATCACACATCTTCAATAATCTTGATCTATAATGACTGAACACACTCAACAAACGTTGTTAAACATATCTGGAAACATGAGTGAATGATATATGAAAACAATTAGATCAAACAACAAGATATAGCAGATTTCACAAATTTGAAAATGCACCAACGGTCACAAACCTTGAGGCTAGTTCATCCAACCTCGAGGTTTGCTTGAAGGTTTCAGGCAAACACAGGTTTTAAAACATCCAACCTCGAGGTTTCTCTTAAAGAGAAGCCTTTTGAAAAATCTCACTAGCTCACAAACCTTGAGGTTCCAAAGGTAACCTAGAGGTTTGAAGCTTGTTTCAAAACTTCATTTTTCATTGGAGCCCGACAACCTCGAGGTTGTAAATCCATACTCGAGGTTGGCCTTTGAAAATGCAAAGTTCAATATTAAACATAAGACTCAGCCTCGAGGTTACAATCTTAACCTCGAGGTTTTCAATGCTTTAAAAACCAGTTTGCTCTCTGTATGTCACAATACTCAAGGTTGAAATACCATACTCGAGGTCAACAAGTTTTTCTTCAAATTTAAGTTTCAAAATAAAGTGTCCAACCTCGAGGTTGCAATATGGACCTCGAGGTTTTCAAGCTTGTTGAAAACCATGACTTCTCTGGATGAGTCAAAACTCGAGGTTAGCTTTCTATACTCGAGGTTGCAAGTGTTAATGCAAAACTTGGGTTTTTCAAGAAGACCAGAACCTCGAGGTTGACTTTCTAACCTCGAGGTTTCACATAGTTTTTGTGAAACCAAGTTTTGAAACATGAAAGCACTTGGATTTAAAACCTTTTGTAAGGCCAAACCTCGAGGTTTCCAAACCAACCTCGAGGTTTGCTCTCACTGAAGGTTTTCCAACCTTAAAGAGCAAAACCTCTATCATTGTTTGTAGTTGTTGGCAATCATCAAAACCATCAGAGAACTAACATATCCAACCTGAGAAAGAGGAATTTTTCCTCCTCTCTCCACACTCCATCCATAAACATAAAGCAGATTACAACTATTTACACATCGGTTGTGTACAAGTTGCTCTTAAACCACTTGTTTGACGAGGCCTTAATGCCTCCTGCTTGGTCTGTCTTAGGGATGCAAGACATTACAGTTTTGCAGATTCCCTTCTTGCTGCTGCTGAGTTTGGACTTCATAATAGACCTATTTATTTCAACTGTTACCCAAATCAAACAGTTGATTTAAAAGATAAACACATCCTTGATGTTCTCAAACTCAATCTTAAACTGCATGGTTTTAACATGAAATCTAGATCTATACCTGTTGCTCTAATATATAGAGTACAGTATAAGGTCTCAAATTCTTCCGCTTCGAATGTTCGAAATCTTCCTAACAATGGTCAGACTGTTGTCTTCCTTACTGATCATTCAAACACCAACATCATGATTCCTCGAACAATCTTGTGGAAAGATGTTACCCTTCCTGAAGACTGGGTTTTGGATAAGGCTGTCCAAGCTGTTCCAAGATCTGTACCCCAAATCAGTACAATTTCACAAACCCAATCAGGATCTGTTAGAATAGCTTTTGATAGACCTAGGAGTTCTACTTCATCTATGTCTTCAAGATATGAGGATTTAAGATCTGCAAACTCTGAACTACCAAGGCACTCCAGTTGTTCTAATCGGTCCCTCCCGTCGGTAATCCATTTACCTCCACCACACACTCCTCCACCACAACCACATGTTCAAACTCCACCCCCACAACCATATGTTCCTCCACAACCAGCGGATGAATAACCTCCCAATCCTCCTTCTAATGTTTCAATTCACAGAATTGATAATTCTGGAACAATTCCTCATGCAAACTATCAAAGAGAGGATGATCAAAATTCAGTTGACTCTTTGTCTTATACGGATTTAGGTGAACCTCCAATTATTGGTTTCCTTGAACATCAATTTCAAATTGATAAACAGAGTTTGCAAAAGGAATTTTATTCAGAACAAAATACTTTGCAAAGAAACTGGCTTTTAGAACATTTTAAAGGATTAATGCGAAAGCAAATCCAAGAAAAGTTCTACAGTTTCCTTGCAAAGTATGAAGTGAATATTCCATTTTTTGCTTGGTTTGAAGCTTATGCTTTTACAAGAAAAAATAGAATATCCATTTGACCAAACAATAAACATGACCAAAAGAGAATGGAAAACATCTGAAGGACAAACTATTTCTTCAGAAGTTCCTCCAAAAAGGTCATATCAAATTCCTGGTATTGTAGACAGTAGACAAAACCCTCCTATAGCCTCTCCTTTCAAAACTAGAAACTCAGAAGACCCTGTTTGTCCAAAAGACATTAAAAATCTTATGGAACAAAACAATTACACCAACCAATATCTTCAAAGTATTGGAGATCACACTATCAAAGCCCCTTCTCCACAAATTTATTCTACTCCTACAATTCAATCTCCATCCATAACCAAACCTTTGTTCAAACCTTTCCAACTTGATCCAAGAATTAAGGCAAGCTTGCAGAGAAAAAACAATGCCACAAATCTTATGAAGCAAATTGGTCAAAGCTTGCAACATCAAAATCAAGTTACTACTGATCTTCAAACTCCCCTTACTCAATTAAAACAAAGAGTTGTTCCTGATACTCCTTCTGCTTCTTTTTCTGATAAACAAGTTATGAATTTTGAGAAAATTTCTAATACTGAATCTGCAAAATCTTATTTTAAAATCAACCACCAACATTAGAAAAAACCTTCTTCACCTATTTTTCAAAAATCTTCAAAGTTATATTATCCAAGGGCCAGTCCTTTAGATATTTTAACTGAAGAACACCAAGATCAAACTTTCAAATCTTTCAACTCTAACAACATCTATGAGTGGAATATAGATGGACAGAGTAAATCAAACATCCTTCAAATTCTTCAACAAATGACTATGGTAAGTACTGCTTATCAGACAACAAGTGATTATTCAAATACAGAGATAACTAATCTTTTAGTTTCCGGTTTTATTGGACAACTTAAAGATTAGTGGGATTATTATCTATCATCTGATGAAAAATCAAACATTATTTCTTCGGTTAAAACTGAACCTAATGGGACTCCTATTCTTCACAATGGTGAGCCTATTCCAGATTTTGTTAATACTGTTACTGTTTCAATTATTAAACATTTTGTTGGCGATCCAAACATTTGGAGAGATCGCTCTTCTGAACTTCTTTCTAACATCCGATGTCGGACCTTGTCTGATTTCAAATGGTATAAAGATACTTTCCTATCTCGGGTACTCCAAAGGGACGATGCCAATTAAGGTTTTTGGAAAGAAAAGCTTCTAGCTGGATTACCAAAATCTTTTGGTGATAAAGTTAGAGATAAACTTAGACACCATTATAATGGCAATATACCTTACGAGAACCTGACATATGGAGAATTAATTTCTCATGTTCAGAAAACTGCTTTGAAAATTTGTCAAGATGATGGAATAAAACATCAGCTAGCCAAAGAAAAGAGTATAAACAGAAAAGAATTGGGTTCATTCTGTGAACAATTTGGTCTTCCTGCTTGCAAAAAACCCAAGCCCAAATCTCACAGAACTTCTCGTTTTAATCCCTCCTCTTCAAAAAATAAACGTTTTCATAATAACAGGCGTCTTTATCAAAAGGATGATATCCAAACTCCTCCAAGAAAATACAAAAAGAATTTTCGTTCTAAACCTAAGAATGATTTTCCCAAAGATTTTCCAAAACGTGACAAAGTAACTTATTTCAAATGTGGTAAGCTTGGTCATTATGCTAAATATTGCCGTCTTTCTAGAAAAATCAGAAACATCCAGATTGAAGAACCTCTCCTTCAGCAAATAAACAATCTTCTGATTGAAACCTCTTCTGAGTCTGAAGAATCTGATGACATAAACCAAATCCAAGATGATGATTTTTATTCAACATCTGATGATTCTTCACCTTCTTCTCCTCAAATAAATGTTATCACCAAGGAACAAGACTTACTCTTAGATGTTATAAGTAAACTTCCTGATGGTGACAGAGGTACGTATCTTTCAAAATTCAAAGATATTATCACCCAACCTTCGTCTTCATCCGTTCCTTCTTCTTCTAAACTATCAGTTTTCCATAACAAGTATGATCTGACCAAAACCTTGGACAGATTTAAACACTCTATTAAACCTGTTACTCTTCAGGATCTCAAATCTGAGATAAACAAGCTTAAGGTTGAGATTCAAATTCTTAAACAAAGTCGGGATACCCATGAGTCTGTCCTATTGCAAATTCAAGAACTTCTTTCCCCAACCCAAAATCCTTCTGATGAGAATATTGATCGAGTTTTGGAAAATGAAAATGAGGATGATAACCCTGAACAAGAAACACCTTTTTTAAATGTAATTTCAAGAGTTTTCCTACAGAAGTTCTATATACAAGCAAAAATCATTATCAATAATGATTTTGTTATAGAACAATCTGTATTGTTTGATACTGAAGCTCAGGCAAATTGTATTTTAGAAGGCTTAGTTCCCACTAAATATTTTACGAAAACAACAGAGAGATACAGTACTGTTACAAGATCACCATGTTCTGTCCAGTACAAGCTTTCTGATGTTGTTGTTCAAAATGAAAGTTTGCGAATAAAAACTCCATTTATTCTCATAAAAGACATGGGAACACAAATCATACTTGGAGCTCCATTTACAACACTTTTAATTCCTTGTGAGTTGACACCAGATGGTATTTCAAAACAACATTTTGGAAAAACCATTTTCTTTCCTTTTACAGAAAAACCTAAATTCAAAGAGTTAAATCCTCTCTTCCTCAAACAAAACCAGATCAATTATCTTAAGGATGAAGTCTCTTTCAAGAGAATTGAACAGCAACTCCAACAACCAGTCGTCCAGCAACGAATCTAATCCTGTCTACATAAGATCCATCAAACAGTCTGTGCTGATCTACCAAATGCCTTCTGGAATAGGAAACAACATTCAGTAGATCTTCCTTACGAACCAAATTTCTCTGAAAAACAAATTCCCACAAAAGCTCAGCCCATTCAAATGACTCAGGAACTTCTTGAAACCTGCAAAAAGGAAATTCAAGATCTTCTTGACAAAAAACTCATTCGTCCAAGTCGTAGCCCATGGTCTTGTGCTGCTTTCTACGTTAACAAAAATGCAGAAATTGAACGTGGAACACCAAGGCTCGTTATCAATTATAAACCTTTGAATGAAGCCTTACAATGGATTCGATATCCAATTCCAAATAAGGCTGATTTACTAATGTATTTGCATTCTGCAAAAATCTTTTCAAAATTTGATATGAAGTCGGGGTTTTGGCAAATCCAAATTTCAAAAAAGGATAGATATAAAACTGCTTTTACTGTTCCATTTGGTCAGTATGAGTGGAATGTTATGCCTTTTGGTTTGAAAAATGCTCCTTCTGAATTTCAAAGGATTATGAATGAGATCTTTAATGATCAAAGTCAATATATTATTGTCTATATTGATGACGTTTTAATCTTTTCCAATTCCCTAGATGATCATTTTAAACATGTTTCAAAATTCATCCGGATTGCAGAAACAAATGGTTTAGTGGTTTCAAAACCAAAAATTAGTCTCTTCCAAACCAAAGTCCGCTTCCTTGGACATTGGATTTGTCAAGGAACCATAACTCCCATTGAGCGTGCAATTCAGTTTGTAGATAAATTTCCTGATCAAATTCTTGACAAAACTCAACTTCAAAGGTTTTTGGGATGTTTAAATTATGTTGCTGAGTTTATCCCTCAACTTAGCAATTTTGTTAAACCTCTTCATCAATGCCTTAATAAAAATCCTTCTCCTTGGACTGATGTTCATACTCAGGTCATTAAACAAATTAAACAACAGGTTAAGGAATTTCCATGTCTTAATCTTCCAATTCCATCTGCTCTTAAAATTGTTCAAACAGATGCTTCTGAATTGGGATATGGAGATATACTTAAACAACGTTTTGATGGAAAAGAACAAATCATTTATTTTACATCTAAGCATTGGAATCCTGCTCAACAAAATTATTCTCCGATCAAAAAAGAAATTTTAGCAATTGTTTTGTGTGTTTCAAAATTTCAAGCTGATCTTCTAAACCAAAGGTTTTTAATTCGCATTGATTGCAAATCTGCAAAAGATGTTTTACAAAAAGATGTTAAAAACCTTGCATCAAAATAAATTTTTGCCCGATGACAAGCTATTTTGAGTGTTTTTGATTTTGACATAGAATTTATCAAAGGCACTTCTAATTCTCTTCCCGATTTCCTTACCCGTGAATTTTTACAGGGTAGATCTTAGGATTGAGAGTAAACTAACCCATAAACCATTTCCTTCTCTCCAGACAATGCCGAGAAAGAAAAAACCAGGAGACGATGTGAAAAATAAACAACCTCTCTAAGAAGAGGATAGTCAAAATATTTTCCAAGATGCTCAAAGTCCAATCTCTGAAGAAGACTTGAAGGAGATTCTTAAACAATTGCTTCAGCAACAAACTCCATTGCTCCAACAACAAACACAGGCATCAACCAGTCAAGCAGTTCCCCAAACACAGGGATATACGTTGCAAACAAGATCTCAAACAATTCCCCAAATACAGGGATCCAGAATGCACACAAGGTCTCAAATAACAACAGGGTCATCTACCCCAAAAGCGGAGTCATCCACTCCAACAAAAGAGTCCCAAACCCAGCGACTCATTCCAGTCAAGCCTGGTAAGAAAACAATTGATTCTTATGTTAAGAAACCTCCAACCGAAACTTGGGAGGAAGTATTAGCAAAAAAGGATTTCAAAACCCAAGCCATCGAATATGATAAACTTGCTTTATCATTAATTGCCTCTTCGTCGCAGGCAATTAGTAAAAAAGAGTATGATTCAGCAAACAATGAATTTGCTCTCCAATTAGCCCAGCAAAAGCCACCTCAGGTATCAAAATCATTAGTAGCAACTTCAACTTCAGCTACTAATCCTATGGATACTCCTTACATCGAAAAACAACATTTTGTATTGAATATCCTACAAGTAGAACCTGAGTTTTACTTTAAATTTGTTGAGTCAACATTTTTTTAATAATTGAGATTAGCTATGTTAGTATCAAAGGACTAATATACTTTATATACTTAAGAAATTAAACTAAAACTTGATTTTAATTTAAAGGACTAAACCTATACTTTAACATTCTTTTTATGGCTCTTGTTTTTTTTCAATGGAAATGGCTATTTTGTTTGAAAGCCTATAAATACAAACCTCCTATATATCAAGTCAGGAGGCTTCTATAAAAAAGCAAAATGGTAAAAAAAACAAAAAACAAAAACAAAACAGATAGATAGAGAGAGAGAGAGAGAGAGAGCACTCATTCGAAATGGTTCACTCTTCTCATAGTTGCTCTGCACATATGCGTATCTGTATCCTCTTATGATATTTACTCTATATTTTTATTCTTCATTTTGTGAGACAAGATTCTCAAAGATAAGAAATTTCTTTACAAAGTGATTAGGAAACTCCTTTTATCATCAGGACAGTGAACCATTTTGCTAGGTTATGACTCTCCGAGAAGAATCTATAGTTGCAAGTGGCTCTACAGGAGCCTACATCTTGAAATATTTATTTATAATGAAAAGAAAATATTTAAGATAACTAACTCTAGCGACTTGAATTTAAGCTTAACGTCTAAGCTAAACTAGTATAAATTCTCTTGTACACTGTTCCCTCTTTATGTTTCCCTACTCTTGAGATTGCATAACTATAAGGCTAACTTGTTGCAATTTTGAGTGGTGGGATTGGGACGTAAAATTGGTTTTCATCCTAGGACAACATTACCATTAAGTCGAGGTTATAAACATTAAATTTGAAGCATACTTTTAGTTCTCTTATTTTATATAATATTTTAATTGGATCCCTTAATTTTATAAAGTATATTTTCAGTTTTCTAATCCTAACACCATTAGTCCCAAATGACAATTTTTTTTGTGTCAATCACTATTATTTCAAAAAAAATTTACCTTAATATATCAGTATTTGAAAACATTTTGTCAAAACTTAAAATTTCAATGCCGACATCTTTTTGTTAATGAAAGTAACGGTGTCAAGAGTTAGAAAACTAAGAAAACCACTAAAAATTACAAGATCAAAATGAAATTTCATGTAAGGTTACAGAACTAAAGTCACAGTCCCCCCCCCCCCCAAAAAAAAAAAAAAGGGAAAGGAAAGGAAAAAAAAGAAAAAGAAAATCAATGTGTGTAGTTACCAACTACCTAGCTAGGAGGAACCTACAGAGATGGTTGGTGGATTGAATATAATTGAGAGGCTATATAATATATCCACATATATGATGAACCACATTTGGGCTGCTTGGCTATTAGAGAACATGAGGATCAGAGGATTGCACGTAATGTTTCGTGGATGATCAGATTGTAGGGACCAGGTTGCCCCTTTTTAATTCATAAAATAATTGAAGAATATGTGTGTTTTGTGATTATTTCTAATTATTGTGTGCGTACACGTATGTGTAAGTCTCATATTTTTCTTTAAAATTTTAAGTAATTAATTCATTAAACAAAACTATAATAAAATTCATTTATTTCATAAATTTCAATGTTACACTTGTACCCTTTCCGGCCACAATGCTTTGTTGATATATACTCCCGCGGCTTCTAAATGTAGGATTAATTAGGGGTTTACTTTGACGTTATTGTAACACTCCAATTTATTTTGTTTTCCAAATTTATAATTTTTCTATTAATTGATTGCACATATTAATTAAGTAGTTTTCATCAATGAGTAATTCAAACGAAATAAGTAACTTAACTAATTTCTTTAATATGTAAAAATTAATTATATATTTAAGTCCTATATTAAGAACCAAGAATTAATGTATTTCCTTTCGCTTTCAGACGTTACGTTAATTTGTTAACTATTTAGGCTCAGAGTAATTGCGGTTTCCAGGTGACTACAGTCCAAATTGCATGAGACAAGAAACCTTTTATATATATTACATGTGACTACCCAATCAGTTCCATAAAATCATTGAGAACGATAAGTTTTTGTTGATTCGAAGAATGGTCGATGATCGACTTGTCCTTTCTCTCTCGATAACATCTCTCCGCATTTAAAGGCCATACGTATGATATGAGGTTAAATTCAACTGTTGTTTCTCTATCTATAGCTAGCGTGTTCCATGAATTTAATTTATTGGTCAGCATTCTGTGTATTTATCCATTTTACATATAGCCACTTTTGGGTTGATTCACTTTGGAGAATTAATATAATAAAATTAAGTTAAAAAACGATTTTGTGGAATACTTGCGCTAATTATTAACTTTGATGAGCTTTTGGTTATTTGAGAATAACATACATTGATCTGATCAATGAATCATCTTGAGTTTATAGGTTTTTTCAGAAGTTATATTTAAATTTTAAGGATTCAGAAAATGCGTTCGCTAGCTTAACATAAGTTAACGTTACAATAATGGAGTATTGCATGGAAGTAAGGCATATTTTAGTCTTTTAACTTTACTTGAGAATTTTTTTTTTCACTTAATTTAATAAGGTATCTTTTTAGTCATAGAGCTATTAACAAAAGATGTTGACATTAAAATGTAAAATATCGACAAAACATTATCAAAAGTGGATATATTAAGTTTAATTTTGAAAAAACAATGATTAACAAAAATTTTTTATCATTTTACACTAATGGTCTAGGGTTGAATAACTAAAAGTATACTTTATAAAATCAACACACTGAATTAAAACCTTGCAAGAAATTATAAGAGATCTAAGTACGGTTTTGCCTATTTTTATTTGTCTAATATATAGTTGACAAAGTAATTAAACTAAACATAGACAAATGCAAGGAATTAAATACCAATCTTCGGTAGATACGAGGAGAAATATAAGAAAGAGAAATAAATAAATAAATAATAAAAATAAAAGCAGCACCTACCAATAATACTGGTGATTGGAAAGTAAGTTATGGAGTATTTATTACACCAGACATTGAAAGGGACCGAAGGTAAAGTGGCAATGGAACAGTTCATTATTAAAATGGCTGATAAATCGACAAAGAAGAGATCCTAATAATGTTGTGACGATAAGGAAAAAAATTCTTGAGCATCTTTATATGCCCCTCAAAAGCTTTTTATTATTCAAAACATAACTTAGCTTGTTTTTCTTCTTCCATGACTTTTAATGGCTGGAAATGACATTATTTTGCCGATATTTTCTTTAAAGGCTGCAAGCAAACAAATCATTCATGTGCACAAATTAATCGAGATTCTGTTTCTAAAATGCTATTCTTTTGTTCCCCCTCAATTGTGTTATTAGTTTATGACATTTGCCTAAGAAATTTGCATTCTACTGCTACAACGACACTAATTCATGACTTTGCTTCTATTTCTATTCAAGACCCTTTTTTATATGTTTTTTTAATATCATTTGCTTCAGTATTCCCTAATTAACTAAAAAACTTCCCATCTAACCAAATAACCTCCTTACCAACTGGGGTTGGGCCTAATGGAAGGTGCTAGTCTCTTACAACGTAGTAAACCAAAGTTGGAATCCCTGCTAAGAGAGTTGCTCTCACTTAATGCCCGACAGTGCCTCAAATAAGATTATCTCTAATTGGAGGATACATATGCTTAACAACAACAACAAAACATCCTTTGATTATTGAACTTAATAGAGGCTAATTTTGAAATTTAAAAGTATCAATTTAAATTTGAGTATTTTTCAACCTTGCAAATAAAAGTAACTTTCTCAAATACTCCTTCCAATCTTATTTGTAAGTAAAATTCTTTTACATAAAGATGGTCAATATAAGTAACAACATATTAGTCCAAAAATTTAATCCATTTTTTTCATTTCTACCCTCAATTAAATTACATGCCTCTCTTATCTATTTTTCTCACTCACTCTCTCTCTCTCTTTTCTCACTCATTTTGTCTTTCACCACTTCTCTACATATGGGTCAAAATCACACAGTTTTACAAAAAAGGAGGAAAGAGAAATTTTATTTAAGGAAAAAAAAAACAATAAAGCGAGAAAGCAAAAAAGCACGATGGATGGATATTATGAAGCATTTGTAGTGGTTCTCAATATGGCTTCTACTGTTGACGACATTTGATGTAACTGTTTCGAGGTTTTTGTTTGATTGATTGCTTTTTTTTGCCTTTGGAACAAAAGGTCTGAGAAAGCCGTCTTAAATATGAAAGACATCCTTAACTTAATATTACCTCCTGAAATGACAGCAAATCCTAGGAGGGAAATTTTAATGCGACACTTCAATACAATATTCTATGCACAATAGAGAAATTTGTTGTTTACTTCTACCACTAGTTAGCTAGGTGAAAGGTTTCAAATATAACTAGCCGTTTTGTGTTCTATAGTTTGTCCGGAGTTAGTATTCCATTAAGTCCTAAACGTAGAAACTAAATGACTAATTTATAAAGCTTTAAAAGATTATTTTTAAGTTAGTTATTTATTTAGAAAAAATATATTAATTCCTCTAAAGTATCTTTTTTTTTTTCTGGAGTCATGTAATTCATAAGGATAGTTTAATTTCGACCAAAAAAAATAAGGATAGTTTAAGAAAAATATTACTCATTCAGTTCCTTTTTATAAGAGACATTTTCTTTTGGCATGCCATGTTTCCTTTTATAAGAGACAATTAGGGTTTATCTCAATGTTTTTGTTAATTTCTCACTGATTATACCCTATTTAATTACTCATATTGCTCATACTATCATTATACTTAATTCTCAGAGGCACTCTCTCTTTTCCACCTAAATCAAGGTATCTTTGACCCCCCAAAAAAACTTACAATTTTTTACATCTTTATTATTTCCAACTAATTTTAACCTACTTTTTTAACAACATGATTCAGTTGATTGTATCTTATAAAAAAGAATGGAAGGAGCATAAATTTGGGAAACAAACTGTGTGAGGATTGTTTATTTAATTGTTAAACAATCAATGTTATAACGACCTTGAAATTTTTGCATAATTTTGAAAACTTCATATATACTTTTACACAATTTTTTGACTGGCATGTTTGTTAAACGATCAATATTAGTTAACTTAACAGACATGACATTTTTGTACTTTTTTGAAACCTTAATGTGCACTTTTGTACCCAAAGAAACTTTATAATGTTAGGTGGTTTGGAGAATACTTCATGAGTAAATTTGCACCTTAACTCTTTTTAAATTTTAGATTTATGCAAATAACTTTTACATAGCTATCAATTATAACGTTATTTAACTAATTGAGAATATCATGTCAAGAGTTGTAACTACATCTATCTTAAATTTAGTGATCTACTTCTAGGTCAAAATTTAATAAAACTATTGGCATACAAAATTGAAGAACATAACCAACAAGCATTGGTTCTAATAGAAAGGGTTTTGATCATTTAAATATGAAGTCTTGAATTCAAATCCGAAAGAATGCAAAAAAGCTTTTAGGAAAGCCACCATCAATTAAACTTTTGAGAGCTACCCTCAATGGTTTACTACACCGTTATTAAAGAGAAAATTAATGGCAAAAATGGATTATGCAAATTTAAAAGTTTAAGGGTCAACCTTGTATTCAAGTTTTAAAAGTTAAAAAGTGATCTGATAATAATCAAGTTCATAAAATTAAAGAAGTTCGTGGAATTTAATAACTTGGCTTGAGCTGCCCAAAATTAATTACTAAAAAAACACCATATGTAATCTCTAATGGCCTGGCCTGGTGGTATTAATGAAAACATAAAATTTCGCCCCACTAGTCCGCTGCGAAGTTGCAGGTCACTGAGGATTGTGTGGTCACTCTTATGTTTCATTTTTAAATATTTGTTACTCTTTCATCAATATGTACTCATGTGGTAATTCTGCCAAAATACTTTCCTCCTCGAAACCCTAACTATCCCTCCCATTATATAACACTACTCATCTACAGATACGGATGTGTGTGTGTATATATATATATCACTGAACTGCTTCACATCGATCTTATCTCCTCAAAGAGAAGAGCTTCGACACATAAAAATTAATACACACAACTATATGAATTAGGGTCAAATTGTTGTATAATTATGTTGTATGTATACAATGTAAAAGTAAGTAGTAATAAGTTTTTTTTTTTTTTGTAGTACGTACATTTTCTAAGACCAAATAAAAACGCCTTTTTTTCTTCTCTCTTAGGGTTAGTTTGGATTGAAGGAAGGGGAAGAGGAGTAAAGTTTTAGGTTAAAACCCTTCCCTCAATCCAAACTAACCCTTAAACTACTTTTTCTTTCCATTCTCTCTCTCTTCTTTTTTACCCCGTTGGGCCCCAAAAGAAATACCCTCATCATACAAAGCTTTCTTCTATACTCATATAAACTTGTCTATATATACAAGACGATTGTTCTTAAAAAGAATAAACCGCTTAAAGGCTTTTGCTTTCAGCAAATTGTTGGGAGCTACACCTATTCTTAGCTTTCTTCTTCTTCTTCTTTTCCTATTGTTCTTTCCTTGTTCCAACCAAAATCTATTGGTTCCTTCTTCTCTGTGTTAATTAAGAAGCTTATAGCAGAAACATGTCGAGCTGCAACATGGACCTTGTGTCTGAGCAACTATGCTATATCCCCTGCAAATTTTGCAACATTGTTCTTGCGGTATACGTATTTTCTAATTTTCTCTTATTTCTATTCAGTTTCAGATCTGTTTTCCCTTCAGGTGTTGATCCATCTGGTGCATCTATCTCTTATTTTTCTGTAAAAAATACCTACTGATCATCATCATGTTTCATTTACACACAAAGTGCTGATTCCTTAATTTTCCTATATATTTGGGGTTTCTCTCTTGTTTTTTCTTATCTTTTTTGTCTGTGAAATCTCTCTTAAAGTTTCCAATTTCTCTCTTTCTGAGGGCTTCTTCTTCCTCCTCCTCGTTTTTCTCTTACAGTCCGGTCTCAATCCATAGCTGGACTTTTATTTTTCTTTTCTTTTCTTTCTCCTCACTTTTCTTTTGCAGTCAGAGAAAAAAGTCATAAAACCCACTACCTGATGAAAGTCCTCAAGTGCTCAAACCCAAAGACATACTCACACACTTTCTCTGTCTCAGCTAATTTGATTAGGGCACGTAAAGGGATCAAGATGAATTATAGCTTGTCGGGTTAATTATTGTTGCTTTTGGTAATATCGCTTATAGTACTCCCAGGTTTTCTTTTTCTTGCGACTTCCTATTTTAGGGTTTTCTTTTCTTATACCTAAATGTCTAAAGTAGACAAACCAACAAGCTGCATAATCTTCTTCTTTCTTCCATGCCTCTTCTTGTTTATAATCATGATGAGATCTAGATTCTCCCCCCCCCCCCCCCCCCCCTTTCTTTTTTGCTTTCTTTGAACTGCCTGAGAGGCTTTCTACTTACCAATCTATGGAATAATAATATGTGCAGGTTAGTGTTCCATGCAGTAGTCTGTTTGACATCGTGACTGTCCGATGTGGTCACTGCACCAATCTATGGGCCGTCAACATGGCCGCCGCATTTCAGTCACTGTCATGGCAACAAGTTCAGGTAACTTGAGTTTTCTCAGCTTATTTTTTGGGCGGCCCTGTTCTTTCTGTTACTACTAATTAATAACTAATTATATATATTTAACTCTCTGAAAATATATATATATACACACATGAAAATATATATATATACACACACACTACGTGTCTAGGGATTATTAATTTTTGAGTCCCATATCTATCTCCTTAGGTTCTTAGAGTTTCTGGGTGTTATTCTTTTGAGAAAACCGATGCTCTTTTATCACGCAGAGAGGCAGGTTCTGTTTGTTTGTTTCTGTAGGCTTTAATTAATAGTTGAGAAGTTCAAAGCTGTCTAATACTTTCAAAAATAAGTTTTTTTCCTACTTACGAGAATAAAGGATGTAGGCAGTTAACTTGTTAATATTGTCTAAAACTAAAGAAATTTTCTAATCCATTTTAAATAAATGCATTCTTTAGAAAAGAAAGTATAATTAATAGTCCATCTTCTTTTTTTAAAAAAAAAAAAAAATTACCTGTATACTCTACAAGTTCGGAGACACTACCACTGTAATATTAAGTGAGGTCAATTAGGGTAACTGAATTTATTGAAAAAAATAGGGTAACTGAAAGCCCTAGGCGTTTAATGTTATAGCCATACCTGCAGCCGCCATAAGAAACACCTAGCTATTTTTTGCTTTTTGATGTTAGCAATTTATAGTAGATCAGAGTCAGAGACTGTCCTAACTCTTCAAGGCAGGCAAAGTAGGGTTGTTTTTTAAGGCTCCTTTATGTTAAAAACATTAAAAACTTGATTTGACTGGCCCAACTACGTTGTTCCTAGGGTTTCAACATCTTTATTATCCTCCTTTTTATATTTATTATCCTCTGGGTAAACCACATTTTACCCACAGCTAGATAGATAGATACATAGATCCCTCAAATCTCGCAGCCCTTTATTTGAACCACTGTCATCTGGGTTGTTTGTACCTCATCCATATATGATATGTTGCGTTCTAACTTAAATATTTCAGTTCTTCAAAGCTGCCGCTATTTCCCTCTCACTCTGATCTGATCACATTATCTTTTCGTGGGGTGTAAAACGCCAATTTAATTATCATATGTTAAATATATAGCAAGCTAAGGAAGTCAAATTTTTTTATTATATTTATAGATAGATACATAGATCCCTCAAATCTCGCAGCCCTTTATTTGAACCACTGTCATCTGGGTTGTTTGTACCTCATCCATATATGATATGTTGCGTTCTAACTTAAATATTTCAGTTCTTCAAAGCTGCCGCTATTTCCCTCTCACTCTGATCTGATCACATTATCTTTTCGTGGGGTGTAAAACGCCAATTTAATTATCATATGTTTAATATATAGCAAGCTAAGGAAGTCAAATTTTTTTATTATATTTATAAAAAAAATCACCAATCATATTTTTTTAGACCTTATTCTTTATATCCTTTATATCAGGTCTACAAGAGCGATCTAAAAAACTAATTTTATATTAGTAAATTATTGGTAAAGTATAAATCATGACACATTTTAAACCCTATAAAATACACACACAAACTTAGTTGTTACGAAAGGCTTAAGATTTTTCTTTTTTATATCTCTCCGGCTTCCTGATGAGACCCATTCCTTTCTTGATTCAAAGAATGTAATTTGAAGAAAACCTTAACAAATAGGGTAGACTATGTAAAAATTCATTGGAATAAGCATTTTTAAAAACAATAAACTATATAAACTATAGGTTTATGTTAAATTTTGTTTCTTTTTTAATGAAATTTTGATTTAATTTTGAGATTCAGGCTTCTGGGTTATCCAATCCAGAGTACAGAATTGAGACTGGTTCGTCTTCCAGATGCAATAATAGGATTGCAATGAGAGCCCCCACCACCACACGTAATTCAACTGAGGAAAGAGCTGCGACTAGGCGTGAGTATATTAATTCATTTACTTATCAACATATTTAGATATTACTCCCTTCAATCTTAATTATAGAAACACTTTAAATATATTATAAAAATGTTTTTATAATTAGGACCGGAGGTAGTATAAATTATAAATATATAATATATATACTTTCTGAAGAATTACTATATTTAAATTTCTCTTAATTATAATCTGATCAGCTGTTATTATCTTTTACAGCTCCCGAGAAGAGGCAGCGCGTACCTTCTGCATACAATCAGTTCATAAAGTAATATAACCAGTTAATTATTACAATCTACTTATTAATTATTATATTTCAATAAGCTTCTCAGAAAAAATCATCAAAATATATCATCCAGATGTCACTGTTTATATGCAGAGAAGAGATTCAGAGGATCAAAGTCAATAACCCAGATATCAGTCACAGGGAGGCATTCAGTACTGCTGCAAAGAATGTAATTTAACATGCATTTAATACTCTATGTGTGTGTGTATTTTATTATCTTCTTTGTTTTTGTTCATCTGCTTTGTGAGGTTGCTAATATCTGAAAATTATTGCACTTTAATTAGTGGGCACATTTCCCTCACATTCATTTCGGGTTGATGCTGGAGACCAATAATCAAGCTAGGATTGGAAATGTAAGTACATCCATGAATTTTACAAACAATTGAAAATTTATTTGAACAACTAATTGCATGCCAAGTTCCAACTAAATAATTTTCATTTTTGATTTATTCATAGGATTAAACTTACACGCATGGTTTCTTACATTATTTCTGCCATTATATATATGAGTGTGTGTGACATGTGTACAAAAAATTATTTTCTAAAACTCAATCATGTGATGTTGAATTGCAAAAACATGAAAATTTTGCTTATGTTATGCACGTTGGAAATTGATTTTTACAGGTATAAAATGCAATATAACTGATTTTTTTTGATTTTTTTTTCTCTTTTCCTCCTTCTTCTGGAACTGAAGTAATGCATTCAGGAAATTTGGAGAGGCATTTGATGTCAGGAGCTGCACTACGTATGTTTGAACAAACAATGGTTCAATCTGATCTTCATTAATATCATCAGATATATTTGAGTCTGTTTCAAACAAACAATGTTCTAACTTTATGGTTGTGTACTTTAATGGCAATCAGTTATTTTTCTTCGTCAAATGTATTTGTAATTCCTTAGTACTAGGTCGGTGTTAATTTTTGCATAAATTTAAGTAATGATGCTACGTTCCATTTGCATTCTCAAGTTGATTTTGTTTTCTTCTTGCAAATTGAGATAGTGAAGAACTTAAATTTCATTAAAAAAAAAAAAGGATACTTGACAGTTTACATTAAGTCCCTAATTAATTATTAAATGTTTAAAACTTAAATCCAGAATCTATATAAACTTGAGGTAAATTCTACAAAGTGTTATTTTTTTTTCGGATCGTAAAACCACAAAATATAGATAACAAAGATTGAATTAAAGGATAGCTGAAACAATGTAATGATTTTTTTTTTTTTTTTTTGGGGTGATGTAACGATAATTTTAGGTATGAGTCCCGAAGGTAAACATAGTAGCAAGACAAAGTGTTTTGTTTTTGTTTTTTAAAGAAAAGGTCGTCTCCTGCACTTGGCTAAGTTGATCATCAGTGTATTGAGCCAGTTCAAGGTTGAAAAATCATCTGTACAATAGGAGCAACGATGAAAATAGATTATTTATAAAAGGTGTGTGTTTCTCTCCTTAAAATACCCTCTTTAATTTAACTATTTACATTAGAAACTACCTCTTGATGAAAATCCTTTTAATAAATGTAACCAATATAAATAGTTTAGGAATAGAATTATAAATTTAGGAGACAAAATAAATTAAGGTCTTATATTTTTTGTCTCCATTAATTATTGGGTAGTCTCATAGCTTTAGTTAACTATTTGTTCATTCTCTCTCTCAAGCACATCCAGTGCTCTCTCTCTCTCTAAGCAATGGTGTTTTTAAAAAATAAGTTGCACTTTTTTTTATTAACTTCTTGATATAAGTAATTTGATTATTTGTATCTTTAGAAAAAGGATGTGGGAATATATTGGGCAAAAATGTCCACAGTCTTTCACATAGAACTGACACAATTTCCCTGACTACTATGGGCCTGTTTGGCAACAGGCAAAATGGACTTATTATCCCATTAAATGGGATAATAAGTCCATCAAGTAATTTTGGCCTGTTTGGGAAGAGAAAAAAATTGATGGACTTATTGGGGTAATGGGGTTTTTTTTTTCTGAAGCACTTATGGGGGTGCTTATTACCCCATTGAAGTCCATTGAAAAGGAGTTTATATTTTTCAGACCATTATACCCCCAAAAGTCCTGTGCCTTCTCTCTCTCAGAATTCTGTTTTTTTTAATATAAAAAAATTAAAATAAAATCTTTCATAAAAATAAAAATTATTTTATAAAAATTAATTCAAACACACTTTAAGATTTTAAAAGGAGTGGTTTGATTAAGCACTTTATTGTATTGTAATTTATTTAATGGAATTTTACCATTTTATTTGGTAAATTTATATTTATTTTTGATTTTTTATCCCAAATTATTACATTTTATAGGGCACATATATGTGTGTGTGTGAAAATTTGCTTCATGCCCTTTTCAGTCATTTTCCATCTCATCCAACTTTTTTAAGCTATGCCAAACAAGTTCCCATTACAAACAAAAGCCACTTCTACTACTACTATCCCAAACACAAATCACATCAGAAAAAAATCCATCAAGAAAAGTCCATCAGAAACAAAAACCACTTTTCTCACTGCTTTCCCAAACGGGCCCTATACTACATTAGTGAAAGAGGTTTCGATATTTATATGATGGGATTTGGTTTCAAATATACCGAACATGATTGTATTAGGAATTCCTTTCGAGTTCATTTCCCACGTAGTCTGAATTCCTTGTTACCACGCATAGTATAGGGCCTGTTTGTGAAGGGACTAAATGGACTTATTATCCCATTAGATGGGATAATAAGTCCATCAAAGAAAACAAGAGTGTTTGGCAAGAGTAAAAATCTGATGGACTTTGATGGAGAATGGAGTTTTTTCTTTGAAGCTCACATTGGGTTGCTTAGGATCCCATTAGAAGTCCATTGAGATCCTACCTTTTTTCTTCTGACCAATTTGCCCCCAAACAAAAGACGTGTGCATTCTCTCTTTGCACTGCATAGGTGACTGATGTATTAAATTATAAAAAACTTGTTATCGAAAAAAAATTGTCCAAGTCTGTGCACTGCTAAAAAAAAAACGGAAAGGATACTTATTTTAAATATTCATCTTAATAGTTGGCCAAAAAAAACATTTATCTTAATAAACAAAAGCAAGTAGATTTTTTTTTATAACACTATGATTATTTAAATTTAAATTTAATAGTTGGCAAAAAAAAACATTTATCTTAATTGACCTTTATCACGAAATTTTTTAAATATTCATCATTATCTCCTTGCTTTTGTTTATTATTTAAATTTAACAAACAAAAGCAAGGAGATATTCCCAAAATGATATGGAATTTGATCAAGCTGAAGAAGGAAATATGGGTGATGAAGATAATGATGATCCACTTGATAATGATGATCCATTTGATGAAGCATCCTCATCAAATGATCTTCGTGATAAAATCAGAAATGAACTTGTAGGGATTAGGTTTGATTAAGCATTTTATTGTGTTGTAATTTATTTAATGGAATTTTACCATTTTATTTGGTAAATTTATATTTATTTTTGATTTTTTATCCCAAATTATTACATTTTATACGGCACATATATGTGTGTATGTGAGAATTTGATTCATGCCCTTTTCAGTCATTTTCTATCTCATCTATCTTTTTTTAAGCTATGCCAAACAAGTTCCCATTATAAACAAAAGCCACTTCTGCTACTACTATCCCAAACACAAATCACATCAGAAAAAAGTTCATCAGAAAAAAGTCCATTAAGAAAAATCCATCAGAAACAAAAGCCACTTTTCCCACAGCTTTCCCAAACGGGCCCATAGTACGGGGTTTGGTGTGCAGACAAGTCATTTATTTCAATTCAAACCAACATGTGATCTAAAATTTAATGTGATTCATATTATTCATCCAAGCAATTAATGAACAGTGCACTTCATATCAAAGTTTGATGGCCCATTAAAAAAAAAAAGCTAAAATATACTTTTAGTTTTTTAAGTTTATATGAGATATAGTTTTAACTCATTAACTTTATAAAAGCATGGTTTTGGTTCTATAATTTTGGCACCGTTAATGTTGTTAACGGAAAAAACGGACACAGCAAACTCAAGTGATGACTATGTAATTAAATGCTATTAATCTTAAATTTAAAATATCTGTAAATTGAAAAAAAAATTACTTTAATATTCTAAATATCAAAACCTTGATTTCATTTGCTACAATTTGTTGATTTATTTTAGTTTAGTATTCTAAATATATTATATTATAAAACTTAAATTTAAATATGCTTTGTCAACTACGCGCAGTTATCACTTGCCCTTGCTGCATCAATATGTTCTTTTAGCAACATTAACAGTATTAAAAATATACTTACAAAGTTAATGGGGGCCAAAAGTACACCTCATATAGATTATAAGTACACGATCTTTAGCCTCGCACACAAAAATGATGAATTTATACTCATTTAGTCATATTTATGAGGCACTTCAAATATATTTCACATAGATTAAGAAAAACCTTAAATTTTAACCTTGCCATAAATTTAACAATTTTCCAACTTTACCTTATTCAATATATATGATACCCATAAGATACAGCCAACACAATAATAAATGAATGATAAAATGATACATTTGTATGAAAAGTTTATCTCTCCTCTTATCAATAGGATCAAAAAATTTCTTCTCTCTGGGTCTCATAAATAGGGACGGAGGAGCAGTTTGTAAGAAAAATATGTGGCCAATAATATAAAAGACCCCAACTTACAATTTAAATCACAACCTTTAGTGAAAAGGAATTTCTGGACCACCATTGTGCCATAATGGTATCTATCCCATGAATCTCCATGAAAGTAATAAACATGGAGTAATCAATTTGCAGGTTGCTTTGTCACACTATGATGTACTATAAACGTTATGTCCATTTGCACTGATATAAAAGTGGGATATATTAGCATTTTGTTGAAGAAGATAGATATACAAAATATGATTAGTCATCTTTTATAGAAACAAGCGCTAGCGCAACTTATTTTTCTGCTTTCTTTTTTTTTCCCCCTTAATTTTCATTAATACACAAAATGGTATTTACGAAATTGCTAATCCATCTCGATAAATATTAAAACTAACATAAAATAATTCATTGGTGACATTTTTGTATGTGACATGCAGATTAAATGAATTATTTAAGCCTGTTTTTACTAAACCGACATAGTAGTAGTAAAGAATATGTGGAGTATAAGAGTTTTTTTTTTTATTATTTGATCAAGGATTTTTTCTTTTAAGATTAAGAGTATAGAAGATTTTTACCTGTGTTAGTTGTAGAGTACATAAGTTATCAAAACTATGGATATAGAATATTACATTAGACTGACGTACGTTCTACGTTGCTTTGAAACGCCAATTTGCAAATCATTTAATTTAAACTCTCAAACTCCGTTGTTGTTGTTGTTTTTTTTTTTATACATATAGTAGGGTAGGAGGCAGGATTCGAACCCTAGACATAGGGGAGGGGAGCTAAACTCTCATGCCATTGTGCTACTAGGACACTAGCACTCCATTGTTTCTTTTACTCAAATTAAATTTATATTCAACTTCCTCACCTTCTTTGATCTCTCAACCCCATTTTTCCATCCTCTTCCTCTGATGATTTCTTCGACGGCATCTTCAATCGTTTCCTCAGTGGAATCTTTGTAGCCAACAGACAACCTATGAAGAGAAAGTCAGGAATCCCTCTGAATCTGCAATTATAGAAAATCATTAGCCTCCTCTAATGCCGAAGACAATAAAGAAGATTTCGATGGCTTTTAGAGCTCCAGCGATGCTGATCTCGGTATCAACGTTGAGGATACATTTAAATACTAATAAGTTGTTGGTTGAATAGTAAGAGACCTCACCTTACAAGGAGGAAAATACAAATTTGAATTTTGAGAACAGCAATTATTGAGAGAGGTGAAGACCATTTGCCCTTTAAGCCTCGGAGAACCCTTAATCAAATAATTTAAGGAAAAAAAAGAAAAAAAAGAAACCAGAGGATACACTTAAATCGCTAAATTTTAATTAATTTAAATCCTCTCACTTTCCCCTAAGCCCCTGCTTCAAAATTTGTGGCGCACTTGAAGGTGCAAATAAGATGGTTACACCTTGTTGGTGAAGGAGTTTGGTAGGAGGACTTGATTAAAGTTTGCAATTTGTGGATATTAATAAAATTAATTAAGTTAGTTATTCATAATAAATGAGTATTGTCTTTTGTAAAATATTATCATTTTAATTAAGTCATATGTATTTGGAACTACCCTTTTTTTTATACACATAGTGGGGAAGGGGATAGGGTTCGAATTCTGGACATAGGGAAGGGGAGTCAAGCTCCCATGCCACTACACTATTAAGGCACTGGCATTTGAAACTACCCTTTAGTTGAACGTCTATCTTAACATTTGCAATCAATAAAGATATTATAAAGAAAAAACTATAAAATTAGGAGACAAAATCAAAATCTTATACTTATGACCAAAATGTAGTAATTTTTCTATTTTTTTTTTGTTAAGATATATCCAAGCCCTCACACTATCCGTTATAAAGTGGGAAATAAAGTATGATTTTGTGTGTGTTTTTATCCTCTCTCTCTCTTTATAATAAGTTGCATGTTGACATTTCTTGTTACAAAAATAATAAAGGTAAAGGTGCAACTTTGTCATAAAAGCAATCACTTAAGAATATTGGTATCTAAAAGTTTTTCAATGAATAATTTTATCTCATAAATGTTAAAATAAGAGTAAATTAGTCATAAGTGTTAAGAAATTAGGGGTACAATTATTACATTTTAGTTACTTCCACAATATACCTAGCATTCATAAGCGATATTTCCAAAGCAAATCTTCACTTTAACCCAAATAAAAAAAATAAAAAGCATCTCAAAAGAAACCTGGAGAAAGCAAACATTGAAACGGGGTTTTGGTTTCAACAACTTTAACACAAGGCTGTTTGGGGTTTCCACGTCACGTTAGGCTTTTGGAATCTTGGTGGGTTCGCAGTTGCAGGTGCATAGCAGCGGTAGATAGGCTGCGTGCTTCTTTCTGACTAAGTTCTGTAGACTGAAATGAATGCAGAATCTGACAATTAGAATCTGAAACGTCCAAGTCACATCAATTTTAATTTCATTTCTTTCCGTTGTCATTTCATTCACATCTCTCTCTCACACACAACACAACAATTTCATCTTTACATTGAAGTTAGTGAGCGTGGACGCTTCTTCTAAGGAACTACTATTTTTTTTTTTTTTAAAATAATTCTAAGGAACTACTATTCTGATCCTATCTATAAGTCTAGTTTGACTAAATCTTACATATCAAGAAAATGTAAGTATCTCCATGATTATTAAAAAAATTTACAACTTTACCCTCATTTATGAATTGGTACCTTTTAAAATTTATTGTCAAATTTCTCTCATCTTTTTCTCTTTCCAACGTGGCTAGCCAATCTCTCATCATCATCATTACTATGAGCAAAATTGTCACAATCTCATTTATTTGGTCAAAATAGACTTATAAAAAGGACCAAATTTTTTGGTCAAACTGGACTTATAAATAGGACAAGAGTGGTACTTTATCTAGTCCTTATTACTAAGACACCAACTAACTTTTCTCACAAACTAATAAAAGTAGTTAAAGTCAATAAATTTGTTCTATGATCTAAGTAATTTTCAATATTACCCCTGCTAATTGCCTTAAACTCTAATATCATATTAATTATTACTCTCACCAACTACCCTAATTAATTATGGGTAGACATGGAAAAGAATAATTAATGTTTATTAGGAATCAATAAGTACCTTGTAAAAAAGACTAAATAAACTTATTAGTTGGTGTCTTATAAGACTAGAGGAAGTACTATTATTTTCTTATTTCATCTTCAATTCCATCTCTCCTCTTTCTTCATCCAATTTTTGATCGGTTTTCTTTCAAGTGGGCCTCACAAAATGGCTTTATGTAAAATTCCTAGCAGTTTCTTTGGCATTGTATTTTCGCTGGCATTGTCATTGTCGAGTCATTCAAATTATTATTTTTCCCAATTGTTATATATATATATATATACACGAAATTCAAAAAGAAGAGAGTTTGGGTTATTTACAGGGAGAATGGCAGAAAAAATTTCTGAAATAGTGTCCTTAAACTTTAATATAAGATTTAATCTATTGTATAATTTATTTTACAAATTAGATCTTATATTAAAAATCAAAAGTAATATAAGAATATTAAATCAGGCTTATGAAATAGTTTAAGGGTTAAGGTGCAAAAAAAAAAAAAAAACTTATGAGATTTTTACCAAAGTGTATTTAACACCATGTACTTTTCAGAGCTACAAAAATACCTATGAACATTAAATGTGAGAGCTAAAATGTCAAAAACACTAAATATCACCGAACACCATTACATATGCATATACAAAAGTAGCATGGATCCCACCACAAAAGTAACAATATGAGGTTATATTTAACGATTCTAACATTTTTACTTTTGTTTTGAATGTTTTTGAATATTTTTGTAGCTTCAAAAAGCATGAGATGCTAGATGCACTTTTAATAAAAGCTCACAAATACTTTTTGCATAATCTTGACTAATAGTTTAATTATTATGATGTTTTTCAATAATTGGTTTGGGATTAATGATTTTTCGCAAAGTTGCTTAAATACTATTAATTTGAAAATATAAAATAACAATAATTTGATGAATAATAATTTTAATTTAACAAATGACAACAACAATTAAGAAACTAATAACAAAATTTAGCAAAACATATGATGAGAGTCCCAATGGAAAATATGGGATGATCAGCATGAATATAAAATATAAAACTATCCGTGAGAGTCCAAATCTCCCATATTTTCTAGGCAAAATAAAGCATAACATGCATTTCCCAAAATTAATGAATCGTTCAATAGCCAATATGTTTTATGTGCATCTTGTTTGTTTGGATTATTTTATTTGTCCTTGTTGAAACATACTGACTTAAATAAGTTCCCCCCCCCCCCTTTTTTTTTAAATCTTCGTATGAATTTTTGGTGAATTTTAATTTGAGAAGTTAGAACTTATGTATTTTTGGAGCATTATGCAATTTTATTTTAGGGAAAAGTATTTCTTTAGTCACTGGAGCTAAGTTATCTTCAATGACCTCTAAAACTACGTCGTTTTGAATTAATGAAGGATGTGTTTATAATTTTAGGCGAATTAATGAAAGGTGCAAAATTACGTAAATACATCATTCATTAATTCAAAACGACGTAATTTTAGGTTCACTGGAAATAACTTATCTTCAATGACTGGAAAAATTCTTTATCTGTTATTTTATTTTTATTGTATCAATCATTTTTCACAAAATGACCGGTTTGCTCTTGACTATTTTCCACACATTTCAAAAGGGCCAATTAACATGTTAAGGTTTCGAAGGGGAAAACTTAAAAACTAGTACAATCTTCAAACACAATACGTTTGGTCTCTTAATTTCACATAATGTTTTATTATGGACTATCCTATGCATTGTAGGGAAAGACAATTTTTATATATATTGATAATGCATTAACTTTCAAAAAATACTTTTTTTTTTTTTTTTTGGGTTCGTTTTCAGAGTGACAGCAGGAAAATGACAATCTAGGCACGATATTAATATGCGTGTTTGTATTTGGTTAGGCTTTTTTGCATGGTAAAGAATATTATCATAATATCCTATCATTGCACAATTTTTCATCATCTCCATTTATATGAGACTTATGAATGGTGATTACTACTTTTCAAAATTAATGAATTTGACCATAATACCCTTTTCTCTCTGTTCAAATTCTCTCTCGCGACTCTTAGTCTACCATAACCTTGGTTCATCATGTTAATATCTTATTAAAATAATAATCTTAATATGCTTTTGTTTATTTAGATTGTAGCTAGATATATTCATTGATTGATCATATAAAGGATATACTAGTTTATTATTTTAATTATATTAAATATTCTAGATATTCTGTAATTATTTTGAATGTTATCAAATTGCTTTAAATATTATCAATTTAATATATTTTGGATAACATATCTCCTGATTATATCCCACATGTGATTTGAATATAGAATTGGTTTAGGGTTACCTGCATGGATATTACAAGCCTTGATGAGAGGTTATAAATGAAAGTGGAGCCAAATTCCCAAGAAAGGGAGTGAATTGGGTATTTTAAAATTTTCAAAATTGCTCTGTTTTTGAACTATGAAAACAGGGATAAACAGAGTGAGGGAAGAAGAGCTGAACACAAGAGATTTATACTGGTTCGGTCTTAACCACTTGACCTACATCCAGTCCCCAGCTTCACTGGGATTTCCACTATATCAAAGATTACACACTCTGCACTCAAGAAGTGATTCTCTCACTAGAACTCACTCCCCCTTACAAGTTGTAATCAATGATCTCCAAATCACCAAATCCCCTTGACTTGTGATTACTTTACAATGAATGATATTCAGAAATAAAACTCTCTCAAAGAGCAGATATAAATGAACACTGAAGCCCTTGTATCAAAAGATACTACACAGATGAAAACTGAAGAGAATAAATGAAAACTTTGAATGCAATTCGCTCTCAGTTGTTGTAGTTGTTGGAAAGACTTGAATGCTCTTCTATTTATACTCAAAGATCATTAAATGACCGTTGCTTTCCAAATAGATCCGTTGGAGAAGTTGTCCAAGTGTTCTGAAGTGGTTTTAGCACATTCTCTCTCTAGTTTATTCTTAATCCAGTTGGTCATGTCATCATAATTGACTTTCTGCGAATTAATCCATTAGAGGGGATGTTTCTTGTTGTAGCAATCACTCTTAAATGCTTTGTAGACGTGTTCAGATGGATTGGCCAGAGGAAGTAACTTTCTGAGCATTGCATTAAATGTTCTGAACTTGCTTTTTGCTTTATGCTTTAACTCTTCAATAAACATTCTTAAAACATCTGGAATCCACTAATAAAGTTGTTAAACATAGCAGGGAATATCAGAGAATAATATAACAAAGTATTAAGATCAAACAAGAATGTTTTCAGAATTCGTCAGATTTGAATTTCTGAACTAGCGTCATGAACTCGAGCTTAGTTCTTCCAGGCTCGAGTTTGGTGATTCAGTGTACAAAAATATTTCAGTTTAAAACATGTGAACCTGAGGTTTGTAGTTTAAACCTGAGGTTCTCAACTCATTGAAAAGTCACATTGCTCTCGGGTTGATTTGAACTCGAGCTTAATTTCATGAACTCGAGTTCCCTTCATTCAGAGAGATGTGTCGCGATTTTTGAGATTTGGAGAGTTTGTGTTCAAGAGGCAAAAGTCCATTAGTGACAGGCTCGAGTTTGACACTAATCAAGACAAAACTTAATCTTAGCTTTGAAAAGATGAACCTGAGGTTTATAGTGCAAACTCTAGAGTTTTCTTAAGTTGAGAAACACTTTTACTCTTTGGAGCTTTTAGGCTCGAGTTTAAAATGCTTAGTCTCGAGTTTGTTCAACTTTGAAAAACACTTTGCTCTTTTGAACTTTTAGGCTCGAGTTTAAAATGTTTAGGCTTGAGTTTGTTCAACTTTGAAAAACACTTTGCTCTCTTGAACTTTTAGGCTCGAGTTTGCATGTTCTATAAACTCTTGAGATTTTTCAAATTAGAAAACTTGACTCTGAATAAAACAGTGCAGAGTTTGTAAAAATCTTTAAGTTTTGAAAATTTCTTCCCGCTAGAGATAAACTCGAGTTTGTCATAACTGGCTCGAGTTCATGATCTTTGAAAACTATGAAAAATTTTCTTTGGAACTTGCAAACTTGAGGTTTGAGGAAGGAGTATGTTAGTGTTCAAAAAAAAAAAGGAAGGAGTATGTCAAGTTTAAAACTGTTTGCAAGTTAGAAACCTCTCTGTCTCTGGTGAACTTGAACTTAAAAGTGTGAACTCGTGTTCACACAAAGTTTTGAAAACTTTGGAAAATACTTAAGTTCTAAACTTCAGGTTCAGTGTCAAGTTTGGGAACCAAAGTGGCAGGTTCATACTCTCTATCAAAGATAAGCTCGAGCATGCCCATAATAGGCTCGAATTTGTCGCAGGCAGGATGTTTTGTTTGAAATTGATAAGTTTAAATCATTCTAATCTTGAAACAAAACATCTCCACATTGTTTACAATTGTTAGTAATCATCAAAACACACAGAGAACTAACATTCTCCCCCTTTTTGATGATGACAACACTTGTAAACAATCAATGATTCTTAAAACTCAGTTTTGTGCATTTTTACAAAGATGTTCAAGTTATTTGCAAATAGTGAAGTTCAACCAGAGTTTAAGCAGCAGAATCAAAAGTGACAAAGCAAACAACACAAACTTGAACATGCATTAACAAAATAGAAAATTAGACAATTAGAGTTTCGAAAGCAAATATACACATAACCAAAAAAAAAACTACAGAAAACTATAGAAAACATGAAACAACTCTCCTCATCACTCAACATTCTCTCCCCCTTTGTCATCAGCAAAAGATGGTGGAGAAGAGGCAGGCTGGGTAGGCTCGGGTTCAGCGGGAGGTTCAGTCTGAGGTTCAGGAATAGTAGGTGTTGGAACTGTCCCATAAGCTGAATTATGAGCTGTCATGGATTGATTTTTCAAAATTTGGTCCATCTTGTCACTTAGGCTCATCATAGTGACTAACAAGGTAGAGATACTGGCTGCTTGGTCACTTATCTGATTCTTCAATGCTTCTTGTTCAACTCTGAAGCCCTCTTGTATATCCACCAAGTCACTATGCTCCTTGTTCACTTCAGAAACCAACTTCCCAACTGCAACCTCAACGCTTTCAGTTAAGTCTGATACTGCCTTTTCCACAATTTCTTTGACTCGGGTGTCAAAATCAACAGGAAGAGATGATTGAGGAGGAGGAGGAGCACTTTGAGCTTCCTGTGCTCGTGAGTGTGTGCCTTTAGACCTAGCTGTCCTTGATCTAGCTGGAGCTCTAGATTGATCTGACCTCTCCTCAAGATTTATCCCCATTAGGTTCATGATATGTCTTCCAAATTCAGTTGGGTAGACTGGAGGATCATTGGCAGCCAAATACCAAATCTTCTCATGGAAGAGTATGACAGAAACAAGACTAGGGAAGGGAATTTGAGAAGTTTGCCTGGACTAAAAAGCAAACTTAGACATTTCCTGAAAGAGCCAATGTCCAACATTATGAGGCTTCTTGTCCAAAATGGAGGCAAAAATAGGCAAGTCTTTCTTTGCAAAGTGAGTAAAGTTTCCTCCCTTTTGCAGAAGATTCCTAGTATAGATATACCAAATTGCTCTGTTTCTTGAGGGCATTGTAGCAGGGGTAAAATTTAAAATCTCTAAACCCTCTGGAACTGGCTCATTTGGTCTGAGTAACCCAAAGATAGTTTGTTGGTCATAATGATATGTTTTTGGAGTTGGGGATTGGTAATTTGTAGAATGGAGTTCAGATAGGAAGGGGAAATGGTAATTTTCTGGCCCCTCACCTTTGTTGTGATCCTTTCCTCCACTAGATTCCCATCTTCATCCAAAATATTATCAGATTGCATGTGAAAGTAGAAGACTTTCACAAGCTTTGGGCTATAAGGAGCTCTAATGGAAATTAGTGTCTCAAATTGTTTTAGCCAAGGACTTAAATCTATATTGCAGTCATCCTTAATTTTGGCTAAATCCACAGATACTATAGGACAGAAAAGCTTCTTTTCATTAAATTTCTCCTTGAATTTAACCCCTTCATCAGCAGTCATTCTGCAAGGTTCTTCAAAAAATCCACTAGGACATCTCTTGTGATTATAAATCTCATACAGAGCAGGAACAGACTGAGATACCTGAGGAACACCTTGCTCCTGTTGTTGAGGCACAGACTGAGCTTGAGAGCTGGGTTGCCCGGTAGCGGGGACAGAGTGCACACTGGCGGTCTTCTTCCTCTTAAAGGGTTGTTTCTCACGTCAAGGTGCCTCAGCTTGGGAAGCTTTTCCTTTTCCTTGAACAGCAGGCTCTGGTTCGTATCTCTTTTTGGTTCGACCTTTGTTGATCACAATTCCTTTGGGTCGAGGAGGCAGAGAGTCGACATTTTCTCCTTGTACCCCACGTATGGATTTGTCAATCCCATGGCATAGACGAGTTGAACGCGTTTTTGTTCGGACAGGACGTTCAGGATTGTAGGCTCGAGTTCGTTTAAAAATTTACTAACCTGGACTTTAAGAGTGTATCTGAGAATTCTTGAACTTCTCTCGTGAACCTGAGGTTCATACTTACAGGCTCGAGTTTACTGAGATTTTTGAGTTGGGTTGCTCTCTGTCTCCCGTGAACTCGAGTTCATTATTTGTAGGCTCGAGTTCTCTTAAGTAGTTGAGTTCAAGTTTGCTCTCTGCTTGAAATGAGCCTGAGGTTCATCACTTATGGGCTCGAGTTCGCCAGAGTCAGATCTTCATTTCTTCTCTGCCTCTCTCGAGCTCGAGTTCATCAGTCATAGGCTCGAGTTTGCTCCTTTTGTCAGCAAATTTTAAACGTAAACATCCTGCATAAAACATATCTAACCACTCCGATACTTAAGTTAGTAACAATTAATCATCAAAACCTGAACTAACATTGGATTAATCAAGAGATACTCACAACTCATTGGGATTTACCATTCCCAATTCTCTTCTTATGAAGGTAAATTGTTCATTGGCTAATGGCTTTGTGAAGATGTCTGCAAGCTGAAGATGAGTTGGGATGAACATCACCTTGACATCTCTCTTCTGAACATGATCCCTTATGAAATGGTGCCGCACATCAATATGCTTGGTTCTTGTGTGATGAACAGGATTCTTTGCCAAGCTGATTGTGCTGGTATTGTCACATAGGATTGGGATCTCCTTCAAGTTTACTCCCAAATCAGCTAGCTGTTGTTTGAGCCACAGCACTTGGGCACAGCAACTTGATGCAGCTACATATTCAGCTTCGGTTGAGGACACAGTTACACTAGTTTGTTTCTTGCTGAACCAAGACACAAGTGAGTTGCCAAAGAACTCACATTGACCACTTGTGCTCTTTCTATCAATTTTGTAGCCGGCATGGTCTGAATCTAAATAAGCCACCAATTGCTCTAGCTGACCTTTAGGGAACCACAAACCCAGTGTCTTGGTGTCTGCAAGATATTTGAAGATCCTCTTCACATGTTCAGCATGAGATTCTTTTGGAGCAGATTGAAATCTTGCATACATTCCAACACTGAATTGGATGTCCGGGCGACTTGCAGTTAGATAGAGTAATGATCCAATCATCCCTCTATACTTTGTGATGTTGAAATCTTTGCCCTCTTCGTCAACATCCAATGAAGTAGTGGTGCTCATTGGTGTATTAGCTCCATTGCAATGTTCCATCCCAAATTTCTTCAGCAGGTCATTGAGATACTTGGTTTGGGAGATGAAAATTCCATCTTTTCTTTGTTTGATTTGTAGCCCAAGGAAGTAGTTGAGTTCTCCCATCATTGACATATCAAACTCTCCCTGCATAATCTTTGAAAATTCTTCACACAAAGCATCATTAGTAGCACCAAAGATTATGTCATCAACATAAATTTGAACAATCAAAATTTCATTTAATTTATTCTTTTTGATGAACAATGTTGTGTCAGCTTTTCCTCTGATAAATCCTTGATCAAGGAGAAATTGACTCAATCTCTCATACCAAGCTCTAGGAGCTTGCTTGAGTCCATATAATGCCTTTTTGAGTTTGAAAACATGATCAGGGTACTATTCATTTTCAAAACCTGGAAGTTGTTCTACATAAACCTCCTCTTGAATAAAACCATTCAAAAATGCATTTTTAACATCCATTTGAAAAAGTTTGAAACCTTTAACACATGCAAAGGCTAGAAGAACCCTTATAGCTTCCAATCTAGCCACTGGAGCATAAGTTTCTTCATAGTCTATCCCTTCTTCTTGATTGTACCCTTTTGCAACCAATCTTGCCTTATTTCGGACAATGATTGCAGATTCTTCACGTTTTTTTTAAATACCCATTTAGTCCCAATAACCGAATGGTCCTTGGGTCTAGGTACTAAGTCCCAAACCTAATTTCTGTCGAATTGATGTAACTCCTCTTGCATAGCTATCACCCAATCATTGTCTGAAAAGAGCTTCATCTATTTTAGAGGGTTCTATGTGAGAAATGAATGCAGAAAAGGTAACTTCATTCAAAGTACTATTTCTAGTTCTTACTCCTTGACTCACATCACCTATAACTTGGTTTAGAGGATGATTTCTTATAAATTTCCAAGCTCTAGGCTGAGATTGATCTGGGTTTTCAATATTATTTTTAGAATCAGCCTCAAAAACATTTTCAGAATTTTCAGTAGGAGAAGGAGTAGTTTTCGAAAAGAATTTATTTTTGAAAATGTTTTCTTCCTCATCATTCAAGGATTTATCAGTCTTTTATTCACTGAATACAACATGAACAGATTCTTCAACAACGTTAGTTCTAGTATTGAAAACTCCATAGGCTTTGCTTCTATTTGAATAACCAAGAAATATACCTACATCAGCCTTAGAATCAAACTTACCCAGATTTTTCTTTCCATTATTGTGCACATAGCACTTACACCCAAAAATATGTAGATGACTCAGGTTGGGCTTCCTTCCTTTGTATAGTGCATATAGGGTTTTGTTCAACTTCTTTCTCAGATATGCTCGGTTGGAGATGTAGCAAGCGGTGCTCATAGCATCAACCCAGAACACTTGAGAAGTGTTGTTCTCATTCAGCATTGTCCTTGTCATCTCGGTGAGGACTTAATTCTTCCTTTCTACAACACCATTTTGTTGCGTAGTCCTTAGAGCTGAGAAGTTGTGGTCTATCCCATGTTGTCACAATACTCAGCAAAGGAATTGTTTTCAAATTCTCCACCATGATCAGTTCTAATGCCTGAAATAGAAAATCCTTTCTCGTTTTGGACCTTCTTGGCAAACACAGCAAACTAATCAAATGTTTCATCTTTTGAAGACAAGAAAATAGTCCAACAAAATCTTGAGAAATCGTCTACAATGACCAATGTGTATAAATTACCACCAAGGCTCCTCACCCTTGCTAGACCCACAAGATCCATGTGTAGTAATTGTAGTGGTCTATTGGTAGAGATTTCATTTTTTTTTCGTTTTAAAAGATGATTTAGTTTGCTTTCCCTTTTGGCATGCTTCACAAGTCAAATCATTTTTGAAACTGAGTTTGGGAATGCCAATCACTAAATCCTTTTTGAGCAACTTGTCAAGTTGAAACATGTTGACATAAGCTAAACGCTTGTGCCACAGCCAACTCTTACTCAAATTGCTTACAAAACATTTTTCAGAAATTGAAGCATTGCTAAAGAGATTAAGAGTGTAACAATTGTCATCTCTAGGTGCTCTAAATAAAGCTTTTGATTTTAAATTTTCTAAAGGGAGAAATTCCTTTTTCACAATCAAGCATTCGTTAGAATCAAAGACAACTAAGTTACCCTTGTCGGTGCTTTGGCTCACACTGAGGAGGTTGTGGCATAGTCCTTCTACGAGGTGTACATCTCTGATGAGTGGACCTTCATTGTTGCTAATCTCACCAATGCCAGCTATCTTTCCAGATTGATCTCCTCCAAAGGTCACCTTGCCACCTTCCTTAGGCTTGATTGAGAGAAATTTGATTTTGTCTCCCATCATGTGTCTGGAGCATCCGCTATCAATGTACCATTTGTTGGGCTTTGATGCTCTTAAACACACCTGCAATTCACAGAAGATCAAGTCTTAGGTACCCATCTTTTCTTGGGTCCTTTGGGTTTAGATTGGACCTTGGGAACATAAGTTCCTTTCGGTACCCATTGATAATTACCAGCAGGTTTAACCTTTCTTTCTTTTCTATGAAAACAAGATGAAATTGTATGACCCTTCCTATTGCAATAGTTACAATGTGCAAATGGATTAGAAGAATGAACTGATTTCGTAAAATAATTCATGTATGATTTTTGACCATTCTCCTTTTTACCTTTCTTCTTGTCGAAATCTGGTCTATAACCTATGCCCGATCTGTCATTGATAAATCTTTGTTGTTTTAAATCACATCGAGCATTTCACTTCCCTTAGTGAATTTCTTGAGTGCTTTTGTTAATTGTAAATTCTTTTTCTTTAAATCAGGGCATTCATCACAGATAAGAATTTCTGGAGAAGAAAGTTTTTCAACTTGCAATTCGAGAGTAGTATTTTTCTTTTTCAAAGTCAGATACTTTTCAGCAAGTTTTTCAAATTCCAATTGCACAAGATTATATTCAGCAAATAGTTTATCATAGGAAGGTTTAGATTCATATACCTTATTGTCATCTTGTTGTTCTTGAGCAACTAGACATATGTTTGATTTCTCCTTTTCTTTAGCTTCATCTTCATCAGATGAGCTATCTCCCCATATGGCTGAAACATATGCATTCTTTTTGAACTTGTTGAATTTCTTTTTCTTCTTCTCTTGATTCTTCAGCTGAGGACATTCTGATTTGATGTGTCCGGGCTTCTCGCATTCATAGCATATGATAGGCTTCTTTGACTCAAAGCTGGAACTTCCTTTGTGAAACTTCTTGAAGCCTTGATCCTTTTTAAGAACTTTTTAAACTGCCGGACCAGCATCCCAATTTCCTCATCTTCATCTTCCTCATTATCATCTGATTCTTTGCTTTCTTTGTCAGACTTAAGGGCTATTCCTTTGTTCTTTCCATGTACCTCATCCAGACCCTTCTTGAATTTGATCTTGGCTTCATATTCAGAGAGACTACCAAAGAAAGCAGCCACAGATGCCATGGAATCTCCTCTTACTTCCTCAATGGCTGTGGCCTTAGCTTCCCACTCTTTGTTGAGGATGTTCAGAATCTTCCTCAGTTGAACAGATTGATCGTATTCTTTTCCAAGAGCAACAAGCTGATTAATCAAATGGGTGAACCTTAATTGAAAGTCACCAATCGATTCTCCAGGCTTCAGATGGATGAGATCGTATTCAGTCATAAGGGTGTTGACTCGGTTTTGCTTTACACCTGTCATTCCTTCATGAGTGATCTCCAGAGCATCCCACATTGCTTTAGCAGATGACAAAGTGCAGACACGAAAATACTCTTGCTGGCTTAATGCACTTTGTAGTAGAAGAACTGCTTTGCTATTCAGGGTGACATTTCTTTTGTCGTTGTCATCATAATCTTCTTCTAGCTTCATGACCCTCACACCATCTTCAAGAAGCATTAGCATATAGTCAGCTCTTTCAAATACTCTCCAAAGCCCATACTCTGTAGCATTCACGAAAACCTTGAACTTTGCTTTCCAAAAGGAATAATGTTCACCATTGAAGACTAGTGGTCTGTTGATAGAAGCTCCATCAGATAAGATACCTTCCATGTTGATCCTTCTCGAGTTGTTAAGCTCTTATGAGAAAACCTTGCTCTGATACCAAATGAAAGTGGAGCCAAATACCCAAGAGGGGGGTGAATTGGGTATTTTAAAATTTTTGAAATTGCTTTGTTTTTGAACTATGAAAACAGGGATAAACAGAGTGAGTGAAGAATAGCTGAACACAAGAGATTTATACTGGTTCGGTCTTAACCACTTGACCTACGTCCAATCCCCAGCCTCACTGGGATTTCCACTATATCAAAGATTACACACTCTGCACTCAAGAAGTGATTCTCTCACTAGAACTCACTCCCCCTTACAAGTTGTAATCAATGATCCCCAAATCACCAAGTCCCCTTGACTTGTGATTACTTTACAATGAATGATATTCAGAAATAAAACTCTCTCAAAGAGCAGATATAAATGAACACTGAAGCCCTTGTATCAAAAGATACTACACAGATGAAAACTGTAGAGAACAAATGAAAACTTTGAATGCAATTCGCTCTCAGTTGTTGTAGTTGTTGGAAAGAGTTGAATGCTCTTCTATTTATACTCAAAGATCATTAAATGACTATTGCTTTCCAAATAGATCCGTTGGAGAAGTTGTCCAAGTGTTCTGAAGTGGTTTTGGCACATTCTCTCTCTAGTTTACTCTTAATCCAGTTGGCCATGTCATCATAGTTGACTTTCTGCGAATTAATCCATTAGAGAGGATGTTTCTTGTTGTAGCAATCACTCTTAAATGCTTTGTAGACGTGTGCAGATGGATTGGCCAGAGGAAGTAACTTTCTGAGCATTGCATTAAATGTTCTGAACTTGCTTTTTGCTTTATGCTTTAACTCTTCAATAAACATTCTTAAAACATCTGGAATCTACTAATAAAGTTGTTAAACATAGCAGGGAATATCAGAGAATAATATAACAAAGTATTAAGATCAAACAAGAATGTTTTCAGAATTCGTCAGATTTGAATTTCTGAACTAGCGTCATGAACTCGAGCTTAGTTCTTCCAGGCTCGAGTTTGGTGTTTCAGTGTACAAAAATATTTCAGTTTAAAACATGTGAACCTGAGGTTTGTAGTTTAAACCTGAGGTTCTCAACTCATTGAAAAGTCATATTGCTCTCGTGTTGATTTGAACTAGAGCTTAATTTCATGAACTCGAGTTCCCTTCATTCAGAGAGATGTGTTGCGATTTTTGAGATTTGGAGAGTTTGTGTTCAAGAGGCAAACTCGAGTCTATTAGTGACAGGCTCGAGTTTGACACTGATCAAGACAAAACTTAATCTTAGCTTTGAAAAGATGAACCTGAGGATAATAGTGCAAACTAGAGTTTTCTTAAGTTGAGAAACACTTTTGCTCTCTGGAGCTTTTAAGCTCGAGTTTAAAATGCTTAGGCTCGAGTTTGTTCAACTTTGAAAAACACTTTGCTCTCTGGAACTTTTAGGCTTGAGTTTAAAATGCTTAGGCTCGAGTTTGCATGTTCTATAAACTCTTAAGATTTTTCAAACTAGAAAACTTGACTCTGAATAAAACAGTGCAGAGTTTGTAAAAATCTTTAAGTTTTGAAAATTTCTTCCCGCTAGAGATGAACTCGAGTTTGCCATAACTGGCTCGAGTTCATGATCTTTGAAAACTATGAAAATTTCTCTTTGGAACTTGCAAACTTGAGGTTTGAGGAAGGAGTATGTCAAGTTTAAAACTGTTTGCAAGTTAGAAACCTCTCTGTCTCTGGTGAACTCGAGCTTAAAAGTGTGAACTCGAGTTCACACAAAGTTTTGAAAACTTTGAAAATACTTAAGTTCTAAATTTCAGGTTCAGTGTCGAGTTTGGGAACCAAAGTGGCAGGTTTATACTCTCTGTCAAAGATAAGCTCGAGTATGCCCATAATAGGCTCGAGTTTGTCGCAGGCAGGATGTTTTGATTGAAATTGACAAGTTTAAATCATTCTAATCTTGAAACAAAATATCTCCACATTGTTTACAATTGTTAGTAATCATCAAAACACACAGAGAACTAACAATAAATAGCGTAAAGTTGGGTCTTAGAGTAGTAACACACAAATACATACTTGCTCCTTAAGAGTTCTCTAACGGCTATTCCCAGACCATTATTATGTCCATCTTCCCATTAGAAGAAACCCTGATCCTTTTTTACTAATTGTATTCTATGTTTTCAGTTTCCCATAATAGATCTCATATGATAATATGGATTATGGCTTAAATCATTTAAGCATGATGAGAGGTAATTATAATGTAAAGTCTTCCGCTACTACTCTTTGTTATACTATTATATTTATCCTTATTTTTTATATCAGAGCGTGGTTTCAGATCTCCCAGCCTCTGCATGTTATTTTTTTAATATGATTTATTATGGTTTTATTTTATTTTTCCTATTTCAAAAAATTTTGAAGAATAATATGAGATTAATAGTGAAGCATCGTCTACGTATTGTTTTCCATTATTCCTCCTCATTGAGTTTTATGAATATTTTGTGATCATTTTGTGCCCCTCAATTGAAAAATTATCTCCTCACATCAATATGTGGTTTTGTTTTTGCTCTCTGCTTGATTGTATATCATGGGTTTGGGGAATATTTTTCTTTTTATTCCATTCAATTTTCCACTTTGAATATATGTGCGTTATGTTTTTTAATACTAAAAAAGGGTTTGTGTATAATACTTTTGTCTTAATGCACTATTGTTTTTGGATTTTGGATATGATTTATGATTTTATGAAGTATTTTAAATCATGGGTTAGGGAATTTCCGAAACATTGTTTTTGAAAGCATGTGCTCCTGTTTGAAATCTATGTAAGGACTTTCAGTTTGTTTTCTGGCCTTGTTTTAATAAAATCATTTTTGGAAACAGTTTTTCGTTGTTTTTTTGTTCATACCACTATGAAGACCAGAGGAGAATCCAGAAATCGCTGAGAAAACGCCGCATGAAAGTTGCAGATGACAACAAGTTCAAGCGGGTTCATGAGCGGATCATGTTCAGGTCATTAGGGATCGGATTTCACTGGGGAAAACCAATGTTATCAAAATCGAGTTTTTACGTAGAAATGAAAGGGAGTGCTAGAAATGTAGATCGTAAAAATAACACGAAACGCGAAATTTCTACTATTTAAGGTTAGGATACAAAATATTATGTGTGTAAAAAAAAATATAAATCATTGCTCAAAATTCAATGAACAATTTCATATTTAAAAAATATAAGTCATATAACTATATAAAAATAAATTCAAAAACACAAAAAGAGTTTAATAACTCTTACAACCAAGTTCCAAAACATCAAAAGAATAAAGTTTAACAATTCCTAAATTATATCAATTGATTTAAATCAAACACATCATGTTGCATGTCCTCAATATCCGATTCTCTCTTCTTCTTTTTTTTTTTAAATAACAAATTCATTTGCAAAACTTGGAATGTCTTAATCATGACCATCCATAAATTCTCTCACTTCAACTTCAATCAATTGTCTTCCTCATCATAGACATCAACATCTAAGGTATCTACATTTTTCCAATCTTCTTCATTTTTCACTATTTAATGATCATCAGATGGAAAATCATCAAAATTATATGCACGAGAATTTTGAGCTTTCTTTTTCTTACTCAATCTTGAATTGACCATTACAAAAACAACATCATTCATAGTCTTTTGCTTCAAACGATTTCTTTTCTTTGTGTGAAAATGGTTTTTTTTTTCCTTTTTGGTTTTAAGTAAAAATGATATTAAAAAAAAAAGTAACTGTTTTTACACAGCGTTTTGACCCTTTTTTTACTGAAGATTGTTTTTACCCACGTTTTAACACGTATTACCAGAATAAAGGTACCGTTTTTTACAACAATGGGGAAGACAACCAAATGTATCGTTTACTTTTTTAAAATCTGGACTGTCTCTTCCAGTGAGACTAAACGAGTCGTGCGTCCGCTAGACTACATTTGTGGGCTTTACTATTTGAGTTTTGGTTAATATTTTTTTCTGGAAAACTAGGCATTCATGCGTTTTCGGCCTGTATCTTGGGCTTCTTGTGTTTTGGTCATTTATTTAACCCCCTTTCTTTGTTTACTTTATGGGCCTGGGCATTTTGTTTTGTTTGAATCTGCCAAATTTTATTCAAGTTCTAGGCTGATACATTTGAGTTAGGCTTGCAAAATCATTAATGTCTTCTTTTGATGAATTTAGAGCATCTGGGCAGTGACGGCTTTTAGGTTTTTGCAAATTGTCTTATTTGTTTTTGCTACTGTTCAAGACTTTTTTTTTTTTGAATTAAGTAACAAATTTGTCTCAGAATTAAAAACTTAGGAGTGATGATGCTCTAAAAGTTTTTCCTGTTTTCATATTGCTCAGAAAGTTTCAAAACATAGCAATGTTGTCCTATTTCGTTAAAAAATTAAAATTGATGTTGACCATTAATTTTTTTAACGGAAATGAATAACATTGCTACATTCTGAAACTTCCGAGACAACATGGAGATAAAAAAGACTTCCAGGGCAATATTGCTCCTTAGAAAAAACTTTCAAGGCAAATTTACTACCCTTTGTTTTACTTAAATCTTGATGGTTTGGGCTTTGATTATGGGCCAGTGTTTTGTTTTAACTGCTTAATTTCTGAATATTGTTGATGGGGGCCAGTGTTTTGTTTTAACTGCTTAATTTCTGAATATTGTTGATGGGCTTTGCTTTTCTTGTTTAAGCCATTTGTTTTATTTTTATAGAAATTAAATATTTGATTAATTGCTTGAATCTTCTTAGTTTTCTCACGTTATGGGCTTAGGCATTTTACTTTTGTAGATTTTATTTAATTTATTAATGTTATGGGCTAGACGAAATGTTAGGGTTTTTGTGGTCTCCTTTTGGAGTTGTAGAGTTGAAAAACGGGAGTATGTGTTCTCTCTCTTTCTTTTTTTTTTTAATACTAAAATTTTAGGAAAGGGGTTGTGTTCACCCACAATCCAAGGACGGGGCGAAATCTCCCTTCCTCTTAGGTGATACCAATGTTGGGCAGGGTGAGCCGTCTATTACCCTCAGACGTTAACTGTTGGTCGAATTCCTTTATGGCAAGTGAACCAGTCGAACAAGTAAAAAAGTGAAAGTAGAGTATCGTCCCACAGGGACTGAGATACCAAGAAGTGACGCTCAATCACTACTATAGTTGCGCAAAAAGAAAATAAAATACTCAGGTTGAAAGGTTTTGATGGTTATGCTAATAGCAAAAGTAAACAACGTAAATTAGCTTGAGAAGATATCAGTAAGAAGTTAGGCTAGACTCAGAATCACCCTTAAGTGCGTCAATCCCCCAGTTGCTCTACCCATTGCTATAGCATTTATACTGCATAGCTTCCGCAATGCTACAACATAGCTACTAACTACAAAGCTATTTGGTTAATTCACCATGATAGTCTACCGAAGCTTCCGCGTCCGATACATATGACGCTAACTATACTCCTTCCATATTCCTATGGCAACTTTCTAGTTAGATCTGCTTTACACTCAGGGTGTTATGGTTATGAGAAGTAGACCCATTTCTGAAGCCTACAATAATAGGTCAAGCCGCGCACAGGTTGCCTAGCAAATACTGTTTCTCAGAGGGCTAACCTCGACTACTTGCCAGTAAGCCGAAGCCACAAATCTAGCCCCTAGCTTCCGTTAATTGACTAGTAATTAATGCACTGATAAGCAAACCAAATTTGTTAAATTAAGAACTTGCAACTGGGTTCATTTAACACCTTAGGGAATCATCCTCGTCTAGCCATATGAAAATCAGTTCATGACTGATGAGGGAAACACGAAACAGACACTAACAGAATGACCCATGATTGAAATAAAAATAAAAGGAAACAAAAACAGAAAGCTTTGACGAAATTCCGACGGCATGGACGAAGTCCTGTCACATCAGTACTCCACGTCTTCTTCTCTCTGTCGTACTGCAAGGAAGGATGCTTGAGAAAATTAGTTGCCAACTTTTGTTTACATAAGTTAAAAGTATTACTATACATTTTAGTCTTTCAACTTTATACATTATTTTAGTTTGATCTCTCAATTTTATTTTATAAAATATGTTTTCATTCCTCTAATCTTAACAATTGTTCTCAAGTGATAACTTTTGTGCCAATCATTGTTATTTTTTAAAAGGATAAGGGTCTTAAATGCCATGGAAGTTTTCGCTCAGGAGCACTGGTAAGACGAAAGTTTTTTTGGACAAAAAATGTCACGGAAGTTTTTGCTGAGGAGCAATTGTGCCCCGGAAGTTTTCACTAAGGAGCAATTTTGCCCTTCTGTCCCCAAATATTAAATTTGACTATTAAATCAGTCAAATACCACACATGTTATGCCTTGAAAAGGTCAAATTTGGAGCCAGAAAAGGAGACCCTTGAGAAGTTGAGCTCAAGGTGGCCAGAATTTGTGAAGCCGAACTGGTCAAAGGGACTGAAAAGTCGACTATCACAAAACCCAAAGGAAACATCACTTATGATCTAAGCAAATGATCAGTCTATACAAACGTAAATATTATCGCTGTTGATTTGTTTTACTGAACCAATTTTTGGAACAATTCATTTCTTGTTTTGCGTTTTATTTGCGTTTTGTGACAGACCTTTCAATCCCTTTGACCAGTTCAGCTTCACAAATTCTGGCTGCCTTAAGTTCAATATCTGAAGGATCTCCTTCTCTGACTCCAAGTTCGACCTTTTCAAGGCATGACATGTGTGGTGTTTGACCGATTTAATAGTTAAATTTAATATTTGGGGACAAAAGGGAAAAATTGCTACGTTTTGTACACTTTGGGGGCAAAATTGCTCCTTAGTGAAAACTTCCGGGGCAAAATTGCTCCTCAACGAAAACTTCCGCGGCAAAAATGATACTTCTGGGACAAAATTGATACTTCCTGTGAGAACTTCCGTAGCATTTTTGGTCCAAAAAAAACTTCCGTTTTACCAGTGCTCCTAAGCAAAAACTTTCATAGCATTTAAGACTCTGATCCCTTTTTAAAATTAAACTTAATATGTCAACCTTTAAAATTTTAATGGTTCCATTTCATGTTAATGAAACTAACAAAGTTTGGGTGTATACTAAAACACACTTTATTACAATATTTTTCGCCAATAAAACGCTTTATAAAACTAAGAGATTAAAATCAAACCTTGTATGAAAGTAAAGTTAAAGGATGAAAGATGGACTTTTTCTTAAGTTGAAAAACACTAAGGCCCGTTTGGTACAGGGAACATTTAAAGAGGGAAAAGAATGAAATGGAAGATGAGAGGGAATTTAAAAAGTTAACTATTTGGTATACATGGGAATGGAACTGAAGTTGAGGGAAAATAAAATGTTTGGTATGAGGAATTGGTTGTTGGTTAAGTGGGAAGTTGAGGTAAAATTCCCAAATCGCCCCCTAAAATAAAAAAACCCCAAAAACCCATAAAAACCCCTGGAGTCCGGATTGCACAAGCTCAGACACGCATTCGTATCCTTCTTATCATCTTCTTCCAAATCCAGTTCGATCGGCTTCCTTCCGATGCTATCACCAATTCCAGCAATGAGCCGCGACTGCCGTCGCCGCCACCTGTCCAATCCGTTTCCAACGCCGACATCACCTCCTCCAACTCTGTGTTATCTCGATACTCTTCTTCGATTTCCCGCCTCTCTCGTGTTCTCAGCATGTGATCCACCAAGGTCAGTTCCAGCTGTGTGTTTGAATTTTCAGTGAGATTTTGCCTGTTTGGTTTATTAGAAAATGTCTGTTTGGTTAAATATTTGTTGTTTCATGTTTGTGGGGTTGGCTTGTTTACTGATTCCCGGATCTTCTTTCCCTTGCCGGAGAGAGAGATTTCTCCGACGCTGAAACTGATCCTGGCGAGGCATAAGCAGAAGCAGAAAAATTCCCAGATTACACCGCTGTGCACAGACTGTGGCTATCTTCTTTTTTCAGAGGGGCTTTTTTGTCAAAATGAGTCACTCTCCCAGGAAGTTTGCCAAGATCCCACCAATTTTGGAGGGAGTTAAAATTCTCACATAGCTTGGACAGTGGAGGGAAGCTGAGTTCCCAGTAGCTCTTTGAACCAAACACTATTCTTGCGTGGGAACTGTATTAAATTCCCTTTCCCTCAGCTAAATTCTCTCAACCAAACGGGCCCTAAGGGTTGTTTGATATGAAGGGAAAGGAGGGAAGGGAAAGTGAGAAGAGGGTTTTTTTTCCCCCTTGTGTGTTGGATTTATAAAAAATTAGAGAAATAAGATTAAATATTTTTAATTACTTTTTCTTACTTTTTTTTTATCATACATCTTCTCTTTATTAAAATTTCACAACCTCACTTATTTATTTATTTTTAAATCTAACTAATAAAATCCCCCCTCCCCAACCCCTCATATCAACCCGCCCTCGATATGAGGGGAATGGAAGTAAAAAAATGGAGAGAAATTTTTTACTAGTCATATTTAAAAATTTGGAGAAGTAGGGCTACAAAATTTTAATAAAGATAAAAAATGCAGGATAAAAAGCGTAAGGAAAATTATTTAAAAATTTTTTTAACCCCCCTTCTCTAATTTTTATAAATTTAAGTCATAAGAATGTCCCCTTCCCATCAAATTGGTCCTAATGGTTTTATAGCATAGTAGCATACATTCCCTATTCTAAATATCAAATTGGTCCTAATGGTTTTATAGCATAGTAGCATACATTCCCTATTCTTAATGGGAAATTACGAATTCAATTTCGTTTGTAACCTCAAGTTTTTAATGTCGTATTTTTTTTTCTTTTAAAAAAAAAATACTACAAGAGTGTAGTAACCGCTGTATTCATATGCAATTTCACATGGATGACTAATCAGGGAAGAGTAAATATTTGGAAAAACCTAGCAAAAGAAAAAATATTTGGCAAAAGAAAAGAAGAAGACGAAGTTGTTTTAATAACTTAACCCGATGAGAATTAACATGTTTATGTCTATGAATGCATTCCACATTTTTTTTTAATTATTATATCGTTTCTCAAAATATGATTTGCTCTAAAAATTAGCTTAATGGCTCATAAGAAAAGCCAAAAAAAAAAAACCAAGAAAGAAAGAAAGCAGCGATCCAGTTGAAAATGATTAAACAAGTATACAGCTAATTATCCATAAGAAGGTCCAATTAATCCTTTTTTATTTCAAAGGAAAGGCTATACAGCTCAATGTTCGACCTTGTTCTTTTGTTTTTTCGTTTTTTCGTTTTTTCTTGCTGTATTTTGATTTCTAGTGTATAACAAAAAAAGCTTGATGTTACTAATGGGGCCCAATATGTGATTTTTCACATAATAGCTTACATACCATTAGACTACAAAATCGTTCACTCTACAACTTGATTTTGACTTTGAGCATTCATTTTAGTGTGGGCAGGACAAATGCAATTCGTTTGAACTTTTCCTCATTATAAGATACATATATTTATAAGTGTTCTGAGAACATGATTTATCGGACTTGACCTAGGAGCAATGCCTAGGGCCTACGTATCATATAGAGGGATTAAAGTCTACGTAGTTCGAGACACACACAGGCGTTTAGCCAAAGGGGTGGGGTGTGTGCTCTGTGTGACTGTATGTAAATAGTTCAGAGTTAGAACCCGTGTACCTTAAGGCTTGACCTCTGTATTTATAGAGTTTACCTTAGGTTAAGTTGCTTGGGCCCTGTGATTCGAGGCCCCGATATCCTAACTACCGGATATATGTTTAGATATACCTAGATTGTAGATAAGATTGAATCCCCCTTTATTATAGGCAGATCTTGATATGCAATATACTCCTTGCTGGGCCATATATTGAATATGAGCCTTATCCAGGTCCGTAACAGTTGCCCCCCAGCCCGGTAGTTCAAGTTTCTGAGTTGCCAGGATATATTTTGTCCCGAGTCAGTTTTACTAGCCGAGCTTTGCTGTCGTGGGCCTTACATTGCCGAACTAAATTTCGTTGATCCTAGCTATCAAGGCGGCTTACTTCGAAGATCTAAGGTCTTGTCTCAAAAATCCTGAGTAGTGCCGAAATGGTTCGCCTGCATTTGAATCCGGGTGTTGATCCCGGATTTCGAAGTCGTCTACTCCGAAGATCCGAGGTAATGTCTCCAGGATCTGGGATAATGCCGAGGCGGTTTGCCTGACTTCGAGGTCGGGATCTTTCGTATCCGAGTTCCTCGGGCTAGATTGCTGTGAATCTTATCCTTTTGCCTATCTACCACGCATTGCCGGGTTGTGTCATATTAACCCTAATTACCGATGTCATTTGCTCAAAGATCTAAGGTAACGTCTCAAGGATCCGAGGTAATATCAAGGAGTTTGCTCGACTCCGAGGTCAGGATCCTTATGCATTCGAGTTGTTCCAGCTTGATTTGCTTTTGTCCAAGTCTTGACAAGTTCGGATTCATTTGTATTTTGCTCAAGGTTATGAAACTCGGACCGGACCGGCCGGTTCAGACTGGAAACCGGCGAAACGGCCAAAAAACCGGTCCGAGACAAAGGTAAAACTGGGGTCCCGAGTTGACTCAGAGTCAACTCGGTCAACTCGGCTTAAACCGGCCGAGTTGGCTGAGTCAGAGTAACAGATCTGTTTAAAAAAAATCGATGAATGAGAAGGAGAAGGAGAAGGAGGGCAGAGTGTTGCCGGTGGCTGGCAGAGATCACGATCTGGGCTTGTCAAAGGTCGAAGCTTTCTTTGGACAGAAGACAAAGATCGCGATGTGTGTTCGTCAAAGGTTGAAGGTCAGACTGTCAAAGCTTCTTTAGTCAAAAGACGGAAGATGGAGATCGCCTGAACGAGGGACGCTGGACGATGGAAGTCTGAGAATCCATTGTCGACGGTTTTAGGGAGTACAAGAAGAGAGAAGACGATGAACTGAAGAAGAAGAAGAAGAAGAGAGAGAGGGAGACTGATATTTTGGTACTGAAATATTACCGCCCGTGAGAGAGAGTTTTGAAGGTGAGAGACGCTACAAACCATATACCAGATACCACTTATGGTTTTAGCTCGTACTCCCATGTTATATTAATTGATTAATTCTGACACACCCCACGGTATATAGCCCTTGCGTGTTCAATGAGAGATCTTTAGGATCTCTTTTGTTTAAAAATATTAATATAATATTTCATATAATCCCATCATATTCTCTCACATTTTAATTATAAAATATTTTTTATTATTAAAATATGAATATTTTATCTATTTTAATTAAAATTATTTTTTAATTAATACCGGTCTGACCCACTGACCCTTAACCCAGTACTCCCACCGGTTCAGTGACCGGTCCGAGTTTCAAAACCTTGATTCTGCTCCCAATTTGCTTGTTTATGCGATAGGTTTTTCCCACGGCGGGATCTATTTGCCTTTCCCTCGTTCTTTGCTTTTGCTTGCCTCGGCCTCAGATAGCATTTGAAAATTCAAATAACCCGTGAGGGATTCCGTTAGTTATTCTTACACCATTGACAACTGTATAGTAGTTGCCCCCCCCAGCCTGGCAGTCAAGGGATCAAGGCTACCGGCATGGAGCTGTTTTTGAACTCGAATATCGTATCCGAGTTGCTACAACTTGTTGGATTTTGATGAAGTTTCTATTCGAGTTTCAACAAACCTTGGATTTAATGGTATTCTGATTGAATTGCCCCCGACATGTAGTCCGGGTTAATCTGCTTTGAAACTTCGTCTGTTTCTTTTCATGGTCGTTGGAATCTCTTCTTCCTCAACCATCCGAGTTTCCGCGTTCGTTGTGCTGTAACATCAAATTCCCCAAATCCGTATTACCTTGAAGAGGAACGGACTGGGCTTCTGAGCTTGTTTATTGCTATATTTGCTTATGTTGCTGACAGCTTTACAGTGCCACACTTGTCTTGTTGCCCCCCCAGCCTGGCAGTCAAGGGCTCTGGGCTGCCGGGGTGGATTGACTTTTTAACCCGGATCGGATGTCCGAGTTTAGTCTTCACTTCAACAATAAGTTGATTATATGAACTCAAACATATGTTCAGAGTTTTATTCAACGACCGGGCCAAGGTCTTTAGTAATGCAGATCTGCTTGTTTTCTTCCAAACTTAAAGTCTGGGAATCTGTGGTAGGGTTGTCTTTTTTAACTGCAAAGGGTGTTTATTTCAACCACGCAGGGTTTTCATTTTAACCGCACTACTGAGTTCCGGTGCTGTTGTCCGGGATCATAACCAAGATAAGGGCAAACTGTCACATGTCCAGCCGTGGTGTTTGAAATGCAATGCTTAAACATTTTGACCTGATCAGAGTCGGAGTGACAATTCATCTTCTTATCGAGGACGAGTATTGATGCATCAATTCTATGAGTGCCTGTATCGGCGACTTCACGATACTCTTAACCTGGGTTCATTGGCCCTGGTGTCAGCCATCTAGATAGGTTCTCTTTCAAACCAGGTTTAGGGACCTTGGTGTAATATTTATGACTAGGCGTAATGACCTCGATGTATTTTATTTCTGACCGGGTGAAATGACCTCTTTATTTATGACCGGGTGTAATGACCTCGGTGTATCATTTATGACCGGGTGTGATTACCTCGATGTATTTTATTTATGACTGAGTGTAATGACCTCGATGTATTTTATTTATGACCAGGTGTAATGACCTCAGTGTATTTTATTTATGACTAGGTGTAATGACCTCGGTGTAACATTTATGACCAGGTGTAATAACCTCGGTGTATTTTATTTTTGACCTGGTGTAATGACCTCGGTGTAGTATTTTTGACTATCGATAGTAAAGTATTTGAGTTTCCACTGAGGAATTCTTTATCTAGGGTCCGTTTAAGGAGCGCGCGCGGAGTCAACTGTGTAATTTTCAGTTAATTTGGGGTCCAATTAAGGAGTGCGGAGTTAACTGGATAGTTTTCAGTTTATCCGGGGTCCAATTAAGGAGCGCGGATTCAACTGTATTTTGCACGGAGCCCGGTTTTTAACTGTATTAAGTATTAAGTGTAACTGAGGTCCACCTTCTTTTTGCTGCTCGCAAAACTTTACACGGAGCCCGGGTTTTAACTGTATTAAGTGTAACCAAGTTCATCTTCTTTTTCTTTTAGAGGTGGACTCTTTCGCAAAATTTTTCCTGAATTTGTTTATCCATGATAGGTGTCGTAACCCGGAATTTGTTTATCTAAGAGGGGTGTCGTACCTGAGATTCCGTTACGGGTGTCGTAACCCTTTCTTCCATTACGGGTGTCGTAACCCTTGATTTGTGTTTCCACGGAACCCGGATTTTAACTAGATTCGGTGTAACCGAGTTCGCCTTTTCTCCTTGGTCACAAGAATTTACACAGATCCTGAATTTTAACCAGATTTGGTGTAGCCAGGTCTGCCTTTAAAACTTTATGTGGATCCTGATCGTTAACTAGATTCAGTTAACCGGGTCCAACTTCATACATGTTTATAGATAATTGATAATAAGCAAAGATTGAGCATCTATGAGATAAATAGGGTGATACTCATCTGGATGTAGCTTAGGGAGTTACTACAACATGACACTTTTGCTCAATAAATGCTTGACGAAGTTCTCCATTTGCTTGTTTGCCCTGCTGGGAAACAACTAGATCCGGAAAAGGGAAATTCAAATCCTAGCCAAGAGTACATCTCGACATGCATTCAGAGTATATCCCACCGTGAATTTGCTCAATATTGTAACAGCTGCAGAATTCCAACCGAATGCAAGCTTGACACTCTTGATTCCATATTTGCCCATGAGGCATCCATTTTCTGTAGTAAATTCCACAGTCAAGAACACTAAAGAACACTAATGGGGCTGTTACATCTACCGCGATAAATGCAAGTGATTGTCCCTCTCTTCATATTGATGGGAAACGGTTGGTGGATAGTGTTGATGAGGAAAAATTGATGCAGTTATGTAGAATTGTCGAAGCTAATAGGACTAATGGTTGGCATTAGCCTCAGGGAGATAAAATGATGGTTCATGAGTGGGACGACCAAGTAGAAGCAGCCGTTGATGTCGTTCATAAAGAGAACCTGCTAGGAGCTGTTGGGGAGCGCCTTCGTAATCCTCCTCCACAACGAGGACGTGACCCCAAATCCATAGTTCCAACACCTTTTTGCCACCACTGGAGTTACAAGCTAGCGTTACCAAGCTCGGCATCTAGCAATCTCAGTGTACCTCGGTGTCTCGGCACCTCCTCATCTCGGCGTATCATCAACCTCGACTATTGCAATGGAGTCGAGACGCGTTCAATCAGCCTCGGCTTAACAACAACCTCGGCTATCTTGATTTGCTTGTTTACCCTGCCTCAACAATTTTGATAGAAGAAATAATAATTCAATGAGATCAGATGCTATTGCTATATGTTTGGAGGGTTTTAGTAATCCGCCAACTCTTTCTAATATGAATAATATAGAAAAGACAAACACAAAGCAGATATAGCAAAGGCAAACATAAAGTAATGTGATCCTATTATTGACTTCCCTGCATCCCCGAGTCGTGAAAATAACTCCTTTGGACTAAATGGCATGGAGAGTTCAAATGTTGTGGTTGCTTTATGATCCCACTAGGGCATCTAAATTTATGCCAGAATTGAAAAGTCTGGTTCCCAAGGAGAGAGGATGACGATCCTAGGTTCCGAGGAGAGAGGATGACGCTCCTGGGTTCCTGAGGAGAGAGGATGATCCTCCTGGGTTCTCGAGGAGAGAGGATGATGATCCTTCATACTTTCTTCTCGTCATGTGGAAGCTTATGATCCAAATAGAGCATCTAAATTTATGCCAGAATTGAAAAGTCTGGGTTCCCAAGGAGAGAGGATAACCATCCTGGGTTCTCGAGGAGAGATGATGATGATCTTCATACTATCTTCTCATCATGTGTGTACATGAAGAGTTAAAAGAAAACCCATGAGAAGCAGCTCAAAACCAAAGTTGTTGCTCAAACAACCATTGTTTCTCTGAATCCCTTCACAGGTGCTGCAGCTTTTGATTTTGCTGTTGCGGATTTTTAGGAACTGCTCATGCAAAGGCATCTGATTGTTGCTTCTGGTATTGACCATCTTTGGTCGTAGGAATCGAAATTTACGCTTCCCCACGGTTGGCGCCGCCAATGTTCTGTTCTGAGAATAGGATTTATTAGACTTGACCTAAGAGCAATGCCTAGGGCCTATGTACCCTGTAGAGGGATCAAAGTCCACGTAGTTCAAGACACACACAGACGTTTAGCCAAGGGGTAAGGTATGTGCTCTGTGTGACTATATGTAAATAGTTCAAAGTTAGAACCCGTGTACCTTAAGGCTTGACCTCTGTAACACCCCCAATTTCTAACAGTTATAATAACCTAAAATTTAAATGATTTTCATGAATGAATTACTGAAATTCGAAACAAACAACTTTGGGGAATGTTACCACCGCATTTGTACTGGGACAAGTGCAAGGCTACTTATTACAATAATGAAAAAAAACCAAACTTAAGCAAAAACGTGTTTTTAATTAGAACTAAATAAAATAAAATAAATAGAATCAGCTGACTGTGCTTTCTCACTTCTCACTACTAGCCCCAACCCTTGGCACTTGTTTCACTGAAATTCTGCTCCCCCGAAGGATCATCGTAGCCCATGAACACAAACATCAGCAATTGCTGGTAATTCTAATAAAACACAATTTAAATGGCACAGCTATGTTAATCAAAGCGAATACACACACACACACACACACATACATAAATCATAAGGTGATTAAATCAAACATTATTCGTTATCTTTTTAAATTTATTTAGACCTGGGAAACCCTGTCAGTCTATTTAGTGGGAAGAGAACCATGGTAGACCCAAATATCCTACCAGTCTACCCTGTGACCCAAGAAACCTTGCCAGTCACAAATCATCAAATTGGCCATAAAACATTTCGTCCTAGTGTGCACACCTCTTCCCAAAGTTGCTACTAGTGTCCCGGGAAATCCTGTCTGACACCACTTTGGGAAGAACGGATACTATCTTTTCACATCGGTGGCATAAAGCCCAAAAGTTGTGTTCATCACTTTGAAAGGTACCGTCCTAAGCTATCCTCCCACTATTAATTCATTACAATCACACACAATCAGGAAATTCAATCTTGTCACAATTATCAATTTCTTCATTGAATATTTCAGTTGCTAAAGGGCATCATGACTTTCCAAACTATTCAAAAGTATAATAATTCAAATATTTGATATAATATCCAACTCATATTATAACTCAAATAGCTATCTGAGTAAAGTCTAATTATTTTAAAATACACACATAATAAAATTCCTAAATTATTTCTATTATTTACTTATCTTTTATGTATTTTTATATTATTTTAATTAAATATAGATATAAGGATATTTTAACCTAAAATCTGTTCGTATCTTATCTTATTGTGCAAGAGATATTATACAAAGAAAAAGAAAATCAAATAATAAATAAATAAAAGAGATGTGGTCCCCACGAAGCAATTATATTTAATCTCAAAAAGGCAAACACACAAGTATCATGTACATATATATTTCAAGCACGAAGGCTGAAGCATCCAAAACAACACATGTACATATACATTTGAAACACTTGTATTATAATCAACACAACATACAATTGTTGTGTTGATAAGCCAACATCAATAACATGCATATATATATAATACACAAAAAATGAATTTTTCTCAAATCTACTGAAGCCAAACCGATTATATATACTACTATTTGTTAATTACAAAAAACTAAGGCAAAACCATTTAAAGAGTACATATATCATGTATTTCAATCACCAAAAGGAAAAAAGACTAAAAACTACACACCCAGAGCACAAATTGAATTTATTAATATTTTATATTTATTTAATTATCTTTCATACTCTTTTCTATTATTTAATTAAATATAAGAAAAAAAGGGATATTTTAACGTAAAATCTATTCATATCTTATTTTACTGTGAGGAGATAATATATGAAGATGGAATTAAGAATAAAAAATAAAGAATCAAGTAATAATGCATTAGGCTCAGTTAGCATAATATGATATATTATATTATCCATAATATATTGATGAAAAGAAGTTAGGAAAATCATGGTTCATTTAACACGTGCCTGCAAAACAAAACCCTAATTGTTCTTTATTTAGATAACAATCCACGGTGGTACCAAGTTGAAAATAAGAAGTCTTCATACAATCAGAGACCAAAAACGTGATCATATTATAGAATCATGAATCAGCCCATAATTAAATAATGCCGCATACCCAGCACCCAACACGTGAATTGAGAGGAATAAAACAAAACTAATGGTGAAACCAGAGGGCATGAATCGAATACGTAAATTCCAAATTTTCGGTCCACGATCCGCAAAAGTGCAACTTTAAATCAAACAGCATCACAAAATCGGTAACCAAAAAAAATATATCAGACAAAAAAAAATTCAGCTCTAAGGGAAAGATAAAAAAAAAATGGCTTCACAACTAATGAGATCGATCACTAGTAATTGAAATTGAACTCAATGAAGCGGCTAGTGCAAAAATCATTTGAATGTGAGGAATCAAAGGAATTGAGACTAACATGCGATCACTAGTAAAAACTCCTAGCGAATTGAACTCGCAATAAATTGTGAAAGATAGAACCCTAATGCTCTAAAGGCTGAAGGTCTCTTGGCGAGTTTGTAGCAGGTGAGTTGCGAATACTTTTGTTTTCGTTTGCACAAGATACTATTTTGCCTTCATCTTCTTCCTCTTGCCGATGAAATCTCTACCGGCTAAAGGTCTCTCACCAAGCCTCTACTCTCACTGGCAGGGTGATTAAGGTAAGTTATATGTATATTCAATTGCAATGCACAACAAGCTCGATTTTTTGTGTGTGAAGATTGTTTGTTTTTCGTTTTTTTATAAGAAAAAGTTTAGATAAGGGTAAACACCGGTACCCCACTAAGGTTAGAGAATGCTTCCAAGCTCAAAGAATGTTTACACCGGTACCCCACTAAGGTACTTACAGATTGCCCACTAATAAGGCTCTCACTTCGACCAACAGGTATTGAGCCTCTTCTCTTTTGGGTTTAAGACCGATGCCTTAACCAACTGTGCTAATCCTCATTAGCCTCTTTGCAAGTTGAACCAAGGACCGGAGGTGTGTGAAGATTGTTTTGATTGATGGTTTTGCGAAGTTGTGTAATAAGCCCAATGGCATGGGCCTAAAGAATATAGAAGATGCAGGCCGAAGTAGGGACATTGGACAAGGTGCATTAAGAAGAAGCCGAAGAATTACCAAAAAAAAAACAAAAAACAAAAACAAAACACACACAAAAAGACATAGAAGCTTTGAGAATTAGAAGATTGGGACAAAATCCATTTGAGAGGGTGTGCTGGACTTAGAGCTGGGAATGCGAGCCAGCTCGTGAGTTGCGTTGCGGGCTGGCCCATACTGGGCTACATGGTGTGGGTCTGTGTGACCCTCACTTTTGTGGGTTAGCAAAATGCCAACTTTAACCACAGTGTTGCCGGCAATTTTTAAGGGAAAAAAACAATTTCCCATTTTTTAAAGACGACTAGAAAATACGAGACGCATATATGAGTTCTTAAATTTACCTTCTTAACATCAATCATTCCTTTTATAAAAATTTTAAAACATAATCCACAATTCATGAAATAACGTTATCAAATTTGTCAAAGTTTATAAACAAAAAAACATCAAATATTCCTTAAACAATTAAAATATAATAATTTTTTTAAGAGAAAAAGGGAGAAGGCTAAGATTTTTTATCTTTGAATTGAGAGGTACCAAGGTAGGAGTGGGCAACTTTTAGGTTTCCTGAAATTATTAAAAGGAAAAAAAAAAACATTGTGGTGGCCAACCTGCTTGACCCACATCAACCTGTGGGCCATGTGGTGTGGGCCTGTGCGACTCGCATTTTGCGGGCTAAGAAAATCCCAACCCTAACCCTGCCCCAAGCTACGGGCCAACAAGTTGAAACTGTGGGTTGAGCTTATATTACCAGCTCTAACTGGACTTGTGCTCGTTAAAATAGTGTCCTTTTTTAGAATCGACCAACCGATAGAACTATCTATGAGGGGCCTGACCCTGACCAATAAACGGCCAAGTAAAACATCACAGTGTAAAGCTTATGAGATATCGACTATCAAGAGGAGTGCATTATCATGGGTTTCATATTAAGAATATTACATTAAAAAATGAGCCTTTAAGTTCTTCATCTTCAACCGTCAGCTTATTTTGAACTTATTTCTACTTATTTTGAACTTTGTAAATTCCCCAAAGACGAATCATTTCATTTCAATAATTATTATAACAAACCAAATATGTTCATGTTCAGTATACAAGGGCGATTGTTAAACAAAAATCATTAAATACATGCTTTGTTAAACAAAAATCATTAAATAAATGTTTGTTTTAGTTCTTTGAAAATTATTTTATAGCGGTTGAAGTAAGTATATAAGAGGAGTTTTATAAAAAATTGCGGAAAAGTGCTTGTAAAAGTTTTTTTTTTTTGGCGCTTTCCATACCAATACTAATGGGCCCACACTTGCTTCTCCATTATAATTATATGGCATGTGTAAACATCACTTAAACTACATCTTATAAACACATTTACGATTTTTTACAGTACATTTACAAAAGGGAAAAAAAATTATTTGTCTTTTCTTATCAAAAGCCACATATTTCAATCACGGAGGAAAAGCAAAAACCTCCGCCCGGCATTCAAAATATAGGATGTATATACTTCTATACCTCTGTAAATAAGTAGGTTGGGCTCACTACATATGCTGCAACCAAAAAAACACGGTAGGAAGAATGAGTAAGCACACATTAAATATTTCAAAAGGCACACTATAGCAGCATTCACCAAATAGTAAGCAACGTTATTAAACCCAGACCAATCACTAAACCAGTTAGGATACTGGATCAAGGATCAGTGGGTCAGATAAGAGTCAACCCGTGACCAAACCGGTAAAGAATAAAAAATTTAAAACAATTAATTTCTCATCACAACATTGAAAATTCCAAATTCTATATATCATTTCAATACATTAAATCACTAACAAAATAATCATATACTTGTCAAATATTATTTAAAATTTCATTTACAAATTGATATCAAAGTATCATATACCACACAATGACACCTAAATTTGTAATAAGTAAACACAAAATATTCATCATAGCAAAATATAAAAAATAAACAGGGATATGATAACAAAATATTCCCATCTATAACATCCAAATGTGTATCAGTTTGGTTAATAGTCAGAGCTACAATGAAAGAACAACATCCAAATGTCGTAACCTATTAGTTCTCGCATACATATATGTGTAAGTAGTTGGACATCAGTAAAAAACAAGAACTAAAGAAATTAGGATGAGAAAGCAAAGGGATAAAGATTAAAATAAACCAAGCTACTGTCAAAGATTAGATTTCTTTGTTTGACCAGCGAACATACAACATATGAATTTTGTTTTCCTACTCCTTAAATGACAATGATGCTGCATAAATAACTTAATGATAGCAGAAAAAGCAAAGAAAGAAGGCGAAAAATAAATAGCTGAACATGCATGGAAGCTAATTAAGACCAGCACTTTATTGACCATCAACTGTTCTCAAGCAAATGAACACAACCAGAAAGCAAAACGACGGAGGAACAGAGGAATGACGGACCCAAAAGTTCAAAACGCCTCTGGACCCAAAGCAGAACCGTTTTCAGGCACAATGAACACCCAAAACTTGAACGACAGACCTAAAACAGCATTGGACCAGAGGAATGAACACAAAGCTTCCACCTTTCAAGGAAAAACGGCGAAGGAAAAAACCAAGCTTCCATCAGCCATGGAGTCCGAGTGTGAGCAAAAAATAGAGCACCGTCAAGCCATGGAGTTGGAGAGGCAAAAAGAACATAATCAACAAAATGAAAGCACAAAATAGAAATAGAGATGAAGGAATCCAGAAACAAACTGAAAAATCGAATGAAAAAGCTACAAAGACTGAGCTTGAACACCCAAAGCCTTGTTGAAGCAACCAGAAACCCAAAACGCCTCTGAAACCAGCGATGAAGCAACCAGAAGTGAAGAATGAACCAAAAGCTCCGACCTTTCAAGGCAAAACGGCGACGATTATGGCTCAACAGGGCGCCCAAAAATTGGCGCCATGGATGAAAGAGAGGAAAATGTCAGAAAGAGGGAGCGATGGAGATTGGAGGGTTTGATTTTTTAGTTGATGGGGATTTGGTTCTTTTTTAAAAAAAAAAAATTCCGTAGTCTCATCCATTTCACAGAGAGAAAAAAGAAAAAAAAAAAAAAAAAGAATTGGCCACTTGCTCAACTCAGCCGAGTTACGCCGATTTGACCAAGTCAACTCCAAGTCAAGGCTGACCCCGGCTTGGCTGCTTAACCGGACCAGTAACCTGACCGGTTCGCCGGTTTCTAGTCAGGTTTAATAACTTTGAGTAATAGTATAACATTGTCGATTAGCTAACTGGTTCCAAGAGAGAACCTCTATCATTAGCTAGGCCCAAAAAGAATCAGAAAAATATTTTGTCCTTGATGTAAGTCCTAATTAACTAATTTGATTAGATTAAGGAAGTTATTTAAATTAGTTAATATGACATGTTTTTCTAAAACACCAAATGATTCTTAATTCTCTCCCTCACCCTTCTACTTGATTATACTTAAGGGAATATCAATCGGGCTGATTTGGGAAAAAATTGATGTGTAAATAGGTCTTAAATATAGGCAAATATCAACTCCCCAGTTATGTACACTACGTTATACCAAGTGAGTTGCAAATGACATAAGAAAACTGACCATAGCATTCAGACAATGAAATGCAACATCTGACAGATCAGCTTGGTATAATCTTCAACAGCTCAATATCAAACAAGAGGGTCTTGTCTATCAGTCCTTGGTTCCTTAACACAAAATCTAAAGCCCGCTGGCCCTGAGACAAGTTCACATAGAAAATTCCTAAGTCTCCACTTGGATTATGGGCATGGCTAAGCAAAAAATAAAAATAAAAAATAAAAATCAATCATTACCGAGAATGTTGTTGGTCTTGGACCGCTCTTATTATAATCATTCTCAGGATATCCCAATTCTGGGGGAACAATTATCCTGCATCACTAAAACATGCAGTGTAAATTTCATTTCTCACCCTGTCTGTTTCTCTGGAAATATGTGCCCATGATACATCTACCCAAGAGTAAGCAGAGGATAAAAAGAATTTAAAGCCAAAATTTGGAAACAATCAATTCACTTGTTCATATTTTCAACCGGATAGGTTTTTAGAGTTACCCAAATAAAGAGCACGAGTTCAGTAGAATATGCAATTCAAACTAGTGAAACACTCAACATTCAGCTTCATAAATTGTCAAACGTTAACATAATACTTGTGGTGTTATGCAGAAAACATTTTATTTGAACTCCTGTTATTTGCAGAGTTCACAAACTCTCAGCTGTTGTGTTAGAAGGAAATGAATTTGCACAACTCTGGAATACCACGAACATTAAATTTCTAAGAAAAAGAAAAGGATGATGCACCTTCGAATGCCCCCAGGAGCCATGCCAGAAATAGCCTCTTCAAAAGCTGAGATTACCTGAACGTTCAAGGAACATAAACAACAAGTCTTCAAAACATTCTGTTCGTGTAGGGAGTCATCTAAATTGCAAGTGAAGTATACCTCCGAAAGCAAAAGTGCACATGTAGTCTAGCATCCAATAATAATATTGATATGTGCTTCCATTTTGAAGTTTTACTTGAAGTTGTAAAACCAAACTACTGGTTCCATCTTGATTTATTTTTCAATTCATAGTTCAATCTTATTTTAAACTATCCCAATCTTCTAATTTAATCCAATTGCATCCCATTCACCCAATTAAACTGCTATATGGTAATTCACTTTTTTCAGTAAAAAGAAATTAGCCGCACAAAAACAAAACACCATTGTTTTACTTAATTTATCAGTTCAATTGACTTGATTTTAGTTCCTTGAACATCCCTAGTTTTAGTGTTTGAGATAGCTTCATAATTCAAGAGAACCGTGGTAATAGAGTTGGACTTCCACTCATTCAAATAGAAAAATGTGCATAAAACTCTACATCCAAAGTGTAATATATATTATCATATTTAACCTTCTGCAGTAGCAGAATGAAACTTTTGAGCTTCTTTTCTGCTTGTTTAGTGTCTTAAGGTCGTGATTAATCCTTTTCCTCTCTACAATCTTCTCCTCCAAGAACAAAATTTTTTTCATTTCATTGCGTGAGACCTCTTAACTAACAATTTATCCTGAAATTTGGTTTTTGGTCTAGCTCAATGGCGTCATGTAATCTATCTAGCCGACCCCACCTAGTGGGATAAGACTTTGTTGTTGTTGTTATATTGCCAACTCAGGAAATCCTTTTCTAGTTATGGTAAGTATTATGTGACCGGGAAGCATAATAAGTATTTTCAAAGAAGTTAGTGAACCTTCATTACTTCAAGTTTCCTTTCCTATGAAAATACTCAATTCAAACTTCTATTTGTCCAGACTTTGGTTTTTCCTTTTATCAATTGTTTCTTTATCTTCTTCCATGCTTTAGCAAGCTCTTTCCCGATAGTTGTGATAAAATGTATCAAATTTATAAGAAGCATCAACGCATCATAAGAGTCATCAAATTGTGACCCAGCATTTCAACTAGTTTCTCTTTCCCACATACTACCAAGATCTTCTAAACTTTTTCTTCTTGAATTCCCTACATCTAAATATCATGACATAGAAATCTCTAAATACATTGTTTGTTGTGGCATAACAAAAAACAATATAAACACTGCTCATGAAATAATGTTGATAACCTAGACAAAAATGAACCTTAAATTTTAAGGAACTTGGATGTCAAGACTCACCTCTTGGGATCCTACTTTGAATTTGAAAAAGTCCTTGTCATCACCCTACATGTTAAAAGGTGAGCTAATCAACCATTTATACAATGTCCAGATAGAAGATGAACATAATTTCATACCTCAAAAGATCCACCCTTGGTTTTATTCCGGGCTTCAAATATGCGTCCATAATAACCTATGGTGTAACCATCCCAATCCACCTGAAAGGAATCTAAAGTCCATAAGCTGCTTCGATTATCTAATTTGAAGAGGCAAGGATACCGTCCTGAAAGTGTCTGCCTAGGCAGATAAAAGCTACTCTCATTTTCTATGCAAAAGCTGCTGAACTTAAACATACCAAAGTAAAGCCATCCATGCAAAATCATTTTAGATAGCATAGAAAATTTGTTGTGAATTCTAGAGAAAATCTAATTAAGTTGAGAAAAATAATGTATTCGTTTTGGATGAGCAACTCTGTACACCCAATAATAACTGGCCAAATTAGATCCAAAATTAGTATGTCTTACCACCACTGTGTCTCCCACTTTTGGATTAGGGCCATCTCCTACTCGTAAGTCCTGCATTATTTATTATGAATTTAATAACAAAATATAAACTACTTATGCTGAAGTATTTACATAATACCAACCAATTATTGACCTTATACTGGAGTCCTGATTCAGTTTCTGTATAGTCGGGGAATCGCATTTTTGTCTTACCATAATCTTTGCCTCTAAGTGCTGGCACTGTGTACAAACACATCCGCTGAAAGTCAATACAGCTATGAAATTTCTCATGCTGTCATCAATCCCATATAACTCACTGGCACATGCATAGACATAGAAGCAACCTAAATTATATCATAAATAGCTAAAAAGTTGCATCACCTACAGTAAGAAAACTGATGTTGCCCCAAATTGAGGCAAAGTTCAGCTACCGAATTCAAGACAGGGGGGAAAAAAAACATTTTTAGTAAAACATTCCAAGTCTTACAAAGCAATACCCCAACAACTCAGAGACAGACATGGTTTCCAGTAATACTTGGACATGATGCAATGGTGAAATACTGTGAAATATTTGTAAGTAGCAGCTGGCATGAGTTAGATACCAAGCAATATAGAAAGGCTGCTAGACGGCTACAATTTTTTGTTTTTTAATTTTTTTTGCATAATATCAGCGCACCTACTTTTTCTTCATCACTAACCTTCTAACTTTAAGAAGAAGGGCCACGTTTAATATCGTTCCTAAACTTGCCGAATGTCTCATGGTCAACCTACCAAAAGTATTATTGTAAAATCCAGAAGAGGGGAACAAAAGAAAATTACTGTCAGCAAATTCATTCGCCATAACACTTCCGTCCTTTGAATTATTCAACAATGTCCAGGAAAGCATCCCCACGGAAGAGAGAACCACTTTTCTTCTCTGAAAAGAGCGCAAAAAGCCAGACTCCTTGTTATTTTTACCTGTTAGCATGGAAAATAACAATGTTTTCTGAAAGATTATCTCATTGGATAGGGAAATTCATTCTGTAAGGCCAAAAAAATTGGAAGATAATCACGAACCACGCAGAGAAGAATCTGAAAATTTGTCGGACTCCTGGTAATTGAAAAGGAAGAGGACATTAATCACTACATAGATTAGAAGAATCCAGAAGATTAGTTCGATCCCTCAATGTAAGCAGCTTACCAAGCATTTAGGTAGAGAGCCAACAGATAAGGCCAAAATTGACGCCATTACGAAAAGAAAAGATCGACAATAAGAGATAAGAGGGAGGGAGACACTGAATGCGAAGCAAACGGTGGCACACCACAAGCAAACAACGACACAGCAATGAACGAGAAATCGGCAGTGGAGGCAGACGGGAAATCAATGGCGTAGGAGAGGAGGGAAAGAGTGGTCACCGGAGGTGAGAATGAAGAAGGAAAGTGTTTGGGTCAAGCGAGAAGCTTCGGTTGGGTTCTCTGGAGTTCGAAAAGGGAAGGAGCTTCAGTTGTTTTCGAATATCAGCCGCATGCTTTGGAGAGATGGGGTCTCAAGAATACTACTCCCTTTAAATAACTTTTAAATTGGTCTGAACTATTTTTATTATTATTTTTTTCTCAAAACTAATTAGTTTGACTAATGAATTAGGGTTAGGATATTATCATTAACATTTTTTGATACTATTACTTTCTTACCGTTGGATCATGATCTCAATAGGAGAGATAAATAATAAAGGTAGATGAAATTCTAATACAACGGTGAAAAAGTGGTAGTGATAAAAATGATAGTGACAATATTCTATCTCAATAAACTAATATATAATGTGAAGATCTACAATATATGAAATGATTAAGAAATTTTTTTAGCTTTCTTAATCTCTCTTAAAAAAAAATCAACTAGGTCTTATAATTAAAACCGGAAGTAGTAGTAAAAGACTAATAAAAATGGCTGCACTTCAATTTACAATTTTTAAGAAAACTATTGAAACATTCCAAAAAATGATATTCATAGGAGAAAATGTTAAAAATTATACTTGTAATACCCCGGATTTTTTAATAATAATAATAATAATAAGATAGTAAATAAATATTTAGAATTTAATAATGTGTGTATTATTTCACAATTTATTAATGGGAAATAATTATAGTAATAATAGAAATTTAGATATTTAATTGTATTGTTTTATAATTAGAAATAATAAAATAAAGCCCAGCCTATAACTAAACCCTAAATTTTAATTATAAACTTAGGTTTAGCCGTCTAAACCTAGCAACGCTCGATAGTTTTCTTCTCCGCTACCTTCTCTTCTCAAATCTTCCTTCCGGACTTTCATCAATTTATTTTCTAGGAGGCTAGCAAACAGAGACTAGGTAATTCTAATCCCCATGAGTAGTTTTATGAAAACTTTGATAGGTAATTCTAATTCCCACGAGTCTAGGTTAGTTTTATATGAATCCTGATAGGTAATCCTAATCCCCATGAATCTTAAGTTAGTTTTATGTGAATTTTGATAAGTAATCCTAATTCCTAGAACAATAAGAAATAATATTGAATACATGCTGAAATACATCTTCCTTCTTTTTGCGATTTGTGTGAGTAGCCTTTTGTAAGATGGGTTAATATTAAATGTAATAGATGATTGAATTGAATATACATGGATTGCATCTTCTCGGCCTGCGTGCATGGATTATATACATCACACCTCCTGTGCGTTTTCTTTGCCTGTATTTTTTTTCTTCCAAATGTTCAAAATTTCTATTGCCTCGGTTGGCGTGCATGGAATATATATACTTACACACCTCCTGTGCATTTTTTTTTTCCTTTTGATTTGAAAACCAATACTCACATCGGTTTCATGCGTGAAGTGTATAATTATGTGTGTCATTTTTTTGTGGTTGCAATATATTATATTCTTGTGCAACAAATTGCAATATATGACACTCTAGTGCAATGCTACAATTAATATTACCTGAACATGTATCTCCACATCCTTTCCATTAATTGATTTTCTTTTGATGAGTAGAAGTTCATAGGATTTAAATGATGGTCATGAGAACTTCTCATGACAACCTTATGGGAACCCATGAGTAAAATGGATCTTATGGGAACCCATGAGTAAAATGGATAATGAAAAATTAAGGATTTAAATTATGGTCATGAGAACTTCTCATGACAACCTTATAGGAACCCATGAGCAAAATGGATAATGAAAAATTAAGGATTTAAATGATGGTCATGAGAACTTTTCATGACAACCTTATAGAAACCCATGAGTAAAATGGATAATCGATAGGAACAATATTAAAGGCGTTGCATTGTAATACAATTTTGGATTATGTGAATAACTTTTTTTTTACAATCAATTGTCGAATTCTTGAAGGATGAATTGAATACAATTGACAATTGTTTTATTTCTTCATCTCGGCCTGTGTGCTTTAATTGCATAGATATATGATTGAATCCAAATTTGTCCCTGTGCGTCTCTTTTTCTTTGTGATTGAAAACCAATTTTTCACCTCGACTTTCATGCGTCAGTTGAATACATGATCCTGTGCGTCATATTCTCTTTGAATTTTAATATAAATGCTTACGTTCCTTTTATTTATTTACTTATTTATTAATTGATTTTCTTTTTCTTTATATAATACCTCCTACACAGTAAAATAAGTCATGAACAGATTTTAGGTTAAAATATCCTTATATTTATATTTAATTAAAATAATATAAATATATATATATATAAGATAAGTAAATAATAGAGATAATTTAGGAGTTTATTATGTGTGTGTTTTAAAACAATTTAACAGTGGGAGGATAGCTTTGGGATGGTACCTCCCATAGTGATGAACACAACTTATGGGCTTTATGCCCTCGATATTTATTTGATGTGAAAATGATAGTATCCGTTCTTCCCAAAGTGGTGTCTGGTAGGTTTCCGGGACACTAGTAGCAACTTTGGGAAGAGGTGTGCACACTAGGAAGATATGTTTATGGCCAATTGATGATTGTGACTGGCAGGATTCCGGGTCACAGGGTAGACTGGCAGGTTTCCGGGTCTACCATGGTTCTCTTCCCACTAAACTAAATGGACTGGCAGGTTTCTGGGTCCAAATGAAATTAATAAAAAAATAATAATAATGAATGATATTTGATTCAGTGTGAATATATGTATGTATATGTATATATATGACGAATCTTGGATTTGTTATTTGATTAAATCACTTTGTCATTATATATTTGATTTTATTAATATATTTGAGCCATATAAATTGTGTTTTCATTAGAATTACCAGCTTTTGCTGATGTTTGTGTTCATGGGCTGCGACGATCCTTCGGGGGAGCAGATTTTCAGTGAAACAGGTCTCGAGTTGGGGCTGTTGGGGCTAGCAGTGAGAAGGGAGGAAGAACAATGAGAATGCTAGCTAGTTTTCCTTATTTTATTTTACGCTTTGGATAAGACATTTTTATTTAAGTTTTGATTTATATTAATGTAATAAGTAGCCTTGCGCTTGTCCCAATACAAGTGCGGCGGTAACACTTCCCTAAGTTGTTTATTTTGAAATTCAATAATTTTATTGGAATTTTATGTTATGAAAATTGTTAGAAATCGGGGGTGTTACAATACTACTAATTTAGTCTTAGCAAAACCTCCTATATTCTATTCTGCATTCAGCATTTCTTTTGTTTTTTGTTTTTGTTTTTTTGTTGAAACATGAATACGGGAAGATTTTATTCCACTTTCATAAGTACTTTCTTTTATCTTATTTATTAGCAACTTTCTCTTTTAAATTAGTCCTTGATATGAGTATTTCCTTTAATCCACAATAAAGGGCACTTAAATCATCTCATTAGAAATAAAAAATGACAGTTAAATCATCTAATATGTCTTAAAATATAATTTTTTTTCACTTTTACCGTTATTAAGAAATTTGTTTAATTGCATTAAGGATGTTATTTGAAAGAGAAAGGTGATGAGTGGACAAAGTTAGAAAATAGGTATTAATCACTTAGGTATATATATATATATATATATAAAACATTAATTGAATTGGATGTGACTTATATTCTGGAACACGCCTTCTAACTAGAAGTGCTCTATATTGTGGACCGAAGGAGTAACTTCTCCCCCCCCCCCCCCCCCCCGGGCAAAAAAATAAATAAATAAACTATTTTTTTCTTTTATACCCCCTATTAGATAGTTATTTTTATATCAATTAGCCACTAATCCTCTTTCATTCAATTATTTATTACTCATTCTCTCTAATATTTTATATTTATTCCCCATATTTTTTATTCATTCTCTCTCATATACTCTTTTCATAAATAATGATATATTTGAGGGCAAAATATTTTACATTTTTAACACATTTATTGTTTTTAACTATTTTAACCGCTAGTTCGTTTTGTACAATTAAGATAGTTACCGGATTGAATAATAATATCTTATCTTGATTGCTTTATATGTGTAGAAATCGATTTGAAAACGGTAACTGTTCCGAGGTGGAACACAGATGTATAAGCCCTTTAGGCCAATTGTGGTTCAATATAGGATCTGGTATGTGTCTATTCAACACTATCTATCCAGAAGATAGCGCTGACTAGAAGGATCACAGTCTACACAATGACGGGATGCCGTCTGAGGTGTGGGGTGTGTGCACTGTGTGAAAATACTAGTGGAGAAGAATATTGTGTACTGTTCACTGGGGAGAGTCCTGCTATTTATAAGAGAGTCATAATGGCCCAGTAATTGTGTTGGCACTTTGCCACGATCTCGCGTTGATCCGACGTCCGAGTTGGCACGATGGCACGATCCCACGTTCTTATCCCGACGTCCGGGTTAGCACGTTGCCATGATGTCACGTTCTATGCCCCCACTATTCGCATTGTGAGGGTCATTGACTAGCCGTTGGGTGATCAATCTCTCCTTGGGCCCTTTCGCTATAAGCCCATATTAGAAGTCCACAACAGTTGCCCCCAAAGTCGGCTGTATGGGGTTCCGAACTACCGAGTTTATTCTTCCGTTAATTTCATCAACTGATCGTTATCAACTTATCTATAGATCGATACCATTTCTGCAAACTGTCCGGTATTTCACTTGATCATTGGCCACTGAAACCAACTCGGTAACCTCATCTCCTCGAGATGCCATCCAAATGTACCGACTTGTGAGAGAGCGCAACTACTCTTCTGGCAAGGTGGCTCTTCACTTACCTGCGTCGCAGCGTATAACTACCGTTTTTACACCAAAAGTCCTGCGACCCCAGCGCCGCCTTCGGTAACCGTGCTCATTAATATCACACATCATATCCTCCCCGTCATAATTACTTTTTAGAGTTTTCCATTGGTTGCATCTTAACCGACGCGACGTCTAGGCTTTCTTAGGGTTTCCGTATTGATACACCATAATGGGCACGACGTTCGGATTTCCAAACGTTACAACCTCTCAGCCATTATAAACACCCCCAAAAGTTCTCTGTCACCACTTTCCTTCGTCTTCTACCTTTGTCCTTCGCGCAAAAACTTCAATTCTTCAGTTACCAGGACTCTCTCTCCTCTTCCTCAGTTTGCCAGAACTCTCTCTCCTCTTCTTCGTTTCTTCAAGGTATACTTTCAACCTATACTGCTTACTATCACTTCCTTTAATTTATTCTCCTATAATACGTTCGTTGTTCTTGATCATTCTTGCTTTTGCTTTTACATTTTCTGGGGTGTTAAATGACTGTGATGACTCTGAATTCCTCTCTGAACGTGACTCTGTTGACAACCTTCCTGAAGCATTACTTGTCTGAGTTATGATAATACACCAAACATGAGTTGAATTTGTGACATTTGATTAATTTGTATTGCTTTGCTGCTTCTGTACCATTTTTCCTGTCTTTCGTCTTTGCTGTTCCATGTTCTGGAAAATCTGGGTTTTATGCTTATAATGGCATATTGCATTTTGTATCGTTTTGCATCTTCTGGAGAAGCCAGATTTTGTATGCGTAACTTTATACCTTGATCTTATTTGTCACTTGTCCCACAAGATGGACCCAAATCCCGAGGTGCTAGTAGACATGTATGGTAGGCCCATCCCTAAAGAAGATTGGGAGATTCTCAAGAATGTCCGTGGTCGAACCAAATTGTGGCTTTGGTCCATTCTTCCCACTGAGGAAGAAAAGAAGGAAGATCTACTTCGCCCTTCTCGGGGAGGTGGGAGTAGATCTGCCAGCCGAGCTCGTATTCCTCCGACTTCGCGTCCAACCATTATGCCTCCACCTTCCCGAGGAAGCGGGAGTGGGATGACTAGCCAAGCTCCCATTCCTTCAACTTCACAGCCAACCAATGTCCCTTCATCATCTCGGCCTGATCGTCCGCTTCTTGGAACTCCCATCCTGACTTCCACGGTAGAGATTACTGCTCCATGTGAAGATTGCACTTACAAGGCTATTGAGCTCGTTAGCCTAGGTCACGATAGAGAGGCCGAGCAACTTTTAGACAACTGCTGCTGCAACAACGTATCGCGGGATACCCCGACCATTCCTTCACTAACTTGGCCTCCAGTAACATTTGACACTCGTCCTGAAATCCCTGCATTTTCAGGTATACTCCACGATTCTGATTTTGCCCCTTTGTTTTTATTATAGGTATTTTAATGTCTTCTCCGTCACGCCAAACAAATCAATCTGAAACCGGAGAGTCCGCCTCTTCTGGGTCTTCCCGAATGTCTTACATCAAAGAATACGCCGCAAGCGAGACTGTAACAAGTTTGAGAAACAAGATGTCAGCGCAGGCACTTTCGCGCACCATTCGCAGCGTAAACGGGTATGTTGTATGTCTACCGCAAGCCCATGAGCCATTAGCCTCCAATCGATTAAACGACAAAGACTACCACTCCTTTTACTTTTACAAAGACATTATCACCCGACTTGGAGTCTATTTTCCCTTTTCTGATTTTCAAGTGCGCCTCCTTTGCCATTTACACCTCGCCCCCTCTCAGCTTCATCCTAATGGCTGGGCTTTTTCCGTTGCCTTCGAAAGTTATTGTCAAAAGCATGAAATAGCATGTTCTGTTCCCGTCTTCTGCCGTTTTTTTCTCTCTTCTCAAAACCAACCTTACCACCAAAGGAGAAAAGCTGTGGTTCGGCTGGACATCACTGCGAGCATCCCCTGGAATATCCCGTGGTTCCTTCAAACCACTCACACCGGCCAAATTGAAGAGCGTTTCCCCTTATACTGGAGTGAAGAGCATCACAAATTTGACGCCAAAGATTATCTGCCTTCTGCCTCCCAGCTTTCCTACCCCGAGAATGAAGCTATCAAATTCCTTAATTCCCTGATCGCTAAGAAGGGTCTGTTGTTAGAATCTACAGAGTTCATTTCCGACTTTAAAAAACAATTTAACGCGGGTAGGTACACTTTAAGTGTATTTTGTTTAATTTCTCCTTTGACATGTTTTTAATGCCTGCTGTGTGCTTGACAGGTACCTCAATGGGAAAAAGACCCGAATATCTGGATGTGACTTGTCAGTCAGACCAGGCAACTGTTCCCGACCCTCATCCGAAGACCCCGGATGGGAAACAAGCGGTTCCCACTGAAGAACCTGCCCAACTAGCTGCCACCAAGAAGGCCAAGACTTTAAAGAAGAAGAAAACTACCGCACCGCCGATAGTTGAGACTACGCCAGCACCATCCTCCCCCGTCTTAGACCCCGGGTTTCAAGGATCCGACTCTCCGGCACCCGCTCCTGAGCCATCAATATAACTTCCAGCATCGTTCATTTGGGAGAACTGAGTTCCTTCCAAGCTCTGCAAAGCCCTCCGCCGTACTTCTCACTACTATGATGGAAAAAGAATTTCCAACCTGGAGGTGCAAGAGTTGAAAGAGATGGAGCATTTAAACCTGAAGAATGCCGGTCTTTGCCAACTCGCTACATACCTCAAGGAGAAGGTGGTATAAACGAAGAGGATTTGGATGCTGCTGAGGCCGAAAAGAAGAAGCTCGACGAGAAACTGGCCCAAGCTCTTGAAGACGTCACTGTGGCGAAAGCCGAGAAAGAGAGCTTATTTGAAGAGCTTCTTAGGACACGCGACAATCTTCACAGGGCCGAGTTCGAGGTTGCCCAGAGGCTGCAGATTCATGAGAGCGACATGGATGCCATTCATAAGCACAAGACCATGATTTTGGAATTGGAAGCGAAGCTTGAATCGTACAAGGAAGCCCTTGCTGCTTCTCGTGCTGATATTACCAAGCTCAAATCCGGGGTTAAGGACGCTTTTGAGAATGCTTTGGAGTAGGTCCAATTCCGAAATCCCGCCGTGGCTTTGAACTTGGATGGAGTGAATATGAATGCCTACGTGGAAGACGGGAAATTCATCCCTGCTCCTTCTACAAATCCGGTCATTCCAGATTCTGAGGTGGCCTTGGAGAATGAAGGAGACGGCCAGCTGCCTCCCCCCGACTTGTCATAGTAGTTATTTTGATATACCAGAGTTTTGTAGCTCGGTTTCTTTTAGTTGTAATTCACAATGTTTTGCTAACTTTGTGCCCGCGTTGGGCTGTAACCTTTTGAAATATCATTCCGCAAGTTTCCTTACTTTCTTTCAAAACGATAGTTTTAACGCCGACGTGATCAAGATCGGGCAAACATTTCGTTCTTAAATCGCCAGGTCTTTTAGACCCGACTATTATTAGCGCACGATATCGAATTCTATAATGGAAACTATGTTGCTTCTACATGATCCACGAAAATGAGTGTTTGCTGTAATCCGCGCATGTTTGTTATGGCCAGTGGTGATACGATAAACACAAGTTGTTTAAACCCGAGTTCCCGTTCGCTAATTATTTGGCGTTTGTCCTCATGTAATCTATCATGTCTTGTACTTAGACTCATGATGACTTACACGCTAGCGGTTACTCCGCTACATGAAATATAAGTTAATTTGTAACTCATACATGTTTTTGCATCTTCGCGAAATTCGGGCTTCATGACCCAATACTTTATTCAATTCATGACACTACATAAGATTCCCGTAGGAATATACTGACGACCGTATTTCCTGAAAAGAAAATTAACAAAAGAAATTGACAAAAACAAACGAAAACAAGAAATAAGCATTACGGACGACTTCAACTGTAATAAGCCTTGAGTTTGTCAGCATTCCATGTTCTTTTAATCTCTTCTCCTTTTAAAGATTCTAAAGTGTATCCCCCTTTTTCGAGTTCACTTCTGATACGATATGGACGTTCCCAGTTTGCCGCCAACTTTCCATCTCAGGCATTCTTGTTGCCAATGTCGGCCCTTCGTAGCACCAAGTCGCCTTTTTTGAACGACCCTGGGCTTACCTTCCTGTTATACCATGCGGCGATAAGTTGCTTTGTAGCCAAATCTCGCAAGTGAGCCGTAGTTCGGACTTCATCAATCAAATCCAATTCCACTGCTATAGCATTGTCATTTTTCTGCACTTCTTGTAATGCTTTCAATTTCCTCCACGAAGGTTCGCCAACTTCCACTGGAATCATTGCTTCGCATCCATATATTAATCTGAAAGGAGTTTCTCCCGTGGAGCTTTGTACCATGGTCCGATATCCCCAAAGTACCGAGTATAAATGTTCCACCCAGCTAGCCTTTGCTTCTTCCATTCTCTTCTTCAACCCGCTAACAATAACCTTATTGGCTGCTTCAGCTTGTCCATTGGATTGTGGGTGTTCCACAGAAGCAAAGTGATGCTTTATATGGAGATCCAACATCATTTGTTGAAATCCTTTATCCATAAACTGCGTTCCATTATCTGTGACTACCTCTGCCGAGATCCCAAATCGCGATATTATGTTCCTTTGAAGGAATTTCTGCACTCTCGCTGAAGTTATCGTTGCTAGAGGTTCAGCTTCAATCCATTTTGTAAAGTAGTCGACCGCGACGATTAACCACTTTAACTGTCCCGGTTCCGCTTTAAATGGTCCCAACAGGTCTATTCCCCATTTGTAAAACGGCCACGGAGCCATGATTTGCACCAAGTCGGCTGGTGGGACCTATATGATCTTCCCGTGTTTTTGACAGCTATCACACCTTTGAACATGGTCTTTAGCGTCTTGCACCATAGTAGGCCAATAATATCTTGCCCGTATTGCTTTTCGAGCCAACGCCTTTGCTCCCATGTGTTGCCCGTTTATACCTTCGTGAATTTCGGCCAAAACGTACTGGGCTTGATCTTTGTTGAGGCATTTCGCCATGGGAGAATGTGTGCCTTTGCGGTACAACTGGTTATCCACCATCACATAAGCAGCTGCAGTTCTTATCAAATTCTTGGATTCGACAGCGTCATTCTGGGTGATTCCCCGTTCTAAGTAATCAGCAATTGGTTTTCTCCAATCATTTGAATCCGATATGAGCATCACACAACTCGGTTCAGGTATGTTCTGCTGCACAACGGTTCGAAGATTTCTTGGGCATTTCGTACTTGCTAACTTGTAAAGAATGTCGACTCTTGTGTTTTCTGCCCGAGGGATGTGTGAATATGGTGCTGGTACCTCCCAAAGTGATGAACACAACCTTCAAGCTTTATGCCTTCGATATGTTACCCGATGAGAAACGATGATATCCGTTCTTCCCAAAGTGGTGTTTGGCAAGGTTTCCCGGGACACTAGTAGCAACTTTGGGAAGAAATGTGCACACTAGGAAGAAATACTTGATGGCCAAATTGATTAATTGTGACTGGTAGGGTTTCACAGGTCACAGGGTAGACTAGCAGGGTTTCCCAAGTCTACCATGGTTCTCTTCCCACTAAATAGATTAGTAGGGTTTCCTGGGTCTAAATAAATTTAAAAAGATAATAATTAATGTTTGATGCAATTACCACATGATTATATATATTTGCTTTGATCAATATATTTGTGCAATTTAATTGTGTTTTGTTAGGATTACTAGCAATTGTTGATGTTTGTGTTCATGGGCTGTGATGGTCCTTTGGGGGAGCAGAATTTCATTGAAACAAGTGCCAAGGGTTGAGGTTAGCAGTGAGAAGTGAGGAAGCACATTCAGCTAATTCTGTTTTATTTTATTTTATTTTGTTCTAAATAAAACACATTTTTGCTTAAGTTTGGATTTATGTTATTGTAATAAATTAGCCTTGCATTTGTCTCAGCACAAGTGCAGCGGTAACACTTGCCAAAATTGTTTATTTCGAATTTCAGTAATTATTTATAAAAATTATTGAATTTTTATACTATGATAATTGTTAGAAATTGGGGGTGTTACACTCCCAACAAAAACCCATTTCCGTTTGGCACATTCATATTTTGTTTCAATCTACCTACTTTTGCAACGGATTTGTTTTTCCGTTGCAAATTGCGACAGAATTTGTTTTCCATTGCAAACTTTTGTAACAGATTTGTTTTTTTAATTACAAATTGCGATAGTATTTGTTTTCCATTGCAAACTTTTGCAACAGATTTTTTTTTCCGGTTGCAAATTGCGACGGAATTTTTTTCCGTTGCAAAATTCTGCAACATATTTATTTTTCCATTGCAAATTGTGACAGAATTTATTTATCGTTGCAAATTGCGATGGATTTCAGCTTCCTTCACAAATTCCATTGTAAATTACGATGGATTTTTTTCCCTCACAAATTTTGTCGCTATTTTAGTATTTCTAGTAGTGTCTATTATGTAAATATTTTAGTAAATAATATTGTCCAGTCTTCTTCATATTGTCTCCATATGATCAAGTTTGCACAGCTTAACATGGTATCAGAGCAGTGGACTGAGTCTGGTTTTTCAAGATTTCCACAATACTTTCATCTTTTTTCTCTTTGTCAAGATTCCTCATAAGCCATTGAAGGTTTCAACAACAATGTGACTACCACTGCACCCACTTTTACACAAGTGCAATATCAATTGCTCTTGGAATTATTAAGAAGGATATAGAACCTATTGTACATGCACTCACCGGTACAAGTTTGTCTATTCCTAGCTCCTATTCTAATATTTTTGCACATTGGCTTTTAGATTCAGGGGCTATTACTCACATGGTATGAACTTTAAATTTACCAAGTAATTCTTGTAGATATGATGGTCCCATTAAATCTATTAGGATTCCAAATGATCAGAGTATTCCACTAACACATGTTGGCAATATTAGATTGACTAAGGACAAAACCATTACTAATGTTCTATATGCCCCCATGTTGCAATTTAACTTGTTTTCTGTGGCTAGATTGACAAAAGAGCATTGTTTTCTGGCATCCTTCTTTTCTTATTTTTGCTTACTATAGGACCTTCAAATGAGAGGACACTAACGACAGTTAAACTTACTAGAGGGCTATACATTTTTAAGATTTTTCCTTAATGTAACATTGTTTGTGTTGTTAAGGATCACTCTAATGAGTCATTGGCCACCACTGCATCTTTGTGGCATAGGAGATTATGACACACACCTATTTCTCTTATGAGACATATAAGTGATATGTACCAACTGATAGCATAGTTATGAATAAATCCTGTGATGTTTGTGTTCAAGCTAAACAAACAAAATTGCCTTTTAATTCTAGTTGCATTAAAACTCATGGTCTTTTTGAATTAATACATGCTGATGTTTGGGGGCCTTATAAAACTCCTACACATCATGGTTTTTAGCATTTTCTTACTTTGGTTGATGATTATTTCAGAGAAACTTGGATTTTTCTTATGTGGTCTAAATCTGAAACTGTTATGCATCTTAAACATTTTATTGCCTACATTTCTACTCAATTTTCAGTTGTTGTTAGGAGAATTAGAGTGACACTGGGGCTGAGTTTGTGAACAATAACTCTAAGGAATTTTTCCTTCAAAGAGGCATAGTTCATGAGACTTGCCCCGACACTTCAAAGCAAAGCAGGGTTGTAAAATAGCCCAGGTTTTTCTCTTTTAAGATGCAATGACTACTTGCATATATATATATATATATATAGCTATAAGTCTCCCTTCTTTCTTCAGGCGAAACATGTGTATATATATAGCCAGACGGTAGACTTATACCCATAACAGCCACACAAAGCTTTATTTTAGATGGTTTAATACTTATAAACTTGTGCTGAATGATGGAAACCCGAGGGATGAGAGATACGATGCCTTACCTCAGGTTGCTAATTTACACGTGATAATCTTCACTGCAACTGAACCCCCTATTTTCCAACACGCTATGCAAAGGGAAAGAATAGCTGAAGCTCTCTTTCACTCTCTCATTGCAACTCACTCTCGGTTTCCCTTCCTCGGTGTTGGTTGCAAGAATGCAAATGAAGGAGCAATATATAAGGACTGAAGAGTCCGAATGGACAGAGGGAGCGTTATAACACCCATTGTTTTCAGTTTAGAATAGAGTGGCATCTTCACATATCATGCAAATATGTAATATTTAACAAAAATTTAAACCACTAGGCTGGGTTTGGTTCTTGCAAAGAAAGCCCCTTTTTAAAGAAAAATTTCAAAATAATAATATAGTTCGAATGGGCTTTTCTGAAACATTTGAAAACATTTTATCAGTTGTTCAAACTTATCATTAAAATTGCATCATACTTAAAACCTTATCAAATTTCATAAGAGTATTTCCTTATTTCTCCACAATTTGGGCTTGTTATATACATGCCCGTCCTTATAGTAATCATTACCAGCACACACACACACACACACTCACACACACACTCACACACACATTTTTCTACTCCTACGTAATCTGAGTTTGAAGTTTTCCTTTTTTTTTTCATAGTAGTACCTTTATTTATTTATTTGATTTTTATTAATGACTCAACTGGTTTCGTTAAAACTCATATGTATCTAATTTAAGTTATACATCCCAGTAGCCATACACGGCTATCTCAAAATATTAATTAAGTCATAAGGAAATATAAATAACTATATACAGAGGGTGTATCACAAAAGATTCTTCTGCTCTATCAACACCAGTGATTACTATCCCCTTGCTCCTGGAACCTTACTCTTGAAACCTTGCTTACTAGATTGTCCCCGACCTAAATTATTGGAAGATTCTGAAATTCAAATGAATGAATCCCAGAGTAACAGGTTAATATCAAATTCCAAACATATGCAATATATGTAAATCAACCAAACAGAATAGTCCACACAACATATAAAGCATTCAAATTCAAATTCAAGTATTACATTCTATATGTAGCTTGTAATACAAGTATTCATTCAAAGATTTTCAAATACCTTAGCACAAAGAAATTCATTTAAGGTAATTCAATACCAAAAAATACTGAATGCACTAGGCCCTACTTAGCCATCAGGAAGCTAGCCCCATGGTCGGCCTTTCCACTGAATCAAGCCACGAGTGGTGCTGGCCTCATAAGACGGGACATAACAAATTATGGCATACACAAACATATATAGCTATGCAAAGAATGTGAGATTAGAGTTACTACCTGTTGGTCTTACCGACACTGCACCTTCCACAAGGTTCCTTTTGCTTAGCTTAGACTTTACGCTTGAGTAAGTATCTTTTCCTATAATTATCATTGATATGGAGAATAGGTCATTAATTAGTCTAATCTTAATAACATAATTAAGATTTAGCTCCCTTAGACCAACCCCTAAATACTCATCCTTTAGTATCCTTATGATTAAGGATAGATATTAATTGAGAGTTATTTAATTAGATACTATTCACTATAGGATAATTATCATCTCAGCCATTTAACCTTTCATTTTATCCCAAGAAACCTTTACTTCAAAGGTTAAACACAATTAACAACTTATGTGACTATTCTAAGATTTATCAAAATTCAGCCTTTAACTTATCTGAGAATTTGATAAATTCATAATTTAACTGATACAACTCCAAATGGAGTGATTCCAATTCCTATTTAAACCTTGATAAGTATATTTTCATAGACTAAAGTCACTAAGTTGGTTTATGGCTGAGAAAAGTTCCCAAATTTTAAAAACATAAATAATGTCCAGAAATTTTCAGATTTCTTGACCAATCTTTGAAAAATCATAGCTCCTTCAATACTTATCGGAATTCGACAAATTACCTATCAAATTAAACTTATATGAGTCTACTATTGATCTGGAAAATTTCAAATTTGTTTGATTTTCTTTACTAGGCCCGAAATGCCACGTCATTTTACTGTTCTAGAATCACACCGAAAATTTCCAGATGTTTAGGTCAACTTCTAAAAATCATAACTGGAGTTCTAGACCTCCGTTTTAGGTGATTCAAAGTTCATTTTAAATCTTAAGGAGTGTACTATCTCCAGCAAGAATTTCAGAACAAAGCTCAACCTCTAACCCCTGCAACAAATGTGAAAATCAACCCCTATTTACGGATTAAAATCCAATGGTAGGAAAAACAACTTGCATGCTCATTTTGAGACTCATAGCTATCTGAAATCAGTCCCTAGGTGTTTTAACAGACATACAAGACCCAAAAACTTTTTTACAGATTCAGTTAAACGCATATAATCTCTCAGATTCGACATGCAAGAAGTCAAACACTGATATGAGCTCAATTTCTCTCTAAACCCTAAGCTTCTTCAAAAACCTAGATGAAAATTTGTTAAGAGAACCCACCCAGTCTCAGAAATGTCCTTGCATGCAACAATCGAAGGTCTCTTCCTTCTTTTCCAGATTGATCTTGCTATCCCTTTCCCTCGCGTCTCGTCTCAGCTCAAATTCTCAATTTTCTCTCGGTTTCCCTCTAAACTGACGGTAAGAATGGTATGGAGTGGAGAGGTGAATGGCTGGAATAAATATTCAGAGGGAGGAGGGTGTGGGTGTCGTGGAGGCGTCCAGTGAAGAAAAGGGAAGTGGAAGGAGGGAGGGAGTTTGTCGTGGAGGGAGAGGGAAGTTATGGAACGAAAGGAGTCGTATGTGTGTGTTTAAGCCGGATTGGAGAATAAAAAGCTGAAGGTGGAGTGTGCGTACGTGGCAGAAGATTTTTTTTTAAAAAAATTATAAATGATGATTACAAGCTACAAATCAAACAAATTACATTAAATGGAAAATTAATCCCAAGCCTTCTTGATCCACCCAAGACCATAAGAAAGGTGGACAAGTATCTAAAAGATCAGATTTGTAATTCCAATCTTAGCTAGAGCATCAGCAATTCTGTTAGCACCCCTGGGAATACACTGGAGAACCACCTGTCATTCAAGGCATAACATATTTTTGATTCTAGAAAGCAGGAGGCACTCGTTAGCTGATTCCACATTGGCAATAGCAGATATGATTTCCTCTGCATCTGATTCCAATATAATATTCTTCATACCCAGGTTCCAGGCTATTTCAAGACCAATCAAAATGGCCTAAAATTTAGCTAGGTTTGCATGGCACACTCCAATCTCCCTTGTAAATCCCATCAGCCAATTACCACCACCATCCCTAAATACTCCCCCACAGCTAGCTTTTAGAGAGTGTCGTACAATCACCCCATCAACATTGAGTTTAATCCATCCCAATTGAGGCTTCCTCCAACCAAAAGCATCCGAGAACTCCCCCTATGAATCTGTTCTATCAATAATAAAATCATCCGAAAACCGTCGCCAAGACTGGGATAAAGCAAGCGCTGGGTTGCAAGGCTTAGCAAAATTAATTTCAAACTGCCACTTATTACGCCAATCCCAGAGCAGCCATAAAGCAGAACCAAAAATCATACTCCAACACATAGACTAACTCTAGCCTAAATTTCTTTTCAGATTCATGCCTAACCATTCACTAAGATTAGCGTTAAAGAAGGAATGAGCAAATCTAGGGTGAATAATATTATTCCACAATCTCCTAGCATATGAGCAATCTCTAAAGATATGAAGAGTATCTTCAGCAGTTACCTGACAGAAATCACATACAGGTGACTCCATGGACCATAGAGACCGCCATAGCTTAGTAGGAAGCTTATCTAAAGCCACTTTTCACATAAGCACCCGAACCCTTTCTACGCCCCTCCAATTCTAGATTAGTTTAAACAAGTTGTCTTGTTGAGTTTGGGGACTGTTTTCCAGCAACCCGTACGCACTCTTCACCGAATAGATACCATCAGAGGACGCTCCCCACGCCAAAAAATCATTGCCAGCATCCGGCTTAGGAGGAGGATGAGCCATAATCCTACCAACACCTTCTGGATTCACAATATTGGTTAAAGAATTGAGGTCCCAACTACATCCCCGCAACCAATCAGCAACACATGAACTATCTTCAAACTCAGAGATCTGTCTTGAACAGAAATCTTTCAAGCGTATTCCCTTACCAAGCCAGGGATCATTAAAAAAATTCACTGTTTTTTCATCTCTGATCTGCCATCTGCTACCCAGGTCTATTAGAGCACTATTGGAACAAATAAATTTCCACAATTTGGAATCACCTGGATGATAAGAAAAGAGTGATTCCCCCTCCCTCAGCATGTACTTTTGTTGAAGGATACCTGCCCAAAGCTTATCAGCCCCTAAGGTTAATTTCCAGGTTAGCTTGGCACCACAGGCTTTGTTAACCGAAGCTAGCCTTTTAAAACCAAGGCCACCGCAGCCTCTAGGTTTCAACAGTTGATCCCATCCTATCATGTGTGTCTTCCTCGTATCCCCGTCATGCCCCCATATAAAATTTCTCTGAAGCCTTTCGACTTCCAAGCAGATACTCATTGGAAGCTTAGCCACCATCATAGGGTATAAAGGAATTGTACCAATGACTGATTTGGGCAAAGTAATCCTCCCCTCCATGGATAGACAATTCACTTTCCATGCAGGCAGCTTAGAGCACACTCTGTCCACCAGATACTGGAAAGTAGCTCTCGGACTCCTATTCCTAGAAAGAGGAAATCCCAAGTAGCGACCAATTTCACATGAGATCTCCATTTCGGTTTTTTCTTTGATATTTAACGTGGTTTGTAGAGGAACTCTAGGGGAGAAGAATATTGAAGATTTAGACCTATTAATTTTCCCCCCAGAAGCCTCTAAAAAAGTATTCAGGCAATCAAGCATGCACTCCACTTGACGAATAGTAGCAACACCAAAAAGAAGCAGGTCATCAGCGAACATGAGATGCGAAATATGAGGCCCTTCCTTAGAGGTATACACTGGTTTCCAACAACTACTCAAAACCTTGTCACAAATCAGGTGTGATAATCTGTCCATACACAGCACAAAGAGAAGTGGCGATATGGGGTTACCTTGTCTAAGGCCTCTTTTGGGGAAAAAATACTCAGTCTGGCTGCCATTCCATAGAACATTATACGAAGCAAAAGAAATGCATTCTATTGTGAGATTAATAAAAGTTTCATCAAAGCCAACATCTATAAGAACCTGTTTAACAAATCTCCAGCTGATTCTATCATATGCTTTCTCAAGGTCTATCTTCATTGCGATGAGCCCCTTCTTGCTTCTATTTCGATTAATCACATGAAGGATTTCCTGACCGATTACAATATTATCCTGTATTTGACGTCCTTTTATAAAGCTCGCTTGGTAAGGCGAGATTAGATTGTCCATAACCTTTCCCAATCTGGAAGCTAATACTTTAGTTATGCACTTATAATGAACAGTGCACAAGGAAATAGGCCTGAAGTCGTTAACTCTCTGGATATTGTCTTTCTTCGGAATCAGAGCTATTAAGGTTCTGTTAGCCTCTGCCAAGGATGCAGTACCACTGAAGGCTTGCTTCACAAAGGAGCAGACAGCAGGCCCTAACTTATTCCAATTGGATTTTAAAAAAAAAAACCGGAGGGAAACCATCAGCACCTGCAGACTTATAGCTACCCATAGAAAACACTGATCTCTTAATCTCTTCATCATCAAGTGGTTTGGACAGCGAAGAAACCACCAAAGATTCAATTTGAGGAAACAAAATCCTCGTAACCAGCTGGGGTGAGTCCACAGAAGAAACAGAGCAAAACAATTCTTTGAAATTGTAACACCCCCAATTTCTAACAGTTATAATAAAAAAAATTTAAATGATTTTCATAAATAAATTAATGAAATTCGAAATAAACAACTTTGGGGAGTGTTACCGCCGCACTTATACTAGGACAAGTACAAGGCTACCTTATTACAATAATGTAAATTCAAACTTAAACAAAATATGTTTTACTCAGAACAAAATAAAATAAAATAAAATTAGTTGAAGGTGCTTCCTCACTTCTCACTGCTAGCCCCAACTCTTGGCATCTGTTTCACTGAAATTCTGCTCCCCCGAAGGATCATCGCAGCCTATGAACACAAAAATCAGCAATTGCTGGTAATTCTAATAAAACACAATTTAAATGGCACAACTATATTAATTAAAGCAAATACACACACACACACATACACACATAAATCATAAGGTAATTACTACAAATATTATTCGTGATCTTTTAAATTTATTTAGACCTGGGAAACTCTGCCAGTCTATTTAGTGGGAAGAGAACCATGGTAAACCCGAGAAACCCTGCCAGTTTACCCTGTGACTCAGGAAACCCTGCCAGTCACAAATCATCAAATTGGCCATAAACATATCTTCCTAGTGTGCACACCTCTTCCCAAAGTTGCTACTAGTATCTCGGGAAACCCTGCCAGACACCACTTTGGGAAGAACGAATACTATCTTTTCACATCGGTGGCATAAAGCCCAAAAGTTGTGTTCATCACTTGGGAGGTAACATCCCAAAGCTATCCTCCCACTATTAAATTATTTTAAAATACACTCATAATAAAATTCCTAAATTATTTCTATTATTTAATTATCTTTTATATGCTTTTCTATTATTTAATTAAATATTGGATACAAGGATATTTTGATATAAAATCTAATCATGTCGTATTTCTTTATGCAACGAATATTATATAAAGAAGGAAAGAATATTAAATAATATAGCATCAGACACAACTAGCATAAACATTAAAATTAATGTTCTTATTTTATTGATAAATAATGAATAATATATAAACATTGCATTGTGATAACACGATTCTTTTAACATAGTTAGCATAGAAAGGGTAAATATATAAAATATAAAATAAACAGATATATATTCTATATAATAAATAGTATATATAATAAGATTTTCTAATATAAATAATATAAATAAAAATATATAATATGAAATTATTATAATTACTATAAATAGAAATAGATTATATTATATAATCTAATTAATAATAATGTAATTATTATATTCGTATTACAATTTATTATGATACAATATATTTAACATTTCAATTACATTTTATATTTCTATTTATTCTAGCTAAAATCTAGGATCATAGCTAATATCTAGGACCACTAAAAAAAATAGCTAACCACATGCTTATAATAATATAAAAATATCAGCACTTTAAAAATTAAATAACTTAATCCCTCTTATTGTGGAGATCAGCAACGTGCAAAAATATGCAACGTTAACCATGTAGAGAAAGAAAGCTGAGATTATTAACTTCAACATATTTAAAGAGTACATGTATTTAATATATATTTATATGTTTATATCTATATCTATATTTATTTTAATGAAAGACACATGTATTTCAAACACCAAAATAATAATAATAATAATAATAAAAATAAACGACACCCCAGAGCACAAACAAAACGCACAGATACATATGAAAGTCCAATTTGGGTTTTAATCACCAAAAGAAGGCGTACAAGTTTTATGGAAATATAGATGATTCATGCATGAAGGCCTAGGCATCTGAAGCAAAGGAAAATATACATGTATATTTAATTTATGCGAAAGGATATATATATATATATATATATTATATCTAATTCAACACGAAAGCCGAGGCGATCAAGAAGAAGGTATGCACCAAGAAATTGATCAATTGCTTGCAACAATTACTCATAGATACCGAAAAATGAAAGGCATATAAGTCTACAACGCAACAATACCTTTAAGGGTTATCATGAAAATCAAATTGTTTAAAGGATTAGGATTACATATAATATATTTTATATATAACAACTCTATCAAAATTTATATAAAACTAACCTAAGACTCATGGGGATTAGGATTACCTGGTCTCCGTCTTTGCTAGACTCCTAGAAAATAATTTGATGAGAGTCCAGAAGGAAGATTTGAGAAGAAAAGATAGTGGATAAGAAAACTATCGAGCGTTGCTAGGTTTAGACGGCTAAACCTAAGTTTATAATTAAAATTTAGGGTTTAGCTATGGGTTAGGCTTTTTTTTTAAAAAAAAACTATCGCTAATTAATAAATTATTAAACAATACAATTAAATTCTAAAATTTTGTTATTACTATAATTATTGCCAATTAATAAATTATAAAATAATACAAACATCATTAAATTCTAAATCTTTATTTACTACATTATTGTTATTATGATTATTAAATTTTATTTTTACTATATTATTATTGTTGTTATCATCATCATTATTAATAATAATCTGGGGTATTACAGAAATGGTCCAAGACAAGTGTTTTCAAGGCTTCCTCATTATCAACCCAACCACCACTAGCATCTTTCAGAGCCACAATATGATTTCTTCTCCTTCTCATTTTACATTTCAAATGATAGTAATGGGTGTTACGATCACCCTTAGAGATTCAAGTCGCTCTAGATTTCTGGAACCACTTGACTTCTTCAACCTTCAGCAAATTATCAAGCTCTCTCTGCAGCTCCAATTCTAGTTCACACAAGAACTGAGAGTGAGGGTATGCTGCCGACCGTTGTATACCAGCCAATCTCGCGAGAATTTCCATCTTTTTCTTTTCCACCAATCCAAAAATGTTCCTGTTCCATTCAGTAAGATGAGATTGAAAATTCTTCAGCGAAACATCCAGACTAACATCATATCTCCACGTGTTCTCCAAAAAAGAATTATAATTCTCATGCGACAGCCACATGGCTTCAAATCTGAAGGGTCGAAGCGAGCTATGAATCGCAATTCCAGCAGAACAGTTAAGACATACTAGATTATGATCCGAAAATACAGTCCTGGGCAGTACCTGTAGAAAGCTATCAGTAAATAATATTAGAAAAGACTCATTCACCACTGCACGGTCAAGCCTTTCGAATAATCTCCTACGACCTGGTAAACATGGTCCTCTCCAGGTAAATTTAGGATCGATTGAGCCCAGGTCCGACAGCTTACAGTCCTGAAGACGGTCATAGAAACATCTAGCTCTCCATTCTTGGAACCTAGCACCCCCAGTTCTCTCAGACACTGACAATATATTGTTAAAATCCCCTAGGACTACCCACGGGTCAGTTAAAGAGAGGGAAAAAACTTTCAGGGCATTCCACAAATTCTGCTTCAAATTGTCATAAGGGAGAGCGTAAATTGCCATGATGCACAAAGGAGGAGCACCAACAAAAGTACCTTTGAGATGAATAAATTGGCGATCTTTGGAAATCACCGATAATCCCATCAAACTCGAGTTCCAGAGGGCAACAATTCCCCCTGACCGGCCAGCGCTAGGTACCACAGTAAAACCATCAAACCCCAAAGGAAGTAGACCCTTAAATTTGTTCTCATCGTCACTCCTCGTGTCGGCTAGGATCAGCAGAGCAGGATTCGACTTTCGGCATAAAATTCTCAAATATCTAAGGCCCCGTTTGTTATAAGGAAGATTTAAGAAAGGAAAGGAATTTAGTGGAGGGAAAGGAATGGAAAGGAAGATTGAGAGGGAACTTTAAAAGGATGTTCTGTTTGGTAGACATGAAAATTAAGATGGAAGATGATAATTTTTAAAAAATTAAAATTAAATATAACATTTAAAATGTCCAAAATACCCTTTACATTAGAAAAAAAAACTCCCTCCTTCTTCTTCATCTCTTCGCTCGACACAGCCAACGCAGGAAAAAAAAAGCTTCCATCGCGGTTTCAACCGGTGGTGGTGGAGATCGTGGGTTCCAACGTTTTCCCTCTCTCGCTCTGCTCCTTCTTGATCTGTTGAACTCTCGACGACAGAACAGAAAAAAAAAAAGCTTCAGATCTAGGGTTTTGACCGATGGTGGTGGTTTGGTGGAGTAGATCGGCGACGGTGAAGGAGCTAGGGAGTCTTCGCCGGAGACGAAGAGAGCCGAAGGTGAGAGGAAGAAGGTGAAGCCAGCGATGGTGACGGTGAGAAAAGAGGAAGAAGAAATGGACCTAATGGGAATTTGCTCACAATGTTCTGGGAAGATTTCATCTTCCATCCAAAAATGGAGGGAAACCATCTTCCTATGGATGAAGGAAAATACTGAGCCGCAGGAAGATTGAATCCGGGAAGATGGAGCAACCAAACATGTTTTTCCGGTGGGAAGTGTCCCATCTTCCCTTTCCAGCGCTAGTTTTCCGCAAAACAAACAGGTTCTAAAAAGTTTTGTATTACAAGCCCCACGACAGTTCCAATAGGCAATTTTAGCCATAATGGGCTTAGAAATAAAAGAAAAAACTTACCAAGGAAAACCCAAGTGTGACAGGCCCAAACTCAGCTTCAACAGATTATTAAGCACAAATATTCGGCCCAACGTCCGCCAACTGAGAGTCCTCCACCACTTCACAGTCCATCTCGGCACTACTTGAGCTGGCCCAAAATTTCCCCTCAATACCTCCATATCTCCCTTCTTCGCCGGGGTCCACAGGCACCGATGAAAATACTACTTCCTCTCCATCATGAGTCCGATCAGGTGGGCCCCCTATACTATCATTTGTCAACCTCGGATTTCCTTCAACAGTAGAGTCCCCCATACTGTGCTTTATCAGCTTCGAATCTTCCCCATTTTGTACACCTGTTGTCTACTCATAGGTAATTCTCAAGTATTCCTTCGGTTTGTTCGCTTTTTGGCTCATTTCTCTAGAGTGTTTTTCCCTTTTTTGATCCTGCCTAAAGGTCAACTCATCATTAAATGCCTTGGACACCCCTTCTTTTTAGAACCGGATATGGTTTAGCTAATCTGGATTGTCTAGATCAGATTTAGACGGTCCAGATCTGATATTTTTTATTTTTTATTTTTTTAAAATAAATTTTTTTTTGGGTAGAAAATCTAAAATAAGGATAATCTTTTAATTAACACTTTTTAAAAAAATTATTTTTTCATTTAGAAAATAATTTTTTAAAAATATCAGATCTGGACCGTCCAGATTTAATCTGGACAATCCAGATCAGCTAGGCGGATGATACCACCGTATCCGGTTCCTTTTTTTTACTAGATTTTTTTTGCTCTCCATCTTTCTTTAGTCTGATTCCCCGTACATCACTGCCACTCTTCGTCCCTATCACTACAGCGGCCATATCATGCACCATACCGCCGCCATTTTCCTGCATCCCTGCCACCGCCACCTTGTTCCCAACATTGTCGCCACCGTCACCTAGACCGCCGGAGCCCTCAGCCAACACCCCAAAACGAGATTCACTATTGTCATTCAAAGTTCCTTCCTTCAATTTCTCTTTCATCACCACCTTCTTACAAATAGGTTTTTGTACAACACGCCATACCTCAAGGTTCGCCATTGAACTCTGTCCACAATCCATAGCACCAGAAGCACTTGAGTGTCCCTCTCCTTCAACCTTATTCTCAGGACTCTTACCAGCGCCCCCTGCTTTGCATTCCTCCAACGTATGTCCATAAATCCCGCAATTAGTGCACAAAGAGTGCAGACCTTTGTATTCGACATAGTAATCTTTCTTGGCCATCTAAGGTGAAACCCGACATGAGCTTCTTGCTGAGATCAACCAAAACACAGATCCTAGCATAGCGACCTCTGAGCTGGCATGAAGTGTTCATGTCTATTTTGATCGTTTCACCTATTCTATCTCCAATCCACTTTAGAGCCTCCTTATCATAGTATTCTAGGAAGACCTTCGGCATCCTCACCCAGACTGCAACCTTTTCTATCTTAGCTCTCCATGGATGAAACCTAGGCTCCCAAACTGTCAGGTAGTGGTCAAAGAGCATCCATGGTCCTCCCGTAAGTGCATTATCGTAATCCTCTCTATTGGTTAGCTTGACAACGAAGTATCCATTTCCAATATTATCAAGCTTATGACACCTCTTTTTGCCCACAGAGATTGAAGGATGGACAAGAGAGCCTTATAACCAATGCTTCTTCCCAGCAGTTTCACAATGAGAGCCCTGTTCCATGCTTTATACAGCCTCTTTTTCATCTTTTCAGAGAAAGAGAAAGATGGGAAGTTTCGGTTAGGGTCTTCAACAATTTTGCACAGGGGTTCACACTCTTCCTTCTCAGAATCCTCAGATAAAGGATCGTCCGATGCGTCAGTGGAGCAGCCCACCCTTTCCTCCTTATTTGCAGAACTATTGATCCCTTGAAGTTTATCAGCAAAGGATATACCCGAACTAGTCCATTTGGTCTTCCTAGAATCACCTAGCGCCGGCCACTCTTCGTCTATACTCATATCTGCGTTATTCTTTATTTTTTTGGAACTCCGGTTGAGCAAATCGTCTTCCTCCGACGATGACGGAACGTGAGCTACAGCCTTCTTCGAGAGCACGAGAGCCATTCTTTTTTCTTTCTAGCTTGAACGAGTTACGTGGTCAGATTGAGCAATGAAGAATTAGCTATCATGCATTTAAAAAATCAGCAGATGGTGTGTGCGTATTACATGGATCCGGGTGTGTGTGTTTATATAAAGAGTGTGTTGTGTATATCGGCTATTTCAAGAATAGTGGGCTTGGGCTGGGCTATGTTTGTTTTGTTTCTCGTTTTTCCTCTTGCGTGTATCTGGTGGCGGAGAGGGAGCATTGGGCTGAATAAAGAACAATGAATGAGTGTGTTATGGATATTGGGCCAAATGAATTAATGAATGGAGTGCTTTACTTATATGGTGCAACACAAAAATACTACTAATTCTTATTTGGTTGAGACATTTGGGTTCATCTGGCGAAGAGGTTGGACTTTCTCACCCAAAAGGGAGAGGTTTGATCCTAGAGTTGGTCAAGGCGGTAGGGGAGGCATCCTAAGGGTCTATGAAGCAATGGAAACGTTGGGTGGACATGGAGGCATGTGTACTCTTCGGTTCAGTATGCCTTGTGGATTGGTCTCCACGCACCCTGCCCTTAGACTGTGGGAGAGCCTAACCACTTCCTAAAATTTATATATCCAAAAAACAAAAAAATTGGGCCATAATCTATCCCTTGTAATTAATCTTTGGATTTATTCTTTTCTTTGATAATTTCTTTAGGCCCTAAAATATTGTTTTTAATTCACAAAAAAATATGCCTTTAATTCCTAAAATAAATTCTAAACTTCATTAATGCTAAATTTTTCTATAATTAATCCTGAATCATATTCAATTCTCAAATTCTAAATTTTGGGATGTCACAAGGGTATGGTGCTACCGTTGGGCTCAAGTACTGTTGCGTGACAAGTCTATCAACCAAAGGGAGATACACTGAGGTTTCTGTCTTCTCTCTCTCTTTCACTGTGCTTGTGTGCCTGATATGGGAATGATTTCTTGCTGATCTTTTGGTCTGGTTTACGTGTTTTCGGCTGCTAATTTCCTACTGATGCGTTTTGGGTGGGCTGATGGTAATAGGGTAATGGGTTGGTGTATTATGGTGTGGGTTTATTGGGTGTAATATGGGCTTTGTCTCACTTGGGTTTTATTCTAAAATTTATTTCTTGCAAATATTTTTTCTTGGTTTTATTATATATATTTTTAAAGAAAAATATTACGAGGAAAAATAATACCCTAATTTTCCAAATAATTAATTTGATCATCTTGACAAATTCCATCATTTAATTTTCCTATATTATTTCTAAAATTTTTAGGCGTAATTTATTCCTTATATGAATAATCCTTTTCCCAAAATAAATTGAGGGAAAAATAAACATAAATTTTCAATAATTATTCTCATAATTATTTTAAACCAAAATTTCATAATTAATTTCCATATATTATTTAAATTTTAAATCCCAAAATTTGGGATGTTACAATGAACCCTCCACCTAACTCTTACATTTAGGATTAAAATAAACTCAAGTACCAAATTAGATATTAATATTCAATATGAGATTTTCACAAACATAATTAACACATCCTTACCCAAAAAACATATATTAACACATGCGCGTCCACAATGAAACTAATTATGCAAAAAAATAGGCAAAAATACACATTACAAAATTCTTTTTTTTTTGTTACCTTAATTTTACAAAGTATTTTTTAATCCTACAATCCTAATACATTGTCAGATATAGCAAAAAACCAACTTATAATGAAAATGGACAAATTAGGAAAAATTCCAACTTATAACACAACATACTTACACATTAGCATAGTCACTTATAGCCCCACAAGAAAAAAAAAAAAAAAACCAATTTTCCAATTTGGTACATATGAAAGGGACTCGCAAAAAGTCAAAATTCTCATATTTCATGTTGGGCACTATCAAGCATTAAAGTTTAGTGATTCATACACACACACATATGATGAAAAAAGCAATTTTCCATAGCCACACCCACATGTTATATTCATTTTACAGAAGAACACGTATACGTGGGACACCACACAACCAAGTCTTATGCCACAGCAAGTGATTCACATGCAATGCAAGATATGGTAATTAACATACATGTCCTTTTTGTTCTTCTTAGTCTCTTTTAATTATTAATCTTGTTTTCTTTTGTCAAATTGTGAGTCCCTCAATTTGTGTGGAATATTCTATTATTCCGATCATTGTAGATTGCAGTACAAAATACTCAGATAGGTAGGAATCCTCGATCGAAGGCATTTCAAAACAGGAAAAAGGTAGTACTTCTTTTTAGCTATTCATCACTCATCAGATCAATCTTTTTCTTTACCGCTGTGATGCCTTTGAATCAAATGGTTCGTACGTCACTCAATTTTCACATGCTCTGGGCATATCAATTCTTTTTTTTTTTTTTGGTTAAATTGCACAACGCTCCCCAAAACTCTGGACCTTTTACAAATAACCCCTTAATCTTTGAAACTTTATAATAAATATTATTGAGATTTCGAGGTTGTCTGGATATATAGCCTCCAACTATTAATTAAAGACCCTAATCAATTTAGGGGTGTATATAATTAAGAGTAAATACCCTATTTAGTCCCTGAAAAAAATCACGGACCCCTTTTTGGTCCCTTAGTAAAAATAACTCATCCCGTAATCCCTAACCACATTTGGGACACTTCACTGCATATGTCCTCTTTAACCTGGAAGGACTAAACGTGGACGGTTTTTGGATTTTACAGGGATTACAGGATGAGTTATTTTTACTTAGGGACCAAAAAGGAGTCTGTGATTTTTTTCAGAGACCAAATAAGGTATTTACTCTAAATTTAAAGTTGTGTGCAGATAAGTGATGTACAAAATTAATTGTATAAGTTATCACTAATATATAATTGTAAATATATGACGTTTAAGACTTGATAGTTAAAAGACAAAAATGTGTTCCAATATTCATAACACTCAAGAAGTGTTAGGGCCTAATTGCTTTTCAATTAAAAGGAAATGACAGAATGTCCCTTTGAGTTTAATTTGATCACTTTGATAGAATTAATTGTGAAAACATTATCCGAACATGTAAAATCTTTATTAGACCTTGTATTACCCTTATCAAATCTTGTAAATTTTGTTTTGTAATTTATGAAATTTTTTAAGTAAATCATGAAATTCTTTTGAGAATTTGTAAAAACCTTGTCCAAACTTGCAAAACTTTCATAAAATATTGTGAATCAAAATTTGCAACTTATGAAATTCTTTAAGAAAGTTGTAAAATTATTTTGAGAACTTGTAAAAACCTTATCCAAATTTGTAAAATCGTTATCAAATCTTGTGAATTTAAATTCGCAACTTGTGAAATTCTTTTGAGAACTTGTGAAAACCTTATCTGAACTTGTAAAACTCTTATAAGATCTTATGAATTTTCATTTGCAACTTGTAAAATTCTTATGAAAAATTGTGAAAACCTTATCTAAAGTTGTGAAAATCTTTACCAAAACTTGTAAAATTGTGTCTTCCTCTTTGTTCTTAATTTAACTTGAAGGGACAATTCTGTTATTTCCTTTTAATTGTGAAAATGACGAATCATGCCTTAACACTTCTTAAGAATTATGTATATTTAGAATACCTTTTGTCTTTTTGACATTTTCAAAGTTTTTTTAAGGGATTTTCCCTTATAAATACTTGATTAAATAAATAAACTGTTAAATTTTGTTTTTATATTTTATTTCAAAAAAAAAAAAAACATACTTAACGTTCTTTGTAAAACAACCATCAAGTAAAACATATATTATATTTGACCGTTCCATTTAAGAACCATTGAATGTAATAATGCTCTGTGTTTTTTGAAAGTGGAGCAAATCATCAAGAGGGGGTGAATTTGGGATTTTAAAATTCTTTTCTAATTGTTTTGTTTTTGAACACTAAAAACAGAGATGAGCAGAGTATGGGAAGAAGAGCAAGACACAAGGAATTTATACTAGTTAGGTCCAACAACTTGACCTATGTCCAGTCCCCAAACACTCTGGGATTTCACTATGTCAATTGATTACACACTCTGTAACTCAAGAGTAATTCTCTCACTAGAACTTACTTCTCCTTACAAGTTGCAATCAATAACTCAATCTCCAAGTCCCCTGACTTAAGATTTTTACAATAAATGATTTGCAATAAAAGAACTATATCTAAGAGTAGATAAAGATAAACACTGAAGGTCAATGTATCAAAATATACTTTACAAGTGAAAACTGAAAGAGTAGTTGGTCAACTTGAATGCAACTCGTTTTCAGCAAATTAGTTGTTGAGAAGACTTGAATGCTACTCTATTTATACTAAGAGAGCATTAAATGACCTTTGAAATTCTTAATGTAACAGTTGGAGACATTCAGGAAGGATTAGAATGAGTTTAGGTGTAATACCCAAAATTTTATTATTTATCCTAAATATGATATTTTGGTAAATAATACCTATTAAAAATAGGAGAGTATGTTGTCTCTAATTTTGCAATTTATTTTCTATAATTTTGGGCAATTTTCTCTTGGTATGGAGCAAACCAAATGGTAGGTTTAAGGTTGAATTTTTAGGCATCAAATTGGGGATCATAAAATATCATAAAATTATCATAATTAAGCATAGTCTTAATTTATGCATAAGAGACAATTAAATGACGTAGAAACACTTAAATCATTTAGGAGAAATTACAAACAATTAAATAACAAGTAATAGTGCAATAATTAAAACAAATACCCTAATTTTTGAAATTTGTTAATAATTAAAGTGAAAATTGTAATTAAGGATTTATTACCTTAATTAAGGAACAAAAGCTAATGAAGGACCAAGATTAATGTAAAAGAGGTTACTAATGATCAAGATTAATAAATTAGCCAACCAATTAAGCCTAATAACATCTAAAACACTAGGATATTAAAAACCAAGATTTAAAAATTAACCTTCCCTAAATTAATGAAAGTGGCGAAATTGTGCTCATAAAATGAGAAAGATGATGACACTAATCTTAACCACAAAGAGCATATTAATTATGTGCAAATTATGATTAATGAAGGAAGGACTTTTTAAACATAAACTAAGGGCTTAGATTAAATGTAATAAAGTTAATCTAAAGGCTTGAAAATGGATTTCATAAAGCAAAATCCATGTGAAAATTTAACCACCAATGAAAGACTTTTTCTCTTGATAATGTGAGACAATTAAAACACAAATCAAAGAGTAAATAGAGGAGTGAAATTTCGGTGCATAACAAGTTGAGAAGGAGAAATGAATTGTTTATAATAATTAACAAACACACACATGCAAAAACAAATCACAAACAAGCATTAAAAAGATGAAGACTTTGAAGGTTTTGGAAGAGGATAGAGTGTACTATGTCATTAAGAGACTTAATGACTTTGGAAGAGGATAAATAGGAAAGAGAAAAGTGTTGTGAATGTGTGTGTGTCTAGTGAAGGAGAGAGAAAGGTGTGTTGCGAGTGTGTGTGTGTCTAGTAGAGAAAAGAGAAGAGTGTGGAGCAAATTGAGTGTGTGAGTTAAAAACCACTAAGATAAATGAGAATCTATACAAAATAAATTGTATCCTGAGATACGTTAATCATAGATCAAATATAAGGAGTTATTATGAACAAGTATATTTTGAGCTTGGAATAGGTTATCACCAAAATCTTTTTCTTCAACTTTTGAAATTTGATTTAATATAATAAAAAGGAAATTAGAGACTTTTAATTAGAGCCATAAGCTTCAAAATTACAAAGCTAATAAGAAAACTTGAATAAGCTTCATAAAAACCCCCAAGTATATTTTCATCTAGTTATAAGACACCTAAGGTAACTAATAATTAAAATACAAATCAAAGAAGGATGAAGGAAAATAGTTGGCTTGTGAAAGGGGTAGAGAGTTGTTTATATTAAACAATCAACACATGCTAATTCAACATTTTTGAAGGGGACAAATTGGAGAGAGAATTGTGTACTCAAGGGAAGGAGAATTAATGGAAAATGGAAGAGGATAGGGGAATGAGAGAGGGAGCACATTTTTTTTGAGATGGAAGGTGAGGATTTATGCTTCAAATTAACCTAGATCTAAGGGTCCAAATACAAGAAGAGTAGGTTTGAAAAATCTACCAAAATGCCACACCAAATTGCTATAAATAGGGGGCTTGGGTCTTCACATTTCTCACACCAAAACAAGCTTAGAAATCTGAATATTGAGAGTGAAAGTGAGAGTAAAGAGTTTTGGAGAAGGAGGAGCAAGGTTCTTGGTAAGTTCTCTAGCTCTAGCTTTTAAGTTCTTTAAGTTTTAGTTCTTACATTCATAGTTAGAAATAGCTTTGACTCTAATTATGCTAGAGTAATTTTAATATCATGTTTTTATAGTCAAAGACAGTGATATTTCGAAAATTAGATGAGCCACTTAGTATAACAAAATTTCTGGAAAATTATGAACAAGGTAGCGAAGCTCTGGCGAAAATACATCGGGTAGAGATTTCTGAAGTCAGTGATACAAATGCCAATATTTTATGTTGAAAATGAAGTTACAAAATTCTGGGAAAATTCATGGTTAAATTATACATATAGGGATTTTCAAATATGCCAAAAACATGTTAAAATGAGCTCTGTAGAGTGAGATAAAAATTTTCAAAGTTGAGCTATGAATTTCTGGAAAAATTCTGGGCAGAGGCTCAAAACTTTAAAACTGGGAATGACTCGTGTAATCTGGGAAAAATTGAGTATTTTTACTTAAAACTAGACATCCTAAGGATTCCTAGGAATTTTACGGATCCCCGTTTCAATTTTTCTAGAATTAGTTATGATTTTTCAAAATTAGACGAAAAATATGTCCAAAAATACTGTACTAGCGTTTTTTCAAGAAATAAGGGAAATAAGTTGAAAAATAATCCCACCAAGGGTAAAATGGTCATTTGTGACTAAGATATCCACTAGGATATTATTTGTGAATTAATAAATATGAAATTACCCTTATAGGATATACGAGATCACATTTCCAACCGACGTACTTACCGCAATCACCGACTAAGGTATGTTCGCGTCATGCTTATTATATGCTTATATGTGATAGATAACTTTACATCTGCTATGTGCTTATGAGATATATCTGCTGAGTGCTTATGTGTTGTTGGGATACATCTGCTGTATGCTTATGTACTATTGAGATATATCTGCTGTGTGCTTATGTACGGTTGGGATACATATGCTGTGTGCTTTTGTATTGATTGTTGCTGAAACGCCATAAATATCTGTCATACATATACTGTCATATTTAAGTATGAGATGAACCGTTACCTGAGATTCAATAACAATTGAATCTCAGCTCCTACTATAGCCTCAGGATCCGGAGGAATCAGGACCGAGAACAAGGGTAAGTAGCACCAGTAAGGAACCGGCCGGAGGATTTCTTTTTGGATATGTATTAACGTACTTTTAAGTATTCGGATAATTGTACCGCTATTCAAATTAAAGCAACCAGATACACCAACAGTGAATGTTTATCAGATACTCGCTCTTTTAAATTATTCCGTTGCTCTATTCTAATAAAACAATTTTGAAAACGCTTTCGAAAATTGGGATGTTACATTAGGTCTTCTTCTCTCTCTACTCTTTGCTTAATCTAATTGCATAGAAGTTTATGGTTGAATTCTTGAATATTAATCCATTGGAAGAGCAGCTACTGGATGTGGAAAGCATACATTAATCCCTTTGCAATGTGTGTAGAATAATTGTCCAAAATGGTGCAAGTTTTCTGGACTTTGCATTTAATGTGTTGACGTCACCTTTTGCTTTTGCTTTTAACCTTCAATTAATATCCTCTAAATCATCTGAAACTCACTAAAAGTGGTTAAACATAGCTAGGAACATTAGTGAATGATGATAGGAAGTATTAAGATCAAACAAGAAGGTTTCACAAATTCGTCAGATTTGAATTTCAAACTGTTGGTTATGATTAGTTTTGATGATGTCTTACATTGATACCATTATCTAGAGCAAAAAGTTTATATCATATATATTGACTAACTACTTTGTTTATCGTAGGTTAGTCCAAGTTAAATTATAGAGAATAATTATGATATGAGATTGAAGAAAAGAAATTATCAATACTGGAAGTCTTGACGATTAAGCGGAAGTTGGAATAGCTTAATTCGGAGTCAAATTAAGCTATTTGAAGCATCAGCATGAATAGTAGCGTATACATGAATAGTGCACTCTATACAAGTCTTGACGATTAAGCGGAAGTTGGAATAGCTTAATTCGGAGTCAAATTAAGCTATTTGAAGCATCAGCATGAATAGTAGCGTATACATGAATAGTGCACTGTATACATGAATAGTGTCATACGGATCCATGAGTGTGCTACAATGATTTCATTACCTCAGGAGTTGCCTTGAGTCAAGAAGATAATTGTCTCAAGTCATTTCCGTCGGTTCTCCAAATTAAATCAGAATGGCAAAATCGTAATTCTGTAGAACTTCAGCTTTGATGGCAAAATGGTAATTATGTTGAAATTCAGTTCAATGGCAAAACCGTAATTTCTCTGAACTTCAAGTCAGTCCACCCCGTGCCTCGTTGAGTGTTTCGTGCTCTGCTTGCCTCTGTTCTTCGTTTTCAATGGGCAACGTTCGATGTTTCGATGATATTTCACAAACCAGACGTCGGATTGAGGTGAAACCAATTTTGGATGAAAGTAGACTCCCAATGCGTCATTTGGAGTCCAGATTCAAGTCCAAAGGAGTTCAGATGAAAGAGAAACAAATTGTGGAAGTTGGCAGTGCAATTCACGCCACACAGCAAGGCGAGCTTCGGTATTTCAGGTGTATCTCACAAATCACAAATCCAATTGAGATGAAACCGGTGGCATATGAAACTAGACTCAAAATGCATCATACTACAATTTGACCCACTCAAAACGGAGCTCAGACCAGGAAGATATGGCCTTCGAAAGTTGATACATGTGATTCTGGAATCAACTCAGAATAGCCTCGGTTTTCTGTCTATATCTCATATTATACAGAACCAAATGAAGTGAAACCAATTCCATATGATTCTATACTCAACTAGTGTTTCACAGAATTTGGAAGCAACTAAAAAGAGCTTGAAACGAAGGAGATATGAATTTCGAAACTTCTGGGTTGCTGGAACTCTGTTTTCTGGGCAGTCGTTGTTCATCGGATCATAACGGTCAAAATACAAAGTATTTTGAGCTGATTCTTTTTCCATTGGAAATAAGACATCAAGAGCTTTCCAGGGATATATCATTTGCTGATTTTAGAGCTATACACGAAGAGATATAGCTACTGGAAGTTGAGTTATGTGCTGGATCAACTGTCACGAAAATACTGTTCATCATCTTCAACAATCACCGCGTCCGGAAATACTGTTGCGCATGGAAAATGTCCATATGATTACCAAAATCACTTATACTACTTCTTAACATTATTTATATCATTTGTGTATAAGTTTCAGGTGATTAGATCAAAGATTGAATTCAAAACTGATTGAAACGAAAATCATGTCAACGGACTCAACAGAGAAAGCAACGGACTTGGTTGATGAAGTAAAGAAGAAGCAATAGCCATTTTGATGAAGACAAGAATGGAGTGATTGAATGAAGTGTTTGATGAAATGAGGATGATGAAGAAACGAGAGTTTTCACCAATGGACGAATGATCCAGCAAACGAAGCACAACCAATGCTACAATGGTAATACACATTGATGCTTCAACGGACCAAAACTCGACGGCAATATACTCAAACGGTCAAATGATCTACAACGGTAATATTTTTCAAACGGATCAATGTGCAACGGACGAGCTTCAACGGAAACAATTTTCAAATAGTGCAGTTACTATTCACAACGGTCAATGTTTTTCTCCAACGGTTCACTCTACACGCTTATAAATGGAAGCGGATTCAAAATGGAAAAATATATGAGCTTACACCTTCAAAAATGCCTTCTGATGTTTATCTCATATTCTCTCTATTTTCTTAGTGATCATATAATTTATTAAGAGAGTGAGATTATTTGTATTGTACTTCAGTGTTCATCTTATCACTTCTTAAAGAGAAGATTTGTTTGTAAACATTTTATCTGAGAGTTACTCAAGATTGGGTGATCTTGAGTGGGAAACACATTGTGTTGATTACAGCTTGTAAGGGGAGTGAATCCTAGGGAGAGGATTACTTCGAGTACAGAGTGTGTGATCAAGCGGTGTATCCTTACGGTGTGTAAGGGGGAGTATCTCGGTAAGAGATTTGTAAAAGGCTGCACAAGTGCCCGGTTAAACTTGTGGGATTGTAGCGGTTCTCAAGTACCCGATTAAAGCTTGAGGGAGATAGTGGATTGAAATCTCAGGAGGTGCCTGGGGACTGGACGTAGGTCATCGTGGATTGGGCCGAACCAGGATAAATCACAGTTTGCATATTCCTTCTTTAAACTCTTATATTTCTAGCAAATATTATTTTAACATTTATTTGAATATTTAACTGTTGATTTATGAATAATTATTTTCATACTCATTATCTTCATTAAGAGTTGAAAAGAATTTTAAAGTTACTGAATTTTTATTCGACACCCAATTCACCCCCCCTCTTGGGTGATAGCCAGGTCTAACATTTGGTATCAGAGCGGGGCTCTTGTTTAAAAGACTTAACCGTCTCAAGAGTTACAATGGCTAAATTTGGGTATTGTTTGCTTTCTGAAGGTTTCGATTATACTGTTCCACCATTTTTAAAAGATATTGATTTTTGGTTTTGGAAAGCTAGAATGACTAGTTTTATCAAAGTAACAGATTTTGATATGTGGAAAGTTTTTATAAATGTCTTTGATTTCAAACCAAGAAAGAATTGGACAGATAAAGAAAAGAAAATGTTTTCGCTGAACATTAGAGCAATGAAAATTTTGTATAGTGCTTTAACCGAAAATGATTTTGTAAAAATCAAATGTTGCTCTAATGCTAAAGATATCTGGGATACTCTTGATTCTTTTTATACTTCTAACAATTATGTTGAAGTTGAAAGTGTTGATAGTTCATCAGAGATTTCTAACTGCACATCTATGAGTGATGAACAAATGGAAGAAGGTGAAATTAGAGAATATTTTCATGATCAAGTCAACACAAAAGAACAAGAGAAAGAAGACTCCCAAGAAGAGTTCATTGACAATTGTGTTCAATCATTATCTGAAGCTCAAAATGCATATGAGGTAAACAATTCCAATTCTTCTTGTGTAATTAAGAAAAATGATTTTAACCATTTGCATAAAATTGTTTTTCAACCAATTACTGATTCTATTTTGAAAAACAAACATATTTTCAAAACTGATGCTGGAAAATCATGTGGGAAGAATGAATTTTCAAATGAAGATGATTTGAAATCTTACAATATTTGCAAAAATATCCATAATAAGCATCATTCTATTATTTGCAATTATTGTAGTAAATCTGGTCATATTTCTCATACATGTTATATTAGAAGAAATTATAATGTGAGAAATAGATTTGTTTGGGTTCCTAAAGGACAAGTAAAGTCCAATACTAACGGTCAAGGACCCAAGTATAAGTGGGTACCAAAATGTCCATCTAGTGCCTTATGTGTGCAGGATAATTTAAAAGTCAATGGACATAAGGGTACTGACGAGACGAAGACCAATCCAAGAGTTTCTCATGAGCGTAAAAGGAAACTTACTTCAAACAGGAGAACTCTCAGAGCACCCATTGCTAGAACTACAAGGTCAAACCATGAAAAGCAATGGATACATACAAGAAGAGTATTTCCTACCTCAAGAATAAATTATCATAGAGTATCCTTCAACTACCTTAAGGAAAATAAGAAGAGGAGAATCTCTGAAATGCCAAATAGAAGACCATTGAAGTACATATCTTCTGAAAGAGCTTTGTCGATACCCATAGGAAGACACATGAAGAATCAATATGACAGAAAAAGACAGTGGGTAAGCAAAGTCAATTCTCCTAGTACCTAAGGCAAAGGTATACAACGGTAAAACCTCCTACTCTGTTATCTGAAATATTTATTGAGGTTTTATATTTTGTAACCTTAGGAATGAGTCTTGCAATTTTTTTTTTGACATCTTAAATTAATTTTTCAAAGTGTTTGCAATGTTCAATAATTTAACTCTTTAAGCATACATGATAATTTGAAAAGGAAATATTTCTTTTATCCATAAATCATGTTTAATTCACTGTGCTTAGTTGTTCTGAATTGAATATATTTATAAGAGCATGTGAATTTAATTTTGGTTCCTACAAGCTAACAATGATTGGATCCAAGTAAGGTTGGATACCAAGAAAGAAAAAGATTTATATGGTTTTGTAGGATCAAAGAAAGCTTCTCAAAAATGTAACAAAGAGAAATGATCCAACTTTTGAGAAAGCTCAACAAGCTATGCTTAATGTTGATGGTGAACGTCCAAAAAGGAATCATCTACATCAAAACCATCTTAATCAAGCATGCTTCTACAAGGACAGGATAAATTATGGTGATATCTAATTCTTATCTCATACTGTGATTGTATATTCATTTTTAGGTAATGAATACTTGTCCATTATTGCATTCCATTAGCAATCAATCATTTATGATTTTCAAAATACTTTTAGATTGATAAATGGACCATAAGTGAATTTGTGCAAAACATTCTAAGATTATTTTTTTTTGATACATAGTTCTATTCTTTTTAAAATTACAATTCACTCTATTTCTGGAAAAATACATACAAATGTTTTGAAAATTATGCATATTTTGATTGCATTAAAATGATATTTCAAAATTGGAAGTTAAGTCTTTGTATATTGAATGTTAGATATGCTTCAAATCTTTCCAGTAGAGTTCTCCCTATCATTCACATATTGATTTTTGATATTCAATACGATGCTTGAACTCCTCATTCTTTATTTACAATCAAGTTAGATCTTATATCTAACAAGTTGATCATCTTTATGAGTTTCAAGCTTATTCAATTTGTGAAAATCTTATAAATTCTTATTGGCCAAGTTATTCCAAGTATTATGAATGTTTATTAATGTATTAAATGTTAGTGCATTAACCATTATATGGAATAACTTACTAGGATAATATTTTGAAACTCTAGTCATTTGGACTAATGAGTATGTGCTTCATCATCTAGGAATTCTAGTACTTATTCTGTTACTCAAATACATCAACATTTGTCTTCGTCCATATTTTGAGTATACATCTAGATTCATATTATTGCCTTGAATGTTCTTATATTTCTAGATTCAATTCAAAGAGGCAAGATTATCTCCTGGTCAATAGCAAAGTCTTTGTGCCTGTATATTTCTATCATACTTAGCTCTTTTTGGCAAATTCATTTTCCTTATGACTTTTGCTTTTGGGAAACTCTTCAACATGTTAACTTCAATGTTTGACATGTTCTCCAAAAATTGAAGCACTCTGACATGTTCTTTAACAAGCTGACTTCCATCATATTTAGTGTGTGCATTGATTTTAAACATATTTCAAAAATAAATTTTTCATATATGAAAATCTCAATTTCATAATGCATTATCATGTTTTAAAAGAACATTTGAGATTTGAAATAATTTGCATATTTCATTTTCATTCTTGAAAATATTAATCTCATTCATATAAATGCATATCATTATGAATAAGATTTTTTTTAAAAAAATCTACATGCATTCTTATCAATGACATCTTTTCTACATAAATCATATTTCTAAGTTGTCATTGAAAAATAGCATTCTTGGTATCATTTAGCTATTACCCTACTTGATTCATTGTTTAAACTTATTTGATTGGGTAAAATTACGTTCTTAATCTTTGATTAACTTATTATACTTTTTGCTCAAACATCATATGATTTAATTCTATAAGAGCATAAAATTGTCATGCCTAATCATTCGTGGACCCAAGAAACATCGGGTACCAAAGAACATATTTTGTTTTGCAGGCTCCTCTGTTCTTGCATTGGTAAACAGGGACAAAAAGAGGAAGAAAAGCTTGTAAGGTTCTCTCGTGTGAACTACAAGTGATGGCTACGGAATCATGGACATCACATAGAAACTCATCCTTATGCATCAAATCTGGGAGATCTACAGTATTGATCACATCATTAGATAGTGGCTAGCCAGTGATGCATCAATGGATAATAGAGGATTATGACTCAAGTAATTACAATATTACTTGAGTGAGGTATAGTATTTTGAAATAATATTCATATATCATAATCATCTCTCTGTTTTTCGTATCACTTTTCAGGCTAACTTGATTTTATTCATTCAAATTTTATCACATGAAGTTTAGTCTGAGAACATTCATTTTCAAAATGATCCTTATGTTTTAACCACTTTTATCATCTTAAAAAGCATAAGTAATTTCTTTATACTAATTTCAATGATTTTGAAAGTTCTTAATTTTGAGATACCATGTTGAGAGCAAGATATTTTCAACCCTCATAACATTTGGTGTCACACTATTATTTGTTATTATTAAAGAGAACTTCATATTTTTAGACATGCATTCATTAAGGGGGAGCTTCACATTCATATGTGTTTTATATTCTATAAGTTCTTCTCCTTTATTTGAAGAAAAATCCTTTTAAGCATACTCATATACAATTATTATTTGTTATTAGTTTTGATGATGAGTTAATATTATATTTTCCTTTCATTATTATTTGAAAATATGTTTTCGAGAGGAACACTTTGATATCTGGTTGCACTAACAAATCTCTTCAGAAAAGAATATTTTTAATTTGTAGCAAGAGATTTGGTTATGTGTTACAACTTTCCTTAATACACTACAAGGAGAAATTATTAAATTAAGGAAAGATGCTTTGGGGATTAATTATTGAAGATGAGATATGCTCTACAGAAGAGATCTATGAAGGCAAAGGATGGAAGCTAAAGTACTGATCAAATTTATTCAAATGAGAAACAACTCAAGAAGCCAGTACTTTCATCTTATTCGCATCATACAAGATATTCATGATCATTCGATTGAGCCTCTTCAAAGAACTTTATACAACAAGAAAGAAGCCTATCACTACTTCATCTCAGGGCATGGCGACTCAACCAAATTTCTTACAGCAAGCAAATGGACTTCATCGATCATTCAACAATTTGCAGAATCTACATGAGCATTTCTAATCTCTATCTTTTTATATTCAGTAGACATTCTGCACATGTTTGATATGAATTTTTTTTTAACCATGAAAGTTTAAGTTTCTTGAAAAACCTCTCCAAATTGTTTTTTCAAACATACTTTCATGAAAAATCTTTTCTACTTGCATCAAATATTTTCAAAAGGGGGAGAGAAATGACAATTATTTCTAACTTGTTTTCCATATTTATCTCTCCACTAGTATATCTTCGTTACTTCAACTTTTTGCTAATGACAAATAAGGGGGAGAGAGTGGCAAGAAAAATATGCTTCATTTAATATATCTTCATATTTATACATATTTTTCTTAATATATTTGCCATCATCAAAAAGGGGGAGAATGTTGGTTATGATTAGTTTTGATGATGTCTTACATTGATACCATTATCTAGAGCAAAAAGTTTATATCATATATATTGACTAACTACTTTGTTTATCGTAGGTTAGTCCAAGTTAAATTATAGAGAATAATTATGATATGAGATTGAAGAAAAGAAATTATCAATACTGGAAGTCTTGACGATTAAGCGGAAGTTGGAATAGCTTAATTCGGAGTCAAATTAAGCTATTTGAAGCATCAGCATGAATAGTAGCGTATACATGAATAGTGCACTCTATACAAGTCTTGACGATTAAGCGGAAGTTGGAATAGCTTAATTCGGAGTCAAATTAAGCTATTTGAAGCATCAGCATGAATAGTAGCGTATACATGAATAGTGCACTGTATACATGAATAGTGTCATACGGATCCATGAGTGTGCTACAATGATTTCATTACCTCAGGAGTTGCCTTGAGTCAAGAAGATAATTGTCTCAAGTCATTTCCGTCGGTTCTCCAAATTAAATCAGAATGGCAAAATCGTAATTCTGTAGAACTTCAGCTTTGATGGCAAAATGGTAATTATGTTGAAATTCAGTTCAATGGCAAAACCGTAATTTCTCTGAACTTCAAGTCAGTCCACCCCGTGCCTCGTTGAGTGTTTCGTGCTCTGCTTGCCTCTGTTCTTCGTTTTCAATGGGCAACGTTCGATGTTTCGATGATATTTCACAAACCAGACGTCGGATTGAGGTGAAACCAATTTTGGATGAAAGTAGACTCCCAATGCGTCATTTGGAGTCCAGATTCAAGTCCAAAGGAGTTCAGATGAAAGAGAAACAAATTGTGGAAGTTGGCAGTGCAATTCACGCCACACAGCAAGGCGAGCTTCGGTATTTCAGGTGTATCTCACAAATCACAAATCCAATTGAGATGAAACCGGTGGCATATGAAACTAGACTCAAAATGCATCATACTACAATTTGACCCACTCAAAACGGAGCTCAGACCAGGAAGATATGGCCTTCGAAAGTTGATACATGTGATTCTGGAATCAACTCAGAATAGCCTCGGTTTTCTGTCTATATCTCATATTATACAGAACCAAATGAAGTGAAACCAATTCCATATGATTCTATACTCAACTAGTGTTTCACAGAATTTGGAAGCAACTAAAAAGAGCTTGAAACGAAGGAGATATGAATTTCGAAACTTCTGGGTTGCTGGAACTCTGTTTTCTGGGCAGTCGTTGTTCATCGGATCATAACGGTCAAAATACAAAGTATTTTGAGCTGATTCTTTTTCCATTGGAAATAAGACATCAAGAGCTTTCCAGGGATATATCATTTGCTGATTTTAGAGCTATACACGAAGAGATATAGCTACTGGAAGTTGAGTTATGTGCTGGATCAACTGTCACGAAAATACTGTTCATCATCTTCAACAATCACCGCGTCCGGAAATACTGTTGCGCATGGAAAATGTCCATATGATTACCAAAATCACTTATACTACTTCTTAACATTATTTATATCATTTGTGTATAAGTTTCAGGTGATTAGATCAAAGATTGAATTCAAAACTGATTGAAACGAAAATCATGTCAACGGACTCAACAGAGAAAGCAACGGACTTGGTTGATGAAGTAAAGAAGAAGCAATAGCCATTTTGATGAAGACAAGAATGGAGTGATTGAATGAAGTGTTTGATGAAATGAGGATGATGAAGAAACGAGAGTTTTCACCAATGGACGAATGATCCAGCAAACGAAGCACAACCAATGCTACAATGGTAATACACATTGATGCTTCAACGGACCAAAACTCGACGGCAATATACTCAAACGGTCAAATGATCTACAACGGTAATATTTTTCAAACGGATCAATGTGCAACGGACGAGCTTCAACGGAAACAATTTTCAAATAGTGCAGTTACTATTCACAACGGTCAATGTTTTTCTCCAACGGTTCACTCTACACGCTTATAAATGGAAGCGGATTCAAAATGGAAAAATATATGAGCTTACACCTTCAAAAATGCCTTCTGATGTTTATCTCATATTCTCTCTATTTTCTTAGTGATCATATAATTTATTAAGAGAGTGAGATTATTTGTATTGTACTTCAGTGTTCATCTTATCACTTCTTAAAGAGAAGATTTGTTTGTAAACATTTTATCTGAGAGTTACTCAAGATTGGGTGATCTTAAGTAGGAAACACATTGTGTTGATTACAGCTTGTAAGGGGAGTGAATCCTAGGGAGAGGATTACTTCGAGTACAGAGTGTGTGATCAAGCGGTGTATCCTTACGGTGTGTAAGGGGGAGTATCTCGGTAAGAGATTTGTAAAAGGCTGCACAAGTGCCCGGTTAAACTTGTGGGATTGTAGCGGTTCTCAAGTACCCGATTAAAGCTTGAGGGAGATAGTGGATTGAAATCTCAGGAGGTGCCTGGGGACTGGACGTAGGTCATCGTGGATTGGGCCGAACCAGGATAAATCACAGTTTGCATATTCCTTCTTTAAACTCTTATATTTCTAGCAAATATTATTTTAACATTTATTTGAATATTTAACTGTTGATTTATGAATAATTATTTTCATACTCATTATCTTCATTAAGAGTTGAAAAGAATTTTAAAGTTACTGAATTTTTATTCGACACCCAATTCACCCCCCCTCTTGGGTGATAGCCAGGTCTAACACAAACTCTGCGACACAAACTCGAGTTTGTTCATCAAAACTGAAGTTTGTCACTGTACACTTATAGCAAAACCTCGAGTTTCCTTTATCCAGAGAGGGATGTCACGATTTGAGCTTTGGAACATATTTTTGAATAGAACTCAAAACTTGAGTTTCCATTTCCAAACTCGAGTTTTGAACTTTTGACATGTAAAATCAATTTTAGTCCAAAACTTCAAAACTGGACTTTTCAAATCACAAAAAAAAAAAAAAGCAAAGCTCTCTGTCTAGCTAAAATTCGAGTTTCCAAAACTAAACTCGAGTTTTTATTTAAGTATGAAAACTTTAAGAAATTTATGCCAAGTCAAAACTGGAGTTTTCTATCAAAACTAGAGTTTTCAAAAAATGAGTAAAACATGAAAACTCTGTCAAGCGCAAACTCGAGTTTCCAAAGTGAAACTCGAGTTTTCTCAAAACGTTGAAAAACTTAGAAAACTCATGGCAAACTAAAAACTGGAGTTTCCATATCAAAACCATAGTTTGTGTAAGCTCAAAATGTTGGTGACTCTCTGTATGACCAAAACTTGAGTTTCTAAATAGAAATTGGAGTTTTGTCTTCTTTAGAAAATATTGAAGAGTCTTTGTGTAGTGAAAACTGGAGTTTTCTTTGAAAACTAGAGCTTGTCTAATTGTGAAAAACTTGGAGTGCTCTCTGTAAGACCAAAACTGGAGTTTTCTATCAAAACTGGAGTTTTGCTAAGTTCATTAGAATTGAGCTACTCTCTGTCAAGTCAAAACTCGAGTTTTGATATCAAAACTTGAGTTTGCCTTTGACAGTAAGTTTTTCAACTTACCAAAAACAAACTTTAACTTATGTTTACAATTGTTAGTTATCATAAAAACATATAGAGAACTAACATTTTTATCAAATCCCCAGTTAAAATTAAAGTAGGAATTTGGGATTTTCAATTTTGATCAAATAACCAAAATGCCCTGAGTTACACAACTTTCTGGGATCAATAACAATATTGATATATATCTATATTAACAACATCAGATTTTACATTAATGAATTTACATTTATGTTTGACAGCTTCATATTCCAAAACTAGAGATGATTTTGATAGCACAAGTTTCAGGGGTTAATAACAACATCTGTATCTATATTAACATTATATTTTACATTAATGACTTTACTTTTATGTTTGACAGCTTCATATCCCATAACCAGAATAATTTTGAGGACACAAGTTTTAGGGGTCAATAACAACATTGCTATCTATATTTAAAAAAAAAAAAAAATCAAATTTTACATTAATAAATTTATTTTTATGTTTCACAACTTAACTTAGGACAATTTGTTTATTTAGTTAGAATAGAAAATCTCATATTCCTACTTCAGTTCTACTTACAATTTGATATATTCACCACAACAATTTGTCTTTTCCCATTTTTAATTGTAGTTTTCTGGAATTTTCCCTTACATTAACTTATTATACATAGTAAAAAGAAGTTTAATTAATTGTGCGCACATGAAGGATTGAAATGAAGATTGGTTTAACACCCATAAGAGCGTGAACCCAAATTCCACCAACATCATACACTAAAAAAAAACTTTGGATTACCCACGAAATTAGCGATGGAAAAAATTCCATCAGTAATTACTGACGGAATTCCGTGAGTAATTATTACCAACGGAAATTGACCACAGAATTTCGTGGATAATATTTTTTGCTATGGTGTTTTTTTTTTTGGTTGTGACAGACATTTTCCATCGGAAATCTAACTACTGACAGAATTCTGTCGGTAATTGGATTTCCAATGTAAAATGTCCGTCACATAAAAACCATGGCAGCATACATTACCCAAAGAATTTTTTCCGTCAGTAATTCGGTAGCTAATCCGAAGTTTCTTTTTTGGGTAGTGATATGAGAATCTTATTAATAAGTAAAAATATTACTCTTTCCGGTTTTTAATATAGGATATATTTAAAGAATTGATTTTGGTTCTAAATATAAGATATAATTTTTATATTTATCAATCTTTTCCTAATTTACCCTTATTGCTGCTCCCTCAATGATAGTCAAGAAAGAGAGGGAATGAGGAAATTAAGGAATATGGTTAGGGAATTTTAGAAAATACATATCATATTAATTAAGCTATCCAACTTTCTTAATCTAATTAAATTAAGTAAATATGTTTTATATTAAAGAATGAAGGGAGTAATTAATAATCTTTTAAGAGCTTAGCTAATTATCTAAATTTTGTATTTAAGAAAAAATGTTATTTGTGTATATAAATTCTACTGCTGAAAACATTTTTGTAATATTTTAGAAACTGATACTGATCATGAAACTAATAAAAATTTTAATTAAAAATTTATTGATTTAATTTTAGCTGAATGGATCATAATCAAATCAATGGCGTGTCATGATAAGTCCAAACACAAATCCAAACGCCAAAAAGATAAAGAACATATACACAAAATGTAACCCAGATGCTCATTCACGAAAATAATCTTATTTTCGTAATTAATGTTTAAAAATATATCATTGTCTGTTTCTCCCAGAGGCGGAGCTAGAAATTACAGTTACGGGGCGAATTTTATATATTAGAATTCAAGTGTTTATGAAATTATATTTCAGCTCCCCAAACATTTCAATCTTTCTATTTTAGTCCCTTCACTATAAAAATAATAAGGATTATAAGGAAAACATTAAAATTTTTATCAGGCTAAAATATAATTTCATAAAATTTTGGATTGTTACATGTAATTTAGGGGGGGCGGGGGCCACCCTTAGCACCCCTACCTCCGCCCCTACTTTCTCCCAGGAGGTTTATTGAGTTCTTGCTAATAATTATAATATAGTACAATAAGAAAGTGATGGAACAACCAAAATATGGGTGTGCCACATAATGATAAACAGTATTATGAAGAGTTAAAGTGTAGATTTGCTAATGAAGTATTATATTTGGAGCATCGGGTATAAAAATATTTAGAAGAAAGCAAAAATACCAATGAACAATTGAAATGGAGCAAAAATAACAACGAAGAATTTAAAACTTGTGAGAGTAACACAATCGTCATTTTGGTCCATTTGCCGAAGTTTAAAATTCTTCATTGATATTTTTGTTCTATTCCGAACAATTCTGTGCTCCATGCTCCTAAACTAATACTTTGTTGACCAATTTGCCCCTTAACCCTATTATGAAACACAATATTACTAATAATATTGATAAACTTGATAATAAGAAACTTTCCATTCCTTTTTCTTTCTCTTTTTTTCCCCACTTTTAAATTATAATAAGAAACAATTAAACTTCCTTACATAATTATCCTTGCTTTCTTTAATTTCTTTTCTTGTTTTCTTTTTCTAAAAATTTAACACCATATTCGTACGCTAAACAACAGGAAATTAAGAAACTTTACTTTCTTATGCCTGAGAGGACAAAAATGATTCATAAGTCCAATTTAGTTCCTTCTACTAATTAATCACAATAATGATTCATTTGAATTATCATAACTGCATGCGCGGCCTATGATAATCAATTTTACTAAAACCAAAATATCATTAAGTTGATATTGTTTGCAAGAGCTATGTATTTCATTTCATTTTCTTTAATTATATATAGAAAGTATCACATTAGACATAAACAAAATGATTCATTTTTTTTTTATCAGATTTTATCGATTTTGACGTATTTTACTAATTTTGATTATTTACGATTTAACTAAAATAATCTTGAAAGGCAAGAGGGAATATTTAGTCATTTAATTTCACACTTTTTTATTCTTCAATTTTTTATAAAGTGTATTTTGAGTCCTTCAAAATTAACCCTAACACCGTTAACAAAAATCTAGTATTAAAATTTTGAATGTTAACAAACCAGTCTTAAATAATGATATATTATGTTTAAATTTTGAAATAACAATGATTTGAACAAGAAATTGTATTGTGAGATTAACAGTATTATGGCTAAATAATTAAAAATATAATTTATAAAATTAAGAGACCAAACTGAAACTTTGCATAAATTTAGAGAAGCACAAGGGTGGATAATTAGCATTTTGGAAATATTTTGTATCAAATTAAATTTGAATTTGTTGATGCAATAAAACTCAGAAATGATTCCTTGTCAAATAAATATTTGAAATTGATTCTTTGATGTTGAATTATGATCTAATATATGATTGCACTTGTTGTTCGATGTTGAATAATTTTATGAGAATATTTTATTAACGAAGGAGAAGAAGACATGAAACTTTTCTTGACTCATTGCTGATTTTGCTAATAATTACAAATATGAAGGGTTCACTTTTACACCTTTTGGGTTTTGGCTAATAGTTTCTGTCCCCTCATCAGTTTGTTGTGTCACATACACAATAGTAATAAGAGTTAGGTTTAAGTCTTGTTGCCATCACTATCACCATTAGTACTGGGTTCATCTTCTCCACCACAATAATGTGAAATAAAGAAAAGCTTCACACATTATAATCTTTTGGGTAAATGACACTTATTACGAAACTAAAATTAGGATAATGACAATTTAATACTTCAAAATCTTAAAATAATGTTAAAGGATCTTGATCTTTTATTGACATTAGGGGGGAAAAAATCAATTAACCAAAATGCCAGCTCACATATTTAAGGTGAAAATCATGAGAATTTAATTTGGAAATCCTTAAAAACAAATTGGAGTAATATATATAATTTCCAATTTAGCTATTGGGATTTTCAATTTATACATGAATAGGGGCATTTTAGTCAATTGACAATGACAAAGTCATTATTTGACATACTAAAATTGTAAAAACTATTTTACAGGTACCTATACCTTTTAATTTTCCACCGTGTATTTTTTTTCTTAATTAAATACTTATTTTTGCTTTATTGACACCGTTAATCCTTATAACTTTGATCTAGCCCTTATGCATGAGCTAACAATGCTAACAAAGTAAAATTAAAGTATTTAATTTAGAAAGAAGAACTATTAAGTATCAAATTAAAAATTGAGGAAAAGTATATATGTGTATCTATCTGTGTGTGTAAAATGGTTTTCCTTTCAAATCTAGGGAAGGCTAAAAGTGTAATTGTCCTTATTTGTTCTTTCGAAGTTGTTTCCTGAATCTCTTTCAATCAAAGTTTGTATATAAATCATTCCAAGATATGCCTTGGCCTTATAATTTTCTGATTTTCATATTCTTTCCAACTCACCCATCACATCATATAACTTGTTTTTGAAAAAGGTTTTGCCCGATAATATGCATTATATTTTTTAAGGCTCCTGATTTTTTTAAGAGCATCTTCATATTACAATAGCCTTTTTTTTCCCCATAAATTAGAAGAAAAAATTTGTAACTGTAACATAATGAGGAATAAACTCAAGACATAATACAAATATAATAATAATAGAGATAAGATATACCATTCATTCATCAAACCAAATTTCCTTAGATTCATGGGGCGTCGCTTTCTAACTACAACATAGATAGTCAAAATTTCCTTGAATTACATTAATATTATCCTTATAGTACCAATATCAAGATTGAACCTAATAATGGTTTTAAAGAACTCATTATAAATATTAGAATGGCGTCAAGCTACTACATGAAGAGACGAAAAGCTTGATTGACATTTTCTTTACAGCATATATATATATATATATATATATCCATGTTTGACTATATGAGGGATTACAGCCCCATGGTGAAAATCTAGCAGGAGGACCCTGTACGTGGAGTGGGGGGTATGCAAGTTTTTGTTCAAGGCGATGGGATTTGAGATAGTGCAGGTGATAGTAAGGGTCAGCTAGCTTAATTATTAACCATAATTTTTTTTTCAAAAATTATTAACCATAATTGACACCTGCATATCCAAATGTGAGCGTTTAGTAATAAATAATAAATAAAGCATCACAAAATTGAATCTAAACAAGTACGGAAAGATACAACCATAATCTATGCAAGAACGGAATGACACAACCATGATCATCATCGTTATCATCTAATGAACAATGACTGGCCTATGGATTCTAGTCCATCCACTTAAAATGCTAATACATTTGTTTCAGAGGTAGAAGTGTCAATTATATCACATGCCTTAGATTCTGTAAAGCTAGAACAAAGCGATCTATCTCAAGCCATGAACAAAATTAAGACTGTGATATGTAACAAGCTGGAAGAAGGATCTCTCTCTAATTGTTTGCTTTTATATTTTCAGAAAGAAATAGAAAGAGTTTAATATAGATTCTCTCAGATGATTTTCGTGACTTGAAAAAAATGAGGACAAGATTTTAATATATTATTTCCCATGATGTATTTTACTATGTTAATAGGAAGTATAGCCTTATAGGTACGTTGAGAAGTTGAGTTTATGTAAATTCAATATATTTTTTCAAACTAAGAGTTGACCCCCGAAGGTCCAAGCTGGAGAACTAGTACCTTCCTTGTGTGTGTTGCAAATTAAATATGTTCAAATGAATTGAAATATCTGTGATTGCATTAAATATTTATGCATTTATATAAAATTTAGGTTAAAGTAGTAACCATCATTTTGATTTCCAGTAGCATCTAACACCCTAATTTTATTTATGATGCATTTAACACCTTGATGTTATTTTTATAAGTGCATCTAGCCCTTTTGATGTTTTTTTTAATATCAAACACTTTAATCTTATTTAAGGTTTATAGTGTTAGATTACTTTAAATAAGATTAGAATATTAGAAGTTTACCACTATAGTTTTCCAAAACTTTTTAGATAGATGACCTCGGTAGAAAAGAAACAACACAATTTTTATATGACTATCGAGGTCATAAATTTGATGGTGTCACTCTCTCAATTATTAACCATGATTTAAAAAAAAAAAAGGATCAACATTGCATGCAGTCTATCATGGTTAATTGTTGACAACAACAAAAATCATGGTTAATTAAAATGTTTGGACATACACATCCAGTTATTGCAACCAAAGGAGCTCCATCTGGCCTTAGGCCTATAGTGTATTCAAGAATCAAATCGATACGGTCTTGTCATGAGTCCTTAATTGAAGGTTCTCAAATCCAAAAGGACAAATATATAAATTATGAACACTACGAAATCTCAAATAACAACTCAAAAGTCCATGAATGAGTCTTAAGGCTCTGGCCTTCAACTAAAGAAGCTCAATAACTATCCAGAAAAATAAAAATGATGAGACATAAATTAGAAAGAGTTCTCAAGTGTCAATAAATTATATAAATTAGATAATCATGAACCACGGGCTACTCGTCACTGTAACCTCAACCATCTGGTGCCTTCCCAGTCGTGCCTTCTCTCAAACTATCACCTAGGAAATGTGAAAGTAACAGGATGAGATCATTGTCTCAGTAACATGATCACTACCTATCAGAACCATCTGTGGTGTTAGGTAGTAGGACTAACAAACAAGCATTATAATCAAATAACATAAGTAAGAGCATATAGTGTCAATTCATATTCCTCATATAAGCATTGATTCATACCATAATATCATGTTAATTACATCACAAACATCATAATGCAATCTTTCATTAGCCCCTAGCCCTCCTTATTTCCTCCAGCTGGATAAGTCCTAATCCTTGTTACTGGTGACCCTCACAAGTTCTCCGCAAGTGTGGTATAGACTGGCTAAAGTGTTAGATATGATTAATTTTGATTATGACAAATAAAAATGCCAAATATTAAGAGCAAAAAGTTTGCATAATGCATTTATCTTCTACATTGACTAAATACTACCACCTCCGGTCCTAATTATAAGACCAGGTTGATTTTATTTGGAGAGATTAAGGAAGCTACATAAGTTACTTAATCATATCACACGTTATGTATCCTTAAATTATATATTAGTTTATTAGTCAAACTAATTAATTTGGAGAAAAAAATAAAAATACTCTAAAGTAATTTAATAAGTTTTCTTAATCTCTCTAGAAAAGTTAACTAGGTCTTATAATTAAGACATTAATTTTGATTATTGAGAGGAAAAAGAAGAAGAAAGAGTGAAGAAAGAAGAACCTTCATCATATTAGTCAAAAAAAGGGAAGAAACTATCAAGTTAGATTATGAAGAAGAAGGATTAAAATGAAGAAAGAAGAACTTATAAACCAAGAAAATAGAGAAGTTATGAAGATGGTTTGTGGAGAATAATCAAGAAGAAGAAGATAAGAGAATAAAGAAATAAGAACTTACAAGATCAAATGGGAATATCAAGGTTCAAGTTCATAGAATTAATATTGGATGTTTCAATAATCACATGGAAGTTGAAATGGCTCAATTCAAAGCTAAAATGACTCACATGGAAGCTATAACATCTTCACTCGAGTGGCATCTCTAGAGATGAGTACGATCACTTGAGTGACCGTTTGAGTGATAACCACTTTGTTCTACTCTGTTTTCATTTAGCATAATAAAGGCTCAATATTTTGAACATATGTCTCAAACGACATATCTGATTGAAGTAAAACTTTTTTCATATGAAACTAGACATCAAATTTGGTTCAAAAATTGAAAGATACAGCTCAAATAGTATCAACTGAAGGAGATAAAAATTTCAAAAGTTGACGCTGGCAATTCAATTGGTGTTCTAAACTAGGTTCAGTAATCTAGACATAGCTCCCACACTATAACTCAAATTGAGAATAAACTTTTTTCAAATAAAACTAGACTCCAAAGGTGAGTAAAAGACACCAGGATCAAGTTCAAAGAAATTCTGATGAAAGAGACATAAATTTTAGAATTTGATCCTTGAAATTCAAATACTGTTTAGACCATCAGTTACTCTTTGGATCATAACTTTCAAAATACAATGAATTTTAAATTGTTCTTGTTACATTGGAAATTAGACTTAAATAGGTTTCTAAATATAGGTTATTTTCCAATTTTGGATTTAAAATATGCAGTATATCACTAGAGTATGCACTCAAGTGATTTAGGGAGTGATCATCATTTTCTCAACTAAATCACTTGAGTATTTGCAACATCACTTTCATAGCACACAAGTTATTCAGGAAGTAATTAGCATTTTTCTTAGCCAAATCACTTGAGTAAGCACTTGAGTGATTGACCAAATTGACATCGCTTTCACATCACTTAAGTGATCCTGGAAGTAATGCACTCTTACTAAGAGATCACTCAAGTGATGAATCTTCACAATTTTAATTATTGTCTCAAATTTCATTATTCTCTTTTAAACTCATATAAACCTTGATTGTATTGTTCATAATCATCACTAATCAAGTTTATATAAAGGTTATGGGTGATTAAACATTGATTAGAGCTCAACGGACAAAAAGCAACCTTGTGTCAAAGACTTCAGTGGTAACTTCCAACGATCATATTTTGAGAAGCTCAATTGACAAAATATGCTCAACAATCAAATGATTTTCATAAACTATAAATAGAAGAACACTCAAAGTCGAAAGGGAGAGAAACAACATACACTAAGCCAAAATGCTGAAATTATGAATCAAACACTCCAACCCAAGTACTCTCTATTCTTCCAGCTTTTATATCATTTGTTAGATCTTATGTTTTGATAATAAGAAAGATTAAGAAAAGTGTCTTGGAGAAGACACATTAATTTAAAACTATTTTGAAACCCATTACTGCGAAAATCACTGTATCACTCGAGTAATGTGACAAAACTTAGTTATTTTATTTATAAAATAGTGATGAGTTGTTTATGAAAATTTTTTGCTGATCATACTCTAAAAATAATCTAATAGAACTAACAGCTAGAAGCAAAGACCATACATTCCAACGGCTACAATCAAAGAGCAACGTTTTACAAACATTCTCATACTATCAATATAATAGCATTGAAGACAAAGCAACTAACAAACAGTTTGCATTTACTATTATATTCATTGCTAAGTCTCAAAGCTCATTTCCGATGTGAATTTTTACTTCAGTGACGATTTATTTACTCTTGTGAGAGAATATACTTAAGAATTTACTTCAACTGAGATACTCAAGCCAGGGGGACCTTGAGTAGGCATTGATTGAAAAGTGTAAGGGGGAGCGAGTGTTCTTTGAAAAAAAAAAACTAGCTTATACTAAGGTAACAAGAGCCTTATAAATAGTGGAAAGATAATGGAAATCTCATAAAGGCTTCCAAGGGACTGGACATAAGTCAAGTGAATTGGATTGAACCAGTATAAATTGCTTGTGTCCATCTTCAGTGATATGTTTCTAACTCTTGTCTCTTTACTTAGTTTGTGTTAAAGTTTAAAATTCTTAAAATCACTCAATTCACCCCATTGGTATTAGACCTTAGTCTTCTTTTTTTTAAGGTTTAATAGCTTGAGAAGGATCCTATGGGAAGCATGGGTGAAGGCATACTTCCTGATGGAGCTTCATTTATCTTATCACCAGGATTTTTGTGGAGAACACTTCTCATTCTAGAAAGTCAAATTCAAAGTATTTGTAACAACAAATAAATATGGCATATGGCAAGTCATACAAGATGGAGACTATGTTCCTAAGAAAAAAGAAGGGCAAAGAATGATTCCAAGAACACCAGATGAGTTCGATGACAACAATAAGAGAGTGGTGACTCTTAAAAGCAAGGCCATCTTGATGATTCAAAGTACCTTGAGTCAGAAAGAGTATTTCAGAATTTGTACTTTTCCTTATGCTAAGACATGTTGGAGGCGGTTGAAATAGCTTATGAAGGAACCTCAGAAATTAAAGAAAATAGAGACAATACTCTAACCATTGAGTATGGCTTGTCCCAAATGAAGTTTGGAAAAATCATATCAGGGTTTGAATTAAGATAAGCACATCTTGTCAATTAGTTCGGTGCTCTTGGCAAAACATACAATCAAAGAATCCAAGTGAGAAAAATTCTCAACATTCTCATAAGTGAATAGGAAGCCAAAGGAGAATCCTTGAGGTCAATAGCATCCCAATTTGGAAGGCTTTCAAAGTATGAAGGAAAGCTAAAATTCAGAAAATAACTAACTAAAATGGACAAGAAGAAAAATAAAGGACTCACTCTCAATGCTATCAAATAAAAAGTGAAGATGGAATATCACCTAGAGGGGGGGTGAATAGGTGATCTTTAAAAAATTTAAACTTCTTTTTAAATCATGAATGAAATAGACACCAATAGGAGAAATCAACACAAGAGAATTTATCCTAGTTCGGTCTAATACTTCGACCTACATCCAGTCCCCAGAATGCCTGGGATTTCACTATCTTTCGAAACAATTACAGACTCTGTAAAAACGAAGAATGGTCCTTTCGCTCTCGGACTCCACTCCCCCTTACAAGTCGTAATTAATACACCCACTCTTAAGGTTCCACAACCTTAAGGATCAACACAAGAGCAAGAATGATATTTAATGACTCCTCACGAGTAGATATAGTATGAACACTGAAGAATGATTAATATCAAGGATATTAAATGAAACAGTGAAAGGTAATAACTCAGAATTGATTGCTCAGCGTTTCAGTAGGTGGCAGAATTGAATGTGTTAGTCTTTTATAGCCTTCGCCATCAATGCCGTTGGAGGAGTTTGCAAACTAGCCGTTGAGACTCTTTTAATTTTCCATTAGACACAGTACAACTCCGTTTGTGAACAGTCGACCGTTGCCTCATTAAAAGCTTCGCATTGATTGGCTTAGAGAAGAAGTTGACTCAGAATGTTTGCTGGCATAAGTATGCCTCGAAGGAATGTCTTCGTCTGCTACACGTCTTAATTCTGTTTGCGTGTTTTTCTTTTTCATCGTAATAAATGCTTCTAACACGCTGGAATGCTTTATGGTGATTCAGCATTTAAAACATGTTAAACCTTTCTGAAAAGCACTAATAAACTAATTAAATTTAGTTAGAAGGAGTTTAAATCAATAATATAAGGCACCCAGAAGATATTCAAAGAAATTAAATTATGAGAATGAAGGTTCAAGATATCAGCGTGCATACTCGAGAATTGCTCCTTTGATTCTTGAGAATTTCATGAATAAAATGTATGTGTTATGCTGATACTTGAGAGTTAGACAGAGTACTCAAGAATGACACGTTAAAAATGATGTTGTAAACACATTGTTAAAGAATTCTCGAGAATCGTATTTCAATACTCGAGAATCACACGTTAAAGAGTATTTCGTAAACACTGTGTTGAGGTATTCTCGAGAATTACATCTTAATACTTGAGAATGATATTTTGAGAGTTTCTTTGCAAATAATATTGATGAGGCATTCTCGAGAATGTATCTATGATTCTTGAGAATTGCTTCTGTTTGAAACTCAGAGGAAGGCATCAGAGAAAACACATGATCATTCTCGAGAATTAAAGTTAAATACTCGAGAACAGAGGAAACCTGATAAAGCATTTATCAACAACCTTATTCTCGAGAGCTAGGTTAGAGTTCTCGAGAATTTCTCTGCAAAAGGAAATCCTTCCATATTTTGATGCTCTTCATTCTCGAGAATCAAAATCTATACTCGAGAATTATCTCAGTGTACCAATGATTTTCAGCCTATTATACTCGGGAATGCTTATCCTGTTCTCGGGAGTACTATCTTATTCTCAAGAATTAACAGCATGGAACTTGCCATTAAACCCACGACCATCCTCGAGAATCCTTATGCTATTCTCAAGAATTAAGTTTGACACATGAACACGATTCTTCATCTTTCAAAACTTTGGACCTATGTTATCATCAAAACATCAGGAGCCAACATTCTCCCCCTTTTTGATGATGACAACATTTGTAAATTATGTTTAAAGTTTGAAAGAGTAACAGGATTGACAAACCAGCAATCAGCAGAATATTTCTATTGATGATAACTATGATTACATTGCTTTAAACCAAAAGACCCAAAGCATATGAGAAAGACATTCAAGGCACAAAGGATTCATACATATTTAATCTCAGATTCAACCGTAAAGTCATCTTAGTCTAAATCTAAAAAAATATATCAAACTTTGGACTTAGACTCAATCATAAAAGAAATCAAGCATTAGACTTAGACTCTTCTCCCCCTTTGTCATCATGCAAAGAGGGGGAATCATTAGAAGGATCAGGCACATTAAAAGGAGCAGAGGTAGAAGGCCCATAAGACTGAAAGGGAACAATGGCAGTCATAGGATCAGCAGGAAGCACATGATTAGAATTGGGAGAGACAGGGGAAGTAGGATGTCCAATTGGCATAGCAAAGGAATTGCCAGTAGGCTTCTGAGAGCCAGTAGAGAAGCTCTGTACAAAGGTATCCATGGTGGTCTCAAACCCATGCATCATTTGTTGAGTGAAGAGTTGCTGTTGTTCTAGCTTGTTGATCTCTGTCTTGATCTCTTCTTGGTGATTAAACAAAACAGCAAAGCGAGCAACTAAGTCAGCTTTGAAGTCAGTCAGTATGGTGTCCATATTGAGATCAATATGAGCTTTTAGATTGATCATTTCATCACTCATAGCCTTGATAATCTATCTAGTAAGCTTTTGGTAGACCTCCAAAGATTGATACACAGGCTTGATAGCATTGTGAACAACAAATTCAATGTGTGTCTGAAAAGCAGCCTGAGTAAAAGAAGGACCAGTGGTAGAGGCAGGAGCAGCTTGTGAAGATTGGCCTTCCTCTAGTTGTTTGGAGGTAGATAGCTTGGGGCTTGCAGGAGGCTTGACTTGTTCTTTCCCAGTAGCTTCAGTAAAGGAGAGCTTCATATAAAGAAGTTGAGTCTAACCAACCTTCTTGGGAAATCGATCTCTATCACCCTTCACAAGATACCAGACATCATTGAAGCCAAGAATTTGAGAAACTAAGTGAGGATAAGGAATGGTATTTTTCTTAGATGCTCTTGAAGAAGAAAGGAAACTGGATATCTCAGAGACAATTAGTTTACCCAGATTGTGAGACTCTTTGAGGATAATGGAAGCAAGCAACTCAAAATCTCTATTGACAAAGTGGGTAAAACTTTGTCCTTTGTTCACTAGATTGCGACTGTATAAGTACCAAATGATTCTGTAAGTATCCGACATTTTAGCAGGCTTGTGCTTGAGGATTTGACCATCATATTCCATATTTGGAAAGAGAATCTTGAAACAATCTGGTTCAGATAGCTTTGGTGGATCTTCAGGTGGATCACTAATTCCTAGATATGTATTAATATCTTTAGCAGTAATCTGGATCTTCTTCCCTCTCACAGTAGTGAACAAGTTAATCTCTTCCTCATTCTTTTCTTCAGTCATATTGAAATAGAAAATTTTCACTACCAAAGGTGAATAAGAAGTTTGAAGCAAGCAACTCAAAATCTCTATTGACAAAGTGGGTAAAACTTTGTCCTTTGTTCACTAGATTGCGACTGTATAAGTACCAAATGATTCTGTAAGTATCCGACATTTTAGCAGGCTTGTGCTTGAGGATTTGACCATCATATTCCATATTTGGAAAGAGAATCTTGAAACAATCTGGTTCAGATAGCTTTGGTGGATCTTCAGGTGGATCACTAATTCCTAGATATGTATTAATATCTTTAGCAGTAATCTGGATCTTCTTCCCTCTCACAGTAGTGAACAAGTTAATCTCTTCCTCATTCTTTTCTTCAGTCATATTGAAATAGAAAATTTTCACTACCAAAGGTGAATAAGGAGTTTGAATTTCTAATAATGATGAGTATGGTTTCAACCAGGGTGAAAGATCAAGATTGCACTCTACCTTAAATTCGTCTAAATCTAACCAGACAGTGGGACAAAAGGGGCGATCTTCATATAGGATTGAGAAATTAGGATCCGATGGAATTACCAAGGGGTCCTCACAAAACCCAGGAGGACAGTGAAGAGCGCTTTTCTGCCCCATTATCTTTACAGCGAAAGGAGAAGGAGCTTTACTGGATGCAGCTTGTTTTCCATGATTGAAACAATTGTGTGGAGGCTTTTGAATGCGATCTTCAAGGTCCTTTGACCGTTTCTTGTTAAAGTTTGGCAGAGAATCGCCATATAACTCAGAAGAGCGAGTCGCATGGGTTTCTAGGGTTTTGGATTGCGATTTTTCTTTTTCTTTTGCCTTGTCAGATGGAAGAGAATGAGTTTGCAGGCGAGTTATGGGTCTTGGAGATTCGACGTTGGTTACCTCTTTGGATTTAGACTTGGAAGTTTTGATTTTCTCTGATGATTTCACTTTTGGTCGATACTTTAGTAGAGGGTTTCTTGGAAGGAGGTTTTTCAGGAGATTTCATCGACGATGATTCCATGGTGAAGACGAGTGGAACAGGAAATAACTGATTGATGAGAAAGTTGGAGAGGACTCACAGAGGGGGTACTCGAGAACACGGAAGAGAAAGAAATGAAGAACATCGACGGTGAATAGGGTTTTAAGAGAGTAGACCCAAAACGACGAGACCCTTGGAACAAAACGATGTGAAAGTCGAAGTTGAAAAGTCATCGTCAAATTTGGCAATTATCGAGAGTTAGGAAGAATTCTCGAGAATTCTGTGCATATTCCTGACAATGAGAGATGATGATTCTCGAGAATTATATGTCTGGATATGAGCTTCCTAGAGTATCAGGATATGATAATTCTCGAGAGTTTTTCGTTGGTTCTCGAGAATTACTAAACTTCTACATGTTGTGGTGGCCTGTTACTGAACCGATTCTCAAGAATGCCTTTACCATTCTCGAGAATGGTAATATTATTATGAACAGTAGCTTCTGCAATGTTGAAAACATTCATAGAAACCCAATATTCCCGAGAATGACCTTCAATTCTCGAGAATACATAAGAAGCATATTGAGGTACTTTGCTTTAATTCTCGAGAATGGTGGAAGAGATTCTGGAGAATTAACTGACTCTGTTTACCTCTATTTTTGACTCCTTGAACAGAAAACCTGCAAACCATCATCAAAAGGCTCCGATGCTAAAGTCAGTGTCTATTAATCATCAAAACATAATTAATCAACATTTTCCTTACAATTCATTGGGATTTACCATTCCCAACTCTATTCAGATAAAGTTGAATTGTTCTTTGGCAAGTGGCTTGGTGAAGATGTCGGCCAATTGAAAATGTATTGGAATGAACATCACTTTGACATCTTTCTTTTGCACGTGATCATGAATAAAGTGATGCCTCACATCGATATGTTTGGTTCTTGTATGTTGAACTGGATTTTTCCCTAGGCTTATCGTGCTCGTGTTGTCACACAAGATTGGGATTTCTTTCAAGTGGACTCCCAAGTCAGATAATTGTTGCTTTAGCCACAAGACTTGTGCACAACAACTTGAAGCAGCAACATATTCTGCTTCGGTGGATGAAACTGCTACGGTGGTTTGTTTTTTACTGAACCACAATACGAGTGAACCTCCGAAAAATTCACATTGACCACTCGTGCTTTTTCTGTCATTTTTATATCCAGCATGATCAGCGTCTGAATATGCAACTAGAAATTCTTGTTGTCCTTTCAGAAACCAGAGACCCAGTTCCTTCGTGTCCGATAGATCTCGAAAGATTCTCTTGATGTGCTCTGCATGTGATTCTTTAGGAGCTAATTGGAATCTTGTGCACATTCCCACACTAAATTGAATATCTGGTCGACTAGCAGTCAAGTAGAACAAGGACCCGATCATTCCTCTATACTTTGTTATATTGAAATCTTTCCCTTTTTCTTCATCCGCATCCAGTGAGGCTGTTGAGCTCATTGGAGTGTCTGCTCCATTACAGTGCTCCAATCCAAACTTTTTGAGCAAATCTCGAAGGTACTTTGTTTGTGATATGAATATCCCATCTTTTCGTTGCTTGATTTGCAATCCGAGAAAATAATTAAGCTCTCTCATCATAGACATTTTGAATTCTCCCTGCATTTTCTTAGAAAATTCTTCACAGAGAGAATCATTAGTAGCACCAAATATTATATCGTCTATGTATATTTGCACGACTAACAGTTCATTAAGCTTATTAGTTTTGATAAAAAGCGTTGTGTCTAATTTCCCCCTAACAAAGCCTTGTTCGAAAAGAAATTTACTTAAGCGTTCATACCAAGCTCTGGGAGCTTGTCTGAGGTCGTACAAGGCTTTCTTAAGGCGATAGACATGATCTGGATGATGTTTATTTTCAAAACCAGGAGGTTGTTCAACATATACTTCCTCCTGAATAAAACCATTTAGAAAGGCACTCTTCACATCCATTTGATAAAGTTTGAATCCTTTGATACATGCAAAAGCTAAGAGTACACGTATTGCTTCTAATCTAGCCACTGGAGCAAACGTTTCCTCGTAATCAATACCTTCTTCCTGATTATAGCCTTTGGCCACCAGTCTAGCCTTATTATGGACTATGATAGCGGATTCATCACATTTGTTTTTGAATACCCATTTGGTGCCAATGACTGGATGGTCTTTGGGCCTAGGTACCAAATCCCAAACTTGATTTCTATCAAATTGGTGTAATTCCTCTTGCATCACTATCACCCAATCATTGTCTGATAGGGCTTCATCGATCGTAGAGGGTTCGATGTGTGATATGAAGGCAAAAAATGTTACTTCATTTAAAGTACATTTTCTGGTCCTCACCCCTTGATTAACATCACCTATCACTTGGTCTAAGGGATGATTCCTTATAAACTTCCAAGCTCTAGGTTGAGATTGATCAGGGTTTTCTAAATTGTTCTGAGGATCAATTTCGAAAACATCTTTAGGGTTTTCGATAGAGGCAGGAGAAGTTTTCGAAAAGAATTGGTTTTTGAAAATATTTTCTTCATCATCATCCAGATTTTTATCTAATTTTGACTCACAGAACACAACATGTATTGACTCTTCAACTATACGAGTACGTTTGTTAAAAACTCTATATGCTTTGCTTCTATTTGAATATCCAAGGAATATACCTTCATCAGATTTAGGATAGAATTTTCCGAAATTATCCTTACCAATGTTATGTATGAAGCACTTACAACCAAAGACATGAAGGTGAGCCAATTCGGTTTTCTTCCCTTCTACAGCTCGTATGGAGTCTTGTTAAGCTTCTTCCAGAGATATGCTCGATTGGCAATATAGCTAGCTGTACTCATCGCGTCTGCCCAGAAAACTTGTGAAGTTTGATTTTCATTCAGCATAGCCCGAGCCATTTCAGTGAGCACACGGTTCTTCCTTTACACCACACCGTTCTGTTGAGGTGTTCTTGGAGCTGAAAAGTTGTGATCAATTCAGTGAGCATCACAAAATTCTCCGAACGCTTGATTTTCGAACTCTCTTCCATGATCTGTTCGAATAGCAATAATGCAAATACCTTTCTCGTTTTGCACCTTATTGTCAAACACAACAAATAGATCAAATGTTTCATTTTTAGATGACAAGAACATTGTCCAGGTAAAACGCAAGAAATCATCGACAATAACCAGAGTGTATAAATTTCCACCAAGGCTTCTAACTCTTGCGGGTCCAACTAAATCCATATGAAGTAATTGAAGAGGCCGGTTTGTCAAGATTTCAGGTTTGTTTTTGAAAGATGATTTGGTTTGTTTACCCTGTTGATATGCATCACAGATCATATCATTTTTAAAATGTAGTTAGGGTAAACCGATCACTAAGTCTTTTCTTAACAACTTATCTGGTTGATGCATGTTGACATGAGCCAACCGCTTATGCCACAACCAACTTTTGTCTAAGTTGCTAACAAAACATTTTTCAGAATTCATTTTAGGTAATTCCAAGGTATAGCAGTTTCCTTCACGAGGAGCTTTAAATAATACCTTTAGTTTACCTTTATCAATTGGAAGATCATCCTTGTTGACTATGAGACACTCTTCTGAGTCAAAGATGATCCAGTTGTTCTTGTCAACACTTTGACTTACACTCAGAAGATTATGGCAGAGACCTTCAACAAAATAGACGTCTCTAATTTGCAATCCATCTTTTGTTCCGATTTCACCGATGCCAGTAATTTTCCCGGATTGATTTCCTCCAAAGGTGACTCTACCACCATCTTTTGATTTCATAGCAACAAACTTTTCTGAGTGTCCCGTCATGTGTTTAGAACATCCACTGTCGATATACCAATTGTTGATTCTCGATTCTCTTAAACACACCTGCAAGATTAGAGGAGATCAAGTTTTAGGTACCCATCTTTTCTTGGGTCCTTTGAGGTTAGCTTGGACCTTAGGAACATACGTTCCTTTAGGTACCCACTAATGATTGCCAACAGGCTTATCTCTTCTATCCTTTTTATGAAAACATGACGAAGTATTGTGACCTTTCCGGTTACAATAATTACAGTGAGCAAATGGATTTGACGAATGAACTGTTTTTCGAAAGTAATTCAAATAAGATTTTCCACCAGTTTTCTTTTTCCCTTTTTGCTTATCAAAAATAGGATTGTAACCTATGCCTGAACGATTGTTTGTAAACCTTTGAGCTTTTAAAATTACATTGAGCATTTCACTTCCTTGAGTGAATTTCTCAAGTGATTTTGTAAGATGTAAATTTCTTTCCTTCAAATCCACACAATCGTCACAAATAAGATTTTCACTCGTAAGATTTTCGACTTGTAACTTAAGAGTCATGTTTTCTCTTTTCAATGATATGCATTCTTCCATAAGTTTCTCAAATTCAGACTGTATTTCATTATATTAATCAAATAACTCATCGTATGAAGGCTGTAAATTGTATACCTCATTGTCATTCTTGACTTGCTCTTCTTCTTCTGCTACCAGACAAATGTTGGCAGTTTCTTTTTCTTCTTCGCTCTCTTCGTCCGAAGAGCCGTCTCCCCATATTGCTGAAACATAGGCCTTCTTTTTGAATTGGTAAGACTTCTTCTTCTTTTCTTTATAACTACCTCTTAATTGAGGACATTCAGATTTATAATGACCCGGCTTTTCACACTCATAACAAATAATTTGATCCTTGTCTTTGAATTCTTGTCGGTTGCTTAAACTTCCTTTCTGAAATCTATTTCTGAAGCCTCGATCCTTTCTGTAGAACTTCTTGAACTGTTGTACAAACATGGCCATCTCGTCATCATCATCATCCTCCTCGTCTTTGTCTTCCTTTTCTTTTACAGCATTTAGTGCGATGCCTTTGTTTCAACTGCTGTTGACTTCATCCAAGTCCTTCTTGAACTTCAACTTGCTTTCATACTCAGATAGACTCCCAAACATGGCAGCGACTGAAGTCATTGATTCACCACGAGCCTCCTCTATTACTGTGACTTTAGCTTCCCAATCTTTGGTCAAAACATTGAGGATTTTCCTGACTTGTGGACCTTGATCGTAGATTTTGCCCAAGGCTGCTAACTGATTTGTCATATGAGTATATCGAAGTTGAAATTCGGCAATAGTCTCTCCTGACTTCATTCGAAACAAATCATACTTTGTGGTTAGAGTATTAATGCGGTTCTCCTTGATGCCAGATGTAATACCCGAAAAATCCTTAGTTATCTTAAACACAATATTTTGGTAAATAATACCCATTAAAAATAGGAGAATATGTTGTCTCGAATTTTGTAATTTATTTTCTACAATTTTGGGCAAATTTTACCTTGATATGGAACAAACCACATGTTAGGTTTAAAATTAGATTTTAAGGCTCCGAATTAGGGATCATAAAATATCATAAATTATCGTAACTAAGCATAGTCTTAATTTATTCACAAGAGACAATTAAGTGGCACAAAATTACTTATACCAATTAGAGAGAAAGTTGCCAACAACTAATGGACAATTAAATTTGCAATAATTAGAGTAATTGTATTAGCTTTTCATAATTTATTAAAAGACTAAAATTCTAATTAAGAATACTAATTAAAATTAGATATGGAGGGCTAGGATTAAACCTCATAAAGCTAAATCCTAAGGCCTAGATTAAGCATCATAAAGCATAATCCTTGTGAAGAAAAATCAACCAATGAGAGTCTTTCTTCTAGATTCTATGAGATAATTGAAAAGCTAAATTGAAGAGCAACTGGGGGTGCACATACGGTTTTGCTAAAGGAAGCGAAGAGAGTGATGAAGCATAAAGTAGCTTTGAAAAGTCAAAGTTATCAACTAGTCAATAAGGAAGCTTAAAACATGGGATATTTTGAAAATGAAAAAGCATATTTCATGGCTATTAGAGGAGGGAGTACACGGTTTTTGCTGAAAAATAAGAAGGGAATTTGATAATTAAATCAAGATAATACATTAAACAAGCACATGGGATAATTTTGGGGACAATTGGGAAGAGGATAGGATAAGGAGTTTAATGCTTGGAAGAGGATAAATTGGAAAGAGAAAAGAGTTGTATGTGTGTGTGTGTGTGTGTAAGAGAGAGAGTGTGTTGTGAGTGTGTGTGCGCGCAAATGTTGTGAGGGTTGTGAGTCTGGTGTGTATAAGAGAGAAACGTCAATGGATACACCAATAGGAAAATTGAACATAAATCCTATATGAATCAATCAATGGAATTAATTCAAGGCATAAGTAAATGGGAATCTATACAAAATAAATTGTATCTTGAGATACGTTAATCGTAGACCAAATATAAGGAATTATTATGAACAAGCATATTTTAAACGTGGAATAGGTAATCACCAAAATCTTTTTCCCAATTTTTGGAAGTAAACTTAAAATGATAAAAAGGAAATTAGAGACTTCTAATTGAAGCCATAAGCTTCAAAATCACAAAGCTAAATAGAAGACTTGAATAAGCTTCATATAAACCCCTAGGTATATTTTCATCTAGTTACAAGACGCCTAAAGTAACTAACAATTAAAATACAAATTAAAGAAAGATGAAGGGGAAATTGTTGGCTTGGGAAAGGGGTAGAGAATTGTTTACATTAAGTTTTACAACACATGCTAAAATAACATTGATGATGGGAGACAAATTGGAGAGATAAGTTGTACTTAGGATTAATTGCATTAAAGGAAAAATGGAAGAGGATAAGAGAGAGAGGGGGGGGAGCATGGTTTTGAGTGTGTGTATGGTGAGGATTTGTGCACCAAAAATGACCTAGATCCAAGGGTCCATGTTCAAGAAGACTAGGTTTGAAAAATTTACCAAAATTGCCACAATATTTTGCTATAAATAGGAGCTTAGGTTCTTCATATTCTTCACACCAACACAAGTTTAGCAAAGCTGATATAGAGAGTGAAAGTGAGAGTGAAGAGTCTTGGAGAAGGAGGAGCAAGGTTCTTGGTAAGTTCTCTAGCTCTAACTTTAAGTTCTTTAAGTTTTAGTTCTTAAATTCATAGTTAGAAGTAGCTTTGATTTTAAATATGCTAGAGTAATTTTAATATCATGTTTTATAGTCAAAAATAGTGATATTTTGAAAATTAGATGAGCCACTTGGTATAGCAAAATTTCTGGAAAATTTATGAACAAGGTAGCAAAGCTCTGGCGAAAATTCATCGGGTAGAGATTTCTGAAGTAAGTGTTAAAAATGCAATATTTTATGTTGAAAATGAAATTACAAAATTCTGGGAAAATTCATGGTTAAAGTAGACATATAGTGCTTTCCAAATATGTCAAGAACATGTTAAATTGAGCTCTGTACAGTGAGATAAAAATTCTCAAAGTTGAGCTACAAATGTTTGGAAAAATTCTGGGCAGAAGGTCAAAACCTTAAAACTAGGAATGACTCAAGTAATCTGGGCAAAAGTGAGTATTTTTACTTAAAAACATAAATCCTAAGGATTCCTAGAAAATTTACGGATCCTCATTTAGATTTTTCTAGAATTAGTTATGATTTTTCAAAATTAGACAAAAAATCTGCCCAAAATACTGCACCAGCGTTTTTTTCATAAAATGAGGGAAATAAGTTGGAAATAATTCCACCAAGGGAAAAAAGGTCATTAGTGACTAAGATATCTACTAGGATATTATTGGTGAATTAATAAAATGCGATATTACCATTATAGGATATACAAGATCACTGTTCGACAGACGAATGTACTGATATCACTAACGAAGGTACTTACGCGTACTATAACACTAACTCTGATGCTTATTATATGCTTATATGTGATATATAACTTTACATCTGTTGTGTGCTTATGAGATACATCTGCTGTGTGCTTATGTACTGCTAGGATACATTTGATGTGTGCTTATGTACTGTTGGGATACATCTGTTGTGTGCTTATGTATAGTTGGGATACATCTGCTGTGTGCTTATGTATTGATTGTTGCTGAAACGCCATGAATACCTGTCATACATATATTGTCATATTTAAGCATGAGGTTAACCGTTACCTGAGATCCAATGGGCATTGGATCTCAGCTCCTACTATAGCCTCATGATCTGGAGGAATCAGGACAAAGGACAAGGGTAAGCAACACCAGTGAGGACCCGGCCAGAGAATTTCTTTTTGGTTGTGTGTTAACGTACTCTGAAATATTCAGATAACTGTACCGTTGTATAAGCAACCAGATACACCAACAGTGAATGTTTATCAGATACTCACTCTTTTAAATTGTTCCGATGCTGACTTTGATCAAATTGTTTTGAAAACACTTTAGAAAATTGGGATATGATAGCAGAAGTTCCTTCATAGGCTATCTCCAAGGCTTTCCACATTTCCTTTGCGGTGGACAAATTACATATACGAAAGTACTCCTTTTGACTAAGAGCACTTTGCAGCATTAGAATAGCCTTACTATTGAGAGTGATATTCTTTTTATCATTCTCATCGAACTTTGCCTCTGTCTTTGGAACTGTAATCCCTCCTTCAGTCTTTACAGGTATATAGTCTCCAGTCTCTATTACACGCCAAAGACCATATTCAGTAGCCATTACGAACACTCTGAATTTAGCTTTCTAGAAGGAGTAGTGTTCACCATTGAATCCTGGAGGTCGGTTGATTGATGCATCATCAGGTAATATTCCTTCCATGATCTTTCTCAGGATGTTAAGCCCAACTGAGAAACCAGTGCTCTGATACCAAATGAAGATGGAATATTACCTAGAGGGGGTCATTAGGTGATCTTTAAAAAATTTAATCTTCTTTTCAAATCGTGAACGAAATAGAGACCAATAGGAGAAATTGACACAAGAGAATTTATCCTGGTTCGGTCTAATACTTCGACCTACGTCCAATCCCCAGAACGCCTGGGATATCACCATGTTTCGAAACAATTACAGACTCTGTAAAAATGAAGAATGGTCCTTTCGCTCTCGGACTCTACTCCCCCTTACAAGTCGTAATTAATACACCCACTCTTAAGGTTCCGCAACCTTAAGGATCAACACAAGAGTAAGAATGATATTTAATGACTCCTCACGAGTAGATACAGTATGAACACTGAAGAACGATTAATATCAAGGATATTAAATGAAACAGTGAATGGTAATAACTCAGAATTGATTGCTTAGCATTTCGGTTGGTGGCGGAATTGAATGTATTGGTTTTTATAGCCTTCGCCATTAATGCCGTTGGAGGAGTTTGCAAACTAGCCGTTGAGACTCTTTTAATTTTCCGTTAGACACAGTGCAACTCCGTTTGTGAACAGTTGACCATTGCCTCATTAAAAGCTTTGCCGTCGATTGTCTCAGAGCAGAAGTTGGCTCAGAATGTTTGCTGGAATAAGTATGCCTTGAAGGAATGTCTTCGTCTGCTACACGTCTTAATTCTGTTTGCGTGTTCTGCTTTTTCATCGTAATGAATGCTTCTGACACGCTGGAATGCTTTATGGTGATTCAGCATTTAAAACATGTTAAACCTTTCTGAAAAGCACTAATAAACTGATTAAACTTAGTTAGAAGGAGTTTAAATCAATAATATAAGGCACCCAGAAGATATTCAAAGAAATTAAGATTGCAAGAATGAAGGTTCAAGATATCAACGTGCATACTCGAGAATTGCTCCTTTGATTCTCGAGAGTTTCATGAATAAAATGTATGTATAATGCTGATACTCGAGAGTCAGACAGAGTACTCAAGAATGACACGTTAAAAATGATGTTGTAAACACATCGTTAAAGAATTCTCGAGAATCGTATTTCAATACTCGAGAATCACACGTTAAAGAGTATTTCGTAAACACTGTGTTGAGGTATTCTCGATAGTTACATCTTAATACTCGAGAATGATATTTTGAGAGTTTCTTCACAAATAATATTGATGAGGCATTCTCGAGAATGTATCTATGATTCTCGAGAATTGCTTCTGTTTGAAACTCAGAGGAAGGCATTAGAGAAAACACATGATCATTCTCGAGAATTAAAGTCAAATGCTCGAGAACAGAGGAAAACCTGATAAAGCATTTATCAACAACCTTATTCTCGAGAGCCAAGTTAGAGTTCTCGAGAATTTCTCTGAAAAAGGAAATCCTTCCATATTTTGATGCTCTTCATTCTCGAGAATCAAAATCTATACTCGAGAATTATCTCAGCGTACCAATGATTTTCATTCTATTATACTCGGGAATGCTTATCCTGTTCTCGGGAATGCTATCTTATTCTCAAGAATTAACAGCATGGAACTTGTCATTAAACCCGCGGCCATTCTCGAGAATCCTTATGCTATTCTCGAGAATTAAGTTTGACACATGAACACAATTCTTCATCTTTCAAAACTTTGGACCTTTGTTATCATCAAAACATCAGGAGCCAACAAAAAGAACCAAAAGAAGAGGGGGGGTAGAAGATGAAGAATGGGAATGATTTTAGAAGGTTTATGAAATTCTACCTCAAGGACCAAGGATTCAAGAAGTTCCACAAATGAGATCCAAGTACTAGAAGAGAAGCTAAAGATCTTATCATTTGCTTTGAGGTCAACAAGTAAGGACATATCAAAGCAGATTGTCCTCTCTACCTAAAGAACAAAGAGGAGAAGAAGAAGAATAATAAGTTCAAAAAAGAAGAGAGCCTATGTCTATGCAATATGGGGAAATATTTCTTTAGAAGAAGAAAGTGATGATGAAGATGATGCCAACATATGTTTGGTAGCCTGAGAAGAAGAAGAATCAGACAAAGAGGAGGTAATAGATTCTAAACCTACATATGATAAATTACAGTTTGAATATAATGCTTTACATTTTGAATTTGTCAAAATAGTTAAGGAGTTGGTAAGCTCTAAAAAGAAAGTTAAACTCCTTGAAGAACAACTCAAGGAGCCATTTGATATCTTATGTCAAACATGTCAAGTCCTGGAGAAAAAGAAAACTGACCTTACCACAACACTTGAGAAATTCACTAAGGGAAGTGAAGTTCTCAAGGTTATCTTGAAAGCTCAAAGGTTTATAAATGATAAATATGGTATTGGGTATTATCCCTACTTGGACAAGAGGAACCGAAAAAAGAAGGGTGGTAAAAAGTATCTCAATTATTTTCAACACTTTGTGCATATATCTAATCCTTTTACTCATTGTAATTTTTGTAATAGAAAAGGACATTCTACTGCTTCTCGTTATCGTAGACAGGAAGAAATCATAGGCACTTATAAATAGGTTCCAAAAGGATCACATGTGCCAAGAGTAATTCACACTAATCACATAGGACTCAAGAAAGTGTGAATACCTAAAACTTGATTGCCTTTAATTGTACGTTTGTCTTAAAGCATCAAAGACAAATAAATGGTGCGTTGACAGTGGATGCTCAAGACACATGACTAGTGGTAAGAACAAATTCACCAAAATAGAACTAAAAGATGGAGCCAAGGTAAGTTTAATGGAAATTAGTCCGAGAAGATTGGTAGAATTTGTAAAATTGGAAAGAAACATGAAGTATACATCAAAGATGTCCACTATGTAGAATGATTATGCCACAATCTACCTAGTATAAGCCAAAGCACGAATAGAGACAATTGAGTCATCTTTGATTCAAAAAATGCCTCATTATAAACAAGAAGGACTTTCAAATCAAAAAGATGATCTCAAGATCAAGATAAGAGCTTCAAGGGATGATAATTGCTATACTCTTGATATAAATACAAATGTTTCTCCAAATTTCTTTATGAGTAATGCTGATGAAAGTTGGTTATGGCTTAAGATAAATGCTTATGTCAACATGAACCAACTAGGCAAACTTATCAAAAATGATTTGGTTGTTGGTTTTTTTTTTTTTTGGTCGAAAAAAAAAAAAAAACCATTAGAAATTAAGTATGTGATTCTAAACTTGATTTTAAAGATAATATTGTATGTGATTCTTGTCAAAAAGGAAAACAAATAAAGTCATCCTTCAACTATTAGAAGGTAGTCTCAACAGAGAAACCATTCCAACTACTCCACGTGGATTTGGTTGGACTAGCAAGAGTAAAAAGTCTTAGTGGGAATCTACACAAAAGCGAAATTCCTGACTACTATAGATTTATTTGGACTTTATTTCTTTCCTCAAAAGATGAAACCTTTGACGAATTTGTTATTTTTGCCAAAAAGGTCCAAAATGAGAAAAATATGCCTATTATGTCTATCAGAACAGATCATCGTGGAGAATTCGAGAATCAAGCATTTGGTGAACATTGTGATGCAAATGGGATTAATCACAATTTCTCAGCTCCAAAGACTCCACAACAAAATCATATCATTGATAGAAAGAATAAAGTTCTCATCCACATAAATAGAGTAATGTTGAATGAGAAAGAAGTCTCACGCGTGTTTTGGGTAGATGCAATGAGCACAATATGCTATATTTCCAACAGACCATACATCAAATCGATTCTTAAAAAGACATCCTATGAACTATACAAAGGAAGAAAACCAAACTTGGCTCATCTACATGTGTTTGGGTGCAAGTGCTTTATCCACAACAATGATAAAGATAATCTTGATAAATTCGATCCTAAATCTGATGAAGGTTTATTTTTTGGTTATTATTCACATTAAAGTAAAGCATATAGAGTTTTCAATAAACATAAATGTGTTATTGAAGAGTCTATACATGTTGTGTTTGTTAGTTCTCTATGTGTTTTGATGATAATCAACAATTGTAAACACACTTTGGAGTTTTGTCTCTGATAAAAACTAACTGTCAAAGACAAACTCGAGTATTGCTATCAATACTGGAATATTGACTTGACAGAGAGTTGCTCAAATCCTTTTTCACAAAGCAATACTCAAGTATTGATATAAATACTCGAGTATTGGACTTACAGAGAGCACTCCAAGTTTTCACCCTGAGACAATATTCAAGTATTGGACACAATACTCGAGTATTGGACTTACAAAAAGCACTCCAAGTTTTCACCTTGAGACAATACTCAAGTATTGATATGAATACTCGAGTATTGAAAACACAGAGAGAATTTCAACATTGACTTAAGTTCTCAATACTCAAGTATTCAATTGAAACTTGAGTATTGGTAATACAGAGAGTCATCAAAGTTTTACACCTTATGAAAATTCGAGTATTGGTTTTACATACTTGAGTATTGGATTTCCACAAAGTTTTCACACTTAACACCTGTTTATAAATACTCAAGTACTCTTTTAAATACTCAAGTATTGACTTGGGAAAGACTCCACAAAGTTTTTGCAAAATGAATGCATACTCGAGTATTGAGTTGAATACTCTGAGTATTGGGCATACAGAAAGCTTTCCCCTTGTCAATAATTGGAATACTCAAGTATTGAAAGCAATACTCAAGTATTGAGTATTGTCCTTATTTTTCATTAAGGTCCAAAGTTCAAGTCTCGATGGTTCCTCTCTGGAAGATGAATACTCGAGTATCAAGATAGATACTCAAGTATTGACTTAAGTGCACAGTGACAAACTCGAGTATTGATGAACATACTCAAGTATTGAACGCTAAACTTGAAAATCAAATTTGAGGAATTTTTAGAATCATCTTATTTGATCTTAATACTTTCTCTTATCATTCTTCTATACTCTTAGCTATGTTTAACCACTTTGTTAAGTGAGTTTCAGATGACATAAAGAATGTTTATTGAAGGATAAAGTGAAAAGCAAAAAGGTGGTTCAGTTAATTAAATGCTCTACTCAGAAAGTTGCATAAACCTGGCTAATTCTTCTGCACATGGTTGCAAAGCATTAAAGAATGTTTTCTACATCAAGAAACTTCATCTCCAACGGACTAATTTGCAGAAGAACAAATCAGATTACTTGGCCAGCTGGATTAAGCTAAGTTTAGAGAGAGAAGATGCCTAAGCTACTTGTTAAACACCTGGAGACTTCTCTCAACGGTAATATTGAAGATGCAACTCTCAATTAATGCTTCCTGAGTATAAATAGGACAACATTCAAGTCTCTACAACTAGAACATCATCTGAAAACGCATAAGCATTCAAGTTCTTCAACTACCTTTCAGTTTTCACTTGTATTTTGTCTTTTGACATTATAAGCTTCAGTGTTTATCATCATCTACTCTTAGAGAGAGTTTTATTTGATTGTCAATCATTTATTGTAAAGAACCACAAGTCAGGGGACTTGGTGGTTGGGTTCATTGATTACAACTTGTAAGGGGGAGTGAGTTCTAGTGAGAGAATCACTTCTTAAGTGCAGAGTGTGTAATCATTGATATAGTGGAAAATCCCAGAGAGTCTGGGGACTGGATGTAGGTCAAGTTGTTAGGACCGAACTAGTATAAATTCTTGTGTCCAGCTATCTCTTCCCTTACTCTATTCACCCCTGATTTTATTGTTTAAAAACAGAGCTCCTATAAAAAATTTTGATAATACCCAATCCACCCCCCCTTTGGGTATTTAGCTCCATTTACAGTGTTTGCTGAAAATGAGTCTCAACCAAAGCCTAATGAGAAGGAACTAGCGATAGTTCATAAATTAGGAGAGCTATCCATTTCAAATTCTCCTATATCTCAGTTGGAAAAAGAGGAAGATGCTTTTGATAATGACCATAATCAAACTCAACCTAGAGCCTGGAGATACATTAAAGATCATCCCATAGACCAAGTCATAGGTGATATTAGAGAAAGAGTAAAAACTAGAAATAAAGTTAATTTCTCAGCCTTTATTTATGAGATAGAAACTTCTGGCATTGAAGAAGCCCTATCAAACAATAAGTGAATGTTTGCAATGCAAGATGAATTAAATCAGTTTGAAAGAAATCAAGTTTGAGATTTGTACCCCGACCTAAAGACCATGTGGTCATTGGCACCAAATGGGTATTCAAGAACAAACTTGATGAATCCGCAATCACTATAAAAAAAACAAGGCAAGATTGATGGCGAAAGGCTGTAATCTAGAAGAAGGAATTAATTATGATGAAACCTATGCTCCAGTAGCTAGATAGGAGGCCATACGAATACTCTTAGCCTTTGTGTACATTAAAGGATTCAAACTCTATCAAATGGATGCCGAATTGCTTTTCTAAATAGTTACATTATGGAAGAAGTTTATGTCGAGAAACCTCTTGGATTTGAGGGTGCAACCAAACCTGTTTATGTGTTTAGACTTAAGAAAGCACTTTATGGTCTAAAACAAACTCCAAGAACTTGGTATGAATGTCTTAGCAAGCTTCTTCTTGATCAAGGCTTTGTTAGAGGCAAAGTAGATACAATATTATTCATCAAACATAAAAATAATGATATCTTAATTGTTCAAATTTATATTAATAATATTATCTTCAGTGCTACTAATGAATCTCTTTGTCAAGAATTTTCTAACATAATGTAAGGAGAGTTTGAGATGTCTATAATGGAAGAATTAAACTTTTTCCTTGAATTGCAAATCAAGCAAAGGAAGAATAGGATATTTATTTCTCAGACCAAATATCTCAAAAAACTCTTGAAGAAATATGGCATGGATCATGCAAATAAAGCTGACAAACCAATAAGGTCAATGATTAGTTGTTGATGTCAAACAAGTTGACTTCAACATCACTAAATACAGAGAAATGATTAGTTCACTACTCTACTTAATAGCAAACAAACCAAAAATTCAATTTAGTGTTGGCATGTGCACAAGATATTAATCAGCATCTAAAAAACAACATGCTGAAACAATTAAGAAGATTTTCATATATTTGGAAGACACAGTTGAACTTGGATTTTGGTGTCCAAAAGGTGGGAATGAATACTTGATAGCATAATTTGATTCTAACCATGGAGGATACAAGAATGATAGACAAAGTACCAATGGTCAATGTCAATTCCTCTTGGTGAATTTATAGTATCTTGGTTTAGCCAGAAGCAAAACACAATGTCACTATCATCTACTGAAGCCGAGTACATAACAACTGCAAGTTGTTGTTTACAAGTTCTATTGTTAAAGCAACAACTTCAAGATCTTGGTATTAATCTAAGGGAGATACCAATATATTGTCACAACACAAGCACAATAAGTTTAGCCAAGAATCATGCTCAATACTCAAGAACTAAGTATATTGACATTGTATCACTTCATCAGATATCATGTGTAAAAGAAGGAAGTTAAAGTAGTTTTCATACCCACATATCTCCAATTGGAAAATATTCTTACAAAACCACTCTCTAAAGATCAATTTTTGTACATACAAAGAGAATTGAGAATGGTAAATCCCAATGAATTACAAGTAAATTCTTTTAAATCTTGTGTTTTAATTGTTTATTGTAAATGTTTTAATGATTCTTAAACTAACCTAAGTATCAAAGTGTCTAAAAAGTTGTTTTATAGGAAGTTAGAAAATTCTCTATTCGCAAGTAGAGAAAATATGGGTGAATGGAGAGGTCATTACTATGACATCATCATGGTGACCAACATCACTCGAGTGACCACTCAAGTGATTGTAGACTCAGAGTTAAAAAGGTGGATTCACTAAATGGACATACAATCATTAAACAATCATGTGCCTTTTGGGAGAAAATGAGTAGACATGTATCACAAGGTAACAAGATAAAAAAGGACCTCTTTAGACTTTATTCGGTGCAGATATCTTACAGCAACTTCAAGATGTTGAATTTGAGTTTGGAAAAAACAATGATGCAACAAGAGTAGGGATAAAGATTGCCAAAACTTTTGCTTCTGTACCTCAGCAATGGCAATAAATAAGCATATTCTTCGTTTTTTTGTATTAGAAAGATAATTTGCTTCAATACAGTCTTGATGTCATGCACATTAAAAAAAAATATATGCAACAATGTGTTATACATAATGCTTAATGAACCAGGTAAGTCAAAAGATCATCTTCAAGCGAGGAAAGATTTACGAGCTATGGAAGTTTTTGAAGACATGTGGCTAGATTGGAATGACAAATTTCAACCAGCAAAATTCACCCGTACAAAAACAAATAAGGAAATCTTCCTCACAATGTTGAGAAAAATAAGAGTTCATGATGGGTATTCAAGCAACATTTCACGATAACTTGTTATGTAGGCTTGACAGGTTACTGGGTTGAAGAGTCATACCTCATATGTTCTTATGCAATAGTCACTTTCGCTAGCAATAAAAAATATGCTGCCTCTCGATGTGTCAATCATTTTAGTAGAGCTGTGTTCTTTCTTTTGAAAGTTGTGTTCTAAGGTTTTGATCGTTAAGAAGCTTGATCAGTTGTAACAGAAAATCATTCTTACGTTATGTCATTTAGAGATAATCTTTCCTCCTTCCTTTTTCACGGTGATGGTTCACCTAATAATCCACCTTGTTCACGAAACAAAGCTTGCTGACCCAATTTAATATTGATAGATGTATCCTATTAAGAGGTATTCATTTTCCATATTGATAGGGTAAAACTTTAAGCCTAAAAACTACGCAAGTGCACAGGCCGTATCAAGTAATAAAGTGATAAGAAAAGTATCGTTCCCACGAGGACTTGGTATCACAAACTTCAGTTGAGCATTAATTTCACAATTTCATTTAAATTGAGAAAACCAAATTTAATTTAGTTTAGAGAAAAGAAATTAAATCTAAAATTAAAACAAACTAACTACACACTAATGAACGAGTAACCTAGAGTCACTAATCCCTTATTTGATTTTTAGATTTTATCCCCACTAAATTAACTTTGACTTAACCTAATAAGCTAATCTAGAGTATTAATGTCTATAAATGCCTTCCGGCCCACTTATATACATACCTTAATTAATTATGTGATGCCTCACACAACTAAATAAGATGCGTTTTAAATTGGACTCATTGTAATTTGATTATACGGAGCTTCTAGGTATATTCCTATCATAGATGCAAATTAGATTAAAACTTAACTTCACGTTAAATTTAAACATAATTCCACATTATTTAATCCCAATGTCAATTTAGGATTCCTTCTTCCAAGTTCAACATTAAATCCCCAAAACATGCTCAATGGTGGCCACTCACTAAGCAATAGCAATAAATACAGGATTAAATAAACTAAATTAAAATTAAGCAAAACTAATTAGAGGGAATAATCTCTAAAATCCAAACAAGTTCATAGGTTCTCTAGGTTGAAAAGAAAAATTAGCCACACATGGCTTTATTCAAATCCATAAAAAAAGAAAAAAGATAACAATTCAGGTTCAAAGAAAAGAGAGAGAAAGAGGAAAGAAAATTTCTTCATCGCCTCCACAGTCCTTCCGTCCTTCCGTGGAGATGATGAAGAGAACTGAACGCTCAGCCTCTACTCTTCTGCTTCTTCGTTCCTTCTTGTTTTGTGTCTCTCGATCTTCTTTTCCGTCCCCCTTTTACTTGTCTCTGCCTCCTTATTTATAATTTAGGTCTTGGGTCACTGATTCTCTTTTTCTTATTACAAAGATATCCCATATCTTGTAATTTACTCCATCAGATCACACAATTGATTTTGTTTCTATTTTTCTTTTGGGAGACCATCAAGTTTGGCTGATTGCATATCCTCTTATTGCCTTTTCTACTTCATTCCAAATCAGCTAATATTTTTTGCACAATAAAAATAGGATATGAGTAGATTTTATGTCGATTTATTCTTTGATCCCAAGTTTGATTCAATTATGGAAAAGTTCATAAAAGGTAATTAAATAAGTATATAATATCAATAATTCCAATTAATTCTCATAAAATATATACCTATTTAATCATAAAATATATACTCATCAAACACCCCCACACTTAAACATTTACTTGTCCTCAAGCAAAAGAAATAGAATTTATCATCTGAAAAGAACATTGCTTATGAAATTCCTAAACAAAGAGCAAAAAACCACCATACTTGGGTCATATCATCAGATCTTATTTAAGTTAATGTCTTATAAAAATAGGTTATTAAGCCAATAGAGTGTAACAATCTTTTAACGTCCCATGATCAAAAGATCGGCAAGCAATAAGTTCAATCATAAGATTAGTAAAAGAATATTACGCTACTTAATTTCTCCAAAAAAATTCAAATGCCCCCACCAAACCAAGCTTTTCATTTAATTTATTAAGAATTCTCATGTAGGAAATAACTCATTTTGCCTTTTTTTTTCCTTTCCTTTTTTTTTTGTTTCTTGAGCCATTGTAGGTCCCCTTGTGACGCGACCCTGCACATGGGTGATGCAGCACTGGTTACTCAGTTACTCCAACAGGCACCTCAAGAGGCTTTTAGCCCAACTCATAACTCTCTTTGACTTTACCGTTTGACGCGAGTGCCAACATTGGTGATGAAGTGCCCCCGGTTACTAAGTGAGGTCTAGAGAAGTCATTGGAGTTGTTTTTTTCTTTTGTTTTTTTTCACCTGAGTCATTTCCTTATACAAAAGTTTTATTTAGCTAGAAAAGGTCATCATCTAATTTTCTAAAGAAATCATGTAGCAAAATATTCATGAACTAATAATCTGTTGATCATATTACAAAATAATCCCTATTCTCATAGTCCATCTCAAGATTGCAAGAAAAAAAACTCAAGGCTTAGAGACTTGGTTAAAACATTTTTTTTCTATTTTAATTTTTGACTTGATAATATTTTCTAAGATGGGGAAACTCAAAGTTAAGGTCAATCTTCAACAATGCAAAAATCTCAAATAACAAAAAAAAAATTCTTTTCAATTGCATAAGGACAAGCATAACCAAAGAAATTATATCCCCCCCCCCCCCACACTTAAATCAAACATTGTCCTCAATGTTGCAAAAAAATATAAAGAGGGAAAGGAACTAATACTCCCATGGTTTAGGCCTCTAACTCTGATGTGGAGTGCTTCCCCTGGTACCATCCATGATATTTCAAATTTTAAAGGAGAAAAGAGTGCTAAAGCAAGACCTTGCAGCAACAAGAGGAGTGGTCCTCTTCAAATCTGAATAAAACTGAAAGAAAGAAAGGAATAATAATAATAATAAAAGATGCAAACAAAACCCTTGGGTTGCCTCCCAAGAAGCGCTAAATTTATAGTCTTCAGCCAGACTTCTTAAAACAAACCACTAATCATAAGTATCAAACACTATAATTACCTTGTCTTCATTTCTTTTCAAACAACAAGGTATCTCACACAAAAATTGATCGTTTAAATTAATTACTTGTACTTCCTTAATCATAGACAATCTTGGATTACAAGCAATCACTGAATTCAAAGAAGGCACAACATGCATATTCTTGAAAATAAATATAGGCACTTCTAAAAATTTAAAGCATCCAATAAAATCAACTTGACTCTCATCAGTAAGAGTCAACACTTCAAGAGAAGGGTCATGAACAACAACAATTGGGACATCTACATCAATTGGATCACAATCCTTAGGCTCCACAGCCAGAACCTCATCTAGACATCCATTATTCTCATCTAACTCAATTTCAAACCCAGAATCACTTTCTATATTATCCATAGTCTCATGTAATTCCATACCTTCAACTTCCTCACAATAATCATTATCAGCATAAGAAGTAGTCATCAGGTTTAAGGCATTATTTTGCATTATAGTCTCAAGGGTTGAAAAAATTTGACTCGCATGTACCTTCATATTTTGAACACTTACCCCAATATCTTGGAGACTTACCCCAATATCTCGGACACTTGAGTCAATGCTAGCGAGAATCTCTCTTTGTTCTCTACTAGATTTCTTTAATGCTTCCCCACACTTCTCAACTAATCTTTTCAAATTAGATTTTTTCCTATACTCAATGATGTGTTCTTCAACATACGGATAAGAGTAACAAGGAGGGGTATTTTCATAAGAACAATAGACATGTGGATCCCTAAAATTTTGTTGCTCAAAACCTTCACTAGGACAAAATGAGTTATCAAAACAAGCATGGTTCCTAGTGAAATCATCTCTCACAAAATGACTAGTTGTAGTATATGGACAATATTCATATAAATGATCTCCTCCACAGTAAACACAAGACATGCAAACATATTGAGAAGAATCAACATATGGACTACAACCATCATTTATGCTCCTTTTATGTTGCCTAGATTCATTCAAAGAATTTAAAATAGCAATCAATCCATCTTGTATAGAAGACAAAGAATTCATATCCTTCTCAATATTAAGACCAGTTAGTTGCCAATTGAAATCCATTTTTTTAATTTTTTTTCTAAAAAAAATAAAATAAAATATTTACAAACTCAAACTTAAACTACTAATGCTCAATCAATTCGAACCAAGACAGTTTGGCACACAAGTCCCCGGCAACGGCGCCAAAAACTTGATAGGGCAAAACTTTAACCCTAAAAACTCCGCAAGTGCACGGGCCGTATCAAGTAATAAAGTGATAAGAAAAGTATCGTTCCCACGAGGACTTGGTATCACAAACTTCAGTTGAGCATTAATTTCACAATTTCGTTTAAGTTGAGAAAACCAAATTTAATTTAGTTTAGAGAAAAGAAATTAAATCTAAAATTAAAACAAACTAACTACACACTAATGAATGAGCAACCTAGAGTCACTAATCCCTTATTTGATTTTTAGATTTTATCCACACTAAATTAACTTTGACTTAACCTAATTAGCTAATCTAGAGTATTAATGTCTATAAATGCCTTCCGGTCCACTTATATACCTACCTTAATTAATTATGTGATGCCTCACACAACTAAATAATATGTGTTTTAAATTGGACTTATTCTAATTTGATTATGCGGAGCTTCTAGGTATATTCCTATCATAGATGCAAATTAGATTAAAATCTAACTTCATGTTAAATTTAAACCTAATTCCACATTATTTAATCCCAAGGTCAATTTAGGATTCCCTCTTCCAAGTTCAACACTAAATCCCCAAAACATGCTCAATGGTGGCCACTCACTAAGCAATAGCAATAAATACAAGATTAAATAAACTAAATTAAAATTAAGCAAAACTAATTAGAGGGAATAATCTCTAAAATCCAAACAAGTTCATAGGTTCTCTAGGTTGAAAAGAAAAATTAGCCACACATGGCTTTATTCAAATCCATAAAAAAAGAAAAAAGATAACAATTCAGGTTCAAAGAAAAGAGAGAGAAAGAGGAAAGAAAATTTCTTCGTCGCCTCCACAGTCCTTCCGTCCTTCCGTGGAGATGATGAAGAGAACTGAACGCTCAGCCTCTACTCCTCTGCTTCTTCGTTCCTTCTTGTTTTGTGTCTCCCGATCTTCTTTTCCGTCCCCCTTTTACTTGTCTCTGCCTCCTTATTTATAATTTAGGTCTTGGGTCACTGATTCTCTTTTTCTTATTACAAAGATATCTCATATCTTGTAATTTACTCCATCAGATCACACAATTGATTTTGTTTCTATTTTTCTTGTGGGGGACCATCAAGTTTGGCTGATTGCATATCCTCTTATTGCCTTTTCTACTTCATTCCAAATCAGCTAATATTTTCTGCACAATAAAAATAGGATATGAGTAGATTTTATGTCGATTTATTCTTTGATCCCAAGTTTGATTCAATTATGGAAAAGTTCATAAGAGGTAATTAAATAGGTATATAATATCAATAATTCCAATTAATTCTCATAAAATATATACCTATTTAATCATAAAATATATACTTATCACATATACGCATTAGCATCACTTTCTAAATTTGTCAGTCACACATTTCAGCATTCATTAACATTTTTCCTTCTTTACTTTATAGGTTTCATGAGAAATTGAAATCATACGTAAGGGAAAAAATGTGGCCAAAAGGTTCTATAGTTGAAGGTTATACAGGGGATGATATCATGTATTTCTGTTCAAGGTACTTTGATGACATTGAGATGTCTTTCAATCAACTGCCTCGTGTAGACGATTGTTCTGAACCTAAGCCACCATCAAGAGAGTTGTTAATCCCTCGTGTTGGTATACCAGTTGGAGGAAGAAAGAACTTCAAATTGACGACAACTAAGAATTTCCAAGTGAAAATGGAGCTAAATCACCAAGAGGGGGGGTGAATTGGGGATTTTTAAAACTTTAGGAAAATGCTATGTTTTTGAACAAATAAAACAGAGATAAACAGAGTGCAAAGGAGAAGAGCTAGACATAGAGATTTATACTGGTTTGATCCAACCACTTGACCTACATCCAGTCCCCAGACTCTTTGGGATTTTCCACTATCACAAAAGATTACACACACTGTACTCAAGAGTAGTTCTCTCACTAAAACTCACTCTCCCTTACAAGTTGTAATCAATTCACCCAATCACCAAGTCCCCTTGACTTGCGATTCTTTACAATAAATGATTTACAGATAAAAACTCTCTCTAAGTATCAAAAAATACAATACAGTTGAAAACTGAAGGAAAAAATGCAAAACTTGAATGTATTTCGTTTTCAGCAGTGTTAGTTGTTGAGAAGACTTGAATGTAGCTCTATTACTGAGAGAGCATTAAATGACCGTTGGATTCATCAATATAACCATTGCCTTCATTAGACAAGGTTTAGGTTAAGCTTTGGTCTTCTTCTCTCTCTAATCTCTGCTTAATCCAACTGTGCAGAAGTTTAGAGTTGACTTTCTGAAGATTAATCTGTTGGAATGGTAGTTGCTAGATGCGGAAATCATTCTTTAACTCTTTGCTAGACGTGTGCAGAAGGATTACCCAAAAGAATGCAACTTTCTAGGTTTTGCATTTAATGTGCTGACGTCACTTTTTGCTTTTGCTTTAAACCTTCAATAAACATTCTTTAATTCATCTGAAACTCACTAACAAAGTGGTTTAACATAGCTAGGAATAGTAGAGAATAATACTTGAAAGTATTAAGATCAAACAAGAAGGTTTTACAAATTCATCAATTTTGAAATTTTGGATCTGCGATGAAACCTCGAGGTTTGTTCTTCAAACCTCGAGTTTTGGACTGTAGCATGTAAAGTTGATTTAAGTCCAAAACATCAAAACTGGAAGTTTTCATCCAAAATCGGAGGTTTTCAAAACATTAAAAACTTCAGAGCTCTCGGGTTGGCCAAACCTCGAGGTTTTATCAGAAACCTCGAGTTTTCATTCAAATATGAAAGCTTTGAAAAATCGCGCCAAGCCAGAACCTGAAGGTTTTCTTGGAAACTGGAGGTTTTCAAACTAGGGAAAAGTTGTGTGCTCTCTGGTTGCCAAAACCTCGAGTTTTCTCACCAAAACTCGAGTTTTGCTCAAATGTGAAAACTTTGAGTTTTTGCGCCAAGACAGAAACCTGGAGGTTTTAAAGTAAAACTAGAGGTTTTGAAAACTAAGAAAACACAGATGCCCTCTGCCTGGGCAAACCTCGAGGTTTGTCCTCAAACCTCGAGTTTTCACTTATTGTGAAAACTTTGAGAAAACTATGTCAAACTCAAAATTGGAGGTTTTTCACAAAACTGGAAGTTTTGAAACACTGGCTAAAATCTGAGTTTTCTCTGCCAAGTCAAAAACCTCGACATTTCTTATCAAACCTCGAGTTTTCACAAAACTTGTGAAACTTGGAATTTTCATGTTAAAAACAGAAACTTGAGGTTTTAGACAAAAACTAGAGGTTTTCAAGTGTTCAAAACTTAAGAGACTCTCTGTAAGACAAAACCTCGAGGTTTTACCAGAAACCTCGAGTTTTGCATTTTCCAGAAAATGATGAGAAGTCTTTGTGTGATGAAACCTCGAGTTTTGCTTAGTTCAGAAATCTTGAATTCTTCTTTGTAAGGCCAAACCTCGAGGTTTCTGTGCAAATCTCAAGTTTTGCTCTGACAGTGAGTTTTTCAACTTTTGAAAGGATAACTTTACATCTTGTTTACAATTGTTAGTAATAATCAAAACCCATAGAGAACTAACACTAAGCACATAGACATGTCTTGATTAATTACACTAAAGTTGAATCATTCCTTCAGTAAGGATAGTACTCATATGTTATCCTATATATTTCCTTACATTTCATGATTGCCATCTCATGATTAATTGTAGGGAATTCAGAAGTCATGTGAAACGTCAACTCAAGATTTGTACACAAACATCCTTCAAAATTGATAGAAAGGTCCACAGACAATTCTTAGATTGGTTTGCGTGAAGAATATTGAATCACCACAACCCACACTTACCAGAAATTAAGGCTCTCACTCTCGGCCTTCTTGACCATATTACTAGGTTTACAACATACAATGTTAATGGTTTCAAGTTTTTCATGATTTCACGAGATCAATGGTTGTTAACCCAAAACTAGGTGTTTATGGCGCCTTTGAAACAAGGAGTTATGCAAGCAGTGATAGGAACACACTGTTTGGAGACATCTCGTATCATGGAAAGCTTCTTGATATCGTCCAAATAAATTACCAAGGTCATTTCAACATGACATCATTTAAGTGTTTGTGGGAAAATACAACAACTTCCCAAGAACTCATAACCAACGACTTAGGCATCACGTTAGTATATTTCTACCGATCAATTCTCACTGGTCAATCTCAAGATGATAAGCCATATATTCTTTTCTCAGAGGAACACTAGGTTTATTATGTCGAGGACGATAGGCACATGGATTGAAATATGGTGGTTTACTTAAAGCCTCAAGACATTTATGACATGAGCAATTGTAATAACATTGCCTATGAGAGTGCATCGTTCCAAACCCGACAATTTTGAAAACTTCTTCCTTAAAGATGATGACAATTTACCTATAGATCGGTGCAGTTTTTTAAGTTTCACTTTATTATCACTTAATTTAAGTTTAATTTGTGTTCAAACATATTAAACCAACAACTAACATTTTTCCACACATTTTTTTAGGGATGGTGACAAAGATTGATGTAAAAAGTTATGCTTATCTTATTGAAAAAAAAAACCAACAGATTAAAATCGCTACAAACATCAAAACCGCTACAAAAAGTGTCACATACACTGCTACAAATGAAAACCGCTACAAAAACCGTCATATCAACTACTACAAGTGTTACGCATATATCCCTATAAATACCCTCATCACACGTCATTTCACACACTCCTTCATTTCTTCCCCTACCTTCTCTTTCATTTTCTCTTACTTGTTAACGTGTTTTGGAAAGGTTAAGTGAAGAGCTAGCTGATCAAATATGGTAAATATTTTTTTTAAATCCTTGATTTCATTTTTTTCCTTTCTCCTAATTTTCTGATACTAATTATTTATTTTCTTATCCAGAACATTATGGACATTCCCTCAAGATTCCTTTTATAACCATCAATATTCATTTTGTAATCAAATATCATCTAGTTAACAACATAATAAGTTCTTATTATTTACACTTCCTCAGTATTATAAGTATATATAATATCCATAATCAAATATTATCTATCAAAATCATTTTTTGTAAATATTAAATTTTATCATTTAAACTATCAATAAAAATAATAAAATAATGACTCAAATTACATATTTTTAAGAAAATGGTAATACTTTTTTAGCGATTTTTTAACTGCTACAAATTTTAAAAAATATTTGGTGCAAATTTTTAAAAATTTCACGTAATATTTTGTAGTGGTTTTTTAACTGCTTCAAATTGTATTTTAATTTTTTTAGCCTCATTTTTGAAATTTCATCCAACATCGTAATGGATTAGAGTCGCTACAAATTTATATCGTTATTTTTAAAACCACCGTTTTTGAAATTTATAGCGGTTGTAGTTGGCCAATTTCAACTTGTTCCGGTTGTTTAATCGCTACAAAATATTATTACAATATGGCATCTCAATGTCATCCTGCAGCGGTGATATGAAACCACTACAGTAACATTAGGGGTTTATTTACAGGGTTTAGGAGCAAAAATACACATATGCTTTATCCTCGAGAGCGCCCAACACCATATACTTTTTTTGGGAGTAAAAATACACATGTGGTTACATTTTAGGAGCAAAAGTCACATCACTGGTTAGAATTTTGTTGCAAATACAACACTTGCTGTTGTAAATTTATCTTGTTGTAAATATGGCTTTTCTATTGTAAATGTCCAAATTTTAAATTTTGTTGTAAATACAGCACTTCCTGTTATAAATCTAGCCTTTTTCTGTTGTAAATGACCTTTATATATTCAAAATCTAGGTGTTTAAATGTTGTTGTAAATATGGTCAGATTTTAAATTTTGTTGTAAATATAGCCTTTTTTTTGTAAATGACCTTTCTATATTCAAAATCTAGGTATTTAAATGTTGTTGTAAATATGACATTTTCTGTTATAAATATAATATTTTTTGTCGCAAATGCACCGTTAAGTTATATTTTAATGATGGCGTGATTTTTGCTCCTAAAATGTAATCACATGTGTATTTTTGCTCTCGAAAAAAACATATGGTGCTGGATGCTCCCGAGGGTAAAGTACATGTGTATTGTTGCTTCTTCACCCTTATTTACATGATCATTAGTGGTTTATATGTACGTCTACACAGGGGCGGACCCAGAAAATTATAAAAGGGGGCACAATTGGTGGGGATATTCGGGCACTGCCCTTGAATTTTTTTTTTTTAAGGAAAGTTTTAAATGCATTAAAAAACAAAAGAATATAAACAAGAAAAATATATATCAAAAAAATATTTATGAAATCAAGTGAATATTGATGATGTAATAAGAGAGACAATTATTTTATAAACCTGTCATTTAGAAAAATAAGGCTAAGTACTGTTAGAAATAAATACAGCTACATAAATTATAATGAAGGGTAGGCACTCAATAGATTCAATTACATATATTTTAATAACAAAAGTATATTACGATAAAAATTATTACAATGTCATCCTTCTAGGCCTTATTTTTTTGGAATTCCATCATAATTGTCTTATTATCAATGCTATCAAATACATCTTTTTCAATATAAGGTACTAAACAATCATTCAACCACTCATCCCTTTTTCGATTACAAAGTGCAGTCTTAATGTATTAAAGGTGGACAATTAATTTAAGGGTGGACAATCAATCAAACATGTATTATTATTTTTTTAAAAAAAAAAGTTTCCCAAATTCAAGGACACCCCCCCCCCCCCCCACTATGTGGGTCCACCCATGCGTCTAGACAACAATTTACAGCAATGTATAATGTTACTAATGTTTTATGTAGCAGTTTTATATGCAATATTAACCACCGCTACAAAAGATTCTTTTTTGTAGTGCATGCATTTTTTTTTCTGAAAGAAAAAAAAAAGTGCAATTTTGGGAGAAAGAGACAAAAATACCACTCAAATTTGTAAATTTCAATTTTGAACCCAAAATACCTAATCGCGTGAACTCTTGGGGACTAGTTTGTGAATAAGTTTTATCACCAAATGGCCTAAATGTAGTTAGTTTGAGATTTGAAAAATGGAAGAAACACGAGATGACAAAAACAATGCAACAAGTAACAGGTTTAACTTATTAAACGACAAAAAATAATTAAAATAGTCGGAATTAATTTTATTATAGACAATTAGATCATTTTATTAAAAAAAAAAGTTAATTCTAGAATAGTCACTTTAATTCTATAGAAACAAATCATATTTCAATAGTGTTCATATGCTTATTGATCCAGTAATCTTTTGTTTAGTAATATTGAAGCAAGATGAGTGATTCGAATTGGAGAAGCTTATGGGCATTGTGAAGCCAGCATGTTAGAGTGATGAAAAATCAGGAATAACGGCATCCATGTCGCAGAAGAAACGACGTTTGTCATACTGAGACAATGCATGTGAATATGTGAATAATCAATAATATTTTGTTTATTACTATTGAAGCAAGATGAGTGATTCGAATCGGAGAAGTTTATGGGCATTGTGAAGCCAGTAAGTTAAAGTGATGAAAAGTCAGGAATAACGGCATCCATGTAGCAGAAGAAACGACGTTTGTCGTACTGAGATAATGCATGTGAATATGTGAATAATCAATAATGTGAATGTGATCTCTCTCTCTCTCTCTCTCTCTCTCTGTGGACAAAGCATCAAATTCTGTACAGAACAAGTCTTTATTAATTTTGTCGTATAATTAAACTCTTTATCTTTCACTTTTTTTTTGCTCGAAACTCTTTATCTTTCACACCCTTCTTTTTTCTCTCCTTTTTCTGATATGTCATTCTTGACAAGCCCCTTCTTTGCTCCTCACCACTGACTTCCTCTCAACATGGACGCTCGTGAATGATTCAATTTTCAACGTGTCAATTCATTATTGTATAATGCATTCCAATGAAAGTTGAAGAAATTATATTTATGGATTGTGGATTAAGTTGAAGAAATTATGAAAATCTTAAAGAAATGTGGTTTTTAGAGGGCATTTTGGTCTACTGCAAAAATAATCCTACAACAAAACATTAGCCCCCACCTTTGAAATTTCTAGTTGCCATTTTTAAAAACCCACATTGTTGTAATTTTTTTTTTCTTTTGATGAGGTCTTTATAGTTTTTCTTAATTTTTAATAAGGTCCTTATAATTTTAGGTGACTGGTGGAAAAATACAGGGATTTGATTAAAAATAATGTGAGACTATAGACTTCATTAAAAAGGTTCAATTTTTTCTTTAAAGTATTTTTAATATCACTCAACATGCTAAAGTAACTTTTTTTGTAAAATTGTATTCTTAAAGTATTTTCTTAACAACAAATCACTACTACAAAAGCACTTTTAATACCCGTTATTAGGCATGTTTTACATCCCTTTTCAAGAGGACGCCTATATGAGTGGCATAGTAAAGTCTAAGAACAACATTCATTAAAAAAAGGATCATGTGAGAGACTTACAGTGTCCCTTTTAAAAAGGGGTCGCCAGAAGGTTTTTGCTAAAAAAAAAATTAAAAAATTGATGGAAGCTCAACTCCATTGTAACTCAAATACAGTGAGAGATTTGGAAGTGGTGGGGACATGAGGAGCACTAGTGACGACAGAGGAACACCGAAGACAATGGAAAAAAAAGATTGATCTCATTAACATACAGGGGGAAAAAAACCCTTCAGATGATGAACAGAGTAGATCGTGGAGGTCATGTGCGTCGTCGTTATCGGATCTGAGGAGAGTATACTAAGACGAGTTCAATAGTGCCGCACTCACCTCTTTCGTCAGTTCCAACACCAAATTGATCGATGAACCGCCTTTGTTGGAAGAATTAGGGATCAACACAAGACAGATCTGGAGCAAAAAAAAAAGCTTGATCCTAAATCCGGTCTACATAAACCCTAATCTGTACAATGATGCCGATTTATTAGGATCGTTTCTGTTGTTAATGGCTTTTGGATTGTTCCCATTACTGACCAGTGGTTGAAGGTGGTGGCGCTTATCCTGTACGTTATGTTCAATATGCTTGCTGGCCGTCAAGGGACTGTGGTCAATATGCTTGCTGGCCGTCAAGGGACTGTGGATTTACACAGCTACATGAGACGCTCCTCCATAGTAGTGATCAGCTACGCGACAGAAGAAGCGAAGACAAACTATGATCTTCCTTGGACTCTTCTCCAACCTTCATGCCGGCCCATCTTTCGTCGCCGAAGTGTCTAAAACAAATGAAGTGATGAAGAAATGAAGGATGAAGAGGAAAATGCTAGAGAGACAAAGAAAAAACCCATGACTGTTGTCGTTATTTCGTGACTCGTGAGTCGTGAAACGTCTGCAACACATTTTGACCCATTCGATTCAAAGAATCAATTTAGTGACTAAAATAAATTTTTTAAAGGAGGGACCACAGACGACACTTTAAGCGTCCCAATTTTAATTGAAAAATTGGGACACCTAAAGTGAAACTTTAGGCATTCTAGTTTTGGATTGGGGACACTGAAAGACCATTTTTGGTATCCTAATTCTAAAAGGATGTCAAAAGTAGTGCATTTGGCGTCAAAAGCTCTATTTTTGGCCTCTCTTTTAGACTTAGGACACCAAAAGTCCTTGCTTTTGGCATCCCTTTTCTAAATCAGGACGCCAAAAACTTTTGACGTCTATTTTTGTTAAAATGACGTTAAATATGTTAAAATTATCTCATATAATTACAAAAATGATACCGCCTTTATTTTTTATTTTCCCTTTTAAAAAATAGACATTTTTAGGGAAGTAAAATCTTTTTAAAGTAGTGAATATACCCTCCTACCTTTTAGAATAGTACACATTTTAACACATTAACTCCCCTAAACATCCGTTAATCCTGTTAGTTACACCTGCAAATTAGGTGCATGAGAAATGGAAAAATTAATGACAGTTAAGAACCCTTGAAGTTTTTAAATTCTAAAAAATGACCATGATTTTGTTTCTGGAAATTAAAATTTGCTGATGTCATTTTTTAGGAAAAATTATGGAGAATGACCAATGAAAAGTAATATTTGTTGTAAAGTATCTTTAAAATGTAATTATTTAGACGGATAAAATTTGAAAATATAAATTTAAAAACACCAAATTATCCTTGGTCATACTCCCTCGATCTTTTATATAACATATATCTGTGGAGTTGATCATGGTCCTAAATATATTTTTTCATATTTGTCAATCTTTTTCTAATTTACTCTATTGATACTCCCTCAAAGCCTCAATAATAATTAGAGAAGTGAGAATAAGATAATTAAGAAAGATTACTAGAGTGTTTTAGAAACTACATGTCATGTTAACTAATTTTCTTAATATAATCAAATTAGATAAATATGTTATATATTCAAGACCAGAGGGAGTACTTCCTATAATCTCTCATTCTATCTCATTCTCTCCCACATTCTATTTTATAGCTAATTTGAATTTTGTTTTCCACCGAAGTTAAAACCACCAAAATCATTCATGACAGAATCTTTTTTATAACTTTTATTTTTCACTAACAACGACGTAATTATATAATCAATATATTATTTAATTATTAACATAGATATTGGTTAATTTATACCATAAAGTTTTTTCCTGATTTATAATCTTAATCATTAAAAAAAAAAACCATACACACATTTCATATTTGATCATAGCTAACTGTTTGTAGGCTCAAATGACAAAACTAAAATGCTACTAGCTAGATTGTGTCAAAAATTGAAGCATTCTAATATATTAAGACAAAATTGATATAATCTTAATATAAATTTAAAATTTATAACATGTTCAATTATGAACAAATTTATGTGAATATTGTGAGATTATGGGGAAAAAATCCATGTAATATCGTGAAAAATAAAAGTAAAACGATATTGATCCCATCATGGATGATTTAGGCAGTTTTAATTTTGGTGAAAAATAAAAGTGAAATTAATTTTCAAATAGAATGTGGGAGATATTGAGCAAGAATATGAAGTTTGACTAAGGGTAATTTATTATTTTTAAAATAATATTTTAAATTTTTTTCCTTGTAAATAATTACATTTCCTAAGATCATTTACAATTATTATTTTTCTTGGTCATCCTCTCTAATTTTCTCAATTTGTTTTCATTATTTTTCCATATTTCAAGTACCATCTTCCATATTTTTAATGCTCATCTTTGACATTTTTCAATAATCAGTTTTTTAAAAAAAAATTTCCAACGGTTATCTTAATATATATTTTTAGATTTATCTTCCATGTTTTCAATTCTGATATTTAATTATTTTAATTCCCAAAAAAATTGAAAATAAATTAACTCAGAAGAATTTTAATCTTTTTGGGAAAAAAATCATATAGTTCTTTTATATGACCAATCATTTTGATTGCTTAGTTGAAAATAAAAATAAAAAAGAAGTGAAACCATTGGCAATAATGTATTGAAGTAGATTTCCTATTTTAACTCTGTAACTTTTTAAAGTTTGATTACAATCGTTTAAATTTAAAATAAACTCAAAAATTTTATATCTTTTTACATTCTAGGAGTTTGAATTTGTTCGATTCTGTAAACGTAAGTGTCTAACCCCAAAGGATTAGTGATGATTTGGTTTTGGATCTATTGCTCTCTCCGGGGTAAGAGATAGAGGCTCCGAAGATGTGAAGGTTCTTCAATGCTTATGAGGAAGGCACCTAAGAATGTCCAATGATCACTCTACTATACTAGAATGACATTTCGCCGAAAAGGGGTGTGTGTGTGTGTGCAGTGTGACCAAGCAAATAGGAGATATGAGTCGTCGTGTACCTAAAGGTGATCCCCAATTTGTAGAGATTACCTAGGGTTTTGTTGTGAGGGTTGTGTATCCGTGCCATGTAGCTCCACGTCCAGCAAATGCCTGCTCCACTATCTGACATTTTCTGCTCTACTACCTATACTGCCGAGATCAGTGCCTTAATCATAGGATGCTTAGTGTTTTTCCTACCAAAACCGACTCTTTTCCCCAATGGGTCTTTATTGGGCCAAGTTCGGTCCTAGCCCAATATATAAATCCGCAACAGTTGCCCCCCAGCCCGGAAGTTTAGGCTTCTAAGCTTCCGGGATGGATTAATTGTCCGAGTTAAGGAATCCGAACTAAACGGTCTCTATCTTCGAGACTTTACAGGCTCCGTTCCTCGCTGTGAAACACCTAAATCCACTTTTTTTATCATATCCCACTCTTCCTTATTTTTCGTCCTAAACCCCTCTACCCCCAAACATACTAACCGAGGGTTTCTTTTGTCAATCGGATTACTACACCTGTGCTTCCTCAACCGACATACCTTGCCCCCACCTCGGGGCTTCACTTTAAAACTGTGGAATACGAACAAGTTTAACACTCCAGTCGTTTGTTCCTCTGCGTTGTAGCGTGTAACTGCCCATTCTTACTAAAAGGCCATGTGTCTGCACCAGCCGTCCTCGATTTACATGCACATTTAATGCTCGCGTCCTTTCACCTCCATCATAATTACTCTTTATGAAATTCTATCCTGATTCGCCTCGTACTCTGAGAATACAAATACCCAACACCTTCTATCATAACGCTCTTTGCTCTGCCAAGCTCCCACTCCTTGACATCGTGCCATTGCCCCAATTTTTCTGCAGCTTCTCTTCATTCACTGGCTTAAACGCTTTCTTCCTCCAACCTTCAAGTTTTTTCTCTCATTCTAGGTAAGTGTTTCGAATCCTCCAAATTTGATGACACATGCTATGCTTTCCAACAACCCCCTCCCTTATGCTTTATTTTATTGAAATGTGACTGATTGAATGATGGTGATGACCGATGGACATTCCTCTCTGAACGAGAAATGTGGAGAAAAATGTTGACCACCTCTCTTGATTTGAATCATTCATTCTCCCTGTTGTTATGTGCTTTCTAGGCTATTTCCTGAGCATATTTCCAAATTCTTCTGACTTTCCAATGTCGCCATCCTACAAGATTCTTTCCCCATTAATTCCATCTATTTGTTCTTGGTGCCCATGAATACCAACAACCTCTCATCCTTTAACACTTACAATAGCTCTTCCCCAAAAATAGACAAGGAAGTGCTCAAATCTTTTCTTGATGGGCGAACAATTTGGTTCTAGACCGAACCATACCCTACCAAAGAGCAGAAAGATGCTTTATTTCGCAAGCCCCGAAGAAATAAACCCAAATCCCTACTCCAAGATCAAATGCCCTTATCATTTTACTCAAATGTTTTCTTCTGGAACTCCGGCCAATCCCCTCTTCATTTATGACTGAGATACCATCCTTCCTACCCCCTTTACTCCGAATGAGAACAAAGAGTCAACTTCCGGGAACTGGGGTAAAGCTGTTTCAACGGCTATCCCAGCTCAAATCAAATTGGGCTATCCGGACATGTTATCATACCGCTTTCCACTTAATGACCTTATCCACCCAGGTATACTTTCTTTTTCTAACTTTCACACTTTTCCCATAGGTATAAATGCATGCCTCTCCATATCAAGTAAGATGGTCAATGACTAAAGAGAAAGGTTCTACAGGCTCTCCTGCAACCTCAAAAACTCCAGCTTTACGGGTTGCCGATGAAGTGTTGAACACAAAGAACACCATGAACATCGAGGAACTCCGCCAAACAGGTCTTTGCAGCGAGCGAAACTCTTCCATCTACTTGCCCGCGGCTAATGAGTCTGTAGCTAGCTGTCGAAATCCAGAACATGGCACTCATTTCTTCTTTTTCTACTGAGATTGCATTTCTCGGCTCGGAATTTGTTTTCCTCTCACTTAATTTCAAATCCACCTCATGAATCACCTGCATCTTGCTCCTTCTCAACTTCATCCCGTGGGCTAGGCATTGGCAGTAGCCTTTGAGGCGTTCTGCCAAGCCGAGAACCTGACTTGCACCATCCCTGTCCTTTTTTACTTCTTCGAGGTTTCCCCCAATATTGAGAATGTCAGCGATGATATCGCCTCCCAAAAGAAATGGGCCTCCATCTGGAGCATCCTCGATCGCCCTCTTTTTACGCCGTTGATTCACTCCTTCCAAAACTTCGAATCTGCCTTCTTTAAGGTAGTTGCCTAGGTTAAAAGACTTCCTTGGTTCCTCAAACTTACCAAATCAGGGGAAGTAGAAGAAAAGTTCCCTCTCTACTGGACCTGCAACCACCATAAACTTTCTTCTGTCGACTTTACATTTCCTGTCTAGAGGATGTCCAACGCCGATCTCAAAACAATTACCGTTCTGGAGCACCATGTTATAAAGCATGGCCTTTTGAATCCAGCCAACCAACTTTCCAAACCTCCTACCATTATGCCCTTGGTACCAGGTATCTTTTTTTTTTTAACTGTCTCCTTATTTTGCAGTTATGGCCGACATAGTCGACAAGGAGTTGTTGTTCTTCGCCCGCGCTCTGGCCAAAACCAGCTCTGCAACCCCTAAGTCTACCAAGAGAAACGTTCAGTCCCCCATTACTCCCAATGCCAAAGATGGCCAAGCTGTTTCAGCCAAAAAGACAAGGGTTGACTTCTCTCAAAAATCTGAATATTTTACCACTCCAGTGATGGCTTCCATCCCAGTGGCCATCACCTCGACTTTCGGCAACCTTATTCCCTCTTCACAACCGGACCCGAGAGTTTCCTCTAGAACAGTCTGGAGCAGACATATCCCTGTAGAACTAAATCATGCCATCTGCCCCCCATGCTTTTTTGAGCCCTTCAAATATGGGGATGCCAAGATTTAAAAAATCAAAGATCTCGAGTTGGGCTCCCTTCAATTTGCTGGGTTAGCTCAAACTTTGATAGCCGTGAATGCCCAATACGCTTCTCGAGAAGCTGAGTTTCAAGAGATGAAGCTATTGGTAGACAATCACAAAGCTTTAATAAAGGCCGCTGAGTCAACAATAATGGCAATGTGCGAAGATGCAGAAAAGACGAAGTCTGATTTAGAAGAGGCATTAATTCGTCTAAAATCATATCAAGATATCCATGCCCAGGATAAATCTTTTATCGGACGTTTACTGGATCAGCAAAAAGAAACCCAAGGCCATCTGCTCCGTTGCCGGTTGTCACTAGATGCTGCTAATGCCGCTATCAAAGACAAAGACGCTGTGATAGTAAAATTTGTTGGGGAATCCTTTGAAAATGCCCTCGTCCAGTTCTGCCTTCTAAATCCCAACACCGACTTTTGCACCACCGGGATGGATCCCATGTCCGTGGTGAAGAAAGGGAGAATTGTCTCTCTCTTTCCTTCTGCCGAGACGGTCACTGGAGACTCTTTGGAAGAGAATTAAAGGATCGAGGGAAACTTGAGGGTTAATCCTGACCCTTGAAGTTTTCAAAATTTGACTCCAATTTCATTGTAGCTTTATTGTGTATATTTATGCCTCCTTTAATTCCAAACATTTCTCTACGCTAATCAGTATCACTACGTCCCATCTTTTAACTCGAGGATTTTGGCCAAAATTTAAAATTCGCTATATACAATGTGGGTCTAGGGTTACTTTTGGGCAAAACTTACCTGCCTAAGCAACTTACTAGAAATCAATCAGGCGCAAGAAGTCATTCATCACTCGTTTAGGCTTAGTATTTTAACCAAACTTAAAACAATTCGACTTGATCAGAGTCGTCGTGACAATTAACTTATTGCTATTTCATGCTATAGCCGAATTTGGCTTCGATGGTTAGCCCGCGTCCCAAAGAACCACGTGCTAACCATAATAGGGGCGCTTTCATGTCCCGGAGGAATACATTTTATTCCCTTTTTCCAGCCATACATGCCTTTGGTATTATCATGCTTGAAGAAAACACGTCTGTTTTCTTTAACACATGCTTTAACCAAGTAGTGGGAATTATCAGTCCCCAAGGAATACGTCTCAACTTTGAAAAATCTTCATTTGGAAATCACAATTTCGAGGAATTCAGTAATCACAATTTTGAGGAAATCATAAAGTTTCATTAATTGAAATCTGACATTTGGCATGCTTACAAACTTGAGGATAAAAGACAAACTATCACTAAGTTCGAAACTAACATCATCAGGACATTACTTAGCTACACTCAAACTTAGCCTCCGGGTATTCTCCTTCACCTCCCCCTGACTTCTTTTGCTCTCCCGCCTTCCTTTTTTCACGGCGGGGATTTTGCTCAACATCCGACTCTTAGCGTTTGTTCTTTTGCCCCAAAGCTTCCATCACATATTGTCGCAGCTTCCCTCGTCACACAAGTTTTTCTATTACGTCTCGGAGGTGATAACATTCGTCCGTGGTGTGCCCCGGACCATTGTGAAATTCACAATAGCGAGATTGATCTGCTCCATATTGGTTATAAGATGGCCAGGGTCGCTCTATCTTCTTCATTTCTGTATGAGCTACCTCTCTCCAAGCTCGTGACTGGGATACATGAAGTGGAGTATAGCTTTCATATCGTCCCTTCGAGCCTCCTTTCTCTAACCGAAATCTACCGTCCGACACTCTCCCGTTGTTCTCTCACCTGTGGCCATTGTGCTCTTCTCTTCCTTTAGGAGGCTTGCTTCCTTTCACCGGTGGACTCTTCCTTCCAAATCTTGCCATAATACTTGACAACTCCATTTGCTCTAAATCTAAATACTGATTCGATTTGTCTGTGAACTTAATCAACGTGCGAGGACGTTGCTTCATGATCAACTTCTTAAAACAAGATGAGCTATCTAACCCAGCGATAGCACAGTGCAAATACACGTCTTCTTTTAAACTCGGTACCTGCAAAACTGTGTCTTTAAAGCGTTCCAAATATCTCTGAAGGGTTTCATTAGGTGATTGCTTGACCTGGCCTAGCTGGAACTCCGTCATTGGCTGTTTCCGACTAGTAGCTAAATTCAAAAGGAATCTCACTTCAAAACTTGCCATGTCATGGATGAAATTTAGTGGTAAGGAATTAAACCAAACTTGGGCAGGTCCCTGAATAGTTCTTGCAAATAACCAGTGTACCATGAGTCCTTCAAATCCCTTCACCATAACCTACATTTTGAAAGTAACGTGATCCTGTGGATCCTGACTTCCATCATATCTTGGTAAGTCTTTCGAGTCCAACCCTTTTGGATAAGCCGCTGCCATGATTTCTTCTGAAAATATACTTGGAATTTTCACAACATTGCCCCTCCCCGAGTGTGTACCCGACTTGTTCTGAGTTTGAGGCTCTGCCCCGTCCTTGACAATTGGCTGACCCTCCAACGGTTGTCTCGTCGTTGCTCGAGCTGAATCTGTTATCTGAATTTCCTGGCTATGATCCCAGTTTTGCTTATTATCATTCTCCTGAGTAGTGTTGGTAATGCTAACCCAACTAAGGTTACTTGTATCCCGGCCAGTGTTCCGCGAGGGATTTTCAAGCTGCTTGAGGCTCTCTTTCAACAATTGTATCCTTCGGGACCTCGCCATGTCTCCTTCCTAATGGCTCACCTGAGGTGCCTCCGCACTAACATGAACTACTATTGCTACGTTGACCTGGCCTGGTCCAGCAACCCCTTTACCCTTATCTCGGACCAGGATAAACTCCTGATTTGGGCCAATGATATCTCGGCTTGTGCTATGCTCCAGGTTTTCAGTATGCTCATTCAACAATTGTTGCAACCTTTGCTTTTCTTCTTACCTCCCGAGGGCATTATGCCGATTTACATCTTCTTGTGTCCGAATGTCTTCTTGCCTTTGAAGCTGTCGACTGGTTTCCATCTATTAGATACGATTAGTTTTGATGATGTCATTCTTAAGAGCAAAAAGGTTGCATACTACATTTATCTTCTACTTTGACTAATTCCTATATTTGATGTAGATACAAAGTTTAATAATGGAGATTGATCAAGAAAGGAGACTAAAGAAAGAAGAACTTGCACAACATTCAAGTTCTTGTGATACATGAAGCCTCAATGATCAAATAGAAGTTGGAATGAAGTAGTTGACACATGAAATTCTGGAACAAGTTCAGCATAGGCTTGGCTTTCTGGATATTGAAGAAGGTAGAAGCTGGAAAGAATAAAGAGCCCAAGTTAAATGATGAAGAATGATCAAGTTGGGAGATGGAAGAAGGAAGAACTTGCTAAATGGAGTGAAGATATAATTATTCAAGTTCTTATGTTGAAGCTAAAGCCTCTAAGATCATATGGAAGTTGGAATGATTCAATTCAGAGTTAAAACAAGTAAAAATGAGGTTCTGGATGAGCAAACTCGAGTCTCCAAGTATTAAACTCAAGTTTACCACCTTGCTGCAATATTTTGCCTCTCTGACATGAACAAACTCGAGTTCAGGACCCCAAACTCGAGTTTAGGACTTCAAACTCAAGAAAGGAATCACAAACTCGAGCCAATAAGTGTCTTCGGCATTTTTGGTGTCTCTGGACTAGGCAAACTCGAGTTTATAAGTTGCAAACTCGAGTTTACAGTGGTACTCAGCACTTCAGTTCAACTCTGTTTTAGGCGACTTATAGTAATTCAATGATATCTCCCAAACCATGAATCAGATTGACGTGAAACTAATTTTGTATGAAACTAGACTCCCAATGCGTCTTTTTGATATAAAATTCAAGCCCAAAGGAGTTCAAATCAAGGAGCTATGAATTGTGGAAGTTGACAGAAGAATCCATGCCACACAGAAAACCAAGCTTCAATGTTTTGAGTGTAACTCACAATCAACAAATTCAATTGAGCTGAAATCGGTGGCATATGAAAATAGACTCAAAGGTCTTTCCATCAAACTTTGAACGGACCAAAACGAAGTTCAGACCAGGGAGATATGACCTTCGAAAGTTGACAAAGTTGCAAACTCGAGCTCGGCCAAGTCAGAAGCAACCAAGTCACAGTACAACTTGCAAACTCGAGTTTATTAGTCACAAACTCGAGCTCGAGAGCTCCAGAGAAGAAATGAACATTTGAAGAAAGCCAAACTCGAGCCTATAAGTGAACAAACTCGAGTTTAGCTCAGACAGAGAGCAACCAGGTCCCGAAGAACATCCAAACTCGAGCCTATAAGTAACAAACTCGAGTTTGCGGGTTACAGAAAGCAAACATTGGTTTTAAAGAGAACAAAACTCGAGTCAGTTGGAAACTCAAGTTTAGACAAGACAAAAAGCATCTAGGCTATTCAAGACAAAACCAAACTCGAGTCTATAAGTTGCAAACTCGAGTTTGCGGGTTTTCCAAGTTCTCAATTCAAATTTGCCTTCGATAAAAACCATCTTCTAAGCTGAAAGGATATCAAACTCGAGTCTATAAGTTTCAAACTCTAGTTTGGCTCAAGCAGAGAGAAATCCAACCTTCGACAACAAAAGGAAACTCGAGTCTATCAAATGCAAACTCGAGTTTACACCTCTGCTTCAGAAAATCACCGTTTCAAAAATCCTGATTCTTCTGATAAACATCCAGATGATTACTGAAATGACTTATACTACTTCCGAACATTATTTATATCATTTGTGTACATGTTTCAGATGATTAAATGTTGTTAAACTGAAGATCAAGAATAAAGTAAATGCAAATGTCATAGCTGGTTCAGAAAAAGAAGTTCTAACGGCTAGTTCCATCTAAGTCTAATGGCTATATTTCTTTATCCAACAGTCATTAAATCTTCTCAACGGTTATATATTGATCTCTACCTATAAATAGAAGACAGATTCAAGAAGAAAAACACAGAGACATAAGCCTACATCCAGTGTCTTCAGCCTCCCCCTTCATTTCCCTAATAACGTGACCCTGATCCGGGATACCCGAATCAGCGAATTGGACCACGGGGTCCTGAAGTGGTTGTTGTTGAGGCTGCTCTCCTGGCATCTCATCTTGCCGAGCTGTCTAGGTGCGACTTCTAGTACTTGCAGCCATTTGCAATAGGTATCAGCGGTCTTTTTGTGGTTTGGGAATTGAAATCTACAGATCCCATGGTCGGTACCAATGTTCGATTCTGTGAACGTGAGTGTCTAACCCCAAAGGATTAGTGATGATTTGGTTTTGGATCTATTACTCTCTCCGGGGTAAGAGATAGAGGCTCCGGAGATGTGAAGGTTCTTCGATGCCTATGAGGAAGGCACTTAAGAACGTCCAATGATCACTCTACTATACTAGAATGGCATTCCGCCAAAAAGGGGTGTGTGTGTGCAGCGTGACCAAGCAAATAGGAGATATGAGTCGTCGTGTACCTGAAGGTGATCCCCAATTTATAGAGATTACCTAGAGTTTTGTTGTGAGGGTTGTGTATCCGTGCCATGCAGCTCCACGTCCAGCAAATGCCTGCTCCACTATCTGACATTTCCTACTCCACTACCTATACTGCCGAGATCAGTGCCTTAATTATAGGATGCTTAGTGTTTTTCTTGCCAAAACCAACTCTTTTCCCCAATGGGTCTTTATTGAGCCAAGTCCGGTCCAAGCCCAATATATGAATCCGCAACAGAATTCATGAGCTTTACTCATCTCCAACGACTCCACCTCACGTTAATTATATGAGCTGGCCTCAAATAAAACTTTACAATTTCTAATGCTGTTAAACAAGTTAACTGAAAATGAAACTTAACATCGTCAAAGAACTAAAATAAAACACACTTTGAAGGGATGTAACCAAAGATACACTTTTGCACCGGCCAAAAAAATTAACTTGTTTAACTATGCTCATACAAAATAATTACTTGTTAAACCGACTCTTTTACTATGCTCATACAAAAAAAATTACAAAATAACGATATTTTAAAAATAAAATGATGGACTAAATTTTTTATGTTTAATTTAAGAATAAAAAAATTACCATGCTCATTCATGCATGTCTTATTTCATCTATATATAATTTTTGTGATGAGGTTGATTTTATTTTATCTAGATCCTTGTAAAAAAAATTACTCAGGTGTATGCTGAGTGACAATTATATCATCATCTACTAATATCTTTTATCTTACATATTAATAAATAATATGAAGAAAAAAAACTACAATGAAATAATTTCAAACATGGTAATTAAAATTATAGAGACTTGTATATTAATTTTTCCTTAATATATATTATACATTTTTAAGTTGATAATTAATGAGTTAATATGAGAACATAAATATTTGATGATTCAATGAATCTATGGAGAGGGAGAAAGGGGTGTTTGTGAATGACTAATCGTCTAAATTTACAAATATTTTATTTTCAATATTTTCAAATATATTAATATTTTGAAATCCCATTATCGTCTGCATAGAAACAAATGATGAAGACCGAAATCACCCCTTGTGTTGATAGTTTGCAAATTAATTATCGAATTATGTGAGTGTTTGTAGTTGTACATTTTTGTTGTCTTAGTGAAAAATAATGGAATTGACACCTGCAAATTTTTCCTTGAGCGGCGAATACTTAAAATATGAGTGTAAAATACAGGAATGGAAGTTGTAAATATATGTAGTCTTTCAAAAATAATGAAGACTCATTGAGTATTTAAAAATAAGTGACAGTTTCAATGTTTAGCAATAAGACCATAAAAAAAAAATTTATGATAGACCAAAAAAATTTAAAATTACCATTTCCATTATTTAACATTGATACTTCAGGAATTTATAACGACCACTTTCATTATTTAAATACAGAGGCAATTTGGCCTTCACACATAATTTGGTTTTGCTTAGAAGGAACATCGATCTCCATATAATAATTTCACATATATTCAAGTTAATAGAAATAAAATATTTGTAAATTTGGTCATTAGAAATAATTTTTCTATAATTTTTATACAATCTACTCATACTATATTTAACTATCAATAATTGAAAATGATCCAATTAATAAATTATAAAACAAGAATCTCCACTAATATTGCAATTAATGCCTTATTTAATTATTTTAAAATGATAATGGTCCAAATTCCAAATCAATATCAATAGTTGATATAAATTTATATATGTGTGTGTATATATGTATGTAAATGGAGTTGTTTTATTGACGTACCAATTAATAATGAATACTTTTTTTTGCTCAGAATTTAATAATGAATACATGGTTGCGTGATCCAAGCATCATAATAATATGAGGTAACTTACACACAATTTTATTTGTAAATGTAGGGCCATGACAAGATGTGATAGGCTACAAGCCATATTTTCCAAACTGTAGTCTTGCTCAATTTCATTAAACAAAATTTGGCATGTGGGGCCATGGGTAATGATCGACTCTCTTAGAGAGAAAGTGGACATATAATAAGGACTGCCAAAATTAAATATGAGAATCTCAAAATATCCTTACAAAGATCTTTTAATAAGTCATATTTGTTTAAGAAAATTATTAGAATTAGTTAAAAATAATAAATATTATTCGATATACTTTTTCTCTAAATATGCCATTATTTTAGAATAATGGGTAAGAGAGGAAGAAGGTGATAATAAGAAGAATCATGGAAAAGAATGTATCGGGGACGAAAATGATATGAGAAAATAAAAAGAACGGGAGATAGAGTTAAAATTTTAAGTAATGTAATATATGAAATTATTTAAGAGTAAAATAAATAAATATGCATTTATTAGTTAGACAAACTCATAGAGGAACTTTTTTTTTTTTTTTTTCAAGAAAGAACCCAAAGATAACCTTATAAAGGACAAGCCTAATAAATAAAATAAAATAAAATAAAAAAGGGGAAAATCCCTTTCAAGACCCAAGTAACCAAAAAATCGTTATTAAATACCCTAAAAAAGTTACATGTTAAAAAAGACCCTAAAGCCTTTGTGGTATTATTTCATCATAAACGTTAACAACTAAATCAAAAAACATTAACAACTAAATCAGTATACGTTAACAATAATATCCTAACAACGAAATCAGTACACGTTAACAACTGTATCAGCACACGTTAACAACTATATCTGTACAATATTTTCTGAAATAATTAAGTTGTTTTCTGACATCTGACTTTTCTTCCGACCTTTTTTAATAATGCTTTTGTAACTTGGACCCTAAAAGGGATTTTCCCTAAAAAATAAGACCTTATAAATAGAGACGAAATGAGTATTTCTTAGCAACTATTTTCAGATTAAGTTTTTAGGGGAAAAGTTAATTACATTGCCCTCCATAGAATCGATTGTCATTGTCGTAATTGCTGTTATTTTATATGTTACAGTTGTTACATAATCATCCGTTGTCATTTTCGCTTTGCTTTTTGTTTTTCAGATTTGAAATAAAGTATTTCAACATGAACAGGCGTGTTGGTGCAGTTGCTAGCGAGTAGGTCTTAGAGCTTTGGTTATCCTGGAGGTCGAGATCTCGTGCCTCTCTCACCTCTATTTTTATGAAAACAGTCATTGAAAGTCCAACATAAAATGCTTTTTAATTTTTCTTAAGTGATGATGAACCTATTATAAAGTGTTCCCTCAAATATTCCCAAGCTGCTCTCCAAAAAACAATAACAATTCATTGTTTCTACCAAAGCTCCAACTCTCGACCTAGGGATAAATAACTCACCAAAGTTAGGCGGTTACCAACAGCACCACCACCCATGTTGATATCAAAGCACGCCTATTTAAAGATAAAATGACTACTTTTGAAAAAACAATCATTGTAATTTAAAAACATTATTTTTTTTAGCGGCTATACTTTCGACGACTATTTTTTATAATAGTCGTTGAAAGTGACTTTTAACGACTATTTATTTAGAAACAATCGTTGATAGTTAAGCTAAAATTTTAAAAATGTCACTGCCTCTTTTTTAACTTCTGTTTTCTAAAAACTAAAGTTAATTAGCATCGTTTAATTTACTTTTTATAGCAGTGAAACTAAAAATATTTTAGTTTATATTACCCACATAATCAAAACTAAAACTCACTTTTTCTCCCAATAGGGTAGCTAAGGTCAAGCGGCTAAAGGTACGAGTCTCTTACAACGTGACAAATCAATATTTGAATCGTGCTAAGAAATGTATTTATATTTCTCTTATCATGCCTCGAAAACACAATTACTTTCAATAGAAATATTCTTGTGCCTTTAAAAACAACTAAATTAAAACTCGCTTTTTCTAATTTGGTCAAGGACATAATCTCTTTTGAAGCTTACAACGATTTTCGTCTCTTCTAATAAGTAAACTTGTAACACCTCTATGGTTGAAATTAACATACTTGTAGTTATCAATATTCCAATTGGACGAAAATATCCAGGGAAAGGTTGGAGAAAGTCAAAGGGGAAATACTCTGTTAACCAGTGTGACCCACGGGGACCGGTCGATGGAGACCGGACCGGATAAAATGGAAAGATTCGGGGATCTGAATTGTGGGGCCCAAGAGGTGCCACTTAGGCATAGGAAAGGTTTAGAAGGCTTGGAGAAAAAGTCAAGGGTAATTATTGAGCCCATGCCAAAATTGGTAATTTCCATAAATTCCAGGCCAAAGTAGGTAATTTTTCCTAAATGTAAAGAAAATATCTAGATATTTGTAGAAGAGGAGGAGCCACATGGCAACAATCTAGGAGTCTTTGGAATCCTCTAGAATTGCTTGGAAAGGAAGAGAAGGAAAATCAGTGCAAAAGTCAATCGTGGGACCTACGCTTTGGACAAGAAGGGTAAAATGGGAATAAATGTGTAAAAATAATTGGATCAGGTATGTGGGCCCTAAAATGGCCCCACATGTGTCCATTTGGGCATCCAAAAACATGGGGGAAGGTTGGTAATTATTAAAAAGTTTTGGGTCATAATTGCAATTTTCAAAAGTTTCGGGCCAAAACGCGTAATTTGCCCTAAAAGCCAAAAATATCTAGATATTTTTGGGTGAGGGAGGGAGCACGTGGCAGCACCCTTGGAGGCCCTGGAAAACTCTAGAAAAACTTGGGAATTAAGCCAAAAGCCAGATACATTTTAGACCGGAATTTACGCCTGTTAGCTCTAATTTTACCAGATCAAAATTCACCTTTATAAAAAGGTGATTAGATCTTCATTTTCACCCCCAAAGGGAGTGAAAATTCCAGAGGGAAGATATAGAGAGCTCAGCAACCTCCATATCCAAGCGTCAAGATCCAAATCTCAAGAGCATCCATTGATTTGCCGATCTTAAGGTAACCCGAAAACTCCATCTTCTTGAGTTCTTGTTAAAGTATTTTCGTGCACCTTGTTAGGGCTTGGTGATAGGGTCTGATTTTGGAGATTTTGGTGGTTTCAAAGTGTTTAAAACATGATTTTGTGTAGGTTATGGTTGTAGTTTAAGTTTCCGAAGTTGAAAACACCGAAAAACCTCTTGAACTAAGCTTATCTTCAAATCTGGAATTTCTGGCAGTGCATCTTCAACTGGGCTTTAAAAATAGTAAACGAATTCAGTATTTGCTGAACTTTTACAGGTGGAAATTGCACACCCTAAGGTTCACCATGATATATAATTTTGTATGATTTGGACTTTTCTTCTAGGAGATAAAAATAGCTCAAGTTGGTACAGAATGCAACAGGCTGAATCGAGACCAGGAAGTGTTAAAGTGGTCATAAGTCAAAATACGTGTACTTTCAGGGTTTGAATGTATTTTTCTTGAAAAATAGACATCTTAAAGGTTTAAAGGGCGCTGATTTCATGTGAAAATGATTTGTTTGGAATTTTCTAAAAATCGTTGAAGTAGGGACAGAAATACTGGCTTTCTGGAAACTTGGATTAAGCTCGGTTTTTGTGAATAAGAAAATGGATATGAACCCAGATGGATTTTATAATTATTTTTCCCATAAACTAGACATCCCAAGGGTTCCATTGGCACTAGTTTTGTATTAATGCGATTTTTCTGGAATTTATTAAAAATCGGTAAAGTTGGAACAGCTATTCTGGAAAATTCTGTTGTAAGCGAAATTCATAGAAATTAGGAGTAGAGTTGGTTTACATAATTGAAAGTGTGATATTTTGTTATAACTAGGGTATTAGCTCGTGTGGACTATATTCTCAGCATCAAGAGAAATGTTTGCTAATTTTAAGGAGTGTCAGGTAGTAACTGTTGACTTACATACTCTATGTGGCTTTTTTGTATGTTAAGTTTGATTATGATGTAGGAAATCAGGCTGTAGTACCTATTGAACTGCGTGTCCTTAGGGCTCTGCTACAGTACCGAGGGCATGTATGATCAGGCTGTGGTACCTATTGGACTGCGTGTCCGTAGGTTTCTACTGCAGTACCGAGGTATGTGAGGTAAGTAAGGCCTATATAACTGTTTGTTTATAGGTTGCTACTGAAACCTCTTGGGATAGGTAGTTAGGATCTACATACATATTGTATTTGAGTCTAATAGTTACTCTGAGGTTTAATTTTGTACTCCAGACTGTTGTGAAGGTACAAGGGTGAGAGAGTGGCAGGCGGAGACAGAAGAAGGTAGGGCAAAATGCGTCGAGTTGAAGAAATAAGGAAGGTCCTATCGCTTTTTGTATTATCATTTTTTGGGATGACTGTATTGATTAATACTATATTTGGATGACTGTAACTATTCAGAGACTTATTTGTCTGTATGAAATTTAAACGTTTGTCAGTACAGTAGACTTGTCCAAACCTGGTCCCGTGCTCTGCCGCGTTCACTTTGATAAATATTTAAGTGGACCAAATAATCAAGGAAAGGTAACTAAATAGAAAGGATCCCTCTAACCCGTCACCCGAAAGGGCGAGGCCGGTAGGTAGGGGCGTAACAAAACTTCTCAATATCCAAACTTGTATTCTTACCACATCTGATAACTCACCTTTTCGTTCTGGGAATAGATCTATCTAGAGAGAGAAACAAATAATGCACTAATAATGGGCTATGAAATTAAAAGGGAAAATTCGTTTGAGGGCCCCTATTGAGCAATTAATTCTAGAAAAGGCCCACAAAATCTGAAAATACGGAAAAAGGCCCTGAAATTCTGACAATACCCAAAAAGGCCCAAAGATTCTGATGGAGTTGTTAATGGGGCTGATATAGTTGTTAGTGGGGGGCTGATATAGTTGTTAACCGGGCTGATTTAGTTGTTAAAAAAAAATTTAACAACTAAATCAGCTCGGTTAACAACTATATTAGCCCCCCGTTAACAACTATATCAGCCCCCCGTCAAAATCTTTGGGCTTTTTTGGGTATTGTCAGAATTTCAGGTCCTTTTTCTGTATTTTCAGATTTTGTGGGCCTTTTCTAAAATTAATTACCCAATAAGGGCCCTCAAACAAATTTTCCCAAATTAAAAGGCAAACTGATGAGTGATAAGTGTAATGCGCCAAATACAGTAAGAAGGATAAGACAGCATAGCTTAGCCCATGTGTAAGTGTAATATCCCTCCCAAAGGGTATATCTAATATCACCCATCCATTACTGTCCCCACTCTCACTATTCTCCCTTCTCAGCATAATTAACCCGATATCATTCGCATATATACGACCTTCTCTTCTAAATTCTAATCACAAATATTGTCAACCAACTTGTATCTCTCTCTTCCTCTCTATCTCTCTCTCTCATTGCATCACATGCAATGCCTCAAATAATCTGAAACTAATTAGTTAATAACTTTGATTCATATGATGCAGAAGATGAAGAAGACGGAACTGCCTGTGAAGAAACCGTCGTCTGCTGGTTCTGATCATCATCAAAACGACACCGTTCAAGACCCGTTCAGATTTGCCTACATCATTCATTTCTTCCTCGGCGCCGGGAACTTGCTGCCCTGGAATGCGTTGATAACCGCCGTTGATTACTTCGCCTACCTCTATCCGACGAAGCACATTGAGAAGGTTTTCTCTGTGGCTTACATGGCGTCGTCGGTGATGGTTCTTGTGGTGATGATGAGCTGGCCTAGAGTTTGGAGTAAGATGAGCTTGAGGTTGAGGATGAACTTGGGGTTCTCGTTGTTTGTTTTGTCCCTTATGGTGCCTCCTCTGATTGACTGGGTTTCTACTGCTGGGAGCCGTGGTAGCGGTGGCTGGAGGCCGAGCGGGGCCTACGGCTTGACTGTTGCGGCCGTGGTTGTTTGTGGGTTAGCTGATGGGTTGGTCGGAGGAAGTTTGGTAGGTTCGGCTGGGAAGCTGCCTAAACAGTATATGCAAGCGGTTTTTGCTGGAACTGCTTCCTCAGGTGAGTGCAGCTTCTCAAATTAAATTTAATGGTTTTTTATTTTTATTTTTTTTAAAGTTCTTTTAATCTTTCAGGTTTATCAACAGGAAGATTTGGTCCTCCTATTTTAGGCAAGAGTCTAGGAATAAGAATAGCCAATTATGATGTTTAATTTATAAATTAGGTTGGGTAGACTTTTAAAAATTTAGTGATCACAGAATCTTTTATAAATATTCCATGATTTTTTTTAAAAAAAAAATTATTTAGGTTTGTGTTTTAAAATTGTTGAGATGAAAAAACTTAAAAACTGCACAAATCACAATTAAATAAAGGTTATTTATATAATTTTAATTTTTCTGAAATTATAGAAGGAACTTCACTTATTTTGAATTTTGGGGGTGTGTATGTCTTTAAATAGGATTTTTTTTTTTTTTTAGAATTATTGGAGTTCTTAAACTACTACTAGAAAAATCAGAATCAACTGTATACATTAGTATGAAGCCCAAAAACAGTAATATTTTTGTATGTCTTATATAAGTAGTACAACTTCATATAATGCATACATATCAGTGATGCACGTTATAGTAGCACTGATCAAAACAAGATGTTTATGTTTTTACCGATTGTATCAAAAGGAACAAAAAAGTACCCTCACATGATTGAATTAAAATATCTTGTTTTGCTGGGAAAAAACATAAATTTTTTACCGATTGTGTCCAAAGAACAAAAAGTACCCTCACATGACTGAACTAAAATATCTTGTTTTGCTAGGAAAAAAGCATAAATAGCTTTATTTGCCTTAGCTCCTATGAAAGTTTCAAACTATACCACTGCAGGCATTATAATTTCAATCTTGAGGATCATAACAAAGGCCTCACTCCCTCAAACACCCAAAGGCCTCCAAACAAGCGCCCACTTGTACTTCATCGTCGCCACCGTCTTCATCCTCTGCTGCATAATCTTCTGCAACTTGCAGTTCAAGTTACCGATCATGCAACAGTATCATCACCAAAGCATTCTTCTCCGGGAAGACCAGGGCGGCGAGAACTCGCCGTGTTCTTTGGCACCAAAATTCTGGGCTGTGGCAGCGAAGATCCGGGGTCACGCGTTTGGAATCTTCATAATCTACGTAGTAACTCTCTCCATCTTCCCAGGGTTCATCGCAGAAGATCTTGTGTCAGAGTTGTTCAAGGATTGGTACCCTATTTTGCTCATATCAGTCTATAATATAGCAGATCTTATGGGAAAGTGTTTGACTGCGTTTTATGTTGTGAAATCGGTCAAAGCGGCAACATGGGCTTCCATTTCTAGGCTTTTGTTCTATCCACTGTTCATAGTTTGTCTTCATGGGCCCAAGTGGCAGAGATCAGAAGTACTAATTGTGGTGCTGACTTTTGTGCTTGGGTTGACCAATGGGTTCTTGACAAGTGGCCTTATGATTGTAGCACCAAAATCTGTGCAACCATCGGAATCTGAATTAAGCGCCATTGTGATGATCGTTTTTCTCGGGTTGGGGTTGGTGGGCGGGTCGGTTCTTGGGTGGGTCTGGTTAATATGAGCTTCTTTTTTTTCTTTTTTGTAGTAGTTTCTTCTTATTGTGTGGTTATTTTCTTGGAGTTGGAACTCATATTATTAACGTATGCACTAATTAGGATGACTGATCATTTGTGAGTGATAAGTTTGTTTTGATGAATCAATTAAGATGTTTATGAGGTTTTGCTATGTATGAAAAATAAGGAGATTACCTTCTTATTTAGATGGTTGATATGATGGAGTAAAAGTAGTGTTGCCTTGAAGGAAAATAAATAACATAATGTACACAAATGACACTGAACCATAAAGATATAATTTTAAAATAATTATTACTACATCGAGTACTAATAAGGTTTATTTTTTTGCTTTGAGCATTCGGTGTCTTAGGGCAGACCATCTTTCAGGCACATCAACGGCCTTAGACTAATCCGAACCGAGACTGAGTTAGCCCCTTTCAAGGGGAAGCCTTTACCACCCACGCACGCATTACTATATCGAGTACTAAATAGAACAAGGTTTATTAATAATAAACTGAAGGAAGCATTTGTTGATAATATTTGAACCATATCCAAATCTAAGTCGAAGCAACTGAAACCTCTTTATGTCGAACCTGATGAAATTTTTATGGTGGATGTAGTTTTGGTGTTTATCATAGTGCTACTTATCATTATAATGGTGTCTAAATCATCCCAATATTATTTGAATGATCCAAATTTAATATTATACTGTAGTTCATAAATTCATTTTTCTATGGCCTTTTTTTGGCCAGATTTTTTTTATAAACTTCATAAATTATTTTTTAAAAGAGTAATAGTTAAGATTTCCTTCTTTTTTTTTTTTGGCCTGAGTTAAAGAGATTTTTTTTTGTTAAGTAGCAAATATGTCCTGGAAGTATACCTCAAAAGGCAATTTTGCCCTGAAAGTTTTTGTTGGAGCAATATTGCTCAGGAAGTTTTTTTCTTTGGAGCAATTTCGCCCCTCCGTTAATGGTCAACCGTTAGTTGACCGTTGACGGAGGGACAAAATTGCTCTAAACAAAAACTTCCGTGGTAACATTGCTATAAAAAAATAAAAAATCTTTCGGGGTAATATTGCTCCCCAAGATATACTTCCAGTGCAAATTTCTACTTAATCCTAAAAAAATTTATATGACTCATAAAAATTTATGAAAAAAATGATAATCTATTTTTTGCCAGCATTCCAAAATAATCTAACTTAGCTACAGCAGCAGGGCTGATAAAAATTTACATTTACATGCTACTTATAACTAGATTTATTTCAAATCTAATATAAATATTTCTGAAAGAGTGATATATACTTTTCTTACACAAATAAATGATTTAATCAATTTCCTTACTTTTTGTAAATTGATTAATTTGGCCTTTTTTTATCTCTGCCTTCACTGATTTATGTAATTCAGCCTGTTTGAAGTAAGCCTATTTTTAGCCTGTTTGAAGTATACCTGGTTTACAGTGAGGCCTGTAGCCGGCCTGTTAGCCTAATTATAAAATTTTTAAAAATATAAGCCGTCTTAACAGGGTACAGGTCAGGCTGAAAAAATGGCCTCTAACAGGCCACAAGCCAGGCTCAGGCCATTTTGTTGCCAAACAAGCCTGGCTCGTTAGGGGTGAAATCTGGGCTGGCCTGGCCTGTTTCCACCTCTAGATATCATATAAATAAGAATTAAAAATGTATGATATCATAAATAACATTTTTTTAGGTTAAGTAGCAATTTTGTCCCAAAAATTTTTTTTTGGAGCAATTTTGCCCCTCCGTTAAACAATTTTGCCCTGGAAGTTTTTCTTGGAGCAATGTTGCCCTGGAAGTTTTTTTTTTTTTTTTGAAGCAATTTTGCCCCTCCGTTAACCGTTAACGGAGGGGCAAAATTGCTTCCAAAAAAAAACTTCCGGGGCAACATTGCTTCAAGAAAAACTTCCAGGGCAAAATTGTTCCTTGGGGTATACTTCCGGGGCAAATTTGCTACTTAATCCTTTTTTTTTTTTGAAATTCTGCATCTATTAAATTGAAAACATTTTAAAATATAAAAATGAAACATTTGGACTGTAAAAATCTGATATAGACATTCCAAATTGCAATGCTCATTATCACATATTAGCACCAAAATAAAATTAGTTCCAATCTATTGGGGTTAGTTATAAATGTCCATATATAATTTTGATTATAACAAAACTTTGAATATTGTGCTTTATTAGGAAACTATCAATATACAGAAGTGTTGAAGAGGCCTCAAGGTCAAAAAGAAAAAGAAAAAAGAAAAGAAAAGAAGAAGAAGAAGAAGAAGGAACCTCCACAAGTGAAGACAGAGTTTAAATTAGGTTTTTTGGAGTGGGTTTTGACTTTCCTCTCTAATGGGATACATGCAAGCTGTAACATCCTAGATTCCAAATCCGAACGCATAAGTTGTATGGTAGAAAATGGATATTCCACAAAAACCTTCCAATGATTCCACAACACCCAAATTCCACCAACAAACCTTTCACGCAACGCCCATACAGCTTTGTCTACTTTTTTTTTTGTCTACTTTAATTTGACGCCACTTGTATGATTCCATAATAACATTTAATACCATATTTACTAACAATAACCTTAAGGGTATGTGGGGACAGACAACTCCCCAGGCCCCACGACAGTTTCAAGAAGAAATAATCATAGAAAAATACTTAGAAATAAAATGCATACGATAGAGAGGACTTACGTACTGATATGGAGGTTCATCTTCATGTCTAGATCCATTCTTCTGCAACTGCAACTGCAACGATGCTAGAGTCACTTCCACAGCAGTATTGTTTGTATGCAAATTCGTAGCTTTAGTCGCATGTTGCTTCGCATCTCTTTTCCTCAGAAGTGATCAAAGTTGCACCCAGAATTACATGAAGAGCGAGGAGAAATAGTATTCACCTTCAAGCTAGAGTCCCTTCGGGGACATCCAATAAAATTAGAACGATACACAGAGTATTCACCTTTAAGCTTAAGCAGGCTTGCAATAGCCCATGTGAGGTTTCTCTAATGAACTCTATAGAAATTCCTTTTCCCATTATTTCCTTTCTGGATTGTTAAATTTTCGTCCAGCTACTATTGCTTCATTATTACCTTCCAATTAGCCCTTCACTTGACTTCATGGGCTTACTTTTCTTTCCCTTTTGCCAATCAATAGGATTCAGCATTATGAGCCTCTTGTTTAGCTTTGACCTACCCCTTCTCTGTCGTTGCTTTCGTTCTCTGCAACTCCTTCTCTTCATCGTATGCTAATAAATAATAGGGAAAATCTGGCTTGGGGATCAAATGAAAGGGATATTTTGGATTAATTAAGGACCTTGAATTTGTGAATTTTTTAAAGACTACGGTTAAACTGAAAAATTAAATTAAATCATATATTACATAGTATCCTTATAAATTTGAAGCCCCCTAAGTTTTTTTTTAAAACTTTTTTTTTTCCGATTTCATATCATATAAATAAATTAAATTGCATTAATTAGTCAACCTTTACTTTATTTAAAACACGATGCAACTTACCAACAAAGAACATAAGTTTGAATCCAGTAAAGTGTACTCGTTAGAAGAGGCAAAAAATATTTTGCATTCTAAGCCTTAAAGGGGCAGGGAACCCTTCATGAAATGTAAGAAAATAAAAAATAAAATAAAATAAACATTGCAAATTGAATCAGGCTTGATATTAGGGCAGAGCAATGGGTGGGTTGGGCAACCCGAGGTCAAACCTATAGCCCGCCCATTTAATTTTGAATGGGTATGGGTTAGCTTATACTTGTACTTCAACCCATTTAAACCCGTGTAAATAGACTAGTACATAAATGGGGGGCTAACCGGGTTTTGGATAACCCATTTATATTTGAATTGTTTTTTTTCTTTAAAAAGAAACATACATAAGCATTAAATATCCATCAAATTCATCATTCCAATTTCTGAAATCTGAATCTTCAAAGTTCCATAATTACAATTCACACAAAACAATATAAATTCAGACAAGTACCATTATTATATAATCTTGAGAGTTGATGACCATTATGGTTATGGATTAGAGGTGACTGAATACTCGAATAGAAAGAAATTCAGGGAATGCTTTAAGTGAAATACGGAATGAGATGGGTAGTTAATAAAAAATTACACTAAATGAGCGGGTATGGGCAGCCCATAGATGTGCCCATAGCCCGTCCATTTAAATTTTAAATGAGTGGGTTCTAACCCAACTCATTATAAAATCTTTTTGGGCGGGCTCATGAGTTTTGGGTTTCTTGCTCAGCCCCATTGATAATTCCCTTTTTTCTTTTAATACAAGAATTTGGTTTAATAATTCTGAGTATGGGTAAGTACTAATAAAATAGAGATTAGTTTTTTTATGATTCATTTAAAGAGAAAAAAATTTATTGCAATTTTATTTAGTAAGAAATTTCATGGGTCCTTTTTTTAAGCAAATATTAACAATTATTATTTTTATATTTTAAGCTTAAAATACTTGAGATTAACGGTATTAATATTAAGATAAGGTAAATATACTTTATAAATGTAAATGACTAAACTTAAAGTTGATGTAAATTTAAAGGACCAAGCCATATTTTAGCCTAAAATATAGGGTTATGAACTTATGATGTAAACATACCCACCAACTTATACCAAAAGTGCGTTGGACACCATAAATTTTTCTTGGACGCAAAAGTGCTTATAAACATTCAAAATCAAAACAAAAATGACAAGTCTACTAAAAATAAGTTAATGTTCATTACTTTTTTGTAGTGGGGTCCACGCTATTTTTATAAAAGTGCCAAAATACCCCTAACTCAAATAGTAAATTAATGTGCTAAAATACTCATAAACTTTTACCTGAAATGTGCCAAACGCCGTATATTTTTCAGAGGTGCAAAAGATATTTATGAACATTTAAAAAGTATTAAAATACCTCAAGTTAAAAACAAAACAAAACAAAACAAAAAACAAAAGCACGTACATGATGAATATATTTTATGGAAATTATTCACATGTATTTGTTAGGTACTCTAGTCATATTTGGAGCTTGCATCTAGTTCTTAATTTCTTTTTTGTTTGGTTAAAGGATTTTAAATCTAGCTTAGTTTAATTATTTAATTCACTTTTAAATCAAGTCAATTTTATATCCCAGCCACTTTAATTTTTTTGACAAACAATAATATATTCTTCCATAATTATATTCTTATGGTTTTATACTTTACACCTAAAATTTAATTCTAAAAAGGTTAGAGACAATGAAATAGAAAATTAAGTGTGTTAATTATCAACTAATTTCTAAAGAAAATTTAGAAAAAATAAAAATAGAAAATTTAATAGCATGTAGTCAAACTAGCATAATATACATTATCACATTTAATTGCAAAATTGTCACATTCAATTACTTGGGGTTGTTTGTATGTATGTTAATTAGGGGTAAAATTAGAAAGTTATTAAGTTGAAAGATAGAATTAACAAAGTTTAATAATTTTTTTTAGTTCTAATAAAATATACTCCCTCTAGTCCTAATTATAAGAACACTTTTGTAGTGCAAATTACATTACAAAAGTGCTCCTATAGTTATAACAGAAGGTAGTATTATATATGACTTGTAAATAGGAGTAGATGAGTGGACAATAGTATTACTACTTGTTAATTTCAAGTTGATGCATAAAATTCTATGTTATGTCCATTGAAATAACCTCATATAATTACCATATAATAAATCATTTTAAACAACTTAGTAAAGTATTATAAATCATTTTAAACAACTTAGTAAAGTATTAATTCTACCACGATAGATAACAGAGAAACCAATAGAAAAGAGTATCATAGTCAGAATGATTTCTATTCTTTCTGAGAACACAGATAGATTGGACTTGACTAGGTTGTCAAGCCTAGAGCCTACATACCCTTTGAGGGGATCAAAGTCCACATAGTTCGCAGTAAACTTGGAGGCGTGAGGCCAAGGGGTGGTGTGTGTGCTCTGTGTGGCAGAATGTAAATAGAGCATAGATTAGAACGTGTGCACCTGATTAGGGTTCCCTTGTATTTATAGAGGAGTCTGGTGCGAGTATCCCCAGGTTAATGAGCAATATCCGGGGCCGAGATATCAGGGGCTGATATCTCAGGATCATGATTGGGAGAGATCCCCGATTAATGGGATCCTAGATTAGTGGGATTCCATATCTTTGCCCATTATGGTGTTGATTCTGCCTCAGGCATGGTTGGGCCGTGGTCTAGATATGGGCCTTTTGGGCTGGTCCGTAACAGTTGCCCCCCAGCTTGGTTGTTCAGGCTTCTAGACGGCCGAGGTGTATATTGCCTTCGGCCATCATTCGGGCCGAGGCCCTCTCCTTTGGCCAGACCGGCTTGCGAGTACCGCGGTCCTTAAGTCGGCTCCAAGTCCGGGGACGACTCGTGGTGCCTTTGCCCGGGTGACCTGCCGAGGATGCCAGGCCCACCTTGCTGGGGCGGTAATTCAACCTGTCTTGGTCTCAAAATGCCCCCAACTACTTCGGCCCTGCCCTTCATGCCTTTTGGCATTCTTTACGCGCTTCGGGATTCCCCCCACACGCCATCATTGCGGGTTCACAGATGTCAGGCCCTGAGTGGCGGTGGTCTGCAACCGTCGCGCCCTTCCGTGCCCCGATGTTCGTGCGCATTTAATGTACTGACGTCGTGTTGTACCAATCCCATTGCCCCTAGGTGTAGATGGGCTGTTTTGCCCTTGGCCCTTCGCGGCTTGGTTTAAATAACTTTCTCCCTCCTTCTCTTTCACTTTTCTATTCGTTTATTCTCCAGTTCTTTCTTCTGGTTTCTGTAGAGTTCGCAGAGAGAACTCTTCCTTGTCTGAAACTTTTGCCGTTTTCCAGCATCCCAGTTTCTTCCATTCTCCAAGTACAGGTATTCTGTCCTCTTCTTAACACTTTTGTTCGGTATTGTTCTTCATTTTACCATTTATTTTCTGGGATTATCGTCTGTGTTGTCGTTCCTTCGGGGTTTCTTCGAATTTTCTTGGTTTCTTGTGTCATCTCACCCAAAATTCATCCCCCTGCTCTCCTTTAAGCACAAGCCTTTCGTGCCTTAGGCTTCTAGCTATGGTGAGGGACAGAAATTTTCCTAGGCCAAGGGCGTCGTTAACGCCGGAAGAGGAAATGTTCCTCCGTACGCGTCTCCCACAGGCCACTTATTGGGTTTTTGGGGGTGAGCCACCTGCCGTGGGGGTTTTGGCTCCTTTGCGACGAGGTGGCGCCATCCGCCCGGTGCGAGCTAGGGCTCGCCCGGCTTCTGCTAGGGTTGCGGCTCCACGGTTTGTCCGCCCTCTAGCGTACGCACTGCCCCCCGAGTCTCTCGGCGGGGCCGGGGTAGGCTCCTCGTCCGAATCTGGGTTCCCTGCAGTGATGGCCCAACCCCTAAATTTTTATGAGGGTCCTTCTCGTGTTCACGAAAGTCCTTTTCTGAAAGGGTATCTCAGCCCGTGTTGGGACTGCCTTGCGGAGAGTTTTGCGTTGATAGCATAAGGTGGAGACGCCAGGGCTTCTTCCATACTCGGCTCTTGCAGGCATCGGTCTGCCACGGATATCCCTTCTCGCGCCCTCGTTCGTCCGAGTCCGCAATCTATTTCGCCTGCCACCGTTGTAGTGCCAGGTATTTCCGCTCTTTTATTAATTCTGGCTTTGTTTATTTGCCTTTAGGTGTAATGGCTCCCAAATCCCGATCTTCCAAGCAACGCTCAGAGCCCGAGGGTTCGGACTCTTCTAGTCCGCTGGAGGCCCTGTGCAGGCGATACAACTGGGTGTCGCACAAGGTGCTTAGGACCCGGTCTCTCATGTCGGATGCGAACCTCGCTCGGCTGAAGATCCCAGATATGTCGGGGTGCGTCCTTAGGTGCCCGTCGGCCAATGAACCCGTTTGTGCGACGCGGGAAGCGGGTCGGCCCAACTTCTTTTTCTACCGGGATTGCCTGACTCGGGTCCAGGTTTCCCTGCCCTTCACCACTTTCCAGATGGAGGCCTTGCTCCATCTAAGACTTGCCCCTTCCTAACTTCATCCGAATGGGTGGGCTTACTTGGTCGCTTTTGAGCGGCTATGTAGTTCCTTCCCGGTCCCGATTGCGTGTACCACCAACCTCTTTTTCTACTACTTTGGCCCTTTTACCCCTAGTTCACCCAAGGAGAGCGAGAAACTGAAAGGGTTGGTGTCGTTGCGTATCAACCCGGAGTGGAGGCTCATGACGCCTTTTTCGGATTCCTTTAAGAGGTTCAAGGGAGCCTTTTTCAAGGTTGAGGCCAAGTTTGGGAAACAGCCTTGGTTTCTGGAGGGTCCCGAGGGTGCCGATGTGGGCTAGCGCTTTCCCTTGTACTGGATAGAGAGCCATCATGATGTCAAGGCTACGTCCTTCCACGTTCCGCGTAAGGACCTGTGGCCGGAGTTGGCTTCCACCGTTCCTCGACTGGAGGCCCTCGTGGCGGAGTACGGGGTGAAGCCCGCTAGTTACTTTATAACTGGGGATGGCTCCAAGCCGCTGCCTCTTACAAGTAGGGTTTTTTAGTAGTGTGTTGTCTTTGTTTTTGTCTTGGTTTTTTGGATCCATGATTATGACCTGGTATTTCTTTGTTTTTTCAGCTCGAGATATGAGTTCACTTCCGCTCTATCTTCATGTGGCGAATCCAGCTGCTGCCTCGCCTAGTCGCCCAAAGAAGCGGGGTGCCTCTGAAGGTGCCGGTGTGGCCAAGGCTCCAAAGAAGACAAAGGGCTCAGCCGACCAGGGTCCTTCTACTGCTGATGTTGCCAAGTCTGTCCGAGTGGTGGAAACCCCGCCTTTGGAGAGGCGGGAGGCTGTTGCCGAGTCCCCGGCTCCTAAGGGGAAAGAAGTCGTGATCAGCGATGAGGAGGTCGAGGCTGCACTCCTCCCTGAGATGCCCTCTGGCTCGCCGCCGAGTCCGCCCTGGTCCCCGCCACCTCCCCCTCCTCCTCCTCCGCCAAAGGGTTCGTCTTCGGTTTTCCCCGCGGCTTTTTTTGGGAAGAGGGGGTGACTCCGGAGGTGGACGTTGCCTTCCTTCCTCCCCGCCATTTTATGGATAGTCGGCTGTTGTCTCCCCCGGCCTTGGATCAGCTACACTTGGCTCAGAAGGAATTATGCCGGTTGGTGGGGTACGTCCAGGCCTTGATATTGGTGCGGGAGCAGTACGCCCTGGTCGGTGCCGAGTGCCACAGGCTGAGGGCGACTGAGGCAGAGCTAAAGAGGGGTCTGGCCGCGGCAGAGGCTAAGGCCGCGTCTGTCGGGGGGCTTAGAGAGGAGTTGGCCGTGGCTGAGGCGAAGGCTAGGTCTACTGAGGAGGAGCTCGTCATGGCCTGGGCCGAACGGGATGCGGCCAGGGCGGAGCGAGACGCTGCCAAGGCCGCGGCGGTGAAGGTTGACCAGGAGCTTCAGCTTGCCCGGGGCTACGCTGAAAAGCTGGCCGAGGAGTGCAGCCGGACGCAGAAGGGGTTGTCAGAAGGCTTGGCAGCAATGAAGACTCTTTAGCAACAGCGGGCCTCCCTGTCGGACGAGAAGGAGGGGCTTCAGAAAGCCCTTTCCGAGGAGAAGGCGGCTTGCCAGGAGGCATGCGAGGCGTTGGTGCAAACTGCCGAGGAATGCTTCAAGCAGGCTTTGGCTCAGATCCGATTTTTCAATCCCGGCGTCGAGCTTAACGTGGATGGGTACGATTACCGCGCCTTCATTCAGACGGGAATCTGATCCCATACCAGTCTCCTGCCGCCGAGGACCCTGCCGACAGTGCTGAAGAGGATGCTGCCGAGGGAGCCGGTCCGTCCAGCTAGTCTTAGATCTTAGTTTTGTTCTTTTTTCTTTTTTTGGGGCGTGTGTGCCCTTGTAACTTTTCAGAACAATTTTGGCCTTTGGGCCATTCTGTACAAACTTTTTTAGACAATGAATGATCTACGTTTTCATCATCCTTTTGTCTTAGTTTTTCGTAATTCCAAATTCAGTTTAGATGACTTAGACAGTGAATGATTTACAATTCTATCATCCTTTTGCCTTGTTTTAGTTGTTCGTCGGCTGCATGTGTACAAGCCGTTTTTACTCTACCACACTCAGCGTGTGAGAGGTTGGGGCAGGGTTGTCTTGTTTCAACCTCGTCAGGTGTAACTAACCTCAATACCTCAGTCCGGCTTGCTAATAACCGGACTCCAACTTTCACTTAGTCGGATTATATTTTACCGACGTAAGGGCTAGACTACCATGTGTCGAATCGAGGCTTCGTCTGCCTCTAGTCAGACACTTTGACCTGATCAGGGTCGGCATGGTAGTCTGCTTGCTTAGTCAGGCGAGCGTTGACGCGTCAATTTCACGAAGGGCCACGTATGGCGCCTTCGCCGAGCTCTAATCGATGCCTGTCGGAGTACAACGGCCAGTTTTCGTACATCTAGATGTTTTTAGTTTTCGGCCGGGTACACGACCTCGGAGCCATTTATCCGGTGCCAGGTTAATAGACCTCGGCTTTCGGTTTCTTCGCCGGGCTTCTTTGCCTTGGCCTTATCGTTTTTTGACCGAGCTTCATAGCCTCGGCTTCGTGCTTAAGCGGGTTTTGTGCACATTCGTGAATCTCCTCAATGGGGTCCTTTATTGATAAGAAATAGCCCTAAGGGGCTTTACAAAGAAATACGATTAGAAACGACATAATTTGAACTTTGAATTAATGAACTAAACAAAGTAAAAACAAACGATGCTAGGGCGGGATCTAGCTATAGTAGATCTTCAGCTTATCGGCGTTCCATGTTCTTTTGAACGGCTTCCGTCCAGGGTCTCGAGGATGTATGCCCCTCCATCGAGCTTCTCTTTGATCCGGTAGGGGCCTCCTCAGTTTGCCGCCAGCTTCCCATCCTTGGCATTCTTGTTGCCTATGTCGGCCCGTCGGAGTACGAGGTTCCTGCGGTTAAAAGACCGTGGCCGGACCTTTCTAGTGTACTTAGCCGCGAGTAGCTGTTTGGCGGCTAATTCCCGGCAGTGCGCCGTGACTCGGATTTCGTCTATGAGGTCCAAGTCGGTCTTTAAGGCGTCGTCGTTCGACTCCTGCCCTTCTTGTCTGGCTCTAACCTTTCTCCAAGATGGCTACCCGATTTCGACCGGGATCATTGCTTCACATTCGTAGGTTAGCCTGTACGGGGTTTCCTGGGTCGAAGACTACACGCTCGTCCAGTATCCCCAAAGAACACTGTGGAGCTGCTCGGTCCAGCTGGAGTCGGCTTGTAACATTCGCCTCTTGAGTCCATCCAGGATGATTTTGTTGGCGGCTTCGGCCTGGCCATTCGACTGCGGGTGCTCTATGAACGCGAAGTGCTGTTTAATGTCCAAGTTGGACAATAACGCTTGGAATCGGTGGTCCATGAACTGGGTCCCATTGTCCGTGACGACCTCAGCCGGTATGCCGAAGCAGGAGACGATGTTGTGCCGGAAAAACTTCATTACTCTGGCCGAGGTTATTGTGGCCAGTGGCTCTGCCTCGATCCACTTGGTGAAGTAGTCTACTGCGACAATGAGCCATCTACATTGCCCCTGCGCCGGTCGAAATGGTCCGAGGATGTCCATGCCCTATTTGTAGAAGGGCCAGGGGGCTGGCATTCCTTTCAATTCTGTGGGCGGCGGCCATATGATCCTGGCGTTTTTCTAGCAACTATCGCAGGTCTTGGCTTTTTCCATGGCATCATGCTTCATGGTAGGCCAATAGTACCCGGCGCGTAGTGCCTTTCTCGCGAGGGCCTTGCCCCCCATGTGGTGGCCGTTGCTGCCTTTATGTAATTCGGCCAGCACGTATTTTGCCTCAGTTTCGCCGAGACACCGCATCATCGGGCAGTGCAGTCCCTTTCTGTAGAGTTGATCATCAACCATTGTGTAGAGAGTGGCTTCTCTGATCAGCTTTTTGGCCTCGGTCGAGTCGGTAGGTATAATTCCCCTTTCGAGGTAGTCTTCAATCGGCTTCCTCCAGTTAAGCCCTGCCACGATGGTCATGACACAGCTCGGCTCGGTCAGGTTCTGCTGGATCACAGTCCTGTGATTGTCCGGTCCCTTAGTGCTTGCCAGCTTGGAGAGGATGTCGGCTCTGACGTTCTCCTCTCTTGGGATATGGGAGACGGTCACTTCTTCGAACTTGGCCATGAGCTCTTTGGCGCGGTTTAGGTACTTTTCCATAAGAGGGCCTTTTGCTTGATAGCTGCCGTCAATCTGTGCGGCGACGAGCTGCGAGTCGGTTAAAACCTTTACTCGATGGGCGCCGTTGTCTTTTACCTGGAGCAGTCCGGCCAGCAGAGCCTTGTACTCGGCTTGGTTATTGGAGGTTGGGAACTTTAGTTGGAGAGAGTGCTCGGTAGCGATCCCCTAGGGGCTTTCCACGATGACTCCTGCACCGCTGCCCTTAGCGTTAGATGATCCATCTACATATACCTTCCAAGTCCCGTCGCTTGTTACTACCGGGGTGAGCTCCCTGATGAAATCCGCCAGCACTTGTGACTTGATCGCCTGCCGGGCCTCAAACGCTATGTCGAACTCTGACAACTCAATGGCCCAGTTGGTCATCCTTCCGGCTAAGTCTGGCTTATGGAGGATCTGCCGGATCGGCTGGCTGGTGCGCACCACTATCCGATGTCCTTGAAAGTAAGGCCGGAGCCTTCTTGCCACGGTAAGCAGGGCAGCGCTGACGGCTTCGTTGCCGATCGAGAGGTATAGGAACAAGGTCTCCCCCGGGTCTGGTTTAGTGAGCACCGGCGGGGTTGCCAAACATCGCTTGATCTCTGCGAAGGTGGCGTCGCAATCTGGATTCCAGCCGCCTCGGGTTTCTTTCTTCAGTAGTTTGAAGAGAGGTAGGGCTTTCTCAGCCGACTTTGGTAAAAACCTTGTCAGGGCAGCCAGCCGGCCGGTTAGCTGCTGTACCCCCTTCTTAGTCCTCAGGGGCTGCATTTCAAGGATGGCCTTGCATTTGTCCGGGTTGGCTTCGATTCCTCGGTTGGTCAACATGAAGCCCAAGAACTTTCCCGGCAGAACTCCGAAGGCACATTTGGCCGGGTTCAACCTGATTCGATGTCTTCTTAGCTTTTGAAACGTCTGTTCAAGGTCCCGGATGTGGTCTTCTGGTAGCTTTAACTTGACGATCATGTCATCTATGTAAACCTCTATGTTGCGCCCGATCTGGTCTTCGAACACCCGGTTCATCATCCTTTGGTAGGTGGCCCCGGCATTTTTCAACCCGAATGGCATGACGTTGTAGCAATAGTTTGCTTTGTTCGTCATGAAAGCAGTTTTCTCCTGGTCTTTCGGATGCATGGCGATCTGATTGTATCCGGAGTAGGCGTCCATGAAGGAGAGGAGCTGGTACTCAGACGAGTTGTCCATGAGTCGATCGATATTGGGCATCGGGTAGGAGTCCTTTGGGCACGCGTTGTTGAGGTTCGTGTAGTCGATGCATACTCTCCATTTGTCGTTGGGTTTGAGTACCATGACTACGTTTGAGAGCCAGGTGGTGTATTGCACTTCTCGAATGAAGCCGGCCGTTAGGAGCTCCTCGACATGGCTCTCAAGGGCCTTCTGTCTGTTGTCGGCGATATTCCTCTTCTTCTGTGCCACTGGTCTTGATCCCGGCCATATGCCGAGTTTGTGGCAACAGAAGTGGGGGTCAATGCCGGGTATCTCGGCCGAGGTCCAGGCAAAAATGTCTTGGTTCTGTCTGAGGAAACGGATCATCTCAGTTTTTTGGTCGTCCCTCATGTCTCGGCCGATTTTGGCAGTCTTGGACGGGTCCGTCCCTAGTGTTATTTCCTCAAGTTCCCCTTCCGGCTTGGGCCTCTGGTTTTCCTGCTTGCGGAGATCGAGCTCTACCATGTTGATCGGATGCCGGGGGTGTCTGTCGCCGTCAACCTTGGCTATTGACTCGTTGGATCCAAGCTGAGGTGGAGATGAGGGTCTTCCTTCCTCGACCCGGGGAGCTTCAAAGTAGCATTGCCGTGACTCCTTTTGGTCTCCGGATACCACGACTATCTGGTTTTTGTCATTGACCATCTTCAATTTCTGGTGCTTGGTGGACACCAGTATGTCCCAGTTGTGAATTGTGGGTCAGCCAAGGATAATGTTGTATGGGGAGTGGAAATCGGCCACGATGAACCTGACGCGCTCTGACTTGAATGCTTCTCTTATTCCGAGGGTCAACCGAAGGTCAATATAACCCTTTGGGAAGGATTGTTCGCCGTTGAATCCGATCAGGGTGGTCTTGCACGGCTTGAGGTCCTCTTTGTCGAGGTGCATCCTTTTATAGGCGTCCCAGCTTACGATGTCGGCCGAACTTCCGACGTCCATAAAGATCCTCTTGACACAGCAATTCACCAAGGTTCCGGTGATTACCAGTCCGTCCAGGTGACCGAGGATGACGTCCTTGAGTTCTTCGTTGGTAAAGGTCAAGGGGGCGGCTTTGGCTTGGCGGGATTGTCCTTGAACTTGGGTAGATCTCGGACGGTTAGGATCTGCAGAGGTATTTCTTCCGCTGACTTATTGTGTCGCCTCCCCCTCCGAAGCCTCCGCTGACGACGTTGCACTGGAAATATACGTCGGGAAACTCGTCGTCTGAGGCAGTCTTCTGCTTCTTCTCTGGCTTTTGGGTCTCTCGGGTCGGACTTCTAGTGCGGCCGCGGTCGTTGCGCTTGCCGTTCGTCCTTCCCTGGGTCTTGATGACATACTGACGCAACTTCCCTTCTCTTACAAACTTTTCGATTGCGTCCCGGAGGTCGTAACATTCGTCGGTGGTATGTCCATGGCAATCATGAAACATGCAAAACTTGGTGCGGTCCGTGTTGGAGCGGCCCCTAATCGACCTAGGTTTGTCGACCCGCCTCATCTCGGCCTGGGCTACCTCTTTCCATACCTGCGACCGAGGGACATTCAAGGGGGTGTAGCTATCGTACTTTGCCTTGGGGTCGGCTCGGTCAGGTTTGATCCTGCTATCTCTGTTCCGGCCACAGGACTCGGTCTTCTACTTGCTTGATCGTTCTCTATAGTCGGGAGAGCTATTTCTTACCTTGTCTGGTTCGTCTACGTTTGCCGCTTCCATTTGCTCCACATCCAAGTATTTCTTCGCTTGGATGTAAAACTCGGTTAGGGTGCAGACCCGGTTCTTGCATAAGTTTCTAGCCAGACGTGACGATGGGTCAAGCCCGTTAATCAGGCAGTGCACATGGACTTCTTCTGACAGCGATCGTACCTGCATTGCGACGTCCCGGAACCGGTCGAGGTACTTCTGCAGCGGCTCGCCCTTCTTTTGTTTCACCTTGCTGAGCGTGAACTGGGATTTCGGATGCTTCTTACTCGTGGTGAAGTGCAATTCGAACTTACGTCTGAGATCTTCAAAATTTCGGACCGAGTTTTCTGGGAGGGAACTTAGCCACTTGTGCGCCGTTCCGGTCAGCGTAGCCGCAAAGAGGCGTTCGATGACAGGGCCCTCAATGGACCGGACCCACATCAATTTGTCAAAAACGTCGAGATGGTTACGCGGATCCTAGGTTCCGTCGTACTTCGGAAGGTCGGCCAAGTCGAAGTCTTTGGGATAGGGGGCCGATGCCGCTGCCCTCGTGAACGGGGATCTGCCGAATCCGGTAAGGAACTTTCTTCTGTACTCTCGGGGTGATCCATGGCGCGGGGAGTCATGATGGGGAGACCCGTGGCGAGGTGATTTCCGACGTGGAGCTCGACGGGCTCTGTCGGCCTGTGCTCTTCCCGGTCTCGGGTTCCTCTTCTGCCTCGGCCGTTGTGATTCGCAGGACCATTTCGACCTTCGGTGTTGTCATGGCCTTCTGAAGGCGGTGGGTGACCTCTTTCCGAATTCGTCCTCCCGCTTGGTCTGCTGGTGCTTCTCCGCCCGGTCCTTTGTTGTGGACTACTGGATGAGTGGCTACTGTGTGTGGCCGGGCCTCTCTCGGTATGATGCTCCCTCCGGTTTCCTTGTGGGTGATGGTTCTGGAGTTCCTCCCTTATCATCTGTGCGAAGGCTTGGAGGTCCGCTTGCCGCTGCAACAGATCCCGCCTTTCCTTATCCTCGAGCCTCTGCAGAAGTGATTCTTGCGTTCTTTGAAGGATACGGACGTCGGCTTCTAACGCCAGAGCGTCCTGGGTAGGAATCTCCCCAAGCACCTGCAACAGCGGCTGATCATCCGCGGAAGGGGAGGTTGCCGTGTCAGTGACATGACCCTCAGGGGTGTTCTCGCGTCACGGTGGATCCTGTGGCTGGCTTGGCCCGGCTGGAGTTTGGTCCGGTGGCGGTGCTCCGCCGCCCTGCGGTGGTGGATTCCTGCTGTGGCTTTTAACCATGTGGTCGTGGGTTCGAGCCCCACGGTGGGCGCCAATGTTCTGTCTGAGAACATAGATAGATTGGACTTGACTAGGTTGTCAAGCCTATAGCCTACGTACCCTTTGAGGGGATCAAAGTCCACGTAGTTCGCAGTAAACTTGGAGGCGTGAGGCCAGGGGGTGGTGTGTGTTCTCTGTGTGGCAGAATGTAAATAGAGCATAGATTAGAACGTGTGCACTTGATTAGGGTTCCCTTGTATTTATAGAGGAGTCTGGTGCGAGTATCCCCGGGTTAATAAGCTATATCAGGGGCTGATATCTCGGGATCATGATTGGGAGAGATCCCCGATTAATGGGATCCTAGATTAGTGGGATTCTATATCTTTGCCCATTATGGTGCTGATTCTGCCTCAGGCATGGTTGGGCCGTGGTCTGGATATAGGCCTTTTGGGCTGGTCCGTAACAATTTCACTAATTACTTTGGAAAAAAATAACCATGGTAGAAAGACATAAAACTAGACAAATAAAAGTCTAACATGGTTAATATGATTTCAACTTCATAACAAAACAATCAAGACCTTAACATGGGAGAAAAGACTCTACCAAGGTAGGAAAAATCTTAACCACCTGATTAACACAATATAAGAACAATTAATATAAGGGATAGCTACAATTTTTGCCATGGAAGTTTAGCCCATAGAGCATTAGTCACTCGAAAGCTTTTTGGGTATCATTTTTGCTCTAGTGGGATAGATGAACTGCCCTAACACGTGTACCACCTCAGCTTCCATCGTGTCTGTTTTGAAGCTGTGTCATTTTAATAATCGTCGTAGAGCTACTGTGACGGTTGGACAACAATGGTACCAAAAAATTTTCGGGTGACTAGTACTCTATAGGTTAAACTTTCATGGAAAAAATGATGCTTACCCCTTAATATAATTCACACATGGGCTAGGGCATTTGAAGCCCTCATTGTAATCATGATCACCACAACCCATTATAACAAAGATATATCAGCATCTAAATGTTTAAATTCACTTCATACACAAAAACATGTAGCCCTCACAATAAACAACATATCAAAGGGCTCCCCCACATTATTAACTCCAGTATGCAGCTGAATATTCAAAATATGCATTGTATGCCAAAAGGTCCTAAAATTCAACAATATACATGAGATTATGCTCATGTAACTAAGCGAGACATACAAGATTGATAAATCAAATCAAGTCTCGGACGCCTTCTTGGTAGCACCACATGAACTCTTGCCTGAGAAATAATAAATAATGACTAGGTAAGTTACACAAACCCTATAGCCACAATTCCAATTTAACAAGTATGCAGAAAATGATTATAAGATAGTTAAGCAGACAAAATATATCTTTGTATGCCATAAAGTCTAAATGGTTTTCCAAAAACAGTAATAGTTCAAAAGAACCGCTCAATTTGCCTAGAACTCCCTTAGTAATCCTTAAAATCTCCTTATTACCATCGACAAAACCTATGGACTACAAACGCATAATAGGATTAGTCTCTTTGATAGGACTACATCAAGCTCTCCAATGATGAGATGTAGCCCGGGCAAAGGCTACAAAATTTATATCAGACCATGTGTTCTCTCTTTTTTCCGAATATAGAAATGTGTTACGTCCCTTGAGCTGATCCTTAGGTTAAAGGAATGGTCATACCAAGGGCTCTGAACATGTCAAAACTATCCACTCTGCGAACAGTGGCGATTATACCACGTGGTATGAAAGAATCAACCTCCCAAAATCACATATCATCACAATCACGTTGATTGTACCATATTTTTATATGATTTTTATGATAAAATTGGGATTTTTTAATGCATTTTGTTATAGTTATTAAGCTTAAAATGTCTTTCTTGTGATAAATTGAGATTAAGAGTAAATACATTAAAGTAGGACTAAAAAGGGCAAAATTGTCAAAGAAATTGTAATTTCTTTTAATCATTGATTTTTATGAGAATATTTGATGTTAGATTAATTATTTTTATTGTAGATGGCTAAAAAAATTAGATCAAATTTAAAAATGGAAGTTTAAACCAAAATTACAAAAGTTTCAGTTTAATCCCTCTATGAAAAAGTTTAAACTTTGCAATTAGGTCCCTGGTAGGGGAAAATTAGGTTTCCAATTTCCCTGGATATATCAGATACGCAGCAATGAATTGGAGGGGGAACGCGGCGAAAACTGGACCTTCATCGTTCTTCTTCATTCTCGGACATCTCGCTCCACCTTCACTCTTCATCCCTCGCCGGCGGCTTCCATTCTACCACGGTCGCCGGTGAGCGACATTTACCAAGAACGCCATCATCCATATTCTCAATTCCATATCATTTAATTCACTCATTCACCAATTTTATAAAAATACAAAAAAATAATAGATAGCATTTAATTAAATTGCAATCATATTTTAGTTTATTAGTTTGAAAAATCCAAAACTAATTTTTCTCTTGTTTTAATTGCATTTGCATGTCATTTATATTATTTAGGAATCAATAAAAGCCTCCTCGAAAAGAGATAACGATCCTAGATTTGCCTATACATAATCCTTAGTTTATTTTTTATTGTGGACCCCAAGGCTAAAGATAAAAAGTTCCTTATCACACGTACACTTTCATATGTAGTGCAACATCACAAACTTCCACATCAATGATTTATCCTCATATTTAATATCATGCATAATCAACATCATAATCACAAGTAAAACAATTTAAGCACACTTAACTAAAAAGTTTACTCACATGCATCCATATATATACATTTTTCATATATAAAATACTATAACTTATACTTATATCATTTGCAAATATGAAGTACACTTATAATTACCTTAACAAACATAGAAAGTAAATTGGAAAATGGTTATCTCAAGTTCTTGATACAAGAACTAAACTTGAGAAATTTGAGTCCAACAAGCGAAATTCAAGTTCACCATATAATAAAAATATAATTATAGGTTAATAAAATTAACAAGAATACTAACTAAACAATATGGGCATAAATTTGAAAGCTTAGGGAAATATAGATAATGAACGTATTATAATTTAGAGTAATGAGCATAAATTTGAAAGTATATTTGTACGTAGTTTTAAGTTCAGCAAAATTTTATATAATTTACTGTCATTTTTATAATTCAATCATTATCCAAAGACTATGACTATATCTGTCACGCATAGACAGAACATCTTGGTTGTGGATTTTTTAATGGCCCAATTTCTTGTTCAGTTGTTTGTGTCGTGTCTGTTTAATTAGGCTTCGTCCCGTCCCCATGAAGGGGTAGTGGCAGACAAATTAAAATGATATTTGAAAAGTAAAATCTGATGGACGTTTATCAAATGAAAGCTAAAAGGAGAAAGTCCAAAATGCTATTTAAGAGTATGCATAAAACTCTTATTTTTATAACTTTATGTTCCATCTATGGGAGAAATAATAATTTAGAGGGCTAAGGTCTAATTTTGATATATAAGCTTTTCGCGCATGAGTATCAAGAAATTTTTTGTTGAATAATAATAGAGTAAATCTCTTTTTTAGTCACTGACAAAAAAACGCGATCCTCATTTTGGTTCCTTAAAAACAAAAAAGAAAAGGTCTTTTTTGACGAATAAGAGTCGATTGGTTGACATTTTGATCCCTCACAAATTTTCAAAAGGTCATTTTTAGTTTATAAAAAGGACGAATAAAGGTCGATTTTTTTGTAATGGAACAAAATGGGGTCTGTGTTTTTTTGTCATGAATCAGAAAGGGTATTTACTCATAATAATAATAAAAAAAGCAATGTTACTCTTAACCATAAAAAATGTTAGTTGTCAAAGTTAATTTTTTAATGGTCATTATTAATTTTTTGATATTAACACAATTTTGCTCATACTTCTACACTTTCGGGTGGATATTGATTATACTAAAACTTCTAGGACACAACTCTTATATGAAAATTTTTGGGGTAAATTTGGATCTTACCCTAATTTAAAACTTTAAGAAGATTACACTCATTTTTCTAACAACAAATTATATATACTCCCTCCGATGCTTAATTTAAAAGTCAGTTGACTTTTGTTGAAGAGATTAAAAAAGTTAAATAAATTATATTAAAGTATTAAATACTTATCATTTTTCTTCAAACTAATTTGTGACTTGTAAAGATATGCTCCCTCATAGGACATATTTAACCGATTTTGGGGAGATTAAAGAGAGAAGTTAAATTAGTTAATTTTACTAATTTTTTTAAAATGTCCTTATATTAATTAAAAATGACAAAAGTAAAAGTAAATCAACAACCCCCATATATCTCTCCAACCAATTTTTCTTTCCACATGTTTTCTAATTAAAATAATAATCTTGCTATGCCTTGTATTTTTAAACGTATTGCCCATACTAAAAAAATTTGTTACGCTTCTTTTAGTCCTTAATATAAAACATATTTATTTAATTTGATAATATTAAGAAAATTGTTTAAATTATAGATGTATTTTTCTAAAATATCATAATCATTTTCTTTAATTCTTCAATTTTGTCTCTTTGTTATTATTGTTGAGTGAATATTAATAGGGGTAAATTACTAAATTTAGAAAAGATTGACCAATATTGTAAATAAGTTTCATATTGGGAAAATTATAATAAAATACCTAAGAAAAATAATATTTATTAAGAAAAACTATAATGATGATTATTATTTTGAACGATCATAAATTTAAAAATTAAAATAGAAAGACTAAATTGTCCTTAACCAAATTTCCTATATTCTTTCTGACTAAATCAGAATCTGAAATGATTGATAGATAATAATAAATAAATACAAATTCAAATCATCTTGTTCTTTTTCAATTGCATAAAGAACGGAGAACAGTGGAATGATCCTAATTAAATATTACTCTCCTTGCCTTGATCTTAAACGATGGTCCCAATGCAACGAAGCTTCAGACGTAATGGAAGATCATCATATAATATTGTGCAATTTGGCATCTTAAATTGGTTCCCCATGAGATTATAAATTCTCATGCACAACGATCTCATTGCACCTATATAAGAATATTAATTATTTTGTTGACATTTTTTTATGTGTGGAAAACAAGTTCAAGTTTCCTACAACCATCTATTTGATTTATAAGATCTTCAGACCACCAGAATTTCTGGGAAAAGAGAAGGAATGATCCTTATTTGATGTATGTATGTGAAAGCCCGTTAATAACTATTTTTATTTATGTAATTGAAAAAGAATGAGGTTATTTGAATTGATCCCTATTTATCATTATTCATCAATCACTTCAGGTTTTAATTTAATTAGGGAAAATATAGGAAATTAATTTGGCTGAGGACAATTTAATCTTTATATTTTAATGTTTTAATTTACGGTCTTTTGAAATAATTACTATTTTTATGGTTCTTTTCAGTAATATTATTTTTTTAGCTTTTTTATTATAATTTTTTTTTATATTTAAGATCAAGATTAGGAGAAAAAGTAGGATTTAAACGGAGGAACCGGGGGTGTACTAAACAAGTGAAACTAATCAACCTATCGATTTTTATCATGAATGAAAGGACATACTAGACCAAAGAAAGATAATTATTTAATTTTTTTGTGACATGCTTTTCAAAAAGAATACAAGTAACAGTATAAAAAAATTCAGTTTTCACAGGCGTTGTTAATATTAATCATAATTATGTATTGTTGGTGTTAAATAATATGTTTTCTATTAAAGACCCACGATGGTGCTTGAAATTTTATATTTAAGCTATAAAATTAAGAATATTAAATGACGGTTGACTTTTTTTAATTCGCCACTCCTTAAAAAATTTCAGTGTTTGTGACAGCTATTTCTAGAAGTGACTTTTTCTTTTTCAATGTGATTTTTTTTTTTTAATAAAGCCATATTGTAAATCTGATAGTTTGCATTAATGGCAGTAAAAGACAATCTGCATTATAAAAATAGGTCTTGTAGTTTTTTTTTTTTTTAAAGTAGTTTTGGGCTAAAAGCCACATTTAAGATAGAATAAAAGTTATATTGGCTAAAAAGAGTGGTATAGTTGGCTAAAGTGTCGGCCTTCACCTAAAAAGGGAGGAGGTTAGATACTCGCGTCTACCTTCACCTTCTCTTTTATATTGAGTTTCTATTTTATATTGAGATTCTAATCTAACCGTAGAAAAATAGTATAATTGAGTGAATCTTAATAGGGTTAGATACCTGTGTTTATCATCACCTTCTCTTTTATATTGAGATTCTCTTTTCTTATTAAAAAATGGTAGTAACATTGGTAGTGACAATATCCTATTTCTATTATAAATATAATTTATGTTTAAATTGACAGTGATAACCCATCTACACTATAATGCAGGTACGAGTAGAGCTGGGAAATCGGGCCGGGCCCGTCGGGCTGGCCCTTTAAAGCCCTGGCCCTGTAGGGCTCGGGCTTGAAAAATATGCCTGAAATTTGAATTTGGCCCTGCAGGGCTGGCCCTGGAGGGCCTCGGGCTTTATCGGGCCGGCCCTGCAGGCCCTGTTACTGTAGCATTTTCATTTTCTTAAGAAAAAAAATTAGTCAAAGAGTGTCAAGAGGAAGAAGCTAGAAGGCACATATATAAATACATAATAACTATACTCTGATTTTATGATTTGACATATTATTTGTTGCAGATAATGATTATTATGGATGTGTTCATGATGCGGGAGAAGAAATTCATAACATTTTTACTCCTGAAGCACAGCCTTCTACTCAAAGTGAAGTATAATCAAATATTTATGAAATTGATGAGAGTGATGAAGAAGGTGACAATTGACAATGATAGTGGTATGCTTTTATATTTTATGTGAGTTATCTAATGTTGTTTAGTTTAATACTTCTTAAGTTTTATGTGAGTCAATTGTGGACAATAGTTTGTTTTTTATTACGAATTAATGAATGTGTTTATTTGTTGGATGATTTGTATTGTTTAGATATTAATGTTGATAATATTTATTTTATAGATTAGAACTTTAATGGTTGTAATTTACTAATTATATTTCTTTGGAAAAAACATAGAAAAAAATAATTAAAATTTCGAATAGTAATTTCCAGGCCCTGTAGGGCCGGCCCTGGCCCTGGTACTATCGGGCCGAGCTTTGAAAAAAAGATGTTTTCCTTATCTCAGGCCCTGTAGGGCTCAAGCCCTGGAGGGCCAGGCCCTGTAAGGCCGGGCCGGCCCTGATTCCCAGCTCTAGGTACGAGTAGTTTTTTCTTAAAAATAATTTTTGAGCTAAAAGCATATTCAAAAAAGGATAAAAGATTTTTCCAGTCATGGGAGATAAAATTATCTCAAATAACCCTAAAACTATGTTATTTTAGATTAATGAATGATGTATTTATAATTTAAAAAAAAAACGACGTGGTTTTGGGTATAACTTTATTTAAATAATTTTCCCTTAATAAAATACCAACACACACTATCTTTTCTTTTTTTTTGATACAACTATCTTTTCTTTTACTCCATCGTGTTCTTTCTTCCATCTGTACTTTTTTCACCCCACGGTCTTTCCAGGCCCTGTAATCTAGAGTTCAGCGCGGTGTTCTTTCTGCTGTAAAATCTTCATTATTCAAAACTACGTCTCGGGCAGCTTGGTGAATAGCTTTTACGAGGTTGGAGAGGAATTTTGTCCCACCTGTGAAGATCTTCTAAACCAGCTGTTTTTACAACAAGCAGCCACGGAGCACAAAACAAAAAATTTCCTTTTGTTCGTCTCTCTCTCTCTCTCTCCGATCATCGTCTCGTCGGGACGGCCCTACTCATTTTACTCAATTCCTCTCGCTGGAGCTCCTGAAAACTTGATACTTCCTTTTTCTTGTTGTCCCCCATTATTATCGATTTTGATTGTTTCTGGAATATTCTCTGTAGCTTCTGTCCCGCCTTTTATTGTCTTCATATTCCCATTTCGCCATCCAGTATTATCTCGACTCACCGTCCGTTTGTTAGCTCGGAGTTTGACAACACGAGGTATCGTTCAACTTTTGTCTCAAGGTACTTAGTTCTTGTTTTCTTCTTTCATTTCGTCGCTTGGCCATTCGTTTGATCAGTGGTTAGGGATCGTGTTTTTTTGATTCCGAGGAATTCGTTGCTGGATTTTTAATGTGATTCATGATCGACTGCTTTTCCGGAAGATAATGCTGTTCATATGATCTTCATTACTCGGAAATGACTGCTCTTCATTTTCTGCATTTATCAGGAATTAAACCGACATCATTTTCTGTTTATGGGTTCTGGAGTTCAGTTTATACTCATGGGGTATTTAACGACTCAATTGATGCTTTCAGGTAATCTCTGAATTAGAATTTTGACGATAAGTCTGGTTTTACCTGATAAATGAGCTCTGGAAGACTATGAAGAAGGTGAGGAGAAAAATTGGCAAGTATGAAGTGGGCCGTACCGTCGGCGAAGGTACCTTTGCTAAAGTTAAATATGCAAGAAACACAGAGACAGGGGAGAGTGTGGCTATTAAAATAATGTCCAAAAGCACCATTCTTGAGCACAGAATGGTTGAACAGGTGTTACTTTCTTTTTCTTTTGTTCTGGGACAGAGTTTCATGTTTCAGCTTCCAAGGCATATCGTGGATAAGTTTTGTGTTTTTGAATCTGTAGTTCTCTTCATAAAAGAGCTTTGAAAACCTTTAATATGCTTTTTGTTCTCTCCTATTCTTTTTCCTTTTTTTGAATCATATGTTTATGAACAGATCTCTTGAAACTTTCTTTGAATTGATATATTCATCCTTCACATAAGCATGGCCTCTGACGTTGTTTTTGCATATTTATAGGTTTTGTTACTGTTATCTGTTGAATAGATAGCTGAGACATATGCATGAGGTCAAATCTTCCATAAACTTACTGATTTTGATTCATAACATTAGTTTTTGGCCACCAAGGTGAAAAATGAAGAAACTAATTGATAGTTTGTTTTTGAAACATTATAAGGTAGATTGTTTAAGCTGAGTGACGGTGATAGAATGCCCATTAGGTTTAATGTGAGGCCTCATCTAAAACAGAAACATTTCTCACCTTAAGGAGGAGAAACTGAAAATGCTACGGAGGTTCATTTTTACTGAATCGAGTTGTTTGTCTTACAAAAACTTGATTCTTTAGTGTATTCTAGAGTACTGTTACAAACTTGTAGTTATAAGTTAACAAAGGTATGGATGCATGCTTATAATTCCATGTTGCTTTGTATATGGAGAACATTAATGACCTGTAACTTAAGGTGGTTTTTTATGCACCGTGATTCTAATCTCCCTTTCTGGCACAAGTCTGTTCTATAATTATGCCTACACCCCTCCAGTCAGCTCAGAAAGATTCTTTCCATATGATGACGTTGCTTTAGTGGATCTCATGAGGTATCTGCAATCAAAGGCTTGTTGTATGTGCTTAAACAACACATGTGGCACAGAGCATTGATGCATGCCAGAGTTGAATTTGAGTTTACTCTTCATATTAACTTATAATTATAATTTGAATGCTGTTACAGATTAAAAGAGAAATATCTATTATGAAAATTGTCAGGCATCCCAATATAGTCAGGTTGCATGAGGTATGTGTTGGCACATCATGATATATACACAAGATATTTCCATTTTCATTTTTTCCCTTAATTTTATTCTTTCTCTGGATAAGATTAATTTTATTCATTTACAAACTTTGTTTTTGAATTTCAGGTTTTAGCTAGCCAGACTAAGATATTCATAATTCTTGAGTTTGTCATGGGAGGAGAACTATATGATAAAATTGTAAGTTTGTTTCTTACTTCTTATGCCATAGATTATTCTAGGTTGATTCTTCTTTGATTATACTCAAGTCTAACCATTTAAGTAACATTGAAATGATGACTTTCTGATTATGATGAGATTAGATGTATTCATGATTCATGCGGATGTTTTTATACCTTTCATGTTTCTGTACCTTTTCTGTATGTTTAGGTTCAGCGGGGGAAGCTTTCAGAAAATGAATCTAGGCGCTACTTTCAACAACTCATAGATGCTGTTGCTCATTGTCACAGTAAGGGTGTGTACCATAGAGACTTAAAGGTAAAAGAAAATATATGGTATTAATTTTCTTTTCCATTCAGTTTTTGTTCTGCATACTTTGTTTTAATCCTGATTAATTCTGTAATCTATCCTGTTATAGCCTGAAAATCTGCTTCTTGATGCCTTTGGGAATCTGAAGGTTTCTGATTTTGGACTGAGTGCCTTGACTAAGCAGGTAAGAACATACTACCTACTTATATAAAGAAGACAAATAAAATATTTGTATTTTACTGATTTCATGAGAAAATTTTGCTTTCTTGCATCAAGATAGCTGGCCCTTTCTTGTTATCCTGTTATCTATCCTGAACTTCATTTCAGTAATCTATCCTGTTATCTTGTACTGTCTAATATCGTCCTGTTATCTATCCTGCACTTCATTTCAGTAATCTATCCTGTTATCTTGTACTCTCTAATATTGTCCTTTCTCCCCTTTGTGTTCTCTTGCAGGGCAATGGTCTCCTCCACACTACATGTGGAACCCCAAATTACGTCGCTCCAGAGGTAAAAGCCATCACAGAATCTCAATATTTTAATTTTGCTGCATTGATATTTTCCCTGTTTAGTTGTTGAAACAATTTCTGGATTTGATAAATAGATCTCATTGTCAACTTCAGTTTTCAAAAACTGGCAACACTTATGATGTTAGAATTCATGTTATTTCATTGAATGGCGGTTTATCATATAGATCAAGATATGATGGGAAAACCCTGATATATTCCTTGTTGAACCTTTATTCAAAGAGAAGATCCTGATGGTTGGATAAACTGGTGAGGAAGTTGAGCATGTTTCTTCATCTTGGTTTTCTGCTGTGTGAAATTGGGCCCCATTTCATTATTTAGACATTTAATGTTTCAAATAGTAATTCATGTGCTTAAGGTGTGATGGCATTTATATATTTACGAGCAGCACAGTAACTGGTCAAATTGGTAGCACTTTCGTCAGTGTGACCAGTTGTGTGTCTGTTGGTTAAAAAAAAAGGACAGGTTGTGTGTTTTTTTGGAAGTAATTGCCTATGACTCTGCATAAGTTTGATATATTGTCAATCAGAACCATAATCATATAAGCCTATCTTGCGTGACTGAGGGTCTTACCAAAATATTGTGCTGCAGGTTCTTAGCAATCTAGGTTATGATGGTGCAGCGGCTGATGTTTGGTCATGTGGAGTCATCCTATTCGTCCTTATGGCTGGATATCTTCCTTTTGAGGAGCCAAATCTACAAGCTTTGTTCAAAAGGGTATTTTGCTTTTACTAATTCAAATGCAGAAGTAGAGAGATGAGAGGGCTAGAAAGAAAATAGAGTAAGAGAGTGGAAGAATACCCTATATTGCAGTTAATTTGTCAACTCTAGGTATCAAACTATGATTAATTAAGTTTAACTTGTATGTGGTTTATTATTTTTCCATTTTGAACTGAATTATATTATAATGTTATAGAAATATGGGGAAAAGCATCATCAACAACAATAACAAGCCTTATCCTACACAGTGGATCTGGCTATATGGATCACACGACGCCATTGTGATCTATCAACAACCAAATCTTTAGTTAAATTGTTACCCAAGAGGTCCATCTAAATAACCTCATTTAGCGTTCGCTTCAATCTTCCTCTACCCTTTTTAGAGGACTTCATATTCCTTGATCTACTTTTCTTACTAGCGCATCCAATGTCCTTTGTAAGTGTTTAAACCACCTCAAATAATTTTCTACCGTTTTCTCTTCAATAGATACCACCCTAACTCTTACTTGGATGTGTCCATTATGAATCTTATCCTTTCTTGTATGGCTACATTTTCATCTCAACGTCCTCAGTTCAGCCACCCCCACTTTATGCTATTGTTGTCCCTTTAAAGCGCATCATTCACTACCATATTGTATTGTTGGTCTTATAGCATGGTGATAAAATTTTCCTTTTACCTTATTAGGTACCTTCCAATACAAATATCTCCAGTACCCTTTCTTCATTCAGACTATCTAGCTTGAATTCTATGATTAATATCATCAATTTCACCATCCTTTTGTATAAGTGAGCCCAAATATCTAAACTTCATCACTTGTGGAATGATTTAATCTTCCATGTTGACCTCCAAATCGCTTCTAACTTGTCTCTTATCAAAATTATGATTCATATTGGGAAAATCATTCTATAAAAATAATAAATACGTTACCTAATAATTTAAAAGTGAAGGGTAGCCCGGTTCACAAGGCTCCCACATGGTGGGGTCTAGAGAGGGATAGATATATACAGTGTTACTCCCACTAGTGGAGAGGTTGTTTTTAGGATTTGAACTTGTGACCTCTAAGACACATAGCAGCAACTTTACCGTTGTTACAAGGTTCACCCTCTAATAATTTAATAGGTAAACAATAGAAAATTTGAATGGTAAATAAATTAGCCAACACAAAGTCCATGTAGTAATGGAAAAATTGCCCAATGCCCAGTGCACAAGGCTCCCACATGTGGGGTCTAGGCAGGGATAAATATGCTCAACCTTACTCCCTCTAGCGGAGAGATTGTTTTTAGGATTTGAATTTGTGACCTTTAGGTCATATGGAAGCAACCTTACCGTTGTTACAAGGCTCAACCTCTAATAATTTAAAAGGTAAACCGTAGAAAAATTGAATGATAAAATTAATTAGCCAACACAAAGTTAATACAGTAATGGAAAAATTGCCCAAACTGATGGAGTAAACTTAAAAAATGGAAATCATTTTGACCATGTCAGTTGTTACTTGTCATTTATACAACTTTATAGGTTAAGATGCATGGTTCTTAAGTTCAGGCTTATCTTCTGATGATATGGATTATCTTGTTATCATGCTTAGAGACCAAGATGATTCTTTTTTGTGTAGGCCTAACGTTTATTTATAGTGAAAAGTATTTGCTGCTGCAGATTCGTAATTCATTATCTACCGTTTTTGTTTTTATTTTCCTTTAACTGTGCAGATTAATGCTGCAGAATATGCTTGCCCATTCTGGTTTTCCGCTGGGGCTAAGACATTCTTATATAAAATGCTGGATCCAAATCCTAAAACAGTAAGTACATCAAGTCACCAACTCACCTCATGTTGGACAGGTGTATGAATAATTAACACTCAAATATGCATGCATTGCAATACTTTTGAAATCCTGATGACTAAGAATGAATCTTGAAATATTATATTTTTATTATTTTGTCTTGGCTTTTCCTTTGATTCATTTCCATGTGAGACTTGATAAAGTTTTATGGGGTTATTAAAGGCTAAACTTAACCGTCTTCCTATATAAAAACTTGGGACTGGCTATGAAATGTAAGTAGTGTTTACTTGAAAAAAGCTTATGATCTTGTACGAAGAGAAGTGAATGGAAAGCCCTAGAAAAGAAAGGTGTGCATGTTGTGTATATTAGGGCTCTACAAGAAATATATAAACAGCTAGTGTAAGAAAGTTTGGAGTTGGGAAAAAAAGACTTCCCTATAATGATTAGTTTACGTCAGAAATCATTAGCCCTTACTTGTTTAACTTTGTTTAAGATGTTCTAATCGAGCACATCCAAGTAGAGACATGCAATTTTTTTAAAAAAAAAAAAATTTGAAAGGGAGGAGGGTTGACCCACCCCACTTCTTTCACCCTTAGAATTGAGGAAAATTTATTGGGCTTGTTCTGGCTGGCCTGTTAGTTTGAGCTTAATTTCTTGTCTCTACATGTTGCCAACTGACCTAGTGGAATAGGACTTGTTGCCTTTCTTCTAATTGGTTCTCCTTGTTGTCCTATTTAATATTTATAATGTGTCTTCTAGAAGACACCCTTGGCCCATAGTATAATGTGTTTCTTAATATTATGTAATGGCTTTCCTTTTTCAGCCCTCAATACTTTTGATTATTAATCTAATAAATGGTGAATGAAGGTTTTGATAAGAGTAAAAATGAAATTTTGGTTGCTTTTTGACAAATCTAATATTACCTCTAGTCCTAAATATAACATCTAGTTGACCTTTTTTTTTGGGGGAGATTAAGTTTTTAAATATTTATATTTATCATTTTTTTCCCAAACTAATTTGTTTGACTTATAAGCTGATGTGTAATTTCATCATACATATGGTATGATTAAGTAACTTATTTAGCTTCCTTAATCTCTCCAAAAAAGATAGGTTAACTAGGTTTTATATTTGGGACCGGAGGTAGTATTATAACAAATTTTTCTTAATATGTGCAAATTACCTAATGGAAGCCTTGTGCACTAGGCCGGCCGCTCTTTTTTATGAGTAAAATTTTTTGAAACAGCTTGTATATATAATATAAGACCAGAGGGAGTATAGGTTATGTATTATGCTGCAAACAAGTGATTAATCAATTGCTTTCTCTTTGTACCTATGATTAGATGGGTTAATAACTAATTTTCTGGATAATGGTGACCATGTATCAAGATTGAAGATAGGATGCTTCTTCTGCCTTCTGTAGTGTGCGTATGTGTAGGTGATGCTATTAGTAGAAACCCAAGGGTTGAGATTGTAAGGAACAAAATATCCCAACAGTTAAGCTGTCTGGGAAAGGCCAACCAATGTGTTTCTGTCTGTTGTTGCTGCCTGTGTTGTTCATAATTAAAACCTAATGATTTCAGATAATTGTTTTTTTCCTTTTTTTTTTTGGGGGGGGGGGGGGTTGTTAAAAATGTTGCAAACAGTCAAATAAGTAGGAGAGTTTCTTCTCTTCTTGAGCAAAGGATGTTGTTACTGATCCACTTAACAGTACTTTGCCCATGCTGGTTGTGTAATTATAAAAAATATGAACTTTGGACTGGAATAATTACTTTCTTTTCCATAATGAAGTTTTTCCCCCTGGTTGTATCTATTGATTCTTGGTCTAATCAAAATTAAATTAACTCCAATTTCCAATGGTAATTATCAATTCGTTACACATATATGCTCCTGTCAGTTGCTGCCTGCTTAGCAATTGAATATTTCTTTCTTTGTTTTTTCCTGAGCTGTTTTTGGTATAAATTGCAGCGCATTCGGATTGAAGAAATAAGAAAAGATCCGTGGTTCATTAAAAGTTATGTTCCTGTTAAACTCAGAAAAGATGAGGAAGTGAATTTGGATGATGTTCGGGCTGTTTTTGATAACATTGAGGTTTGCCCTTTGTCTTTGAATGTTGATTTGCGTAAGGAAGTAGTTATAATACATTTCTATTATATAATTGTTTTATCATGAATGTACTGCATCTAGATGAAGAATTGACTGCAAGATGTAAAAAGATGGCTACATATAGTCATATATGTAATATGTTGGCTGTCCTTAGTTGGCAATGATATTGACAATGTGAATATGAATTACTAATTTGATGTTACATGTACAAAGTTGTAGTTAAGTCTAAAGGAATGCTTTCTCGTTTTCAACATAAAAGGGGGAAAATGTTACTCAAAAGACAAAAGAAATAAGGTGGAAATTGCTGAAGTAACGAATAAATATGCATGTCAAGTTGAATGAAAAAATGTATTGATTCAGGACATATGTATAGATGAATCTCTCTGAACTTTCAATTGTAATACCGAGCAACAAAAATGCTGTGTGAGTGATATAATTAGTTTCAGACTTTATATACCATGGCCTTAGATTGCTTGGCTCTCTCTGTTTATTCAATTTTTGACAGGACAAGTATGTAGCTGAACGGTCAGAAAATTCTGAGGGCAGTCCCTTGACAATGAATGCATTTGAGATGATAACTTTATCACAAGGATTGAATCTATCAACCCTATTTGATAGGCGTCAGGTTAAGCTCTGTATTAATAGTTTCCATATTCTGTATTTTTCAAGGCTTTTTGTTGCACTAATGCAAAAGGTATTCTTTTGCTCTAACAGGATTACATAAAGAGGCAAACCCGTTTTGTATCTCGTAAGCCTGCAAAAGTTATAATTGCATCCGTTGAAGCTGTTGCAGAATCAATGCACCTTAAGGTCCACCGTCGTAATTACAAGGTACCTCTTTGCATGTCTGCCTTTGTGTTAGATGTAGATGGATGAAGCAAGTACTTAAGGAGAGAGAGACAGTCTTGGGGTCCCGGTTTACTTAGCAAGACAGTCTTGTTTATAATGGTAATTCAGGTTTGTAGAACCAGAGACAGAGACAAGTATAGTCTCAAAAGTCTGTATATTCATGTATGTAGTATGAGGTATTTATACACAAGAGAGAGAACAAGAGAGTTAATGACTAATTATGTAGATTGATTCCCTAATCTCTATAATATCTGATCATATGCGGTACTATATTAATTATAATATATTTCCTAACAAGGTTAAATACAAGTGATAGTACTTGTAGTGCAAGTGCAAGCCCAAAATTCCTAAAACTTAACACAATTTAAGCCAGCCATCATATTAACTGCATTAGCTACATCTCCCCATGCTGAAATTTGTTCCAATTCAATTTGTTACTAACAAGATCAAATTAAAATTATTTATCGTACTGCAATTCGAGTAGTAATGTTTTATGGTAGTGAATGTTGTACTTTGAAGGGGCTACATGAGCACAAAGTAGGGGTAGTTGAGATGAGGATGTTGAGATGGACGTGTGGTCATAGAAGGAAAAAGAAGATTCTTAATAAACTCATACGAGGAAGGGTTGTAGTGGCCCCTATTAAGGAAAAATGGTGGAAAATGTTTGAGTTGGTTTGGACATGTATAGAGAAGTAGATCTAGTTTGGAGCCTAGTATAAAGGGGAAGAGGAAGATCGAAGAGAATGCTCAATGAGGTTATTGAGCGGGGGCCTCTTAACAATTTATCCAGAGATTTGGTTTTTGGTTGAGCTAAATAGATCATATGATCCATGTAGTTAACCCCCCCTAGTGGGATAAAGGCTTCATCGTCGTTGTTATTGTTGTTGTATTGCTGAGGTTCCAATAAGGGTTCACAAGAGAGTTTTCCAGTCATGGAAAATAGGTCTGAAGTAGAAATTTAGAGGGAACTTGATACTTGAGCGAGGGGGTAAGTGCCGAGCTCCTAGGAGAAGTAGTTGGAGTTTTGACCATGAATGTGGAAACAATAGAAGCCTTAAGTTGAGCTTCTAATATCATATGGAGAAACTGATAAAACTCAATGGGAGTGACTGACTTACTTAGCGAGGAACTTTATTTATATTTGATGTTGTAGATTAGGATTAAGTACAGAGGGTTGTTTTCCACACCCCACACACACGGTAGTTCAATCAATGCAAGCCCAAATTCACTAATCTTTCACATACTTGATTTAACCTAGCCATCACACTAGTCTCACTAATACTGCAATTTTGGCCACCAGTTCCGTTAAAAAACCCATATCACCATTCTGGGTGGAGAGAAAAATAAATAGGCAGATGATGGAGCCCAAGACAAATGATAAGAATCTAAAACAGAATATATATTAAATATTCTGAAGGTCGGTAGAAGTGATTTACAGCAGATTTAAGGTCTACGCTATCAGAAAATAAGCTGATGGAAATGATAAAAACTAAACAAACACTCTAACAAAGCTTAACAGAGTACACTTTAAAATGATACCCCCAACCTGGTGTTCAAGAGAGCAGGGCTCTCCCTCACAAAACTCACTATCTGCCTGCCCCCTACACTAAACCCTCAACACAAATATATACTCACACAGCCCCCCCTTAACATGCACACACACAAACTTCACATACTCCTCACTTACGATTGGCCCTTTAATTGTGGGTCCATCAACAGATAATTTTCTCTTGGTCTTTAGGTAGAGTTCCTGTATAGGAATGATTAGTAACTGGAGTGTAACAATGATTAATGAATATTACTCCATCTTAGTTCATCTAAAATCTTTAGTACAGGTGTATATAGTTCAGTGTCTCACTCAAACTTGATAGAAAACTTATGGGCTGGAACCTAGGCACAGTACGCTTTCTCGTACTAATATTTTAATGTGTAACTTATGAATAATATCTTTCTTGATCTCCTCATTCTTTGTGGTCGCTTTGTTGAATGATTTTCTTCAGATTCCCTAATAATATTCTTCTCGCAGATGAGACTGGAAGGAACATCTGTGAATAACGCAGGACAATTTGCAGTAGTTTTGGAGGTAACCTGATTTCCATATTTGATGGTCTTGCAGTCATATCATCTTCTCTATGAAGATTTGATTTCTACAAAAGTCATTTTGTAAATAATCTGTGTTTTTGTGGGAAAGGTCTTTGAAGTTGCACCATCACTTTTCATGGTAGACGTTCGAAAGGCTTCTGGGGATACTCTTGAATATCACAAGGTTAGCTTCTACATCTTCATATATTTGCATTGTGATAGCCCAAAAGTTTTTCCAGCTCTGCCATGAGAATGAGTCCAGTATAATGAAATTTTCCAGAACGGAAATGGATCTTGCACTTATTGTCTTTGTGTTTGTTATCAATCTTCTGTAATAGTTACAGCGTAGCTTGGTTTAATAGCTTAAATCTTTGGGATGAATTAGATATTAGACATTTCGGCATTGCATCAGATCCTCCATGACCATGTGATCAGAAATTGAATCTTCATATCTCCCATCTCCTAAGTTTGAATTGACGATATAATGGGCCTATGGCTGTCCAAACTTCAAGCATAAATGGTTTTCATGTTTGGGGGATATTATTGATATTAATAAAAATCAAATAAATCATTCTAGGTTTTCACTCACAACTTGAGATTCTGGTCTAAAGTGCTCGAGTTTTGACACCAACAAAGCCATGAATTAGGAATGCGCCTATAGATCTATTGAGCCGAACCCCACACTTTCAAGCCTGAGCTAATCCAGCAAGATTGCTGGATATAAAATATTATTTCTGATGTGATGTTGGAAAATGATAAAGGAGAAAATCATAGTTGAAAATTACTTTTCTTAGAAAAAGTGTAGAGACAAATGTAAAAGCTTGTGTAAGGTTGGCATGTGTTGGCATCAAGTCAGATTAGATTATCTCATCCACAAGCAAGCTGTTGCAATAATATGTGTAACCACCGTCTCCAACATTCAGAATTCCGAATATGTGCATGTGCGTGTTATCTGTAAATCCATATTTTGTGTTTCTTGGTATTAGAAAATGGTAGCTACAGGAGGCACCCTCAAGAACCATTATGCAAGGCGCCAATGCCTACACCTAGGGATCTAGCTTTAAGAATTGTTTGTATATGTGACAGTAACATTTGTTTGTATTATTATTGCAGTTTTACAAGATCCTTTGTGAAAAACTAGCAGACATTATTTGGAGACCGGCAGAGTCCATGCCAAATTCTGGTTTGCTTAGACAAATGACTTGCTAATTCAGCTTCGTTGGTGTTGATTAAATTGTTCACACAAGGGCACTAAAAGCTGCATAATTAATCAATCCCAATGCAATGTAAATTGTTATATAAAGTCAGATTACGCTTGGATTCACCTCATTGTCAAATTGCAGTTTCCTTGTAGATTGCCCAGCTTGGGACTTGGGAGTTTGCCTTCAAGTAGCTTGTATGTAGTACGAAGAGCTCCTATTATTGTAATATAACCTCCGATCATTAATGTTGTAGGACTTGGTTTGTAGTGTGATTTGCACTACAAAATAGGTCCCACATTTAGGATTGGAAGAGAAATAATCTCTTTTGATATGCAAGGAATCAAGGAATCTCTCTGCTGTTGAGATCCTAACTTTTGTTAACTAGTTGTATCCTCTTAGAAACTAATGACATGAAGCTTCCAGTTTTAGTTATTGGAGTGTTCTCAAGATTGAACGAGTCGAATGAATTGAAAGCTCGGTTTTAAGGACGATCTGATTTGTGGTACTCGATTTGTATCGTTTGGGTACAAGACATTGGTTAAGACATGGTAATCTCAACGTGTCTCATTTAGAATATTATTTTCATAGATGTAATTATGTAAAATCATCGATAGCATGGTTCAAATATAAGACTAAAAAGATTTATTAATATATTAAAAGGATTTAATGTTTATGTTTTTACTGTAGATTTTTTTTTTTTTTTGGCCATATTCACATAAAAGTGAGTGGGTTCCATTATAAAGAGAAAAGAGAGAAAATATTAATGAGACCCACTTACTTTTATGTAAGTGGCAGAAAAAATATTTCTGCAGCAAAATTAGAAAAATATTAACCCTATATTAAAATGCTTTGATAGTTGGATGTATATTATTTATTATAATTCATTATTTTTAGTATATTGGCAAATATTTTTTTTTTGGAAATATTTTTTTATTAGAAGATAAAAGAAGTTATACTTTGGTATATCTTGGAATGAATCAGGGTAGATATGAATAAGGGGAAAAAATCCAGTACTTTTTATATGTTCAAGGAAATATAATGGAATAAGACTTGTTACTCATGTAAATTTCAATTATTAAACTCTTAGGATTATAAGACATGCATATATGTAAGGAGGGAATCAAGATAACTACTATTACAAAATCCCTCTCATTTCAATGCTTTCCCATTTTAAGAATTTCTATTGCAAAGGTCCAATCAGACATCTCCAACAATGGATCCCCTGTTGTTACTCATTATCTTCAGGGAAGAAGGTGGGGTTGATCAAAGGTACCAAAAATAGAGACAATTGCCTTTTTCTACTCACCAACATCCTAGGCAGTTCAGTAAGATCATTATATGCTTGTCTATCATCAGAATCTCTAGTAATGAATCCTATATACACAGCCACATTATAGTTCTGACTTTGAGCCTCTCTTCTCCAGCAAAATTTATGATACCACACCACTTGATCTCTTAAGTCTCTTAGCTCTCATCTTCTTGTTCTAACCTTGAGAGCAATTATTTAACAGATCCATGTTCATATATGTGTGTGCGCACGCGCATACATATAAAAGCTTTGATCTGAAGATAACAAGAAGAGCATTCGAAACCTCAATCCGGTTTTCTGAATTGAAAGCTTGTTTCCATCTACTCAGACTTCCCTGCACATGTAGCCAAAAAAGGAATTGAACAACGTATGTAAAATATCTGGTCTAGCCTTAAGATGTTGTCAAACACAACCTGAGCTTTTTTGGTTCAAAAGACTCAACTAACTAGCCTTGTGGTTAGTCATAAAAGCGTTCAAGTGTTCAACCCATCATGCTTTCTCCATTCTTAGACAGAGCTGCATTCAATCATCTCTTCTCTATGTATCTTGAAGATGACGAAAAGCAATCACTAAAGAGGAGCAAAGAAAATAGAAAAAGTCAATTTATATTGTTGGCACATAAGTCCCTCATTGGTAAGGCCTGTTTGGTTTGAAGGGAGTGAGGAGAGAGAAATATTTTCTCTCATCTTTACTAAATAGGCCATGAAAAATACACTCTTAACAAAAAAGAATATTCTTCTCATTAATAGCAATTTGGTCAATATCCTCCCTAGAGGCTTTCCCTCTCTTATCTCTTCCCCTCAAACCAAATAGGTCTTAAGATGAAGAAAAAGAGAGACGAGACTATAAAACCAAAGGGAAGGCTCCAATGTTTACATACTTACCTGGACGGGTCTTTGGGTGATCATGAAGGTTCATGACCTAGGTTGATGACCTCCATTGCACTTTGGAGTGGTGTCCCACTAAGGTCTCCTCAAATGGGAGAGCCCTAGACAATTTGTGGAAGTGGGGCTTGCGTTCGCGCAGCCCCTGTCCAATTTTAGTTAAAAATTTAAAATAATTAATTAATTGTGATACTTTCTTTTAAATATTAGTTTAATTTGTCTGGATAAGCAAATTATTAAGCTAGCCTATTGGGATACAAGTTGCCTTGTTATAAGGGGAAAAAAATAGTCATCAACAAGCTAGTAATAACTGGCCTTTTTGTGTAAGAAGGTGAACATATGTTGGTTAAGGTGGGGTTGAGGTGGTAACTGCCTCATTTCTGTAAGAAGAAAAACAAGTTTGAATATTGGAACGTCCACTTGTTTAGAGAAGAGAAAGGCAAAAACCTTTTATCGTAAAAGGTTGTTCCTTGGAATTAATCATTAGCCCAAAACAAATCTAAACTAGTTCATTAGGCCAAAACAAATCTAGTTTTCTAAAAACTAATATGATTTGTAGTTTATTTCCGAGTTCCGCCAGGGTTCAACTCTAGTACAACTTAGCTCAACCATAAAAACAATTTTTTTGGGTTCAATTTCTTCTTCTTCTTCTTCTTTTTTTATCCCACCTTAGAAAGAAAAATAAGATATTTATACAAACTTCATGAGTTCAAAAAGACCAATTTTAAAAACAAATAATAAATTCTTGTTTGATTTTATTCTTTATTTTCTCCTTAAGAAAGTTTCATAAAACTGTTTTTGGAAACAAGTTTTGAAAATAAAAAACAAAAAATATGTTTGGCTAAGTGATTTAAAAAAGATCTATTTTTGAAGTGATGTGGTGGCTGCTGTCGCTAGTGGTAACATGGTAGTGATTGTTACCTATAGAGTGGTGTCGATAGTGGATAGGTGACAACCTAAAAAACCCCAAAAAAATAAAAACAACTAAAAACTATGTTTTAAAATTTTTTTTATAGAAAACTGTTTCCCAAACAAGTTTTTTTTTTTTGGTCTTTTAAGAAAACCTGATTTCAAGAACACAATCAAACAAGCCTTGCAAATAATATTTGTTTAGTAGTTAGGACCGATGTTAGTTTGGGGATTGCATGTTTAGTTGCTCAATCTTTTACTAAAAAGATTGAGCCGAATACAATACAAAGATACTATTGAATACTTTTTTATATATTTGTATACATTTTTTAGTGTGTATATTTTTTATTAGATTTCTTTTTTATTTTATATATATATATATATATATATATATAATTTATATTTTTTATTTAATATTAATTATTTTGTTTATTTAGATTACTTTATTTAGATTTTTGATTTTATAGATAACTATTTATCTAGATATATGAGATCCAAAATAAAAAAAATAGAAGACGAAGCAACTTTAACGTTTCTATTGTTAAGTTGTATACACAATTAACCTTATGGATCTTTAGGATTGGTGTATTCTTTTCTATTTTGTTGGTTTGGATCCTGGGTTGAGCTAAATATCACAACTCTTGTTACTCATCCTATATATTGTCCTTTCCTCTCATTTCGTGTTGGAATAGAAACTTATTAGTATTTTAGTATTTAAGTAGACGAGATTTTATGAAAAGGATTCTTCAGATTCATAGGAGAGAACAACTATTTCGTTTTTTTATGTGAATTTGACACAACAGGGGGTAAACTACTAAATAAATTAAATAAATTGTTTATGTTTATTTGTATTTGATTTTTTTTTCCAATTCTATAAATTCTACAATAATAATAGAATTGAAATAGAAAAGAGTTCCAGCACGTATAGTGACATGTATAGTGAAACGATACTTTGGGTTCTTATGAAAAAGAATCGTTTTTTTTTAAATATCCATTCACTCGTAATTATTATTAGTTAATAACCCTAGTGATTGGATTTATATGCTTATTATGATAGGAAATGAAATATTCAAAAGATACTTTCATCGAATAACTATTCATCTAGTGTATTTTCATGTAAATAGAGGCAAGAAAGCTCTATGGAAAAATGGTGGTTCAATTCGATGTTGTTTAATAGGGAGTCAGAATACAGGTGTATGCTAAGTAAATCAATGGATAGTTTTGGTCCTATTGAAAATACCAGTGTAAGTGAAGACCCAATTCTAACTGATATGGATAAAAACATTCAGAGGTGGAGTGATAGTGACAATTCTAGTTACAGTACTGTTAATTATTTAGTCGGCGTTGAGAACATTCGGAATTTCATATCTGATGACACTTTTTTAGTTAGGGATAGTAATAGGGACAGTTATTCCATATATTTTGATACTGAAAATCAAATTTTTGAGATTGATAATGATCATTCTTTTCTAAGTGAACTAGAATGTCTTTTTTTTTTTTTTTAATAGTTATAAGAATTTCAGCTATTTGAATAATGTATCTAAGAGTGACAATCCTGACTATGATCATTACATGTATGATACTAAATATAGTTGGAATAATCACATTCATAATTGCATTGACAATTATCTTCGTTCTAAAATCTATATTGATGGTTACATTTTAGGTGATAGTGATAAATACAATGACAGTTACATTTTTAGTTACATTTGTGGTAAAGGCAGAAATATTAGTGAAAGAAGGAATTCCAGTTGCACGAATGCTACGAGTGATAGTGCTTTAACTAGAAGAGAAAGTTCTAATCATCTAGAGGAAACTCAAGAGAAAACTTTTCAAGATTATAGACATTTGTGGGTTCAATGCGAAGATGAAGATTGTTATGGATTAAATTATAAGAAACTTTTGAAATCAAGAATGAATATTTGTGAATACTGTGGATATCATTTGAAAATGAGCAGTTCAGATAGAATTGAACTTTTAATTGATGAAGGTACTTGGAATCCGATGGATGAAGACATTGTTTCGGTGGATCCCATTGAATTTAATTCAGAATATGAGGAATCTTATAAAGATCGTATTGATTCTTATCAAATAATGACAGGATTAACTGATGCTGTTCAAACAGGCACAGGTCAACTAAATGGTATTCCCGTAGCAATTGGGGTTATGGATTTTCACTTTATAGGGGGTAGTATGGGATCCGTAGTAGGTGAGAAAATCACCCGTTTGATTGAATATGTTGCCAATCAATTTTTACCTCTTATTCTAGTATGTGCTTTTGGAGGAGCACATATGCAAGAAGGAAGTTTGAGCTTGATGCAAATGGCTAAAATATCTTCTGCTTTATATGATTATCAAGTAAATAAAAAGTTATTCTATGTCTCGATCCTTATATCTCCTACTACTGGTGGAGTGACGGCTAGTTTTGGTATGTTGGGGGATATCATTATTGTCGAACCCAATGCTTACATTGCATTTGTGGGTAAAAGAGTAATTCAGCAAACATTGTATATAACAATACCTGAAGGTTCACAAGAGGCTGAATATTTATTCCATAAGGGCTTATTTGATTCAATTGTACTGCGTAATCTTTTAAAGGGCGTTCTTAGTGAGTTATTTCAGCTCCATACTTTCTTTTCTTTGACTCCAAATTAAATAAAGTAGAGCTTTAAATTATTTGAATTTTTATCATTTATTATTATATATTATTATAATAATAAAATTAGTATAATTAGTAATAAAAAATAAATATAAATATAAAATATAAATATAATTAAATAATATAATTAAATAAAAAAAATAAAATATAATTCAATATTAAATATAATAATTATATAATTCTAATAGAATTATACTATTCTAAAATTCATTCTAAAATGCTAAAATGAATATTCAATATTATTACTTTTTTTATTATATTTAAAATTAGAATTCTAATTAATATTGAATTTATATTAAGAATTTAATAATTTATTATATATACTCATACTCATTTAGATATACTTAGTAGAATTCTATATAAAAATCTACTTTGTATAAGTATATATGATACGAATTCTAGTGATTCAAAAATCTCTTTATAACAATATAAAAACAGAAAAATAATAGGTAAAAATCTTAATAGAACAATAACAAAAAACTAAAAAAATAACAGGTACAAATATTAAATCGAGGTATCCATTCTATGACAACTTTCAACAACTTACCCTCTATTTGTGTGCCCTTAGTAGGTCTTGTATTTCCAGACAATTGCAATGGCTATCATAATAGATAAAAATATATATGATTTATCATTATAACATTTTTAACTCTCGTTCAACCTAGCTCAATCATAAAAACAATCTTCTTTTTTTTTATTTCTTCTAAATTTTTTAGCCCATCTTAGAAAGAAAAATAAGGTATTTATATACAAAACTTCTTCTAAGAGAGTGCTAAAAGACCAACTTAAAAACTAGCTGGCGAAAACCCTTTACACTCTAAATTTTGAAAGAGGTTATATCCTTGACTTAATCATTAAGCCAAAAACGTAACTCATCTAGTTTCCTAAAAACTATTATGATTTCTAGTTTAATTCCGAGTTCCTCCGGGGTTTAACTCCAGTTCAACCTAGCTCAGCCATAAAAACAATTTTATTGGTTCAATTTCTTCTTCTTCTTTTTTTTTGGCCAAAGGTTCAATTTCTTCTAAAAAACCTTTTTTATCCCACCTTAGAGAGAAAAATAAGATATTTATACAAAACTTCTTGGGAGAGTTCTAAAAGACCAATTTAAAAAACACAATAAGAAATTCAGATGCAAATAATTTTTGTTTCGGAGTTAGGACAGGTGTTTGGGGATTGCATGCATATAGTTGTTTTTTCGAAAAGAATCATAATAGATAAAAATATATATGATTATAACATTACAAATTTTTATATAAAATTTATGGATTTTTTTTTGGGAGGAAAACCATTCTTGTGGTACCTATAAACTATAAAAATTCTTGAGGTACTTATTCATGTACAAAAATGCTGAAAAAAATAAATAAAAAGGATGTGTGGAAGCATGTTTAATCTCATTTGAGAAAATTGCTCAGGTTACTATCACAAGTTGTAGATGAAAGAAAAATGCTCGAATCACCCAAACAATCTAATCACTAGATAATTATAAAACGAACAAACAAAGAAGAAGCTCGATTCACTGTAAACTTAGATTTATTTACTACTGAACAAGAAGGTCATATTAAACTGTTCCTTACTTCTAATAGGCGTGGCTGAAGTATTGCCAGGGGCAGTGGCTGAAGGATGCAGAGGCTGAGTGAGTCTTGGTGTGTTCATTACCTCCATGAGGAAACGATTTCCCCGAGCGACGACCCTTACCAAACCATGTTGACTAGAGAGGTGGAGGGAATCGACTTTTTCATCATCACGGCTTGAAGCGGGTCCAGCTTGAAGATAAAACACGTTACTGAAGTTCTTGAGGTACTTCAATTTCCTTGCTTTGTTTTGCATGAGCTATGATCACTTTGATAGGTCTATGAATTGAAGATGCCACCTTGATTGACTTGCATTTACCTGCTTTGATACATGCTGGTCGACGTGACCTTCGTCCATTCCCTTTCTTGCTTGAAGTGAGTCAGGTGACAACAAATACTGTCATTGTTCTCTCGTTCTTATTTCCAAAACGAGATTGTGCTCCCCATGTAATTCCTTTTTTTGGCCATTTTTTTTTAAATTTCATAATTTAATTTGACAATCAAACTATTTTCATGAAAAGTGTTTAATACAACATTGTTTGAACCATAATAACTATAGCTACAATGTAATTAGTAATGATAAATTCCTCTTTATAAAATTTTTAAATTGGTACAACTCAATAGAATGATGCATCAAACTTCATAAATATTTATTTGTATATGTTGTAAAACAATAATATTTTTGTGCTTCCTTGCATTTATAAATATGGAATAGTTTTACCAACCAATTGTTGTTTTGGTTAAGGTGGTAAATGACCTTATCCCAATAAGAAGGAGAATACAAGTTCAAATTCTTATAATTGAATATTATTACACTTATTTGTATTTTTTTATTAATAAATTTAGGATTGTTTAGTTTATAAATAATGGGCTTTTGTGCTTAATTAGATTTTGGGCTTTTAATTAGATTTAATTAGTTTTTATATTAAAATTCTAGATTTGTAGTGCTTGAGTATTTTCACCATAACTTTTGCTCTAGGTATCCGATTAGCTTCATTCTTGTCTTATTTTTACATGATTCAAAGAGCTACAATTGATATGAGACTTGAAAGCTAAATTCAGGCAAGAAAACGATTAAAATTCGAGTCAAAGGTAGACGCAAAATTCTGGAATGTTGTTTTATTGGAACCGATTTTTGTAATTAAAGACCATTTAATATTTATTTTCATTTTGGGCTGAATATGTGGAGTCCAGCCCGATTTGGAATTAAGTTAATAAACTTTGGTAGCTGAAACAATAGATCATTACGTTTTTTGAGTAATTTTCGGATTGAAATACAGAAGCTTATATTTTCTCTGCATTGTTCATCGTGTTCTTCATCTACTCTTCATTGTTCTGCCTAGTCATGTTTGGCTAAGCTTCTATGATTGACCCATGAATTGAGGATTCTATGTTTTCATCTCTAGAGGACTCGCATTTTAATCGGTAACCGAACTCATTTCTCTTTCATTTAATCAGATTCGATGGTTGGGTGTTAGATTTAATATCAGATTGATATCCCAAGGATATAGTTCAAAACGGGTTACAGTGAGCACTGTACAATCTCACAGTGAACAAGCCACACATTCAAACAAACACTAGGAGATTGTCTAGTCAAGGGAATTTCTGGACAGATGCAGGGATTCCAATTTGTTCAGAATCAATGACTAGTTTAGTCATTTGTTTTTCGTCTGATGATGGAAGTTTCTAGAATCCCAATTTTGGGTTGATTGTTTTTAATCTGATTAATCTCATTTTTACATTCTGTCTTTAGTTCTTGTTTTTATTCTAATTGCACTGAAAAGCCCCCATTTCATTTACTGTTTTATTGATTGATTAAGACTAATTGTGAATTCTTTGAGAGACGATCCAAGTTCCCTATATTACAAATCTATGTTAAACTTGGTTATTTTGCGTGAGTTCGACATCTCTCATCAAAATTTGGTGCCATTGTAGGGAATTTGTATCGGTCTAATATTAACGGTAGGGTATAATAGAATAGGTAGTTCTGGTGACTAGGCAGATTTGTATCTCACTCAAATTACTGTGAACAGGTCTTTTTCACAAGGAATCAAGCATTCTAAGCAAGACTCACTTCCTTAAGGAAGTGAGTTCACCCTTAGCATGGTTTGGCCAAATTCAATTGTTTAGACCCTGTTTTCGTTGTTTTTGGTCTCGATGGGATGTATCAAGTATTTCAGAAATTGTTTTCAGATTTCTACTAATATTTTGAACTTACTCCAATTGGGCTGAATTTTGGTGAGCAAGAAGAAAATGGAATTTCGAGCATAGCTCACTGGTTTGCTATGAGCTTACCCCTATTTTTGCCAAATTTCATCATTTTGACAACTTTTCAATTTTTGAAGTTTTTTTAGTTCATTTTGGGTTCTTGAATAGTGTAAAAATGGGTCTGTGGTGGTCCTATAATTTTTAAAAATCATTTGATAGTGTTTTTGGATTTGTTTTGGTTAATTTCTAGCATAGATTTGTGTTTTTGGGTTTCTATGGTGGTCTCAATTCTGCCTTATGCTTATGCTGTATGACTAGGAGTAGTACTAATCTAGAAGACTTGTTAGAAAGAGATCCAAAAATAGAAAGAACAATTCTTGTTGCTAGAAGGGTTGTTAGGCTAAGTCAAAGGATAACTACTAAACTTGATTCTGACTCTAAGCATTTTGAGCATCCTGACTCTCTTTATTCTGTTGATCTTTATAGTTCTTCTGGTAGTATTGTTTTCACTAATTCTAGTAGCAATTTTGCTAATTCAGATAATATGGTAGATTAAGAAAATAGAACTTTAAAGGAGTTGGCTGCACTTGATCTTAACTATCAGCCTTTATGCATCCAATATCTTGTACTTGCAACTAATTTTGAACTTAAGTCTGGTCTTATCCATTTGTTGCCCAAGTTTCATGGTCTTGCAGGTGAGTGTTTGCACAAGCATTTGAAGGAGTTCCATGTAGTTTGTAGCACAATGAAACCACAAGCAATTGATGAGGATCACATTAAATTGAAAGCTTTCCCTTTCTCTCTAGATGGTAGAGCTAAGGACTAGTTGTACTATCTTCAACTCTCTTCCAGAAAGCTGAAACGACTTACAGAAAGTATTTTTGGAGAGATTTTTCCTTGCCTTAAGAGTCACTTCAATCAGAAAAGAAAAAGTGGCATCAAACAAGTAAATGGAGAGACTATGCATGAATATTGAGAGATTTAGGCTGTGTGCAACTGTGCACACCACCATATAACTGAGCAACTACTAATTACTTATTTCTATGAAGGCTTATGACCCATGGACAAGAGTCTAGTAGATGCATCTAGTGATGGGGCTTTGAATGATAAGACACTTGAAGAAGCTCGAGACTTAATATCAACTATGGTAACTAATTCTCAATAGTTTGGCACCAGAGCAAATAGTAGTGCTGTGTAACAGATTTAAGCACCTCCAGTCCAGTACCACAGTGCCCAGAAATCAATAACCTCAAGTGCAGATCAACAGATATTGAAAAATACACTTGATGATTTGACTTTTTTGGTGAGGCAACTAGCAGTGACACAAAGTGTAGTCTCCCACTCCAAAGATAAGCTACTCATGTGGATTTTGTTTTGTCCTATATCAATTGGTATTGGACATTGGTTCTTCCTACATCATGGGTGTCAGAATCTAATTTGTCCTATATAACCGAGTTATATTAGGGCCTACTTCATCATACAATAACATCGACTTGTATTAGAACTTGGTTCATCCTACATCAATTGATATCAGAGTTTGATTCGTTCTACAACACTGAGCTAAATGGAGAAATGGGTATATGTGACAATGTCTTCAAAGCTAGATGAGAATTCATTAATAAATTTCCAAACTTTAATTTGTAGATAGTGAAGTAATTTGTTACTAGTAGCTTTAAGTTTTCCTTTTATCATGATGGTTGGCTGACATTAATTTTATTTCTTATAGTGTGTTATGACAGAGATTGATTGCATTGTGAGGTAAGATTTTTTATTTTTTATTTTCTTTTGGCTCACTTCTTGAAAATTGTGTTTGTTTACCTGCAAGAACAAAAAATTGGTAAATATTATAAAATTCATTACTTAAATTTTTGCATGTTAAAAAGTAAGACGTGCTTACCAAAAGAAGGCGTTTTCATAGCCTTGTTTATTTGTAATTAGCATACATCAACAATACTTAGGAGGTATAATACATTTTAAGCCTTGATTAGGATAATTAATTTGCAAGTCCTTATAGTTTCAACCAATTTTTAATTGAGTGCCTATAGTTTTTTTCCCCCTTTTTATGGGTCCTTATACTTTCAGTTGGTTTTAATATGGTCTTTAGCTTTGTGGAATATTTGCCGTTCTATTTTCTCCATACAAGAAGATAAAGGTAAATCATATGAAAATTCTTAATTTTTCAATTCAAGATCCATTTTCTTTTCTAGCTCATACTTTTGTCAAAGTGGCTAGGGAAGCGGCCCAAATAAAGTTTTCCGAGTAGCCATGAGGATACTAAGTTGGAATTGTCGTGGCTTTCGTAAGGTCACAACATTTCAAAGAGGCAAGCAACTTCTTGGTAAACTTCTAAAAGTTGAAGCTGCTTGTGTTCCTCTTCTTTGTTTAGGATTCAATTGTTTTATGGGTACTGGTGCTGTAAATTGTGGGTTTGGCACTCTTATAGCATGGAAGGATGTGCTTTCAATGTTGCAGTTCTTGACCAATTTTCACTCTTTTGCCATTGCTTTGTTTCTAGCAATGAAAGCTCTGCTTCCTACTACATCTCTTTTATTTATGGTCCCCTCAAACCTAATCTCAAATATGTGCTATGGGACTGGATTAAGTTGTAAGTTTTACTATAATTTCGTGCTTAAACATCAAATAATAAGAACATGAACAAGGATCTTAAGAACTTATGATTTTCACAATACTATAGGTTTAAGTCAAGATGCACTAACCTTTATCTATAATTGTGAAATTAATACTTTAGAATATCTGACTTGCAACACCATAATTGAAACCTTTATCATTCTCTTTACCCTTCATTACACGCTCTCTCTTCTTGATGGAAAACTAGAGGCGTCTCTTATGGTCAGAGAGCGAACGGACAAGTTTCTATCCTTTAAATAACTTTTGTATCCAAAAGGCATGTACATCCAATGGATATGACTGCTCCCATCAAGCAGTCAAGAAACCTCTTTCCAAAAGTCATTTACCAATAGTCATTTAGCCCCTTCATTAATTATTAAATCATATATATTTATTACAGCCACATGAGACATTTCTTACATCCTCCCACTTGGCTCATGTGGTATATGTCATTTCATGATTTAACAAAATATCATTAATTTTGCACATAATCTTGGCTAAAAGATTTCATATATATTGGTTACATCATCAGTCATGGTTAAAGATAAAACTAATACGAGTCATGACGGTTGTACATCAGTATATCAACGTAGTCCCTTCCATGTACTACTTCATTAGTCTTTCTCCTTGACATGACACTTTAATGAAAGTAACTTTAATGTCCATCAATAATGTCTTCATAACAGACGAATCCTGTTTTCCAACAACATCATTTATGCATGCATACATAAAGTTGAAAACAGGAGAATCTCAGAAACACAAATATATTAATGAGCTCAAAGTATCAATGATTAGAACATAACAATTATTTTAACATTCACTAGCAAACATAATACCCATATTATACACATGACCATTGAATGTCTTGGGTGATAATCCCTATGTCAAGGAATCAGTTTTCATAAGATTGGTACTAACATGTTCTACTGACACTTTATGTTTCTGAACTTCTTCTTTAACGGAAAAGTATTTCAATTCCATATGCTTAGCACCCTTAAAATACTTGTCGTTTTTAGAAAAGAAGACTGCTACGGAATCATCACAATAAATTTTCAGCGAGTTGGCTATACTGTCGACTAATTCAAGCCCTGAAATAACATTCCATAGCCATTTAGCCTGAACCATGGCCTCAAAGCATGCCACAAATTTAGCTTCCATAATGGATGCAGCAATTACCAACTGCTTATCCAATCACTTCAAGTTGCTAGACCTCCTATGAGTAAGCATGTAACTTTTAGTTCCTTGCAAATATCTCAGAACTTTCATCTTTTCTTTTTCTTTGCAACTTTCCAATGATCTATACCAGGATTACTTTGGTATCTTCCAACATTGCAAAGCTAATATCTGGTCTCCTACAAGTCTGAGCATATATCAAGCTCCCACTGACCTTCAGATGTATACACCGATCAACAGTGTTTTCTTTATATCCAAAGGAAACAACGATATCATTTAAGTCCGTATATTGATTTCTTTAATTTGCACACCATGTGCTCCTTTCTTTTTTCTATGCAGTTTTCATATCCATCTGGTGTAACTCTAAATCATAACGAGCCACCAATGATATAATGATTCTTAAAGAATCCTTCTTAGAAACTGATGGTGAAAAGGTTTCTTTACAGTCAATGCCATCTTTCTGAGTAAATCCCTTTGCAACTAATCTAGCCTTGTAACGATTTAAGTTACCATGAGAGTCACGTTTGGTCTTAAAGACCCACTTACAACGAACTCTCTTACATCCTTCTGGTAACTCAACGAAGTCCTAAACATCATTCCATTTCATAGATTTCAACTCATCTTTCATGACATTTAACCACTTGTCACCATTTTCACCATTCATGGTTCATTAACAATAATCTCATCATGAGTAGTGGGATCAATCATTTGTTGTTTTCCATTAATATTAATTAGTTCAATAACACGATAAACAACAACTTACCATTAACGCTTCAAGTTATACATAACATATACTAACATGCTTCACAAACTTAGACATAATTCATTCAATGCATATCAATGTTCACCTTTGGGTACCCATTAATATACCACATTCAACCATAATGATGTTATAAAGATTTCACATAATTTGGTGGTGATGCATATCCAAAATAGAAATATTTATCATCTTTGGATGTCTAAATAAAACTATAAATATATGGACAATACCAATATTTATGTTTAATTATTATAAAGACAAATAATCAACCTTTGGGTTGATCCATAACCACCCTATAATAATAAAACTACAATTTACCCACAACATAAACATAATTTCATAGCCTCAAGGTTATGGGTAATTTGAAATATTGCAATAATAAAAGGAATTAAAATAATTCATAAGAATTTGGCCACTTTGGTGACTAACAAACCCACCATACTTAATTCCAAAACTTAAATGTTTAACATTTTTATAATTTCTATTCACAACATCAAGTAATTGAATTTTAGATCAATATATAGAGGCTTTAACAAAAATAATTTGTTTCTTTTGTAAGCCATAAATAATATCTAGTTATATATAAAACTAGATGATCCAAAATTAGAGCCTAGAATACCTCTTTTTTAATTAAATCAAACAAAAAATATACTTTGCACAGGCCCCAAAACAAAAACTGCAGTATATATATTTTTAAAAAAAACGTGTTGGGTGCAACTCAAAAAAAAATTTACAGCCCAACAAATTCCATTTGAACCCAAAACGTATAGCCCAAAACAATTTTGACCAAAATTAAAAGGAAAAAGAGAAAACCATGTTTTTGTTTTCCTTTCTTAATATCCAGTAACAACCCAAAAAAAAAACGCAAGGCAAACACCTTTCTTTTCTTTTCTATAATAATCATGGGCTAAGTTCATCCTCTTCAGCCCAAAACCGTTATGCCCAACAAAAAACGAGCCCTACACTAAATATGCTTTAACATTAATTCAGCCCATTTCAAACCAAAGGGGCGTCAGTAGCCCAGTGGTAAAGGCGTCTATTCTCAAGCCATGCGTTGCTTGTTCGAATACTACCAGGTGCGTTTGTTCAAAATTTTTTTTTCCTTTTAAAAAACGCACAGCCCAAAAATACTCCCAAGGAGTTCGAACCTGGACCGAACGGATGCAACACGTCTTAATAGCTGGCTGTCACGGTCTCACCGTGACGAGTCCCACATCGGGCAGGATGAGGGAAGGTTTCTGGGGCATAAATAATATGGAGTGCGCCTCTGCTATCAGCTTAAGCTTTTGGCATGGTGGTTAGCGCTCCTTGCAGTTAAGCGTGCTCGGCCCAGGAAAATCTCAGGATGGGTGACCCCCTGGGAAGTTCCTGTGCTGGTGTGCTTCCAGGCGTTAAAAGTGGTATCAGAGCCGACCTCGCCTCGCCCCGGTGTGGTGGCCCCTCCGTGGATGGAATGGAGGTGGACCCTCACTCGGTGATGGGCAGTGGTGGTGGGCCCCTCCCGTGTGGTAGGGGGTGGGCCCCGTGGTAGGTCCCTCCTGTGTGGTAGGGGGTGGGCCGCCTTCCCCGTGGATGGGGGACCCCTACTGGGTGATGGGGGCATCACCGGGATGGGTGGGGGAGCTTGTCACGGTCTCACCGTGACGAGTCCCACATCGGGCAGGATGAGGGAAGGTTTCTGGGGCATAAATAATATGGAGTGCGCCTCTGCTATCAGCTTAAGCTTTTGGCATGGTGGTTAGCGCTCCTTGCAGTTAAGCGTGCTCGGCCCAGGAAAATCTCAGGATGGGTGACCCCCTGGGAAGTTCCTGTGCTGGTGTGCTTCCAGGCGTTAAATGGCGCTCTGCTAGTGGAGCGACGCGTCTTTCCCTTGGAGTAGGAGACACCAATACAATAATGGCTTTTACTGTTAGGGGGTGACACCTCCATAATAAAAACTATAAAATACACGCACCCTTTAAATTTTTTTTTTTTAATGAAAGCCCATAATTTAATGAGCATTCCATGGCATCTGTTCGAGACCGTCACGCAGGACAAGGCATGAGATGTGTTTCATTGTTGAAAACAAAAATTTGAATAATGAAACATACCATTCTTATATTGTTGTTTCATTTGAAAACAATGTTAAGTTCCATTCCGTCTCAACAAAAACGCCCGTTCAATGAATGCAGATGACGCCAAAAATTATAAAAAGATATCTTTTCAGATTGGATGTCATCCCCTACCTCCAGCCGGGTTGAACCAGACCCATATAGATACAAACCCGACTCTTCTTTCCTACATAACCGACACTCCTAACATCGGATTTAACCATTCTTGGTGTCTATCTCTTTGTTTTTTCGAGATCTTTTCAATGAAATTGATTTTGGGGGTTAATAAAATTATTTTCTCATGACCCAATTTCAAAATCTAAAGACGGTAATATAACCTCATCTTTTCTCTTTAATTTCAAAATTCTTAAGAGAAAAGTGAAAATCTCAAATTGGTGAATGCTATCAACGTTGAAAATTCATAAGGCAAAAAATATATGTAGCCATATGTATTCTTATTTCAAACAAAAATCCCACACAAAACAATAATATGTGTACTTTCGATTCAACAAATCAACATTACTTGTTTGAAATTCATTTCACTCATTTTGCATACTTTTGAAAATTAATAAATTCATTCAAGAACAAATTCAAAAGTATCATTCATATATCAATACAAGATTCATAATTAGAAAACCATAAATTCTAAAACCAAAAGCTCTAATACCATATATAAGTTTTACTATAATTTCATGCTCAAACATCAAATAATAAGAACATGAACAAGGATCTTAAGAACTTATGATTTTCACAATACTATAAGTTTAAATCAAGATGCACTAACCTCTATCCATAATTGCGGAATTTATACTTTAGAATATCTGACTTGTAGCACCATAATTGAAACATTTATCATTCTCTTTACCCTTCATTACACGCTCTCTCTTCTTGATGTAAAACTAGAGGTGTCTCTTATGGTCAGAGAGCGAACGAACAAGTTTCTATCCTTTAAATAACTTTTATATCCAAAAGGCATGTACGTCCAATGGATATGAATGCTCCCATCAAGCAGTCAAGAAACCTCTTCCCAAAAGTCATTTACCAATAGTCATTTAGCCCCTTCATTAATTATTAAATCATATATATTTATCACAGCCACATGAGACATTTCTTACATAAGTATATCAGTGGTATGATTGACTTGCCATGATTATTAATCGGTGAATTTAGTCAAAACCTATATTGGGAAGATAAATCTGGTAAAATGGGTTCTTCGTCTAGTATTTCTAACTTCTTGCGGTGTTTAGATGAGGCCAATCTTGTTCAAATTACCAAGCATGATCCAACCTTCACTTGGACCAATAGTCGAAGTGGTTTTGCAAGCATTATGGGAAAAGCAGATATGGCATTTTGTAACTTGAATGGATGCAAGTCTGTGTTCAAAGTTTCCTGTCCCAGTCTTCCCGCCCTGATCTTGAGCAATTGGGATGGGAAACTCCAGTCCCGAAAAGTTTTGGGAAGGGAAAAATCGGGAATGGGACTTCCTGATCTCGGCCTGTCAGTTGAAAAAAAATACCTAAAATTATAAATGAGAATGTATATCAGCTGAACCAAAAACTAGTAATACTTAATATCTTTAGTTAATTCCAAACACCAGTCTAGGAATTGCTAAAACTTAACTGTACTAGCAATTCAATGTGAATTCAAAAATGCAACTTGCTTTGGAAAAAAAGAAAAATAGAGAAATACGAGTGATTATATATTGTCGTACTAATGATCATGTCATTAATAATATTCTGCGGTAGCATTTCATGATCCCCGCTGGCTTTGAGGTTTCTTTTGGCTGAGATAATTGTTTCCGTGCTTAAAAAATTAAGGTCCATAGCTGGAAATCCAACTACTTCATTTAAAGACAAACATAGAGAGCTAAATGATGAATTACAGAGGCTACTACTTGCTTTACAAAGGGCAAACAATGAAGTTTTGAGCGATATACAGAAAGATAAGAATAACGTATACCTGCTTTGGATGAAACATGTATAAAATATTGGGAAATCCTGATTCCGTCCCGGTAAATCCTAATCTCGATTGGGATGTACGATTTTCGGGATTTAGATTGGGACTGATTTTTCTTCCCGAGTCCTCCTTCTAGACGGGACTAGAAATGAGGTTTCTTGATCCTGTTCCCTCCTGTGAACTCCCCTTGATACAAGCCTTTCCATATTCTTTCGTCAACACCCTTCCTCTAGCTGCATCCGATTATAGCCCGCTCTTCTTTTCTACTAAATGTCAGATAATCAAGAAGAAACACATAAAATTTGAGTATTTTTGGCTTAATTTTAAGAACTGCTCATCCATTGGGCATGATTGCTAATCTCAACCTGTTAATGTCTCCCCTGTCTTCAAGGTCCATAGTAAGCTCAATAAAACACTCACCTTGTTGGTGACTTGGAGTAAAGAATATTGGCAATATTTCTTATGGGATTTCTTTGGCAGAGAAGAAACTTCAATAGCTTTCTGTGTCCATTGACCTTAGTTAGCCCTCTTCTGATTCTCAAATTTCGGCCTTCTTAAATGAAAAATATGAGTTAGAGTTCATCTATGATTGTGAGTCTCGTTATTGGGCTCAACGAGCTAAAGTCAGGTGGGTTTGGAAGAAGAAAGGAACACTGACTATCTTCATGCTTTGGTTAATGAAAGATCAGCTTCTAATTGCATTTGTAGTCTTCAAAAGCCATGTGGAAGCTGGTCCTTTGATGAGGCTGAACTATTTGAAATGGCTCTTCATTATTTTCAAGGCATTTATTAGGATTCAAATTAGGCTTCTATTGATCAAATTCTTAGTGGTCTCTCTCTTTTTCCACTGCCCTCTTTATTAGAAGAGAACTTTTCTGAAATCATGAAGCCTATTTCTAGGATGGAGGTTAAAGAAACAGTATTTGGACTTCCAAGAGATAGTGCCCCTGACCCAGCTGGATTTAATGCTCATTTTTATCTCTTAGGGTATCGAATCCAAGTCTTACAGGAGAGACTTGTGTTGGAAAGGGCAACTATGAAGCTCGAATTAGTTATCGGATGATATTATAAAAAAAGATGTCTCATTTGACAGATGCACCTTACCTAACACCTCTTTAACAAGGAAGTCCGCTACCTTATTTTCATCCCTTATGACATGTTTTAATTCTACTCCCCAATCACGAGACATCAGACTCTTCAGCTCTTGATGCGCAGGAACCTCCTCTCCCTGAATCAGCCTTGTTACTTCCAATTTAGGTCTCGTGGCTCACCAGGATTAGGGCATACTCCGAGCTCAAATAGCGCTTATAAAAGCATTTACATATCCTCACTAACAAAATCTTCATATCAGTGGGATCTAAATTCACAACCTTATGGCTATGAGTCAACTCTTTTACCAATTGGACCAATCTTGGCTTGTAATGCCCCAGATTTTATTATTGATTATTAATAATAATGTAATACCCCTGATTAATAATAGGAATAATAATAATAGTAATAGATTAAAATAATAATAATAATAATAATATAGTAAAATCTAGAAATTTATAATGTTTGTATTGTTAATTTATTTGGAATAAGTCAATGGCCCAGCCATAGCTAAAACCCTAGATTTTAATCATAAACTTAGGTCTGGCCGCTTAAACCTAGAAAACACCTGATACTTTGCTTTGCCGCTATTTTTCTCCACTACTACATCCTCATTTTGTACTCTCGGCAATTATTCTCCTAGGAGACTAGCAACACGGAGACCAGGTAATTCTAATCCCCATGAGTCTTAGGTTAGTTTTATATAAATTTCGATAGGTAATCCTAATCCCCATAAGTCTTAAGCTAATTTTATATTTTGATAGGTAATCCTGATCCTAGGTTATAGAAACCAAATGTTTGATTTTCGTACGTGTGTATGTGTGTGTGTATATATATATATATAGAATAATATGTGATTGCTCTCCTCGGCTTGCGTAATCCAATTCTATGCCTGTGCGCATATGCCTGCGTTTTTCCTTAAGAATTAATGACAATTGCCTTGCCTCGGTCGACATGCATCAATTATATACACATATACTGGTGCGTTTTTTTCCTGGAGTGAAAACCATTTTGCCTGCCTCAGCTTTTGTGCATGAGTTGTATAGCCTTGTGCATCTTCCCCCCCCCCCCTTTGTTTGCCTTTGTGATTGCAATAAATATTATACCCCGTACAATAAATTTGCAATATACTATACTCCTTACAATACTATAATTAATAATTCCTACACATATTTGAACACGTTATTTTTGTTTTATTATTTGATTTTTTTTTATATGTAATATCTCCTGCACAACAAGATAAGATACCAACAGATTATAGGTCAAAATATCTTTATATCTATATTTAATTAAAATAATATAAAAATATATAAAAGATATGTAAATAATAAAAATAATTTAAGAGTTTATTATGTGTGTATTTTAAATAACTTAATAGTGGGAGGATAGCTTTGGGATGGTACCTCCCAAAGTGATGAACACAACTTTTGGGCTTTATGCTACCAATGTGAAAAGATAGTATCCGTTCTTCCCAAAGTGGTGTTTGGCAGGTTTCCGAGACACTAGTAGCAACTTTGGGAAGAGGTGTGCACACTAGGAAGATATGTTTATGGCCAATTGATGATTGTGACTGGCAGGTTTCCGGGTCACAGGGTAGACTGGCAAGTTTTCGGGTCTACCATGGTTCGCTTCCCACTAAACTAAATGGACTGACAGGTTTCCAGGTCCAAATGAAATTAATAAAAATTAATGAATGATATTTAATCTGATGAGAATATATAGAGATGATGAGTATTGAAATTGATATTTTAGATTATATATGTATATGATATTTTCTTTTATCATCATGTGGATATTTTTTAATTATTATTATTATTATCTATATTTTCTCTATTTATTAGGATTACCAGTAATCGCTGATGTTTGTGTTCATGGGTTGCGATGATCCCTCGGGGAGCAGAATTTCAGTGAAACAGGTGCCAAGGGTTGGGGTTAGTCTTGAGAAGTGAGGAGCACAGTCAGCTGTTTATTTTACTTTATTTTGTTCTAATTAAAAACACTTTTTGTTTAAGTTGGTTTTACATTATTTGTAATAAGTTGCCTTGCACTTGTTCCAGTACAAGTGTGGCAGTAACATTCCCCAAGGTTGTTTATTTCGAATTTCATTAATTCATTTATGAAAATCATTTAAATTTTTGTTATTATAACTGTTAGAAATTGGGGGTGTTACAAAATAAAATAATCTCCAACCCTTGGCACCTGTTTCATTGAAATTCTGCTTCCCAAGGGATCATCGCAGCCCATGAACACAAACATCAGTGATTGCTGGTAATCCTAATAAACAGAGAAAATATAGAAAATAATAGTAATAATAATAAATAAATAAATAAATAAGATATCCACATGATGAGAAAAGAAAATATCATATACATATATAATCTAAAATATCAATTTCAATACTCATCATATCTATATATTCTCATCGGATCAAATATCATTCATTAATTTTTATTAATTTCATTTGGACCTGGAAACCTACCAGTCCATTTAGTTTAGTGGGAAGCGAACCATGGTAGACCCGGAAACCTGCCAATCTACCCTGTGACCCGGAAACCTGCCAGTCACAATCATCAATTGGCCATAAACATATCTTCCTAGTGTGCACACCTCTTCCCAAAGTTGCTACTAGTGTCCCGGAAACCTGCCAAACACCACTTTGGGAAGAACGGATACTATCTTTTCATATTGGTGGCATAAAGCCCAAAAGTTGTGTTCAATACTTTGGGAGGTACCATCCCAAAGCTATCCTCCCACTATTAAGTTATTTAATACACACATAATAAACTCCTAAATTATTTTTATTATTTACTTATCTTTTATATATTTTTATATTATTTTAATTAAATATAGATATAAAGATATTTTGACCTATAATCTATTGGTATCTTATCTTGTTGTGCAAGAGATATTACATAAAGAAAAAGAAAATCAAATAATAAAAGAAAAATAACGTGTTCAAATATGTGTAGGAATTATTAATTATAGTATTGTAAGGAGTATAGTATATTGCAAATTTATTGTACAGAGTATAATATTTATTGCAATCACAAAGGCAAACATAGAAAAAAAAAATGACGCACAGGGCTATACAACTCACGCACAAAAGCCGAGGCAAAAAAACGCACCAGTGTATTTGTATATAATTGATGCATGCCGACTGAGGCAAGGCAATTGTCATTAATTCTTAAGGAAAAATGCAGGCATATGCGCACAGGCATAAAATTGGATTACGCAAGCCGAGGAGAGCAATCACATATTATTCTATATATATATATATATACACACACACACGTACAGAAATCAAACAATTGGTTTCTATAACCTAGGATCAGGATTACCTATCAAGATATAAAATTAGCTTAAGACTTATGGGGATTAGGATCATGGGGATTAGGATTACCTATCGAAATTTATATAAAACTAACCTAAAACTCATGGGGATTAGAATTACCTGGTCTCCGTGTTGCTAGTCTCCTAGGAGAATAATTGCCGAGAGTACAGAACGAGGATGTAGTTGCGGAGAAAAATAGCGGCAAAGCAAAGTATCGGGTGCTTTCTAGGTTTAAACAGCCAGACCTAAGTTTATAATTAAAATCTAGGGTTTTAGCTATGAGCTGGGCCATTTACTTATTCCAAATAAATTAACAATACAAACATTATAAATTTCTAGATTTTACTATATTATTATTATTATTTTAATCTATTATTATTATTATTCCTATTATTAATCAGGGGTATTACATTATTATTAATAATCAATAATAAAATTTGGGGTATTACTTTCTACCCTCCTTAAAGCAAGTTTTGTCCTCGAAACTGAAATAAAATTCAATAATAAAATCTCGGGTATTACATGGCTCCACTGTACTGCATCTGAATCAACTCAGTAAAGATTGCCCATAACTCGGCAGTTACACTATCCCCTTTGAGCTCATGTGGTCCCATCCCTCCAGTGGCGGAGCCAGGATTTAGAGTTTATGGGTGCACAATTAGTGTAGGGGCTGCCCCCCGAATTTTTTTTTTAAAGGAAAGTTTTAAATACATTAAGATTGTATCGTTGACATTTTCTGGAAGAAAAAAAGTTTGACAAGATTAGGGAACATGTTGTAACCTATAAGCTAGCTCATCTCAATGCTTCATCTATCGAAACCTATAAGATTGTATCTTTTTTCCATACAGGGACACTAAGCAATTGAAGCTCAATTAAATCATAATGCAAATAAATTTGGCCAGTAAGTCAAAAGCTAAGTGTCATCATGTGAAAGTAGCACAATTATCACAGGTCAGAGCCGTATTTCACATCGAGCTAAAATAGTCAAAATTTTGCAGAATTTGTGTGTTGTGCAATGTTAAACCAAGGTATAGAGTTTTTTTTTTTTTTATAGCAAATGTGCAAGATTCAGGAAAAAAATCACAGCACCAGTGCAACAGACAATGAAGTGTATGAAATAATTGTTTGTAAGTGTACCCCCTTAACTCAAGACCAGTGCAAACTCATGAAAACAATATTCAACAAGCCACCACTCATAATGGATGTTATTGCTTTACCTGACCAAAATTCAACTAAATGCAACAAAATTTCAGTCAAGTGCACAAGTAATGTGAATCAGACACTGAACAGAGCAAAATTAAATTGGAAATGTGCAGAAGTTCCAAAATAGTTCAGTGAGATGAGGTAGAATTCAATGAAACAAAAGATCAACTCTACAATCAATGATTTATCTCCATAATAGCCAAGTGCACTGCAAGTATCTATGAATATGGCATCTGAACATGCACTAGAAATCAGAGATATTGAGTTCAAGATTATATTTTAAGAACAAGTCCAACAAGAAGCAATAGATGTTCAACACACAACCAACTTAGGGATAATTTGACCAAAGTAAACTTAGTCAATGCACCAATAACATTATCAGAATGCCAAGCTTGAAATTCTAGCCTCAAGTACAATACAACACAACTAAAATGCCCAAACCACTCCAACTAAATCAGAATTGAATCAGAATCAGAATTGAATTGAATCAGAATGCAAGCAACTCAAGAGGTGGCTCGGTGAGTGAGAACTAAGAACAATGACTCCTAAGACAGAATGAAAATTACCTTGGAGGAGCTAGAAGACGCCGACTACAGAGGTTTGGAAGCCGAGAGCACCGTGGGTGAGGGTGGTGAGTGAGAACTGAGAACAATGAAATTGAAAAGAGGGGAATTGGTGAGTGAGAACTGAGAACAATGAAATTTAAAAAATTACCTCGGAGGAGCTAGAAGATGCCGACAATGGAGGTTTGGGAGCCCAGAGCACCGTGGGTGAGAGCGGTGAGTGAGAACTGAGAACAATGAAATTGAAAAGAGGGGGATCGGTGAGTGAGAACTGAGAACAATGAAATTTCAAAAATTACCTTGGAGGAACTGCATGGAAGATGCCGACGACGGAGGTTTGGGAGCCGAGAGCACTGTCAGTGAGAACTGAGAACAGTGAGTGAGAACCGAGAACGGTTTGAGAATTGAGAACGGTGAGTGAGAACTGAAATTGAAAAAAAAACAAAAAAAACAAAACAAAACAAAAATGTGTCGTTCGAACCCCGGACCTTGTACATGGATGTGGAAGGTTTTAACCAATTAAATCAGTTTAGTTGCAACAAAAGTCCTTCACAAAATATATATTTTTTAAATTTTTTATGGGTTCACTTACCCACATAGGCACTAGTGTGCCTCCGCCCTGCATCCCTCACGTCTATTTGGTGCACAGTTACGATTTTCCAGAGCTAAGCACATGAAACTTCTGCATCTCTGCATTGTGTTTATCTTCCATACCCGGTTCCATATACCGTCCTCCTCATCCTGATTCTTCTCTATGAAATGATATGCTGATTTAACCGTGAACATCCCATGTCGATCATGACGCCTGGTTACCGTGTTTGGATAAGCTTTTATTATAATTTGACTTTTAGAGCGAACTCAAAATATGAGAAGCCAAAATGGAGGTGCTCTCCACTTGTTTAACATGAAGAGAGAGAACTGGCCAAAAAACATGAAAAGAGAGAAAAAACGACCATCAATAAAGAAAAAAGTCTTAAAGTGGATGCTATTGAAAAAAAATAAAATAACTCCAAAAATCCAAAAAAAAAATCAAAGAATGAAAAGAAAGAAGGATAGTCATGTAAATTAGTCACTGATGTTTGTTGATAAAACAATCAATTAAACTAAGTCCTAATAAAAAATACAGTATAAGGTCAACCTAGGTCATTCTCCTAAGAAAAAATATGAGCTTTTCTTTGAGTTGAATCTAGGTGATGAAAAATGCAATGACATCAACTTAAACTAAAATGCAAGACATTGCTACCTAAATGAAATTAAACTACTAAATGCAAGATGAAACTAAAACCTATATGAGAATGGAACTAATCTAGATGTAAATGTAATTTTTTGGGTTTTTTTTTTTGAAAAGAGAATTAAAATTCTAAATAAAGAAATTAACTAAGTATTAAGAAAAATCAAATAAGAAAAAATAAAGAAGGTTTACTTCAGGTACAATAAATAGAACAACCCAAGATTTAGATGGAGTCAACTTTCTTAGCCCAAATTAATTAGTTAGAGCAAAGGAAGATTGATGAAAGATTGAAATTAATGAATTTAATTACCTAATTGAAACATGAGAACCCTCATGTTTAATAACACCTAATCCACTAAAAAACTCATAATAGAATAAGCGCTAGTTTAATTAAGTCCATTAAAACTAGTTAAAATAGTTTCAAGATAGTTTCGGGAATCATGTTCATAATTGCCTAATTAAACAACTAGATAATTAACCAATCTAATTAAACAACCAAGAGGATAAACCTAAATTGACAATTAAATTAATAATAAAAACTTAGTAATATAATTGACAATCAAATGGTTTGCAAACAAAATTCCCAACCAATATCTTAGCACAATTCAAATCTAAATTATCAATTCAATACAAATTAAATAATATCTTTACAATCTAAAACTAGATTATTCTCAAGAAAACAACTCAAAATTATCTAAAACTAAATAATTTCCAAGTCTTGAAATAAATCAATAAAACGAAAGACACTCCCTTATAATCTTCAAGGGTAAGTTCTGAGACTTTAGCTCCCTATGTACTCCTTCCAAGTTGTCTCTGGAATAAGTTTAAGCTTCCATGACGCTCTCCTCTTTAAACTTCTTCAAGCAACAATCGACGGCCATTGTTGGAGAAGATAGCTTGTGAATAAATAACTAAAACTGCTGGATGTTGTGTGTCTGTGGAGAGAAAAGGAGAGTGGATTAGATGAATGGCAATTGAAGCTGTGGCCGTCAGGGTTGAGAGAGAGAGAGAATGGTCAGATTGTAAAGAATAGTGCGCGGAAGAGAATCCGTGAGTTTCAGCCTCGGCTCTCGCCCGTCTTTCTTTGATGTTCGCGGCTAGGTCTTTGAGTTCATTAAAGTCTTAGAAGTATAATAAAATTCTATTATTAGATCTTCTTTTAGCTTTTAAGGTTAATTCTTTATCATAGGATCCTCCAATATACTTTTCTTTGTCCTGCAAGAATTCAATAAAATCATAATCTATCACATATTTAGAAATATTATCCAATCACAAGATAACAATCATAATATTAATAATTTAAGTTAAATAATCTCATAATCAATTCAGATTTATATTATTTTTTAAAATTAGATAACAATCCAAATATTATCTAACAATTCTAAATTAGCTTAACATAGTCCCTAAAATAAATAAATAAGGTGGGATAAAATATATATATAAAAGTATGGTTTATCGGTCACTATACGCCAAAAACAAATCTGTATACAATTAATTAATTAATCAAGGTTCACGACCACAGTCTTCTTCTTCGATCGATGGAAGATGATTCAGATAGATCGAAGGCCGTGAGACCTTCTTCCTTTTGGACGATTTTTCATCCTCCACATCATCTGAGTGATCCGAGTGATGAATCTGTGGCTCACGACCACAGTCTTCTTCTTCGATTAATGGAAGATGATTCAGATCGATCGAAGGCCGTGAGACCTTCTTCCTTTTGGACGATTTTTCATCCTCCACATCATCCGAGTGATGAATCTGTGGCTCACGACCACAGTCTTTTTCTTTGATCAATGGAAGATGATTCAGATCGATCGAAGGCACCTTCTTCCTTTTGGAAGATTTTTCATCCTCCACATCATCCGAGTGATGAATGTGTGGCTCACGACTACAGTCTTCTTCTTCTTCGATCAATGGAAGATGATTCAGATGGATCGAAGGCCGTGAGACCTTCTTCTTTTTGGACGATTTTTCATCCTCCAGAATCTGTGATCTTTTTCTCTTCAGGTTGGTGATCCACGAAACAGGGTTTTCCCGGATAAACATCGTTCGCTGTTTCTTGGAGAACCAAGAGGGGGAAAGCTTGCCTAACATGTTGAAATCGAAAATCAAACGAGGAAGCTGAAACAGAATCCGATCTACCTCCAAGTCTTGCTCATCAAAATCCATATGAGCCAATACAGAGTCGGAAAATTAAAGGTAACTAGCTTGCGTACGGAAGAATGATTAGTTTGTGAGGAAGATTTTGAAATATAAAGGAAATAATGGTACACTGGAGGCTGAGCGGCGGTTTTGGCAGTTGAAAATAAAGATTACGTAGATACCAATCTGTATAATTAAATTGAATAATTTAATCTGACATGTATATATATAAACGAAGCCAAAAAGATTAGATGGAAGATATCGGTTGAATATATTAGTTATCTTCTGATTTGTTTATATATGAATTTTATTATTTTGTATTTAAACAGATTAAACGATAAAAAATATCCATCCACTTCATCCATATTCAAGATATCATTAAAGTAATTAGGTGTAAGAAGAACGCACACAAAAGCAAATTAATTAATTATATATATATATATCCTTTTACAGATCAATATATATTTAATTATTTTTTATATATAATTAATTTTAAGAAAAATGTTAATGCCTAGAAAGATATTTTGATAAATTTAATATAAAGTGAGGTAGTTTGGCATACTTCTTTCTTATAAGTTTCTATCACTAATAATAAGTACTACATTTTTTTATTATTTTGTATTCAGATTACAATTACTAATAAATATTTAAATTTAAAAGGGTTCGCAGATTAAATAATAAATTAAAATAAATACATGATTTTAAATATTTTAATGAGTTGATATATTTATGCTATTTGAGGAAATTTCTTTTTACAGTTCAATCAAAATAATCAAAGATATAAGGAGCAAAAATACTTATGAAAGTTAATCAAAAGTGCGTCCAGGCCTATATGTATTTCGGAGGTGTAAAAAAATACATGAATATTTAAAATAGGAGCAAAAGTGACAGTATTATTAAATTTGACCTAACACCGTTATATATGTGTATGCCAATTATATATGTATGTGCCAAAAGAGTGTGCGTCTCACCGAGAAAACTAATGATGTTAGGTCAAATTTAACGGTGTTGATTTTTTTGCTCTTATTTCAAATGTTCATGGATCTTTTTACACCTCCAAAATATATATGATGCTGGACGCAATTTTAGTAAAAGTTTATGGGAATTTTCACACTTTTAACCAAAGAAATATATAAAGAAAAGTTCTAGCGTGGCCTCGTAGCACGATGGCACTAGGATCAGTCTTAGGAGCTGGCCTTCCCACTTATCTAGGGTTCGAGCCCTGCCTCCCCCTCCCTCACTAGCTGTATCAAAAAAAAAAAAAGTTCTAATGTGGCCCATTATTGTTGGAAATAAAATGTGACTGTTCTTTTTTTTTTTTTTAACACCGATTCTTTTGTATTTCTAATGTTTCTACCCAAATCCTACCAAATCAGGAGCCCAGAACCGCGGTGATACATTTTTTTTCATGCTTAGACAAAAATTGTGTTTAATGAAACAATCACATATAACAACCTAATATACTCACATTATATGTTAACTCTTTTTGAGAAGTACATTATATGTTATTCTTTTTTAATGAAAATGTTTTTTCCTCCACCATAGGAAAGATAGTATCATTGGATTAACGTCTTGTTTTCTGATTTATCGTACTTTTTGTAAATAGATTTCATATATCAGAAGTTATTCTCATTTTGGGAACTAATTTTACCAACAAGGTTAAAAAAGACAATAAAAAGAAAGGAATTGAACGGTGGAAAGTGAAATAGAATTGCTTTATTTTGTATAATGATGGCGGTGATAGTATCCTCGTAAAGGCTTTTTTCTAAGATAGCGGTGACAGAAGTGATTTATTTTCAATTTGACTCTTGCAAACATAAGATAGGATGAAAGTCATATTATAAATGTGATTTTGCTTGAAATGACGATCGCAAAAGTGGCTTCTTTTTTTTTTTTTCTAAAGGGGTCTTGTTTTGATAATTATTTAAAAAATCAGTTAAAATGAGAAATGATTAAAAATTGTATGAATCTTATTGAATATAGTTGTATATATTGTGATAATTGAATATAAAAGTTTAAATTTGATAAAAAAAATGATTCAATTATTATTAAAAAATTACAAAAACAACCAAAGTAGTCCTTAATAAGATATATTTAACGGATAAAATTGTATATAAATTAGAATACTTAAAAATATATATAAATAGGTTGATGCTAAAAAATAGTAACATAACTAATTAAAGTGTTGTTTTTTCAAACTAAATTCGTTAAAAAATTTCTCTCGTTTTTTCAAACCAAAGTCCTTAAAAAAATTTCTCTTTTTATTTTATAAATAAGAGTAAAATAAACATTCTCAATCTTGTACAAGCAAAGAAAAAGGAATATAATATAATTAACAAAAAAACGTTAAAGTAATTAAACAGATTAAACAGATGAATTTTATTATTTTGTATTTAAACAGATTAAGCAATAAAAAATATCCATCCACTTCATCCATATTCAAGATATCATTAAAGTAATTAGGTGTAAAAAGAACGCACACAAAAGCAAATTAATTACATACATATATATATCCTTTTACAGATCAATATATATTTAATTATTTTTTATATATAATTAATTTTAAAAAAATTGTTAATGCCTAGAAAGATATTTTGATAAATTTTAAATTGAGGTAGTTTGGCATACTTCTTTCTTATAAGTTTCTGTCACTAATAATAAGTACTACATTTTTATTATTATTTTGTATTCAGATTACAATTACTAATAAATATTTAAATTTAAAAGGGTTCGCAGATTAAATAATAAATTAAAATAAATACGTGATTTTAAATATTTTAATGAGTTGATATATTTATGCTATTTGAGGAAATTTCTTTTTACAGTTCAACCAAAATAATAAAAGATACAGGGTTAAAAAGCAAAAATGCTCATGAAAGTTAACTAAAAGTGCGTCCAGCACTATATGTATTTCGGAGGTGTAAAAAAATACATGAACATTTAAAATGGGAGCAAAAGTGACACTATCATTAAATTTGACCTAATATCGTTATATATGTATATGCCAATTATATATGTATGTGCCAAAAGAGTATGGGTCTCACTACAAAAACTAATGATGTTAGGTCAAATTCAACGGTGCTGATTTTTTTGCTCTTTTTTTTTTATACGGCCAGTGGGACCAACTCCTAAGGTTGGCCCTAGTACCATCACGTTACTAGGCACTTGGCTGATTTTTTTGCTCTTATTTCAAATGTTCATGGATATTTTTACACCTCCAAAATATATATGATGCTGGATACAATTTTGGTAAAAGTTTATGGGAATTTTCACACTTTCAACCAAAGACATATATAAAGAAAAGTTGTAGTGTGACCCATTATTGCAGGAAATAAAAAGTGACTGTTCTTTTTTTATTTAAATCCACATAACTATAACAGTAACTAATCATATACTAGTTTCTTTAATTTTTCAAAATGCTTTAAATCAGTTAATTTTTGAAATTAGTTTTTTTTTTTATAAAAAATTTTAGGAGAGGGGTTGGGTTCACCCACAATCCAAGGGTAAGGCGAAATCTCCCTTCCTTCTAGATGATACCGATGTTGTTTTGAAATTAGTATCGAACACCGATTCTTTTGTATTTCTTATGCTTCTATACCCAAATCATACCAAATCAGGAGCCCAGAACCGCAGTGATACTTTTTTTTAAAGATACAAATTGTGTTTACCTCTAATCTCTTTGTAAGGCTTGGAATGGAAAAAAAATCACATATAAAAACCTAATATATCGAACCACTCACATTATATTTATAAATACCCTAACCCTAACCAACCGGTTCTTTACCCCAAATTACTCTTCTAGAGTCTAGTGAAAATTGGAAACCAGGTAACCTTAACCCCTAGGTCAATAGAAATAAATTGTTCTATATGTCGTATTTTTAAATCCAAAACTGCCGTCTCGGTTTGTTGTGAATTTCCTTATAGGTGTTGCGTTGCATGTAGACATATATTGTTCACAAATTGCCTTCCTTGAATCTCATGCATCTCCTTAATTTGAATTCAGATTGTTGTGCGATGTATATACATGTATGTCGTGTGTGTTTCTCTATATGCGTGTTTGTATATATGTGCATGTGGATGGCATTGGCTGTATCAACACAATAGTTGTATGTTGTGTTGATTACAATTGCTTGTCCTTTTTTTTTTTAATGCATGTAGCTAGTGTGGTGCGGCATGTATAATGTATACAAGTGTTTCAAACATTAATGTACAAGTATGATTTGAGCTCCAATATAAATTAGTTTGTTTCAAATTAAATTTGCTTTGTGTCTCGGTATATATATATATATATATATATATATATATATATATTTATTTATTGATTACCCATTGTTTGATTACACATATTGGAAACTATGTATATACATCACTCAAACACGGGTTTAGGCCATGAGACCTCTCTTGGACGATTCTTCATCCTCCACATCACCAGAACACGAGCGATGAATCTGTGATATTTTTCTTTTGCAGGTTGGCTCAGGGTTTTCCTAGCTGGGCATGGTGGGCTTGCCTAACATTTTGAAATCGAAAATCAAACGAGCAGAATCCGAGCCACCTCCAAGTCTTTCTTACCAAAACCCAAATGAGCCAGAGCGGGAAAATTATAGCTAGCTTGCGGACGGAAGAATGGTTTGCGAATAAGATTTTGAAATACAAAGGAAATAATGCTACACTATAGTCCGAACTCAATCAGGAAAAATTTGGCTCAAAATCAGTTTAACTTATAGAGGTTTATTTGAAGGCTGAGGGGTTTTGGCGGTTGAAAAAAAGATTACATAGATTCCAATTTTTATCATTAAATTGAATAATTTAATTTAAACATTGTGAATTTAATTTGACTACTGTATGAATTCGGTTATTATATATACACACACTTTTATTTATTTATTTATTTATTTATTTTTAGCTATCTTTTAATATGTTAACATACGAATTTGATTATTTTGTATTTAAACGTACTGGTGACGATGGTGACGGGGTGAGGGGAGAGACAAGAAAAAAAAAAAAAAAGAAGAAGAAGAAGAGAAGAGACATAAAAGAAGACACATGAGGGGAGACACTAGAAACAATATTTTTCTAATTATATTATATTTCTTTCTTTTTAAGGACTTTAGTTTTTGAAAAAAAACACTTTAATTAGTAATGTCTTATTATTTAGTATCAACCTATTCATATACATTTATATGAATTCTAAATTATGTACAATTTTATCCATTAAATATATTTAATTAAAGACTACTTTTGGTTTTTTTTTTGTATTTTTTTAATAATAATTTAAATTTTTTATCAAATTTAAATTTAAATTCTTATCTTCAATTATCACAATATATACAACTAATATATGTGTGGTATTCAATAAAATTTTTACAATTTTCATTTATTTTTCATATTAACTGATTTTTCAAATAATAATCCAAACAAAGGCCCATTTGAAACAAAAAATCACCTTTGTCACCGTCATTAATTTCAAACTCAAATCACATTTATAATTAAACTTTTATAATATCTTTTGTTTGTAAAAATCATATTGAAAATGAGTCATTCCTGCTACCTCTATTCTAAACATTCTCTATTGTAAAAGGCCTTGGTTAGGATACCATCACCGTCATTAATATACAAAATAAAGCAATTCTATTTCACTTTCCACCATTCAATTTCTTTCTTCTTCTTTTTTTCGAGCAAAAAAAAAATCCTTTCTTTTTATTCTTTTTTTAACCTTGTTGGTAAAATTAGTTCCCAAAAAGAGAATAACTTCTGATATATGAAATCCATTTACAAAAAATACGATAAATCAAAAAACAAGACGTTAATCCAATGATACTATCTTTCCTATGGTAGAGGAAAAAACATTTTGATTAAAAAACAATAAGAGCCCGTTTGTATAGGCTTTTAAAAAAGTACTTTTTTTGTAGAGCTTTTTTTAAGCTCTAAATTAGGGCTTTAAAAAAAAAACAACATTTTGGCTTTTTTTTTTGTGACTCTTTCTTTTTTAAAAAAAGTTCATCTAAATACATAAATTAATTAATAGAGTTTTTTTTTCATTAAAAAAGTGTTTTTTAATCAAAAAAGTCCATCCAAATGGGTCCTAAGACAAGTTAGAGAATATGTGTTTCTTATATGTGATTATAGTCTGATAAAGTGACTTTCTAAATCACTCTAAAAAAACACAATTTAACGAAGGTTAGTTGACATATAATAAGGTACTTCTCAAAAAGAGTTAACATATAATGTGAGTGGTTCGATATATTAGGTTGTTATATGTGATTCTTTTTTCCTCTTCCATACCTCAATCAAGCCTTATAAAGAGAGGAAGAGAGATTAGAGGTAAACACACCATGAAAAAAAAAAAAAAGTATCACGGCGGTTTTGGGCTCCTCAAGGTAGGATTTGGGTAGAAACATATAAGAAATACAAAAGAATCGGTGTTCAATACTAATTTCAAAAATTAACTGATTTAAACCATTTTGAAAAATTAAAGAAATTAGTTTATGATTAGTTACTGTTATAGTTATGTGGATTTAAATAAATAAATAAAAAAAAGAGCCACATTTTATTTCCAGAATAATGGGCTACGCTACAACTTTATATATATATATATATATATGGGCGAAAGTGTAAAATATCCATAAACTTTTACCAAAATTGTGTTTAGCACCATATATATTTCAAAGGTGCAAAACACATGAACATTCAAAGTGAAAGCAAAAATACAAGTATCCTTAAATTTGATCTAACACCGTTATATATATGTGTGAAAAGAGTATGGGTCTCGTTATGAAAAGTAACGATATTAGATCAAATTTAACAGTGCTAATTTTTTTGCTCGTACTTTCCCTCTTTTATGATACTACCTCCGGTCTTAATTATAAGACATAGTTGACTTTTGTTGGAGAGATTAAGGAAGCTAAATAAGTTATTTAATCATTTCGTATATTGTATATCCTTATATTATATACTCCCTCCGATCCTAATTATAAGGCATAGTTGACTTTTTTTGAGAAATTAAGGAAGCTAATTAAATTAACTTAGAGTATTTTTCTTTTTATTTTTTTCTTCAAAGTAATTAGTTTGACTCACATACTAATATATAATCTAAAGATATACAACATACAAAATGATTAAGTAACTTATTTAGCTTCCTTAATCTCTTCAAACAAAGTCAACTATGCCTTATAATTAGGACCGGAGGGAGTATTAGTTTAGGAGTCAAACTAATTAGTTTGAAGAAAAAAATAAAAATAAAAATAAAAATACTCTAAAGTAATTTAATTAGCTTCCTTAATCTCTCCAAAAAAAGTTAACTATGTCTTATAATTAGGACCGGAGGGAGTACCTTTTTGTTTTTTGTTTTTTGTTCTCATCATGTTATGCTCATTCCATCTCACATATTGCAATTGTCTTATCATTGCTTACTAATACCTTCCCCTTTTCTCACATATTGGTTCAATGATATGCTCACTGGAGATTAGAAAATAAATAAATAAATAAAGTCGTCGTTCCCTTCCCGCTCTCTCTTTTTGTTTCGAATAAATGGCATTGATGGTATAGGCAAGTGATTCAGGTAGTTATAAATAATATGTGGATCACACGATTAATTCTTGTTGCTTGCTTATTAATTGTTAATACACTTCTCTTATAAACCCAAAAAAATTCTTTCCTTTCATCAAAATAAGTGAATTTGATTTCAAAAAGGATTTATGTTTTGTGAGGTTTTTAGAAACTCCTCAGGTATAAATTTGATTATTCTTCGTGTGAGGCTATTGAAACCTCCTCAGGAAGTTCAATCCAAATATATTTCTCAGATAAGAAAAATAAAGAAATTTCCTTTTTGTTGAAAAAAATAAAAAATACAAAGCAAATGAGGAAATATTTTTCTCAAATAAATTAAATAAAAATTTCCTGTAAAACACAAGCCCAATGACAAACATTTTCTACCTAAACCATGTGGGTTTGATCTTTCTATAGGTCCCGTGGTCATCTTTCTAGGTCAAGTCCAATTTTGTAAACAAAATTATTTTCCCTTATTTTCCTTTTGTTTCCCTTTTTGTAAATAAAAAAAAATATTTGGTTTTCATTTTGTTTTTTATGTAAATATTTTCTATTTTTTTCTACTTTGGGTAATTATGATTGAAGTAAAATGCTATACTTATTTTTAAATAATTAACTTAGGATAACTGTTCTTAAGAATGGGTGTTGTAAGGAGTCTAACACCTTTCCCACACACAATCAACTCCCGAACGCTATCTAGTTTTCATTTTCTTTCAAAAGGTTTTCAAAATTATCCTATTTCAAAATTTCAGTGACAGCTCCATATTTTTCTAAATTTTGGACACTACAGCTTGGTGACTCCATTCAGGACAGTTCAAGAGTCAAGCCCATTTAAGTTAAGTATTTAAAAATAATATAGCCTTAATTCTATTTCAATTATCCTTTTTTCCCTTTCTTTTTGATTTTTTTATTTATTAAATTCTTTATTCATTCATTTTTTCAAAAAAAAATCTTCTTCTTCATCTGTCTTGTGATCTGCTAAGCAGGTGAGGCTTGGGTAGAATATAGGCCCACAGGTTGGTATGCTCTCCACACGTACTGAACACAAACACTATTCTCCTCACACACATTTTGGCCCCTATACCCGGGCATGTGAGTACCTTAAGTGAGCTAAAGTTTCTAGTGGTCTCCCTATAGGGTTTTTAGGGCTCCCTAAGGTTATTGTGAACACTTCATGCTAACTGTTACTCATTTGGTGAGGTTCATCCCTATGGGATTTTTAAAACTCCCTGAAGAGGGGCAATTAGGAGACCTTTATCTATGAGAATTAGAAGCAACTTGAAACCATTGCACATATGAATGGAAATTATTGACCTAACCAATTAATTAGTACCTGCCTTTCTTAGGATATATACCCTCAACCTAGGGTTTTCCCTAAAATAAGACATTGTAGGGCATATATTTACTTATTGCTGATAATCTTTATTGTCATCTATGCATAATTAATAAAACCCTTAGGATTAAGCGGCAAACTGTCGCTTCACCTGATTTTGTATCTGACATCACTCCACATAAATTTATATGTCACAAGGATTGTGTATGCATTAGATAGCCAACACTAGTCAAAGGGTCTATGACCCTTACAGACCATGAGCTCATCACATCCATCATGTTAGAAAACAAGTGAATGAGAGATAACTCTTAGGGCTCATGAGGCATCATTACACCATTCATAGGCATTTACCTTCATTTGATATAGGCCTTGGACATAACCATTTTGGAAAACCCTTAGCTAGGTGATGGACTGAGTCGTTCGTAGGTTAATGGGCACTTCATTTTCCCTATAAGGTAATGAATCTCTTGATGAGGTGGAGTTCTTTTTCTCAATTTCCATCACCCATATCAAAACTTGGAGTACTTGTCATCACTCTTTTAAATCTCATTGGGCTTCCTTGCATCACTCATTGGAATTTAGCTTCATTTGATATGGGCCTTGGGCATAAATTTTTATTTTTATTTTTTTATTTTTTAAAAAAACCCTTAACCGCTTGATGGCCTAGGCCATTTGCAGGTTAAGGGCACTTCATTCTCCCTATGAGGTAATGGATCTCTTAAGGAAGTGAAGTTCTTTTTTCTTAATGTCCATCACCCATATCAGAACTTGAAGTACATGTCATCACTCTTTTAGGGCTCAAGAGGCATGCTTGCATAATTTATTAGCATAATTTGATATGGGCCTTGGACATAATCATTTTTAAAACCCTTAGTCGTGTGATGGCATGAGACATTCGGGGTTGATGGCCACTTCATTCTCCCTATGAGGTAATGGATCTCTTGAGAAGGTGAAATTCTTTCTCCCAATGTCTATCACCCATATTAAAATTTGAAGTGCATGTCACAACCCCTATTACATGTAAGATGATCAGACTGGAAATACATTATACTTCATCTTCTCCACTCTCAATCAGACTGGAAATACATTCTACTTTATCTGCCTTTTCTTAACCATAATGGGCTTGCCATTCATCCAACAATCATGAAATCTTGGCATAGGGTTTGATAGTTAAAAAATAAAGTGTAGCTCAAACTCTCTCTTGGAAGGGATGTAGAGGAAGAGACAATAATAAGATGTTAGGCTAGGTTGGGATTTAGGCCCTGCACACCTAATGGTCAACTCTAAACCTCTTTGTAGTACAGATAATTCTTAGAGGAGGTTGTAGGGCTCTTAGGCTTTGAAGGCATAACACTGCGGTAATCAACAATGAGATCTTAGACTAGGATAGGATTCGAGCTCCTTCCTATCTATAGATCAACACTAGATCTCCCTATACAATAATAGATTCTCTGAGGGGCCTAGAAGGCTCTTATGCTTGGAAATCATCAAACTGCAGCATTCAATGATAAGATCTTAGGTCAGGATAGGGTTCAACATCCTTCGTGTCTGATCTAATGGTCAACTCTAGGTCTCCTTGTAGAATAATGGATTCTTTGAGGAACCCAGAGGTCGCTTGTGCTTAAGGACCTTTATGCTAACATAATGTTTGATAAGTTGCCATGCCTATTTAAAATATAGGCAATATTTTGGAGCAATGAGTTCTTAAAAGAGATTTTTCATAATTTAACACCCAAAAAATATTGAAGGAAATTATCAAGACATATAATTTTGGTAAAATATTCTCGACATTATCAGTTGTGTACGGATTTGGATCCTTCACATGCTAACTGCCATAATAAGTGTTTTGGGGGAGGTGATTGAATTTTCCTCCAAATATTTTTAAACTTAAACTCACTGGTCCAAAGGGAACTGATATGTTATCTTGACAAATCATACAACTAGATCCCTTGGCATTTAACCATGTAGGAATTTTGATCACTCGCAAGTTCAATGTCACTTCCATTTCCTATAATGTAATGGGCATCTTGAGTAGATGAAGTATTTCGTCTTTCGTAATGAAAATGAATAGCTTAAGGGGCATTGTCATTATAACACGTCCAAAATACAAAATAACAATGCAAAAAAATAAAAATAAATAAAGAGAGAATAAGAAAATCCTCTCATTGATGATGATTGGGGTTCAAATTGGCAATAATCATTCATTAAAAAAATTATTTAAAAAAAAACACTAAGAGAGAGAGACAGGTGCACCCTACTCGAGGATACAAATAATAGAAGGATAAACAGACACAAAATTGGGAGAGCAAAGACAAGAAAAAATTTTGGGAGAAAAAAGGAGGCAAGTGAGAAGGTAGAAAATTTTCTATTATTTCATTTCTTCTCATGACAACAAGGGTTCACAACTAGGAAGTTATGTTTGGTTGTTGTCATCTATGTGAATCTCAACACCGACAGATTGAGGGGAATTCAATATGATTCGGATTTAATTATTTTGCTCTTTCTTTCCCTCTTCCATTATACCTTTTTGATTTTGTTTTTTTGTTCTCATCATGCATTTTATGTTCATTCCATCTCACATATTGCAATTGTCTTATCATTGCTTACTAATACCTTCCCCTTTTCTTGGCAATGGACACATAAGCATTGAAGAGGTATTTTGTGCACTGCCATTAGCTTCGATTGATATGGCTTCGGTTCCTGGCTATATTGGAGATTAGGAAAAAATAAAGTCGTCGTTCCCTTCCCGCTCTCTTTTTTTGCTTCGAGTAAATGGCATTGAAGGTATAAGCAAGTGATTCAGGTACGTGCTCTCTATGCTTTTGAATCTTTTGTTATAAATAATATGTGTATCACACGATTAATTCTTGTTGTTGCTTACTTATTAATTGTTAATGCACTTTTCTTATAAACGTAAAAAAAAAATAAATAAAAAATCTTTCATTTCATCAAAATAAGTGAATTTGATTTCAAAAAGGATTTATGTTGTGTGTGGTTCTTACAACCTCCTCAGATATAAATTCGATTATTCATTTGATTATTCTTCTGTGTGAGGTTATAGAAACTTCCTTAGGAAGTTTAATCCAAAAATATTTCTCAGATAAGAAAATAAAGAAATTCCTTTTTTTGGGGGAAAAAAATAAAAATACAAACCAAACGAGGAAAATATTTTTCTCAAATAAATTAAAAACAGAGTTAAATACCAATTTTGCCATTGAAATATTGGTAAGGGGTCACTCAGCACCTAAAAGTTTTTTGGGTATCATTTTTGCCTCAAAAGTTTAAAAACATAGTAATTTTACCGATCGGTTGATCTTGATCATTGAATTGTTACTTCTTTGTAAACTTTCAGGACAAATCTGCTCCTGAAAAAACTTTCAGGGCAAATTTGTTCCTTAAAAAAAACTTCCGGGGTATATTTGATCCTTTTTATAAATTTTTGGGGTAAAAATGATACCAAAAAAACTTTCAGGTGTTGAGTGCCTCCTTATCAATACTTCCATGACAAAAATGGTATTTAATCCTTAAAAAAATCCTAAAAAACACAAACCTAGTGACACGTATTTCTACCTACACTATGTGGGCTTCAATCCGTCTAAAAGGCATGTAGGGCTTGGGTCATTTTCCTAGGTCGAGTTTGATTTTGTAAATAAAAATAGTTTCTCTTATTTTTCCCTTTTTGTAAATAAAAGTTTTTTTTCTTTAGTTTTCATTTTATTTATTTTTGTAAATATTCTTTTTTTTTAGTAGTTATGATTAAACTAAAAGCTCATATTTATTTTTAAACAATTGAGTTAGGGTAACCTCTCTCATGAATGGGTGCTATGGCGTGTCTAACACCTTCCCCAAGCACAATCAACTTCCGAATCCCATCTAATTTTCATTTTTTTAAAAAAGGTTTTTAAAATTCTTATTTTAAAATTTTGGTGGTGGTTCCATATTTTTCTAAATTTCAGGTGCTATATGCATCTTAAAAAAAGATTGAATAATGTGCAATGCTTATTCCAATTAGTCTATCACATTGCGCATAGATGGACATTGAAAGAAGATTGTGATATATATTGGGTAAGAACTCTTTCTTCCTTTTTTTCAAATGAAATAAAAGGGTGTTTCTAAACGAAACAAATGGATTTAGGAGAGTTATACTGTATGATTAGTCAATTGTCATTTGATAATATTTTCCTAACATGAGGAGGAGAATTTGAATAGCTAGAAAAGAGAACTCGTGGAATGCATTATTACCATTAAGTATAGATACTTGAATTATAGATGTGTGAATCAAAAGTTCATCAGGCTTTGAATTCATGAAATATTATAAAATATATGTTAGATGGAACTACTAACCTAAATTAGAGTTACTAAATCTCATCCCAGCTAAAAATGCTCCAATTAGTATAAACAAAAGTGAGACATGCCCAGAGTATGAGAAACATTCGATTCCAAATACAAATATTATGGATAACGTGGAGCATATAATTAAAATGACTATCTTGAGAAGGAAGGTATTCTAGAAGAGTGTCAAGATATAACTAATTGCAAAAAACCTCAAGAGAGGTTTAAGTACTTGAAAAGTAATATAGATCTTAATAAGTTATGTCACAACTAGAAAAATAGAACTAAAAAGATAAGGTTGTCGACAACAGTTTTGAAAATGATATCATGTAATCAAATGAGGATCTTATATAAAGATATATCATAAGAGTCATAAAGATGATTGTTCAAAAGGAAAAGTAAAAAATGAAAAAGACGCAATGAAAATATGAATATATTGTGACAATTAAGGACATGTAATCCAAACACTAGAAATATGATATTATTATGTGATATATGAATGTTTATGTGTTTATGTGAAAATAAATATTATCACATAGTCTAATGATTATTATAATGAGACATATTTTTTTACGGTGGATACAATAATTTTGTATATATTATTAATCTGGCAATATATGAAAGAAAAATTATGCGTATATTAGCTATTGTTTTATATAGCCTATATTGTTCACTAAATAGTGAAGTTCTCATAAGAATCCTTAAAGGATCCGAAATGCCAAAAAGCATGTCCTAAGATGATTTTTCTTGCAAAATACATATTGAATTTTATATTTTAGAAGTACCTTATATTTATAAGAATATTTAGATATCATGTTAATATTTTATTCACTATGATTTTATTAGTAAAATTTAGTTCTTGCAAGTGCACAGTGGGTAGTAAAAGTAAGATTTGGTGATTTTCATATTAATTTTGTTTTATTGTTTCCACATTGAATAAGATAAATGTCGAATATATTGATATTGTAACATATCCAGAAGATATGTTAGAGGAATATATTTTAGCAAAATATTTGGTGACAATGCATCCTTCATAGTTTGGTAACTAAAAGGAAGATATGCTTGAAAAGATCATTCGAAGTGATGTTGTCATCAAGGGAGTAAAATTGATGTTGTCAAGAGGGAGAGTCAATACACGTTGTACTTTTTTTCCTCATCTAGATTTTTTCATTGGGTTTTTCTAAAATAAAAAATAAAAAAATTAATGAGGTAACACTGAACAATGTATCAATGAATGAGTTACTCATTCTCTTTGGCTAGGTTTTTATCCCAATGAGTTTTTTCTAATTCAAGTTCTTAATGAGATACATTCATCATAGACATTCAAGGGAGAGTGTTATGTATATTAATTATGTGAATGTCCATTAACTCATATTCTAATTAGCATTCATAAATATGTTGTTAAGCGACTATTTAATAATACAAAGAGCAATATAATATTAATTGTCCATTTATTGTATATTAATTTTGACCCTTGGTGGTAACTTTTGGAGGCCTATAAATTGAGGCCTTGTACAAAGAATTGTAATCACAAGAAACACAAGTGAATGGGAATTGTTCCCCCTCCTTTCTATCGCAACTAGAAAAAAGGCTTATAAGACTGCCACACTATACATCTATAAGCAAAGACAGTTTAAAAGGCATGACCAGTGTTATCAAAAACTAATATAAAAACGTACATTTTAATGTTTTTACCAGGGTGTTATGTGCTAAAATGCAGGTAAACACTGTCCTAGGTAAAAACTAGTGTAGAAACGTAGAAACTTGTAGAAACGTACATTCTTACAGTATTTACCATTTTTACTTAAAAGAAAAAAGGGAGGAAAAAAGAAAGAAGGAAACCTATTTGACTAATATGACTATCTCCATTCTCCAATTCCAATCTCCATCATGCTCGACTCGTGCTTTTTCACTTCCTCCTCTTGACGGACCCAAACCCTAAATGTTACACCCCTACCGACCTTGCCCTTTTGAGTGGCGGCTTAGAGAGATTCCTTAGGTTACCTTTCCATTGTTATTTGTTCCATTTTAACTTATATCAGAGTGAGTGCAACAGAATATTGTACGAATTTGGACAACCTACTATATTGGTAAAAGTGTGATGCCCAAAAAGTAAAAGTCCCCGAAGATTTAAGGGTACAGTCATCCAACAGAAAATACCAAAAATAATATACGATCATCCCATAAATAAATACAAGTATAATAGGGCATTCCCTATTCTTCATTCAATACTATTATACCCTACCTTTTTAAAGGGGTCAAGGTGCAGATTTGCCAACCATTACCCGAGGAGCGTCTAGGCCAAATAACTATTGAGGGGACCAAAATTGCCAATCAACAATTAAAAAGTGAAAAAAAAAACACACAATTTGGAGCAGATTCGCCAACGAACTATTACCCCATTACTGTCTTGGTGTCTCTGTCTTCCATTGACTGTCACAGAGTCAGCGACGTCGGCATTTCCAAAGCTTTTATTGTTGCTTGGTGTTCCACTCACCCTCTTGAACTCATCTAGTAGTCCACAGCGTTCGACTGACACACACTTTGCACCCTGATTCCATCCCTCCAATGCCACAAGTAGCAACTGCTGCTGCCGCAATGCTTGCTCTCATGGGTCCCATCTTTGTTGATGTTTTCCTTTTTTAACAAGAAGGCTTAACCGCTCTTTTCTCCAGCGTTTCCGCCACCGTCCTACACCAGTGCCTCATATTTTAACTTAATTGTGATAGTTGTTTTTTTTAATAGTTATTTGGTATTTTTTTCACTTTTAATAGTTATTTAGTGTTTTTTTTTCTCTTTTAATTGTTGATTGGCAATTTTGGTCCCCTCAATAGTTATTTGGCCCAGACACTCCTCGGGTAATAGTTGGTTGGCAAATCTGCACCTTCACCTATTTTAAAGAGGTTCTTCCAGCTCAGGCACGACCCCTGTATCTACAAATCTGTCTGGAGTTCAAAATTGAAACCCAGAGTAACAGTTAAACTCATATATCATATATGTATAGTGTATGCAAGTAACCATGTCATATAAAATTACAGATAAAGTGTCAAACATACTAAATATGCATTCAGAAACATACACAATAACTAATCATCATGCACTGTTGAACTACCTTACTAAGGCAAGCCTCGAAATTACCAGAATCATGACCCGTAGAGCCTCGTGCACCAGGCTAGCCTCGGACCTAACGACCCATAGAGCCGCCAATTAAGGCCAGGCCCGAACCAGTCCTCAGCGCTAGGAACACAATAGTTAGGGACTCGAACCCCAACATACTTTGTATACATATTTGGCAATACAAAACACACATGGCAAACCAAACATACAACAAACACATAAAAGTACTTGAGAAACAATTACTACCTGTGGAATGTGTACCATCTTAAAATTTTAAGGTTCCTGATAGCTTCCCAAAATATGCCTTAACCCTAAAAAAACATCAAAATACCTTATTTTTAGTATTTACATAAATACCCTTACATTTTTCCAAAAATCCGAGCCTTAGTCAAAGATTTCTAAAATTCCAGTAATTTTGGCTCATATTCAAACATTTTTAATAAATTCCAAAAAAATCCAATTTGTACGAAATTAGTGGCATCTGAACCCTTAGGATGTCTAGCTTATATTAAAAATACTTTCAAAGTCCAAAATGTTTCATATCTTGGAGTGTAGTCCAAACTTTTTGCTTTGGTCAAAAAACTCCTGTAGCTTCCAGAGCACTTTTCAAAAATTAATTTCTCCCAGATGAATAATAAAAAAGGGTCGAATTTTATATCAAAATTAAGCTTAAGAAGTATACTTTATGCTTGTAAAATTTTATATCAAACCAACTTTGTTTACTATTTTAAAAACACATATGAAGATTCATTGCCCAGAAAACCCTGATGCTGGCAGCAAGCTTCTTTCTTGATTTTTCGGTGTTTTTGAGTTTGTAAACCTTTACTCTGACTTAACCCTATACAAAATCACATTTTAAACTCATCGAAACCCTTAAAAACACCAAAATCAGATCACAACATCAATCCCTAACCATTTGAACAAAAACCCTAACTACAAGCATCAAAGGTTTGGGTTTTCGGTGTTTACTTGAAATAGGAGATTTGCTTGGTGATTTTGCTCTTTCTCTAAGTGTTGGAGACCTTGCTGGACTTCCTCTTGCTTCTGTTGAGCACGCCTCTTAGGTCCCAAAAATGAGAAGTTCAAGGCCTTTTTAAAATAGTTAAAATGATCTGGGTACTCTAAATTATCTGGTGCATGCTTTTGTCCACTGGTTAATAATTTGGATCAAGCTTTCTGACTTAATCTCCAAGAAATTCCAGAGGATTCTAGAACATGACCATGTGGCACCTCCCTAGCCATAAAGGTCAGATTTTTACTTTTTAAAATGTGTAAATTACCTATTTTGGCCCAGAACACCCTTTTATCTAGTGGTTAAAAGCATGAACCTTAATTATTAGCTTATTTTCTCTTAAAAAATTCTAGATAATTCCAGATATTCTCAAGGGGTAGGTGGCGCCTCCTGGGCCCCACAAAATCTGATCCCTTACTTTTTATCTGCTTTATTCACTTTATCCAGTTCACCCTTTTATCTACTAGTCCTTGTAGTGCACCGCCAGTTAAAAGGGTACGCCCTTTTGCACTTTTCTTCAACTTTTTTCAAATCTTTCCCCTGATTGGGCCTACATATGTGGCACCATTTTCCTCTCCCATATATCACCACATGTGTTTCATTTAATCCAAAAAAAAAAAAACAGCTCCTGATTGGTCCTTATCAGTCTCCTTTTCACCAGTTAACCTCCTATGGGACCCGTTCTTTATGTTTGGGCGTGAGTACAGATAAAACCATCTGATTTTCCTTCTCTTTCCTCATGTGGATAAAAATGACTCCTTAAAAGGTAAGGAATTGACTTTTCAACCCTTACTTTTCCTCTTCTAAACTTGTGGTGACATGTGTCCTTATATAATGATTACACTGATTTTTCCTTTTCAGCATGTGACTTTTTCAGTGTGTCTTCCTCTTCCTTGACCATAAATGGCGCATACATACTGCCCAGGGGTAGGAATCTGTGTTCTTCCAATACTCTCTGTCCCCACTTAAGTGTACTAGCTCATACCATACCAATGTTTTGCCTTGGGCTCGGTCTTTTCTAATTAGGGCACAATCATAATCTCTTTTTCCCTGACTATACTAGACTACATTTTGGGCCTTTTTAAGACTTAATATCCTGTCTCCCAAAAGTCTGACAAACCCTTTATAATAATTATCATTTTAAAATAGTACAGAAAATAATAACAATAAAATCACCAGTCAAAACTTCTCATTAATTCATCAGTGCTTACAAGTACATCATTTACAAAAATAGGGGTGTTACACTAAAACCCAACAATCATCAGTTCCCTCCTCCACTCCTGGCATCACTGATGCTACCAAAATTTAATTAAGTACCGCAAGTGTATGGGTCATGAAAATAATAAGTGGCAAATCAAAGTAATCCCATAGAGACTCAGTCAAACTAGCGATTAGGTGTTAAATTTCCTTCTTCTTTTTTTTTGTTTAAGATGAGCAAATCAAAATTGTATCCAATAATAATAAAAAGAATTTTAATAAAAACAAGAACTTTTAGAGAGAGAGCGAATTCAAATATCAAGGAGGACAACTTAGAGATACTAATCCCTTGTTTGTTTCTTAGATTTTATTCCCACTAAATTAATTCTAACTTAACTTCATTAGTTAATCTAGAGTCTTAATGTTTATAAATGTCTGTCAGTCCATTTATACACCTACCTCAAATAATTACGCAATGTCTTACATAATTAATTAAGATGCAATTTAAATCGGGCTCACTCTAATTTGATTATGTGGAGCTTCTAGGTATATGTCTATCCTAGACACAAATTAAATTAAAATCTAATTTCTCATTATTTAATCCAAGGTCAATTTAATATTTCCTTTGTCAAGTTTAATCCTAAATCCCCAAAACATGTTTAATTGTGGCCAATCACTAAACAATAAATAATCAAAACAAGATTAAATAAACTGAATTAATATTAAGCAAAACTAATTAATAGAAACAATTTCTAAATCTAAAAAGAGTTCATAATACTCTAAGTTGTAAAGGAAAAGTTAGCCACACATAGCTTTATACATCATAGCAATACCAATAAAATAAAAGTTCAAAGGCATAATGGAAGCAATAAGATACTGGAAAAAGAATAAGAAACTAGAAAGAGAGTCAAGTGAAATATTAAACCCAAGAAAAAGAATAGACTCGGCAACAGCTTCTTCCAATCGTGCTCTCTCAAAGAACCGATGATGAACAGTGCTCCCTTCAAAATGTTGTCGCTGCTCTCTCACTCAAGTCCCCCAAAAAAACCAATGTGAATCGTGTCTTCTTTTCAATAGCCGCCTTTGCTTCTTTTTATTCCATTCGTAGCTTTAGTCCTTGATTAGGTCTTCCATTTAAATTCGTGGGCCCAATCCATACAATCCCCAACGTTGCCAAAGCAAACAATGAATTGGAAATAATAATCGTTCCCCTGGTGCTCTCTAATTGTTAAAAAGAAAAGGAAATTATATAATAATAATAATAATAATAAACTGAATTTTTTTATTTTCTTTTTTTAAAACTTCCCATTATCATTATTTATTTTCTAAACTCAAAAAATTTTATTTTAAATTGAAATCCCACAAATGATGTAGCTAGATTGATATCTCTTAAAATCTCAATAAAATCTCTTTAAATTAGTAATAACGACTTCTCAAATATATCAAAATATATCTCAAATCTATTAAAAATGAGAAGTCATCAATCGCCCTCCTCCACTCACGGCATCGTCGGTCATCCTCCTCCTTAGTTGACCCAAACAATCATCGACATCGCTAAATCGCCCTCCTCAAGTTCACTGACCCAAGTAAGCAGAAGTCCAAAACTCCTGATTTAGTTGAGTGGAGGTGTAGAATAGTACTACAGGATATTATCTGTCTTCTTGCTTCTAAGGTTAGGTTCTCTTTATCTTTTACTCCTCGTAAGGGGTAACTGTGTAGTTGACTTGCTTGTAGCTAATGCTTATAAACGGGTGTACTCTAGTGGGTGGGTTTCATAGCCAACACCCTCTTTGGTATCACTTCTAACCTTGGATATATTAGAGGCTGAAGAAGTTGTTGGTGGCAAACCTCCTCCTCCCACTCTCTGATGACTGGTATTCTACTATGTTCTGATTTCTGTTATCTGTTTTTCTGCATTTTCTCTGGTTTTTCTTTCTTTCTAGTCTAGGCTTGTTGTTTTTTGGGTTGTGTTTTTGCCCTCTTTATTATTTTTGTTTTCTGTTGCTAGACTTTAGCCTCGTTTGTAATTGTTATCCCTCTGCAGTAGTAATATATGGTACCTTTCTGAGCGAAAAAAATCTAGCTAATATTTTTTATCCTCCAATTTAGAGTTATTAATCATCACCCTGTCACTTGTATTTCCACCTGGTCGATGACTTCCTTATTATTGACATCCAGTTTGGTTTCTTTCTCAACCAAGACATCTCCACGAGATCATATTCACACATATAAAATCTATTTCTCACTCTTGTATATTAACTCTATTATACTCAAGTTCATTAAATAAGAATCTGTTCATTTATCACTTGATACTAGGATAGGGCAAAGCATATTTGAGGTCTAGAAGGATCAAAATGCATAAATATGGTAACCTAGTAGCCAATCCATGGGTAACCGCATTCAATTGTAGGGATACTCACAATATAAATCATGAGTCAACAGCATGCGGATGCTAAGCTAAAATTGCATCCACTAAATTCAACAATAAAAAATCATCTAACTCCTTTAGATTCACTGATTATCTAATGCCAGAATTTTTTTTTTTTAAAAAAAAAGCATACAAATGCCGAGCGTAAAAATGCAAGAAAAACAAATACCAAAATTAAGATTCACTAATTATCTAATACCATAGGCCTTTAGATTCATGGTTATTAATTATATTTATTTTTATGTCAATTGCATTCTTGTGTTTAGAGTTGTCTCTATATGTATAGGATTTATATTGCATAATATAACTTCTAGATATAATAATAATATCTAACAGTGTTTTGTGAAACAAAATAAATCTTTTTTTAAACCCCCCCCCCCCCCCCCAAAAAAAACTTCTTAGACCAAGTATAGAATTACTTGGTCTAAAATGTTGTAAATTGAAACTTTTTAACACCCATTATTTAACGAATTGGTATGAAGGTAACTTTTAGGACTAGATGTAGGTTCAATTCGGTGTTAATAATAACAAACTTTCTTAAATCGTTTGATACAAGACCTGACTTAAACCCATTCTAAAAAGCCATATTCAACCTATCTTAAAAGCCTTTTTCCTAGTAGTTTCTCTCCCCATTTTCTCTCTATCATTTTCCTCTTCTCTATCCACATATTGCACTTCTCTATCTCTTATCTCATATCTCTTTTATTTTCACAAGAAGCTAGATGATTTATGCGATCTAAATATCAATGTCAAGACTTCAATGTCATCCTTCCAAATAATTACTCCTCTTATCCTAATTATAAAAGAAAAGAGAAGGTTATTTATCCTATTTACAAGTTACATCATTGATTCTTTGATGTGTGAATATACAATTTTGCCCTTCATTTATAATTGTGCATACTTTATTCCCATGTGCTATAATATATATTAAATAGAAAGAAAGTTAAAAAATTGTACAAATTCAAGGCAAAGTTTGAGGTTTAAAGTCTTTTTTTATTACAATGAAATATGGTTGAAATGACTTATAAATAAAACCAAAAATGAGTATATTAGTCTTGACTAGCTACAAGATTTATTTTTTCAGCCAAATATTATCTAGAAGATAAGATTTATTCCTTTAGTCTTATTTATGTTCGGTCCTATCCATAAGTCACATTATTAATTTTGTTTATATTAATATAAAATTTTATCATTTATTTATAATTATGTTGACTTTATTATCATGAGGTATAATGTATATTAAATAAGAATAAATTTAAAAACAAATTACTGAATTTTAAAGTGAGTTAATATATATATATATTTTTTGACGTGACATACTTAGGGAAGTAATAGTTAGGGTTATAATGCAATATTGCAATGAACGAAGACAGAGAGGGGTGAGTTTTCCCATTAAAAAAAGTAGAAGAGATTGGATTCACGTGAGCTGTAAATGTAATCTGATATAAATAAAAGACGCGATTTGGGAGACTTTTCCGATGTGAGAAAATATGTCTGAACGAGACAAGGCAAACATATATTAGACATAAGGTGCTGCTTCTCCTCATTGGTCTTTTCCATTTGAGTGACCTCTCTTTGTCTTCACTCTTTTAGAGTCACCACATCACCACCAACCCGCTCTGCAACTTTTGACTTTTCACCGCCACATCTCTTATTCAATCTTCAACGTTCTAAAACTCAAATCAGCCATTAAGTTGTTCAAGATACTTAATATAAAATTGAAAATTTCAGGATAATTAATATAAAATTTTAAAAATCAATTTTTTTTGAAAAAAAAAATACTAAACGGGTGGATGTTTGGACTAACCAGTTTACTGATCGATTCTCCAGTTTTTGGTTCGGTTCAACCAGTCAGGTTCATATGTGAAAACAATATTCTCCATATCTATATATCATAGAGTTGTGGTCTAATTTTAATTTAGATTTCTTTTTACGCCGGACTTATGAGTATTCAAATGTTTTCCTTTTATCTCTTACTTTGGTAGTGTTAAAAAAGAAAAAAAAATGCTCTAACAGTTAAAAAATTAATGTTAATAATTAATATTTTTATCAACCAGGGATTAATATTTTTATCAACCAGGGATGATAGTCCTTTTTGAATACTTATAATGTGAAATTGATTTAATTTTTTAAAAAATATGCAATCTCCTACCTGAGAACTTCCGATATGACAAGATTGGAACCTTGAACCTAAATTACATTCGAAGTTAAAAATTGGGTAGATCATTAAACTGCTTATTGAAACTATGACTTGAGAGTTAGTAATTCAATCGTAGTTGAACGGGGATCCAATCATGATAATGTCATCTATGAATCCACAATATATGTTAATCCTCATATCTTTAATATAAAACATATTTTTCTAATTTATTAAACTAAAAAAGTTGGTTATGTTAGGTAATATTACATATATTTTTTAAAACACTATATTCATCTTCATTAATTTCTTCCTTTTTTCTCCTCTTTGATTATTAAAAGAAAATATCGATAGGATAAATTAAGAAAAAAAATTGATAAATATAAAAAATATATCTATATTTAGCATCGATACACGTTAAGGATGAGAGGGGATAATTTTTTCTTACAATACTCAAGACAAATTTTGGTCAAAAAAAGTACTCAACACAAATAATCCATCTTTTTCAACAACTAGGCTTGCTCTAATCGTATAGGTTAATTAAATAAAGACTTGAGCTCCTAATAATTTATTTTAAGTATATTAATAAGATGTAGGAAATAATTAAGAAAGTAAATTATACACATTGTATAAAAACTTTATTGTTTAAGTTAATTTGTTATATTTTAATTAGTGGTGAATAATGTGATTTTAGGTTGTAATAATTATTATAAGCAACATGTGACATTAATTAATCAATATTTTTATTTGGACACTTTTTATACAATTGCCATTGAGAAATGATATTGTGTTTAGATTTTATTTATTAAAATCACTTATGGATGTATAATCGCAAAAATAAAAAGTATAAATTTTATAAAATTGTTTATATTTCCAAAATTATAGTTAATTATTATTATTATTATTACTAGTTTAATTAAACCCAGATCGACCGGTTCAACTAGAAAACCAATGAACCGATTAGTAAACCAGTCCAAGCATTAATCCTGTTTAAATTTTTTTTAAAAAAAAAATCTTTTTTATTTTTTTTATAATTTCATATTAATAACCCTGAAATCTCCACTTTCTTACCGATTTGACTCCGGTCTGACCCAATAACTGCTGGTCTACTACCCCAATGAATCGATTCAGTGATCGGTCCAATTTTACTAACCTTGATTATTACCAAAACATTTTATGGTGTAATATGTTTAAAATTTGAAAATGAATAAAGTAGGAGGGTAGCTAGATAGGATCATAGGAGAAATTCTCACGACTGAAGTTCCATCAAAAGTAACCTTCTTGTCACTTCTATTAAAAGTGTCACATGAAACTAAAATCATTTTTGATTGAGGTTTTAAAAATTAACCAAAAACTGGGTAAATACGTTTCATAAGCACTTTAGTGCAAACAAGCTTATATGCTTCCATCACTAACCCAAACTAACACTAACTCTCAATTAACTCATACTTAATTGATTAAGAGTATTTTTGGAATAAGGTCATTGATGAATCTTTTTTCTCCAAAAAAATCTTATATTAGACATGAAATCACTTTAGAAAATATCTTATACTTTGATCCTTTTTATAAGGAACTTGCAATATATTTCACTTTCAATGGGAAAAAAAACTTAAACCTCATTAACTTTATCTTAAAATTTAATAATTAACATTTCAATTTTACCATATACATATATGTATATGTGTGTACCTACATATACATACATACATATGTATATATATACACACACATATATTATATACGTACGTATATATGTATGGCTGTGTGTATATGTATATGTGTGCACACATTCTCCCTTTAGTCCTTTTTATAAAGAACAACTACAAGAATTACGTTGTTTAAAATGCTAATTAGAAATAATAAATGTGTAAAATATGTGCTTTCCTTTTCATATATACCTTTATTTATAAAAAAAATATATGAGAAATAATGAGTGAAAATTTATTGCAGAGATAATAAGTGGCATATATTAATGGGAGCCAAAAATAGAAAGACCATATTAAAATTTCAGACAAAAGAAATTTATTCCTTATATTAAAGACCACCCTTATGAAAGAGAATGTTCACTCTCTTTCTACCTTATAAATAGCAGCAAAGTAGCAAACAAGTAAATCTACGCGAGTATAATGCATATAATAAATGAGCCCAGACTATATCTGCTTTCAATAATTACACCCCATTCATTGGGTTGACTACAATGAGAGGGAACTGGTTTCTTGAAAACTTATGAGTACCATTGTAAAGCAAAGACAAAGGCAAGTGAACAATAAATTTTCAACCACTCTTTGCATGGTGACAAAAAAGATGAGACGCAGTGTGGAATGGTGTACTTGAATTAAAAGCGAGCAAAGGGTATAGTCACTTCAACCAGCAAAAAAGTTGCAAAATAATCTGTGACTTTTTGTCATTCACATGATGAAAACACTTCACTACTCTCACAAACTTCAAAATCTCAAACTCTTTAATTTCTAGAACGCTTGGGATAGCCAAGATAATGATGTTGAGATGAATGTGTGATTATCTATGAAAAAATAAGATTAGTAATGATCATATAAACGCATGAGTTGGCGTGGAAATTCATTTGAGGTGATTTGGATACGTTTAAAGAAGACCTTTGGTACGTCAGTGAAAAGGTCAATCAAATAATATGAAGTCTTATAAAGAGGTAAAAGAAGACTAAAGTAAACAATTAATAAGATTATAGCATGTGATCTTTTAGTTAATAATCTACCTTTTAATAGAGCACAATAACGTTATGTGATCTATATAGCTGACCCCATCCAGTCATTCGAATAAAGTTTTGTTGTGATTGTTGATTTATATATATATATCATTGATCGGTCTCTTCAATTCTATCAGCTCATCAGCTTTCACTTCGTGTATGTTTCTTCTTCTATTGTAGACTATTTCATGGCTTCGCCAAAAGCATATTCGTTCAAGCTAAGAACTTTAGTCACCCTCATTCTCATCATTTCTCTCACATTCTTTCCATGTAATTCAGGTAAAACTATATTTATATACAGCTAGCTAGTAGTTTCAATCAGTAAAGTAATTTGATGAATTAGGGTTTGGGATTCAAAGATGCTTAGTTATTTGTGAGCAGGTGGGTCAGTGAAGAAGAAGATGGTGATGGGGTCAAGGCCTCCAGGTTGCTTCAACAAGTGCTTCACTTGCAAGCCATGTAAGGCTGCTTTGGTCATAATTTCTCCACACAGAAGAAGAACAAGTGAGAGAGATTATGAGGGTTACTATCTTCTTGCTTGGAAATGCAAATGTGGTAACAAGTTCTTCCAACCATGAATTTAACCCAATATCAATCAATTAATCAATACTTACTAATTACATTTATTTTAAATAATGTGTATGAATATGTAATGCCTATATATAACATAGGGTTAATTAAGTAAGCGTGATGAGAAATTAGTGCAACTATATGCTGGTGTACTGTAGAAATTTATCTGAGATGAGTACATCCCAGTTTTTATATATATACAGACACACCTTCATGTCCTCCCTCGTTTCTCTTGTTCTTGCTTTTTTAATTTCAGTAAAAGAGACTTCTTTATACCTAATGATGCTTGGTTTAGTGGTGGATTAGCTAAACTACAAAAAGGGTTAATTGAATTCGAATTCCATCTTGTTTAAAAAAGACCCCTTGAAAGAGGCATCTTGATCATAAAATTTTGATCAGGATTAATCATTTATTTGGATACCTGATAATAAAGTCCAGAAAAAATGTCAGACATTGGCGACCCAAAGGGTTATAAAAGAAAAAAAGGGGGGGGGGGGGACTTCTCTAATTGCATGTGACAGAGCAGTAGTTTCAGTCAATGTAAAACGAATGGCTCTAGGCTTCAAGCGTCCTGCCTTTAGACTGTGGGTGAGCCCAACTCCTTTCCTAAAATTTTTATATAAAAAAAATAAATAATAATAATAATAAATAAAACGAATGGCTTTAATTATATATCAAGGTGGAATTAGATTACAGGCCATAAATAAAACGAATGCACTACACACAAAGCCTGAGAGAGAAGAAGCCATAATATTATTCATATGGGCTACGCCAGCGCCAATAAATATATTGTGGCCTTTCTGTAATGAAAAAACTTAAGATCTGTTTTAATTCATTAATCGATAGGACTCTCAATTGATAATTAATAATAACTGAAAAATGAGATGTATTCCTTGCAAATGAGAATGCCACTAAACAGTTTTCTAACAATTAAGTCCACATTCGGTTTATGTGCTCATGACTATAGTCAATTTGAGTCGTCCAAATATAATTTCAATGATTTAGATTTAAAATTTTTAACCAATAGTTTAATATTTTATTTTTAAAAAAAAATGATAGAGATTAGATTGCCTTTATTTTAGATTTTGTATATATTAAAATAATTTTTCAAAAAATATGAAATGTGAAAAAGCAAAATAAAAATTTTTTTAAGTTAACAAATGTCGACACATTTGTGAAGAAAATTGCAACACAAATAAAATGGTCGAAATAAGTGTCCTTTTTTTTTTTTTTGGAGGAATTGAAAAGTGCAGAAAGAATAAAGTGGAAGAGAAACGAAATAGAGGGAGACTGAATTTATTGTTCTGTAAAGTACTGCCGTTAGGTTTTTTTTTTTGGTCAAATACTGCCGTTAGGTTTGACCACATATATAAACCGTGAATTTACATTGGGGATTCCGTCTTAGTTGTAAGTTGTAACCATGGTGAACCGTATTTAATGGTTTATAAACAAAAGTTACTAATTACGAGTATAATGGTTTTAATGAGTTGGATTTCTCACCGATAAAAAGAAAAACACACCAAGAAAATATATTTATTGAAAGAGGCAAAAACTATTTTACGCTCTAAGCTTTGAGAGAGAACCCCTTAATTATTTTTTTTTTTGGGGGGCCCAATTCCCAAAAATCAATCCAACTTTATAGCCTGTTTGGCATGGCACTGTCATGCCAAAAAAGCCCAGTGTAGGGGGCTCAACTGGGAAAAAAAAAAAAAGCCAATTTTGGGTTTTGAGATCTCATCAAACTCAACTTTTTTAAAAATGGCTTTTGATTTTCTAGCTTGTATTTAATATTGGGTTTTAGTATCATTAATCGTGATTTTTCATATGGGTGCCTATTGTTATATTAATATTAATGAGAAAATTATATTCAAATGAATTATACAACTAACAATAATTTAACTCTTTTTATCAAATTTAAATGTTTATCTTCAATTATTACAATATATACAATTAATACACACATAGTATTTAATAAGATTCATGTTATTTTTTGTCTTAACTAACTTTTCAAATTCTACTTCAAACAAGAGCCCATCTGGAAAAAACAAAAAAAAAAAAATTAACACCGCTATTCCAAACATAAATTATATTTATAATATAACTTTTATTATATTTTATTTATACAAAAATCAGATTGAAAATAAATCCCATATGCCACCGCTATCCCAAACGGGCTAAAATTTTCTGTCTCCTCCACTGCTTTTCAAATCCCTCTTAATACCAAACAAGTTTGGTAAGAAGAAAGGAGGAGGGGAGGTGGTCAATAAGGAAAGCCCATTTTGAGTGCTAGTTATAACGAATTTTCTTAATCTTAACATATTATTATTCATATCTCTATTATAACACACTTTCTAAAAAAAAATTGTTATCCTTATTATAATTCACATGTCATGTATCAATTACTTTTTCAAAATTGTAACTATTTGAAGTATGATGTAATTTTTTTTTTCACTTCTCAAAATATAATTCATGGTTTTAAATTTGGGTAAATGTTTTTTAAAAATCATTTTCAAACAAATTTAATATAAGGACTCAACCACCCGTTCTTTAATTCTAGTGAAATAATTAGAAGTGCCTTATAATAACAACACAAAAGTAGTTAACATGGTATTAAAAGTACTGAGAAATAGAAAGTAAGGGGGAGCATAACTTTAGAAAAATGAAGACCAATATGTGGATAACAACAGAAGATGGTCCATAACAACTTCAAATCATGTTCATGGCCAACTCTGAATTGTCATATTTGTTACTAATATCAACAACTCATTCCATATATAAAAAGGTTAAGGAGCAATTTGGGTAATGAATTATTACCTCAAGAACGCCCAGCATAAATAGTTTTTAAGTGGACTAAAAATATCAAAAAACTTTTACTACAGGAGCGCCCAATGTAAAAAAAATTTACTCACATTTTTTGTGCTGACTACACATTTTTAAAAAAATTTTGGTATTTTTGGTCCACTTAAAAGTTATGTGTTGGACACTTCTAAAATAAAAGTTCTTTGTATAAAATCTACTATTTATAGCTCTCACTATAAAAGCTAGTCGTCTAATTCAAATAAATTTTAAAAAAAAATAGTTATACTAATTATTTATAACAACTATATGTTAGTTTTCCTTAAATACTTACTTTTATCATGACTATTGTGAGAAAGAGTGGGCAATCAATAGAGATATTTTTAAAAAAAATTATAAATTTAGTAAACAAAATGAATTAAACTAAGACCAAATCCAGACCCCAACTAAGTTTATATTAAGGATATGAGGTAATATAACAAATCACAAACACTGTATAAAATACTAATCGGTACAACTTCCAATACTGAATTCCAATTATCAGAACAACTGGGGCAAGTAGTTATTTTCATTATAAAGTGAAAGAGTAGTCTGCACAGCACAATTCATGAGAGAGATAAGCCTCACAAAAACAAGGGCTCGGTTTAAATCAAAAAACAAAAACAAACAAACAAAAAACAACCCAACACAGGTTGTGAGAGAGAGACCAAAGCCCTTGCACGTGAGACACCCACCACTTGCATTGCCCTATACAGCCCTACTCATCAAAAGACTACAACACACAAAAGCTACAACACTCAATAGAAGATCATCCAGCAATACAGAATAAGACCCCCAACAATATGCACTAGCCACAAGTGGACAATAGCAGCAAGCCATGACTCTGCCTAGGTGACTGTATTCTCAGGGAACTGTAGCCGAAAAAAATGGCATCGGATGCCAAAAAAGTTTTAAAACAACCAGTCCTGTTAATGTTGGACTGCTTGCAAAAAGGGATCGGCCGAAGTTCCATGGAAAACAAGCAAGTCACCAAACTTCCACCACCATACCATGTCCACTGTTGATAGTCATATCATCAGAGCCCAAAAAGTTTGCTGAATTTGACTTCCTGTGAGTTGAGATAAGCGAATGTGTTTCAGTCTTGTTTATGCCAGAATATCACACCTCCACAAGTTTTCAATGAGCAACTCAATTGAACTGCTGCTGATTGAGATGCATTTTTTAAGATTCAATCCAAATAAGGTCTTGCCCAGTTTCGTGAGGAATGGAACGCTCTGGTTTGACACATTAATACAGCCTGACAAGGAAAGAACTTGCAAACTCAGCTGCCTGGCACCAGATAGGATGGCTAAACCGGCATCGGTGATTGCACACTTGGAGACATCTAGATCACTCAATGACAAGCAGTAGTGAGCAATGGCGGCCAAGCTTGCATCGGTTATCTTCCTGCACCCCTCAATATTGAGTACTTCGAGGGTTTCACCATGTAACTGAGCCAAAGCTGAAATGATGTTGTCAGTCAAGTTCCAGCATCCGGTAAGATTCACACTCACAAGTCCGGCCTTGCAATTCTCCAATAGAGGGAGAAAACCAGCATCCGTTATGCCATAAAGGCCAGTAAGATCAACATTTTGAAGTTGGGGGCACAACTTCCCCATCATAGCCAAGCTACCACTGCCAAAGCCAGGGCAGTTTTTTATTGACAGTGAACGAAGAGATTTGCAAGGAGAAAGCATAGATACTTCACAACCAATATCCTTAATTCCTGTGCACTTCACAAGTGAAAGAGACTTCAACTTTGTTTTGAAGTTTGAAACAGCACCAATAATTCCAGACTGGGTGATTCTATTACACTCCTCCAACTGCAAGCTCTCGAGAGATCCTGCGGCGTTGGCGAATTCCACCAGTCCTCCATCAGATACAAAGCAACACTTGCGAAGGCACATCTGCTTTAGATTCCAGCACCCTCTGCCAATGGCTCCAATGCTTGCATCAGTTACCCCACGGCAAGAAGTAACTGTCAATGAGACTAGTTTCTCTAGACCTTGAGCTACGCCCATGGCCCAAAAGCCCCTTTCACTGACATTTGGGAGACCACTGAGGACCATATTGGTAACTTCCTTTCCATAGTGGCCAATCACAGCCAAAGAAAAATCTGTTATGTTCAAGGACTGAAGCTTTACCCTTGACAGATTTGAAGCTGATGATAACAGACTTGATACTCCATGATCCCCAACAAGTGGGCAGTCCTTGATAGAGATGCACTGCAACTTTGGGCAAGACTTTGAAATAGCTTGCAAGCCTTCATTCCCAATCTTTGTACACGATTCAATATTTAAGGTTGTCAAATTGGGGCAACCCTCAGCTATTGCGATCAAGCTCTTGTTGCTGATTGAGGAAGACTGGCACAGGTCAAGCTTCTCCAACATATGACATCCTCTGGCTATAGCAGACAGACCCTCATCCCCAATTGAAGATACATTCCACAAAGAAAGCGATCTTAGAGAAGGACAACCATGAGCAACAGCTGAAAGGCCGATGTTAGAGACACCTCTTACAGAGTTGCTGCCTCTGATGGAAAGTTTTCCAAGTCCTCCACGGCCACTAGTCCCTACTGCAATCGCAGCAAGTCTTACATCAGTTGCTTTTTTCCCTTCCAAACACCTGGTAAGGTAGCCATCACCTTCAATATCTTGATCCTCACCAGCAGAGGTCATTTCAACGTCAGAGGAAGTTGGATTTTCAGATTTGCAGATCTCAGCTTTGCATATGCTGCTCGTAAGATAAAGCCAACGCTTTGATACACAAGCACAGAAGCTCCTCTCTCTGCTACTGGGGAGCCGTCTGAATATTTCAAAGAGGCATTCATTAGGAAGAACTTCAATAGTTGGCTTCTGAATTTGATTTTGCTCAGAGTGAATACTTCCATAGATAAATGGGGCATTGATGCGAGCTCTCTTGCTAGGAGGATAGTACACATCAATGTTGGAACCAGCAGTGCACAAAGAACCCCCAAGATAGAGTTCATCATCACCTGATAAAAAAAGATTCATAAAACCAAAAATAAGCCACACAATTGTTGCAGTTCATAAAGACAATTTCCTGGAATGAAATCCCTCTATTTGTCCTACAGATAAGGCATTCAAAAAGAAATTGAGTTGTAAAAGTACTTTTCCACCCAAAAATAAAGTAATAACATCCTTTAATCCATAAAAAAGGTAACAGTAGATCGCTTTTACAGATTCTTAACGGAAGAAAAAACTCTTGGGTTTTCATATGTATGTAGCCAAATACAGATATCAGTCTTTCTAAAGCTAACATGTCAGGGCATAAGGCAAATCGGTGATACTTAGAAGGGCGAATCAAATTCTAACAAATCTCAAACACTACAGAAACTCCATAAATCATGTAAAAATTTCCCCACCAATCCAGATCACCAACCTGAAAACCTGAAAAAGGAACTAATCAAGAATGAAATTTCAGGCAAATCGGAGACCAAGACTGATCGATGAAATCCCTTGAACCTAAACACGTCTCAATCTATTCAAACCCATCAAGAATAAAAGAAAAATCATAAAAACCCAGAAACTCACCACTGTAATTGACGAGGGTAGGCATGATGACCACAGAGAAAAATCAGCCGAGAATCCAATACCCAAAAGCTGAAAAAAGAGCTGAAATAACGATCAAGAACAACAACACAAAGACGCGGATGAAAGCTTGAAGAGCCAAGAACATTAGAGAGCAGAAACCCCACAGAGCAGGGCAAAAAGGATAGGGAGAGAGAAGAAAGAAGAAGAAGAGAGAAGCAATGTTTGAGAAATGATGCAACAATGTGGCGTGGAAAACTTGTATTATATTGAGTGCGAGAAATGAATAGATAAATGGGTCGACCACAGATTCATGAGAATGAGAATGGCTCATACAGATGCAATGAATCCTTCCGGAGACAGGGTTCCCCACCCTTTCCTCTCTCTTTCTCAGTCCAACCAACTCGCTATCCTGTTGCCCAATTCCATGAACCCAATTACTAAATTACCAAATTCATTATTTTATTATGAACCAAACCTTGATATTTTATTGAGGAGGGAAATGGGAATAATTTAATTTGGTCCTTATCTTGAAAACATTGTGATTTTAATTTTATGTTTGTTATTGCAAATTTAAACTTGACTGATGAATGTTTTATCGTATATTAATTTTATATATTTTATTATACTTATTGAATATTTCTCAGGTGGCTTAATACTATTTATGTTTCATTTCACGAAAATATGAACATAAGAATAATATAATAAAGTAAATTCATCTGTGAATGAAAATATTTATAAAAAAATTAAAATTAAAATGTCAAATTTTTGAATTCAGGTAAAAAAACATTACAATGTTTGAAATAATAAGGATGAAGTTAAAAACTAAACGTTTATTTATCTTCAAATTAAGAATTTATTTTAATTTCATAATACATATGTTTTTAAAATTTAAAAAAAATCCTTTTTTTTTAATTTCATATATATAGTGTTAAAAATAAGTTGCGTTATCTCTTGTTTGATTTTGGGCAGATTTATTTTTAAAATTAATGGGAGAAAAACAGATTTATTTCATAATTATTTTGATTTTTTATTAACAAATGTTTTCCTTGTTGTTCTGTTCATCTGAAATTAAATAAGTTGCATTCTCTTTGTTTGGTCTATTTTATTTACTTATGGAGCATTGGATGCTCATAATGGTAAATCCAATTCATAAAACAATTTAGTTTTATGACTCTATGGGTGTGGATCTAGACAAGAGACTATATATGTAGGAGATTTTCAAATACTAAGTTATCTATTCATTATCTCTTGTAATTCCGCTTTGCCTACATGTTTTTATGTATATAATTTTTTATTGTATCTTATCAAAGCAATGTACAAGGGTATCGCACAAAAAATGGTCTCGACTGCAGCAATTGCAATCTCATCGACGGCCGCTTTAGATACGCCTTCCAATGGTAGCGTTTAAAGGTATACATATTATTCACCAATGACTATAATATTAAATTAAAGCATACATATTGTTTATATATCTGACTGATAGATAAATTTTTCTTCACATTTCTTCATAATTCCCAAGGCAACCATAAATGAGTAGTGATTGTGTTTAATGCGTGACGTAGTACATGAAATACATAATCACGCAAAGTTCTGAAAATATTATGACTAAAAGTTTATAGATACCAAAAATTTTTGATATATTATGTGCTTAATATATGTGCCAAGTCAGTTGAAGTGTAAACAATACATAGTATGACTGAAAATTTATAGATATTGATGATTTGTTTAATTTGTTTTAACATTTTGGTTTTAATAGTTGTATTGTTCTTTATATAAATGAAAATATAAATATATATTGTGGTTTGATATGTAAATGTATATGCAAGGTGGATCTCGAAAGCAGAACCCCCCCCCCCCCCAAAAAAAAAATAGCTTCTATAAATAACGATTGTTACTAACAGTCGTTATATATGTCAACTATATATAATGCTTGTTTGAAAAGAACTATTATATATGTTAGTAGATATATAACGATTGTTAAATTGACCATTATATGTTATATAAGCATTATCATATATTATGATGGTTGTTTATGTGTACCCGTTAATTATTATAACATGAATGGGCATATCATGACCCCATCGAATCTCATTACATAACAAGTGTTATATTATAATTGTTAAAATAGGTCCGAAAGAAATAATGGTTTAGAACCATAATGTATATGTGCAGAGCTTTTATAGCGTTGGCATATATGACAGTTCATAATTGTTATGTACTTATGTATGGAAGTTAATAAATGTCATATATCACGATTTCTATAATAATATTAACGGTTCTTTGTAAAGAACCTTAATTTATTGTCTAATAATTTTTTTTTAAGAATCCCACATTTTCATATTTAATCATACTTAACGGTTTTTTATGAAAAACCGGAATGTATTGTCAGATAACATTTTTATAGACTCCCGCCTCTTATATTTGACCATTTTTCAGAATTCCACTTTATTATATATTACAGTTATTATTTTTAACCGTTAAGTAATCTTAAAGAATATATAACGATTTTTTATAAAGAATTATCAAGTATTTTGAATAATTTTTTTTTAAGAATCATACCTTCTCTTATATATATATATATCATTTTCATTGATACCTGTTAACTATTCTTAAAGAATACAGTACACAATGGTTTTTTATGAAGAAATGTCAAGTATTGTTAAATAATTTTTAATTGTCAGAATCCTGTGTTTCCCACTTCCTTAAAATATTAATAGATAATATATATTAGATTAATATCTTAACATATTATATTTATCTTAAAAGTATAAATATGATATATTATTATATATATAATTATATTTTAACATATTGTATTTATACTGAAAGTATAAATCTGAGATATTATTATAAATTATATCTAATATAGCTCATATTTATAATCATACTTTACAGTTAATTATAACAAATATGTATTTGTTTTTATTGATATATAATGTTGAATTGCTTGTAAGTGCTACATGACGGTTGTTTTTTTAGAACAGTTGTATTTGTCACTAAATAAATTATGGTTATTAACTACAACGGCTATTTTTATGTTTTCACGAAATGCCTTTTTCAATACATGATAATGCATATATTTAACCATTATATTTTAGTGTTATATATATTTATGTGACCTCCACTTTAACATGTATGACGTTCATTCATTGTAACCATTGTTTAGTAAGCATTATATATGCATTGAATCTATATTAGTGTGTGCAGCCCCTATCTAGAACATGCGTGGAGGATTGATTAATTTTCCTATGAAAACGAAAGTTCTAAGATGTTAGGTAATACATAGAGTGGGAAAAAAAAACAAAAAAACAAAATATTAATTATGGAATAGGTATGACAATCCCAAATCAGGGTTTTGAAAGTCCAAATATGTGAAGTTTCTCTAGTTTCTAGATACTGGTTTGGTTTGTAATTAATATTTCTTTTTATAAAATTACATAAATACCTTTAATATGATAAAAGGAAATAATAACAACAATTAAACGAGAAACAACTTTAATTTATTAAAAGATAATATAAGGAATTAATAACTAATTTCACTAGGAAACAAAAAAGTAATTTCACAAACATATAATTTTAGAATAGACTCTATGGACTTCATAGAAATTAAAGTCATTTCAATTTTTTTTTTTAAAATTCTCATGTTTTAGTGGTTCTTATATTATATGTCCTCCTCCCCAAGGGGAAAAAAATTAACATATCTTATTTAGAATTGCTATATTAAATAACAATGTGAACATTATAGTATTATATTATAATTGTAATGTAAACGGCCGCAGTGGAATCATTTAAAAAAAAAAACATAATAAAAAACCGACCAAAAGAGATGCAAGTGCATCTATTTGAATGTGGTTAAATGAATGTAGTCGCTTGACCCACAAATAATAAAAGGTTAAGCACTGTATTCTGCAATAATTAATTAAGAATAATTGTGGTTCATATATTTAAAAAGTATTTCTAAGGAATCTTAAAATAAAAAATATAAATTGCATTTAAGAATTTTTAATCAATTTAATTATTAATCTAAAATTATTTTGAATTATCTAAAATTGTACAATTTTTCTAAAAGAATTAATTCAGTCACCCAAATCGTTTTGAAATGTTAATTTTTGAATAATGAATTTTTTTTGTCTTGCAATTAATAAAGATTAAAATTATTAAAAATATAATCATAAAAAATTATTAAAAAGATAAATAATTGAAGGGGAGCCATAGCATGTTGACGTGGATTATGAAGGCACCAAAAAAAAAAAATGTTAACGTGGATTAGGCTAATGCCGCGTGAAGAATTGACAATGTGGAAGGGATTAAGATGACCACTTTTCAATCTCATCAGCATTTTTTTTAATCATTTTGTTCTACTTTGACACGTGTAAAACTTTCAGCATATACAAATTAAATTATATGATATTAAATTTTACAGGTATTTTCATTATTTTTTAATAATTATTTTCATATTAACTATGAGCAGATAAAAGGAATATTTTATTTATAAAAATATATATGTCATTTTATTTTTTAATGTCATCTGTAACTCTTTAGGAGAGAAAGACATGAGGAATACCAAAATATATGAGAATATCAAAAAAATAGTTTCTGAAAATAGATTAATTCATATGAAATTCTTAGATACTATTTTCGAATTGAGTTTTTGTTATAAAATGACAAAATTATCTGTAGTGAAATTAATTATTACTGGATCAGTTGTTATTGTCATTAAATAAATTAACATTGTTATTTATTTAACCATTAATATTGTTGTCATTCATATTTAATTTTTTTTAAAACTAAAATTAGTTATCACTACATTCATTGTTACATTTAATAAGTTAAAGTAGTCACTTGTTAAATTATTGTTACCATTTTATTATTATTTTTTGAAATTAAGGATATTTAAGGTAAATTCACTACAAAATTCAATCTCAAATTAGTACCTAGAGGCTTTAGAGTTTTTAAGTAGGTTCTAAATTACAATTGTTAAATTGGAAGAGTTTTCGATTCTTTCTCCCAATTCTTATTATTAACTCTACATATTAAGGATCTATGAGTACAATCAAGGTAGTGAAAACGTAGATTTTACCTAAAAACGGGAGGAAAATGAAAAATCGTAAAACGTAAAATCGAAACGTAGTAAAATCGTAAAAACTTAAAAGCGTTTGGAAAATTAGTAAAATCGTTTCAATGAAAAAAATCATAAAAACGTAAAATCGCAGTGATAAAACGAGTTTTTAATTACCCTGAGTACAATCATCAAACTTTTATAATCCTGCGTTGGAAAAAATAATCTTTTATTATCATGTAAATCTAGAGAAGGCACGTGCATGAGTTAAGAAATCTGCCAATTTCAACTCATAAAATGAATATTTAGTAAACTCTGCATTAGTCGGGGTGAAGCTCCGGTGAACCGGGTGGGTAACCAAAAAAAGTAAGTATTACACTCTTAATTTATATATGCTTTTACCTTATAGGATAAGATTATAATCGTATAAAATTTTATATTTTTATAAATAATATGACGATACTGGAATTTCAACTTCAATATAAATTTTTTTAAAAAAAATATGGTAAAGAAAGGACAATTTATTTAGACTCTTGACATAAAATTGAGGCTGTTAAAATTTTTTCAGCATAATTTTTTTTTAAAAAATGATAATATTGATAAAAAGTGAAAAAGAAGGACGATAAAATCTGGTTCTTTAAAATTAATTTTTATTAAAAGATGAGATTAACTGAAGTCAGTTGTTGATCCTCCTGTCATGAATTTTGCAGATTGGATATTTTTTTATTCATGTATTTACAATTCTAAAAGTGAATAATACAAGTATGTTCGATGCATGGTTGAAAGTGAAAGCTGAAGCCAATCAAACTTCACAAAAACAAAGAAATAAAACATGTTAGAATTAATGGATCCGATTATATATAGTTCTGATGTTGTCTTTTGTTTGTGTTTACTAAAAAATAAATTTTATCAATCAACTGTTTGTTGAAGTAGTAAGCATAGTCTTATGTTCGTATGAAAAGAAATATAAGTATAAGTTCGATCGAATCCTAAAAATGTACTTGTTAGAAGAAACCAAAAATCCATATTCTCTAAGACTCGAAAAGGATTATATCCTTAATCAATATTTTTTTTAAAGGGAAAATCTTCATGTACATGCTCATCCTGTTTAACAACATTACAATAAGAATAATTCTATTATAATAAAAATAATAAACAACGAGACATATCTTATGATGATGTGATATACTATCTATTATATTTTTTTTATTTATTATTAAATAAAAAATATTTTTGATTTTGCAAGAGAACATATCGATCAAATATTTTTATGTTGATGTTAACTACTCTCAAATGAATGATCTTGATCTTCAAGAATTCATTTTTCGTTTATTACTTTATATTCTTCAAAGATTTATATTATTACTTAATTATCTAAAGTTGCCGTTCTATATATATATATATATATATATATATATAATTGTAGGTGATTTTGGAAAAGCTAAGAATCAGAAAAATTGAAAATAAGTTTTAAAAATTATGGAATGTGACCCAGACACCCAGTAATATTGAATATTATATAGTCATTAAAGCAAAGCGCGCAGTAAAATACTAAAACTTAAAAAGATGAAGAATTAAAAAAATTAAATATGAGTATTAAAATCAAGATTGAGTACGAGAAAATTGAAAAAAAAAATTAAATAATAAAGAATCAAAGTTAAAAACCTAATACTAAATAAACAATTTAAAGATGAATACTAAAGAAATAATTGAGTATGGAATTTTTGTACTCCGGCGAAAAAAGAAGAATGGAATTTTTATTGAAATCAAACATTGTTGGAAAATCCTATATAAATACCATATGAATTTGTAAAATCTACAAATGTCTGTTGAATTTGTTAAAAGACTTAAAGGTATCAAGGATTATATGGGGATTTACAAATTCGGGTGAAATTATCCTTTTGCCCTTAGTTTTAAATAAATTTTTTTTAAAAAAATCCGTTGAAAGAAAAAGTCATAAATGTCATTAAAAATTTTGTAAATGTCGTTGAAATATTTGTTATAATGAATTATTTTGTTGTTTTTCCCTTAGAGACAAAAAAAGTAATAAATGTTGTTGAAAATTTTGTAAATGCCATTGCAAGATTTGTAACTTATGTTGAAAGATTTGTAATAATGCATTATTTTTTTGTTTTTCCTTCAGAGGCAAAAAAAGTAAACTTAAAAAATAAAAGTTGGAAATGCCGTTGAAAGATTTGTAACTACGGTTAAAAGATTTGTAATAATACATTTTTTTCCCTTAAAGGCAAAAAAGGTAAACCTCAAAAGATTTGTAATTTCTATTGAAAGATTTGTAACTACCATTAAAAAAATATTAAGAAGAATATATACATTTGTTAATGCATATATATATATATATATTAAAGGAACCAAGTCGCCTAGTGGTTGGGCCACTTAGCCCCATGGAGGTGTGGGGGGTTTGAACCCCACCTCCCACACTTTCAATAAATCTTTTTTTTTTAAGAAAAAAAAGCCCTAACCCGCCCCCCCCCCCCTAAAAAAGAAAACCCACCACTGATGGTTAGCGCCCAGCCGCTGCCGGCCCTCGGTGGCCGGTGGCTTGCGCCTAGCCGCTGGTAGCCCTCCAACGAAGGTCATTTTTATTTTTTTTAACTTATTTAAAATTAAAGGCAAAAAGGTAATTTCACCAGAATTTGTAAATTCCTATATAGTCCTTAATACCTTTAATTAAGTCCTTTAACAAATTCAACAGATATTTGAGAGTTTTATAAATTCATATGATATTTATATGAGATTTTCCCAACATTATTCCAGTCAATGACCATGGTTTTTATTTGAAATTTCTAAAATTTATTTGTAGTCTTCTGATGAGATTAATTAATGATTTTACAAAACAATCATGTCTCATTTTCGTTGGTATTCATATAACAGACTCAGCAAACACAAAAATAATTAGAATATTGTTTTTCTTTGAATTATTATCATTTTTACTTCATGAGGGAGAGACAATTTTTTGGGGGTTAGTTGGCTGACCTGAAAAGTAAACCTAGCTAACAAAATTAGAATTGTCTATAAAGGAAGGCGTGTTCAAATTGAGGCCAAGTGGGACTCATACACCTTAAAATGCATGCATCTGTGTGTGAGGATATTCATGCAATGTTGATGGTACGTGTATCTTGGAAAAGTCGGTATTTTTATTTTATTTTCCTTCTAATTTTTCCTCCTCCTTTTTTGATAAAAATACGGGGCATTTAGGGAATCGAAAATCCTGTGTATGAAATACCCACATAGTCCCTGAACAATAACCTTTCAACAATCAAAGGAGGGCAATCAAAAATAACATTTGCTTCAGTTCCTCCTGAACAAATTAAAACTAACAGTAGTCGCAGGAGCATCTGCACAAACATTTTCTTCTCTATAAACATGTACAAATAAAAGATTTGAAAACTTCTTCATTGTTGTGTTAATCTCTACAAGCAGCCTCGTTCCAGCTTCATCCTCAACCTGCACATTCTAATTTTTCTACCATCGTACAAGTTGATGCACGTTAATTAGAATCAAGTAATGGATCTGCTTAATAATGTTTTTCCTGAATTTTTCATTTGCTTACAATACTTTTTTTTATTTTTTTTTAATTGCATGGCAAGTTGAATGAACTGGATACATTATCATGTTTTTAAACAATTGTGGTAAATGAGACTTTTTCGTTCTTTTTGAGCAAATTGATAACTGGATACATCCCATTCACCACAAAAATTAAAACTGGATTTGTTTTTATCTGTTATTTTTAGTGTGATCTGTCCTAATTAATTATCAATCCATTTAGGTAAAAGGTAGTTGATTACTTAATGCATGATTGGATTCATTGCACTTTGTACACAAACTTTTCGCAGCTAATTAAGACATTCCCTAATCCCCGAGGAGTACTTATTTATTATATGCATATAATCATATGTTAAGTGTTATATGACAAATGTTTCTTAAGAACCGTCATTTTTATCACTAAATAAATTACAGTCATTAGCTATAACCATTATTTTTGTATTTTTGCGAATTCTATCTCGCAATACATGCCGTGTGCAAATTAACTATTATGTTTAAACGTTTTACATCCTTGTGTGCCTCGACATACCTAACATTTAATTATTAGTTGTAATCGTTATTTATTAAGCATTATAAATGCTGTAGTAGTGTGACAAAGCCCTCAAATGAATTACGGGTATCTTCTAGGATTCCTTTTTGGTTGTTTTTTATATTTTTTCTGTGGACTGAATGGTTTGATATATAATTTATAATATTAAAATTAAGAATCTATATTGCATAATTATCTAGAATAATTAATGTTTCTATTTTACTTATTCTGATTGTTAAGTCGAATGAAAATTTACAAATAATAAGGAGGAATAACACTATAGGACCAGTACATCAATTTAACTATAGGAATTTAGGACCAAACATTTAAAAATTTCAATAAAGACTAAATCTCTTTAATAATTAAATGTAAAAAATGAAATTACGTAATTATCTTTCTCTATAAATTGCAAAAATAGATAAATTCTATTGCTAGGTATTGATTATCAGTAGAGAATGAGATTTTTTTAAAAAAAAAAAATTAGTTAGCTCCCATTAAGATTTGTAGAATTTCATTTGTTATATAGTTACCAATACTAACTTTAATTTTTATTTATAGCTTTTCAATAATTTGTGGACATACAAATTAATCAGGTGATCAATCCTAATTGATTAATTAAATAATCAAGCTTGGAATTAAAACTACACTTTTATGTTTACAGAAAAAAAAAGGACTTAAACATACTTATTGAATGTAAAACGCAAAAACAAAAAGAAACAATTTTTGACGAGTAAGTAGTAATCAAAGAATGAGTTTTTCATTCTCCATGATTTTAAACGTTTTTTTTTTTGTACATCATTTAAATGGACCAAGGAATGAAAATGTAACAATCAGTAGCAAATGTATAACGTTTACCTGCAGAAACACCTTCAGTGCCGGATGAGGAGCGCTTCGTTTGCTTCAGTCAGCTGGCAGAGGCACCTAATAACCCGAAGACTCTCCCTTTCTTGTTAAATCCTCCTGCAGCTTGAAAGAAGAGACTCTCGTTATTGTTAGTTATGATTAGTTTTGATGATGTCTTATATAGATGTCATTGTTATAAGCAAAAAGATTGAATAATATAATTATCTCATACATTGACGAATTGTTGTATTTAATGTAGATTAATCCAAGTTGAATTATAGAGATTAATCAAGAAGGAGATAAGAGTTGAAAGAAAGAAGAGAAGAGACCAAATAAAGAAGAACTTGATATATGAAGTGAAGATTTTATCATCCAAGTTCTTATATTGATGCTAGAAGCCTCCAAGATCATATGGGAGTTGGAATGATTCAATTCAGAGTTAAAACAAGCAAGAATGAGGTTTTGGATGAGCAAACTTGAGTCTCCAAGTATTAAACATGAGTTTTCTACCTTGCTGCTATAATTTACTCATCTAAGAGGAGAAAACTCGAGTTTTGAGGCAAAACTCGAGTTATGAAGTGTCTACAACGTCTCTGGGGTCTCTGGACTATCAAAACTCGAGTTTTGGGGTGAAAACTCGAGTTTTGGAACATTGGAATCAGTTCTCGGGGCAAAACGCGAGTTTTGGAAAATTGGAGAACCAAAACTCGAGTTTTGAAGTTGAAAACTCGAGTTTTGGACTGTTATCAGCACATCAGCTCCACATTGTCTCACGTTCAGCACGGGCGACCTCTGATGTTTCGATGATATCTCACAAACCAGAAATCGGATTGAGACGAAACCAAAAGCATATGAAACTAGACTTCCAATGCGTCATTTTGATATATAATTTAAGCCAAAAGGAGTTCAGATCAAGGAGATATGATTTTTACAAGTTGACCCAATAATCAACGTCACAGTCCAGACCCACCTTTAGTATTTTGGGTATAACTCAAAAAATACAAATCCAATTGAGCTCAAATCAGTGCCATTGGAAACTAGGCACACAGAGCTTTCCATCAAGAGTTGAACGGACCAAAACGGAGTTCAGACCAGGGAGATATGGTCTTCTAAAGTTGATGGTTATGTCAAGAAAACTCAGAAAATCCTGGAGAAGGCAAAACTCGAGTTTTGCAAGTGAAAACTCGAGTTTTGGTGAGGCATAGAGCATTCAAGAATCTCACGAATGAAAACCGCCGGTTATGGATCATCACCTCCAGTTTTGATGTTTTGAACTTGTTACCAAAAGTTCAAAACTCGAGTTTTGGGAAGCAAAACTCGAGTTTTGGTCAACCCGAGAGGTTCAGAATTTCCAAAGCTTGAAAACTGCCAGTTATGGTTTGAAAACTGCCAGTTATGGTTCGTGAACAGTTCAAAACTCCAGTTTTGATAATCAAAACTTGAGTTTTGGTGCCTCTGACAGAAAAACGCAGTTTTGCAGAAAAATGTTCAATCTGATCTATACATTGGCTTAATGTCTGCGAGTTGATCCTATATGATTTATATGATTCATATCTATGTTTCTAACCAGTCTTAACAAGTTTTCTCTTGAGATTACAGAAGTTTTTGAATCTGATTGAGAATCAAATAAAGGTTCATTTTTGGCAACTTGCAATATTTTGGAAGACAACCTGGCAAGATGGACAGCGATATCTCATGCAGTCATTAAAACCTCCACCAATTAAGACTAAACATCATTCTTCAGACAACACCATTATGGGAAGAGCCAAAATTTGAATATTCAGATTGGCAAAAGTCTCCCAACAGCTATATTCAGACAAGGAGTGATTTTAGCAAGGAATATATTAGGAAACATCCATGACGGCTATATTTTCGAATGGGTAAAAGCTCCAACGGATCTATAACGTTCACAAGCCTCAAATCTCTATAAAAGAGTGAAGATTTGAAGTTTCAAGGCAGAGAAGACTGACACAGAAGTTTTGCACGAAAATATCATCTATTTCTCTGTATAGTCATTTAATTGTATCTTTGATACATTGAGCCTCAGTGTGTATCATTATCTACTCTTAGAGAGAGAGTCTTTTTCACTGTAAATCATTCATTGTAATAATCTCAAGTCAGGTGACTTAGAGATTGGGAAAATCAGAATACAACTTGTAAGGGGGAGTGTGTCCTAGGTTGGAAGCATCCTTCGTTTACAGAGTGTGTATCTGTTGTAAACAATTACAACTTGTAAGGGGGAGTGAGTCCTAGAGTGAGGAGCATCCTTCGTTTACAGAGGGTGTAATTGTTCTTGAGTGATAGTAGAAAATCCCAGAGGTACTGGGGACTGGACGTAGGTCAAGGAATTAGACCGAACCAGTATAAATCATCTGTGTCAAGCTTTTCTTCTCTATCTCCACTTTGCCTTGATTTTATCTGTTGTGTGGGTGAACTGAAAAGAATTTTGAAATCCCCAATTCACCCCCCCTCTTGGTGATTTCCTTCTCTTTCAGTTATTGGACTGAGACGATGTGGGGTCGGTCCCACTTTGCGAGTCTCTATCCTACGACAGCTTCTGAAAGGTTTCCTACAAGCATAAAAATACAGGAGAAATAAGGTATATGAAAAGAAATAAATATGGTGTTGCATGAAACAAATAATAAATGCAATAAATGTCTCATCGCTATTTGCTTCGCCTTGTTGTTAATCCAGCGCCTCTCACTCCCTTCAAACTGCTGGGAATGGGTCCGGTCAAAGGTAGCCCACTCAACCAACTCTGCAGGAACTTCCCCAGACTCTACCTACAAACACAAATGATGACCTACAAAATATTGAATACTTAAATAGAAAATAATGTCTAATCACAATTTTTCGTCAATACTCACTAACTGGAATGGATCCGCTATATTTCGTCGAAATGTTGATCGTTAGGGTTTTTAACAGAGGGGCAACACACTACAAAAAAATGACATTTTGTAACGATTGAAATTACGTATTTGTAGCGGTTTTAACCACTAAAAACCGCTACAAATGACATTAGTAACGGTTTAAAGAACCGCTACAAAATACACCGAAACAAGATGTTTTGTAGCGGTTTCTAAAACCGCTACTAAATTAGTAGCGGTTTTGAGTTACCGCTACAAGATGACGAATTTTTTTAAAAAAAATGGCGCCAAAATTTCATAAATTGCGCCAAATATTTGAGCTAAATTTGAATTAAAATTTGTAGTGGTTTTACAACCGCTAAAAAATATTACAATTTTTTTTAAAAAAATCATCATAATTTGAGTCCATTATTATAATATTTTGTTGAATATTTTTATTATTTAATTGACAAATTTAATTATAATAGTTAATATTTAAAAAAATGATTAACTCAAGTTAGATAAGTATAAATATTATGTAGGTATAATACTGAGAATGTGTAGATAATAAGGGTTTATTGTGTTGTCCACCTCTGAGCAAAAAAATTATGTTGTCTATTAGATGATATTTGATTATGGAAAGAATGTTGATGATGATGATAGAAGAAATATTGAGGAAATATTCTTAAAGTTCTGGATAAGAAAAAAATTAGTATTAATATTATAACAAGGAAAAAATAAAACATTAGAAACAAAGAATTTGTAAGGAGTGGGAACAAATAAGAGAAAATGAGAGAAAAGGAGTGGGAAGAAATGATTGAGAGTGTGTGAAATGAGGTGTGGTGAGGGTATCTATAGGGATATGCGTAACAACGTTTGTAGCGGTTGATGCGACGGTTTTTGTAGCGGTTTAACGTTTGTAATAGTTTTTTCCCGTTTTGTAGCGGTTACAAAACCGCTACAAAAATTCATTGGTATTTTTTAAAAAAATAAAAAAAATTTAAAAATATCACATTTTGTAGCGGTTATACTAAAAACCGTTACAAATTAATGAACGTTGGCAGGATTCGAAATATTCAAATTTCAATATTATACACTTTGTAGCGGTTGATGCAACGGTTTTTGTAGCGGTTTACGTTTGTAGCGGTTCTTTTACATTTTGTAGTGGTTACAAAACCGCTACAAAATTCATTGGTATTTTTTAAAAAAAAATTAAAAAATATCACATTTTGTAGCAGTTATACTAAAAACCGCTACAAATTAATGAACGTTGGCGGGATTCGAAATATTCAAATGTCAATATTATACACTTTGTAGCGGTTGATGCAACGGTTTTTGTAGCGGTTTACGTTTGTAGCGGTTCTTTTACGTTTTGTAGCGGTTACAAAACTGCTACAAAATTCATTGGTATTTTTTAAAAAATAAAAAAAATTTAAAAATATCACATTTTGTAGCAGTTATACTAAAAACCACTACAAATTAATGAACGTTGGCAGGATTCGAAATATTCAAATTTTAATATTATACACTTTGTAGCGGTTTATGCGACATTTTTTGTAGCAGTTTACGTTTGTAGCAGTTTTTTTACGTTTCGTAGCCGTTACAAAATCGCTACAAAATTCATTGGTATTTTTAAAAATAAAAAATTTAAAAATTTAAAAATATCACATTTTGTAGCGGTTATACTAAAAACCGCTACAAATTAATGAACATTGGTGGGATTTGAAAATATTCAAATTTCAATATTATACACTTTGGAGCGATTGATGCGACGGTTTTTATAGCAGTTTACGTTTGTAGCGGGTTTTTTTTTTCCTGTTTTGTAGCGGTTACAAAACCTCTACAAAAATTCATTGGTGTTTATTAAAAAATAAATAAATTTCAAAATATCACATTTGTAGCGGTTTAACTAAAAAAACCGCTACAAACTGAAAATTTGTAGCAGTTTTCTATAACCGCTACAAAAGTTCAAACTCTTGGCATTTTGTAGCAGATTTTTGATATAAACCGCGACAAATAAACCGCTACTAAATGGCGCGACATAAGGCGCCAAACTGACACCATATTTGTGGCGGTTTGTATAACTAAACCGCTACAAAATAACCGCCACAAATTTGGCGCCATATTTTGTAGCGATTAGCTTATGATAACCGCTACAAATGTCATTCATGAACTAGCACGCCACTTGGCGCGAGTCATACCGCCACAAATTTGTAGTGGTTTCGATATAAACCGCTATAAATGTGTATATTTGTAGCAGTTTATTTTAACCACTACTAATGAACCGCTACAAATGGACCTTTTTTTTGTAGTGACATTGCTCTGTTTTGATACTTTAGGGGCAATATTGCTCCTTCAAAAACTTAAGGGGCAAAATTACTCCTGAGCGCGTACTTCAAGGGCAAAATTGGTACTTAACTTTTTTTTTTTTAAAAAAAATGTTATTAGTTATTTTACAAAGATGATATTTTGGGTTAATAGCTAAAGTAAATGGAAATGAGACACAAATTCCAAAGAAAGTGAGAAAGAGAAATATTGTCCATACAGAGTATGTTATGTCAGGATCCGGCTGAGGTCCTTTTTGGCCTCCCATCCACTAATGTTCTCTTCTTTAATATTGCATTGTTTTGATACAAAATATACCTGACCCCTCTTTTTTGTTTAAATATTAAGGGTATAAAAAAGAGATTTCAGGATATTGAGGGGTATTGAAAAAATATTGATAGGTACTTCATAATCTTGAAAAATTATTTTTGGATGTTGAAAAAATATTTCAGGATATTGACAAGTACTAAAAAGATATTTTAGGATATTGACTGGGGATACTGGTTGGTATTAAAAAAATACTTCATGATCTTACAAATTATTTTAGGATGTTGAAAAAATACTTCATAATCTTAAAAAATTATTTTAGGACGTTGAAAAAATATTTCAGGGTACTGACAGGTACTAAAAGGATACTTCAAGATATTGACTGGGGATACTGGCTGGTACTAAAAAAATACTTTGTGATCTTGAAAAATTATTTTAGGAAGGGTTAAGTACCAATTTTACCCCTTAAGTTTTCGAAGGAGCAATGTTGCCCCTAAAGTTTTAAAACGGAGCAATGTTGCCTCTCCGTTGGAAACCCTAACGGACGTCCGTTAGGGTTTCCAACGGAGAGGCAACATTGCTCCGTTTTAAAACTTTAGGGGCAACATTGCTCCTTCGAAAACTTAAGGGGTAAAATTGCTCCTGGATGCGTACTTCAGAGGCAAAATTGATACTTAACCCAAAACTTAATGATATTAAAGTGGTAAAGGGCCAATATCTATATTACCAATAATAATTAAATTATATAATGATAAGATATGTAATGCATTTAATTTTTTTTATTATTTTGGTTGATAAATTTCCTTTGATAGAACTCTTTTTAATCCTAATTTATATAAAATTATGTAAATCAAGAGGAAAAAAAACTTAAGGATAAAAAGGGTTAAATAAAGGGTCAATATCTACCTTGTGAGTAATAATTAAATGATATAATGATATGATTATGTAGATATTAGTTAAAGTTAAAAAAATGATGACTTTGGCAGTAGTAATTTTGATGGGGAAAAAAGTAAATCACTTTCAAGGGCAATTTAGTATTTCTAAATTTATATTTTGGTAATTGGTCCTTCTAAATAATTACTATTTTTACAGTCATTATCAATAAATATTATTTTATATTGGTCCTTCTATCTAATTCTCCCTAAAAAAACGAAATAACAACAATAGTTTAACAAATAATAACTTTAATTTAGGGAAAATGCCTCAAAAAGAACTTTATACTGTCAAAAGACAAAAATGCTTTTTTGAATATTTATAATGCCAAAGATGTATTGGGGCATGATTCATCCTTTTTAAAATTAAAAGGAAATGACAGAATTATTCCTCTGAGTTTAATTTTCACTTTGACAGAATTAACTGTAAAAACATTATCCGAACTTATGAAACCTTTATCAAATTTTGTGAATTTTGAATTGTAACTTATGAAATTCTTTTAGAACTTGTGAAAACCTTGCCTAAACTTGTGAAACCTTCACTACTACAAAAAAAAAAAAAAACCCCTCTTTTGTCCTTATATATATATATATATATATATATATATATATATACTTTTAACGTTTTCAGGGGACACCTATTTGCGAGGTGTAATAAGTCAAAGATACAGACGTCCCCCAAAAAATGAGGACACTGTAAGTGGTACTTACAAACGGACGCCATAGGGCTTTTTTTTAAAGGCAAAAAAAAAAAAAAAAGCCCCCCAAACTGCAATGTTCAGGATGAGCAACAAGCAACCACTAAAAGACAGAGGAACGAACGACAATGGTAATCACAGAAAAACCAAGTGGTAATCATAGAAAAATCAAGTAGTTCAGAAGTATTAAAACCGATTAGGAACAAATCATCCAAATCTATGCATAATCATGAATAAGAACAAACCATTGGAGCTCCAGATCATGGTGAAGAAATAACCAAAAACCGAAATCAAACCAAATCGAAGTGCAAGAAATCGAGGTGTTGGAGATCGTCCTTCACCGTCGCAGATCTAGAGAGGGAGTAGAAGAAAAGGAGATCTGAGAGTGTATTGAGACAAGTTTAGCACTGCCACGCTTGCCTCCTTCTTCATACAACCTTTCGAACACATTCTGACATCCTTCAGCGTAGCACCGCGCGTCGTTGTCAGATTTGAGGAAAGCGTACTTTTGCGTCATCGTTGTCGGATCCGAATGCGTTTTCGCCTCCTTCAACGTGTTTCACTGTTGGAGAGGGAGGCTTTGGTTGTCGTCGTGGAAGTTGTACCAGAGAGAGAAGCGCTAGAGCATAAGAGGTTAAGGGATTTTTTTTTTCTTTTTGAAATGAGAGGGAGCACGTGTGGGGTGAGAGAATGACTTTAAAAAGTCACAGAAGACGGATGTTTAATTTTATCCTGGAAAAAAAAAGTACTTTGGCGTCCTAAACCTATTTAAGGACGTCAAAAATACTGCTTAAAGCCCCAGTAATGGCACCAAGTTTCAAAATTAGGATGTCAAAAGTCCTTTGTATAGGTGTCCCAATTATAAATTAGGACGCCAAAAGTTACTTTGGCCTCCTTTTTCAAAACTAGGATGCTAAAAGCTTCCTCATAATTACGAAAACACTATTATTTTTTACTTCCCTTTTTCAAAAAAGGGCGTTTCTTAGGTAAATAAAAGCCATTTTTTAATAATAGTGCTTTATCAGAACTTTTTAAATCCTTATCAGATCTTATAAATCAAAAGTTGTAACTTGTGAAATTCTTTTGTGAACTAGTGAAAACCTTATAAAACATTATGAAACTTTTATCAGAATTTGTGAAACCTATGTCAGATATTGTAAATCAAAATTTACAACTTGAGAAATTCTTTTAGAAAATTGTGAAATTATGTTGAGAAAATGTAAAAACCTTATCAAAATTTATGAAACCCTTACTACATCTTGTGAATTTGTGAAATTCTTAAAGGAAGTTATAAAATTATGTTGAGAACTTCTAAAAACATTATCCAAACTTGTAAAACCCTTATAGGATCTTGTGAATATTGATTTGCACCTTGTGAAATTCTTATGAAAAATTGTGAAAACTTTATCTAAACTTATGAATTTCTATCATAACTTATGGAATCACATCTTTCTCTTTGTTCTTAATTTAATTTTAAACTTATAGAGACAATTATGTCATTTTCTTTTAATTTTAAAAGAACAAATCAGGCCCTAATATCACTTTGACATTATGAATATTAGAATTTTTTTTTTGGTCTTTTGACATTTTTAAAGTTCTTTTAAAGATATTTTCTCTTTTCTTTATCAAAAGACAACCAGAGGATAGTACTTTCTTCAACCTTTAATGTAAAATTTAATTGATGAGTTGATCTTGATTTTAAATATAAGACATATTTCTTATATCTTTTGTTAATTTACTCATGTTAATTCTCTCTCAACAATAAACAAATAAAAGAAAGATTGAAGAAATTAAAAAAAGATAACTATAGTGTTTTAAAAAAAACATGTCATATTATTAAAAAATTGTAGAAAAAATATATCATATTAACTAATTTAACTAAAATTTTTAATATAATTAAATTAGATAAACACATATGTATTGTATTACATTTACGGGAGTAATAACTAATTTGACGGAGATGCTTTGACAAATAGTTCCATATTTTGACTGGTCTTATATGTGTTGTTATCTTTAATTTTGTAAGAGACCATTTTTTAAGTGTTTGATAATTGACTAGGGCAAAATAAAGCAGGCTCGTGAAATTATAATTATTTATAATGGCTTTTGCAAATTGATCACATATTAAGAGGGACCCATGATAATAATAACCATGAATGCATGTATCACATCAGTTATCAGATTTCGAATTTTCCAGGGTACCTGTATCCTGGACAAGTGGCTACTTATTTTTGTTTTTGTTTTTTTAACAATGACATGTTGGTACAATGCATGGCAGAAAGTTAATTCTCTGGGACCAACGCCAACCAGTTTCATTAACAAAAGAAAAATCAAACACGTTATGGATTATGGATCTGTTTATTGTCATCCAGTTTAATTTTTGTTTTTGTTTTTCTTTTCTAAAATGTTCTTATCATTTTTCTTTTTTATTTTAAATTAATTATTTTTAAAGGTAAAATAGACATTTCTTAATTCTTTAAGGGTTAAGGTGCAAAAATACACATATGCTTTTCTTCGAGAAGCGCCTAGTAGTAAATGCTTTTTTTGGGTGTAAAAGTGCACACGTGGTTACAAATTAGGTGCAAATTTACCGTTTGACCGTTAAGTTTGACTTTGACCGATGACGTGGCATTTCAAAGGTGCAAAAATACACATGTGATTTGTCAAGAAGAGCGCTCAACAACAAATTTTTTTTAATTTAAATAATTTTATTTTAATTACTACCGGGTGCTAAAAAGATATTTAGAATACTAACCTATACTGAAAAAATACTTCATAATCTTGAAAAATTATGTTTAGATCTGGAAAAAAAAATATTTCAGGGTACTAACAAGTACTAAAAAGATACTTTGAAATACTTTTTCTGTACCAGTCAATATCCTAAAAGTACTTTTTAGTCCAGTCAGTACCCTGAAATATTTTTTCAGTATCCTTTTAGTACCGGTAAATACTTGAAATAATTTTTCAAGATCCTAAAATAATTTTTCAATATTATGAAGTATTTTTTCAGTATCAGTCAGTATTTTTTTAGTACCGGTCAATACTTGAAATATTTTTTCAAGATCCTAAAATAATTTTTCAAGATTATGAAGTATTTTTTCTGTACTAGTCAGTATCTGAAAAAAATATATTTCAGGGTACTGACTAGTACTAAAAAGTACTTTCAAGATACTGACTGGTACAGAAAAATACTTCATAATCTTGAAAAATTATTTTAGGATCTTGAAAAAATATTTCAAGTATTAACCAGTACTAAAAGGATACTGACTGATACTGAAAAAAATATTTCAAGGTACTGACTGGTACTAAAAAGTACTTTCAGGATACTGACTGGTACAAAAAAAAAATACTTCATAACCTTGAAAAATTATTTTAGGATCTTGAAAAAATATTTCAAGTATTGACCGGTACTAAAAAGATACTGACTGATACTAAAATATACTTTATAATCTTGAAAAATTATTTTAGGATCTTGAAATAAAATTATTAAATAAAAAAAAATTTGTTGTTGGACGCTCTTCTTGACAAATCACATGTGTATTTTTGCACCTTTGAAATGCCACGTCATCGGTTAAAGTCAAACTTAACGGTCAAAGTCAAACTTAACGGTCAAACGGTATTTTTGCACCTAATTTGTAACCACGTGTGCACTTTTGCACCCAAAAAAAGCATTTGCTACTAGGCGCTCCTTGGAGAAAAGCACATGTGTATTTTTGCACCTTAACCCATTCTTTAATAACTACTACCTCTTTATTTTTTTTCCTATCAAATAAATCATGGGAAAATCTATATGGGGGCTCTTTTTAGAGAAAATTCTAAAAAAGGCCCCAAGATTCTGAAAATACCAAAAAAAGCCCAAGAGCCTTTTCTGGTATAAATTCATTAAAATTTAACAACTAAATTAGCCAAATTAATAACAAAATCAATAATCGTAAACAACTAAATCAGTCGCATTAACAACAATATTTTAACAACTGAATCAGTCACATTAACAACAATATCAGCCCCAGTTAACAACTATATCAGCCCCATTAACAACTCACGTAAATTCTGAAAAATTCCAAAAAAGGCCATTGTCTGAAATTTTCAGAATCTTGGGGCCTTTTTGAGATTTTTTTCTCTAAAAAGAACCCTTAATTGCATTTTCCCATAAATCATCTTCCTTTCCCTTTTATAAATTATTTTTTCTCTTTATATTTTTCTCGTACCAGAGGCTCTTAAAGAAAATTCGGTTTTTTTTGGCGAACGGATCAATTGGATACCTATCCATTCGCAAACATGAATATGATTGGTGTTTTGTCCAAATCATTTGATTGATTTTTAATTAATTAGGTAAAATGTCGAAGATTGGGCTCATCCTAGCTAATTGCCTAATTCACAAATAGTGCACACCTATTCTAGCTTGGAAGCATATCATCCCCCCCCCCCCCTCCTCTCTCTCTTTTATTTTTTTTTTTTATCATTCCTCATAAACTTATCTAGACTGTTGATTTGATTTAATCTTGAACCCCCTTCTTGAAAGTAAATTCTTTCATTATCAAATTTTTCATATATTATAAGGGATGATAAGAGAAACTGAACTCTCTTAACTTAAGCTTACCATCCCGAGCCACGTGCTTTAATTTAAAGGATGACCCGTGAGGTTTGGCTACTACTAAAGTATGGTGGTGCTTCCACTAGCCCTACCATGTTCTCATGAATTTAAACCCTCCCTCAAGGAAAATGACTTATATTGTTGAGTGGATAGAGCTATTAAATGAGAGTTATATCATTAAACATGAAAAAAGAAAATTGTAGTATCCTTTAAATATACCATTATCGAAACTCAATCAAGATTTCATTAATTATGATGAATTAATTATTTATTGATAAACTTAAATATCACAAAAGGGTAAAATAAAAAAAATATTATACTCCCCTCCACGTTTCAGATTTTATACACACACATATACATACACACACAGAGAGACATTGTGAACCAGATTTTGCTTATATATCCATAGTTGTCAAATTCACAAGTTAACTCTATGAGTTTACCGTTTTTACGTTTTTAGCTTGTATAAACGAGTCGAGTCAATAATAAACTCGTATTAGTTGTAAACTTAGTTAAACTCATGAGTTTATACACCGATTTTACCGTTTTTACGTTTTCAAATTATAAAACCATGTTAACTTATTTTTAAACTAATGTTAACTTTTTTTATTTGATCATGCTCAATAGCTTTATATAGAAATTTTATAAAAATTTCTTTCTTAAATATAATAAATGATGAATGTTACTGGATTTAATTTCAATTATTTGGATTTAAAATATATTTAGATCAAATTATTGTCATTTTTATATTGTAATTATTTAATTATATACTAGTAATATCTATTTAATAATAAAAGTAAACTCTTACGAGTTTACGATTCAAGTTCATGATACGAGTTTACGTTACTGTCATGAGTTTGCTTAAACTCATGAGTTTAACAACCTTGTATATATATATCTCATGAAACATGTTAAAAGTAATTTATAAATACAATCCAGTACTTCTTCAAGTGGAACAACATATATAAAAGAAAAGAATGGGCATGAAACCGGTTCACAAAATAAAGCTAACAGTAAAGAATTTCTTTTGATTTTAAATTATATAGAAATTAAAATTATAAAATTAAAAAAAAAACGAACAATTCAAATTCGATCTGGTCTATATTTCAGTTTTCATTACATGAAACTGGTTTCACGGAGAAGGGACCCATGAAAGTATAGCGCACACATATTTGAAATGAAATTTTGATGGTACGTACTGCATCTTCAACAAGTTGGCACTTAAATGTGTGTGTGTGTGTGTGACCAACGACAAGTGGGTACAGTGGAAAGCTGAAAGTGAAAGGTGGATGTGGAAACATTGCATCTATGTTACCAAAAGAAAAATCAAACATGTTAGAATCATTGGATCTGTTACAGTCTTTGTGTTTGAATTTTGTTTTTTGTTTAGCAAAATAAATTTTTGGTTGGGACAATTATATATATTTACACACAATTTTGTTTTGTTTATCAACCTTTGAGATTACTAAACCACGTGTGTTGAAGTATTATGATAATGATAAAATAAAATTTGAATAAATTTAATCATAAAAATATAAATAAATCAGACTAAACAAACCAAATAAATGGGGGGAAAAAAAAGCCTAGTGACACATGACATTGTAATTCATTATAACGAATTTTATTTCAATAAAGATGCTTTTATTTTTGTGCCAAGATTTCAATAAAGTTGCTTAATTTAAGGAAATGTCATTGTTTTAAACTACAATAATTTGCCCATATTTATATAAATTATCTTCATTTTTTATTTAAAAACCAAAACAAAATCTTCTTCCCTCCACAAGTCCACCTTGATCATCACCAGAGTTACTTCTGGATTGGAACATGACTCGACCCCAGCTTATCCTGAGATTTCCAAAATGTTTAATAACCATTTATCTGCGTTTGGATTTTTATGTGACAGAATTGTATGTGTAATTATATATCTATATAGATCAAATTACTTTTAGTATGAACCTAGAGTATAACCAAGTCACTTTGGATTGGGCCTAATCTTTGTCGACCCGGAAACATTAAGATTAAAGCCCTTTCAACACTCGTCTTTGGGTTCAACTGGCGTGTGGGTTGGTCTTCCTCACCTTAAGGGAGGGGGTTCGATCCCTACGTTGTCAAGGTGCTGGGAGAGGCATCTTAGGGGTCTATGAAACAGTGGTAATGCTGGTAGATGTGGAGGCGTGTGTACTCTCTGGCAAGTATCTTCTGTGGACTGGGCTCCAAATGCCCTGCCCTTAGACTGTGGATGGGCCCAACCCCATTTCTAAAATTTATGTATAAAAAAGTATGCTATACATGATTCAAACTAATGTTCTTCCCGAAAAATCACTAACCATCTCAATCAACAACTTATTTATATACCAGCGGGAGTTGGCTCAAGTGGAAGGGACTTGAGTCGCTTAAGTAGGGGTCTCGAGGTCGAGTCCTTGTGGATGCAGAAAATTCCTCTGGGAGAGGTCCCCGCATATGCGCCCGACAGAACCTCGATGCGAACTAGGCAGGGCAAAGCTCTGGTGAATCGGGTGCAATAGCAAAAAAAAAAAAAAAAAACAACAACAACTTATTGATATATATACATATAATTATTTTGGCATTTAAACCTTCTATATATTTATGTAGAACACAAATATCATTTGTATCCACGTACTGAAAACCATATCAATTCTTGAACTGGTCAAATTTGCAGTTCAAGTGTCAATAGCCTAACCGTGGTTTAACTAGGGTGAACTCAATCATGATCAAAAGAATATAACTTAATTAAAATATGCAAATATTTATATATAACAACAAAAAGAATAATATTTTAATAAAAACACATTAGTTCACAAGGAAATAAAACATTCATATATGAACTACACATGATTTAATAAAATAAAGTTACTAAAATATAAATATGACAGCAACAAATTTTTATAGTAAAAACAATGCCATTTCATACTTATTAATGGGGAAAAAAAAAAAATCCATCTCTGCCAACATCCTCCAAAATTCTTAATACAACGACTGCATCAAAATAATGCAAAATCTCCTTTTTAATTCTTCTTTTTCTCATTCAAAGAAAACAATTTTTTTTAAAAAAAATCAAATCATAAAATAGCCGTCCATGTCCACCTATAAATTTAAATAATTGAATATTAGGCTATTGTGAATATGCATTGAATGAGTTTGCATGAGGAAACATGAGCTAATGACACCGTAGCAAAAGGGCATGGCTATATATAAATAATTTTGTTTGATTGTAGCAGCAATTTAGAAACATTCGTTTATGGGACTTCAAACTTGGCCCTGAGGTGGATTTTCCCAAAATTAAATATGAACTATTCAAATTGGATCCGGTCTATATTAAGTGTAGCACACACATATGTGAAATGAAATTTTGATGGTACGTGCATCGTCAACGTGTGTGTGACCAACAACAGGTGGGTACAGTGCAAAGCTGAAAGTGAAAGGTGGAAGTGGAAACATGTTAGAATAAGAAAAATCAAACATGTTAGAATCATTGGACCTGTTACAGTCTTTGTGTTTGAATTTTGTTTTCTGTTTAATTAGCAAAATAAATTTTTGGTTGGGACAATTATATATATTTACACACAATTTTGGTTTATTTGTCAACATTTGAGATTACTAAACCACGTGTGTTGAAGTATTATGATAATGATAAAATAAAATTTGAATAAATTTAATCATAAAAAATATAAATAAATTAGATTAAATCAAATAACGGGGGGGGGGGGGGGGGGAGCCTAGTGACACAACCTACAACATAAACAAAACAACAACAAAAAAAAAAAAAAGAAGAAGAAAGAAAGAAAGAAGGGGGAATGACATTAAAGTTTTTTTTTTTTTTTTGGTGTGCCATGATTTCAACAACGTTGCTTAATTTAAGGAAATTTCATTTTAAGTTATAAGGGACGGATTTAATGAAATTAAAATTTAAAGTACATTAATTTGCCCATATTTATATAAATTATTAGGGCAGAGCAATGTGTGGGTTGGACAGCCTGAAGCTAAACCTATAGCCTGTCCATTGAATTTTAAATGGGTATGGGCTATTTTAACCTATTTAAACCCATGTAAACGGGCTAGCACATAAATGGGCAGGCTCACTACTGCGTTTTGTGTTATCTATTTACATTTGACATATTTATTTTTTAGGAAAAAACATTCATAAACATTAAACATCCATCCAAATTGTCATTCTAAATTCTGAAATTTGAATCTTCAAAGTTTAATAATCACAATTCATATAAATTTAGACAAGTACAATCATAACATAAATTTATCTAGGATAGGCAGTCAATGAACACCTTTAACTTATGCCAGAATGCGAAATGAGATATGAAAGCAGGAGCTTGATACCCAAGAGGGGGGTGAATTGGGTATCTACAAATTTTTTTAAATTTGTTCTGTTTCTAATACCTTAGAACAGAGTAAAACAGAGATGGTAAGGAGAAAAGCTAGACACGATGCAATTTATACTGGTTCGGTCCTTTCTTGACCTACATCCAGTCCCCAAGCCACACTTGGGATTTTCAATCCACTAACTTAATGTAGTTGATTACACTCTCTGTACTAAGAGTTGCTCTCTCACTAGAACACACTCCCCCTTACAAGTTGTAATCAATACACCCCAACTACCAAGTCCCTTGACTTGTAGTTATCTCAATCAATAAATGATTTTACAAATGAAACTCTCTCAAAGAGTAGATAGAATAAACACTGAAGTTCAAAGTATCAATATGATACTATTACAAATGAAAACTAATACACAATGAATGCACTTAGTAACTTTCTTTTTGCTCAGAATAGTGTATCAGCTGGAGATGAAGTTAATGCTCTCTATTTGTAGGTAGAGAACATTAAATGACCGTTGTGAGATAATTCCAACCGTTGGAAGTGATTTGCTTAAGTTCTGGTCATCTTCTCTCTCTAAACTTCTGCTAATCCAAGAATTAATGTTGTCTGAGGTGGCTCTCTGAGTTTCTGCCCGTTGGAATTGACTTTACTTGATGCAGTAAGCTTCCTTTAACGTTCATTAGACGTGCTCAGATGGATTAGCCAAAAGTAGGTGAGATTGTGCAGGTGCATTAAATGCACTGTTCACCTTTTTGCTTTTTATCACATATCTTCAATAATCTTGATCTATAATGACTGAACACACTCAACAAACATTGTTAAACATATTTGGGAACATGAGTGAATGATATATGAAAGCAATTAGATCAAACAACAAGATATAGCAGATTTCACAAATTTGAAAATGTACCAACGGTCACAAACCTTGAGGCTAGTTCATCCAACCTCGAGGTTTGCTTGAAGGTTTCAGGCAAGCACAGGTTTTAAAACATCCAACCTCGAGGTTGCCAAGTGAACCTCGAGGTTTCTCTTAAAAGGAAACCTTCTGAAAAATCTCACTAAGTCACAAACCTTGAGGTTCCAAAGGTAACCTCGAGATTGGAAGCTTGGTTCAAAAACTTCATTTTTTACTGGAGCCCGACAACCTCGAGGTTGAGAATCCATACTCGAGGTTGGTATTTGATAAAGCAAAGTTCAGTTTGAAACATAAGGCTCAGCCTCGAGGTTACAATCTTAACCTCGAGGTTTTCAATGTTTTGAAAACCAGTTTGCTCTCTGTATGTCACAATACTCGAGGTTGAAACTCCATACTCGAGGTTGATAAGTTTTTCTGAAAATTTGAGCATCAAAATAAAGTGGCCAACCTCGAGGTTGAAACATAAACCTCGAGGTTTCCATGCTTGATGAAAACCATAACCTTTCTGTATGGGTTAAAACTTGAGGTTAGCTTTCCATACTCGAGGTTGCAAGTGTTAATGCAAAACTTGGGGCTTTCAAGAAGGTCTGAACCTCGAGGTTGACTTTCCAACCTCGAGGTTTCACATAGTTTTTGTGAAACCAAGTTTTGTGACATTAAAACACTTGACTTTTTAGAGCTTCTGTAAGGTCAAACCTCGAGGTTACAAACCCAACCTCGAGGTTTGCTCTTAAACAGAGTTTTGACACTTAAGAGCAAAACCTCTTCAATTGTTTGTAGTTGTTGACAATCATCAAAACCATCAGAGAACTAACATTCTCCCCCTTTTTGATGATGACAACATCTACAGGCAATCCCTCTTTCAACACTTAAAAATTATCAGTGAGATTATCAGAGAGTTTGAAAAACTGAATTTTGCACAAGGAAAGTTCTTAAAACAAGAGCCAGTCATTATCAGAGATAAGCAGAAGCATGAAATCGAAATTTATATTCCAATTGATATTCCATTTCAACAAATTCATACATACACAACACAATGGAATTCAACTGAAGGCTATGATGCAAACAGTAATACAAACAAAATATCAGAAAGAAGGTACAAGTGCTGCTGCACAATCAAAAACACTCCTAGACCCTAAGATCCTCTAATCCTCATTGCTTGTCTTTCCCCCTTTGTCATCATCATCAACATACTCTGGGTCAAGAATGACAAGAGGAGGCTAGTAAAGAACCATAGCAGTGGTAGGATCAAATGAGGGATCAAAAAGAGAAGAATGGGTATAGGGAGAAGGTGTGGGGAAGATCTCAGTAGAGGGGGTAGGTGGAGATGGAAATGGTTGAGGGAAAACTGATGTGGCAGGAGTGACAGGGGAAGGCTGGACCACAGGGGTGGGAGTAGTATGAGTGGAAGGAGAAGATGGTGTGGTATGAATAGGAGAAATGTGTGGTGGACTGGGAAATGAGAAGGTGTGAGAGGGAGATGAATGGATAGATGACTGGATAGGTGACTCAGTGGCTAACTAAGGTGAGGATGGATCAGGCACAGGAATTGATGAACTAGGGCCATCAGCTGGAGTAGGGATAGGGTCAGAGTCCATCTCAGGAACAGGAATAGCAGTGGAAGCCTGTACTGGAACTGAGGATGAACCAGGAGTGGATGGGGAAGCCCCGAGACCAAAATGTCTAAGAAGCATATCAGCTCTGTCTCTGGCATCAGATGCGGCTGAGAGAGTGACAGCTAAAGAGGAGTCCAATTCAGTAAACTTTTGATCCACTTCCTCCTTTAGCTTATTCAAGTGGGACATCACCTCAGACTGAGCAACTATGACATCCATAAGTCCCATCTTGATGTCAGCCCGCAATATATCAACTTCAGTCTTCATGAAAGCTCTGTGGGAGATTAAGGCTTGATCCACAATCTGTTTGATCTGTCCTATCAGATTATCTGGTAGAGGGGTTTGAGAAGGTGGAGGAGCTGACTGTGCTTCCTCATTGGCCTGAGAGGCTTGGGACTGAGCTGCACCCTCTTTATCAAACTTAATATGCATAAGATTCAGCTGATGTTTTTCAAAGTAGAGAGGGTGCTCAAGGGTATCAGTTGACCCCACATACCAGATTTTGTGATAGTAGAGTATCACAGAAACTAAGGAAGGGTAGGGTATGTGTGTCAAAGGCTTCTTGGCAAACTTGAAGGACTTCATCCCCTGAAGTAGCCAGTCTCCAATGTTGAAAGGCACTCTCCTCACAAAAGCTGTGAATGGTTTGTAGTCTAAGGAGGTGAAGTGGGTGTAGTTCCCAGCTTTAAGAATAAAATTCCTTGAATAGACATACCAAAGAACCCGGTTCTCCTCAGGCATATCCCTAGGCTTGAAGGTAAGCTTGATCTGTTGATCAGGTGGGAAAGGTTTGCCAGGAATGAGAGTTTCATATACCTCTTGATTGGTATAAGAAAAATCAGGAACATGAGGTGGGTTCTTGATTTTCAGAATCTTGTTCAAGATATCAGCAGAAAGTGAAAACTTGACTCCCCTCACAGTGGTTGACACCTTTTCCTCTACCAACTCACCATCTGCATCCAGTACACTCTCATCCTTCATCTTAAAATAAAACATCCTAACAAGACTAGGAGTGTATGGACAGAATATAGAGACAAATGGTTCGTATATCTTAATCCAAGGGCTCAGATCAAAATTGCATTCTTTATAGAAAGCTTCTAAGTTAATAGCTACTGAGGCACAAAACACCTTGGGAAGATAAGTTTCTCTATACTTATCATTTTCTTCCTTGGTTGAGAAGGATGAGGCAGCAGTGATGAAGCCCTCAGGAGGTGATCTGACATGACGAATGTCTTCAATGGCATTGACAGCAAACTTTTCTATCTTCTTTTGCTGTGAAGCCTGAGAGGGAGATTGACCTTGAGACTTTGAAGCTTTCTTGGTCCTCGCCTTCTTGGTCTTTTCTCCAACTTTTTCTTTCCCTTTTCCAGTTGCGTCTGGCACTTTCCTCTTTTTGGATTCAGCTTGACTTGGCTCCTTGATGGAAATGCCCTTCGGTTTGCTCTTGGGAGGAAGAGATGGAGGAGGATCAATAGGAACCCCTGGGATAAGCTTATCAATCCCAGTCTTCAGGCGAGTTGATCTTGTTTTCTTCCTCACGGGTTTGCTCGATTGAGGTGCAAGTGAAGGTTGACGCTTGGGAGGTGGAGAAGGAGACCAAGATTCTGTTTCCTCGTTCGAATGAGAGGTTGATTTTGACTGGGAAGGAGATTTCGAAGCCATTTATGGACAGAGAACAAAAGAAATTGGCAGAAAATTGAAGATTTGTAGAGAGAGTGAAGAGAAAAAGCGTGAGAACTCGAGGCTAGGGTTCAGTAGAAATGAATTTGCACAGCAGCATATATATAGAATTGCGTTCAACCTCGAGGTTGACAACTCAGCCTCGAGGTTAGATGAATAAAAATTCACTAACCTCTGAATTTCTTACCTCCAACCTCGAGGTTGCCGCCAGAACCTCGAGGTTTTACTGTCTGTTAGATGAGGTGTCTCTTCTGTCTGACACCAACCTCGAGGTTCCAATCCCATACTCGAGGTTCCAGCTTCCAGATATTCTCAGTTTTGACCATTTACCCCGATAACCTCGAGGTTAGCTTCTGAACCTCGAGGTTCCATCCTTCAGAAACCTTGAATTCTTTTGACACCCTGACAACCTCGAGGTTGGCTAGTGAACCTCGAGGTTTTGCCCTTTGACAGCAAAACCAAGTCCTGCATAAGATTGTCTACATACTCCGATGCTTAAGTTAGTGACTAGTATTCATCAAAACCATAATTTGACATAGAAATGAACAGAAAGTACTCACAATTCATTGGGATTTACCATTCCCAATTCTCTCCTTATAAAGGTGAATGGCTCCTTGGCTAGAGGCTTGGTGAAAATGTCAACCAATTGAAGGTGAGTTGGGATGAACATCACTTTTACATCTCTTTTCTGGACATGATCTCTGATGAAGTGATGTCTCACATCAATGTGCTTGGTCCTTGTATGTTGAACAGGATTCTTGGCCAAGCTTATGGTGCTTGTGTTGTCACATAAGATTGGAATCTCCTTTAAGTGCACACCAAGATCAGCAAGTTGTTGCTTCAACCACAAAACTTGAGCACAGCAACTTGAGGCAGCCACATATTCAGCTTCTGTTGAGGACACGGCCACGGTAGTTTGTTTCTTGCTGAACCAAGAGACAAGTGAGTTGCCAAAGAACTTGCATTGCCCACTTGTACTCTTCCTATCCATCTTGTAGCCGGCATGGTCCGAATCAGAATATGCCACAAGATGCTCCGGCTGACCTTTGGGAAACCACAATCCAAGAGTCTTCGTATCAGATAGATATCTGAATATTCTCTTTACATGCTCAGCATGAGACTCTTTTGGTGCTGATTGAAACCTAGCACACATCCCCACACTGAATTGGATGTCCGCGCGGCTTGCAGTGAGATAGAGCAATGATCCAATCATTCCTCTATACTTGGTGATGTTGAAATCCTTGCCTTCTTCATCAGCATCCAATGAAGTGGTAGTGCTCATTGGTGTATCAGCTCCATTGCACTTGTCCATCCCAAACTTCTTGAGCAAATCATTTAAATACTTCGTTTGGGATATGAATATCCCATCTTTCCGTTGCTTGATTTGCAGTCCAAGAAAATAATTCAGCTCACCCATCATTGACATTTCAAATTCTCCTTGCATAGTCTTAGAGAATTCCTCACACAAGGAGTCATTAGTAGCACCAAATATAATGTCATCAACATAAATTTGAACAACTAAGATTTCATTCAATTTGTTTTTCTTTATGAACAAGGTTGTATCAGCTTTGCCTCTAATAAATCCTTGATCAAGTAAGAATTGACTCAATCTTTCATACCAAGCTCTAGGAGCTTGTTTAAGGCCATAAAGTGCTTTCTTAAGTTTGAAAACATGATTTGGAAAGTGTTCATTTTCAAAACCCGGAGGTTGTTCCACATAAACCTCTTCTTGAATAAATCCATTTAAGAATGCACTTTTGACATCCATTTGAAAAAGTTTAAAACCTTTTGTGCATGTAAATGCTAGAAGAACTCTTATAGCCTCCAATCTAGCTATTAGAGCATAGGTCTCTTCATAGTCTATTCCTTCTTCTTGATTGTAACCTTTGGCCACTAATCTAGCCTTGTTACGCACAATGATGGCTGACTCATCACATTTGTTCTTGAATACCCATTTTGTCCCAATTACCGGATGGTTTTTGGGCCTAGGTACCAAATCCCAAACTTGATTTCTATCAAATTGATGTAGCTCTTCTTGCATAGCAATCACCCAATCATTATCTGAGAGGGCTTCTTCTATCTTAGAAGGCTCAATGTGAGAAATGAATGCAGAAAATGTAACCTCATTTAAGGTACTATTTCTGGTCCTAACTCCTTGGTTTACATCACCTATAACTTGGTCTAAAGGATGATTCCTTATAAATCTCCAAGCCCTAGGTTGAGACAGATCTGGGTTTTCCAAATTATTTTCAGGATCAGCCTCAAAAATATTTTCAAAATTTTCAGAAGGAGTAGGAGCATTTTTCGAAAAGAATTTATTCTTGAAAATTGTCTCTTCTTCATCATCAAGGGGTTTATCAGAATTAATTTCACAGAATACAACATGTATAGATTCTTCAACAATTTTAGTTCTAGTATTAAATACCCTATATGCCTTACTCCTATTTGAGTAACCAATAAAAATAGCTAAATCAGATTTAGGATCGAATTTACCAAGATTATCTTTACCATTATTATGCACGTAGCACTTACTCCCGAAGACATGAAGATGGCTGAGGTTCGGCTTTCTTCCTTTGTAGAGTTCGTACGGGGTCTTGTTCAGCTTCTTCCTCACATAGGCTCGGTTGGAGATGTAGCATGCCGTACTCATCGCGTCAGCCCAAAACACTTGTGAAGTGTTGTATTCGTTCAGCATTGCCCGGGCCATCTCCGTGAGCACTCGATTCTTTCTTTCCACAACACCATTCTGTTGAGGAGTTCTTGGTGCTGAGAAGTTGTGATCAATCCCCATGCTATCGCAGAACTCAGCAAAGGCATGATTCTCGAATTCTCCACCATGATCAGTCCTTATACCTGAAATTGTAAGACCCTTCTCGTTTTGGACCTTCTTGGCAAAGCAAATAAACTGATCATATGTTTCATCTTTTGAGGATAAAAATATTGTCCAAGTAAATCTAGAAAAATCATCAACAATGACCAAAGTATATAAGTTTCCACCAAGACTTTTGACTCTAGCTGGTCCAACTAGGTCCATATGAAGTAGTTGAAGGGGTCTTGTGGTTGAAATCTCATTTTTAGCTTTGAAAGAGGATTTGGTTTGTTTTCCCTTTTGACAAGCATCACAAATCATATCATTTTTGAAATTTAGCTTGCGAATGCCAATAACCAAATCCTTTTTCAACAACTTGTCAAGTTGGTACATATTGACATGAGCTAATCGCTTATGCCAAAGCCAACTCTCATTCAAATTGCTCACAAAACAATTTTTAGAAGTAGGGGCATTACTAGAGAGGTTCAAAGTATAACAATTTCCATCTCTAGGTGCTCTAAACAAAGCTTTATTTTTCAAATCATTTATGGAGATCAAATCTTTCTTAACAATAAAGCATTCATCAGAATCAAATATTACCAAATTACCCTTATTGGTGCTTTGGCTTACACTTAGAAGGTTGTGACATAATCTTTCTACAAAGTAGACGCCTTTGATAAGTGGACCTTCATTGTTGCCAATCTCACCAATGCCAGCAATTTTCCCGGATTGGTCACCTCCAAATGTGACTCTACCTCCATCTTTTGGCTTTATTGATAAAAACTTTGATTTGTCTCCAGTCATGTGCCTTGAGCATCCACTATCGATGTACCACTTGTTAGGCCTTGATGCTCTAAGACAAACCTGCAATTCACAATGGATCAGGTTTTAGGTACTCATCTTTTCTTGGGTCCTTTGGGGTTAGCATGCACCTTGGGAACATATATTCCTTTTGGTACCCACACATAATTACCAACAGGTTTATCCTTTCTTTCCTTTCTATGAAAGCAAGATGAAGTAGAATGACCCTTCCTATTGCAATATGTACAATGTGCAAAAGGGTTTGAGGAATGAACAGATTTAGTAAAATAATTCATATAGGATTTTTGTCCATTCTTTTTCTTTCCTTTCTTCTTATCAAAGTCTGGTCTATAACCAATGCCCGATCTATCGTTTGTAAAACGTTGTTGTTTTAAAATCACATTGAGCATTTCACTTCCCTTAGTAAATTTCTCAAGTGCTTTTGTAAGTTGTGAATTCTTTTTCTCTAGGATAGAGCATTTATCACAAATCAGAGATTGAGGAGAAGAGAGGTTTTCAATTTGCAGCTCAAGAAAGGAATTTTTCTTTTTCAATGACATATACTTGTCTGCAAGTTTTTCAAACTCCTTTTAAACAACATTGTATTCAGCAAACAATTCATCATAGGAAGGAAGAGATTCATATACCTCATTTCTTTCATTGTGTTGCTCTTCTTCCTCAACGACTAGGCATATGTTGGCTTTTTCGCTTTCGTCTTTTTCAGCTTCATCCTCATCCGATGAGCTATCTCCCCATATTGCTGACACATATGCCTTCTTTTTGAATTTCTTGAACTTCTTCTTTTCTTTCTCTTGATTCTTCAGCTGAGGGCAATCTGCCTTGATGTGTCCGGGCTTCTCACATTCATAGCAGATGATAGGCTTTTTCGACTCATAACTTGAGCTTCCTTTCTGAAACTTCTTGAAGCCTTGATCCTTCTTATAAAACTTTTTGAACCTCTGGACCATCATGCTAATTTCTTCATCCTCATCTTCATCTTCATCATCTTTTTCGACATTCAGAGCTACCCCTTTATTTCGATTGTTGCCTCCATTAACATCCTCCAGATCTTTCTTAAATTTCAGCTTGCTCTCATACTCAGACAAGCTTCCAAATAACGCAGCAACAGACGTCATAGACTCACCACGAGCCTCTTCAATAGCAGTGCCCTTTGCTTCCCAATCTTTCGTGAGAATGTTAAGAATTTTTCTCACTTGAGATCGTTGGTCAAAGATCTTTCCCAATGCAGCTAGCTGATTTGTGAGGTGAGTATATCTAAGCTGAAACTCTCCAATACTTTCTCCTTGTTTCATCCTCAACAAATCATATTCAGTGGTCAGAATATTAATCCGGTTCTCCTTGATCCCAGAAGTTCTTTCGTATGCGATCTCCAGCGCCTTCCACATTTCTTTTGCTGATGACAGATTGCAAACACGAAAGTACTCCTTTTGGCTAAGAGCACTCTGAAGCATTAGGATGGCCTTGCTATTGAGAGTGATATTCTTTTTATCGTCATCGTTGAACTCAGCTTCGGTCTTTGGAACAGTGATCCCCTCTTCGACTTTGACCGGAACATAATCTCCTGTCTCGAAGACTCTCCACAAGCCATATTCGGTAGCCATGACAAACACACGAAATTTTGCCTTCCGGAAAGAATAGTGTTCGCCATCGAAACCGGGAGGTCTGTTAATTGAAGCTCTATCTGGAAGAATCCCTTCCATAGTGATCCTTCTCGAGCTGTTAGACTCTTCTGAGAAGACCTTGCTCTGACACCAAATGAAAGCAGGAGCTTGATACCGAAGAGGGGGGGTGAATTGGGTATCTACAAATTTTTTTAAATTTGTTCTGTTTCTAATACCTTAGAACAGAGCAAAACAGAGATGGTAAGGAGAAAAGCTAGACACGATGCAATTTATACTGGTTCGGTCCTTTATTGACCTACATCCAGTCCCCAAGCCACACCTGGGATTTTCAATCCACTAACTCAATGTAGTTGATTACACTCTCTGTACTAAGAGTTGCTCTCTCACTAGAACACACTCCCCCTTACAAGTTGTAATCAATACACCCCAACTACCAAGTCCCTTGACTTGTAGTTATCTCAATCAATAAATGATTTTACAAGTGAAACTCTCTCAAAGAGTAGATAGAATAAACACTGAAGTTCAAAGTATCAATATGATACTATTACAAATGAAAACTAATACACAATGAATGCACTTAGTAACTTTCTTTTTGCTCAGAATAGTGTATCAGCTGGAGATGAAGTTAATGCTCTCTATTTATAGGTAGAGAACATTAAATGACCGTTGTGAGATAATTCCAACCGTTGGAAGTGATTTGCTTAAGTTCTGGTCATCTTCTCTCTCTAAACTTCTGTTAATCCAAGAATTAATGTTGTCTGAGGTGGCTCTCTGAGTTTCTGCCCGTTGGAATTGACTTTACTTGATGCAGTAAGCTTCCTTTAACGTTCATTAGACGTGCTCAGATGGATTAGCCGAAAGTAGGTGAGATTGTGCAGGTGCATTAAATGCACTGTTCACCTTTTTGCTTTTTATCACATATCTTCAATAATCTTGATCTATAATGACTGAACACACTCAACAAACATTGTTAAACATATCTGGGAACATGAGTGAATGATATATGAAAGCAATTAGATCAAACAACAAGATATAGCAGATTTCACAAATTTGAAAATGTACCAACGGTCACAAACCTTGAGGCTAGTTCATCCAACCTCGAGGTTTGCTTGAAGGTTTCAGGCAAGCACAGGTTTTAAAACATCCAGCCTCGAGGTTGCCAAGTGAACCTCGAGGTTTCTCTTAAAAGGAAACCTTCTGAAAAATCTCACTAAGTCACAAACCTTGAGGTTCCAAAGGTAACCTCGAGGTTGGAAGCTTGGTTCAAAAACTTCATTTTTTACTGGAGCCCGACAACCTCGAGGTTGAGAATCCATACTCGAGGTTGGTATTTGATAAAGCAAAGTTCAGTTTGAAACATAAGGCTCAGCCTCGAGGTTACAATCTTAACCTCGAGGTTTTCAATGTTTTGAAAACCAGTTTGCTCTCTGTATGTCACAATACTCGAGGTTGAAACTCCATACTCGAGGTTGATAAGTTTTTCTGAAAATTTGAGCATCAAAATAAAGTGGCCAACCTCGAGGTTGAAACATAAACCCCGAGGTTTCCATGCTTGATGAAAACCATAACCTTTCTGTATGGGTTAAAACTTGAGGTTAGCTTTCCATACTCGAGGTTGCAAGTGTTAATGCAAAACTTGGGGCTTTCAAGAAGGTCTGAACCTCGAGGTTGACTTTCCAACCTCGAGGTTTCACATAGTTTTTGTGAAACCAAGTTTTGTGACATTAAAACACTTGACTTTTTAGAGCTTCTGTAAGGTCAAACCTCGAGGTTACAAACCCAACCTCGAGGTTTGCTCTTAAACAGAGTTTTGACACTTAAGAGCAAAACCTCTTCAATTGTTTGTAGTTGTTGACAATTATCAAAACCATCAGAGAACTAACAAGATAGGTAATGTAACATCCCAAGCGCCCGCTTGTGGATATTGTCCGCTTTGGCACACACAAGGCCTCATGGTTTTGTTTCTGACTGGGCCTAGCCCATCAAAACATGTCCACAAGGGAAAGGTCTCCGCATCCTTATATGACATGCTTCGTTCGCCTTCCCAGTCGATGTGAGACTTCACACTCCACCCCCCTTGGGGCCCAGCGTCCTCGCTGGCACAGAGTGTGAAGTCCCACATCGACTGGGAAGGCGAACGAAGCATGCCTTATAAGGATGCAGAGACCTTTCCTTTGTGGACGCGTTTTGATGGACTAGGCCCAGTCGAAAACAAAACCGTGAGGCCTTGTGTGTGCCAAAGCGGACAATATCCACAAGCGAGCACCTGGGATATTACAATTGGTATCAGAGCCAGGGCTCGGGTCGATGTGCCAGCGAGGACGCTGGGGCCCAAGGGGGTGGAGTGTGAAGTCCCACATCGACTGGGAAGGCGAACGAAGCATGCCTTATAAGGATGCGGAGACCTTTCCCTTGTGGACGCGTTTTGATGAACTAGGCCCAGTCGAAAACAAAACCGTGAGGCCTTGTGTGTGCCAAAGCGGGCAATATCCATAAATGAGCACCTGGGATGTTACATGTAATTAATAAAAAAACACTAAATAGGTGAGTATGGACAGCCCGTAGGTGTGTCTATAGCCCGTCCATTTAAGTCTTAAATGGACGGGTTTTATCCCGCTCCATTATGAGTCTTTTTGGGAAGACTTAAAATGACCCAATTACATTGGATTGTGGGTAAGCTCATAGGTTATGGGTTCTTCCGTGCTTAGCCCTATAAATTAGCTTCATTTTTTTACTAAAAAAACAAAATCTTCTTCCCTCTACAAGTCCAGATTGATCATAACCAGAGTTACTTCTGGATTGGAACATGACTCGACCCCAACTTATTTGAGATTTCCAAAAAGTTTAATAACCATTTATCTAGGTTTTGATTTTTTATGTGACAAAATTATGTGTAATTATATATCTATATAGATCAAATTACTTTTCATATGGATCCAGAGTATCCCCAAGTCATTTTGAACTTGGACCTAATCTTTGTCGTGTTGGGAACATTAAGATTAAAGCCCTCCCAACAAGTATACTATATAGGATTCAAACTAGTGTTTTCCCTGTAAGACCGTTGATCATTTCAACTAACAGCTTATTGATATATAGATATAATTACTTTGGCATATAAACCTTCTATATATTTATATAGAACACAAATATCATTTGTATCCTCGAAACTAAAAACCATATCAATTATTGAACTGGTCAAATCTGCAATTCAAGTGTCAACAGTCTAACCGAGGTTTAACTAGGGGTAAACTCAATCATGATCAAAATGATATAACTTAATTAAAATATGAAAATATTTATATATAACACTAAAAAGTGAAGATGGAATATCACCTAGAGGGGCGGGTGAATAGGTGATTTCAAAAATTTCTTTTGCAGAGTAATCAAGAACACCAAAGATAGAGACAGAGAAAAGAACAAAAAGGCACAAGAGATTATCTTGGTTTGGTCTAACTCTTCGACCTACGTCCAGTCCCCAGAACACTTGGGATTCCCACTATCTTTTAAAGACAATTACAATTACACACTGTATTTGGATGACTCACACTTAAGGTTCCCCAACCTTAAGACTTTACAAAACGATAATCAAATAAGTGTTTAGAAACTCCTCACGAGCAGATAAAAGATAAATACTGAAGTACACAGAGATATTCGAAGATATTGGCAAAGTTAATGAAACAGTAGAATGCAATAAATTCGAATTGAATGTACAACATTTCAATAGTTAGTGAATTCAATGCTTCTGGTATTTATAGTTATTGCAATCAATGATCGTTGATAAATTGAATGATTCTGTTGTGACTCTTGAATATAGTTAGATAGATGAAGCTTCGTTCATCACTTTCGCTGTTAATGATTTTGGTCTTTACAACCATTCTTCATTCCTTTTGTTTTGCCCTTTGAGAAATAGCATTTATTGCTTGATTGGAATGTCGATAAATACTTTAGAATGATCATAGAAATGGTTTCTGGGAATATGGCTTGTTTGGGAAATAGCATTAAATGCTCTCTACACAAATTGCTTTTTTTTTTTTTTAATCCAAGATATAATTATCTAGAACTCATTAGCAAACATGTTAAAAGCATTTAGGAATAGTAATGAGTCAACATATGAAGTTATGAAATCACAAGTACTGATTTTGAAGATGGAATATCACCTAGAGGGGGGGTGAATAAGTGATCTCAAAAATCTATTCGCTAATAGCACACAAGAGCAAGTCACGATGAAAACAGAGAAATAAAACGAAAAGAGAAATAGACACAAGACAATTTATACTGGTTTGGTCCAAAATCTTTGACCTACGTCCAGTCCTCAAAACACCTGTGATTTCACTATCTTTCAAGAACAATTACACACTCTGCAAACGAAGGATTGTCATTTCACTCTCAGACTCCACTCCCCCTTACAAGTTGTAATTGATACACCCTCTCTTAAGGTTCTACAACCTTAAGATACAATTGATAATGAGATAAATGTTTAAGTACTCCTCACTGAGTAGATAAAACTTGAACGCTGAAGCACAAAGTAATGAAACAGTTGAAACAGCGAATAGTAATAAACTCGAATTAATTGCACAACGTTTCGGTAGTTGGTGAATCCAATGCTTCGACTATTTATAGATGTTGCAATTAATGACCGTTGGTGAAGCTTGTGAAATAGCTATTGAGAGACTTGAATGTGTCCGTTAGACTAATGAAGTTTTCGTCGAGGATTTCGCCGTTTTAATATTCAGGTGGAATGTGCAGAGTTGACATTCTCTTTCATTCCTTTTGTTTTTCCGTTGTAAAATAGCATTTAATGCGCAGACGGAATATCAGAGTAGCTTTACTTCGATCAGAGTTGCTTTGCGTGTTTATCACCGTTTTATGTAGCTGCATTTAATGCTTCTGACAGATGAGATCGCTTTATTCAAATCTGCTAATAATTCATGTCTAAATAATCTGAGACTCATGAGCAGACTGGTTAAAAGCATTTGATATTCACAATAAGTAAAATCATAAGAAATAAAAGTTCATTCAATGATTCATGAATCTCAGAGGATGATGATTTGAAAACAAAGATGACTTTGCTCGAGCAATGATCCATGCTTGCTCGAGTAAGCTCTTTTAGATTGCAGAGAAAAAATGTTATTGGTCGCTGATGCTTGAGCAAGAAAATCCCTTTTCTCGAGCATGGTGCTCGAGCATGATTTTATCATGCTCGGGCAAAGCTTTACTTTACTCAGGTAAAACACATTTATATCGCTGATGCTTGAGCAAGGATTTCTGTCTGCTCGAGCATGGTACTTGAGCATGAATTAGATCATGCTCGGGTAAGCTTCATTTAACAATGAAACAACACGTTGCTTGACTTTGCTCGAGCAACCTCTTTTTGCTTGCTCGAGCAACCTTTTACTCCTTGCTCGAGCAAGGACTATGCACACGAGAGAACACAGGTTGCTCGACTTTGCTCGAGCAACCTTTTAAGCCTGCTCGATCATGGTGCTCGAGCATGCTTTTTCCTCTTGCTCGAGTATGATTGTGCGTTGCTTGCCATTTCTTTGCTTTGGTCGATGTTGCTCGAGCAAGCTGAGACTTCTGCTCAAGCAAAACTCTAAACTCTTCATAGTGCTTTTACTCGATGATGCTCCGACAACTTTGTGTGATATACTCGAGTATGACGCCAGAGTAAGTTGTGAACTCGATGTTGCTCGAGCAAGACTATATGGTTTGCTCGAGTAAGGCTTTCCTGAAGTACATTCTCTTGCCTTGCATTCGATTCTGCTCGAGTATATAAAGAAACATGCTCGAGTAACCTTCTGTAAAATGCTTTTATCAGTTTATCTTATCAATTGATCTTGATTATTTCAATTCAATACCTTAGAAATTGTGATCATCAAAACTTAAGAACTAACAGATTTTTAGTTTACGCAGACGATGATTTGAAAATTAGAAATATATGACTTGAGGAACATAACTGGAGGCATATTATATTGACTAGAGGTAAGAATAAAGTGTTTGAAGATTTTGCCTTGAGTCAAAAATATGATGCCTTAAGTTATCATGACTAGAGGCAATATCTTTTTGACTAGAGGCAAATACGATATTAGCGTGAAAACAAATAACAAGATAATTTGCCTTGAGTCAATTAATTGATGCCTTGAGTCAAGTTGGAAATGGCCAAGCGTCGACTTGACTGGAAGCAAGAATAACCTTGAGTCAAGTTGCCTTAAGGTAATTCACTAATTGACTAGAGGTAAAAGATGGATTTCAACATAATTACAATTTTGCCATTACATGATATTACGAAAGTCAAACGCGCTAGAGTAAAAAAAATGCCTTGAGGCAAGTCATAATTGACTAAAGGCAAAAGGTAGATTTCAACGTAATTACGATTTTGCTATTAAAAGTAGATTTTCAGCATAATTACGACTTTCCCATTATATGCTATTTCGAAAGTCATATGAGCTGGAGTAAAAAGAGATGCCTTGAAGCAAGTCATAATTGACTAGAGGTAAAAGATAGATTTCAACTTAATTACGATTTTGCCATTAAAACTGAATTTTCAGCATAATTACAACTTTGCCATTAAATGAAATTTCGAAACATATATTGGAGTGAGAAGAAACCCCTTAAGGCACTTATCAAGTGACTTGAGGTATCTTAAGGCGCGAAAATGAATTTTTAAATATTCAAGCAAGATAATTCAAGGTATAATTAAATTACTTAGAGGAAAATTGAGACTTCAAATTTTCATCCAAAATTAAGATTTAATTATATTATAATTGTTATCATCAAAACATCAAAAACATGAGAACTAATAAAAAGAATAATATTTTAATAAAAACACATTAGTTCACAAGTAAATAAAACATTCAAAAACATAAAACATTATATGAACTACACATAATTTAATAAAATAGAGTTACTACAATATAAATATGAGGAACCACAAATTTTTCTAGTCAAAACAATGTCATTTCATACTTACAAATGAAAAAAAATATACAGAAAATCCAACTCGGCCAACATCGTCCAAAATATTTTTTTAAAAAAAAAATCAAATAATAAAATATGCCTCCACATCCACCTATAATTTTAAATAATTGAATATTAGGCTATTGTGAATACGCATTGAATGAGTTTGCATGAGGAAACATGAGCTAATGACGCCGTAGCAAAAGGGCATGACTATGTATATATAATTGTGTTTGATTGTTGAAGCAATTTACAAACATTCATTTATTCATGAGGAGCTATCAATCATGCTTGTATTTTAATTTACTTTGAAAATTTATTGCCATTCTTTTTTTTTTTTTAAAAAAAAGCAAGAATTCTCATATTCTGTCACCCATGTTTGGAGCTATGCATTGGAGTGTCAAAACTGTGTTTTGGCAAAGAGTGTTACTTCTGTCATAACATAGTTTTGAAACTACTCCAACATAGCTTCAAATACACACTCACTTTTTATGTAAAAGTTTAAAATTTGAAAATTGATAGGGTTAAGATTCTATTTTACCCAGAAAGTTTTTACTTTAGAATTATAGGTATTCATAAGCTTTTTCATATCGTTCAAAAAAAAAAACATCAAATATACATTGTCTTCAAATTTATAATTTCCCCCTAAATTATCCTTATTTTTTTTGGTACAAGGCCGCGAGGGGGGGGGATTCGAACACGGGACCTGAGGGGAGATATAAAGCATCTCAATACCATCAACTGTGCCACTGCACTGCTGTCCTCGGTCTAAATTATCCTTATTGATTATGCATATTAAGAGGTCAAAAGGATAGTTTATGATGTAAATGACTAGATGACGGTATTTTTAGAGAAACCAAAAATATATATATATATATATATATATATATATATATATATATATATATAACTTAATTAATTTATTAATTTCTACGAATGAAACATCTAACTATTATAAATATTTAGGATAGAGGGGGAGAGTCGTGTGCAAATGACTGACTTGGTAAATATATATTGTTTTTCTTTATGTATTTAATAATCATAAAAAGCTTTACCGCAAAGATCCAATACAACATGTGAGGTCTATTCTCCATCTATAGATTTATTTGACTTTAAAAATTTTGTCACCTTCTTCAGCCGCTTGAGGTTAAACATGATGATAACAAGGAATCATGATGCTTACAAATAGCAATTGCATTTTAATAATTTTAAATTATATAACAAGCCCATTTGTAAAGGTGAAGGCAATTAAAATATTCTTTTTCTTATGTTTCACTCCTCAGAATGATTTTTGCAAGTCTTTTACAAAGTTTTGCTCAATTCCTTCTGGTTATTCCGTGGATAAATCCACATTTTTCACTCAAACCATAACGTATCCATCAAATAAACATAAAGGAGAAATGATGCCCACGGCCCAAATATATAAAATTTGTGAAATTGTATCCAAGGAAAAATTGGCTTTAATTTATATCCCAAAAAAAAAAAAAACAAGGCTTTAATCCTAAATGGAGTCAGAATATAGAGACAATCAATTTTTGTTTTTAATTACATGAGAAGTTGGCAAAATAAAAAAGATAAAAAAAATAAAAATAAAACCATGAAAAGGAAAAAAGAAAACGCCGCAAGTCAATATACTAGCTAATTTGATGGTAAAACAAAATACCAGCTAATTTTATAAAGATCTCTCCATTAGGGGTTGATGTATAATTATGTGGCCAAATAAAACTCTCTCTGGTAATATAAATAACTAAATTGTGTAGACAAAAATTAATTAAAATTGGTTAAATACAATAAATGGGCGTGTGTGTATATATATATATTTTTTAAAAAACTCTCATATATGGGGAAAAAAAAAGTGTGTCCGTGTCTGTGAATGAAAGGAAGAGTAAAAAGGGAGCACATGGGAGATAAACGATGTCATGATATAATATGTAATTAAGGGGCATAGATTGAAAAAATAATTAGTTAAAATTTCAGACATCTTGCAAGGGTATCTCATTCATAGGACCAGAACTTCCCAAACGTTTGTGAGTACAATATCTAGTGAATTTTTATTCGGGCCACGATTTAATGCACTGACGACCCACAAAACTTAAGGGTTCCCCCACACAATTAACCAGCAATAGCACACTATCCAAAATAGTAAAAAAGCCTGGAGGATGTCACAGGTTCTAATTCTAGCATTTGCAGCTTGGGCATCGGAGAGCTTGTTTGCATTAGTGTTAGAAAAATAAGTTCATAGAAATCGACACAAATCTTTTCTCACATGCTTACCTCAAACCTTCTACATCATAGATCATGTTAAAAAAACACATAAAAAAGCTTTTACTGTCAATTTAAATGGGCACGAATTGTTTCAGACCAATGGCGAACAAAAAGAAAAAGCCCAAGAAAGGCGGTGACAAATAAAAAAAAATCCAGAACCAAAGTTTCACATTTTCCAATTAGTACAGAAAATGCATACTAAACGGTCCACACAAGTCTTCCTGCACCTATTACCTTTCCTAAACGATACACATGAAGGAGGGAGATAGAGGCCTTGATCAAGATTTGTAATTATTTATCAAGTTCTTCTCATAGTAAGTCACTACTTGCAACGTAATCTTTGGATTCCAAGTTGCTAGCTGTGTGTGCTTTACCTTCTAGAAAAAATGGAGGCGAGGCCCACCCTCCATCCATACAACATAGAAAGGCTGTGCCTTTGTGGAAGAAGAGAAGCCAGGCCTTTACGTGAGCTGATGGTAAAACTGATCTGCTTGAAACTTGCCTCAGAGGACCTGAATTTATTTTCGCATGTTACAGGAAATCAACAAATAAGCACTAGTTGATGCTTGACATGTAAAAGATATAAATTAACAAGCACCAGAGTATAAAGAAAAGACCAACTCTGAATTTGGTTCAAAGTAAACAGAATTTTCTAAGGATCAGTTTAGTTTACAGAGTGTAAAAGCAAGAAGTGGACTGGTATGACTGGAAAAGGTGTTTGAAGTCTGAACAGGAAAAATTGCTTGGTTAGTGTAACAGATAAAAAAACTAACATGAATTCCCAAAATACCATTCCTATAAAAAATAATAAAATCCTAAAATAAATGTAAATAGTCAACATGATAGATTGTTCTTTTGTGAAATGAATGCAACAGAACCTGATATAAAACAAAACTTCCTATATCTAAAAAATAAACTAAAACTCACAAGACTCTCCGGAATACCATTTTATGGCCTCAACTCAATTAAACTTTTACGGACCTATCCTTTTCGGAATAGATTTTTATCTTGTGAAGCGGGTACTTGGAGCAAATGAGGATGTTAAACTTTAGTCAGATTGCTGACAAAACTATCAATGTGATGTTCAATCCTTGACCAAAAACAATAGTGGTTGCTGAGGACAGAAATGAGACTTATCAACATTGTACAGAGTTATTAGCTTGCTGTTTGATCAGCCACGTTTTCATTTTTCAACATCCCCCTTCATATTACAACCAGCATTCTCTACCTTGACTTTTATCCAAAGGCATCACACTAAACATCTAATGGCATTTTCATCAAAGGAATAATCCTCACATGGGCAATACAATCAGCGATCTTGCTTAAGTTCAACATGGCCATTCAAGCCAACTTGAATAACCAGACAGGAATCTATTATGAGAAGACAAGTCCATGGACGTCTGGATCAATGAGGCTCTGTGTTGGGGGTTTAATTTGGTCTTAAATATAAGACCTCAATCCACTTTGTCTCCCAAATTCATATTTTTTCCCCCAAAGTATCCCTAGTGATTGCACATATTAAGGGGTTTCATCCAAGGATAGTCATAACGAAAGATGGTATTTTGTCCTAGTACCACATTACATTCACATATTGCCAACATAAAATGGCAACTAATCAAAATAGGATAAAAAAAATCTTGAAATTGAGAAGGTCAATTTCTGGTATCCAACCAAGGCAACTCAAACGCAAATCTATTATCAACATCCTGCCATGTCATTACCCCAATAAAGTCCCTGTTTCACTGTGTTCCTTTCTTGTTCCTCCTTCACAATGGCAATGGCTATATATAAGACCATGCAAGCCACAAACATTCAAAAGCCCCAATATCAGAAAAATGCAAGTACCAGCTTTGGTTCAATCTTGGGGTAAGCATTTGGGCAATTTTTCCCAAAAATGCGTTTGCTTTTGATATTGACTTAAAACATAAAATTTGGGCCAAATATCCATAAGAAAATTGAACAAAGGCTTATTCTTGAACTTTTGCATATTTGGTCCAGCCAACACTTGTGGCTTCTACGCTTTCATATAGCTTTTAAGAAGAAAAAAGATGAAAGGGAGAGTGTATATACAAATTTAATGGGTTAAATCATAAAAACTTGAATTAAGCCTTTTGATTTCTAAGAATCCTGATTCATCAAAAAAGTTGTCCATTTCAATGACTTAGTGAAACAAGCAAAACTGAATGTGAAATATGATGAAAGTGTGCATGTGTGTCTACCACATAAAGAAAGCATCAATACATGTGTGCTTGCACATCTACCACAGAAAAAAAATCACCGCATGAGTTTGTAGAAAACACTAAAATACAATATCCTATAAACAAAAGGCAATGGTTTTGACGAGATCAATTTTGCAACATGCCCACCAAGAAGGAACCTAACGTCTACCAAACCACATTCAATCATCACCTGAGAAAATAAAAACACATACACTGTAGGAGATGACACTGCTTCAGCAACTGTTGACATGCCTTGTCTTTGCTTGTGCTTAGGGTTGGCCGTGCATAGCACGTATACACGTCCTCGACGTTTAACTGTCCGACAGAACTCACACATCTTCTTCACGGATGACCTTACCTTCATGATCACTGAAACGCCTGCAACCTAACATATTACCCTTTAGGAAGCATAATTAAGCACATAACAACAGCAAGATACGCAAAGCGGGATGAGTTCCATGTGGTGTTCCATGCTACTATATTTCCAGAGTACATAAAATGCTCAATTCAACATCCTAAAACTTGAATTATGCCAATCCCACCTAACTTGATCAAGGAAAACAAAAAAGGGGGAAAACCATTGACCGAATAAATAGCACGGTGGACACATGAAAGCCGTGAATAAAATATTTACTTCCAAAAAACCGACCAGTAAGATATCCAGCTAAACATTTATACAAAATGTCAGAGAGTAGGGTAAAATCACGTCAAATCGAACAAAACAATAAGATAAAAAGAGTATGGCAAAGTTCTTCTACTGTTATTCCAGGAAAAACGAAAATGAGAAGCCAAGATCAAAATAGAGCACCAGCTGAAAACATTATTTTCGAAATTTCTTAATCAGAAATGATGAATTGAAGCATATCCAATCCAACTGAATTTGTAAATTAAAACAAATTATAGTTTTCAACAACAGCTTATGTTAATGGACTGGAAAAAAGTAAATAATACCTAAGATTAGGACGGTGGAGTAAGAGGTGTCGACTGGATTTCTCTGTAAACGGCAGTGGCGACGGAGCAGAGAAGCGATGAGCGAGCAGGGAGGCGTCGAAGCAGAAAGGCCGAAGCGAATGGGATGCCAAAACATATGGGTTTTTTTTTTCTCCACTCTTTTCTTCATAGCCCAATGAGCCCAAAAAAAAGTGCTGAAACAAAAAAAGATTTGGCCCAATAGCACTATGGGTCCAATCTAAAAATTATTACTGTACTAAATAAAAAATAAAACAGGAAAATAGAACGGAGGCGGGTGAGATTAAGGGCATATTTGATTTGCAGAAATAAAATCAGAGGAAACGAAAATATAAATTTGATTAAAAAAAGGGAAATACACTTTTTATGTTGCAGGAGAAGTGTATCCTCATGTCATAGATATAAAAAGATGTGGGTCCCACCATTTCCGTACTTGAGTTTTGTTTTTTATATAAAAAAGATGTGGGTCCTACTATTTTATGTGTGTGTAGGAATCTTTTTTTTCTCATGTAACATGAGAAATATAAACCCCTTAAAAACAATACTCTCTTTCAGTACTAGATGTAGAAGTTATGTTCCTATTCGATTGTATGAATTGATGGGGGTTTTCATTAATGGGATAGTACTTAAAAAGGTATGTTAGAGACATCAACATACATTATTTACAAATAATTAACTTAACTAATTTAATTAATATTTATAAATTATTTATTAACCTTATATTTTGGACAAGAAAGATTAGTTTCCATTCTTGACTCTTTAGTTGTGTCTTTCATGACTACTTTAATTATTAGCGACAGTCTAGCAACAAAAATATTTCTTCGATAATAGTGACTGATTAGCAAAACTTTTGTTAGTAATTTTGTCGCTAAATCTACTTTTTTTGGGCTCAAATCGCTAAATCTACTTATTTGGTTCCTCTTTCAGTATTAGGCAGGCGCCTTACTTGGATGGATCAATAAGTGTAGCAAAAAACTCATCCTCATGCATATCACACTAACGTTAAGCATAAAATATTGTCTCATTCTCTAACAATGAGCTTTAAAAAAAAACAAAAAACAAAAAACTCACATCAAACTTAGAAGTTTATCGCTATCCCAAACACTTAATTATCAGGTTTTCCCTCTTTGATGGGCTTTTTTTTCTCCATCTGATGGACTTATTTTCCTATCAGATATTATCCCAAACACACCCATGCATAGTCCTCGAATCATCTAGACCACACGTACTAATAACATTTTACCAGCTCCATTCGAGCGTTCATCCTTGTAGTTTGCTATCGGCCTTGTCTTATTCAAACTTCCTTATCGGTTCATCTATCACGGCAATAAATTAAATATCCCTTTTATATTATATGCCTCAAAAGAGCCTCACTATATAGGAAATGAGGCTGCTCGAGTCTAGGTGGCCGGAGGTCTTTCTTAACTGAACCATTCTCCCCACCTTACTTATAAGGATGCAACGTAACCCACCATAAATAGAGTATAAAACTCAACAATACGACTCAAAAATAAGGGAGGTTATGTGTGAAAGAGTATATTGCCACTATAATATCAGAATCAGATACCAAAATGTAAGATCATTTTCTTACAAAAATCTTTAGACAATCAACAATACTATGGCGAAAAAAGAAAATTAAACCCAAAGGTCTACCTTAGTTGAAAATTCCCATATTTACTTTTCAAATATAAAATTTTGTTATCAACAATTCTCTTTCAAATTGATGTTAACCATGATTGAAAAGAGAAGCTTGAAATGGAGAGATAAAATGCCTATAACAAGCCGTTGTAAATATCGTAAACGAAAATGGTCGTCAAAAAATCCAGATGACACTTATTTATTGTACAATTTGTTGTGAGTTTATAATCCCCAGTTTAAAAAGACACTTCCACTATGTTTAAAAGAGACCCAAAAAAAAAAAAGTTTTAAACTTTATTAACTACCTTAATCTGAACAAAAAATGAAGTAACTACTCTGTCTTTTATATGAGCAACTTTCTCTCTCTTGGGACTGACCCTTTATATATATAAACGACTTTTTTTTTTAATTTCAAAATTTAAACTACTTTTTCCTTTTTTACCCTTAACAAGTATATAACTTTATATTAATTATCTACACTCACAACTAATTTCTTTCATTTAATCATTTCTTAATCCTTCTCTCTCATATTTTCTACTCATTTCCTCTCATATATTTTTTTTTATTACTTCTCTTTCCTATGCCCTTTTCATAAGTAAGGGCATATTTGGAAAAGACTTGACATTTTTACCACATTTATTGTTTTTAACTAATCTTAACCACTGATTTGTTATACCCAATCAGGAAAAAAGTTGCGTATAAAAAGGACTTAAAAGTCAACAACTTTTGAACTTTACTCCTACCACTCTGGTCTTATTTATAAGTCCCTCTTGACCAAATCACACATACCAAGAAGAGGTAAGTAGCTTAATAATTATGGGGTAAATTTTCAACTTTACCCTCATTTATGATTGGGTACCTTTTAACTTTTTCTTCTCTCTCTATTTTTATTGGTACAAATATGGACAAAATTGTTACAATTTCGTTTATTTGGTTAAAAGAGACTTATAAACAAGATTAAATTTTTTTAGTCAAAAGAAACTTATAAATAGGATTAAAGTTTTTTAGTCAAAAGGGATTTATAAACAGTATTAAATTTTTTTAGTCAAAAGAAACTTATAAATAGGACCAGAGTGGTATTTAACTACACAATTTCAAAGAAATCAATAATACACTCATTTCGTCCCTATATATAAAGTCATTTCAACCCAATCACGAGATTATAAAAAATAGTTAAAATTGGTTAAAAGGTATAAATATGTACTAGGAAATGTAATTTTTTCCCCAAAGATGCCTCTATTTATGAATGAGTAAGAGAGAAAGAATAATGATGAGAAAAGGATGAGAATGTATGGTAAATAAATGATGTGAAAGAATGAGGACAAAGTAGGAAAAATAATATTTATTATTGACATAAAGTCAAATGAGATCTTATAAAAAGGGACAAACCCATTAAAAAAACATATATGGAGGAAGTACATAATAACAATTAAAGGGTAAAATTGTATATTTATGTAAAAATGTAACGAAGAACAAGTATTTAAGATTGGACATATTTAAAAGTTCATCACAATATTATTGTAACTTCGTAGAGCCCGTTTGATACACGGATTTCATGAGAGGGAATGGGAACATGCTAGACTTGCCACAATTTGCAGCTTTCAAAAAAAGCTATTGCGATAGAAGAGAGAGAAAAGAAATAAATGACCGGTCTTTTGTTTTGACACCTGATACCCTTTATTTGTTCGAGTGTCTCCTTCTTTTGCGCATGCCGTCTCGCGCCATCTTCATCTTCAACAATTTCGGCAATACTTGTTTCTCCTTTTCCTCTCTTACAGGTAAACGATCTCTTTTGGGATTTGATTGTGAGATTGTATCTCTGCTTTTGATTTTATTTTCTGGGTTTTGTGTAACTGGGATCTGAATTTATTTTCTCCTGGATTATTTGGTGCTATATCTTTGTTCCTAATTTTATTTTCTGGGTTTTTGATTAATTAGTACAAATTGTTTCAGATTGGATTATTTTATATCTTTGTTTCTCCTTGGTTAAGAATTTATGAAAAATCGTAAAGGGTTTATATGGTAGGGGTTTAAGACTCAATGTAGAGTGTAAACCAAATGTTATGAAAATCAGATTACATGTTCAATTAGTTCTATGGTATAAACCAATAATAGTTGATGAAATGAGAGTAGATATTCACTATGATTACATGTTTCAATGATATTCACGCTAGTTTCAACTATTCCTTCATTTGAGTTTAGAATGGCTCCAAGACTAGCTCGTATAACATCTAAACAGTCTGAGAATGTTAGTGAAAGTTATGCGAAGGCAAAATGGAATGATTCAAATACTAAAACTTTCTTGAAAGTTTGTGTAGAGGAGGTTGAAGCTGGTAATAGGTCTCATACACATTTTAGTAAAGAGGGGTGGCCAATCTAGTTAACATGTTTAATAATATTATCAGGAAGAATAACGATAAGAAACCGTTGAAAAATAAATGGATGCATTGAAAACAGAATTCAACATGTTGGCAATGTTGGTTGAAAAGAAGACTAGTTTTGGATGGAACTCAGTGAAGAACACTATAATAGCACCTCCAAAGTGGTGGGTAGCCAAAGGCAAAGTATGTATTGTCAATTAATTACAACATTGCAAGTCTTATGCCTGTATTAGTTTGTAATTTACTTAATAATTCGTTATTCATGTTAATTACAAGAGAATCCAAAATATTTGAATTGGAAAGAAGAAGGTCCAAAATTGTTGAGTTTGATGGAAATATGTTTCAAAGATGTAGTTGCTATTGGTTATGTTGTTTTTATGCTACACAAACGTATTCTGTCACTTGAGGAAGCCATAGATGATGAGCCAATTAATGATAATGATCATGCTTTTGAGGATGAAAGGGTGGGTGAAGGGGATACTTCCCTCAGATCACAATCAAAGGCCAAGTGTACGAAACAATGATCCAAGAAAAAGGAAGACAGGGAGGAAAGGAAAGGAGAGAAAAGACAAGGGATAGCTAACAACTTGCAACACTCCCTTGATCGAATCCTTGAAAATATTGACCAAATGTCACAAACAACAGGGCCAATATCAAGTGCAAATGACCATTTTAGCATGAGTAGATGTCTTCTTTTGTTAAAAGATGTGCCAAGTTTGGTGAATAACAGCCCTCCATACATGTGGGCCTCTCGAATCTTTATCAACAAACAAAATAGAGAGGCATTTCTTCATTACATGGAAAATGAACCTCATCACGCTCTCTCATTTTTGAGCATGTTTAAAGTTGAAGATATGCAACACTATAGATAGTTTATAGTATGGTGTTATGTTTAAATTTGAACATGAATTTCTATTTGATGTTGAACATAAGATTATATGGCGTAGTCTTTGAATCTAAATTGTTGTGATGGTTTATTTATTGCACTTATCAGACTTTTTTTTTTTTTTTGGAAATTATGGAAACAAGGTTATTTTATTTAGACAATATGGTCATAATTATTTATTGATATAGTTTGTCTGAACTCACATTCGCTGTTAAGAATAAAATAAAGAGAACCATCAATAGATAAGCATGATAAGTAGAAAATAATGGTGGATATAATAGTGTGACCTCCATATCACAAGTGGAGCAACTAACTTTTCACCAAGTAAAGAATTAATACGGTTGCAAGCATTCCCTAAATGATCTATTATATAAACAAAGTTACAATAAGTGGGGTTGGATTTATTTAGTTTGGTTGGCTTTTATTCTTTTCATTGCACCTTACTATTTTTTTTAGTTAAGGGTCTATTTTTTATTAATGCATTGGCTATGATATAGTAGTTGACCATTTTGAGTGAAAATTACTATTCATTAGTGATAACGAAGTTTTAAGTTATCATACGTTTTATGCCCATTTCAGTAATTTTACTAATAAAAAAGTGCTTCTCTATTTTAACATCCAAACAGGATTTTTATTTAAAATTACTCTTTAAATGGTGCATCCAAATGTAAAATAGCTTAACTTCTAATTAAAGTACTTTTTAAAAAAGCAAAAGAAAAAAAGTTCTTTTTTTAAGCCTATCCAAACAGACTCTAAAGCCCATTTGGATGGGTTTTTTCCCCTTAAAAAGTCATTTTTTCCAAAAATTAAGTGCTTTTTTAATTAATGTATGTGTTTAGATGACAACTTTTTAAAAAAGAAAAAAACCAAAAGCAGTAAAAAAGCCCAATTTTTTTTTAAAGCTACATTTGTAGCTTCTGAAAAAAGCTATTGCGATAGAAGAGAGAAAAAAGAAATAAATGACCGGTCTTTTGTTTTAACACTCGATACCCTTAATTTGTTTGAGCGTCTCCTCCTTTACGCGGCTGTCTCGCACCATCTTCGTCTTAAACAATTTTGGCAATAATTCCTTCTCCTTTTCCTCTCTTACAGGTAAACGATCTCTTTTGGGATTTGATTGTGAGATTGTATCTGATTTTATTTTCTTGGTTTTGTGTAACTGGGATTTGAATTTATTTTCTCCTGGATTATTTTGTGCTGTATCTTTGTTCCTGATTTTATTTTCTATGTTTCTGATTAATCAGTCCAAATTGTTTCAAATTGGATTATTTTGTATATCTGTTTCTCCTTAGTTAAGAATTTATAGAAAATCGTAAAGGGTTTATATGTTAGGGGTTTAAGACTCAATGTAAAGTGTAAACCAAATGTTATGAAAATTAGATTACATGTTCAATTAGTTCTATTTTATAAACCAATAATAGTCGATAAAATGAGAGTAGATATTTACCGTGATTACATGTTTCAATGATATTCATGTTATTTTTAACTATCCCTTCATTGTAGTTTAGAATGGCTTTGAAACTAGCTCGTATAACATCTACACAATCTGATAATGTTAGTGAAAGTTCTGCGAAGGCAAAATGAAATGATTCAAATACTACAACTTTCTTAAAAGTTTGTGTGGAGGAGGTTGAAACTGGCAGTAGGCCTCATACACATTTTAGTAAAGAGAAGTGGGCCAATCTATTTAACAAGTTTAATAATATTACCAGGAAGAATTATGATAAGCTATGTTGCACCGACACCGACACCGACACACGACACGAAACACGACACTCCGACATGTTAATCCTAAAAAAGTCTAAATTTCGACATGTTAGGACATGTTTTAATATTAAATATATATTTTTAAAAATAATTCACATTTAATACAAAACATCCATAAAGTGTAAAGTGTAGATAGATAAAATTTCATGTGATTCAATAAAAAAAATAGAAATTCCATTATTTCTAAATCGCTTCATATGATTCAATGAAGAATGGACAAATAATGGGATATTTTCAATACATATAAATGGGGAAAGTAAAAATGCTTGGGGGTGTAAATGCGAGAATGTCTACAATACTCAGGTAAAATGCTCATAAGTTCAAATATTTTCATCACCATCCTGTAAAATCATGGCCTCCAGCTCAGGCTGATCAAGTAAAAGACTAGCAACTTCAAGATCTCTAATTTCATCAAGTGAATCAAATGTATCTCTAGCAATGTCCCACATTTGATTTTCTCCTTGTGCATAACTTGGATTGTTTTTTGTTAAGAGTTGAAGGTTGTTATGCACATAAACCAAGTCTTCAGCACGTTTTGGAGTGATCCTATATCTCTTCATGGAATGCACAAAAGCATAAGTACTCCAATTGCGTTCAGTACATGATGAAGAGGAGGGTTGTTGCACAAGTCTCAATGCTATATTTTAAAGCAAAGGTGTAGAAGTACCATAAAGTAGCTACCAAGCTTTCGGATCCATAGTGGCTTTAGAACTGATGGCATCTAAATCACCAAAAGTTCCACCATTGGTAATAAAATCAGCATACCCCCTTGTAATCTTGCTTTGGTCCTATGAGGCAGGACAGAATCTCCTTAAGCATTTTTGTCGCTCTTGAGTAATCTTTACATCCATGTGTGGAGGAACTTGACTAGAATCTTCTTGGAGCAATTGGTGACTATAGTATCTAAATGAGACACAAGAAATTATCAAATTATATCAAGAGAAGTATTAATTTTAAATTCAGTCATTTTTTACAAACTTACTTAGGATTCAAAGCATACGTCAAACAATGCAATCGAGTTGAATTTTTCGTCCAATGATCCACAAGAATTTGATGCACCACATCATAAAAAGAGGACATCTCTTCCATCATCTTCTTTTCTTTATAGTATATAGCTTTCTCCACTTTCTCAATCATCTCATCCCACATATCATATATCAAGTGAAGACAAGGTCTATCAGTGTTACACACTCTAATCATATCATAAATAGGAGCAGTGTGTAACATCCCAAATTTTGGGATTTGAAATTGGAATGATGTATGGAAGTTAATTATAAAATTTTGAATTAAAATAATTGTGAGAATAGTTATTAGAAATTTAGACTTATTTTTCCCTTATTTAATTTATTTTGAGAAAAAGAATAAATTCAAATAAGGAATAAATCATGCCTAAAATTTATAAAAATAATATATGAGAATCGAATGGTGGAAAATGGGCCAAATGATTTAACTTAATTATTTGGGAAAAAAATTGGGAATTTATTTCCGTATAATAATTGATAATAAAATTATGAAAATATTGCAAAGCATAATTATTTAATAGAACCTATATATATTCCTAAGCCTATCCATGCATCGTGTGACCTTCTAAAATTATGCAATTATTATACAATAACCATTATCTTCTATTAATTCAAATCACCTATCCATGCATCGTGTGACCTGAGCAAAGATGTAAAGGAAAGAAAAAAAAAATTGTTGTTATTATTTAGCTTATATAATTCAGCTTCAACAATGATTTTGTAGAAATAAAAGCTCAAGAAATTCAGGGCAGATTTGCATTATACAAACAATATCCCTCATAGACGAGCACTCCTTCATATTTATTCATTATACAACAACAAAACAAAACCCAACCCATTACACTATTCATCTAAGCCCCAACCCGTAGCAGCAACAACACAAAGATCAGTTTATTTATTATTGTGGCTGATGCAGTCCATTAAATCACACCAGCCTATATTATTCCAATCCTATACTAATCTATTTTTGGTTGTTTGCCCAAACCGTATACTAATTACAATAGAATTAGCACCCTGTTTCTAAAATACCCAAACCCATTAAACCCATTAAGTGCTCAGCCCATTATCTCCCTAAACCATATAACTTTGGTTGACCCCAACCTTATATCTATCAGAACATACGCTCACGTAGACACAGCGAGAGGTGGATCAAACACGCAAGAATGATCACAGTAGCGCCATAACCCCCTCGTCAGCATATATTACTTTCGGCTCACAACTGAACACGTCACTAGTAGCACCATCCTTCTCCCATCATTCTCGAGCCCAACGTCCACACCATATCTTTAAACTCGCACACGCCATATACTCTCTCTGTCTGTTTGTCCCTCTCGGTCAGGACCCTTAGGTCCCTATATATTGTTCTCCTTGGCTCTCATTCAGATCCAGCGCACTAGTTGCTTCATCTTTCCCGTTGTTGCAACCAAAGTTGAGTCCGAGAGAGAGATCGAGAGAGATAGAGTTTAGTCATTTTGTGCTCTGTTTTAAATCCCGAAACCAGAGGTGATCGTTCCTCGTTGAAGACCAGCGTTCTAGCCGGCAACCGGAGGTGAGTCTTCAAGTCATTCCTCTTCTAGTTTCGTGAGTCCTTACGTGAAGCTTTTGCTCTGTTTTGAGTCTCAACACAGAGAAGTTTTGGCTTGTATATATATACATATATCACTACAATAGGTTAAGGTTTAGTCTTTTTTTTTAATATTCGCTGGACACATGAATAAATAAATGGAACCCAAAACTTCCGGTTGTTGTGTTGTTGGTATATATATATATATATATTAAACCCAAAAATTTTATTTATATGTATATAAGTATAATGGTGTTCCCAGTGGCTTTCGGTGATGCCTCATAAAGCATGTTACCACATCACAGATTTGAATCCTACTATCCAATACCTTGCTTCTCGTTCTTAATGACTTTGTGTATTTGTGTGTGTGTATGTGGTCAATGATATTTAGAGAACCTAAAATCTTGCTGTTCTGATATACATATCTAAACAAAATGAAACACACACACATACAGGAAGCCAGCCGTCATAAGTTGCTTTCATGTTATCTATGTATAAAAATATAAAACGCTGCTGCTCATGGGAAAATAGAAGAAATACTTTACTGTCATGTAAAAGCCTATCGCTACTAAAAAAAAAAAAAAGGAAGGTTGCAATTATTTATATGTGTGTGTGTGTAAGGACTAGCGACGGGTTTTTTTGGATTTCCTTGACATAGTCAGCATTAACAAGAGAAGTCGCCATTTTCAACACTGAAGTGCAGAGAGAATTATGATGTTAGGAGGCGATAGAGAGGCATTATATATATATACATGGTGTACGTTATGAGTGACTTAAAGAGTAGGGTTTTTGGTTTGCATGGAATGAAGTAAAAGCATTTGTTCTTTTACGTACAAATATCATACTCCTTCACTGCAACTTTTAGAATTTTTTTTTTTAAAGAAACTCATTTCCATCTCGATATATATATATATATATATATAGTTGTCCATGAATTCCTATCTTTAAAATTAAGGGGTTCTGATCTTTGGAAACTACTATATTTTTAAGTGGTGCAAATGCCAAATCATAGTTTTATTTCATCTGATATTATTTTACTAATTACTAATGTTCTTTTTATTTATCAAATCAAACTCACAATTTCTTTCCTTAAACTTTGAGTTTCTCTGATAATTCATCTATATCAAGTGAAGGTTTCTAAAATGTCAATGTGGTTTTAAAAGAGTACCATAAGTATTTTTTTGAGTGACTTTTATAATTTTCTTTCTCTGTCCTTTTTATAGTTAGTTAGCTCAAGAGTCCTATGTTTTTCTGAGCAAAAAAAAAAAAGTCCTGTGTTTGATAAGTAATTGCTGCATAAATGCCTATCTTTAAATTAAAGGGTCTTTGGGCAAAAAAAATGAAGGGTCTAATCTTTTGAAATTATGTATTTTATGCACGAAGCGAAGATGATTGAGAATAGTTGAAGTTAGTGGATGAACAGTGATGAATTACGACTATGGTTGATAATTATTGATAGTTCATGGATGATTAAGGATTAGATGAAGCCTAGTGTTTAAAAAAAAGGTGAATAAATAATAATTGACATAAGAGATAAATAGGAAAGGGTATTATTAATTCATAATAAATAGAAGGGAGAATTAATAGTTACAAAGGTCTCACTGATTTTTCAGTTCCGTCATAATGTACCCACTTTAAACATTCCAGATATATTATTATTAAAATTTAAATTTTTAAAATTATAAGTTATAATTTTGATTATGTAGAATTTTAGAAGAGTTATTAATGGTTAATAAATTGGTTATGATGTATTGATTTTTGGCGTATATTTGAGCTCTTGGATTAGGAGTATTGAGATAATAGTTAGCTAATTAGCTTCAGCGAGAGGTAACCACTTTTCACTCGTTATTTGTATTAATATGTTGTTTGTGAGTATTTTGTGAAATGATTATAAATATCTTAATGGAAATTGCCTTGTGGAACTTTATGATTTGAATTGTGAATGTATACATATTTATTTATTTATGTATAAGAATTGAGAATTTTGATATTATGATCTTTATTGTGATAATTATGAAAATGGTTGAATTGGGAGGAAATGGAGTAATTTATTCTACCACGTGGTGAGACCTCCATTAATGCATGATGGTTGGCTTTATCTTGTCCCACCTGTTCAATGAGGGATTGGCCCACTAGTTCAATGAGGGCGTACGACACCCCGCTAGTTCAATGCGGGGAAAAGACCCATTGTCTGGGACATGTGCTCTGAGGATTTTAATTTGGTCGGTCTTCATCACATGACCAGTGAGCTTTTGAGTAACCAGTAATATGGATGTAACTTAGCCCATGGGTCTAGTCAAAGGAAATAAGGCGGTTCGGTTGGATTGGTGGGAGGTATCCTGGGAATTGTGTTAATGAAAACTGTGATACATAATTTCTGATATGAAATTTTGTGATGTGGATATTGGCAAATTATATATCTTATTTTTCTAAAATTCTTTGTTATATAAATTGTTCCACATGACACCTCACTAGCACATATTAGTACTCGTAATGAGTTGGATTGATAGTTACCACATTTTTTCCTGGTGATAGTTCCCGTCTGGGTCCATCAGGGAAAACTTTGGAAGCTTAGGCTACTTCTTCTGACAGTTGTGCTTCCATCTTTTGGTATACGTTGAATGATTGTATGTTGCCAGGTTAGCACTTATTTTACATACTCTGATTTATTTTATATATTTTGGTAAGTGATGAAGTATTACTCAGTAGTTGATCAACCCTTAATTTATAATTTCGTTAAGTAAAATGGAGGACGTTACACAGTGAAAGCAAGTATATAATTAATTGAATCCCAAAAATCATCATCCAATATTTTTTCCTTCACTCCCTTGTCCTAATGTGTTAATGAGTCTCCGTTGTTAAACTGTCAAAGGCTTTTTGGGCATGAGGGAAGTGGAAAGAAATTTTTTGAATTAAATTTAAAAAATTTAGAGAAGTGAGTTAAAAAAAATTGTAATTAATTTTTCTTTCTATTTTATCTTATACCTTCTTCTTATTAAACACTCCTCTAACTTTTTTTAAAAATAACTTATACAAATTTTTGCTCCCCTCCAAAAGGCCACGACTCTAACTACTGAGTGTGTTAACTCTTTGTCTCTAATGCGTTAATGAGCAATCCGATTTTTTATTTTAAATTGTTCAACGTGTTATACAGCGAACCTTAACGCACCAATGAAATTTCTGAACAACTTGGTTTTATATTGTAGTAGATGTTTTCTCGTCGGAAAAGAAAAAAATTGTAAATGTTTATAACACATCAAGTCTTGTTCTTAATGAGTCAATTAATTTCCAAGGACTTGATTCGCTTGTCTTTTATTTAATGCATTGGAAAAGCACCAAAATAATTTTTTTTTAAATTTTTTTTTTACCTAATTAGAACACTTTGAAACAAATTTACCAAATTAATGCAGTCAAACTTGTTGACTGACAGGACGCTATCAGTCGCGTCAGAAAGAGTCACGCCACTAGGTAGTCATATAAAGGGGTCTCACGCCACTAGTGGCGTGGTACTTTATCACACAACCAGTGATTCACGCCACTTGAATGGCGTGAATGTAATTCACACCATTGGTGGTGTGATAAAGCATGGTGATGTGGGACCCCTTTACGTGACTACCCAGTAGCGTGACCCTTTCCGACGCAACTGATGACGCCCTATGAGTCAACATGTTTGATTGCATTAGTTTGGTAAATTCTTTCCAAACTACTCTGATTAGGTAAAAAAAAATTTTAAAAAATTATTATTTTGGTGTTTTTCCCATATCTAAGGCATTAATGAGTTTAGTGAAAGAATATAGGCCGGTTTGATTTTGTCTTTTAAAAACAGATTCTGTGTTGAAAGAAATATGGTCCTGTTTGTTTTTGTTTTCTATTCTTTTTTATAAAATTGTTTCTAAAATGCCCATCTCGTTTAAGGACGTGGCTGGAGTATGATGCTTTGGGATTCATTTCCCCATGAGTGTATACTTTGTTTCTTTGTAATTCTGGTTTATTAACCTTCTCTGTTCATCAAAAATAAAAAATAATTCTAAAAACAAGTTTTGAAAACAAAAAACAAAAATTTGTTTGGATAGTTATTTTTTTTTAAAAAACATATTTTTACATGTAAAAAAAAAAAGAAAGAAAATATGCTTTTAAAGTGATGTGGTAGCAGTAGTCAATAACAATAACACTGGTAGTAGGTGTCAATAGTGGATAAGTGACGGCTTCAAAATATAAACAATACGAAATAAAAACAAGATGACAACTAAAAACATTTTTTTTTAGTTTTTAAAATAAAATTTCTTTTTTTTTTCTTGGTTTTAAAAAAGAATGTATTAAATACAGTTTTTTAAGCAAGTTTTATAATTTTGTTTTTTTAAAAACACAGTCAAACATACCCATAAAACTTGTTTGAAAAACTATTTTCAATAACTTGTTTTTTCAAAAAAAAAAATCATAAAATTGTTTTTAAAAACCAAAATAGTTTTCGGTGTTTTTCTTGTTTTTATTTTTGTAAAACTTATTTTTTTGAGACCATCTCTTGTTTACTATCAACACCACACCGCTACCATCAACTAATGACACATCACCGGCGGCAACAATTGCTGCTGCATCACCACCTACAATGGCCACTCCTACCTCGTCACTTCAAACAACATATTTTTTTATAAAACAACTATCCTAACAACGAAAACAGAAACCAACAAACCTACTATGTAACACACCATTATGTTGTTTTACAAAGAAAACTTTCTAGGCTTTAGTGTTTATTATGTACGTTAACCTTAGGAACTAAGGGTGAGATATGTTAGTGTAGGATTTACCAAAGAGGGAGGTGAACTAAGCAGTAATAGAAATTTAATCAACTTGAAAAAAATAAACAAAATAAAATATATAGTAAGAACGATATCACTGACATTGATGTCAAAGTGTACAAGGAACACATATTGAGTTTATATTGAATCTGTTCAATCCATTTGATCTACATCCTTTCATCATATCCATTTTGAGAATTTCACAGTACTTTCCAAGATTGATATGATCCTTGACGCCTCAATACAACAACTCACAGACCCTCTACTTTGGATATTCACTCTCCCTAACAACTAAAAGTGTATACCATTCGTCTCAAGATTCCAATGACTTGAGTCAACACAAACAAGAAATGAAAGTGTTCGAAAATCTCTCTCTCTCTCTCTCTCATTAGTTTGAAACAGAAACATCACAAAACACTAACCTATAAAAAAAATCAACAAAATTCTTCAACAAGAAGAGCATCGAACCCAGTAAACTGAATTGCCTCAACAAGAGGCCTAGAATTTCAAAACTTCCCCACTTCTCTGTCTTGGGAAAAGCAGTACAAAAGAGAAAAAAGGAAAATCGAAAGAAAGCAAGACGAGAGGCATAATCACAGAATATTCAGGGAGATGACTCCTCGGAGCGAGCCAATCTTCGAGCCTCAATATCCCTTAAAATCTCATTATACAGAGCAACTCTGTTCGCAGGCATTCCTCTGTTCTCTTCATTCCCGGCATTTCCAACGTTCGTTTCTGATGACACTCTTTTATTTCTTCTAACTTCTCTGGCTCGTTCTTCTCTTCTTGTTCTTGGTGGCACGATCACGTCCGGAGCGAAGCAAAGCCCGTTCTTCTTCTTCTTCTTCTTCTTCTTCTTCTTCTTCTCCTTCTTCTCATCTGCTCAAGAAACAGCATAAAGATTGAAGATTTAAGCATAGTGAACCAATGCGTTTGAACGGAAAAAAATAAAAAACAGGGGATTATGGGGTTAATTACCTGAGGCGGATGATATGCAAGGTATCTTGAGACACGATACAAGGAAGATGAAGATGCCGCAGATTACGGCGGCAGCGGCGGCAGCCCAGGCCACATCTTTTGTCGTCATGATTGAAGAGTTGGTCAGGTCAGTCAGGAGAGGAAGACGCAGTGAAGGAAGAAAGGGAAAAAAGCGAATGAAAATGGCTATGGTTTAGGAATTATATTATGGCAGTGGCGAAGTATGAATGAGAAAGATCCATGAATGTTGTAAATGAATCAAATAGGAATATTATAAAACTACTACTATAAATTAATATAATTAATTTTTATATAAAAATGGGGGGAAAATCCTTCCTTACAAATTTTATTGGTAGGGAAAATTTAATACATTTTTGTAAATTGAAAATATCGGCACTGTTGCAAATCTTGTAGGCAAAGAATAATGGGTACTCTGATCTGATTTAGATCCTTAATTAGCCCCAATTAAAATTTCAATTGGAGACCATCCCCAATCTTGTTTTACTCACAGTTCTATCTTATGATTGTTTAAAAATGGGATCATTCAAGTGGTCACTTAAGTAATCTTTTTTTTTTAAAAAAAATTTAATATCACTTGGTATATTACTTTTTCAGCTAGTAATGAAGAATTATTGAATCACTTCAATGTCCACTCGAGTAATTTTATTTCTTTTAATATTTTAGAAATGTGCATCACTTGATCACATCACTAAAGTATTCTGCTAGTAATGTTGTTATAACACAAGTGATTTTATACTTAGAAAATTTTTATTCTGCTAGTAATTCTCTTTGTCTTATCATTTGAGTGGTCAATCGAGTGATCTCATGTCATCATTTAAATGGTCACTCAAATGACTTGTTCTTTAAAATACGTTAGAGTAGTATCATTAGAACAAATCACTTAAGTGGTTTGCTAATGATGAATTTTAACCCATCACTCGAGTGGTCACTTGAGTGAAAATGAAACATCACTCGAGGAGTCAGTCAAATAATTTCCCCTTTAAAAATTTTGCATGAATTATTGTGGTGATTTGTTGGTGATGGATTTTAATAAATCACTCGAGTGGTACTCGAATAATCTTCTTTTGTAAAACTATTTCACCAGAGAGATTGTAACATCCTGAATTTTGGACCTAAAGACTAGAAAATTAGCCTATTTTCGGAGGACTATTAGACCCTATTTTTGAAAATAAATTATAACTCAAAATCCTTGAACTAAGTAGTAAACAACTGCACATATTATGAATCAGTGAATTTTTGTCTCGAAGATGGTGTCACCCGAAGTAATTTCTGTTACCGGCAGTGTCCGACTTAAAATCTTTGACAGATTACGAAATACCCTGAATGAGATCAAAAATTCAGTTAACCTAGATATTTCAAAAGAGGAAGAACAGAACTTCAAGGCTGTGCTTCCGGATTTTTGAAATTTTGCAAAAGATCACGCGATCAGAACACCGAACAAGGGATTTTATCAGTAAAAACACTATTTAAATTATTAAAATAAAAAAAATAATTAAGGCCACGAGGTGCACCTCGTGTGCCAATTTTTATATTTTTTTATAATTTTGAAAATTACGCAAAATGACCCAAAAACAAGAAATTACACTTAAGGACCCATTTTCCAACACTATAAATAGAGGCCTCACTTCTTCATTTTCTTCACACCAAACTCAGATCACAACGGTCGAGTTTAATAGAAGAGAGAGAATTCTTAGAGTTTAGAGGGAGAATTTAGAGTAAAGTTCTCGGAGCTGGAGAGAAGGAGTAAGAACTTCAAGGGTAAGTTCTTTGGTCTCTAGTCTTAAGATTTGGTAGTTTCTTTTGGTAATTATAGTAGAAAATGCCAGATAGAGTTTTTTCTGAGTATGCTCTGTGGCTGCAGCTTAGTCTGATCTGTCACATCAGAAAAGAATTATTCTTGGGCAGTAATGTTATTTACCAATACAGTAAATACTATTTACCAAACAGTAAAAATTATTTACCGTCACGGTAAAAATATTTTTACTGGTACTATTCACATGAATAGTGAATACTATTCACATGAATAGTAAATCTTCAACGTAGAATTCCACAAGTATTGCAAAGTTGATGGCCACTGATAAATGTGATATTGTTCCTATAGGGTATCTGTGAACTTGTACCGCTGTTTTCCGTTAGAAGTACCGTTTTAGTCAAACGTACCAAAACATCATCAACGAAGGTACGAACGCGTATTGTAACCTTAACTCTGATGCTTATGGTATGCTTATATGTGATAGATAGTCTGAAGTTCTGTTTTTGAAAATTGATCATACACATACAACTTGATACGGGTTATAGTCTTGATAACGCCGTTATGTTTTCCTAGCGCTGAGGACACGGATGTACACCGTGGCACTGGTGAATAGTGCAGACTATAATAACATGCATATTGCAGTGGCTGTGTTATGTTATTATGTGAATATGAGAATAATGTATGTGATTATTGTTGTTTTGACATGAATATCTGTCATACATATTTGATACATAAGCATGAGGTTAACCGTTACCTGAGGTTCAATGGGTATTGAACCTCAGCTCTTACTGTAGCTTCAGGATTTTCGGAGTAAACAGAAACATAAACAAGGGTAAGCAGCAGGCAGAAGGACTAGCTGGAGAAAGTCCTGTAGATATGTATAGTCTTTCGAACTCTTTGTATCAGCAAACCAGTACACTACAGTGGTTGAATATCAGTTACTCTGTATTTAAAATCATTTCGTAGCCTTACTCTGGTTAAATTATTTTGAAAATGCTTTAGAAAAGTTGGGGTGTTACAGAGATCACCATGACGATTTATCTAGGATCGACCACAACACTTGAGTGATTTGTTTTTCAACTTCTAATGATCACTTGCAGTGATGAATTCTTGTTACTTAAATTGTCATTCGAGTGATCCAACAGATTTTGCAAAATAGAGATATTTTCTTGTTCAAAATACTTTGGTCAACATTCAAATCATATGCAAAACCTTTCTAAAATTTGTTATTAGGGTTAAGGAGCGCTCAGCACCACGAAGTTTGCCTCCAGGAGCGCTCAGCACCACGACGTTACATTTTTGGAACGCCCAGTGCCACGACCATTTGTTGACCGTTAACGCTGACGTGGACGTTGACGTGGCACTGACACGCTGACGTGGCGATGTTGACGTGGAATAAAAAATAAAAAAATTGGGAAAATTCAGAAAACATGAAAAAAAAAATTAAAAAAATTTCCAGACAATTAAAAAAATTCAAAAAATTAGAAAACAAATTCAAAAAAAGAGGAAAAATTAAAATAATTAGGAAAAAATTAAAATAATTAGGAAAAATTAAATAATTAGAAAAAAATTAAAATAATTAGAAAAAAAAAATTAAAAAAAGGAAAAAATTTAAAAAAAAATCAAAAAATGAGGAAAAAAAATTAAAAAGAAATTAAACTACCTTCGCCAGTGGACCCCACCACTAGCCACCATACCGCCGGCCACCTCCGGCGATTGGTTGCTGGTGGCCACCACCCGGTGACGGCAATTGGTCCCCGGCGGCAGCGGTCGAATTAGTTGATTTTACTTATTTTTTCAAAATGCCCTTATATAAATTTTGTACCTCAACTACCTTATGGATTTCACACAGTATATAAAAGGTAGTTGAAATACAAAATTTATATAATGGCATTTTAGAAAAATAAGTAAAATTGTGTGAAATCAATAAGGTAGTTGAGGTACAAAATTTATACAAGGACATTTTGGAAAAATAAGTAAAATCAATTAATTCGATCGTCGCCGTCGGCGACCGACTGCCACCGCTGGGTGGCGGCCACTGGCAACAGATCGCCGCCAATGGTAGGGTGGTTGGTAGTGGGGCCCACTGGCAGGTTAGTTTAATTTCTTTCTAATTATTTTAATTTTTTGAATTTTTCCTTATTTTTTGAATTTTTTAAAAAATTATTTTAATTTTTTTCTAATTATTTTAATTTTTTGTCTAATTATTTTAATTTTTCCCTAATTATTTTAATTTTTTCCTAATTATTTTAATTTTTTCCTCAATTTTTGAATTTTTTTCTAATTTTTTAATTATCTGGAAATTTTTTTTCATTTTTTTTAATTTTTTCTGAATTTTTCCCAAATTTTTTGAATTTTTTTATTCCACGTCAGCATCGCCACGTCAGCGTGTCAGTGCCACGTCAGCGTTAACGGTCAACTAACGGCCGTGGCACTGGGCGCTCCAAAAATGTAACGTCGTGGTGTTGGGCGCTCCCGAAAAAACTTCGTAGTGCTGGATACTCCTGGAGGCAAACTCCGTGATGCTGAGCACTCTTTAACCCATGTTATTATCAAAACATAGGATCTAATAGCACATCCAATCCTCATATACTTTATAAGAATCTCACAATACTTCCCAAGATTGATATGTGCTATTGACGCCTCAATACATCAACTCATAGACCCTCTCATTTGTATATCCACCCCCTTTATAGGAGTTTGAGTAGGAAATAAATTTAATAGAATAGTTGTGTTGTTGGTGATTTGATTCTCCTGAGCCTCAATACATTAATGAAGCTTAGGTAGCCGTGGAGTTTCGTATTAAATGCTTTTCACAAAAAAATTCTCTAAAAAATGAAGCCATTGAGATGAATTCATTGGTGTCTTTCCTGAAAAAATCTTATGCCGTTGGTTGAAATTGGACATAAATTTAAGTAAATAAAAACGAAATAGGATAAAACATATATTGAATTTTCTTTTGTTTTGTTTTGTTTTGTTTTTATAACTGAAACACATATTGGACTTATCCCTTAACTCTTTACATTTTCAGTATATTATTTATTATCTTATATTTAAGACGTTCTTCTGTGAATTGATTTCAAGGTTCAATATTTACCTTTTTTTTTGGTCGAAAGGTTCAATATTTACCTTGTTTGTTAAAATTGGTTGTGCATTCTTCTAAACAAAATTTCGTTCTTGAATTTGGTCAAACACACACTTTCCCTCTCTTTATTGTAAAAAGTGTTTTTTTTTTTTGTCAAAATTGTAAAAAGTGTATATAGATCTTAACAAATAACAAGTTTTCATAAACACCTAATTCATCCCATCTTTAGATGACATTTCTAACTATATCTACCAAATTTTATTGAGATATTTGGAAGTGGGAAAATTAATTAATTCCATTATTATTTTAAAAACTAAAAGGGGGAAAATAATAATAATAATAATGCATGATCTGCTTTTAATTCAAGAACGGATTCATTGAATTGACAAGTCAGAAACAATTACAACTTGAACATAGATGCTGTTACTGCATCTGCGACTGACTGCACGTAACATATTGGACTGCAAATAACACAAGAACGGAAGAAAACGAAAAGGGGAAAAAGAAGAGGAAGAAGAAGAAAGTCAGATTAATTTGAAGCATAAACATCACAAAAAGCTTACAATTTTGAAACTTCCCCACTTCTCTCTGTCTTGAACAAAACAGGACAAAAGATAAAAAGGGGAAAATGAAAGAAACAAGATAAGAGGCATAATCACAGAATATTCAGAGATGACCCACAAATCAGTAAGAGTAAGCCAATCGTTGAGCCATACGATCCCTTAAAATCCCATTATACAGAGCCACTCTGTTCGCAGGCATTCCTCTATTCTCTTCAATTCCTCCATGACTGAAACTCCTTCGAACCTTCGTTTCTGATTTCGACTCTCTGTAATTTCTTCTCACTTCTCCTTTTTTTTCTTCTGTTCCTGTTCTTGATGACACGACCACGTCCTCGGCAAAGTGAACCCTCTTCTTCTTTTTCTTATTCTTCTTCTTCTCATCAGCTCCAGAAACAGCATTAAAGATCGAAGATTTAAGGATGGTGAATCAATGTGTTTGAATGGAAGAAAACAGGGGAATATGAAGGTTAATTACCTGAGGTGGATGATGATATGCAAGATCGCAGAGTTGGAGGGGAAGAGTCGTGGTGGACTGGGAATTGGAGGGATTTCTGGAGACGCAGAGCAAGGAGAAAGACGGTGCTGGTGACGGCGGCAGCGGCGGCCGCCAAGACCACAACTTGTGAGCTCATCATTGAAGAATTTGATCAGACAGAGGAGGAAAACGGAGCGAAGGAAGAAAGGAAAAAAATGGCAAATGAATGTGGTGATGGTTTGGGAATTATATTAACGCGGTGATGAAGAATGAATGGGAAAGATTCATGAATATAATAAATGAATCAAATAGGAATATTTTTAAACTAATATTATATCTGGCAAAAAAAAAAAAACTAATAGTATAAATTAATATAAATAATTTTATATAAATATTGGGAAAAAATCACGTGTTTTTTGATAAATTTTATTAAGAAAAAAAAGACAAAATATCGTTTGAACTTCAAGATCTCAAATCAATATTTTTGTCTACAAAAGTATAGCAATTAATACTACCTCCGGTCTAAATTATAAAAGCTAGTTGACTTTCTTTGGAGAGATTAAGAAAGCTAAATAAGTTACTTAATCATTTCATATGTTAAATATTCTTAGATTATATATTAATTTATTAGTCAAACTAATAAGTTTGAAGAAAAAAATAAAAATAAAAATACTTTAAAGTAATTTAATTATCTTCCTTAATCTCTCTAAAAAAGTCAACTAGCTCTTATAATTAGGACCAAAGGGAATAACTCATTTAAGTAGAAAATCACTTATTTGAGATTTTAAAGTTCAAGTGATATTGTTTTGTTTTTTTCTCATTCTTTTACAAAGAAAATACTGGCACTATGTAAATTTTATACTCATATATGCGTTGTTGTCAAACTCGTAAATTGACTCTCTGAGTTTACCGTTTTTACGTTTTTAGCTTACAAAAATGAGCCAAGTCCCTCGTAAACTTATGCTAGTTATAAAATTGGTTAAACTCAAGAGTTTATACACCAAATTTACCCTTTTTAACGTTTATAACTTACAAAATCGTGTTAATTTACTTTTAAATTCGTGCTACCTTTTTTGATTTGATCATGCTTAGCGAATTCATATATAAATTTTATAGGAATTTATTTGTTAAATATGATAAAATGATTAATGTTGATGGATTTAATTTCAATTATTTGGATTTAAAATATATTTAAATCAAATTGTTGTAATTTTTATATTTTAATTATTTAATCATACATTAATAATGCCTATTTAATAATAAAGGGATAAGGGTCTTAAATGCCATGGAAGTTTTCGTTCAGGAGCACTAGTAAGACGGAAGTTTTTTTGGGACAAAAAATGCCACAGAAGTTTTCGCTGAGGAGCAATTTTGCCCCGGAAGTTTTCACTAAAGAGCAATTTTGCCCCGGAAGTTTTCACTAAGGAGCAATTTTGCCCTTTTGTCCCCAAATATTAAATTTGACTATTAAATCAGTCAAAGACGACATATGTTATGCCTTGAAAAGGTCAAACTTGGAGCTAGAGAAGGAGATCGTTGAGATGTTGAGCTCAAGGCGGCCAGAATTTGTGAAGTCGAATTGGTCAAAGGGACTGAAAGGTCGACTGTCACAAAACCTAAAGGAAGCATCACTTATGATTTAAGCAAATGATCAGTTTATACAAACGTAAATATTATCATTATTGATTTGTTTTACTGAACCAATTTTTGGAATAATTCATTTCTCGTTTTGCGTTTCATTTGCATTTTGTGACAGACCTTTTAGTCCCTTTGACTAGTTCGGTTTCACAAATTCTGGCCGCCTTGAGATCAACATCTGAAGGATCTCCTTCTCTGGCTCCAAGTTCAACCTTTTTAAGGTATGACATGTGTGGTCTTTGACTAATTTAGTAGTCAAATTTAATATTTGGGGACAGAAGGGCAAAATTGCTAGGAAAATTGCTACGTTTTGTAAACTTCCGGGGCAAAATTGCTCCTTAGTGAAAACTTCCAGGGCAAAGTTGCTCCTCAGCGAAAACTTCCGTGGCAAAAATGATACTTCCGGGGCAAAATTGATACTTCCTGTGAACTTCCGTGACATTTTTTGTCCAAAAAAAACTTTCGTCTTATCAGTGCTCCTGAGCGAAAACTTCTATGGCATTTAAGACCCTTATCCCAATAATAAAAACAAACTCTTATGAGTTTACTGTTCGATTCACAATATAAATTTAGTCACTGTCACAGATTTACTTAGACTTGCAAATTTGACAACCTTCCTTATATATTTTAATTACTTGCTAATTAAAATTCAATATTTATTTTTTTCTTGTTGATGTGCCTTAAATGTTTTTATATAATAATATTCGTTGGATTCATGCTTCAAAAGGCAACTGGCGCAGTATCAGTTTTCAGCTTTAACACAACCTCAGCAGCACTCTCACAGAGTCACAGCACATTGTTGGAAAAACTCAATACGTTGGCATCAGTGTCAGTTTTGGTATAAGTATTTTTTGGAATATTACATTATCATATAGAAACTTTTCTTACTTTGTGAGTATCTATCATAGTTAACCAGAATGGCATTAGCATGTTAATGCCTTAGACAAATGGTCTTATAATTAGAATTAGAAGGATTAATAAATTGTTAGAGTAAATGTCAGAGGAAAATAATTAAGGGAAAGGGAATATAAGGGAACGAAAAATTTCCAAAAATAATAAATTAAATTTACTACTTTTAGAAGTTTTTCCTTCTAATATTTTTTCCTCCCTAATTTTCAATCCATCCAAACTAAGAATTAATGACAGTTAACTAGTTATCCAAGTTCATATATTTAGAACTAGAGAGAGTTGTTAATATAAACACAAGTTGGAGACCGTGATTTTTTTAAATTTGTGTGCCCAAATTTTTATCCCTTGTGAATTTTATTGTTGTATATTTTTGTAGGGGGTGTTTAATCTGCAATATGCTTACCCTGTTATTCATCTCATCTAGCATACCTCAAGCAGAGCGTGAGTCAATGGGAACAAGTGAAGATCTTAAAACTGATTTAGAAAATGCATTCAAGACTTTCCCCACTAATAGGTCATTATGGTTTTGACTTATGAAGATGCTCTCATGATTTGGTTACTTCTTGTCCTATAAATATCATATTTGACTTGCATTATGGCCATTCAAACTACAATAAAAACTGTTTGAAATAATGGCGTGTTGGCCTTGTAATCTAGTGTCATGAGAACTTATTTTGTAAGCATGAGGTCATGTGGGTTTGATCCCGCTTTTTGTGACCGCAAGCTGTCAGTACTTGCTTCTTCTTTTTTAACCTAGTGATATAAGTAAGGTTGTCAAACTCACGAGTTTAAGCAAACTCGTGATAGTAACATAAACTTATATCGTAAACTCATAAGAGTTTATATTTATTATTAAATAGATATTACTAGTGTATAATTAAATGACTAAAATATAAAAATGACAACAATTTGATTTAAATATATTTTAAATCCAAATAATTGAAATTAAAGCTATCAACATTTATCATTTATCATTTATCATATTTAACAAAGAATTTCTATAAAATTTATATATAAAGTCGCTAATCATTATTAAATTAAAAAGCTAACATGAGTTTAAGAATAAGTTAACATAGTTTTGTTAACTAGAAACGTAAAAATAGTAAACTCGATGTTAAACTCATGAGTTTGACCGATTTTACAAATATCAAGAGTTTACCAATGACTCAACTTGTTTTTATGAAATAGAAATGTAAAAACAATAAATTTGGAGATTTAACTCGTGAAGTTAACAACAATAGCTATGAGAGCTTATTTGTACGCCTGAGGTAATGTGCGTTTGATCCCACTTCTTATAACTGCAAGCCGTCAATACTTGCTTCTTTTTTTCATTTTTCTAAAAAAGAAAAGAATAATGGTGTGCTTATTAATGTAAATCTTTTTTCTTAAGTATATAGTGTTTTGTGTCTTTTTGCCTTCTCCCCCTCCTTCTCCTCCTTATCTATTGCTTTCAGATTTCATGAATATATATATATATATATATATATATACACACACACACATATGTCCATTGGTTATTGTCGGGACGTTAAATTATGTACTACCCTCATCCTTATTATAAATCTGGATTCTCTCAGTATCCATTTCCTCTGTATCTCTCAATAGTTTTAAATTATGATTGTCCAATAATGGTCTAAGCGTCTATAGAGAGCCATGTCATCTACTTCTTAAAATTTCATTTCCACCGCATGAGGTAATTTGAAAAAGATGACGTGGTTCTCTTTGAATGCTTGGATCAATATTAAATGATCAGGATGTAAAGATTCTGAAAGATACTGAGGGACTGGATACTGAGAGTATGTGCTTCCTCTTTAGTACTGTCTCTGGTCCTAATTATAAGACATAGTTGACTTTTTTTGGAGAGATTAAAGAAGCTGAATAAGTTACTTAATCATTTTATATGTTATATATCCTTATATTATATATTAGTTTATTAGTCAAACTAATTAATTTGAAGAAAAAAATACAAATACACATACTCTAAAGTAATTTAATTAGCTTCTTTAATTTCTCTTAAAAAGTCAACTATGTTTTATAATTAGCACTAGTGGGAGTATAAGTTTATTGTAGAAGAAATTTTCGGTCCAAAATTTGAGTTCAACTAAAATGTTGGTAATCAATATAATTTTTCAATTTGACCCTATTAAATGAGGGAAGAGGTGAGGGAATATATACATATAGGCTATAGCATATATTTTTTTCAATACACATTCTTTAATAAGGGAGAATTTGGAAAAAAATATAGGAGTATAAATTTAAGACAGTTTTAATGACTCATTTCTTCTTACATAAAAATTAGTTTGAATTGATGAAAATTAGTTTAAATTTGCTTATAATAGGGCAAGAGCGGCAATATTGCAATTTTTGGTAACAAAATGAGATATATCAAAAAATACATCTATCAAATTTCAATCTATTGTCGCATCAAATAAGAAAAAAGATTGTTGGGTCTTTCTTTTTCTTTCTTAAAAAAATAGATTATGTTATAAATCATGTTCATTTTATTAAATTTAAATGCAATGATAGCTAAATGTTCTGAGGGCCCGTTTGTTATAAAGAATTGGTGTGGAGGAAAAGAAACTTTGATAAGTTCCTCCGTTTGGTATACATTTTGCACCAATCTTCTTGGGAACCCAAGTTCCTAGACATATATGTTATAGACATGATACCGTTAAACAACTACTCTCGAATGGAACCATCTCAATTGATTATGTGAAATCAAAAGAGAATATAGCGGATCCATTGAGTAAAGGGATTCCTAGAAAGTTAGTTAAAAAATTATCCAAAGGAATGGGTTTAAGGCCGATCCATTGTTGATTATCGCGGTAACTCTACCTAGAAGAGTGGAGATCCCATGAACTAGGTTCAAAGAACAACTAAGTCTTAATCGACTGTTAACATTGTGGAGTTTTTTTTTAACTCATACTCATTCCTAGAAAAGACAGTGCATATATACAAGGGTAAACTTTCAAGCTTTTAATGGTTTCTTAATCTGATGTGTTCAGATGATGTATGTTGATTTACATCACAAGGAATCACCTATGTGAGTATGAAGTTTGGGCTGCTTCTATGAGAACTTAAAATGGCCGATTCTCTAGAACACTTGCAGAACTAGGTGGTGTCCAGGGCCAAAATGGACACAGCATGGAACTAACGATGCTAGAGGAGCAACTTTGTGACTCCTATTGTCTTGGTATACACTAAAAGGTCGACGGTTCAAGACAGCGCGGCCACTGATTGACCAGTATATCCGATAGGTTTTTACTAGAGAAGGTTCAAAGGTAACCCCTACCTTTCTCGATGCAGTTGTTGCTCGTAGAGGAATCACATTTTGCATACATGATCATTTGCATTTGGTCATGATGGACTAACTTCTTATCCATGTGGGGGATTGTTGGATTTTAGGATCTAAGTCCCATAGGTTATGAATAAGAAGTCCCACTGGTTCACCACCGCTGATCGCGTCAGTTTGCCACAGTCGCATTAGTTCGCCAATGGGTGTCTATCTGATCAATTTTGTCATCTATAAATAGGATGTGCTAGTGACATAAAATCCGAGAGAATAGATATAGAAAAACTAGATTTAAAATTAATCTCAAACATTCCTCTCTGCATATTACATTCTGTAGACATAGTCTGTACGATTTTGAAAGCAAATTCGTTGGATTCACTTGGGCTTTAGACAGACAAAACCATCTTTCTGGAGACAAATAATCTGCTCTATACTGGGAGGCAATTGCTCAGAAAACCTTTGGCATCCATATTGAGGGAGCGAAATTGTCTTAAGGATACAACGAAAGTTGGGCTCATATTCGGCAGTTTTGTGAGTTCGTTTATAGTTTTTCATATTATACAGACTTGTTGTATGTGTTCAATATGTGCTATTTAAATAATACAGATTCTTGTTATGCTATTCTATTTACTGTATATATATTCAATTTCTACCTACTCAATACATTAGAAACAATAAATAATTATAAAGATGGGGTTCCATCGGAAAAAGGGATTCGTTCATGTGAGAAATTGAGTAATTCTGCTGCTCTTCCTCCATTCCCTTTAATTTGTCTCTATATTTCTGTAAGTGGCTTCCAACATGTGCTCCCGTTAGACCAGGCAATTTCAGTATTTCAATAATACATCTTGGCTTTGCATCTGAGATATAAGGAAGCAAGAAAAAAAATATTCATAATTATAATAAGGCTCGAAACGAAAAAATTGCTCGAAATTAAACAAAAGAATTATTACATTATAATTATAATGTACAACAATATATTGCCTTGATTCAAAAACTCAGGGTAATCATCTTCTTCCAGACTTGTGTCTTTGGAAGATAGAGAAGAAGAAGAACCCTTATTCTGATTCTGCGGTACAGCGTCATGAGTCTTAGACGTCCTCTAATGCTGTTCCCTCCTCCTACAAACATGCCTCCACAAATTTCCAATCTCATCGCCCAACTCACTCACAGGCTTCCACAAAACACTGCAAGCACCACTTCTATATGCTGTCAGAATCTCATAAGTTGATCTTTCACCCCCACATATTGCTGTAAAGTAGGAGTAGCATAATTTAAATACAATTATAAATCTCTTATTATATGTGACAAAAAAATGTTTGCATGTAGTAGAACTTAATTACTCACTTACCAACGTGGGCAATATTAGGGTTCAAGTGTTGCTCTCGGATGAACTGGGAGCCATCCATGTCTTTCAAGGCGATATCACTGACAACCTGCAGGTCAAAAGAATTAGGTCCCATCTCTCGTAAGTAGCTTAGGGCACCGGCACCACTGTCACACACAGTGATGTTATAATAAGATGTTGGAAGAGATTTCTGAATACTAGTTTGGGTAGCATGATCAATGCCCACTAAGAGCAGCTTCAAGGGCTGACGGAAGTATTGAGTAAAGAAAGGAGGAAGATGATAACGAGAATGCTTTGTTGCAGATTGCTGCATCTTGCCGATCTTATTTTGGAAGTATAACTAAGACTGCTCTTGAATATAATCTCTGAGAGAAGTATAGGTGATATATATATATATGCACATGTATGTCGGTATATATATATGAGGACCTGATAAGCGGGCACGCTTGCCAAGTACACCGAAAAAATAGGGCAAGAATGAAAATTCTAAAAAATTTGTACGGTAATAAATTTAAAAATTAAAACAGGAAGCGCTATCTACTATTTAATCTCTTATTATATTTTTATCGCCTAGTATATGGATTACTTAAAATTTGGGAGAATTACATACAAGTCCCAAGGAATAGACATAATTATACACAGGTCCCTTCAAATGACAAAATTACACAGAAGTCTTTAGGGACTTCTGTGTAATTATTTGTGAAACTAAAATTACTAATCTAACCTTCTTCTTCCTTCTCCTATCTCTCTCCTCTCTCCATTTTCTTCTCTTTCGACAAACACACCAGATCAAGCTTGCACCACCAAAAGAGGAAGAAATTGAGAAATACTAAACTAGAAATCTGCAACATCCACCTAACTCCAGCAAACATACCTGAAGAACAAATTTTCTGGGAAAAATCTAAAGTTTCCGAGACAAAAAGCCAGCTGAGAATTATCTCCAGTCACAACACTGAAATTCACCACTACAAAAGAAAGCAGTTCAGGCTCTGGTTTTTTGGGAAGGTAACAGAGGAATAACAGAGGGACTACTCTGTTTTATTGGTTTCTGACTGAAAAAATCCAGGTTTTTAAAACTTGTTGTTAAAATAGGAATTTGCTGTTGTAAATATAGAATTTCTTGTTGTAAATCGGCTCTGGACCTCAGAATTGAAAAAATCCAGGTTTTCAAAAGTTGTTGTTAAAATAGGAATTTGCTGTTGTAAATATAGAATTTCTTGTTGTAAATCGGCTCTGGACCTCAGAATTGAAAAAATCCAGGTTTTCAAAAGTTGTTGTTAAAATAGGAATTTGCTGTTGTAAATATAGAATTTCTTGTTGTAAATCGCCTCTGGACCTTAGAATAGAAAAAATCCAAGTTTTCAAAAGTTGTTGTTAAAATAGGAATTTGCTGTTGTAAATATAGAATTTCTTGTTATAAATCGCCTCTAGACCTCAGAATTGAAAAAATCCAGGTTTTCAAAAGTTGTTGTTAAAATAGGAATTTGCTGTTGTAAATATAGAATTTCTTGTTGTAAATCACATCTGGACCTCAGAATTGAAAAAATCCAGGTTTTCAAAAGATGTTGTTAAAATAGGAATTTGCTGTTGTAAATATAAAATTTCTTGTTGTAAATCGCCTCTGGACCTCAGAATTGAAAAAATCCAGGTTTTCAAAAGTTGTTGTTAAAATAGGAATTTGCTGTTATAAATATAGAATTTATTGTTGTAAATCGCCTCTGAACCTCAGAATTGAAAAAATCCAGATTTTCAAAAGTTGTTGTTAAAATAGGAATTTGCTATTGTAAATATAGAATTTCTTGTTGTAAATCGCCTCTGGACCTCAGAATTGAGATTTTAGGTACTAATACTTGCTAAACTTGATGAATTCACCAAGGTCAAGCAAGCAAGCAAGCATTGAGGCATAATAGCAAAATAACATCCTTAAGATAATGAAGAACCCCCAACAGCACTCAAATTTAGAATCAAAGATTTAATTTCTTGCACAAAGTGGCAGTAAGTCAAACAATTGTAACACCATTCATGCATATAGCATTTCTTGTTGCTATATTCAACATTTGGATCTAAGGCTAGTCAAAAAATAATTAGTATTTGCTTTAAGGCTGGGCAAAGTTTGTACATTCACTTCCAGTTATATACATTGGCAAAATAAGGTCATATGAAAGCCAATACTTTCAACTACTTTACAATAAAACTACATCTCTATTTCTTCTTCTTCGACACTTGGGATAGCACCTTCTGTGCATGTATGTTTTTCTCATGCGTTACAAGCCACCATAAGCATTCAAGCGCTTTATCTGCCGTAGTTGCTCACCAAACAAATTAGTCATAGTATAGCCTTCTTTGTCTTGAGGAGAGCCATCCCATCCGTGTAACCATGATAGAACATGGACACCACAAGAATTCCTGCAATGCAAAATGTCATGTACAATGAACCAAAAATAAAAAACTGATTCTCAACAATGAACCAAAAATGCTTACGTATCACATTGCAAATGCACTTTGGACGTAGTGTCATTATATTAGAGTTCTATTTTGAGAGTAACAAAGTATGAACATAATGAGGAAATAATTTGACATGGATGCTATAAACAGTAAAAAACATGGATGCCATCGAAGGACAAGATCCTAAAAACATGTGACATTGATTACTTTAAAGCTGTGAGTTTCTGATATCAGAAGCATGTTGTTCTTTTTTATTGTTTGGAGTGGGAGCGACAACAAGAAAAGAAACAAAAACTCTTATTTGAAAGCCAGGGTAGGAAGATAAATTTTAGCACCAACATAAAAGCATAAAGAACTTTATGATAGCATAGATTTTATTTTCTTGAATTTCAAATGGTAGTAACATCAAAGGAGTTTCAAATGAATCAAACAAGGAAAGAAGAAGATAATTGCTTAGAATTAAAAATGTAAATTGTGAATACTATTGTGAATAGCATAAAAGCGGACAATATACTTGCAAGAGCAAAGTGCACATTACATGGATTAATATATACACACATATATATAGCCTTGAGTTCCATTTGCTTCACTTCAAGATCGAGATGTCCCGTATTTGAATATGTTTGCCACAAACTAAAGTTCATACTATGCTATAGAAGTAAACCTAATTATCTTCATAAACAACTAGATTAATGTGCATCCAACAATCTTCATAAGAACCGGGTTACCATTTCAATTTCTAAGCATCGTCTAAGCTCTCCATTTGAAAGTTAACCTTAAATATTCCCCGGTTATCAAACAGAAGTTACGAATTAGAAAAGGGAAAATCAACAGTCAATTAATAGCACCAGGTGGAAAAGAAGAAGCGTTGGACAGCTTCAACAAAAGCCAGGCAACCCAGAAAAGCAAAAACACAGAGCATATAACAGATTCTCTTGAATATGAACTCAAATGCATAGGAATTTAACAAGTTAAAAAAAAAGAAAAGGAATCCTTGAAATTATGCAAGAGGAAAACCTGGAAGAAGTAATTTTCCTTCTAAGATCATTCAGAAATGGCAGAGACAGCAAGATAGAGCGAACCCAAAACAAACCTATGACTAGAACAAACCTAGATTTATTGTGAAGAACCCTAGAGTAAATGCGAGAATGAATAAAGTAGGATGCGAATCATACCATATCGAACTCAGAAAAAGGCCAAGGGCTTTCGGATGAGACGTCGACCACCGGACATATGATCAGAGAAGCTCAATCTTGACATTTCCTCCGATAATAGAGCAACGGTGAGAGCGAGTGAGAATAGGCCTCGGTCGAATGTCCTCAGATTCCCCTTTATGCGTGTTTGCTGATTGTCCATAGGTAATTTACTATTCTGAAACAATTACACAGAAGTCCCTCTTCTATGTAATTTTATCATTTAAAGAGACATAAATGTAAATATTTCTATTTTTTGGGAGCTGTGTATAATTTTTCCTAAATTTTTAATCATTCGTTCTTATATAATTTATACAATTTCAGCCTTCATCCCCATGACATTATATTAATCATTAGTCAAATCCTCTGAAATATTTTCTATCTTCATTATTTGAGCATTTTTCAACTAAATAATATTAAAAGTTACAACAGTACATATTCTTGGGTTAGAGCGCAAAACTTCCCATAATATTTACCCTTAACTTTTACTTACACACAAAACCACAGATGAATTTTACAAAATAAGGCAAAAAGGACACAGCCATTAATTTAAGCAAACTTACATTACTTTATATTTGTGCTGCCAAAAAGTTAGGAAGGGAATCTCTCGACTGCTCTCCTTTACTTCCCCGCCCCCTTTAGTGTTAAATCATCCCTGAACAGTAGATATTTAACATCCTAATTCCTATGGAAACCTTTTTTATAATATCAAACAACAAAAAATGTATATATAAAAATAAGGTGAAGTCATTAAAATTATATCTAAATAGTTCCTGGGGCTATTGTACTGTTGACAGGCAGATAAAGAAGCTCCGATCAAAAGAAATTGCCTTGGTGAAGGTGTTATGGCGCAACCATATCCACAAGAAATGCGCGCTGAATATCCTTCGTACTTGTTTGAGAATTGAGGTATGGATATATTGAAATTCAAAGGACCAAATTTTTTAAGGGGCAACAATTTAATGGCCCATCTCTTAGAATAAAGAAAACAAAATAAAGAAGTAACAAAGAAAGCCATGATTTTTTATTTTAAAAAATAAGAAATAAAAAAAATCATAATATATAATATCTCAGTTTTTTTTTTTTGGTTTTCAGTCTTTATATTTCCTCATTCCGTCCGATTAGAGCATGAGTAGAGAAGGAGGTTTTAAGAAGTCTCTAAGTGCTTGAGTCCTACCACCCTTCTCTTCCGTCTTCCAATCCGTCAATGGCGTGCCTCTGTTCACCTGCCACCTCTATGGACCACTCTTCTTCCTCTGCTCATCCTCAGCAGCAAATCTAAAATATACTTCTTTTCTTTAATCAGTATCATATGAAGAAGTTGAATTATTATTTTTATAATTTATATATCCTATACTCTTGCTTATTTGTTGTTTAATTGTAGCATATTTCTTTTCTTTTCCTTTTAATTTTATTTTTTCAATATTATACCTGTGTGAGGCACTATCACTGTCGCGTTCCAACAACATAAATTATTTGTTTCTGCTTTAATAGGTTGTGCACCTATCATCGAATTATTCGTTATTTCTTTTATGTATGCTAGTATATATGTGATGCTTTTTTATTAAAAAAAAAAAACGGTATGGGTATATTTTTTTTTTTTCATTTAGTCTTGTTTACAATCCTAAAGTCAAATGTTGCGTCGCACATAAATACATCCTTATTAATGTAGGCATTAAAGCTTTAATTAATTAAAATCAAGAACGTTGAAATATTCGAACCAGCGCTTGCAATAAAAAGTAAAAAGGTTAAAACAATAAACAAGGGCATACATTTAAAAAGTAGCTGGAAATTCATAGAATAGAAATCTAATTGTGCATTGCATATGAATTCAAGTATTGTTATACACATTTGAGGATAACTACCGTTTATTCATCCAACATTCTATTCAAACTCTTGAAGTGATGCCTAATCATCCAATAATTCAAAAATCTTTTCCACGTCGATGCAAAAATCATCATCATCCTTAGTAACATGTGTTGCTTCCGTATTGATGATTCCACCTTGACCACCTTCTTCTGGATTGACGATTCTATCATGACCACCTGGTTCTAGATTTTGATCTTGTGATATTTGTGGTTGCTGCAGCGTCTCACCCCAAAAGGAAATAGCTTGATTTTGATTCATGGCTCCATCATTAATATTGTGAGCACCTCTAGCAGCAGTAGCAAAAGAAGTGGAACCTAAAGCTGGGTATCCAGTAGTTGTTGAACACAATAAGTCTGGTTTTGATTACTCCCAAAGGAAGAGCCAATTTGTTGTTGCTGCAGCATATTAATTACCACCAAATGTGTTTCTGATTTATGATTCCATCATTATTAGCACCTCCAGTAGTACTAATATAATAAGAAGAATCTGAAGTTGGGTTTTGATTTAGTTGTTGAATACTAGAAGTTAGGTTAGTGCCAATCTGTGGTTGCTGCGGCATATTACTTCTAAATGAAGTACTCAGGGCATGTTTTTCATTTATGATTCCCTCATCATGAGTAATTCTAGTAGCATTGCCATAGGAAGAAGAACCTGAAGCTAGGTCATGATCCAGTTGATGCACACCATAAGTCAGGTTTTGATTACTCCCAAAGGAAGTACCAATTTGTTGCTGCTGCTGCATATTACTATCAAATGAAGTATCCGGGGCTTGTTTCTAGTTTATGATTTCATCATTATTAGTAGTCCTAACAGAATAAGAAGAACCTGAAACTGGATTTTGATTTAGTTGTTGCATACTAGAAGTCAGGCTAGTCCCAATCTATGGTTGTTGCGGCATATTACTTCTAAACGAAGTGCTCAGGCCTTGTTTTTCATTTATGATTCCCTCATTATGAGGAATTCTAATAGCATTAACATAAGAAGAAGAACCTAAAGCTGGGTCTTGATCCAGTTGTTGCACACCATAAGTCACGTTTTGATTACTCCTAAAGGAAGTACCAATCCGTGGTTGTTGTGGCATATTACTACCAAATGAAATACCCGGGGCTTGTTTTTGATTTATCATTCCATCATTATTAGCATCTCCCGTAGTAGTAATATAATAAGAAATATAATAAGAAGAGCTTGAAGCTGGAACCACATGACCTGAAATTATAGAGTATTAATTAGAAATCAGAATGATGAAGAAGAACAATAAGATTATAGAGAAAATAAAACTTCTAGTCCCTAAACTTTTCCTCAAATATTGCTTCAATTCCTAAACTTCGACGTAGAACAATTTCCCTCCATTTTCATACCCCAGAACAAGTTAATTCTAATATTTGAAATGAACAAGTCCCTATAATTCAGACCAAGTCAAAAGTTCAGGAATATAACTCAAACAATAATTAAGGGAGGGTTTTGAGATAAATAATTAAGAGAGGGTTTAGAGACTGAAAGTTATGTATATATGCCATAATCATATGACTATACCAAAGTTGTCGAAGTTTTGTTCAAGTGGTTGTATTTGCATTTGTATTGCCTGGGGAGCACGGTGGTATTTATAAAGATGGGGTTCCATCGGGAAAAGGGATCCGTTCATGTGAGAAACTGAGTAATTCTACTGCTCTTCCTCCATTCTCTTTAATATGTCCCTATAAGTTGTTCACAACATTAACAAATAATGGATGGATGTCCTTCCAGGATACCCGCCTTCGTTTTCTCGAAGCAGGTTCTCCGCCTTGATTCAGAAACTCAAGGTAATCATCTTCTTCCAGACTTGTCTTTGGAAGATAGAGAAGAAGAAGAACCCTTATTCTGATTCTGCGGTACAGCGTCATGAGTCTTAGACGTCCTCTCATGTTGTTCCCTCCTCCTACAAACATGTCTCCACAAATTTCCAATCTCATCGCCCAGCTCACTTACTGGCTTCCACAAAACATAGCATGCACCACTTCTATATGCTGTCAGGATCTCATAAGTTGTAAAGTAGGGGTAGCATAATTTAAATACAATTATAATTCTCTCATTATATGTGACAAAACATGTTTGGATGTAGTAGAACTTAATTACTCACTTACCAACGTGGGCAATATTTGGGTTCAAGTTTTGCTCTCGGATGAACTAGGAGCCATCTATGTCTTTCAAGGCGATATCACTGACAACCAAGTCAAAAGAATCAGGTCCTTTCTCTTGTAAGAATCTTAGGGCACCAACGCCACTGTCACACACAGTGATGTTTATAATAAGATGTTGGAAGATATGTCTGAATACTAGTCTGGGTAGCTTGATCAATGCCCACTAAGAGCAGCTTCAAGTGCTGATGGAAGTATTGAGTAAAGAAAGGAGGAAGAAGAGAACGACCATGCTTGGCTGCAGATTGCTGCATCTTGGCGATGCTATCGTTGAAGTATACCTAAGACTGATCTTGAATATATTCTCTGAGAGAAACATAGGTGTCATATGTGTGTGTCAGTGTGTATATATATGTTAACAGAATATTAGTCAGTTAAACAAGTCTGCCACGTGGCTATAATTAGTTACAGAGTTATCACGTATTATGCAACATGTGAAGTTGTTGTGCTTTCTGTTTTACTTCTCTATTGCGTTAGCTTACAGAACTTCACAGACTACGGTCTTTTTAATGTAAACGCTCAGCTCATTATCAATAGAATTGATTCATCGTTTATGAATCATATTTCATATTCAGTTATTGATATATATATGGGTAAAGGATTTCTCTAGTCACTCAGCTTGATCACATCTAGTAATTATCGAAATATTTGTTTTTTCTTCTACCCTCTTGATATTAACTTCTCTTATTTTACAAGTGTGTTTTTTTCAATTTTTAACTTCTTTTCTACTTTCACATACTTATTCATCGATCCACTTTCTCACATTTTTGTTTTATAATTCATTTTATTTTAACTAACTCATAAATTATTGTTATTATACTTAGATATTCTCATTGTTTTCCATATCTATAGTAACCTTATTCAATCGAATATCATATTTTAATATCATTTATTTTTAGTAAAAATATAAATGAGTACTAATTTAACATTTTTTAATTACAATAAGAATTGTTAAATTTTTTTTTTTTTTTAAATTTCATCAATTTGTAGCGGTTACAAAACCGCTATAAATACCAAAATAACTACACGTGCCAAAACTACTTTCCAAACAAATCACGTGAATTTTTGTAGCGGTTCATAAACCGCTACAAATATAAAATAAAAAATGGCGCCAAAACTTTTTGTAAAAATATTGGCAGGAATTATTTGTGGCGGTTATCAACCGCACAAATATTATGGCGGCAAACTTTTTTCAGATATTTGGAGAATTTAGTAACGGTTATATAACCGCGACAAATATAAAATAAAAAATGGCGCCAAAATATTTTTCATTTTGTAGTGGTTTTTTTACCGCGACTATTGTATACATAAGTTGTCAGCTTAGCCTTATATAGTGGCGGTCAGCTTTAACCGCTACAGTTACAATAGCGGTTTATGTGCATGTAGTAGCAGTTTATTTTAACTGCTACAAATTGCTTTGTTTCACTGATTTTCGTTGCGGTTTGTCTAACCGTGACAAATGTCGTTAGTCCTAGTAAAAACCGCTACAAATGGTCGGTTTTTTTGTATTGGGATGATGAAAAAGGGTTTACGAAACAAGAGTTACTTTGTGGTGTTTACTGAGCCAAGCACCATACAAAGTGAGTAATAGCTGTGGCACTTCCTTGAGCAAGCGCCATAGTTGCTACTTCATTTTTTTATATTAAAAAGAACACCTTATTTGGTGCTTGGCCAAGAAAGTGCCACATAAGGCCCGCAAGCAACTATGGCGCTTACCTAAGAAAGCGCCATTGCATCCCAATTTTGGGGAAAAAAAATAAAAAGAATTCCAAATGAAAAAAAAAAAAGTGCCACAAAACTTGCTCCACTATTCCTTATTTTTGTAGTAATGGGAAGAGGGAAAGAAGACAATGTATGCCAGAAATTCGACAACGATACAAATGCTACGAATGAGATTGGAGAAGGGGAGGGAGAGGTTATAGTGACTGGAGGCAATGAAGAATGCATGAATCTGCGGATAGTAGGGTTGAAGATTTTCTTATTTTTTAAAAATTTAATAAATTAATATTAGTATTTTTGAGAAAAAAAATAATATTGTACTATTAGCATTTAGTGGCACATGGAGATTCCCCCCCCCCTTTTTTCTCTCAATTGCCAGCGATGATATTACTATGGCCAAATCAGCTTCCATGTTAGCATTTTTAGTCAAACCACGGTCAACATAATAGGGATAAATGGTAATGGTATTTTTGCTCCCATTTTACTTTTGCATCTCTAAAAAACATATGGTGATAGATGTACTTTTGGTAAAGCTCATGGGTATTTTTGCATCATAACCCTTATAATTTTTTCCTCAATCTTTTTGCTCAATTTGTTACTTTATATTTGTAAGGTTCAAAGAGTGAGCAAGGGGACCTCTCCATTTCTCTTATGGTCTACGTCCCTATATTTTTTATTCCCACCATTAGATAAACTCTAAAATGTAGAGTTTAACACCATATAAATTTTTTTTATAATATCAAAGAACAAAAAATGTATATAGATAAATTTTTTAAATCATTAAAATTTGATCTAAATAGTTTATAAATGTAACTTTATATTTATATTAAATTATTCGGAAGACTAAAATATGCGTTCTTATAGTTTTCCTCAGTTTTAAACCGAACTTTTTTTTATTGGATTCTTTGACTTTCTAGCATTTGACCTATTAGTCAGTGTCATTAAATAAATAAATAAATAAACCGTTAAAATTCTTATTCCTTAGCGAAGATCATTGGTCTACCTTTGCTTTACTTGATATAGTTTGGAAAATCGCAAGAAAGAGACATTATAATCAAGATTTCCCCCTTTTTGTTTTCTCATCCTTGTAGAAGAAAAAGAAAATAAAATTTAAAGGATCTAATAAAAAGTAGCTTAAGAACTGGATGTATGACGGTTATTATCGACGATAAATCAAGGTTCTAAACCATCATATATACGGATGCTAAAATGCTTGGTGAAGATACATTATAGTTTCGAACTGTGATTTATTCAGTATCTATTATAATTGCTCTAATATGACACTCATTATGCATTGAGGTGTTGTGAGTCAAGCTATGCATAATGCTATAATGATAATAAAACAGGCTCATGTAAACAACCGTTATATAAACCATAGTGCTGTCATAATAAATAAGGTCTCAAGTAAACAACTGTTACAAACTTTGTAACATATATAAGGGTGCTTTCACAATAACTGTTACATAAAGTTTAGCTTACGTAACGGTCATTATAATTATATCGCAACCACTATTTCTTTACTATAAATGATAATGTGTTTAATGAAACAACGGTCATATATAGTGTATACATATATAATGGTTTTCATATAAGAACCGTTAATTTTTTAGGCAATTTTTTTTTTTAAAAAACATGGGGTTCTCCTTTCGATGTTCTCCCCTGCATGCATACAAAATGAAATTGTACATATAAAATTGAATGGATCATCCCCAAACTTCATCACCCATCTCCTTATCAATGACTTTATTTGTCAGCAAAACACTTGACCATCCATTTTTAGAAGGACCACAAATGTAAAACACTTCTTTAGCCTATGAAACTAAAATGAAAGGCTCTTCTTCATACCCTTCCTTATTCAAATTCAATTGTAAGCCTAATTCATCAATTCTCAAGCCATAATTATTGTCAATCCACTTGCAAACTGATATGTAAATCTGAAAACCGATGTAATCCAACTCTCAAATGTGCTCAATCATTCAAAAGTATGAGACATCTTCCATAGATGAAATTTCTATCTTTGAAACTCGATCATGCATGGTGTTAGCTATAAAAGTTACACCAGTATTTTGCATTTTGCCTTTATCATCTTGCTCTTTAGTGTAGAAGATAAATCCATTGATTGCTTAGCTTGCATAAGACTTAACTTGATTGTTTGGACTGCATGCTAATAACTTCAATTTGCTAAAACCTGATTTAGGATCACCTTTATAATTTTCAAGAACTTTATCTTTAAACCATGTTGTAAAATCTTTATTACGTTGTTGAGCACACCATCTTTCTCCTTTGTAGGGAATTTTCCTTTGAATTTGATGCATATAATTGTGCACTTACTCATCAACCTCCTCAGAGTTGTGCAGCACATATAGGTGTGATTGCTCCAACTATTGGTCTAAGATGGTTACAACTTTCCTGCCCATGATCCCTTCCCCATCAGTTCTTCTTCCCTCATGTTCCGACACAAGAAGCCTAATATTGTTTGCATGTTTTAAAAAGTATGTGGTAGAAAATTCAATGGCCTCTTTACATATGTATCATTCAACAATGCAACCCTCCAGACGACTTCGATTTTTCACAAACCCTTTCATTATCTTCATGAAATGTTCAACCTAATACATCCACTCTAAATAGACTAGGCCACAAAGTTATACCTCTCTAACCAAGTGAGTTGTCAGATGGACCATGATATCAAAGAATGTTAGAGAAAAATACATCTCAAGCTCAAACAATATATGTATAATTTGGTTTTGCAATCTCGACAATTTTTTAAGGGTATATCGGTTTAGTGCAAAGTAACTTAAAGAAGAAACATAACTCGGTGATTGCAAAACGTACCTCATAAGGCAAGATACCCCGTATAGCCACCTGAATCAAGTTCTCCATCGAAACATAGCAGTCATGAGATTTTAATCCCATCAATTTCAAGTCCTTCGCTAACACAAGTCTTCTGATGTTTGAAGAGTAACCCTTTGGCACCTTGATTGAAGTAAGGAATTGATAAAAACTAGTTTTTTCTTCCTTTGATAGTGTGTTAGTTGTGGGACAAAGAAATATACGGGCTCCCCTATCCTCTAGTTCTAATTCTTCCCTTATTCTCATCTCAACCATGTCTAGCCTACCATTTATACCATCTTTTGTCTTCCTTAGTATATGGAGTAATGTGCCAACAATACTTTCATACAAATTTTTGTCAATGTGTATAACATCAAGAAAATGTCTCACATCTAAGGTCATTTAATAAGGAAAGTCAAAAAACAATAGACATCTTCTTCCACCCACTTGTGCCAATATCACTTGCAAAAGGTTTTCCAAATAGGCATTTTATATCTTTCACCTTTTGATATACATGTTCATTGGTTAAAGGTTGAGATGCGATGCCCTCTTCTAATTTCCCATTGAAATATTTTCTTTAGTAAGGATGCTCCTGAAGCAACCATCTTCCATGTTCTATGTAGGAATTCTGCAAGCCATGCTTCAATCAAATTGAATGGGTACCATCTTCACAAATTGGACATCCAAGTTGGCCTTTAATATTATATCCTGAAAAATTACCGTATGTAAGAAAGTCATTCATAGTGCTAAAAAGCATGGCTCTCAAGTTGAACGTTTCTTCCTCGTAAGCATCATACACCATGACCACATTATCCCACAAGTGCTTCAAGTCTTCAATTAGTAAAGCAAGGTAGATATCTATGTCATTTCTGGGTTGGTTGGGCCCTGAGATTAGCATGGATAACAAGGAGTACTTGCGCCTCATGCAGAGCCATGGATTATAAACAATATTACCAGCCATATGTTGTGAGTACTGCTTTGCATCTTAAACGGGTTCATCCCATCAGTAGCCAATGCAAGACATAGGTTTCTATCATCTCTTTCAAATTCGTGGTGGTTCATATCAAACTTCTTCCATTCTAGTGAATCAACAGGATGTCGAAGCATATGACATCATATGTCCTTTTAAAATCAGGTGATGCACAACTTTCTCTACGTTCAACCACCTCATTTCTTATCTCCCCAAGCCTCGTCCAGCATGTATAAGTAGGTTAATTCCAAGAATCACTAAGTGCGACATACAAGTTTCTAGATCATACCATTTTACATTGTCAGACTTTACACAGGGGCAAAGAATAAAGCCGTCATTTGTGGGATTATGTTTGAATGCAAATTCAAGGAAATCTGTTACCTCATCCCAGAAGTCTTTGGTTAGCCAATCAACATACATCCACTGCTTATTCAAAGACCCCCATCAAGCATAAATCATTTAGAAACAAAAACCCCAATCAAAACCCAATAATAATTTACGTCTAGTATAAATTCACAAAAATGTATAATGAAAGAAAAACCACAAACCTTATGTCAACCCAGCTAGAAGTTGAAAAAAGAAAAATCTGAAGTTGAACGGATGCCTTTCTTCAAGCTAAAAGATCTAGAGCTTTTAATCAAGTGCAAAAGTTTTCAAATGTCAAACTGATTGGATATTTTACAAACGAACCCCAGATTTTAAGGTCTTACATAATTGTTAGGTTGTAAGAACCACTAATTATTTTATTTTTGTAATGGCTATGATCAAATAATCATGGGTATGTTATTAACAAATCTCTAGTATTTAAGGTCATAAATATCGGCTAGTTGGTAAGAATCATTGATTATTATTTTACTTTTATAACGGTTATTTTTAGTTTACTGTGAGATATGTTGTTTATTTTATTTAACACGGTTATTTAATAACAATCGTAAGGTATGTTATTTTTTTTAATATTAGAGCCATAATTACATTAATATATTATTATAAATAAAACTAACAAATGGAAATAAATAAAACCTACCTACCATCCTTAGAGGAGTGATATAAATAGTTTAACAAGACGAGAATGAGTTTGTAATGGATGCGGTAGTGGCACTGGTTGTGGGCCGAAGGCGATGGTAGAGATTGGGCAAGAGAAGGAAGGGAAGCAGGCAGGGTTGGATGTTAGGGAGGAGGAAGAGAAGCAAGTGGAGGAGCAGGTTGTGAAAGAGGAGCACGAGGAGAGCATGCATGTTAGGGAGGAGGAGGAAGAGAAGCAGGCGGAGGTGCATGTTGGGAAGGAGGAGCATGAAGAGGAGAAGGATGTGGAGGTTGGGGAGGACGATTCTCCAGCATTTCTTCAACGTGTCGCTTCACCATGTTAATGAGGATAATAGAGGAAGAGGATGAAGAAAACATATGAAATTAAGGAGTTTAAATAGATCGGGAGTGAAGCATCTGTTGGAAGTTGAAGAGGATCAATCGACGCGCCACTATGTTCTTTTTCCCGCACCATGAGTTACATGACGGTTGTTTTTATAAAAATTTTATAAGTCCACTTTTTCAATTTTTTACATATAAAATTTTTCCCTCCTGCCAAATAGACCTTTAAATATTTTACATATTTCACGAACAGTAACAAGGGTTAGGGTTTGTCCATGTGTGTCACGTGCTCTCTCTTTCATGCATGAACTCTCTCCCCCTCTCATCCTTCGTGTCTCTTTCTTTTTCTCATTTCCGTCTTACCCTTACTCTCTTTGTTTCTACTCTCCCTCTCAGGCCATCCAAAGTGCCATTTCCCTAGTATGTGAACTATCAAATGTGGCACCACCTACTCTTTCTTTCCCGCTAGCTGTTGTGCTTGAAGAGTGAAAACAAACTTTAATTTAAGAAGTAAAAGAAGTTACAAATAAATGAGATTTTAAATACGGCCAAAATCTAATTAATAGCTCACTCACATTAATTTATACTCCTTATAAGGACCATCTATTTCTTCTAGAAGATGACTTATTATATAAGGAACGTCTGGAGAGAACAGAACAGAAAAAATTGACATTTTCACTACTTTACACCACTTTCCACTTCTTAAATTATTTATAGGCTCCTTATAAATACTTCATATTATGGAATCAAGCACAGAAAAGAATCAATTATATGAAACTTGAATTTTTCAGATTTTAGGAATTACTGATGAGGACGACTTTAGACTCCATATTCAAGGTGGATTTGGTGTTGAAATAGGAAGCATGGCTCCCAATTTACCAGACAATCTTTTTTCTCAAGCCTTTAATTTGATGTTGCAAACATCATCTTCACACTTAGATTCATCGATCCATCCTGGACGATCAAGATGTTTCTAAACACAGGCTCTGAAGAACAACTTGTCCGAAGCATCAAGATCATTGATCATTTCACTAGTTATTCGAACAAGAGAGGCTGAGATAGAACCAGCCAAGAACAATGGCCTACATGATAAGTAGGTTATCTAACGCATTAATGACTTTTGTGAAAGACTTTGTTTTGTTTATATGAAAAAACTAACTTGTTAATCATGCTATCTAACACACCATTATGTTGTTTTAAAAAGAAAATTTTTTGGACTTGCATGTTTAGCGTGAGCTTTAATTATTTTTATTACTAATATTTGACAATAATAATTTATTGAACTATCAAAAGCTATTATCTTTTTCATTTGAGTAATAGAATTTCCATGGACTCATCTTGATCTTAGAGAGTTTCATTGGTGAGTGAAAATCTCCTTCAACTATTCTTCAAATTGTAAGGATGAGGCATACTTTAGGATCTAAGGGTAAGACATGTTAGTATAGCTAGGACTCACCACAGAGGGAGGTGAATTAAGGAATAATAAAAATTTAATCAACTTAAAAAAAAAAGGAACAAAAGAGAGATGAAACCGAAATTAATTATAAGTCAGCGTGTAGAAGGAACACAAATCGAGTTTATACTGAATTGTTCAATCCATTTTACCTACATCCTTTCATTAGATACCTTCTGAGAATCTCACAGTACTTTTCAAGATTGATGATGTGGACCATTGACGCCTCAATACATTAACTCACAGCCCCTTTCTTTTGTATATTCACTCTCCTCGACAACTATAACAATCCATCTCATGATTCAACTCACAGCCCCTTTCTTTTGTATATTCACTCTCCTTTTGTATACCAATTCATCTCATGATTCCATAATCATGAGTCAACTCAAAAATAAATGGAAGTGTTAGAAAATCTCTCTCTCAGATGGATAAAATGCTTAATACTGAATTACCAGGACTATGATCGTTGTTTCGTTGGAGTTTCAGCACAAAATAAATTCAAGAGTATTTGCATAGTTGGTTAGTTTGGTTCTTCTCTGCGTCCGACTTGAATGTATTTATAAATTAAGGAAGCTTGGGAAGCCATTAGAGATTATTCACTTCCCGCTAAGACTTCAGGTGGCTGTTGAGCTTCATATTTATTGCTTCTGGCAAAAAAAAAAAAAAAAAAAAAAAGGTCTCTGAGAAATGAAGCCAATTTATTAGAATGAATTCATTATGAGTTTTAATTAATTGAACGTAGATTTAAGTGGATAGAGCTGAATTAAGATAAATCATCGTTTGTACTTATCCCTTAACTCTACATTTTCAGTATATCAATCTAATATTATGTTTTGTAATATTTATTTATGATGTTGTTTGTGAAAACTTGCTGAGCATTTTGAAACAAGCTTTTGTTCTTGAATTTGATCAGACAATTAAACACTTAAACTCTCTTCATTGTAAACAGTTTTTAAAAATTTTAACAACTTTTCATAAACACAGTTGACTCCATCTTGGATTTGATGACATTTCCAATAATATCTAACAAATTTTATTGAGAGATTCAGAAGTGGTAATGTTAATCAATTCCATTATTATTTGAAAAACTCACAGGGGAAAATAATTATAATACAAGATATGTTTTTAATTCAATAATTGATTCATTGAATTTACAAAGTCAGAACACAATTCTACTTGAAGAGAGATTGCTTTTACTGCATCTGCACGCAACATACAACTCAAGAACAGAAGAAAACAAAAAGAAGAAAAAGTCGGATTAATTTGAAACAAAAACATCACAAAAACTGGGAAAATTTCACTGCATACCGCTCTGTATTCATTTAATATCAAACAACCCCTAAAAATTTCTGAAATTTCATTACACCACTACAACTAAACTGAAATCAAAATTTATGAGTAAAAAGACAATTATGCACTTACTGAGTCAAATATGATTATTTATAAAATATATGTTAAGAATTTACAAGTTAAACATACTTATTTACAAGAAAAATGAGTGAAATTACAAGACCATCTTAACTATATATAAGACATTGAGTATATTCACAAGATCGAAAACATATTATTTATAGGACATATATGAAAATTTAAGGATCGAATATGTGTATTTATCAGACATATGTCAAAATTTACAAGATCATCTTAGCCATATATAAGACGAGGGCATAAATGACTAAGGACGGTGCAATGAAATTTTCCCCAAAAACCATCCCAACTTTCCTGTGTCTTAACATAATAGGACAAAAGATAAAAGGGGAATCAAAAGAAGCAAAACGACAGGCATAATCACATATTATTCACAGGAATGACCCACAAATCAGTAAACCAATTGTTGAGCCATACAATCGCTTAAAATCCCATTATACAGAGCCACTAGTTTGCAGGCATACCTCTGTTCTCTTCAATTCCACCATTTGAACCTTCGTTCCTGATGACTCTGTAATTTCTTCGCACTTCTCCTTCTTTTATTCGTGTTCTTGATGACATGACCACGCCCTCAGTGAAGTGAACCCTCTTGTTCTCCGTTAAAGGCATATGATGCGATAATTAAGTGATTAGATTAAGATATTATTGTTGTAAATATTATTTGGAAAAACTGTTGTTGTAGGTATTAGCAGATATGGTGGGATTTGATTTGATTAATAAGATCAGTGGTTACAACTGTGTATACTTATATGTGTATATACCCCTCGGCTCTAAATAACAAGCGAATGGATATTTTTCCCATATATTGCAACATGGCATCAAAGAGTAGGTCGTAGATCTGTAATCTCTCTAGCCCGTAATATCGCGGCACCCTTGAATGAATTACTGAAGAGCGATGATGGCAGATGAAACCATGAAGTTTGGCACAACACCGATCATAGTGAGTCAAGAATCCTCCACGTTTCTAGTAACCCTTATGCTGGATGAGACAAATTATCCACTCTGGTCACAACTCATGGAGATGAGAATCTCTGCTCGAAACAAACATGAACACATGACATGAACCTATGGACTCGACATATTCTTCTTGGGTCACTGATAACAACAAGGTTTGCAATTGGCTTATTGATGCGATGCAGCCAAGCCTTGTGCAAAGATTCATTCGACTTTCCACTGCTAAGGATATCTGGGATGCGTTAGCCCGAACCTTTTACGACGACACCGATGAAACTCTGATCTTCGAATTGAACCAGCGCTCCTTCAACAGCAAACAAATGGTAGACCTCTCTCTGTTTACTATAATGAACTTGTGGCAATATTTTAGAAGATTGATCATCGAACAAACACCCAAGCCTTAACACTGAAGATGGAGTTGTTCAGCTGCACTCAGTAACGGCTTAAGTCCGAGTTCATATTTTCCTTAATGGACTTGATGCCATGTTTGATCAGGTTGGTAGCAAAATCTTTCGGAAAGAGTAGAAGATGGACCTGGAAAGTACATATGCTTGTCCGCCGTAAGTATAAACAAAAGCAAGTGATGCATGGCAACAACGTTCCTATGGAAAGCACCGTGCTCTTGACAAAACAAGCACAAAACTCGCCTTCTCCAAAGCCTCGCACCAAAAGAAACGACTTGACCTGAACTTATTGTGGAGAAACTGGGCACTCTAAACAACAGTGCTATGAGGTCATTGGATATCCTGAATGGTGGGATTTCTCAAAGAAGCCAAGAAGGAAAACTGGTGGAAAAGCTATGAACACTACCACAGATGAACAACTTGAACCTGAACCTACTAAACCGTGAGCAAATATGACGTGGGGTAAGTTCTCATCTAAATTACATAAAACATGAATTATTGACACACGGGCTTCCGACCATATGACTTACAATGCAGCAGCTTTTAAGTATATGCTTCCGCCTTCGCAACCCCATGTCACCACAGCTACGTGTAGTGAATCCCAAACACTTGGACAAGGAACGAGTGACTTGTAAGATAGTTTAACACTTGATACAGTCCTTGTTGTTCCAGAACTTGATAACAATTTATTATCTATTGGACAAATCACTACTACTTTTAATTGTACTGTAACATTTTGGCCTTTGTATTGTGTTTTTCAGAACATTCTAACTCGGAGGATTCTTGGCTATGGTGTTAAACGGGGAAAACTTTATTACTTGGAAAACAAAAAAGGGAAAACCACTTATCAAACTGGAAGAAATAAGGCCGAAATTGAAGCATGGTTATGGCATAGACGCTTAGGGAACTTGTCATTTAGTTATTTGCAAAAGTTGAAACCTCAATTATTTTCAAAGTTGAACTTGTCAGATTTTTCTAGTCGAACTTGTCATACGGCAAAGAGCCATCATATTTCATATCCGCTGAGTTTGAATAAAAGTATTGAGCCATTTGCTGTTGTTCACTATGATGTTTGGGGCCCTGTTAATGTTCGTACTCACTCGAATGCTTATTATTTTGTTAATTCATTTATGAATGCACCAAGATTACTTGTATTTTGCTATTATGTCATAAATCTGAAATGTTTCAGAAGTTCACTGAATTTTTTACCATGGTCACTAACCAGTATAAATGCACCGTTCGAGTGTTGCAGATTGATAATGTACCAAAGATGTTAACAACCCGATGATGAACTTTATGAAGGCTCTTGGAGTGTGCCACCAAACTTCATGTGCCTATACTCCACAACAAAATGGAATTATAGAAAAGAGAACTGTCAACCCATGGAAGTTGTGCGCGCATCCTTATTTGGCATGAACATGCCACGTTCTTATTGGGGAGAGGCTGTACGATCAGCTGCATATATCATTAACTGGATACCTTCAAGTGTCTTGAATTTCAAATCCCCAGTTCAAGTGATGCAGAGTCTTCTCAATATTCCACACATACCAAACCTAGAACCATGAGTGTTCGGGTGCACTGCTTACGTTCATATTCTGAAAGCATTACGAGGTAAACTTAACCCCTGTGCATGTCATTGTGTTTTCGTTGGATATTAAGATCTTCAAAAAGGCTATTTGATCCTCTTACTCGAAAATTAGACACCACTTTGGATGTTTCGTTTGTCGAGTTTGACCCGTGCTACTCACCTCCAAACCATTCTCTTCAGGGGGTGAAGTATGTGGAAGAGAAGGTTAGTGGAGTGGAAATTGAAAGAGAGTCTGAAAGAATTGACGAGTTGGATGAACATATTCAAACAATATTATGGATGAGGAAGAGAATAAGGCAAGTGACTTGATAAAACAACCTGCACCAAGAAGTGAGGAAGAGCTAGAGTTGCTCAACACCAATACATCACTGCCAGGGTCCTCCCAAGGACAGAATGTCTCTAAATAGTTAATTCCTCCTGAAAATGATGAGAATTGGCCCCTAATGCAACTTGAAGTAAAAAATGCATTCCTTAATAGATATTTGGAGGAGGAGGTATACATGGATCTACTACTAGGAGTAGTGATTGCGAGACCTCCATGTTCAACATCAATCATTGTCCCATCACCTTCAACCTCCCTCTTTAAAGAACTAGACAAAAACTAGATCTGCAAAAAACTAGATATGTCTTCAACCTCAATTTCGTCGTTTGTGTTTGTATTTGTGTTTGTGCTCTCCTTCCATATCCATTGCAACAACGTAACCTTCTTCTTGGTCTGTTGCGCCACCGTCAAACCTACCCTCTTCTGAGTTGAAAAATACTGGGTTTTGAGAAAGAAGAAGATGAATAGCAAATGTGAGATTTAATTAAATAATAATAATGGGATTAACAAGTTTATTAATGGTTTTCATGAGACTTGTAATGGGTTTAACGAAGGCGTTCATCAGGTGAAAACATTCAGTCTGGAATCACCCACATTTGAGCACTATGAACAAAATGCGTAATGGGATTGACAAATTCATCAATAATATTCACAAGACTTGTAATGGGTTAAACAAAGGTCTCAGTTCACCCACATTTATGAAACCTATTACAAGTCTTGTGAAAATCATTACTAAATTTGTAAATCTCATGACGAATGTTGTTCAAACTGCATAACTGTGGATGAAAATCACCAGAAATTGCTTTTGTTAAACTCATCACAAGTCTAATAAAAACCATTGATGAAAACTTGTTAATCTCATTACGACTTTTGTTCATGATGCTCAAATATTGGTGAACCCAGACTAACATGTTTTCACTTAACGATCGGGTATGATTATTTTCCCTTGCATCAAGTATGGCGTTATGAAGTGTGTTGATTCAGATAATTATGAGTCAAATTAGTGATACATGAAATTGCTTAGAGCTATATGTACATGTTAAACAAAATATGAGGAGAGATGTGGGCAGTACTAGTCAACCAAATTTGGAAAGGTGCAATTTAAGCGAAATTTAGTGAATGCCTAGAAAACTTTGAGAGGATGAAGAGCAATGTAGAGATGCATTTATATAAGAATTGTACCAAGTTCAAATTATTATCTATAGTATTGAACTTGTACAACTGAAAAAGAAAAACATAAGTTGAGTTGCTTAGACTTCACAAAATTGCTTGTGCTTTTGAGAAGAATGCCACCACCGGAAAACAATATGCCAACCAAAACTTATGATGCAAAACAAGTGTTACACACCACTTGCTTCAGTTATGAAAAGATATATGCTTGCCCTAATGATTGTATTTTGTTCAGACAATAATATGAATCGTTAACCAAATGTTCTTTGTGTTCTACCTCACACTACCAAGTGAATGGGAAGAGTACAAAGAAGGTGTTACGGTATTTTCCAATTATAGCTAGATAGCTTGTATAGCAATGCAATTTATGCAACAAAAAAATTAAGGTGGCATGTGGATGAAAGATTCAAGATGACATGCTTCATCATCCTACAGACTCTAGGGAATAGAGTCAGTTTGACTTTGAGTATCTTGAATTTGCTAAAAGCCAAGAAACCTCTGCCTAACATTAGCTATTGATGCAATAATGAACCCAGTCAGGATGTAGTGCAGTAAGTGGAAATACATGGCTAGTTATGTTGTTTATATAAAACCTCCCTCCATGGCTCTCGATGAAACGAAAGTATATGATATTGTCAATTCTAATCTCAGAGCCAATGCAACCACGGAATGACATAGATAAATACATTGTGCCACTAATTGAAGACTTGAAAACTTGTGGGATAAAGAGGAAACAATCAAATAAACCCCTATTTCTGGTGACCAATACTTTACCGTTCATCCTTTTAACTGTAAAGCATTGTACAAATATTTCACAGTTATTCGTAATCAACCATTGAATATAGATTGCTATATTTAATATTCATTTTCTTGCAACTGTTAGATATAGTGCCTTGTAATAAATAACGGTTGCATTTGAATTACCGTGAAATATATTGTCCAATATTTAACAACCGTTAAATATAAATATTTAACCCTAAAATATTTAACGGTTGAAAACCGTTAAATATAGGTAAAAAAAATAACCATTTAATATAGACAAATATGTAGTAGTGTATGTCATTTTTGCTTTAATATTATTTTTAGAAGAATAGCAACAAATAGAGAGAGAGAGAGGGGGGGAGGGAGAGAGAGAGAGAGAGAGGGAGAGGGAGAGAGAGAGGGAGAGAGAGAGAGAGAGAGAGAGAGCCTGGGCAATACATATGATAGAGATTTAACAGAGTTTTACGTTTGTAGTTGACATCCGCAATATCAATATTTTGTAGATGTTATAAGGATCAAATAAAAAGAAAAGAATAAAAAATACTTAGGTCAAGTTTCTTTTATCTCTGTTTGGTCAAGTTCTCAAAACACATTGACCAAAAAAAGGCTCTCAAAACACAGATGGTCATAATGTATCGTATTCTTAAGATATTAGTATTTAACCATAAACCCGCATGAAACAAATAGTAAAGTAGCAATGTGTGTGTGCCGTCTATATTTCTTATCTCATTTTTTATATTATTTCTCTTGGATAAAAATATCAAAAACAAAATCAATCATTACTTTTTGAAAAATAAAAATAATAAATTAAAGTTGCAAAAATATTTTGGAAAGTACTATATATTTTTCTGAGGAGTCAGTTATATAAACGTGAATGTTTTTAAAGCCATGGGAATAACACAGATTCTAGTTGTCTTGACTTGATTGAAAATGGTAAGAAGAGAAAAGGAAGGGTGGAAATGTATCTATCACGCATATATTTTCTTAGTGGATTTAAATGAAGGGGAAAACATTGTAAAAGGAAACAAAAACTCAAACTAACTTTATTTAATTTCCACTTTATTTTGCATGTCATTGCATGATGAGTTATACATTAATCCTCTATTTGCAACAAATTGTGTTGCATACTTGCCTTTTCTTTTTTCAGGTTCCTCTTCTGCTATTGCATCATGTGTTGTACTAGTGTTTGAATATATTGATTCTTCTATTTTGAATCAATGTTTTAAAAGTCGGATTCAACATCAGATTAAAAAGATCAACGGATGTCAATTTTCGTGATTCACCCACGGGTAGTTAAAACTAATGAGGAGATAATTAAATAAATTTAATAAAAATAGTTGCATATATAATAATATATATGAAATAAATTTATAATAATAATCTTAATTGTCAACGTAACAACACCACCATATATATAAATTTTTAGATGAAATAATACTGTAAGACTACAAATTGTATGAAAATATATTGAACTTTTTTTAATCAATTTTTATTTGTTTTATTTTTTTATTAAGTATAGGTATCCTCCTATTAGAAGCAATGCTATTTGAGGCACTATCAGGTACTAAATGTGGGCACCTCTCATACCCCTCTCCGAGCGGGGATTCGAACTTTGATTTGTCATGTTATGAGGAACTAGTCTTTTCCGCTAGACCCAACCCCTTTGTTAATTTTATTTCTTTTATTTTTCAGCCCTTTTTTCTGTTTTTTGTCTTGGTGACTATTTTTCGGCTTTTTTTTTTCATTTGGACAAAAGCCCATTATGTTTTCTCAAATCCGGTCGAGTCTCCAATCCAACTTGGCTCAATTATTGAAATAGTTTTTTCGGTCCAAACCGATTTACTAGTGAGTCTAATTGTCATTCCCATCTAAAGCTGGGAAATCAGGCAAACCCGTTTAAACCTTGGCTCTTTAAAAGCGGGGCTTATAAAATGAAGCCTTCAAATGAAAACGAGTCTAAAAGAGGTTAGCCCTGTAGGGCTGTGGGTTTAAAGGGGTCGGCCCTGTTAGGCACGTTAGTTTTTTTTTTTTCATAGCTTGTCAAGTTGGCAATTGTCCACTTGCCCTGTTGACTAAGTCTGACCGTGAAGTAAGCTACTCATCTACCTTGTTGCCTAGTGCTTGCTTACTCAGTCACTCTCACAATTTCACTCATTTTTGTCATTCACTTCATGCCTCTTGCCTCAGTCTCACTGTCTCGCCCGACAATAGTTTAATTAGTGACTGTGTTTGTTTGTTATATAATGCATGTTACGTAGACCTTAATGTTGACAACATTTATCTAATAAATTAGAACTTTAATTATTGTAATTACTAATTATATTTCTTTGAGAAAAAAAAAACACCAGAAAAGAAGTTAAAATTTAAAAAATAGCTTTAGACCCTATATGGCCAGCCCTGACCAACATGCTCTCATATCAAACCTTGAAAAACAGATGTTTTTCTTATCCCAGATCTAAAAGGCCAACCCTTTTAGACCCTAATGCTTAAAGGACTAGCTCTGATTTACAGCTCTATTTCCATCCATTCTATGGTCAATGTTTTGCATTTCAACAAGTTTTGATTGGGTCAATGTCAATGAGTTTTGTCTTTCTGGAGAGAGCGATTTCAGTATCCCAATTTGAAATGTCTAGGTTCACTCAGTCAAATTAAAAGCATTAAAGTTCATATTATCAAAAAAAAAAAACATTAAAGTTCACATTTTATAAAATCAGTCGTACACTCTGCCCACACGCGGTTCACACACATGTAATATAAATTTTCAAAAAAGTAATATGTATGATTAAAAATGAAGGGAAAACATATTAAAATTTGACACGTTACTCCTTTTATTTAACGTATCAAGCTTTTATCAAGTCTTTGGTTTGTCCTGGAAAAACGCTCAAGGCATTAACTCCCTTGTCCTAATGTGTTCATGAGTCTCCGTTGTTAAAGGCTTGTTGGGCATGAGGGAAGTGGAAACAAATTTTTTGAAATTAAATTTAAAAAATTTAGAGAAGTGAGTTAAAAAAATTGTAATTAATTTTTCTTACTATTTTATCTTATACCTTCTTCTTATTAAACACTTCTCTACCATTTTAAAAAATAACTTATACAAATTTTTGCTCCCCTCCAAGAACCCACGACTCTAACTACTGAGTGTGTTGACTCTTTATCTCTAATGCGTTAATGAGCATCTTATGAAAATCCATTTTTTTTTTAATTTTAAATTGTTCAACGTGTTATACAGCCAACCTTAACGCACCAATGAAATTTCTGAACAACTTGGTTTTATATTTTAGTAAATGTTTTCTCGTCGAAAAAGAAAAAAATTGTAAATGTTTATAACACATCAAGTCTTATTCTTAATGAGTCAATTAACTTCCAAGGACTTGATTTGCTTGTCTTTTATTTAATGCATTGAGTAGATTATATAAGACATTAATGAGTTTGGTGTAAAGAATATAGGGAAAATTATAATGAAGGACCTAAGAAAAATAATATTTATTAAGAAGGACCATAAAAAGTAGTAATTATTTTAAAGGACCAAAAATTAAAATATTAAAATAAAAGGACTAAATTACCCTTAATCAGATTTCCTATTTTCTCATTAACTAAATCTGGAATGATTTTTTTTACATGAGAATCTAGAGTAATTGATGGATAATAATAAATAGATATCAATTCAAATAATTCTTTTTCTATTGTAAAATCACTCAAGATTATTATGTTAGAGAAAAAATAGGAAAAATGGAGCTTTTTATGGTAATTGCGAAAGGAAAGAGAGATTTGGTTTCTTTAACCACGTTCTTCTCTTTTGATGGGGTTTTTCTGAGTTAAGAGCCTTTTACTTTATTTTCTGTTTATCTGGGAATGGAATAACTGGTAATATTGAATGAATATCAAGTACTTTTGGTTGCCTCAGCATAAAAAATTTCAGCTCTAACACTGCAGACGGTTGCACAACCCACGAGGTTTCTTCTGCCACAACCATAAAAAGCTCCATCTTTCCTATCTTTTATCTAACATAATAATCTGGAGTGATTCTGCAATGGGAAAAGAATTATTTGAATTAATATCTATTTATTATTATATATTAATTACTTTAGATTCTTATGTAAGAAAAATCATTCCATATTCAGTTAATAAGAAAATAGGAAGAAATAATCATTCCAGATTTAGTTAATGAGAAGATAGGAAATCTGATTATGGATAATTTAGCCCTTTTGTTTTAATATTTTAATTTTTGGTCCTTTAAAATAATTACCACTTTTTATGGTCCTTCTTAATAAATATTATTTTTTTTAGGTCCTTCATTTTAATTTTCCCAAGAATATAGGTCCGTTTGATTTTGTTTTTTTAAAACAGTTTCTGTGTTAAAAGAAATATGGTCCTGTTTGCTTTTGTTTTCTATTCTTTTTTCTAAAATTGTTTTATAAAATTTTTTCTAAAAAAAAGTTTTGAAAACAAAAAACAAAAATTTGTTTGGATAGTTATTTTTTAAAAAAACATATTTTTACATGTAAAAAAAGAAAGAAAATATGCTTTCAAAGTGACATGGCGGTGGCGGCAGATGGCGGTGACACTGGTGGTTCGGTGTCAATAGTGGAAAAGTGGCAGCTTCAAAATATAAGCAATAAAAAATAAAAACAAGAAAACAACTAAAAACATTTTTTAGTTTTTAGTTTTTAAAAATAAACTTTCTATTTTTTTTTGGTTTTCAAAAAGAATTTATTAAATACAGTTTTCTAAGAAAGTTTTATAATTTGTTTGTTAAAAACAAAATCAAACACACCCATAAAACTTGTTTGAAAAACTATTTTCAATAACTTGTTTTTAAAAACAAAAAATCATAAAAAAATTTGAGTAAATACCTTTTCTGGTCCCTGACAAAAAACACGATCCCCATTTTGGTCCCTTAAGAAAAATGGTCTTTTTTAGTCAATAAACAGGACGAATAAGGGTCAATTGATTGCCATTTTGATCCCTCACAAATTTTTAAAAGGTTCTTTTTAGTCCATATAAAAAGGACGAGGTGGTAGTTGGTAAGGAATTAGAAAATGTCTATTTTACCCTCAAAAGAAATTAATTCAAAATAAAAAAGAAAAATATTTTTTTTGCTAAAATATATTTTTAAAAAATATATTCTTGTTAAGTTTGAACTTGTGGGAAAAAAAATCGCTGAATTCAAACTTCCCGCCAAAATTTGAACTTTCCCGCCAAGTTTGAACTTCCCGCCAAAATTTGAATTTCAGGGGTAAATCTGTCAAGTTTGAACTTTCCTGGGAAGATTGGAGCTTTCCTTCCATTTTCGGATGGAAAGCATCTTCCCTCAAATAAGGGAAGATTGGACCTCACTAGAAGATGTTGACTGGATTTTCTCTGTAACAAACATCCCAAATCCATGGGACGATTGAGATCTTCCCTTTCCTTCCCCATACTTTCTTTATAACAAACGGGTCCTAAGGGTGAGATATGTTAGTGTAGGATTTACCAAAGAAGGAGGTGAACTAAGCAATAATAGAAATTTACTCAACTTGAAAAAAAATAAACAAAATAAAATAAAGATAGAGTAAAAGAAAGATATCACTGACATTAATGTCAAAGTGTACAAGGAACACATATTGAGTTTACATTGAATCTGTTCAATCCATTTGATCTACATCCTTTCATCATATCCATTTTGAGAATTTCACAGTACTTTCCAAGATTCATATGATCCTTGACGCCTCAATACAACAACTCACAGACCCTCTACTTTGGATATTCACTCTCCCTAACAACTAAAAGTGTATACCATTCGTCTCAAGATTCCAATGACTTGAGTCAACACAAACAATAAATGAAAGTGTTCGAAAATCTCTGTCTCTCTCATTAGTTTGAAACAGAAACATCATAAAACACTATCCTACCAAAAATCAACAAAATTCTTCAACAAGAAGAGCATCGAACCCAGTAAATTGTTCGATCAAAAAAAAAAAACCCAGTAAATCGAATTGCCTCAACAAAAGGCCTACAATTTCAAAACTTCCCCACTTCTCTGTCTTCGGAAAAACAGTACAAAAGAGAAAAAAGGAAAATCGAAAGAAAGCAAGACGAGAGGCATAATCACAGAATATTCAGGGAGATGACTCCTCGGAGCGAGCCAATCTTCGAGCCTGAATATCCCTTAAAATCCCATTATACAGAACAACTCTGTTCTCAGGCACTCCTCTGTTCTCTTCATTCCCGGCATTTCCAACGTTCGTTTCTGATGACGCTCTTTCATTTCTTCTAACTTCTCTGGTTTGTTCTTCTCTTCTTGTTCTTGGTGGCACGATCACGTCCGGACCGAAGCGAACCTTCTTCTTCTTCTCATCTGCTCAAGAAACAGCATAAAGATTGAAGATTTAAGCATGTTGAACCAATGCGTTTGAACGGGAAAAATATATATATATATATATAAAACAGGGGATTATGGGGTTAATTACCTGAGGCGGATGATATGAGAGATTTGTTGAGACGCGATGTAAAGAAGATGAATGTGCCGCAGATTACGGCGGCGGCGGCGGCGGCCAAGACCACATCTTTTGTCGTCATGATTGAAGAGTTGGTCAGGTCAGTCAGGAGAGGAAGACGCAGTGAAGGAAGAAAGGGAAAAAAGCGAATGAAAATGGCTATGGTTTAGGAATTATATTATGGCAGTGGCGAAGTATGAATGAGAAAGATCCATGAATGTTGTAAATGAATCAAATAGGAATATTATAAAACTAATACTATAAATTAATATAATTAATTTTTATATAAAAATGGGGGGAAAATCCTTACTTACAAATTTTATTGGTAGGGAGGATTTAATACATTTTTGTAAATTGAAATTATCGGCACTGTTGCAAATCTTGTACGCAAAGAGTATGGGTACTCTGATCTGATTTAGATCCTTAATTAGCCCCAATTAAGTAACGAAGAATTACTAAATCACTTCAATGTCCACTCGAGTAATTTTATTTCTTTTGATATTTTAGAAAGGTGCATCACTTAATCACATTACTAAAGTATTCTGTTAGTAATGTTGTTATAACACAAGTGATTTTATACTTAGAAAATTTTTCGATTTCAGAACACTTCTAAGGTCACTGTAGTGTTATGCTAGTAATTCTCTTTGTCTTATCATTTGAGTGGTCAATCGAGTGATCTCATGTCATCATTTGAATGGTCACTCAAATGACTTTTTCTTTAAAATACATTAGAGCAGTATCACTAGAACAAATCACTTAAGTGGTTTGCTAATGACGAATTTTAATCCATCACTCGAGTGGTCACTTGAATGAAATTGGAACATCACTCGAGGAGTCACTCAAATAATTTCACCTTTAAAAATTTTGCAGCACTGATGAATCAGTGTGGGGATTTGTTGGTGATGGAGTTTAATAAATCACTCAAGTGGTTACTCGAATAATCTTCTTTTGTGAAACTATTTCACTAGAGAGATCACCATGACGATTTATCTAGGATTGACCACAACACTCGAGTTTAATAAATCAACTTCTAATGATCACTTGCAGTGATGAATTCTTGTTACTTAAATTGTCATTGAGTGATCCAATAGATTTTTGCAAAATACAGATATTTTCTTATTCAAAATACTTTGGTCAACATTCAAATCATATGCAAAACCTTTCTAAATTTTGCCTCCGACTTGATTGTATATGTACATTAGATGAGATGAATTCATTGGTGTCTTTCCTGAAAAAATCTTATGCCGTTGGTTGAAGTTGGACATAAATTTAAGTAAATAAAAACGAAATAGGATAAAGCATAGGGAGAATCCCAAAAAAAGACGGCTGAAATAACTAAATTATAATTTGAGTTACTAAATTTAACAAATTATTAATAAGGTTATGTGACCCAATTAGGGATTTAGAATTTGGAATAAATTACCTCTATATCCCTTAGTTATTAAATAAAAAAGAAAAATTGAAGATAGATTGTTTATGCGCTATGTAACAACCCTAACGGTAGAAAATTCATTGGAGGCTTCCCACCATCAGAAAATCAGCAAAGAAGGCTACTGTAAGTTAGTTGTAATGTTAAATCTTCATTACTGAATCCTTTTTAGTTAATTTCTGTACTTGGAGATAGTATAGCTTATCAATATAATATTCCTGTGATCAATATAATTAGATGATCTCATAGATTTACGATAAGACGCATTTGAATGAGAGCGGAGATAGAATCGGTCGAGGAGCACTTCTCGAGTAGCATCGCCTAGGTTGAGAAGGAATCGCTTATATGCAGTAAGTTACCCAAGCTCCTAGGTTGAGTTTCTCCTTCAAGATAAGGTCCATGTCTGTGAGGTATAGGTCTTTGTGTTTAGGGTTCTGGTGTACAAGGAGATGGCTTGGCCCATGTTGAGTTTTTGTACTTTGACCTGTCGGCTGCTGGTAGCAGTGGAGACGTGGTTGTGAGGGGAAGTGGTGGGGTGTATGGAGAGAAGTGAGGTAGAGGTAGTGGCATTTGAGGGAGAAGAGGTTAGTGGAGGCAGTGTTGTTCTTCTCAGTGGCTACGAATGAGTACTCTGCTCCATTTCTTAGCATCCATTCTTCAACTGAGTTCACTAGTTTTTGTTCTACCCCTTTTCTTCTTCATAGAAAACCAGATTCATCATCAGTTACTCATCTATATAATAAAAGAGCATGTATGGCTTAGACATACTTAAGTCTTTAAAAAAAATCGAATTAAGTAAAAATTAGTTCATATATAACAAGTAAAAAAAACATAAATATACATAAATATCTTCAAACCATTCAATTAACTTCAGTTTCATAAAAAACGGAATTAAATGTAGGTTTGTAAGTTCTAGATATATGAACAAAGGTCATAAATGAGGGCAGAGTATATGTATATATATATATATATACCGAAAAGGAATGCAGTATCAAGGGTAGGCTTTGATAAATCAAAGTCTTAATGGTTGATTGTGTATTCATAAACTAAATAGCAGGAGGTCTTGTATTAATTTTTGATACAGTAGTGGAAGCAAAACTCCGGATGTGAGTGGATTATTTGATGTTTTCCACAATACATATTAATGGTGATGAGATATTGTTTTAAGCAATTTCAAAGCGTAACAACTCTGGTCCAGAAACTCAGTTCACACCTTTGAGCATCCTCTCTATTAAAATTGGGAGATATTGTTGAAGGTTATTATAAACATGGCTATTCTTTTGATTTATCTGATATGGTTTTAAAGCTGCAAGTTGTCTTGAGTTACTTAAAAAGTGCCTATAACAAGTTTGATCAAGTTTCATCACTTTCTTGTTATGAATTTTGGAAGTTTAGTTATGTTATGTGCATTTTATAAAGTAATGATGATGGCAAACAATATACACGATAATGAAAGTTGTCTTGTTTGATGTAGGTTGCCACAAAAATGGCTTCTTTAGGATCAACATTTGAAAAAGAACTATTGTGTTTTTTTCATGTTGGTGGACAATTTGAGAAGAATGTTGAAGGGAGATTTCAATATAATGGAGGAAGTGTAAGGATAAAAACTATAAGACAAGGAATGACACTTGAAGAATTAAGAGTAATGATATCTTCATGGATTGACATTAATTGTTATAGTAGTGAGATAAAATACACTGTGACATTTGATGAGAAGACTCTTGTAGATCTTGTTGATGATGCTGAACTTGCAAACCTTTTTCACTATAACGAAAGAAGCGGGAATGTGTATATAGCATGTAAGGGGAATGACAATCTGAAGGAAACAATTGGTAATCCACAAAAGTAAGTGATTTTGTTGTGCTTGTTTTTTTTAAAAAAAAATGTTTAATTTGTTATAGTATTGTTGTCAACGAGGTAGTAAAAGTTATGGTTATGTAATGCAGCATTGAGACAATCGTTGGTCGCCCCAAACAAAGCTCTCAAGCTCCAACCAATTTGGACAACGAATTTGAACATGTGTCTTATGAAAATGGTCTCGACCACCTAACTTATGAAGGTGGTGCAAGGCCTAGCAGCCTACTATGTGGAGTACAAAGTGCACCCACACCTGTGCCTGAGTTGAACTCATTGAAATGGAAAGGAAAGGTGTCGGGAGTATGGCAAACCTTTGCAAATGCTGATGCTTTCAAGCAAGCTCTGTACAAGTATAGTATTGCTCACAATTTTGAGTACACCTTTTTAAGGAACAGCAAGGAAAGGATGTCTGTGAAATGTAAGATTGAAGGGTGTCCTTGGAAGATAATAGCAAATGCGATGGGGAAGACCACTCATTTCCTTCGTGTGACATACTTTAAAAATGAGCACGTTCATCATGCACAAGATAATCTTCAAGTGAATCACAGTGGTAGGGCAACTCTTACATCATCTATTATTGTTGAGGAGGTGAGGTCTCACGTAGACAAGCGCCCTGGTGAAATTAGAAAGACATTGCAAAGAGACTACGGTGTGAATTTGACGTATAAACAGGCATACGCTACTAAGTTAAAAGCACTTGAAGAGGTTCAGGGTAGACCAGAGCAGTCTTATATGCTTATACCATGGTTATGCCAACGATTGAAGGAAACTGATCCAACAACAGTTGCTGAATTTTTAGCTTCTGAGAATAACACATTTGAGCGTGTTTTTATAGCATATGGTTGTTGCATAGATGGGTTCTTAACCGGGGCAAGACATGTATTGTATATAGATGGGACTTTTTTAAGCGGACCATATAAAGGCACCTTGCTGTCAGCCTCCGCATATGATGCAGATAATGAGTTGTTGCCATTTGTAGTTGCTATTGTGAAGGGAGAGACATTGGAAGACTGGAGATGGTTTTTATACATGATTAAACAGATAATAGGGTCAATTCAGATTACAATAGTTTCTGACCGTCATAATGCTATAATAGGAGCTGTGCAAGCAATATTCGGTTGTGAGAGGCATGCATTTTGCTATCGGCACGTGAAGGAAAACTTTAGTGCAGAATTGATGAAAATAAACATTGGAAGTAGAAGGACAAGTTCCCAGAGCAAGGATGAAGCACTAAAGTTTCTTGATAATATCGCATATGCAAGGCTTGAAAATGAGTTCAATGGTGCTATGGAAGATATGAGAGAATTCTCTATGCATCTATTTGAATGGCTTACGAATCATGGGGACATTGATAGGTGGGCTTTAAGCCGATTTCCATTTAAACGATGGAATAATATAACAACAAATCTTGCTGAATCATTCAATGCATGGACGGTAAATGAGAGAAGGCATAATGTTGCCCAGTTGATCCATGAACACCGAGAGAAGGTGGCCAAGAAAATGTATGCCTCAGCTATGGCAATGAGTAAGTGGAGAAATGGTGTAGGGCCAAAAACAGAGTCAAAAGTAAGGGAAAATGTAGGGAAAGTTGAACAAATGAATTTGGTACATTACGGAGGGAATAAGGTTTGTGTCCATACTGCTTATGGAGACCTACAGGTTGATCTTGGCTTACGTGAATGTAGTTGTGCAGAATGGCAAATGTCAGGAATTCCATGTGCACATGCTTGTGCAGCAATCAAGCTTACCCATGGCAATGTATATGATTATGATGATGAATGCTATAAAATTACATCTCAAGAAAAAATTTATAGTGGATGTATGACTCCAGTTGTGACAATTGACATGCCAAACGTTAATGACTGTAGGATGGAAAATATATTAGGTCAAACCTTTCTTGGACCACCTCAGACCAGTAGACCCCCTGGAAGACCACCAAAAAAAAGACGTGAATCACAATTCCAGAACAAGAAAATTTACCACTGTGCAAGATGCCATGAAGCAGGTCATACTAGAAGGACTTGCAAAAATCCAAATCCTTGTTAATTTCTGTTAATTTTGTTGTAATTAAAATTCAGGACTCGTGAATTTCCAACTTGAACTTTTTACTTATACATGGTTTTAATTTTGACTAGTTTGAATTGTTTTATTTGGTTATTTTGTGCTTAAGAAGTTGACTTTTAATTGAATAAGAGTATTGTACAAAGGCATCATGAAATGTAAGATTCAATAAGAATATTTTGAGAAATACATTTTAACGCATCTTGGAATTTTTGTCTCGCCCTTGTTCTTATGTAGCAGAATGTGCTTGTGTGGTACCACTTGAAATCATGTTACCTTCATTTTTAATTGTTCAACAATTTCAGATTAGCATCATTGCAGATTGTACATCAGCAAACTAACTCATCAGCATGTCATTACAAATGTTTCTCAACCTCAATCCCTTCTATGTTATCGTCTGGTGATTTTAACAGCAACTAGCCTCAATGAGCATCTAAAAAAGATGCTAATTTTGTAACGCCACAATTTTAAATACCCAAAAACTCGGTCAAAATATTAAAAATAACTTCAAAAGGTTTAACAATATCCAAATCTTCTTACCACATTACCATTTTGAACAAAAACCCGTAATACATAATCAGAATAAATTTCAGAAAATATTTCAGAGTTCAGTACAAAACGGAAGTCTTAGGTTCATGGCAAATAAAATAACATATCATAATTTATTGGAGATTAAAAGAGCTTCCAGAGCTCACTCCATAGGTGCCTTCCCTTGCTCTCTACTAGAATAATCACCTGAAAAATGTTAATATGGGATGAGATTCCACGTCTCAGTAACTACTGAATATTTCTACCTTACACGAGCAAATTACATATGACAAAAATAAAAGGTAATATAATGTGAATTTAATATACTCAGATATTTTTAGATATACCGTTGTTCACATCAAATGCCTTTACAAAATACTCATAATTCTTTATTGAATAATTCAGAAATGCACTATGCAGTATGCAGCCTCCCTTATATCCCCTTCCAACCGTATACCGCTGACTGGAACCATAGGCTAACATATAGTTCAATAGAAACTCATTCATTTGACTGGATGGTTTCAAGCTCACCAAAACTTAAGATACACCCGGCCAAAGGTATAGAGCTTAAATCTGGACTATGGCTCCCCTCCTTTAAAATAACAACTAAGGAGGTGTCACATGTCCCACATCTCCAATGAAATCCCGGCCAGAGGAAAACATGGAAGATGAGGCCCTGAAAAGTACCATCCACTGTGCACCGAGTGGTGGCATAAACAATTCTTATCATTCAATTCCCTCCTTACTCCACCCATCACAATACAACCGCCATGATGAATGTATTTACTCAAAAATAATGCATTATTATACCATTATATACGTTGATATGCGTATCTGTGAATAGTAAAATACTATGCGTATCTGTGAATAGTAAAATACTATGCGTATCTGTGAATAGTAAAATACGGTATATACATGAATAGTAAAATGAGTAGTAAATACGGTATACGTGAATAGTAACATGAATAGTAAATACGGTATACGTGAATAGTAACATGAATAGTAAATACGGTATACGTGAATAGTAACATGAATAGTAAATAAGGTATACGTGAATAGTAAAAATGAATAGTAAATACGGTATACGTGAATAGTAAAATGAATAGTAAATACGGTATATGTGAATAGTAAAATGAATAGTAAATACGGTATATGTGAATAGTAACGTACGTATAAATAGTACCTCTACAGATTTGCAAGTCAAAATTCCCACACCAGATCTTAAAACCATAAATATTTTCTAAATATTCTTGCCAAAATAGTAAACAAACAAATTTATAATCATACATAATTCACAAGTATAAGGAAGAATATTCAGAGTTACCTGTTACTTGCTAATACCCGAATCACCAACCAGCTATTATAACTCTTAAGCAAATATCTCTACTCTCTCTCTCTCTCTACCTCTCTCTATGGCTCTTAGAAGTTGTGAAGAATGAAATGAAATGGAAGGTCTATTTATAGTTGGAAAATGGGTCTTTAAGTGTAATTTTCGTCTCTGGGTCGTTTTACGTAATTTTCCCAAAATTATAAAAACAAACTTTCCCGTGACTCGTCCCGTGAACGTTTGTTTAAAAAATTTTAATAATATTTTAATATATATTATTTTATTATTATAATATAATATTATTTAAATAATAAATTATTATTGAGTGGGTCCCGCGGCCATTTTTTTCAAACTTCACGAGAAAGTTTGCAGAATTATTTTTGGCCGTGGGTCCCGCAAAATACTGATTTCAAATTTATCACTTTCTGAAAATAGAGCCTACTAGTCTTTCCAAAATAGGTTTATGTTCAAGATATTAGATTCAAAATTCAGGATGTTACATTTCTCCCCTCCTAAAAGAAAATTTTGTCCTCAAAATTTTGCTATAATAAGAATTCTAACCTATTTAAATAAATGAGGATAGGTTTGTCGCATGCTCTCCTCCGTTTCCCAAGTAGCATCTCCGGGAACCATTCCTTTCCACTCGACCTTTACAAGTCTAATGGTCTTGTTTCTTAATTTCTTGTCCCTTGCATCAACAATCCGCTTCGGCTCGGCTTTATACGTCATGTTATCCTTGAGTTCTACCTCTTCTACTTCTATAATGTGGGAAGGATCCGGTTGGTATTTCTTCAGTTGCGATACATGAAAGACATCATGAAGGTTCGCAAGCTGTGGAGGTAATGCAATTCTGTAAGCTACCGGTCCAACTTTCTCCAAAATCTCATAAGGACCCATAAAACGAGGTGAAAGCTTCTTTGCTCGTATTGCTCTACCAATGCCAGTCATTGGTGTGACTCTTAAGAATACATGTTCGCCCACCATGAACTCCAACGGTCGTCTTCTCTTGTCAGCATAACTCTTCTGTCGACTCTGAGCAGTGAGAAGTTTCTGTTGAATCACCTTAATCTTTTGAGTCGTCTCGTCCACAAGTTCTGGACCTATTAAAATTCGCTCATTCAATTCCGTCCAGCAAATAGGAGATCTACATTTTCTTCCATACAAAGCCTCATAAGGTGCCATCTCAATGCTGGAGTGATAACTATTGTTATATGCAAACTCCGCAAGATGAAGATGATCGTCCCAACTTCCTTTTAGTTCGATTGCACAAGCCCGCAACATGTCTTCCAGAGTTTGAATAGTCCTCTCAGTCTGCCCGTCAGTTTGAGGATGATAAGCGGTACTATAACTCATCCGAGTTCCCATAGCATTCTGCAATGCTTTCCAAAATCGTGAAGTGAATCGTGGATCACGATCAGATACAATGCTATTCGGTATCCCATGCAATCTAACAATCTCCTTCATGTAGATCTTTGCTAGTCTCTCCAATGAGTATTCTGCTGCAATTGCTAGAAAATGAGCTGACTTAGTTAACCTATCGACAATTACCCAAATGGCATTATGTCCGAATGTCGTTAGAGGAAGCCCCATGATGAAATCCATAGAGATGCTGTCCCATTTCCACTCTGGGATATCCAAATTCTTTAATAATCCAGGAGGTTTCCGATGTTCGATCTTGACTTTCTGACAAGTCAAACAACAAGTGACAAAGTCAGTCACATCTTTCTTCATGCCCCGCCACCACCAATTCCGCTTGAGATCATGATACATCTTGGTTGCTCCGGGATGGATAGTGTATTTACTCCGATGTGCCTCCTCTAGTATGAGCTTTTTTATTTCTCCATCATTAGGTATGCACACTTTTCCTTTATACCTTAATATCCCATCTCTATCGATCCCAAATTTCGATTCTTTTCCTTCTTCAATATCTTCCCTCACGTTTAATAGATACTCATCTTCGAGCTGAGCGAATTTAATCTCTTTCCAAATTGTGCTTTCAATAGTTAATGCTTCCATGGTAGCGACCAAACCTGACATTACATCAATAGATGTACTTGGTATCTCCTCGAGCAATTTATGTTCTCTGATCATCATCTGGGCTACATGGATTGTCTTTCTACTTAAGGCATCTGCTACAACGTTCGCTTTTCCTGGATGATACTTCAATTCGAAGTCGTAGTCCTTGATAAACTCCATCCATCTCCTCTGTCGCATGTTGAGCTCTTTTTGGTCGAACAGGTACTTTAGACTTTTGTGGTCACTATAAACCTCGAACTTTGAACCGTAGAGGTGATGCCTCCAAATCTTCAGAGCGAACACTACTGCTGCCAGTTCTAAGTCGTGAGTAGGATAATTCCCTTCATGTGGCCTTAACTGTCGAGAAGCATAAGCTACTACCCTACCATTTTGCATTAATACACACCCAAGACCTTTCTTGGAAGCATCTGTGTACAAAGTAAAGGTCTGAGCAGGATCTGGAATTATAAGTACTGGTGCCGTAGTCAACTTAGTCTTCAAATTTTGAAAAGCTGCTTCACACTTTTCGTCCCATACAAATGGTTGTCCCTTCCTTGTTAACTTAGTCAAAGGCATAGCTATTTGCGAAAAGCCCTTGATAAATCTCCTATAATAGCCAGCTAGACCTAGAAAACTCCTGATCTCAGTCACGGACTTTGGTCGTTCCCATTGGAGAACTGCTTCAACTTTAGTATGGTCCACTGCAACACCTTCAGCCGATACGACATGGCCTAGGAATTTTACTTCCTTCAACCAAAATTCGCACTTAGACAGTTTCGCATAGAGCTTGTGCTCCTTCAACACTTGTAGCACGATTCTAAGGTGCTCTTTATGCTCTTCTTCATCCTTAGAGTAGATAAGGATGTCGTCAATGAAAACCACTACAAATTTATCTAGATATGGTCGGAAAATTCTATTCATGTAATCCATGAATACTGCTGGAGCATTTGTTAGCCCAAATGGCATAACAAGAAATTCATAATGGCCATATCTAGTTCTGAATGCAGTTTTTGAGACATCTTCAGCTTTGACTCTCAGTTGGTGATAACCTGATCTAAGGTCGATCTTGGAGAATATGGATGCTCCCTTCAACTGATCAAGTAGATCGTCGATCCTGGGTAAAGGATATTTATTCTTTATAGTCACTTTATTCAACTGGCGATAGTCAATGCATAGTCTCAGGCTCCCATCTTTCTTCTTCACAAAGAGTACGGGCGATCCCCAAGGAGATACACTGGGTCTGATAAAACCCTTTTCTAACAATTCTTCGATCTGCTTCTTCAATTCTGCTAGTTCCGATGGAGACATTCGGTAAGGAGCTTTAGATATAGGTTCTGTTCCAGGTACGAGATCAATAGAAAATTCTACTTCTCTCTCTGGAGGTAAACCTGTCATTTCTTTCGGAAATACTTCCGGAAATTCTTTCACCACTTCAATGTTCTCTATCCCTTCCTCCACTTCTGTTTGAATGGAGAAAAACACCATGTACGCAAGACAACCATGATGAACAGGCTTTTCATCTTGTACTATAGACAACAATTGTGGTCTACTATGACTCATAGAGTCATCCGCAAGAGAGATAGTCTTCCTCTTGCAGTCAAGGATGATGTCATTAGCTGACAACCAATCCATTCCTATTATTACATCGATACCCTTCGTGGGTAAACAAACAAGGTCTATATTTGAGATCCTATTATCAATCTCAATCGTACAATTTAAGCAAGCCCTAGAAGTTTTTACTGAAGCTCCCGCCGGTGTAGAAATAATCATATAATAAGGCAATTCACTCACTCTTAAATTCAATCGAGGCACACAGTCGTATGATATAAAAGAGTGTGTGGCACCAGAATCAAATAAGGCTTCTACTTCAAGACCTTGGAGTTTGAGGATACCTTTAATCAGATTTGGTGAAGCACTTGCCTCCTGATGTGATAGTGCAAACACTTTCCCTGGCACTGCAGTTCTAGCATCCTTGGCTCCTCGAGGCTCCTCCTCACAAAATCTGGAAATGTGTCCTGGCTTTCCACAGTTGAAACACGTCACACATGGTCCTTGGTGTATTCTTCCACACTTGGCACACATCTGATTGTTAGCGGTGCTTGCAACAGGAGCTGTGGATCCCCTATATGAACTCTGACCTCCACTGAAGTGACTCCTTTGAGGTCCTTTGAATTGACTCCTCGGTGGTCTGCTAAAATGACTTCTTTGGGGTCCAGTAAAATAACTCCTCGATGGTCCACCAAAGTGATTTCTGGATGGTTGGCTAAACCGCGTATTCACATTACTGAAGTTGTGACTCTGCTTCTTAGTAACTCCTCCCGTTGGTCTCATGAGGTGTGTAGATCTGGCCTGAAAACCCTTCATCTTCTCAGCTTCCTCTTCTCGTTTGTTCCTTGCTATCGTGCGCAGTTTGTCACATATTTCTTCAAAATCCCTTGTTTCATCAAGGAACGGTGATAGAGCTGTTTTTAGGTCTGGTCTAGCTTTTTCAACCAATCGAGCACTCAACCATTTAGAGTTGTTCTGTGAATATCCGCAGAATTTAGACAACTCTAAAAAGCGAGTAATAAATTCGTCTTCATGTAATTCCCCTTGCCTGAATGTGAGGAATTCAGTTTCTTTCTCTATTCTGATTGAAGGGGAAAAGTAATAATTTTCGAACTTTTCCTTAAACTCTTCCCACGTCATCTCAGCATTTCTTTTTGTTTTGGTGCTTTCCCACCATTCTTCAGCTGCTTTCTGCAACAATTGTTCAGCAACCATCACCTTTTGTTGTGAGCTAATCTCGATAACTCTGAAAATCTTTTCTACACGCTTCAGCCACTCCAGTGCTGCAATCGGATCTAGCTTCCCCTCGAACATCGGTGGAGTAAACTTCCGAAATTTTTCCCAAACCTCAGTAATAGGTAAGGGATGATACTGAGAATGAGAACCGCTACTACCTCCATCTTCAGTGCGAGAATGACTTCCTCCCCTTGATTGATGGTCAGAAGGTGTGACTTCCAGAGCCTTCTCCTTTCCTTCCTTACCACCTTGGCCTCTTCCTTTTGCTAGTTCATCCTCGTGTCTATTCACTTTCTCTCTCATCTCCAAGATGACGTCTCGTAACTCTGCCAAAAGGGCATTGTTATCCTGAGGATAGGGACCATCTTGATGCGGAGGGAGACCTCTTTGGGATGGAGCAGGGGTTGAATTAGTTCTTCGAGTTCTTGCCATTATCTCCTCCTATGATTAATACTATAAGGACACTAAACAAATAAAAATAGCTAAATAAATTCTAAATCTAACAAAGGGAAGTGCTCATGTTATGATATTTAATTTGCCACGAACTTTTAAAAAAAATTTTAAGAAATCACTTTAGAAAATAAACAAAATTGCCATGGAACCTTTAGCTCTGATACCAAAAATGTAACGCCACAATTTTAAATACCCAAAAACTCGGTCAAAATATTAAAAATAACTTCAAAAGGTTTAACAATATCCAAATCTTCTTACCACATTACCATTTTGAACAAAAACCCGTAATACATAATCAGAATAAATTTCAGAAAATATTTCAGAGTTCAGTACAAAACGGAAGTCTTAGGTTCATGGCAAATAAAATAACATATCATAATTTATTGGAGATTAAAAGAGCTTCCAGAGCTCACTCCATAGGTGCCTTCCCTTGCTCTCTACTAGAATAATCACCTGAAAAATGTTAATATGGGATGAGATTCCACGTCTCAGTAACTACTGAATATTTCTACCTTACACGAGCAAATTACATATGACAAAAATAAAAGGTAATATAATGTGAATTTAATATACTCAGATATTTTTAGATATACCGTTGTTCACATCAAATGCCTTTACAAAATACTCATAATTCTTTATTGAATAATTCAGAAATGCACTATGCAGTATGCAGCCTCCCTTATATCCCCTTCCAACCGTATACCGCTGACTGGAACCATAGGCTAACATATAGTTCAATAGAAACTCATTCATTTGACTGGATGGTTTCAAGCTCACCAAAACTTAAGATACACCCGGCCAAAGGTATAGAGCTTAAATCTGGACTATGGCTCCCCTCCTTTAAAATAACAACTAAGGAGGTGTCACATGTCCCACATCTCCAATGAAATCCCGGCCAGAGGAAAACATGGAAGATGAGGCCCTGAAAAGTACCATCCACTGTGCACCGAGTGGTGGCATAAACAATTCTTATCATTCAATTCCCTCCTTACTCCACCCATCACAATACAACCGCCATGATGAATGTATTTACTCAAAAATAATGCATTATTATACCATTATATACGTTGATATGCGTATCTGTGAATAGTAAAATACTATGCGTATCTGTGAATAGTAAAATACTATGCGTATCTGTGAATAGTAAAATACGGTATATACATGAATAGTAAAATGAGTAGTAAATACGGTATACGTGAATAGTAACATGAATAGTAAATACGGTATACGTGAATAGTAACATGAATAGTAAATACGGTATACGTGAATAGTAACATGAATAGTAAATAAGGTATACGTGAATAGTAAAAATGAATAGTAAATACGGTATATGTGAATAGTAAAATGAATAGTAAATACGGTATATGTGAATAGTAACGTACGTATAAATAGTACCTCTACAGATTTGCAAGTCAAAATTCCCACACCAGATCTTAAAACCATAAATATTTTCTAAATATTCTTGCCAAAATAGTAAACAAACAAATTTATAATCATACATAATTCACAAGTATAAGGAAGAATATTCAGAGTTACCTGTTACTTGCTAATACCCGAATCACCAACCAGCTATTATAACTCTTAAGCAAATATCTCTACTCTCTCTCTCTCTCTACCTCTCTCTATGGCTCTTAGAAGTTGTGAAGAATGAAATGAAATGGAAGGTCTATTTATAGTTGGAAAATGGGTCTTTAAGTGTAATTTTCGTCTCTGGGTCGTTTTACGTAATTTTCCCAAAATTATAAAAACAAACTTTCCCGTGACTCGCCCCGTGAACGTTTGTTTAAAAAATTTTAATAATATTTTAATATATATTATTTTATTATTATAATATAATATTATTTAAATAATAAATTATTATTGAGTGGGTCCCGCGGCCATTTTTTTCAAACTTCACGAGAAAGTTTGCAGAATTATTTTTGGCCGTGGGTCCCGCAAAATACTGATTTCAAATTTATCACTTTCTGAAAATAGAGCCTACTAGTCTTTCCAAAATAGGTTTATGTTCAAGATATTAGATTCAAAATTCAGGATGTTACATTTCTCCCCTCCTAAAAGAAAATTTTGTCCTCAAAATTTTGCTATAATAAGAATTCTAACCTATTTAAATAAATGAGGATAGGTTTGTCGCATGCTCTCCTCCGTTTCCCAAGTAGCATCTCCGGGAACCATTCCTTTCCACTCGACCTTTACAAGTCTAATGGTCTTGTTTCTTAATTTCTTGTCCCTTGCATCAACAATCCGCTTCGGCTCGGCTTTATACGTCATGTTATCCTTGAGTTCTACCTCTTCTACTTCTATAATGTGGGAAGGATCCGGTTGGTATTTCTTCAGTTGCGATACATGAAAGACATCATGAAGGTTCGCAAGCTGTAGAGGTAATGCAATTCTGTAAGCTACCGGTCCAACTTTCTCCAAAATCTCATAAGGACCCATAAAACGAGGTGAAAGCTTCTTTGCTCGTATTGCTCTACCAATGCCAGTCATTGGTGTGACTCTTAAGAATACATGTTCGCCCACCATGAACTCCAACGGTCGTCTTCTCTTGTCAGCATAACTCTTCTGTCGACTCTGAGCAGTGAGAAGTTTCTGTTGAATCACCTTAATCTTTTGAGTCGTCTCGTCCACAAGTTCTGGACCTATTAAAATTCGCTCATTCAATTCCGTCCAGCAAATAGGAGATCTACATTTTCTTCCATACAAAGCCTCATAAGGTGCCATCTCAATGCTGGAGTGATAACTATTGTTATATGCAAACTCCGCAAGATGAAGATGATCGTCCCAACTTCCTTTTAGTTCGATTGCACAAGCCCGCAACATGTCTTCCAGAGTTTGAATAGTCCTCTCAGTCTGCCCGTCAGTTTGAGGATGATAAGCGGTACTATAACTCATCCGAGTTCCCATAGCATTCTGCAATGCTTTCCAAAATCGTGAAGTGAATCGTGGATCACGATCAGATACAATGCTATTCGGTATCCCATGCAATCTAACAATCTCCTTCATGTAGATCTTTGCTAGTCTCTCCAATGAGTATTCTGCTGCAATTGCTAGAAAATGAGCTGACTTAGTTAACCTATCGACAATTACCCAAATGGCATTATGTCCGAATGTCGTTAGAGGAAGCCCCATGATGAAATCCATAGAGATGCTGTCCCATTTCCACTCTGGGATATCCAAATTCTTTAATAATCCAGGAGGTTTCCGATGTTCGATCTTGACTTTCTGACAAGTCAAACAACAAGTGACAAAGTCAGTCACATCTTTCTTCATGCCCCGCCACCACCAATTCCGCTTGAGATCATGATACATCTTGGTTGCTCCGGGATGGATAGTGTATTTACTCCGATGTGCCTCCTCTAGTATGAGCTTTTTTATTTCTCCATCATTAGGTATGCACACTTTTCCTTTATACCTTAATATCCCATCTCTATCGATCCCAAATTTCGATTCTTTTCCTTCTTCAATATCTTCCCTCACGTTTAATAGATACTCATCTTCGAGCTGAGCGAATTTAATCTCTTTCCAAATTGTGCTTTCAATAGTTAATGCTTCCATGGTAGCGACCAAACCTGACATTACATCAATAGATGTACTTGGTATCTCCTCGAGCAATTTATGTTCTCTGATCATCATCTGGGCTACATGGATTGTCTTTCTACTTAAGGCATCTGCTACAACGTTCGCTTTTCCTGGATGATACTTCAATTCGAAGTCGTAGTCCTTGATAAACTCCATCCATCTCCTCTGTCGCATGTTGAGCTCTTTTTGGTCGAACAGGTACTTTAGACTTTTGTGGTCACTATAAACCTCGAACTTTGAACCGTAGAGGTGATGCCTCCAAATCTTCAGAGCGAACACTACTGCTGCCAGTTCTAAGTCGTGAGTAGGATAATTCCCTTCATGTGGCCTTAACTGTCGAGAAGCATAAGCTACTACCCTACCATTTTGCATTAATACACACCCAAGACCTTTCTTGGAAGCATCTGTGTACAAAGTAAAGGTCTGAGCAGGATCTGGAATTATAAGTACTGGTGCCGTAGTCAACTTAGTCTTCAAATTTTGAAAAGCTGCTTCACACTTTTCGTCCCATACAAATGGTTGTCCCTTCCTTGTTAACTTAGTCAAAGGCATAGCTATTTGCGAAAAGCCCTTGATAAATCTCCTATAATAGCCAGCTAGACCTAGAAAACTCCTGATCTCAGTCACGGACTTTGGTCGTTCCCATTGGAGAACTGCTTCAACTTTAGTATGGTCCACTGCAACACCTTCAGCCGATACGACATGGCCTAGGAATTTTACTTCCTTCAACCAAAATTCGCACTTAGACAGTTTCGCATAGAGCTTGTGCTCCTTCAACACTTGTAGCACGATTCTAAGGTGCTCTTTATGCTCTTCTTCATCCTTAGAGTAGATAAGGATGTCGTCAATGAAAACCACTACAAATTTATCTAGATATGGTCGGAAAATTCTATTCATGTAATCCATGAATACTGCTGGAGCATTTGTTAGCCCAAATGGCATAACAAGAAATTCATAATGGCCATATCTAGTTCTGAATGCAGTTTTTGAGACATCTTCAGCTTTGACTCTCAGTTGGTGATAACCTGATCTAAGGTCGATCTTGGAGAATATGGATGCTCCCTTCAACTGATCAAGTAGATCGTCGATCCTGGGTAAAGGATATTTATTCTTTATAGTCACTTTATTCAACTGGCGATAGTCAATGCATAGTCTCAGGCTCCCATCTTTCTTCTTCACAAAGAGTACGGGCGATCCCCAAGGAGATACACTGGGTCTGATAAAACCCTTTTCTAACAATTCTTCGATCTGCTTCTTCAATTCTGCTAGTTCCGATGGAGACATTCGGTAAGGAGCTTTAGATATAGGTTCTGTTCCAGGTACGAGATCAATAGAAAATTCTACTTCTCTCTCTGGAGGTAAACCTGTCATTTCTTTCGGAAATACTTCCGGAAATTCTTTCACCACTTCAATGTTCTCTATCCCTTCCTCCACTTCTGTTTGAATGGAGAAAAACACCATGTACGCAAGACAACCATGATGAACAGGCTTTTCATCTTGTACTATAGACAACAATTGTGGTCTACTATGACTCATAGAGTCATCCGCAAGAGAGATAGTCTTCCTCTTGCAGTCAAGGATGATGTCATTAGCTGACAACCAATCCATTCCTATTATTACATCGATACCCTTCGTGGGTAAACAAACAAGGTCTATATTTGAGATCCTATTATCAATCTCAATCGTACAATTTAAGCAAGCCCTAGAAGTTTTTACTGAAGCTCCCGCCGGTGTAGAAATAATCATATAATAAGGCAATTCACTCACTCTTAAATTCAATCGAGGCACACAGTCGTATGATATAAAAGAGTGTGTGGCACCAGAATCAAATAAGGCTTCTACTTCAAGACCTTGGAGTTTGAGGATACCTTTAATCAGATTTGGTGAAGCACTTGCCTCCTGATGTGATAGTGCAAACACTTTCCCTGGCACTGCAGTTCTAGCATCCTTGGCTCCTCGAGGCTCCTCCTCACAAAATCTGGAAATGTGTCCTGGCTTTCCACAGTTGAAACACGTCACACATGGTCCTTGGTGTATTCTTCCACACTTGGCACACATCTGATTGTTAGCGGTGCTTGCAACAGGAGCTGTGGATCCCCTATATGAACTCTGACCTCCACTGAAGTGACTCCTTTGAGGTCCTTTGAATTGACTCCTCGGTGGTCTGCTAAAATGACTTCTTTGGGGTCCAGTAAAATAACTCCTCGATGGTCCACCAAAGTGATTTCTGGATGGTTGGCTAAACCGCGTATTCACATTACTGAAGTTGTGACTCTGCTTCTTAGTAACTCCTCCCGTTGGTCTCATGAGGTGTGTAGATCTGGCCTGAAAACCCTTCATCTTCTCAGCTTCCTCTTCTCGTTTGTTCCTTGCTATCGTGCGCAGTTTGTCACATATTTCTTCAAAATCCCTTGTTTCATCAAGGAACGGTGATAGAGCTGTTTTTAGGTCTGGTCTAGCTTTTTCAACCAATCGAGCACTCAACCATTTAGAGTTGTTCTGTGAATATCCGCAGAATTTAGACAACTCTAAAAAGCGAGTAATAAATTCGTCTTCATGTAATTCCCCTTGCCTGAATGTGAGGAATTCAGTTTCTTTCTCTATTCTGATTGAAGGGGAAAAGTAATAATTTTCGAACTTTTCCTTAAACTCTTCCCACGTCATCTCAGCATTTCTTTTTGTTTTGGTGCTTTCCCACCATTCTTCAGCTGCTTTCTGCAACAATTGTTCAGCAACCATCACCTTTTGTTGTGAGCTAATCTCGATAACTCTGAAAATCTTTTCTACACGCTTCAGCCACTCCAGTGCTGCAATCGGATCTAGCTTCCCCTCGAACATCGGTGGAGTAAACTTCCGAAATTTTTCCCAAACCTCAGTAATAGGTAAGGGATGATACTGAGAATGAGAACCGCTACTACCTCCATCTTCAGTGCGAGAATGACTTCCTCCCCTTGATTGATGGTCAGAAGGTGTGACTTCCAGAGCCTTCTCCTTTCCTTCCTTACCACCTTGGCCTCTTCCTTTTGCTAGTTCATCCTCGTGTCTATTCACTTTCTCTCTCATCTCCAAGATGACGTCTCGTAACTCTGCCAAAAGGGCATTGTTATCCTGAGGATAGGGACCATCTTGATGCGGAGGGAGACCTCTTTGGGATGGAGCAGGGGTTGAATTAGTTCTTCGAGTTCTTGCCATTATCTCCTCCTATGATTAATACTATAAGGACACTAAACAAATAAAAATAGCTAAATAAATTCTAAATCTAACAAAGGGAAGTGCTCATGTTATGATATTTAATTTGCCACGAACTTTTAAAAAAAATTTTAAGAAATCACTTTAGAAAATAAACAAAATTGCCATGGAACCTTTAGCTCTGATACCAAAAATGTAACGCCACAATTTTAAATACCCAAAAACTCGGTCAAAATATTAAAAATAACTTCAAAAGGTTTAACAATATCCAAATCTTCTTACCACATTACCATTTTGAACAAAAACCCGTAATACATAATCAGAATAAATTTCAGAAAATATTTCAGAGTTCAGTACAAAACGGAAGTCTTAGGTTCATGGCAAATAAAATAACATATCATAATTTATTGGAGATTAAAAGAGCTTCCAGAGCTCACTCCATAGGTGCCTTCCCTTGCTCTCTACTAGAATAATCACCTGAAAAATGTTAATATGGGATGAGATTCCACGTCTCAGTAACTACTGAATATTTCTACCTTACACGAGCAAATTACATATGACAAAAATAAAAGGTAATATAATGTGAATTTAATATACTCAGATATTTTTAGATATACCGTTGTTCACATCAAATGCCTTTACAAAATACTCATAATTCTTTATTGAATAATTCAGAAATGCACTATGCAGTATGCAGCCTCCCTTATATCCCCTTCCAACCGTATACCGCTGACTGGAACCATAGGCTAACATATAGTTCAATAGAAACTCATTCATTTGACTGGATGGTTTCAAGCTCACCAAAACTTAAGATACACCCGGCCAAAGGTATAGAGCTTAAATCTGGACTATGGCTCCCCTCCTTTAAAATAACAACTAAGGAGGTGTCACATGTCCCACATCTCCAATGAAATCCCGGCCAGAGGAAAACATGGAAGATGAGGCCCTGAAAAGTACCATCCACTGTGCACCGAGTGGTGGCATAAACAATTCTTATCATTCAATTCCCTCCTTACTCCACCCATCACAATACAACCGCCATGATGAATGTATTTACTCAAAAATAATGCATTATTATACCATTATATACGTTGATATGCGTATCTGTGAATAGTAAAATACTATGCGTATCTGTGAATAGTAAAATACTATGCGTATCTGTGAATAGTAAAATACGGTATATACATGAATAGTAAAATGAGTAGTAAATACGGTATACGTGAATAGTAACATGAATAGTAAATACGGTATACGTGAATAGTAACATGAATAGTAAATACGGTATACGTGAATAGTAACATGAATAGTAAATAAGGTATACGTGAATAGTAAAAATGAATAGTAAATACGGTATACGTGAATAGTAAAATGAATAGTAAATACGGTATATGTGAATAGTAAAATGAATAGTAAATACGGTATATGTGAATAGTAACGTACGTATAAATAGTACCTCTACAGATTTGCAAGTCAAAATTCCCACACCAGATCTTAAAACCATAAATATTTTCTAAATATTCTTGCCAAAATAGTAAACAAACAAATTTATAATCATACATAATTCACAAGTATAAGGAAGAATATTCAGAGTTACCTGTTACTTGCTAATACCCGAATCACCAACCAGCTATTATAACTCTTAAGCAAATATCTCTACTCTCTCTCTCTCTCTACCTCTCTCTATGGCTCTTAGAAGTTGTGAAGAATGAAATGAAATGGAAGGTCTATTTATAGTTGGAAAATGGGTCTTTAAGTGTAATTTTCGTCTCTGGGTCGTTTTACGTAATTTTCCCAAAATTATAAAAACAAACTTTCCCGTGACTCGCCCCGTGAACGTTTGTTTAAAAAATTTTAATAATATTTTAATATATATTATTTTATTATTATAATATAATATTATTTAAATAATAAATTATTATTGAGTGGGTCCCGCGGCCATTTTTTTCAAACTTCACGAGAAAGTTTGCAGAATTATTTTTGGCCGTGGGTCCCGCAAAATACTGATTTCAAATTTATCACTTTCTGAAAATAGAGCCTACTAGTCTTTCCAAAATAGGTTTATGTTCAAGATATTAGATTCAAAATTCAGGATGTTACAAATTTGACATTTTCCTTTTTGTGCATATTTCATAATTGTGTGTGTTGCTTGCAATATGATATCATTATCCTCATACCCTATCATGTTGCTAATGGTTCCTGTTTACTAGTGACTGCCAGAACCGACACACTGTGTAATAAGATCAGTTCTTTTGTCATTGGTCTGAATATGAAATTTTTACCTGAAGTGTTAAAAAAATTATTGGTATCTAGCTAGATGAGACCTCATAATTTGCAATTGAGCTATGCATCCACAAAAATCTTTGATTTCTTACATAAGTTTTTGATGGATTATCCGCGTAAATCAGAACATATAATATAAGAACTATACAACCAGCCTAAACATTCAAACTGACTTCATTTATATTACATCTCTTTTACTCAATCGAGCTCATCAACAGATTGAACCTCCTACACTGGCAGTTCAAAGTTATCAATCTGTTTAAAGTAAGCTTGTTGTTTTTCAATAAAATCTTGCGACATGGCATGCTGGAACTCATTTTGATTAGAAACCACAGTGCAATGCTTCTGTGAAATTGGAAGATATAAAATACACTCATCAGTGAAATACTAATTCAGATATGACTACACTCAGAGTTAAGAAATCTGAACCATGCACAATCTATTGAATCAGTGAATGAATATGAGCATGCTTTTTAGAATAAAATATTACGAAAAGGTGATATGCTCTGAAAAAACAACCAAAGGGTAGGGGCTGAGGGACTAGGAAGCACCAGGACATGTGAGTATTGTTTTATAAAATAACAAATAACATAAAAGGCGGGTGGGATCAGCAAAAGCTTATATTCGGGTTATTCTGATAGACAAATGAAAAGAGGGAAAGAAAAATCACAGTCTCTATCAAGGATCATGCTCATCGTAGCAAATTTAGGATCTCAAGGATGGACTGAATAATGGCTATTACGTATTAAAACCCTGAACTGTTGCTTTTATATAGTAAGAGATTTATTATATATATGTTAAAAAAAGGCATGTGTCTAGAAAATAAAAAGATAATTTACCAAATTTTAAATCTGTACTATAATGTATTCAGTCCATGATGACAGCAAGATGACATTCTCCTTCCAGCCAATATCTTCTTCAAAATTTTTACTAGTATAAAATCATCCAATGAGTATATCACCTAGATCCTTCCGAAATTCATGAAACTACAGAGATGCTAAATGAAAGTACATTCCATGAAGAGTTTTACTGCAATAATTTCAAGATGGAAAAATTTCAAGTGATCAAGCTTTTGATGAATAACCACATTAACAACTGCAAATTCAGAAGAGTTGAAGACCAGCATGGAACAACAAAGACACAGTAATATGAATCAATGTAGCTACCTTTCTACACAAGGAGCTGTTAATGCCTAGGCCTTGTGACGATTCAAACCTTCAACCTCAAGATTTTGCTCCCTGTTATACATGACAGAGAAAACATTTGACATAAGTAACTATACTATAAAATTTCTAGGAAGGATACATTGACAGTCAACTTAGTTCCATCAATTGACTAATGACACACACATTTTAATGTTAAAACCATCCCATCAAATAATACTTTGAAGTCTAAAGGTGTTCTTGTTCACAGTGATTATGCTGTTTCTGTTAAAGGAAATCTAAACAAGACGAAGCTTCTCCTCCAAATGCATCCTCTAGCAGAAAGCAAAACTAAATACAGCGAAGCGTTCTTGAATGGACTTGAGATTTTCAAAATCAGCGACCCACAAAGTAATAATCTCGCTGGACCCAACCCTGACCTACCACCTCTTACTTTGACGCCACCGTCAATTCAGAAATCAACAAAAAGTAGCAGTAACACAGGAACCATAGTCAGAAATCAACCAAATCAAGTATTACCTCTAGCGCAGAAAAAGATGTTGAAAAGAATGTGACAATTAGACCCAAAATACACAATTCAAGAGAAAAGAGACAAATACTCTTACGAATTAAGGGGTTTCAGATAGGGAATTGCTCAAGGCCGTGCTGGATAATCCACCCGTCATTTTCTCTCACGCAGCCATAGAGTTGGGTCGAAATCAACAAGAATGAACCCCATAGCCCTATTGGTCCAATTTCAAAGGAAGAGGAGAAATTAGTGTGGAAACTGAGGAGCAACGAAGCCTCTAAGCAGGAAGAAGCAGCTGTTTCGCTGAACGTCACCAAGACAAGAGAGGGCGATGATGTAACCAGTGCTCTGACCTCTTCCTCTTCTTATTCTCTTCTCTTTAGATTCATATTGGATTTTTTTTTTTTTTTTGTTAACTGAAACACATATTGAACTTATCCCTTAACTCTTTACATTTTCAGTATATCAATATAATGTTCTGTTTTGTATTAAAATCTAAATTTGAGTATGGTAATTTTCATTTATTATCTTATATTTAAGACGTTCTTCTGTGAATTGATTTCAAGGCTCAATATTTACCTTGTTTGTAAAAATTGGTTGCGAATTCTTGTAAACAAACTTTCGTTCTTGAATTTGGTCAAACACACACTTTCCCTCCCTTTATTGTAAAAAAGTGTTTTTTTTTTGGGGGGGTCAAAATTGTAAAAAGTGTATATAGATCTTAACAAATAACAATTTTTCATAAACACCTAATTCATCCCATATTTAGATGACATTTCTAACTATATATCTACAAATTTTATTGAGATATTTGGAAGTGGAAAAATTAATTAATTCCATTATTATTTTCAAAACTAAAAGGAGGAAAATAATAATAATAATAATAATAATAATAATAATAACAACGCATGATGATCTGATTCAATCAAAAGAGAAAATGCATGATCTGCTTTTAATTCAAGAACGGATTCATTGAATTGACAAGTCAGAAACAATTACAACTTGAACATAGATGCTGTTACTGCATCTGCGACTGCACGTAACATATTGGACTGCAAATAACACAAGAACAGAAGAAAACGAAACGGTGAAAAAGAAGAGGACGAAGAAGAAAGTCAGATTAATTTGAAGCATAAACATCACAAAAACTATCCTTAAAAATATCAACAAAATTCTACAACAAGAAGAGGATCGAACCCCATAAATCTAGTCGCCTCAACAAAAAGCTTACAATTTTGAAACTTCCCCACTTCTCTCTGTCTTGAACAAAACAGGACAAAAGATAAAAAGGGGAAAACGAAAGAAACAAGATAAGAGGCATAATCACAGAATATTCAGAGATTACCCACAAATCAGTAAGAGTAAGCCAATCGTTGAGCCATAGGATCCCTTAAAATCCCATTATACAGAGCCACTCTGTTCGCAGGCATTCCTCTGTTCTCTTCAATTCCTCCATGACTGAAACTCCTTCGAACCTTCGTTTCTGATTTCGACTCTCTGTAATTTCTTCTCACTTCTCCTTTTTTTTTCTTCTGTTCCTGATCTTGATGACACGACCACGTCCTCGGCAAAGTGAACCCTCTTCTTCTTTTTCTTATTCTTCTTCTTCTCATCAGCTCCAGAAACAGCATTAAAGATCGAAGATTTAAGGATGGTGAATCAATGTGTTTGATTGGAAGAAAACAGGGGAATATGAAGGTTAATTACCTGAGGTGGATGATGATAAGCAAGATCGCAGAGTTGGAGGGGAAGAGTCGTGGTGGACTGGGAATTGGAGGGATTTCTTGAGACCCAGAGCGAGGAGAAAGACGGTGCTGGAGACGACGGCAGTGGCGGCCGCTAAGACCACACCTTGTGAGCTCATGATTGAAGAATTTGGTCAGACAGAGGAGGAAGACGAAGGGAAGGGAGAAAGAATGGCAAATGAATGCGGTGATGGTTTGGGATTATATTAACGCGGTGATCAAGAATGAATGGAAAGATTCATAAATATAATAAATGAATCAAATAGGAATATTTTTAAACTAATATTATATCTGAAAAAAAAAACTAATAAATATTGAAAAAATCACACGTTTTTTGATAACTTTTATTAAGAAAAAAAGACAAAATATCATTTAAATTTCAAATCAATATTTTTGTCCACAAGAGTATAGCAATTAACTACTCATTTCCCTAAAAAAAAAAATCACTTATTTGAGATTTTAAAGTTCAAGTAATATTTTTTAGGAAAATCCGATATAAAGCTATTTAAAATAGAGAAATTCTAAATCAGGTTGGTAAATTTAATGAATCTTTAATTCAGTCATTAATTTAATTTAGGATTTTAAAATATGGGTAAAATAATTCTAATACCCTCTCCTCATTAATGAGTTTTATTACACCTTAACTTATATTTCCCATGTATATATCAAAATTAATTTTAATACAACAAAATATGATTCGTTCAAATATTTTAAGTATATCATCATAAGAATAAAAACTTAAAATATTTTTAGTAAAGAGTTCGTTTTATTAACATGAACAATTTTTTTAAAGAAACCTTATAATATATGTCACTATAAAAAGGACATATTTTAGTAAATATATTAATTAAGTATGAATTTTTCTATATTTTTCACACATATATATAGCTTCTTTTTTTTTTTTTGAAAATTTTATATTGATGTAAACCGCTTTATGAAATATTAAGTGCATTTTACATTTCTTTTCTGAAATATCCATGGAAGTATATGAAATTTAAATGTCGCTTTTTAAAAAAGAGAAATAATATTACTGATTTATAATAAAGAATTAAAAAATTGAAATTAAAATATTAACTAAATTACTATCTAAAAACTCATATTTATGTGTTAAGGAAAGTTATTCTGGCTTAGGTTAATATTGGTAAAAAAAAGACTTTTATTTCAATTCAATTTTATAAAAGGTGACATTGCAATGGGATATAGTTTTTTTTTTTTTGGCTTTTATCTCACCCTATAAAAATAACAACTTTCTTTTTTTAAAAAAAGACAAAAAAAACCTCACATTTTTTTATCATTAATACAATTAATTGACTTTCAATTAAAATATATTTAATTGATATCAATGAGATCATTATGGCATGACATACTTGAATTATTCTTAATTATCCTTTTATATAAAGTCATAAAGCAATGATATTCTTTTAAGATGTGAGAGAAGAAAGGCTGGTATAAAAGAGAGAATGAGCATTAAAGTTATTTTACATAAATTTTGAAATCCTAAATTGGGTTGATGACGTAATTAATGATTTGTTGAATTTACCAACCTAATTTAGAATTTTTCTATTTTAAATAGCTTTATATGGGATCCCCCCCCCCCCCCCCCCCCGTTTTTTTTTTCTCATTCTTTTTGATAGAACATACTCGTACTATGCAAATTTTATACTCATATATGCATTATTATCAAATTCGTGAATTGACTCTCTGAATTTACCGTTTTTACACTTCTACCTTACAAAAATGAGTCAAGTCTCTAGTAAACATGTGTCAGTTGTAAACTTTTTAATATTTCTAACTTACAAAATCGTGTTAATTTACTTTAAAATTCGTGCTAACTTTTTTGATTTAATCATGCCTAGCGGCTTCATTTATAAATTTCATAGGAATTTATTTATTAAATATAATAAATGATGAATGTTGATGAAGTTAATTTTAATCATTTGAATTTAAAATATATTTAAATTAAATTGTTGTAAGTTTTATATTTTAATTATTTAATCATGCATTAGTAACTCTTATTCTGTTAGTAATGTTGTTATAACACAAGTGATTTTATACTTAGAAAATTTTTCGATTTTAGAACACTTCTAAGGTCATTGCAATGTTATGCTAGTAATTCTCTTTATCTTATCATTTGAGTGGACAATCGACTGATCTCATATCATCATTTGAATGGTCACTCAAATGACTTGTTCTTTAAAATATGTTAGAGTAGTATCATTAGAACAAATCACTTAAGTGGTTTGCTAATGATGAATTTTAACCCATCACTCGAGTGCTCACTTGAGTGAAATTGGAACATCACTCGAGGAGTCAATCAAATAATTTCCCTTTTAAAAATTTTGCAGCACTGATGAATCATTGTGGTGATTTGTTGGTGATGGATTTTAATAAATCACTTGAGTAGTTACTCGAATAATTGTAAAACTATTTTACCAGAGAGATTACCATGACGATTTATCTAGGAGGATCGACCACAACACTCAAGTGATTTGTTTTTCAACTTCTAATGATCACTTGCAATGATGAATTCTTGTTACTTAAATTGTCATTCGAGTGATCCAACAGATTTTTCAAAACAGAGATATTTTCTTGTTCAAAATACTTTGGTCAACATTCAAATCATATGCAAAACCTCTCTAAATTTTGTTATTATCAAAACATAGGATCTAATAGCACATCCAATCCTCATATACTTTATAAGAATCTCACAATACTTCCCAAGATTGATACGTGCTATTGACGCCTCATACATCGACTCATAGACCCTCTTTAAAAAACTAAAAGGGGGAAAATAATAATAATAATGCATGATCTGCTTTTAATTCAAGAACGGATTCATTGAATTGACAAGTCAGAAACAATTACAACTTGAACATAGATGCTGTTACTGCATCTGCGACTGCACGTAACATATTGGACTGCAAATAACACAAGAACAGAAGAAAACGAAACGGTGAAAAAGAAGAGGACGAAGAAGAAAGTCAGATTAATTTGAAGCATAAACATCACAAAAACTATCCTTAAAAATATCAACAAATTTATACAACAAGAAGAGGATCGAACCCCATAAATCTAGTCGCCTCAACAAAAAGCTTACAATTTTGAAACTTCCCCACTTCTCTCTGTCTTGAACAAAACAGGACAAAAGATAAAAAGGGGAAAACGAAAGAAACAAGATAAGAGGCATAATCACAGAATATTCAGAGATTACCCACAAATCAGTAAGAGTAAGCCAATCGTTGAGCCATAAGATCCCTTAAAATCCCATTATACAGAGCCACTCTGTTCGCAGGCATTCCTCTGTTCTCTTCAATTCCTCCATGACTGAAACTCCTTCGAACCTTCGTTTCTGATTTCGACTCTCTGTAATTTCTTCTCACTTCTCCTTTTTTTTCTTCTGTTCCTGATCTTGATGACACGACCACGTCCTCGGCAAAGTGAACCCTCTTCTTCTTTTTCTTATTCTTCTTCTTCTCATCAGCTCCAGAAACAGCATTAAAGATCGAAGATTTAAGGATGGTGAATCAATGTGTTTGATTGGAAGAAAACAGGGGAATATGAAGGTTAATTACCTGAGGTGGATGATGATAAGCAAGATCGCAGAGTTGGAGGGGAAGAGTCGTGGTGGACTGGGAATTGGAGGGATTTCTTGAGACCCAGAGCGAGGAGAAAGACGGTGCTGGATACGGCGGCCGCCAAGACCACAACTTGTGAGCTCATCATTGAAGAATTTGATCAGACAGAGGAGGAAAACGGAGCGGAGGAAGAAAGGAAAAAAATGGCAAATGAATGTGGTGATGGTTTGGGAATTATATTAACGCGGTGATGAAGAATGAATGGGAAAGATTCATGAATATAATAAATGAATCAAATAGGAATATTTTTAAACTAATATTATATCTGGCAAAAAAAAAAAAAAACTAATACTATAAATTAATATAAATGATTTTATATAAATATTGGGAAAAAATCACGTGTTTTTTTGATAAATTTTATTAAGAAAAAAGACAAAATATCGTTTGAACTTCAAGATCTCAAATCAATATTTTTGTTTACAAGAGTATAGCAATTAATACTATCTCCGATCCTAATTATAAGAGCTAGTTGACTTTTTTTTTTTGGAGAGATTAAGGAAGCTAAATATGTTACTTAATTATTTCATATGTTAAATATTCTTAGATTATATATTAGTTTATTAGTCAAATTAATAAGTTTGAAAAAAGGAATAAAAATAAAAATACTTTAAAGTAATTTAATTATCTTCCTTAATCTCTCTAAAAAAGTCAACTAGCTCTTATAATTAGGACCGGAGGAAGTAATTCATTTTAGTAGAAAATAACTTATTTGAGATTTTAAAGTTCAAGTGATATTATTTTGTCTTTTTCTCATTCTTTTACATAGAAATTACTGGCACTATGTAAATTTTGTACTCATATATGCGTTGTTGTCAAACTCGTGAATTGACTCTCTGAGTTTACCGTTTTTACGCTTCTAACTTACAAAAATGAGCCAAGTCCCTGGTAAACTTATGCCAGTTATAAAATTGGTTAAACTCAAGAGTTTATACACCGAGTTTACCTTTTTTAACGTTTATAGCTTACAAAATCGTATTAACTTACTTTTAAATTCGTGTTACCTTTTTTTGATTTGATCATGCTTAGCGGCTTCATATATAAATTTTATAGGAATTTATTTGTTAAATATGATAAAATGATGAATGTTGATGAATTTAATTTCAATTATTTGGATTTAAAATATATTTAAATCAAATTATTGTAATTTTTATATTTTAATTATTTAATCATACATTAATAATACCTATTTAATAATAAATACAAATTCTTCTGAGTTTGCTGTTCGAGTTCATAATACAAATTTAGTCACTGTCACGGATTTACTTGGACTTACAAATTTGACAACCTTACATATATATTTTAATTACTTGCTAATTAAAATTCAATATTTATTTTTTTCTTGTTGATGTGCCTTAAATGTTTTTATGTAATAATATTCGTTGGATTCATGCTTCAAAAGGCAACTGGCGCAGTATCAGTTTTCAGCTTTAACACAACGTCAGCAGCACTCTCACATAGTCACAGCACATTGTTGAAATAATGAAAACATACAATAAAAACTGTTTGAAATAATGGCGTGTTGGCCTTGTAACCTAGTGTCATGAGAGCTTATTTGTAAACATGAGGTCATGGGAAATGGATCCTCTCCCCATCACTTTTTCTCCCCATCCCTCATCATCGCGATCTTGGCCGTCCAATCCAAAATCCAATGGTCCAGATTTTTTTAAAAAAAAAAAATTTGGTTTTTTGTCTTTTTCGAAAAAGACAAAAAACAATTTTTTTTTTAAATCTGGACCGTTGGATTTTGGATTGGACGGCCAGGATCCGCTGATGACAGATGGGGAGGGGGTTGATGAGGAGAGGAACAGTACCCGAGGTCATGTGGGTTTGATCCCACTTTTTGTGATCGCAAGCCGTCAATACTTGCTTCTTCTTTTTTAACCTAGTGATATAAGTAAGGCTGTCAAATTCACGAGTTTAAGCAAACTCGAGATAGTGACAAACCCATAAGAGTTTATATTTATTATTAAATAGATATTACTAGTGTATAATTAAATGACTAAAATATAAAAATAACAACAATTTGATTTAAATATATTTTAAATCTAAATAATTGAAATTAAAGCTATCAACATTTATCATTTATCATATTTAACAAAGAACTTCTATAAAATTTATATATAAAGTCGCTAAGCATTATTAAATTAAAAAGCTAACATGAGTTTAATAATAAGCTAACATAGTTTTGTTAACCGATTTTACAAATATCACGAGTTTACCAATGACTCAATTCGTTTTTATGAATTAGAAATGTAAAAATAGTAAAATTGGAGATTTAACTCGTGAATTTAACAACAATAGCTGTGAGAGCTTATTTGTAAGCCTGAGGTCATGTGTGTTTGATCCCGCTTCTTATAATTGCAAGCCGTTAGTACTGGCTTCTTTTTTTCATTTTTCTAAAAAAGAAAAGACTATTGGTGTGCTTATTAATGTAAAGCATTTTTCTTAAGTATATAGTGCTTTGTGTCTTTTTGCCTTCTCCCCCTCCTCCTCCTCCTTATCTATTACTTTCAGATTTCATGAATATATATATATGTCCATTGGTTATTGTCGGGACGTTAAATTATGTACTACCCTCATCCTTGTTATAAATCCGGATTCTCTCAGTATCCATTTCCTCTTCTGTATCTCTCAATAGTTTTAAATTATGATCGTCCAATATTGGTCCAAGCGTCTACAGAGAGCCATGTCATCTAAATTTTATTTCCACCGCATGAGGTAATTTGAAAAAGATGACATGGTTCTCTTTGAATGCTTGGATTAATATTAAATGGTCAGGATGTAAAGATTCTGAAAGATACTGAGAGTATGTGCTTCCTCTTTATTACTATCTTTGGTCTTAATTATAAGACATAAGGCCCGTTTGGGATAGCGGCAGTAGAAGTGGTTTTTTTTTTTTTCTAATGGGCTTTTCTTGATGGACTTTTTTTCTGATGGACTTTTTTGATGTGATTTGTGTTTGGGATAGCGGTGATAAAAGTAGCTTTTTTCTTGATGGGCACTTGTTTGACATAGCTTTTGAAAAAATAGATGAAATGGAAAATGACTGAAAAGGGCATGAATCAAATTCACATACAAACACACATATGTTGTATAAAAATATGATAATTTAGGATAAAAATTAAATATAAATTTAAATTTACTAAATAGAATAGTAAAATTACCATTAAAAAAAATTACAACACAATGAAGTGCTTAATTAAACCTAATCCCTACAAGTTGGTTTCTGATTTGATCACGAAGACGATTCGTTTGTGTTGAAGATAATAATGAGGATGCTTCATCAACTAGATCATCATTATCTTCATCACCCATATTTCCTTCTTCAACTTGATCAAATTCCACATCATTGTGAGAATATCTCCGGATAAAATTATGTATCGCCATTGTTGCGCAAACTATGCGGACTTGTGTTCGAAAGCTATATGAGGGCATATTTTGCAAGATGTGAAACCTATTCTTCCAGACTCCAAACGTCCTTTCTATCGTGCACCTCAAACTTGAATGATAAAAATTGAAGTACTCATTGGGATTTTGAAATCCTGACTGTCGCCTGAATTCTGTAAGGTGATAACTCTCACGTTTATACGAACCAATATATCCAACTGGTGTTGGATAGCCAGCGTCAATCAAGTAATATTTCCTTGATAAATGTTGACATTTATTTGACATTGTGAAATAAAGACGAAAACTAATGCAATTGAAGTGAGGATGTTAGACATATACCTTCAGGTGGATGGGGAAGTTCATAGTTGGGGTCTCAATCGCAGTCCAGAAGAGACGAGCATCATGTGCAGTACCCTCCCATCCTGCCAACACAAAAGTAAAGCACATATCCCAATCACAAACGGCCATGATATTTTGTGTTGGATATCCCTTTCTTCCAATATATTTGTCTTGCTTCGATGGGTTGACCACACACTTGATGTGAGTTCCATCAATTACTCCTATGCAATCCTTGAAATATGGGTGATATTGTGCATCGGTAGCTATTTTTTTGTGACATTGACGAAACTCCGGATCAAGTGGTTTGATATTTTTTGTTGAAAGACGGAAAGAAGCTTTTAGAACCTTGTGGAAAATTCTACTAACAGTTTCGTCAGAATGTTGAAATCGTTCCTGGATTATTCTATTTCCTTGTCCATGCCCAACTATATATAAAAACATGGCAACCATTTCTTCAACGCCGATGTTTTGAGTGTGCTGTAATTCATGAACCCTTAATTTAGAACATAATAGCCTGAATACATGTTTTTCCAGTCGGAAATTTTCTTGACATACTACATCATGGCCTTGCAAAACCTCCTGCACCCACATTGCCCCTGTTTGCTTACTAGTTCTACGTGGTTGTTTGCAAAAAGAAGGCGCGATATATTGAGCCATCAAGTTACCAAACTGTGCATACTTTGTCATTTGTTCGTTTATAATAGCAAGTTGTAGGGACCTTCTCTGTTCATAAGACAATTCTAGTTCCTCCGAACCGTCTGAAAAATCCTCATCACTCGAACTTGCCATGTATATATAATGAAACCTATGTGAAGGCCAAGACTTAACCGAATTAATACAAATAATATGTGTTGCAAGATTTAACCAAATCAATACTAATAATAAATGTCATTAAATAATATCTATTGATACATGTTATCAATAGATAGTGTCATTAAATAAAGATGCGTCATACAATATATAAAAGAACTAATGAAATAATATGATTTAGTGCTTCGGGGCAGCCTGCCAGTGTGGGCTATTGTTGGCATGCTCGCACAACCAATCCAACAAGGCACATTTATCTCCTTTTAGGCCTAAAAACATGGTCTGATGCGTTCGTTGCATCATCATATTACAATATCGCCTTCGAAAATCACTATCACTGACAATCTCCGGAATGGTAAGTAATTCAGCTACAACGTCACTTGTTCGATCATCACGTTCAGAGATCTTTTTGAGGAAATTTGTGCTATCCTTAGATGCGTCAGCTATCACACTAACAGCATCAACTAGTTGTTTCTAGGACGTTTTTTTCTTTGTTGATCCATTTCCCTCCTCACCCCTCTTTCTCTTCCTAACGCTTGCTAAACCACTAGGTGCACTAGGTTGGGTGTTGGATGTCAAGTTCATGCCTTCTAAATCAATATCTTGAAGCTCTTCCTCACTATCACTTGAGCCTTCTTGTTGGTCCATTTACGGTCGATACACATGATCTTGTCAGTCCATTTGTGGTCGATACACATCATCTTGTCGGTCCATTTGCGGTCGATACACATCATCTTCATCATCACCAAGTGACACCCGTCTAGTTAACGATGGACATTCGAATTCCTCTCCCAATGCTAGAACATCCTTGAACATTACTTGCAATTCTCTGGCAAACTTCATACCTTTATACCTATATTTTCGATACTCTTTATTCTCCTACAACAAAAAAATCAACCAACTTCAAAGTCGTATCTAAAATAATGGTAATAATAATAACAATACATATTAAAAGCTTAAAAGTTTGGTACCTTTATTTTCCTCTCCCACCATTCATCTTCTGCAATAACCAGATTCCTTGCATAGTCAATAGATATACCGGTCTCCTTCAAAAATAACTTCTCCCAAGTTCTCCATTCTCTCCTCAAGCTATCTAACCTATTTTTCAGTTGTTTCTTGGTATATTCTAAGCGTGTTTTTTCTTTAAATCCAGTAATAATGTACTTCCACCCGCCCCTCGTAAATGATGAGCCAAGTCGTTCTTTTTTATATATTTGCTCAATGCATAAGTCAATGAAAGTCATAGTGGAACCTACATCCCATTCTGCTGCTACGGTGGTCATATTCCTAGGGTTTTGAAGAGTTAACTTTGTTGGTCCTTATAATTCAAAAATAAAGACAAGTTAGGGATCTTGATAGTGTGAAAGGGGTCGTTGCTCAAACAAAAAGCAAGAGGAGGAGCAACGTTTGACTATACTAAAACAGGAATAAACACACAGGTAAAATTTAAGTAATTAGTATTTGTAGGTAAACTTAGATGAGTACAATGTCATTGTCTCGAAAACCATAGCAAACTAGAGCCTCAGGTTGAAGACGCCAATGTAGATATAATAAACACAAGACTAAATTATCTCTACATAATTTACTAGAAAATTTGTATACACATTAGAGAAGGAAGAGGAAAACAAAACAAGTTTAGTAATTAAAACAAAAGAAAAAAGTGGACATCTTATACGTGGATAATGCCTAATTAGTTAGCATCAATCGTCTCATAAATTTCGCCATTTGAGAAATGTGTCTTAAGGCCACCAAATATGTTTCAATCATCTCATCAATTGTCTCATATTTTCTATCATTATGTTACAGTCAATCACATATTCACATGGATTGCGCTATAAAAAACTCAATTTGTGTTGCCAGCATAAACTTTGATAATTGATTTGTTCCTCTCCAAATTTTCTTGGATTTTTTTTCCTGCTGTTGGTGAAGGGTTTCTTTTGTTTAATTTAGAATGGTTTTTCTCTTTGACAACTATTCAGCATGCTAAGCAGACATAATTTTGCAGGCATTCATCATTGCTTCAACTGCAACTGAAGAGGAAATGCTGAAGTGGTATGCTAAGTTCCACTGTCTTTATTTATTGCCGCTGCGTCTGCTTTGTTTTTTTATAATTGCCCCTCAGTCCCAAATATGTATTGATCTACCAAAATATTTGGTCTTTTCTTTCCTTTCCAGGTACCATGAGCATGTTGTGTGGGATGACAAGGACATAAAACTGAAACTATTGAGGAAGGGTATATTGACTCGCATATATACTTGTTAGTTCTCAATATGTTTTGATGATGATTGAACAATTGGAAAGCCTTGAAAACCAATTGGATAAGTTTTATCTTGCAAAAAAATCAGTTTTCCTTACTGTCAGAGGAAAACTCGAGTTTTGGGATTCAAAACTCGAGTTTTGGTCTATGGCAAAACTGCTCAAAGCCATGACCGCCAGTTTTCGTAATCACTGCCAGTTTTGAACTTGTGAAAAGTTCAAAACTCGAGTTTTGGGATCCAAAACTCGAGTTTTGGCCTGGCAGAGAAGTTTCAAAGTTTCCTAAGTTTTTCAAGTTTCGAAACCTCCAGTTTTCCATGATCACCGCCAGTTTTGAACTTACTATGTTTTTCAAGAAAGTTCAAAACTCGAGTTTTGAGAACCAAAACTCGAGTTTTGGAGAGACAGAGAGCAACTGAGTTTTCTCCAGTTCATCACCGCCAGTTTTAATTCATCACCGCCAGTTTTCAACTGTACATGTATTATCAAAGTTTTCATAAAATATGAAAACTCGAGTTTTGAATACCAAAACTCGAGTTTTGCCAAGGCAGAGAGCATTCAATCTTTTCAAAATTGAAAACCGCCAGTTATGAACCAACACCTCCAGTTTTCATGTTTTGAACTTAAATCATGTTTCACATGAAAAGTTCAAAACTCGAGTTTTTGAGAAGCAAAACTCGAGTTTTGGGCAACCCGAGAGGATTAATGTTTTTAAATCATCAACACTGCCAGTGTTGCTTTGAACACTGCCAGTGTTGCTTTGAACACCGCCAGTTATGAACTTTGCACAGTTCATAACTCGAGTTTTGACGATCAAAACTCGAGTTTTGGCACTTTTGACAGAAAACGCTGTTTTGGTAAAAATTGCCAAATCTAACTTGATCTTCATTATTTGAGATACCCATTGATTGTTTACGTTACATAAACTATTTATGTTTATATCTGAGCTGTTCTAATGTGTTTATTCCTGAGATTACAGAAGATTCTTGAATTTGGATGAAATTCAAATAAAGAGCCACTTTAGGAAACTTGCTGAAATCATGGAGAAACGTTATACAGAATCACTAGCCGTTGTACAAAATCATCTAGCCGCTATACAAGATCATTTGTCCGTTATGAAACATCTTCAACGGGTGAATTCATTAAAAGGAAACAAGAATCAAGCATTCAGATCAGCAACAGCTATATTTCAAATAGGGAACAATTTCAGCAGCTTAATCCATGTTATAACTCCAGCAACAGCTATAATTTTGAATTGGAAGAAGGCACAACGGATCTATAACGTTCACAAGTCTCAAACCAGTATAAAAAGCTGAAGAATTCAACCTGGAAATACACAGAACTGAGCTACAACAATTCTACTCGAAAATATCAGTCAAGAACTGTTCTTTTCATCTGTTTACATTGTGCTTCAGTGATCATCATTATTCACTCTTAAAAGAGAGTTTCTTCTCTGTAATTTCTTTTCTGTAACGATCTCAAAGTAGTGGGACTTTGAGATTGGGTTATTCGATTACAACTTGTAAGGGGGAGTGTGTTCAAAGTTTGTGAAACATCCTTCGTTTGCAGAGTCTGTAATCGTTAAGAGAGTTAGTGAAAATCCCAGAGTGACTGGGGACTGGACGTAGGTCATCAGATTGGACCGAACCAGGATAATTTCTTTGTGTCCTGCTCCTCTTCTCTTCATACTCTTTTCATTTCTGTTTCATCGTGTTTTTGCCAAAAACAGAATATACTCGAAAAAGATTTTTAAAATCCCCAATTCACCCCCCTCTTGGTGATTTAGCTGCACTTTCAATACTCCTATGGTAAGCATATTTAAATATTCAGAGACTGACTCATATATTAGAAAGTATAGCAAACCCTCAATAGTCTAGTTTAATGCTGAAATCACCAAAGGCCAACTAATTGCTTATAAAAACTTAATCATGGGAGCTTAGTATAATAGTTATAGGACTAGATGTGTTGAGATTGTAGATTTTATAAATCTCATGTGGCCTATTTTTTCCAGAGAACCTCTTAGTCTTAGCAAACATCTAGAAACTAAAATTATATTTCTTGGGAGATTCAGATCATTTGACTTTTTACCTTATAATATCTCCCACGTGTCTGTTTATATTTATTCTTTTGATACTTATGATCTGAACTTAGAATTCATTTTCTTGTGTGTTTGCCAACAGGCCATAATACAAGGTTTGAGGGAATCTGGGGTATTCAGTTCTGTCATTGCATCAGCCCCAAAACTCTCAAAAGAAAAGTTTTTGAGCCATTGGAAGTTTCCACAATGAAGACCAGACAAGATTGGAATCATCCCAATTCAAGGATTCAGTAGCTTTATAGGCAGATTTGGTAGAAAATTGCCCATTAGCAGTTAAGGTCCAGACGCAGGAGGCAGACAAGGGTTCTTGCTAAATCATCAATGAGGAAATTTCTCTAACCACATCAGGTGGCAGTAAATGTTGAAATAATGGGTGATTCCAGGAACCATCATCAGACACAAAATCAGAAATGGTTTTGGAAAGATCTTCAACCGGTATAGGGGAGTAGGAGATGTTTAAGGAGGGGTGGGCTTGTGTCAATTTCAAATTGAACAACTTCGGACTAACAAACTGATCAATCAAAGGATGAGCACATCTTCCGTAAGAAAAAATTGATCAATCAAAGGATGAGCACATCTTCCTTAAGAATCCCACAAGCATCTTAAAGAATCTAAAGAGAGGGGAAAATTTACACCATCACAAAAGAAAAAAAATTGGGGAAAGACTGGGGAAAAAACATAGATATACAAAGAATATTATGAACTTAAAAACAAATAAACACAGATAAAGTACAGAGAGAGCAGGACGAGAGGAGAGAAAGATTGGAAAAAAATACTAACGAAAAAAAAAACACAGCTTAAAATAGAGCTTTACAGCGGAGAGAGCCTGCCGAGGAGTCGCCGACGCCCACCAAGTTCACCACCACGAGTCTTGACCGACTGTAACACCACCACTCATCATTTTAGTTCAGGGAGAGAAGAAAAAAAAAACACAGCTTGAAGAACAGTATACATATGAAGAAAAAAACAAAGCTAAAGGAAGAAGAAAAGAAGATGAAAGAAGATACATAAAGAAAGTACCGGCGAGGAATCTTGAACTGGTGTTTGACTGGATCGGTGAGAAGAAGAGGGGATTGCGAGAAACGAAAAGAGCAACGGAGAGTCGAATGAAGAAAAAAGGAAAGGAGAGTCGAAATAAATTGAAGAGGAGTGGCAGGGTGGGCACGGTTTCGGCGCGAAGCAGAGCTAAAAAAAGGGAGAAGTTGTTGTGATGGGGTTAAAAGCTTCAAGGGCTAGCGGCAAAAAAAAAAAACATCAAAACTTGAAGCCCATCAGTAAATGATGCTATCCCAAACACCTTAAAATTACAAATCTGATGTGGCTGGGCTATAGATGGACTTATTTTAGCTTCCATAGCCATGCCAAACAGGCTCACAGTTAACATTTTTTGGAGAGATTAAGGAAGCTGAATAAGTTACTTAATCATTTTATATGTTGTATATCCTTATATTATATATTAATTTATTAGTCAAACTAATTAATTTGAAGAAAAAAAATACAAATACACATACTCTAAAGTAATTTAATTAGCTTCTTTAATTTCTCTTAAAAAGTCAACTATGTTTTATAATTAGCACCACTGGGAGTATAAGTTTATTGTAGAAGAAATTTTCGGTCCAAAATTTGAGTTCAACTAAAATGTTGGTAATCAATATAATTTTTCAATTTGACCTTATTAAATGAGGGAAGAGGTGAGGGAATATATACATATAGGCTATAGCATTTATTTTTTTCAATACACATTCTTTAATAAGGGAGAATTCGAAAAAATATAGGAGTATAAATTTAAGACAGTTTTAATGACTCATTTCTTATTACATAAGAATTAGTTTGAATTGATGAAAATTAGTTTAAATTTACTTATAATAGGGCAAGAGCGGTAATATTGCAATTTTTGGTAACAAAATGAGATATATCAAGAAATACATCTATCAAATTTCAATCCATTGTCGCATCAAATAAGAAAAAAAGATTGTTGGGTCTTTCTTTTTCTTTCTTAAAAAAATAGATTATGTTATAAATCATGTTCATTTTATTAAATTTAAATGCAATGATAGCTAAATGTTTTGAGGGCCCGTTTGTTATAAAGAATTGGTGTGGAGAAAAAGAAACTTTGACAAGTTCCTCCGTTTGGTACACATTTTGCACCAAACTTCTTGGGAACCCAAGTTCCTAGACATATATGTCATAGACATGATACCGTTAGACAACTACTCTCGAATGGAATCATCTCAATTGATTATGTGAAATGAAAAGATAATATAGCGGATCTATTGACTAAAGGGATTCCTAAAAAGTTAGTTAAAAAATTGTCCAAAGGAATGGATTTAAGGCCGATTCATTGTTGATTATCGCGGTAACTCTACCTAGAAGAGTGGAGATCCCATGAACTAGGTTTAAAGAGACAACTAAGTCTTAATCGTCTGTTAACACTGTGGAGTTTTTTTAACTCATACTCATTCCTAGATAAGACAGTGCATATATACAAGGGTAAGCTTTCAAGCTTTTAATGGTTTCTTAATTTGATGTGTTCAAATGATGTATGTCGATTTACATCACAAGGAATCACCTATGTGAGTGTGAAGTGTGGGCCGCTTCTATGAGAACTTAAAATGGCTGATTCTCCAAAACACTCGTAGAATCAGGCGGTGTCTAGGGCCAAAGTAGACACAGCATGAGAACCAACGATGCTAGAGGAGCAACTGTGTGACTCCTCTTGTCTTGGTATACACTAAAAGGTCGACGGTTCAAGACAGCGTGACCACTGATTAACCAGTATATCCGATAGGTTTTTACTAGAGAAGGTTCAAAGGTAACCCCTACCTTTCTCCATGCAGTTGTTGCTCATAGAGGAATCGTACTTTGCATACATGATCATTTGCATTTAGTCATGATGGACTAACTTCTTATCCATATGTGGGATTGTTGGATTTTAGGATCTAAGTCCCATAGGTTATGAATAAGAAGTCCCACTGGTTCACCACCGCCGATCGTGTCGCTCGCCACAGTCGCGTTGGTTCGCCAACGGGTGTCCATCTGATCAGTTCTGTCATCTATAAATAGGATGTGCTAGTGACATAAAATCCGAGAGAATAGATATAGAAAAATTAGATCTAAAATTAATCTCAAACATTCCTCTTTGCATATTACATTATGTAGACATAGTCTGTTCGATTCTGAAAGTAGACTCGTTGGATTCGTTTGGGCTTTAGACAAACAAAGCCATCTTTCTAGAGACGAATAATCCGGTCTATCCTGGGAGGCAATTGCTCAGAAAACCTTCGGAATCCGTATTGAGGGAGCAAAATTTTCTTAAGGACACAACGAAAGTCGGGCCCGGATTTCTGCATAGTTCATTACCATATTCGGCAGTCTTGTGAGTTCGTTTATAGTTTTTCATATTATACAGACTTGTTGTATGCTTTCTGTATGTGCTATTTAAATAATACATATTTTTGTTATGCTATTTTGTTTACTGTATATTCAATTTCTACCTACTCAATACATCAGAAACAACAGATAATTATAAAGATAGGGTTCCATCGGGAAAAGGGATCCATTCATGTGAGAAACTTGAGTAATTCTGCTGCTCTTCCTCCATTCTCTTTAATCTGTCCCTATAAGTTAATTCACAACATTAACAAATAATGGATGGATGTCCTTCCAGGATACCCGCCTTCGTTTTCTCGAAGCAGGTTCTCCGCCTTGATTCAAAAAGTCAGGGTAATCATCTTCTTCCAGACTTGTGTCCTTGGAAGATAGAGAAGAAGAAGAACGCTTATTCTGATTTTGCGGTATAGCGTCATGAGTCTTAGACGTCCTCTCATGATGTTCCCTCCTCCTACAATATGCTGTCAGGATCTCATAAGTTGTAAAGTAGGAGTAGCATAATTTAAATACAATTATAATTCTCTCATTATATGTGACAAAAACATGTTTGGATGTAGTAGAACTTAATTACTCACTTGCCAACGTGGGCAATATTTGGCTTCAAGTTTTGCTCTCCGATGAACTGGGAGCCATCTATGTCTTTCAAGGCGATATCACTGACAACCAAGTCAAAAGAATCAGGTCCTTTCTCTCTTAAGAATCTTAGGGCACCAACGCCACTGTCACACACAGTGATGTTATAATAAGATGTTGGAAGATATGTTTGAATACTAGTCTGGGTAGCTTGATCAATGCCCACTAAGAGCAGCTTCAAGTGCTGACAGAAGTATTGAGTAAAGAAAGGAGGAAGAAGATAACGACCATGCTTGGCTGGAGATTGCTGCATCTTGGCGATGTTATCGTTGAAGTATACCTAAGACTGATCTTGAATATATTTTCTGAGAGAAACACAGGTGTCATATGTGTGTGTCAGTGTGTATATATATGTTAACAGAATATTAGTCAGTTAAACAAATGATAGGAATAGGAATTCACAACGTCGTTTTTTGGTTTATTCAAGAGGGAGGCATGTGAATACGGATAATTAAAATATAGAATTATGTTGTCTGTATTTTATGTCAGTTTTATGTCCGTTGTTTTCAGGAAGTTATGTTTAGGAAGTTATATCTTAGGAAGTTAAGCATATCTTATCCTTAAGAAGTTATAGGAAGTTATTGGCAGTTATCTTATCTATGTTATACTTTGCCTATATTATCTGATGTAAGACAGCTTTAGAATCTATGAATGAATATATGAATATTTCTATATCTGGTCAAGGATTCTGATTCTGATTCTTGAATGATCTGACTACCTTGTGGATTTAAGATCCATTAATTTGGTATCAGAGCCAACTTCTCTGGACTTTGTGAGTTATGGGACACAACAGGAAAAAACCTCAATCCTCTGATTCTCCTATGCCCAATCAGGAAGCAGAATCATCCAAATCACTAGACATCGAATTACCTGCACCAGAAACCGAATGACCTCCAGCCTCTACAAATATAACATAGCAATTAAATTACATTGTATCTAAACTTCTGAGTTTGGATGCTGAAATGAAGGGAGTTAAGAAACAAAAGGCAACAGTTGTCATGTTAGACCAGGAAGAGAAGGAGCAAGGGAAAATACCTGATCATTATGAAGAATTTGAAAGCGATGTCCCTTGGTGGAGTAAGAAGCCAAATAATCGCCCTCACAGCAAAGTTGAATTTCCAAAATTTAAAGGTGGTGACCCTAGACGATGGATAATGAAGGTAGAAAAATACTTTAGGTATGAGTAAATACCATATTTGGTCCCTGAAAAAAATCATAGATCTCTTTTTGGTCCCTAAGTAAAAATAACTCATCTCGTAATCCCTGTAAAATCCAAAAACCGTCCACATTAGTCCTTCCAGGTTGAAGAGGACACATGCAGTGAAGTGTCTCAAATGTGATCAGGGACTACGGGATGAGTTATTTTTACTGAAGGACCAAAAAGGGGTCCGTGATTTTTTTCAGGGACCAAATAGGGTATTTACTCTTTAGGTATTATCGAACTCCTAAGGAATTGAAATTTAACTTGGCTGCCATGTATTTAGAAGGAGAGGCACTCGATGTGTTTACCTGGGTTTCTGCAAGCCCAAGCTAATTTGGCAAATGTAAATGTTTAAATAATTCTTTTGTTAAATAGGAGTATTTTGGTAAAAAATAAAATTTGATACTCAAACTTAAGAGTCCGCTAATGGTTGAATGATAGAAAATGAATGTTGAAAATATAAAGGAGGTTTTGTAATATGTATTTTAATTGTAAAGGAGGTTTATAAAATAAATTGGAGGTTCGTGTATTTAAAGCAAATTAAAACAAAGGGATGGTCAAAATATTTTACTCTTATATTTTTATCGCCTAGTATTCTTAACTAGTATATCGATTACTTAAAAATGTTAATCATTCAGTCTTATAATATTTATACAATTTTAGCCTTCGTCTCCATGACATTAAATTAATCATTTGTCAAATCTTCTAAAGTCAGTGGCGGACCAAAATATTTTTAGCCCAGGCTAATTTTTCAACCAAATAATATTTAAAGTTACCATAGTACATATTCTTGGGTTAGAGAGCAAAACTACCTATAATATTTTACCATAAAGTTTACTTACATGCAGATGAACTTTATAAAATAAGGTAAAAATTACACAGCCATTAATTTAAGCAAACATACATTACTTTATATTTGTGGTCCCAAAAAGTCAGAAAGGGAATCTCTCCACTTCTCTGATTGTCCACTCTCTTCTACTTTTTTATTCTTAATTACCACTAAATCATCTATGAACCTTAGATGTTTAACATCCTATAAAAACTTTTTTATAATATCAAATAACAAAAAATGTATATAAATAAAGTAAAGTAATTAAAATTTTTATCTACATAGTTCATATCTTTATACTTATATTACAATATTGGGCAAACTAATATGTGTGGGTCCTTATAGTTTTCCTTACTTTTGAATTAGGTCCTAAAACATTTTTCCCCTTTTTATTGGATTCTTTGGTTTTCTAGCGTTAGACCTATTTGTGAGCTTGAGGGATCTTGAACATAATTTGAGAGAAAAATATTATTTATTTAATCTAATAATAATATCTAATTACACTTGGATCAGAGTGATCCACGCACATATATCTCTACTTACAGGATTGGTTAACAAATATGCCTGCTTTCGACAAGACTTTACATGACGCATATCAATGAGCTTTTCTTGTAATTTTTCACGTACAAAGTGACAATCTATCTCTATATCCTTTATACAACGTGAAAGACCAGATTTTTGGCTATTTGTATGGCATCTATGCTATCACAATGTATAGCTACCAGACCCAAAGGAGGCCACCCTTATTCTCTCAATAATCATGTCATCCAAGAAATAGATATTACTTCCATAAAAGACGTCCTTATTTTAAAAAGTGAAGTAAAAAGCGTAGCCATGGCATTTTCAGAAATATTTGCATGAACTTTGAGACTTAGGCGTTCTAAAAATAATTTTAGGACACCTAAAATTCATTTAGGCGTCCCAAAATATATTTAAGATACCTAAAATTAATTAGTTAGCACATTTTGAGAGATTTTTTGGCAAATTTTTTGGTGTCCTAAAAAATATTTGGGACGCCTTAAATATGATTTTTGGCATCCCAAAACTTGTTTAGGATGTCTAAAATGAATTATTTAAAATTTTTTGGCGTCTTTAAAAATATTTCGAGTGCCTTAAATATGATTTTTGGCGTCCCAAAACAGGATATAAGACGCTAAAAATGATTTTTAAGGCGTCCCAAATGGAATTTGGGACTCCAACCTGACTTTTTTTTTTTAATTGGATTGAAATATCTATGATCTCATCCTCAAATCTCATTTCCATTGATCGCCTGTCTTTACTCTCTCTTTCATCTCATCTCCATCTCTCTCTGCAACTTGTGCCCAAAGACACCGCCTTCTTCCTCCTTGTTGCTATCGTCGGTGTAGTTGCCAAGCGCATCAAGGCGACATCTATGAGATGATGAGATTCAGGGCTACAAACTGAGGTTTCAGTTTCTCTCTAGTATCTAGATTTTTGGTTTAGATTTTAATTTCCATCTAGCATCTGGATCTTGGTTTATATTTTTATTTTGAAAATTGATTTCGATTTTGATTTCTATTCGAGAAAAGTTTTGGTGTGATTTCCATTGCTCCTCTAGTTCTTGTTTGTTCTGATTTTTTATTTCTTGCCTTGTTTTTGGCTTTTGCTGAGAGACATTTGGCTAGTCGCAATTTCGGCAGTGATAGTGATTAGATTTGGAAGTCCCTGTTGTTGATATTATTTTTGTTTTGATTATATCATTTTTATTTTAGTTTGATTTGCATTTTGATTAGTGAGAATGTTAGATTGTTGATGTGTTCTTCTTGAGGTTTCTTTCTTCTTCCATTGCCAAGCTTCCCACGGCCAAACCTGAACCTACCGGAGGTTTGGGTTTTTTTTTTTTTTTTAAGGCATTACAATGTCCTAAATGGTTTTAGGACGCCATAAATAAAACACTACTGTGTCCTAAAATTTTTTTAAGACATCATAAGTCTTACTTTCCTGCGTCCCTAGATAGGCGTCCTAAGAAAAAGGGACGTAAAATGAGTTTTAAAAAAAAACAAGGACGTTAAAACCTCTTTTTGTAGTAGTGTAGGTGAAGGGGGATGAACACGTGGAAGGAAGAGGTGGGAACCAAGAAGATGAAGGGATGGAGAAGCCAATTGGGAAAGAGGGCCATGGATGATGAAAAAGAGTTTATGAAACAAGAGTTACTTTGTGTGGTGTTTACTTAGCCAAGCACCATACAAAGTGAGTAATAGCTGTGGTACTTCCTTGAGCAAGCGCCACAGTTGCTACTTCATTTTTTTATATTAAAAAAAAACACACATTCACTACAAAAAAAAGGACTTTCCGCGACGACTTTTGGTGGCGACAGTGGAAGTCGCCGCTGAAAGTAAGACTTTCGGCGGCGACAATTTCTGTCGCCGCCGAAAGTATGACTTTCGGTGGCGACAGATGATTGTCGCCGCCGAAAGTATGACTTTAGGCGGCGACAATCTTATGTCGCCGCCGAAAGTATGTTTCAGCGGCGACATAATGTCGCCGCCAAAAGTTTTTTTTTAACAATAAATAATTACCCTTTTCTATACGTTTTCTCTCCTCTGGGCTCCACTCCCCACAGCAACTAGCCCTCAATCTTGGCTTCTTTCTCCTCTTTTCTGATTTTGACAATTCACACACACATATTTATCATATACATTAAGATTCAGTTCCCTTTTAGTAATTGAGTAAGTATTTGTTTTTATTTTTTTTGTTGTCATTACCCATCAATTTGCCACTCTTGCCATGTTGGTGTGGTTTATGAAGTCCCTAGTAACAGTACCCGTGGAAGCTAAAAAGGATTACCCATGGAAAGTCATGGGAAAATTAAAATATTTTTTCTTTTATAGGGTTTTATTAGTTTCTCTTTTATAGAAAAGCCATTCATGCGGATAGTTACAAAATGTTCAATCTTGAACAAACTCTATGCTTGCAATCATGCACAAGGATATAACTACCATGGTTATTAATATTAAATACTAAAGATTTTATTTAGGCAAAAAAAAAAAAGTCAAAAACTTAAAGAGGATGAGAAAGTTGAGAAGAAGAAAGCGCCTACGTATGCGTTGGTATTTACGAAAGAGAAATATTTATAAAACAAACAAATGAAGCAACCCATTATGGACGTTGCAATTCTCTTTTTGAGACGAAAAAGTTTTGAAGGGGTTCATCGGCATCAGTCCCCCATCAAGGTCAAGGCACGGCCCCGGGGTCTTTGAGCACGTACTGGGGACTTACGAGATCGTCTACCAAAGGAGTCCCAGCGACAGCAGCGGGGATCAAACACACGTCCCTTTGAGACTTGACCAAATCTCATACCATCTATGCCAACTATCTTTAGCTTTTTTTTCAATTTGCCCCTATTTAAATAATTATTTAACGAAATGCCCCTATTCAAAATTTTACTGGCATCATCATTAACTAATTGGTGTGTCAGTTTAGGAAATAGATTTCAATTTCAAAATCATTAACTAATTGGTGTATCAGTTTAGGAAATAGATTTCAATTTCAAAATCATTAACTAATTGGTGTATCAGTTTAGGAAATAGATTTCAATTTCAAAATTTCATTTTCAAAATCATTAACTAATTGTTGGTGTGTCAGTTTAGGAAATAGATTTTAATTTCAAAATCATTAACTAATTGGTGTGTCAGTTTAGAAAATAGATTTCAATTTCAAAATTTCAATTTCAAAATCATTAACTAATTGTTGGTGTGTCATTTTAGGAAATAGATTTCAATTTCAAAATTCAATTTCAAAATCATTAACTAATTGGTGTGTCAGTTTAGGAAATAGATTTCAATTTCAAAAAAATAAAAGTTAATTCTTTTTAGTATTATATATAAATCTCAGATCAAAATTTTACTGGCATCATCATTAACTAATTGGTGTGTCAGTTTAGGAAATAGATTTCATTTTCAAAATCATTAACTAATTGGTGTGTCAGTTTAGGAAATAGATTTCAATTTCAAAATGATTAACTAATTGTTGGTGTGTCAGTTTAGGAAATAGATTTCAATTTCAAAATCATTAACTAATTGTTGGTGTGTCAGTTTAGGAAATAGATTTCAATTTCAAAATCATTAACTAATTGGTGTGTCAGTTTAGGAAATAGATTTCAATTTCAAAATTTCAATTTCAAAATCATTAACTAATTGTTGGTGTGTCATTTTAGGAAATAGATTTCAATTTCAAAATCATTAACTAATTGGTGTGTCAGTTTAGGAAATAGATTTCAATTTCAAAATAAAAAATAAAAAAAACATATCAGCAAAACTTATGCCTCGTGGATGAGTGGAATCAAATTATCCTCACCAAGTGATCTAACAGGTCACTTAATTAGCCTATCATTTGGAAATTTCTTTTACTTAAATTTATAAGGATGTAAATTCCAGCGCCTTTTTTTTTCCAGGTTTGCGCCATATTTCCCCCATTCCCTCCATACGTTTTGCTGAAGTTTTCCTAACCTCAGTGTTAGTTCTCTGTTGGTTTTGATGATTGTCAACAACTACAAACAATTGAAGAGGTTTTGCTCTTAAGTGTCAAAACTCTGGTTAAGAGCAAACCTCGAGGTTGGGTTTGTAACCTCGAGGTTTGACCTTACAGAAGCTTTAAAAATCAAGTGTTCGAATGTTGCAAAACTTGGTTTCACAAGTTATATGTGAAACCTCGAGGTTGAGAAGTCAACCTCGAGGTTCTGGTTCATTTGGAAAACCCAAGTTTCTTCATTATCACTTGTAACCTCGAGTATGCAAAGCAAACCTCAAGGTTCAACTCATACAGAAAGGTCATGTTGTTCATCAAGCACATGAACCTCGAGGTCCATGTTTCAACCTCGAGGTTGGACACTTTGTTTTGAAACTTAAGCTCGATGAAAACACCTTTGACCTCGAGTATGATGTTGCAACCTCGAGTTTTATCACTTACAGAGAGCACACTGGTTTTCAAAATATTGAAAACCTCGAGGTTAACATTGTAACCTCGAGGCTGGGCTTTATGTTTAACTTTGAACTTTGCACTTTCAAAGAGCCAACCTCGAGTACAGATGTACAACCTCGAGGTTGTCGGGCTCCAGTGAAAACTGAAGGTTTGAAACAAACTTCAAACCTCGAGGTTACCTTTGGAACCTCAAGGTTTGCAGGTTAATGAGATTTATCAGAAGGTTTCTTCTCAAGAGAAACCTCGAGGTTCACTTTGCAACCTCGAGGTTGAATGATTTTAAAACGAAGGTTTGCCTGAAGATTTCAGGCCAACCTCGAGGTTGTATGAACTAACCTCGAGGTTAGTGACCGTTGAAGCTTTTTCAAATTTGTGAAATCTGCTATATCTTGTTGTTTGATCTAATTGCTTTCATAAATCATTCACTCATGATCCCAGATATGTTTAACAAGTTTGTTGAGTGTTTTTCAGTTAGCACAGATCAAGATTATTGAAGATTTGTGAGAAAAAGCAAAAAGGTGAACAGTGCATTTAATGCACCTGCACAATCTCATCTACTTTCGGCTAATCCATCTGAGCACGCCTTGTTAACGTTAAAGAATGCTTACTATATCAAGTAAAGTTAATTCCAACGGGCAGAAACTCAGAGATCCACATCAGACTTCATTAAGACTTGGATTAGCAGAAGTTTAGAGAGAGAAGATGACCAGAACTTAAGCAAATCACTTCCAACGGTTGGAATCATCTTACAACGGTCATTTAATGTTCTCTACCCATAAATAGAGAGCATTAACTTCTTCACAAGCTGATACAACTACTTAGAGCGAAAACTTATTGAGTCATTCATTGTATCAAGCTTACATCTGTATTGTATCATTTTGATACTTAGTTCTTCAGTGTTTATCTTATCTGCTCTGTAAGAGAGTCAAATACTTGTAAATCATTTATTGATTGTGATAACTACAAGTCAGGGGACTTGGTAGTTGGGGTGAATTGATTACAACTTGTAAGGGGGAGTGTGTTCTAGTGAGAGAACAGCTCTTAGTACAGAGTGTGTAATCAATATTGTTGAGTTAGTGGATTGAAAATCCCAAGTGAGGCTTGGGGACTGGATGTAGGTCAGAGAAAGGACCGAACCAGTATAAATCGTTGTGTGCAAAGCTCTTCTCTCTATCTCCTCTGTTCTGCTCTGTTCTGAGAGTGTAAAAACAGAACCAGTTTGCAAAAAATTTTTATACCCAATTCACCCCCCCTCTTGGGTATAAAGCTCCTCTTTCATTTGGTATCAGAGCAAGGTCTTCTCAGAAGAGTTTAACCACTCGAGAAGGATCACTATGGAAGGAATTCTTCCTGATGGAGCTTCAATCAACAGACCTCCCGGTTTCGATGGCGAACACTACTCTTTCTGGAAAGCAAAATTTCGTGTGTTCGTAATGGCTACAGAATATGGATTGTGGAGAGTATTTGAAACTGGAGATTATGTACCAGTTAAGGTTGAAGGAGGCATCACTGTTCCAAAGACCGAAGCTGAGTTCAACGATGATGATAAGAAGAATATCACTCTCAATAGCAAGGCCATCCTGATGCTTCAAAGTGCTCTTAGCCAAAAAGAGTTCTTTCGCATTTGCAATCTGTCAACAGCTAAGGAGATGTGGAAAGCACTAGAGATTGCATATGAAGGAACTTCTGGAATCAAGGAAAACCGGATTAATATTCTAACCACTGAATATGACTTGTTGCGGATGAAGCAAGGAGAAAGCATTGGAGAGTTTCAGCTCAGATATACCCATTTGACAAATCAACTGGCTGCTCTAGGAAAGATCTTTGATCAAGGGTCTCAAGTAAGAAAGATTCTTAATATTCTGACCAAAGATTGGGAAGCAAAGGTCACAGCTATCGAAGAGGCTCGTGGAGAGTCGATGACGTCAGTTGCAGCCTTGTTTGGTAGCTTATCTGAATATGAGAGCAAGTTGAAGTTCAAGAAGGAATTAGAAGATGTCAATGGTGGCAACAATCGCAACAAGGGAGTGGCTCTGAATGCGGAAAAGGATGAGGAAGATGAAGATGAGGATGAAGAAATTGGCATGATGGTCCGGAGATTCAAAAAGTTCTATAAGAGAGATCAAGGCTTCAAGAAGTTTCAGAAGGGAAATTCGAGCTATGAATCAAAGAAGCCTGTCATATGTTATGAATGCGAAAAGCCCGGACACATCAAGGCAGAATGTCCTCAGCTGAAAAATCAAGAGAAAGAAAAGAAGAAATTCAAGAAATACAAGAAAAAGGCATATGTGTCAGCCATATGGGGAGATAGCTCATCGGATGAGGATGAAGCTGAAGAGGATGAAAGTGAAAAAGCCAACATATGCCTGGTTGCTGAGGAAGAAGAACAACCTAGTGAAATAAATGAGGTATATGAATCTCTTCCTTCCTATGATGAATTGTTTGCTGAATACAATGTTGTTCAAAAGGAGTTTGAAAAACTTGCAGACAAGTATATGTCTTTGAAAAGAAAAAATTCTTTTCTTGAACTGCAAATTGAAAACCTCTCTTCTCCTCAATCTCTGATTTGTGATGAATGCTCTATCCTAGAGAAAAAGAATTCACAACTTACAAAAGCACTTGAGAAATTCACTAAGGGAAGTGAAATGCTCAATGTGATTTTGAAACAACAACGTTTTACAAACGATAGATCGGGCATTGGTTATAGACCAGACTTTGATAAGAAGAAAGGAAAGAAAAAGAATGGACAAAAATCCTATATGAATTATTTCACTAAATCTGTTCATTCCTCAAACCCTTTTGCACATTGTACATATTGCAATAGGAAGGGTCATTCTACTTCATCTTGTTTTCATCAAAAAGAAAGAAAAGCTAAACCTGTAGGAAATTATGTCTGGTTACCAAAAGGAACATATGTTCCCAAGGTGCATGCTAACCCCAAAGGACCCAAGAAAAGATGGGTACCTAAAACTTGACCTCTGGTGATCTGCAGGTATGTCTTAGAGCATCAAGGCCGAACAAGTGGTACATTGATAGTGGATGCTCAAGACACATGACTGGAGACAAATCAAAGTTTTTATCAATAAAGCCAAAAGATGGAGGTAGAGTCACATTTGGAGGTGATCAATCTGGGAAAATCGCTGGCATTGGTGAGATAGGCAACAATGAAGGCCCACTCATCAAAGACGTCTACCTTGTAGAAGGATTGTGTCACAATCTCCTAAGTGTGAGCCAAAGCACCGATAAGGGTAATTTGGTAATATTTGACTCTGATGAATGCTTTATTGTTAAAAAGGATTTGATCTCCATAAATGATTTGAAAAATAAAGCTTTATTTAGAGCACCTAGAGATGGAAATTGTTATACTTTGAACCTCTCTAGTAATGCTTCTGCTTCTGAAAATTGTTTTGTGAGCAATTTGAATGAGAGTTGGCTTTGGCACAAGCGATTAGCTCATGTCAATATGTATCAACTTGACAAATTGTTGAAAAAGGATTTGGTCATTGGTATTCCCAGATTGAATTTCAAAAATGATATGATTTGTGATGCATGTCAAAAGGGAAAACAAACCAAATCATCTTTTAAAACCAAAAATGAGATTTCAACCACTAGACCACTTCAACTTCTTCACATGGATCTAGTTGGACCAGCTAGAGTGAAAAGTCTTGGTGGAAACTTATACACTTTGGTCATTGTTGATGATTTCTCTAGATTTACTTGGACAATATTTTTATCTTCTAAAGATGAAACCTTTGATCAGTTTGTTTCATTTGCCAAGAAGGTCCAAAACGAGAAAGGGTTATCAATTTCAGGAATACGGACTGATCATGGTGGAGAGTTCGAGAATCAAGCCTTTGCTGAGTTCTGTGACAGTATGGGGATTGATCACAATTTTTCAGCACCAAGAACACCACAACAAAATGGTGTTGTGGAGAGAAAGAATAGAGTACTCACTGAAATGGCTAGAGCAATGTTGAACGAGTACAACACTTCTCAAGTATTTTGGGCTGATGCCATGAGTACGGCGTGCTACGTCTCCAACAGAGCATACTTGAGAAAGAAGCTGAATAAGACTCCATACGAACTCTACAAGGAAAGAAAGCCAAACCTAAGCCACCTTCGTATCTTCGGCTGTAAGTGCTATGTGCACAATAATGGTAAAGACAATCTTGGTAAATTCGATCCTAAAGCTGATTTAGCTATCTTTATTGGTTATTCTAATAGGAGCAAAGCATATAGAGTCTTTAATACTAGAACTAAAATTGTTGAAGAATCTGTACATGTTGTATTTTGTGAGTCTGAATCTGATAAATCCCTTGATGATGAAGAAGAGACTATTTTCAAAAACAAATTCTTTTCGAAAAATGCTCCTACTCCTTCTGAAAATTCTGAAAATATTTTTGAGGCTGATCCAGAAAATAATCTTGAAAATCCTGATCAGTCCCAACCTAGAGCTTGGAGATTTATAAGGAATCATCCTTTAGACCAAGTTATAGGTGATGTAAATCAAGGAGTTAGGACCAGAAATAGTACCTTGAATGAAGTTACATTTTCTGCATTTATTTCTCATATAGAGCCCTCTAAAATAGAAGAAGCCCTTTCAGACAATGATTGGGTGATTGCTATGCAAGAGGAGCTACATCAATTTGATAGAAATCAAGTTTGGGACTTGGTGCCTAGACCCAAAGACCATCCGGTAATTGGGACAAAATGGGTATTCAAGAACAAACGTGATGAGTCAGCCATCATTGTGCGTAACAAGGCTAGATTAGTGGCCAAAGGTTACAATCAAGAAGAAGGAATAGACTATGAAGAAACTTATGCTCCAGTAGCTAGATTGGAAGCAATAAGAGTTCTTCTAGCATTTGCATGCACAAAAGGCTTTAAACTCTATCAAATGGATGTCAAAAGTGCTTTTCTAAATGGCTTCATTCAAGAGGAGGTGTATGTTAAACAACCTCCAGGTTTTGAAAATGATCAATTTCCGGATCATGTTTTTAGACTTAAGAAAGCCTTGTATGGTCTTAAGCAAGCTCCTAGAGCTTGGTATGAAAGATTGAGTCAATTCTTACTCAATCAAGGATTCATTAGAGGAAAGGCTGATACAACATTGTTTATCAAGAAAAATAAATTAAATGAGATTTTAATTGTACAGATATATGTTGATGATATTATTTTCGGTGCTACTAATGATTCTTTGTGTGAGGAATTTTCCAAGTCTATGCAAGGTGAATTTGAGATGTCAATGATGGGAGAGCTTAATTACTTCCTTGGGCTGCAAATCAAGCAACGTAAAGATGGGATATTCATATCTCAAACAAAGTATCTGAATGATTTGCTGAAGAAGTTTGGAATGGACAAGTGCAATGGGGCTGACACACCAATGAGCACAACTACTTCTTTGGATGCTGATGAAGAGGGCAAGGACTTTAACATCACCAAGTATAGAGGAATGATTGGATCATTGCTCTATCTCACTGCAAGTCGCCCGGACATCCAATTCAGTGTTGGAATGTGTGCTCGGTTCCAATCCGCACCCAAAGAGTCTCATGCTGAACACGTGAAGAGAATATTCAGATATCTATCTGATACAAAGACTCTTGGGCTATGGTTTCCTAAAGGTCAGCCGGAGCATCTTGTGGCATATTCAGATTCGGATCATGCTGGCTATAAGACGGATAGAAAGAGTACAAGTGGGCAATGCGAATTCTTTGGCAACTCACTTGTCTCTTGGTTTAGCAAGAAGCAAACTACCGTGGCTGTGTCCTCAACAGAAGCTGAATATGTGGCTGCCTCGAGTTGCTGTGCTCAAGTGTTGTGGCTGAAGCAACAACTTGCTGATTTAGGAGTGCACTTAAAGGAGATCCCAATACTATGTGATAACACTAGCACAATAAGCTTGGCCAAGAATCCCGTGCAACATACAAGAACCAAGCATATTGATGTGAGACATCATTTCATCCGGGATCATGTCCAGAAGAGAGATGTGAAAGTGATGTTCATCCCAACTCATCTTCAATTGGCAGACATTTTCACCAAACCATTAGCCAAGGACCCATTCACATTCATAAGAAGAGAATTGGGAATGGTAAATCCCAATGAGTTGTAAGTAATTCCTGTCTACTTTTATATTAAAATATGGTTTTGATGATTATAGATCACTAACTTTAGCATCGGAGTACATAGACAATCTTATGCAGGACTTAGGTTTGCTGTCAAAGGGGCAAACCTCGAGGTTCAGTAGCCAACCTCGAGGTTGGAAGAGTGTCAAAAGGTTCAAGGTATCTGATGGATGGAACCTCGAGGCTCAAAAGCTAACCTCGAGGTTATCGGGGCAAACTGTCAAAATTGAGAATGCTTAAAAGCTGGAACCTCGAGTATGGGATTAGAACCTCGAGGTTGGTGGCAAACAGAAGAGACATCTCATCTATCAGACAGTCGAACCTCGAGGTTCTGGAGGCAACCTCGAGGTTGGAGGTAAGAATTTCGAAGGTTAGTGAATTTTTTTATTCATCTAACCTCGAGGCTGAGATATCAACCTCGAGGTTGATCGCAGAGATTAGTGAATTTTTATTCATCTAACCTCGAGGCTGAGAAGTCAACCTCGAGGTTGAGAGCGTGTCTATATATATGCTGCTGTGAAATTTCATTTTTACTGAACCCTAACCTCGAGTTCACTCCTTCTCTCTCGTCACTTCCTCTTCCAATCTTCATCTTTCTGCACATTTCTTCCACTCTCTGTCCACAAATGGCCTCGAAATCTCCTTCCCAGTCAGAATCTTCCTCCCATTCGAACGATGAGACAGAATCTTGGTCTCCCTCTCCACCTCCAAAACGTCAACCTTCCCCTGAACCTCAAGCAACCAAGCCTGTGAGGAAGAAGACTCGGTCTATTCGCTTGCGCTCTGGGGTTGATAAGCACATCCCAGGGATGCCCATTGATCCTCCTCCATCTCCTCCTCCGAAGAGCAAACCGAAGGGCATTTCCATCAAAGAGCCCAGTCAAGCTGAGTCTAAAAAGAGGAAAGTGCCTGAAGCAACCGGCAAAGGGAAAGAAAAAGTGGGTGAAAAGGCCAAGAAGGCAAGGACCAAGCATCCCTCAAAGCCTCAAGTTCAATCTACCTCTCAGGCCTCACAGCAAAAGAAGTTGGAGAAATTTGCTGTGAATGCAATAGAGGATATCCGGGATATCAGATCACCCCCAGAAGGATTCGTCACTGCTGCTTCATCCTTCTCCTCCAAGGAAGAAAATGATAAGTATAGAGAAACTTATCTCTCTAAAGTTTTCTGTGCTTCAGTTGCCATTAATTTAGAAAACTTCCACAAAGAGTGCAATTTTGATCTCAGTCCTTGGATCAAAATGTATGAACCCTTTATCTCCATTTACTGTCCATACACTCTTAGTCTGGTTAGGATGTTCTATTTTAAAATGGAAGATGTGAGTGTATTGGACTCTGAGGGAGAGTTGGTGGAGGAAAGGGTGTCAACCACAGTAAGAGGTGTCAAGTTTACACTTTCTGCTGATACCTTAAACAAAATTCTGAAAGTCAAAAACCCACCTCCTGTTCCAGAATTTTCTTATACCAATCAAGAGGTATATGAAACTCTTATTCCAGGCAAACCCTTTCCACCTGACCAACAGATAAAGCTAACCTTCAAGCCTAGGGACATGCCACAAGAACACAGAGTTCTTTGGTATGTTTATTCAAGGAACTTTGTTCCTAAGGCTGGGAACTACACCCATTTTACCTCCCTCGATTATAGACCATTCACTGCCTTTGTGAGGAGGGTGCCCTTTAATATTGGGGATTGGCTTCTTCAGGGGATGAAGTCATTCAAATTTGCCAAAAAGCCATTGACTCATATACCCTACCCTTCTCTCGTTTCTGTGATACTCTACTATCACAGAATCTGGTATGTGGGGAGCACTGATACCCTTGAGTATCCCCTTTATTTTGGGAAGCATCAGCTGAACCTCATGCATATCAAGTTTGATGCAGAGGGGGTGGCTCAGTCTCAAGCCTCTCAGGCCCCTGAGGAAGCACAGTCAGCTCCTCCACCTTCTCAGGCTCCTCTACCAGATGATCTGATGGGACAAATCAGACAGATTGTGGATCAAGCCCTCATCTCCCATCGTGCTCTCATGAAGACTGAGGTCGACATTTTACGGGCTGACATCAAGTTGGGACTTATGGATGTCATTGTGGCTCAGACTGAGGTGATGTCCCACTTGAATAAGCTAAAGGAGGAAGTGGATCACAAGTTTACTGAATTGGACTCCTCTTTAGCTGTCACACTCTCAGCTGCATCTGATGCCAGAGACAGAGCTGACATGCTACTTAGACATTTTGGTCTCGGGGCTTCCTCATCCACTCCTGGTTCATCCTCAGTTCCAGTACAAGCTTCCACTGCTATTCCTGCTCCTGAGATGGATTCTGATCCTATCCCTGCTACAGCTGATGACCCTAGTTCATCACTCCCTATACCTGACCCATCTTCACCTCCCTCTCACTCTTTCTCATTCCCTAGCCCTCCACACTCTTCTCCACCTCATACCACTCCTGTTGCTCAGTCTCAACCTTCCCCAGTCACCCCTACCACAGAAGTTCTTCCTAACCCACTTCCATTTCCATCCACTCCTGCCACTGAGATCTTTCCCACACCTTCTCCCTATACCTATCCTTCCCTTCTTGATCCCTCCTTTGATCCTACCACTGCTATGGTGCTTTACCAGCCTCCTCTTGTTATTCTCGACCCAGAGTATGTTGATGACGATGACAAAGGGGGAGAGACAAGCAATGAGTGAGGACTAGAGTCTAGGGATCTAGTTTCTAGAGTCTAGGGATCTAGTTTTTGTCTGCAGCAGCATGTGTATTTTCATATATTTTTTTTTGTAGTATTGTCTGTATTTTGTTTTCATTGAATTCCATTATATCTTGTATAAATTTATTGAAATGGAATGTCAATTGAAATATCAGTCTCGATTTCATGCTTCTGCTTATCTCTGAGAATATATGACTCTTTATCTAAGAACTCTACTTGTGCAAAAATCAATTTTTCAAACACTCTGATAATCTCACTGATAAACTTTTAAATGTTTAAAGAGGTATTGCTTGTAGATGTTGTCATCATCAAAAAGGGGGAGAATGTTAGTTCTCTGTTGGTTTTGATGATTGTCAACAACTACAAACAATTGAAGAGGTTTTGCTCTTAAGTGTCAAAACTCTGGTTAAGAGCAAACCTCGAGGTTGGGTTTGTAACCTCGAGGTTTGACCTTACAGAAGCTTTAAAAATCAAGTGTTCGAATGTTGCAAAACTTGGTTTCACAAGTTATATGTGAAACCTCGAGGTTGAGAAGTCAACCTCGAGGTTCTGGTTCATTTGGAAAACCCAAGTTTCTTCATTATCACTTGTAACCTCGAGTATGCAAAGCAAACCTCAAGGTTCAACTCATACAGAAAGGTCATGTTGTTCATCAAGCACATGAACCTCGAGGTCCATGTTTCAACCTCGAGGTTGGACACTTTGTTTTGAAACTTAAGCTCGATGAAAACACCTTTGACCTCGAGTATGATGTTGCAACCTCGAGTTTTATCACTTACAGAGAGCACACTGGTTTTCAAAATATTGAAAACCTCGAGGTTAACATTGTAACCTCGAGGCTGGGCTTTATGTTTAACTTTGAACTTTGCACTTTCAAAGAGCCAACCTCGAGTACAGATGTACAACCTCGAGGTTGTCGGGCTCCAGTGAAAACTGAAGGTTTGAAACAAACTTCAAACCTCGAGGTTACCTTTGGAACCTCAAGGTTTGCAGGTTAATGAGATTTATCAGAAGGTTTCTTCTCAAGAGAAACCTCGAGGTTCACTTTGCAACCTCGAGGTTGAATGATTTTAAAACGAAGGTTTGCCTGAAGATTTCAGGCCAACCTCGAGGTTGTATGAACTAACCTCGAGGTTAGTGACCGTTGAAGCTTTTTCAAATTTGTGAAATCTGCTATATCTTGTTGTTTGATCTAATTGCTTTCATAAATCATTCACTCATGATCCCAGATATGTTTAACAAGTTTGTTGAGTGTTTTTCAGTTAGCACAGATCAAGATTATTGAAGATTTGTGAGAAAAAGCAAAAAGGTGAACAGTGCATTTAATGCACCTGCACAATCTCATCTACTTTCGGCTAATCCATCTGAGCACGCCTTGTTAACGTTAAAGAATGCTTACTATATCAAGTAAAGTTAATTCCAACGGGCAGAAACTCAGAGATCCACATCAGACTTCATTAAGACTTGGATTAGCAGAAGTTTAGAGAGAGAAGATGACCAGAACTTAAGCAAATCACTTCCAACGGTTGGAATCATCTTACAACGGTCATTTAATGTTCTCTACCCATAAATAGAGAGCATTAACTTCTTCACAAGCTGATACAACTACTTAGAGCGAAAACTTATTGAGTCATTCATTGTATCAAGCTTACATCTGTATTGTATCATTTTGATACTTAGTTCTTCAGTGTTTATCTTATCTGCTCTGTAAGAGAGTCAAATACTTGTAAATCATTTATTGATTGTGATAACTACAAGTCAGGGGACTTGGTAGTTGGGGTGAATTGATTACAACTTGTAAGGGGGAGTGTGTTCTAGTGAGAGAACAGCTCTTAGTACAGAGTGTGTAATCAATATTGTTGAGTTAGTGGATTGAAAATCCCAAGTGAGGCTTGGGGACTGGATGTAGGTCAGAGAAAGGACCGAACCAGTATAAATCGTTGTGTGCAAAGCTCTTCTCTCTATCTCCTCTGTTCTGCTCTGTTCTGAGAGTGTAAAAACAGAACCAGTTTGCAAAAATTTTTAATATACCCAATTCACCCCCCCTCTTGGGTATAAAGCTCCTCTTTCACTCAGATTGTTCCCTCCATTCACTGAACACTCCTCCCTCAGATCGTTTGTCTCCGCCTAGCTAAGTGTGATTTCCCATTCATTCGGCCTCCGCCTCCGCCTCCTGCTCTCAGCTCTCCCTCCTCGACATTTCATTTCTTCTCCATTTCCCCCATTTCGAAAACCCTAACCCAGTCTCCATCTCTGTCTCCAAATCTGACTTGGACATTTAATCGGCGGTACCAGCTCCTCCTTGCAGCAGATCCTGGTAAGCCTTCTTCAATTCAAATGCCTTAATTTCCTCTCTACCCTCTCTCTTCTCAGCTTCTTCATGCTCTTAAGTACTCTCTCTCTGAGTGTATTCGCTTGAACTTGTAGTCTTGAAGCTGTATCTGTTGAGTTTCACTTTCTTCTGAGGATTAAGTTTCAAGAAATTGTATATATATGTGTGTTTGAATTCGTATCCGTACCGGATATTGCTGCTATTTTTTCTATTAGAATACTAAGAAGAAATGTGTTGATGATGGTGATATATATATTAGTTTTGTTCTATCATTAGTTTTGCAGGGCCTCATTAAAGTATTTTGTTCTATCAGTAATTTGTGTAGGGAATCATGTGGGTTTTTCTAAGAACGAAAAGAATCGATAACCCCAAACACTATATAATTGATCATTATTTGCTTTTTGAAATTTTTTTGTGCTTCTGTGTTGTGAGAGATGAATTTTTAACAATACATAGTGGTCACACATGGGGTGATAGAAAATGGTGGTGGAGACTGGAGATGACAGAGGAGAAGTAGCAAAAAGAATAATGGATGGGGCTAATTTAACTTGCTTCTTGTTGCTTTCTGAAGGAATAACATACCATGTGAACTATAGAGCATACACATTTAGTATATTAGTATATTCTGTTTGAACACAGTGAAAATGCAATAAGTAGCCAAAGTTGATACTATGCTTTGCTCTTGCGCTGTAAGCTCAAATGACTTTGGAATTTGAGATTGTGTTACTGGTGAAACAATTGTTTGAAAATTTGATGGAGCTTGATGCATGTTGGTCTATACGTGAAGGGTAGAATCTGGAAGTTAGATACAAAACGTCCCTTTTGATCATTTTAATCCATTCTGATTGAAACCTGCCTTTGTTCCTAATCAATTAAATTAATTAATCTGATTTAAACAAATTAAACCGTGAAATTAGGATTGATTCTATTTTGCATCATCCTAATTAAAATTGCAGATTGTCTTTTGGGCTTCTTGGTTAGAGCTTTTTATTCTCTTTGTTTCAAAAATTGTTGAGTGTGTGTTTATGTTTGTTTGTTACAATACCTTTCATCTTTCAGTTTTGCAGGGCCTCATTAGTTTTGCAGGGCCTCATTAAAGTATTTTGTTCTATCAGTAATGAACTCATTTTGTTGAGAACCTATAAGCTATTGTGAATTTCAGAGTTCTAAGCAAACGGCTGTAAAGAATATATCTTATTAGTCTTAGTAAAGTGAATTTCAGAGTTCTATCCAATGTTTTGTTGTTTGTTTTATTTGGACTGGACATGGAAAGTCAAATTAATGAAGTGTTTTCTATGCACTCAAATTTCCCCACTTCAATTGAATTGGATCGTATGTTAAACAAGGTCATGTGTAATACAATGGTGATGTTTTATATTGTTTCAGTCTCTTAAACATGTCTAGAATACATGGAATTGAGATATTAAAGCTTTAAGTGTCTTTGAATCCCTTACAGGAACAAAACAAGCCAGATAACCTTACAAGATTTCTAGACTAATGATCTTTTTCCATATAATGAGTTTAGTCCTCTGTACATGGAAATTCCCAGGGTTTCAAGGCCTGTTATGCACCTTAGCTGTCTTGTGGTTTTCATAATTTTGACTTTTTTTGATGTCCAAACAAAATGTTCTAATTATGTGTTTGTTAATTTCACTTTTGGATTGATTCTGTGCATGCAAAACATCTGAGAATAAAGTATGCAACTTTTGGATCTGGAGTCTTTACCACTCAGACCAGACTAGGCGTTATGCTGTGCTGTTCATTCTGATCAGACTTTAATGGCGCATACTTAAAGTATTTTGTTCTATCAGTAATGAACCCATTTTAACATGTGTGCTTGACTGCTTTGTTTTTACATGAGGATCAATTTGATTGATCACTCGTTCATTCATTTTGATTATTATTATGCTGACACCATTATGAGTTGGAGGATAATTTGTCAATTCTTTTTTTTTTTTGATAGGTTTATACATTCAAGTCTTTCCCCAAGATCTAGAATTTAAAGGTGGACGACTAGTCACTTTCCATAACATGAGAGACTTCAAATTCTTCTAGCATCATCGGTATGTATCCACAAGACTTGAATAACTAATCTACATTTTATGCCTTTGCATATTCTTTAAATACTTTTGTGTTGGGAACTTGCTGATGTAAAGAGTGGACTTCAAAGTTTGATGTGGATTGTTGCTTGACATTTGGATTCTGTTTATAATAGGAAATTTTAATTGAAAATTTGTGTTTGTTGTAGATTGTTTGCTAATGCAAATATGTGCTTGACATTTTGACTTCAAAGTTTGATGTGCATTGGTTGTGATTAAATTTTTATTGAAATAGGAATGGACAAAAGTTGGTTAAACATTAAAGATAGAGGAAACATAGCATACATTAGGGGAGTTGACAATTTTCTAGAATGGGCATTTACTCAACATGGTGTGACGAACAAAATACGTTGTCCTTGTAAGAAATGTAGGAATGTTTCATTCAAGGTGAAAATTGATGTTAGGGCAGATTTATTGATTAAGGGCTTTTGGGATAGTTACAAGGTGTGGGACTTGCATGGAGAAGCTAGTATATATCGAAGTGGTTGTGAGACTTCAAGAAGAGTGGTAGAAAATGATACTCATGAGGATGAGAATCTCATAAGGATGGTATGTGATGCATATGGAGTTCCTTGTGGGGATGATATGAATAGTGGATTAAATGAGAGTGAAGCGCCTAATGCCCATGCAAAAAGGTTCTTTGATTTGTTAAGGGATGCAGAGAAAGATCTTTATCCAGGTTGCAACAAGATCTCAAAATTGTCTTTCATTGTGAAGTTGCTTCAATTGAAGTGCCTTAACCATTGGTCTAATAAATCGATGGATTCACTATTGGACCTATTGAAATTTGTTCTCCCTGAGGGTGCTTTAGTGCCAAACTCATTTTATGAAGCTAAGAAGATAATTCGTGATTTGGGTTTAGATTACCAAAAAATTGATGCTTGTGGGAATGATTGCATATTGTATTGGGGAGAGTATGCAAATTCAAAATCATGTCCTAGGTGCAAGATGCCTAGATGGAAGTTAAAAAAACAAAAAGGGAAAAGGGTTCCACAGAAAGTTTTGAGGCATTTCCCAATAACACCTAGGTTACAAAGGCTTTATATGGCAGGAGACACGGCTAAAAAAATGCAATGGCACAAGGAGATGAACCCCAATGATGATGTAATGAGACATCCAGCTGATTCACTTGCTTGGAAACACTTTGACCAAAAATACCCTACCTTCTCTACTGATCCAAGAAGTGTTCGCTTAGGCTTGGCTAGTGATGGATTTCAACCGTTTGGGAATATGAGTACCAATCATAGCATTTGGCCTGTTGTTTTGGTACCATATAATTTGCCACCATGGCTTTGCATGAAAAGTCCATACTTTATGATGACACTTCTTATTCCTGGTCCAAAGTGTCCAGGTGATGAGATAGATGTTTACTTACAACCAATGATTGAAGAGTTGAAACAATTGTGGGAAGTAGGGGTGCAAACCTATGATGCACACTCTCAATCAAATTTTACCATGCATGCAGCAATGTTGTGGACAATAAATGATTTCCCTGCGTACGGAAACCTCTCAGGGTGGTCAACCAAAGGCAAGCTTGCATGCCCGTGTTGCCACAAAGACACGCATTGCATTTCATTAAGGAACAAATTATCTTACATGGGTCATAGGCGCTTTCTTCCACAAAATCACCCATGGCGTAAAGATAAGGCCTCATTTGATGGGAAAGAAGAACATAGGGCTCAACCAGTTCAATTAACTGGAGATGAAGCACTTATGCAACTAGAACAATTGGGTAATGTGTCATTTGGGAAAAGTCAAAAACGAAAGCGTCATACAGACACAAAGGCTTACAACTGGAGGAAAAAAAGCATTTTTTTCCAATTGCCTTATTGGAAACATTTGCTTATACGACATAATCTTGATGTGATGCATATAGAAAGAAATGTTTCTGATAATATTGTGTCGACGGTAATGGATTTGGATGGAAAGACAAAGGACACATTGAAAAGTAGGTATGATTTGATGGACTTGGGAATTAGAAGAAATATGCACCCAATTAAAGTTGGTAATAATATTCGTAGGCCTCCTGCTCCTCACACTTTGTCCCCTGAAAAGAAACAATCTCTTTGTGAATTCTTATCTAACTTAAAGGTACCTGATGCTTTTTCATCTAATATTTCAAGATGCGTCAACATTCAAGAGAGAAAAATATTTGGGTTGAAGTGCCATGATCACCATGTGCTATTGCAAGAAATATTTCCCATTGCAATTCGTGGCCTATTATGTCCTCAAGTGTGTGAACCAATTATAGAATTGGGGAGATTTTTTAAGAATATTTGTTCGAAGAGTTTGACATGTGAACAACTTGACAAACTTCAAAGCCAAATAGTATTCACATTGTGTAAGTCGGAGACTATCTTCCCACCTGCCTTCTTTGATGTTATGGTTCACTTGCCAATACAATTGGCGGGAGAGGCAAAAGTTGGTGGACCAGTTCAATATCGTTGGATGTACCCAATAGAAAGGTAACATGCTAAGAAATTTATTATTATATTTATAATTACTCAAAAACATTCAAATGTAAACATTTTTTTTTCGATGAAGGTATTTACGATCTCTCAAATTTTATGTTCGCAACAAGGCTAGACCTGAAGGATCAATTGCAGAGGGATATTTGGCAGATGAAAGTCTTACTTTTTGCTCACACTATTTGAAAGACTTTCCTACGAAGTTTAATGTTCCGCATAGGAATGATGAAACTAGTGTTGATGTCAACTGTGAGTTTTCCATATTCAAGAAAAGTGGTGAACCTAGGGGACATTATGAGCAAACCAATCTTTCTCATGAAGAGTCTTGTCAAGCAACGATGTATGTGCTCCAAAACTGTGAAGAAGTTTGGCCATTTATAGAGTACGCCAACCTTACCTTAAGAGAGATTGTATTTATTGTAATTTATATTTTTCTAACTTGTGTGAAAAACATTTAGGGAACACATGAATGAACTTGAAGCACAAGGATTGCAAAGCCAATGCAAGGGGTTTCCTGATTGGTTTCGTTCACGAGTAGGTTATAATAATTCAAATGTTAGTATTTATTTAAATTATAATAGCATTGCATATTGACGAAATGATTCATATTTGCATAGGTGGGAGTGTTGTCCAAACAAGGCCATGTAAGCTCTGACCTTAGAAGTTTATCAATTGGTCCATCGAAGGTAGTCAATCGTTACTCTATGTTCATAGGAAATGGATTTCGCTTCCACACGAAAGATTGGGCAATAGGAAAAAAGACTCAAAACAATGGAGTCATGGTTAGGGGTGATGACATCAATGCTGATAAAGAATATTATGGTGTGTTAGACCATATTTATGAGTTGTCTTACATTGAGAATAGAAAAATATACTTGTTTAAGTGTCATTGGTGGGATGTGGCTAATTATGGCAAAGGGTATAAGGTTGATAAGTATGGGTTCACAAGTATTAACACTCAATGTTCATTACAAACTAATGAACCATTCATTCTAGCATCTCAAGCAGAGCAAATTTTTTATGTGGATGATCTTGTTCAACCTAGTTGGCTTGTTGTTGTCAAAACGAATCCACGTGACTTGTTCAATATGCCAATTGATGAAGATAATGATGTTAGTGGGGTAAATGATGTTATGGTTGATGAAGTGGCTTATCAACAATTGGTGGTTGACTTAAATATTGACAATCCAACTCGTGTAGAACCTGATTTTATCATTAACTTGTATGGAGAAGATGTACAACAACAGACTTTTGTTCAGGCAGGAGAACCGTCACAAAGAACCAATGATGATGTCATGGACATTGGATTTATCGATGACAACGAAACTCATTCATCTGGTCATGAAGATAGTGATGAAGAGGATGTGCTTGATGATTATGAGAGTGATACCGAAATAGAAAGTGACACAGAAAATGAAGTACAAGAGAATGAATCAGAAGATACGGATATAAGTGATACTGGCTCAGAAGAATCAATTGAATGAAATTATTGTTTCTTTATGGTAGCTTTTACTAATTTTTACTTTAAGTCTTTATAATTTAAATTTTCTTTCACACTTTTTATGCTTGCTTAAAACTTAATTTGAATGTGGTGCATTTTTGTAGGATATGTCAGGATTGAAGAGAGGTCGGGGTAGAAAAAATCTTTCCCTTAGAGTACGTGATGATACAAACTCTAGCCCTACACCTCAGTCACTTGAGGAAATACCTGCAAACTCTACCCCTACTCAAGCTAGTAGTGCAGGTACATGTCTTGTTAACAGACTCGTAACTGTGAATTTTGCTATTTTTGGAGTTTGCTATTTTTGTAGGATGCTTGTGTCTTTATGCTGTTGCTCAATTTTAATTGTTTTAATACTGTCACATGAATTACAGGCTCCTCTCATCCTAAAAAAAATGGCAAAGGAGTGTACAAATGTTATAAAGTGGACTTAAGGACTAAGTTTGGATCAAAGATACCGGTTAAACTATCAGATGACATGACAAGAGCAGTAGGTGGGGAAGCAAGAAGCTTTGCTAGTTATTGTGGTTATGTTGTTAGAACCACAATATCTTTTTGTCATGGTGCTGAATGGGATAATATTTATAAACATTTTAAAGATGAGATGATTTTGAAAGTAAAGGTATACTCTTTCCAAATATTTATATATATCTTTGTTTATTTATGTTTTCATAACAATTTTGTTTTTGTTTATATGTATTTTAGGACAAATTCAAACCTTATGATGCAACAGATGAAGAAAAGTTCGAACAAACTATAACAATGAACTTGCAAAATGCCTTTAGAAATTGGAAGACCAAATTGCACAAACACTATAATGAATATGCTTCTGATGAAGAGAGGCGGGCTAATCCTCCTCAAAATATTAGTTCTGAAGATTGGGAGTTGTTACTAGCATATTTCCAGACTGATGTGTTCATGGTATCTTTCTATCCTTTCAAATGGATCATATATTTATTTTAGTCATTAATTCTTTGTTACTAATTTTTCTTTTTGTAGAAAAAAAGTAAAAGAAACAAGAGCAATCGAGGAAAACAGAAAACAAAGCATACTTGTGGTTGTTTATCGCTTGAGGAGATGAAGTTCGCCACAGTAAGTTCAATCTTTCTTCACTTTAGTTTATGTTTTGGATCATTTTTTATTTTAAATTGCACCATGTGTCGTTTTTGTATATTATGCTTTGTAGATGGACCCCACTACTGGCGAGGCTCTACCCCCGGACCAATTGTACCTGGTCCAACACACTAGGAAGAAACCAGATGGATCGTTAGAGTGGGCAGATCCACAATCTGAGCATATATATGTATGCGTTGTGTTTTTGTGTTATACTAACTACAATAATTTTTTATCTCTTTTGTTTCGTGCTTTAATTGTAGGATGAATTGCGAGAACTTCGCCTGCAACAAGAACTGTAATATCCTGAATTTTGGGTCTAAAGATTTGGAAATTAGTCTATATTTGGAAGACTACTAGACCCAGTATTTAAATGTGACAAATTTGGGATCAGTATATTTTGGGACTATGAATAGTAATTTACTATTCACATGTACGTATTTACTATTCACGTATACATTATGAAAATTTGGTCTGAAAGACTATATGAGAAATTACTGGAATTAAGGAAATTTTTATTGAAAGATTACAAGTAGGAAATTCCAAATGCTCATATGGATATATTTTATTGATCAACAAAGTAGGCTATAGAATATTTTTATGATAGCCACATCAATATTCACGTAGCTTCCATGTATGCCCATTTGATTCATTAAGCAGTATCTTTCCAGCGTCATACTTCACTTTAAATGGAAGAATATTTGTACAAGACACACACACTCCATCCTCTTGCCAAACCCACGGCCAACACCCACACACATTCACACTACCCATGATAATTACTCTTGGCCGACATATATGGAAAATGTATGTGTGAATATTTGTGTCGTAAGAATTGCAATTTGGTGAAGAGTAGGTGATGTACAAAGTGGAGGAAAAGAAGTGTGAATAAGCTTGTATACATACCCACCATTCTCTTGGCAACCGCACTACGTACACATACAACACATTTCACCCACTTTCACCTATTTTGTAATTATCCACCAAACCACCAAACTCACCAAATTTTCCTACGTATACTCCACCTCCCTCCTTTCACTCTTGGCCTATATATAGAGGACACACACACCTTCCCATTTTTGTATGCGTATCATCCAACAAAGAAGGAGAAATAGTGAAGAGGAAAAGAATAGTGGAGATACCAAGAGAGTATGAGAGAATAATAGAAACTGAGAAAGTGTTCGGTGAGGACAAGAAGATTTTATGCAATTGACTTTTGGGCTTAGGTAAGGATTTTAATACCTCTCCCATATTTATTTCAGTTGTTTAATGTTATTTTTGAGGATCAAAAGCTTACTGGAAAATAAGAGTTTTCATAAGAATTTTCTGTCACCTTATAAGACAGTGTTATTTTGAGATGTTTTCTGGACAATATTCACATTTTTAAAATCTGGGAATGACTCATGAATTTCGAGTTAAATCCGTTATTTTTCCTTGAAAATAGACATATCAAGGGTTATGTGGAATTTTACAGCACCTCATTCGGAGTTTTGTAGAATTAATTATGATTTTTCAAAGTTAGAGAAAAATCTGGGCAAAATGCTGGAAATTCCGTTTTTGGAGAAATGTAAGGGTAAAATGGTCAATGCTGATATAAATAACCCTTAGAGCATTATTCTAAGTGATACGGTGATATGTTAGGATGTCCGGGAAGTTTGGAGTCGGATTCAAAGGACGGGCATATTACTATTCATGAATAGTGACGTATACATGAATAGTAAACTACTATTCACGTGGAAGGAAGGTACGTTCGCGTACAGTAACGTTAACTCTTATTAGCATGTATGTATGTATTTCATGTATGACTGATCATGTTTGCTAGATAATTTGCATGTTTATTTCCTAGCTATGGATTTGAGGCTGCGGTCTCATAGGGCTGCGTGTCCTAAAGGGCTGAGGTCCTTGGCCGTTAACTGCGGTTACGGTGCGACTTGTTTACTGTAAATTATTCTATGCTTTTACATGTGTTATATTGCATTTACATTTCATATTTGCAAATAAGGTTATCTGTTACCTGAGATTCAATGTGTATTGAATCTTAGATTTGGCAAAAGCTTCAAGAAGAGAAGCTAGATGAAAGAAGGAACTATTCAAGGAAGTACGTGAAATGTCACCAGACAGAACGAAGTTCGGAAGAAAGACTAGTTCTGGAAAGAATATTCGTTCGAGATTTTTAATATGCCAGCTTAAGTTTGGGCATTGTATCGGATACTCATTATCCAAATGATAATGTATGCTCTATCATCCACATTACTCTGATTTGACAATACCGTATTCCTCAGTATTATGTGTTTATGAATACAATAAGTGGTATGGAAATTGGGGTGTTACAAGAACAGCTAGAGGTTGATTCTCAAATGACCTCTGATGAAATATTGACGGCTGTTCTTGGTGAAAGATCAAGCTATGTGAGAGGAAAAGGGTATGGAGCAGAGCCATTGAGAAAGAAAAATCGCTCTCACTCCAGTGATGTGGCGACGGTGCGCACCCAATTGCGCGAGGAGTTTGATAAAATAATTCAAGAGGAGCGGGAAAAGATGGAAGCACAGCGCGCAGAAGAACGTCCACGGATGGAAGCAGAGCGCACACGGATGGAAGCAGAGCGCGCACGGATGGAATCAGAGCGCGCACGGATGGAAGCAGAGCGCGCAGAAGAACGTGCACAATTTGATGACAAGATGAAACAAATGGAGGAGAGGATTTTAGCTATGTTAATGCGACAAGGGCAAGTAATAGCTCCTACTTCATCTACTCCTGGCCTTGCTGTCGCACCAGCTAATCGTTCTTCATAGTCTTATGTTTGATGTTTCCTTCCAATGGACAACCTTTAGCTTTTGTTTAGAAAATTTAAATATTTCATGTTACTTTTGAACACTTATGTTGGTATCATTATTTGTTAATATATTGTTAGTTTCAAGTTTCTTATGATTTTAATCAATATGGTACAGGTTTTAATTGTTGTACAATTTTAAATTTTATCAATTTATATTTAATATTTTTTTTAAAAAAATACATTTGTCGCCACTGAAAGACTATCCCCAGTGACTTATGTTGCAGCGGAAGAGGGTATCCGTGGCGACAAAAGTCGCCGCGGAAGAGACTATCCGTGGCGACAAAAGTCGCCGCGGAAGAGACTATCGGCGGCGACTAAGTGTCGCCACTGAAAATGGTTTCCGTGGCGACTATTGTCGCCGCTAAAACATGGCCTTCAACGGCGACAAGAGGGTTGGTGGCTTCTGCTAGAACTTTTAGCGGCGACAAAATGTCGCCGCTGATTGTATACTTTCAGCGGCGACAAAAAAATGTCGCCACCAAAAGTATCCGCGACAAACGCATAGGCAACGACTTGGTGGCGACAATTTGTCGCCACGGAAAACCTTTAGCGGCAACTTTGACACTTTCGGTGGTGACTTTTGTCGCCACCGAAAGTCATTTTTTTTGTAGTGATTATTTGGCGCTTGGCCAAGAAAGTGCCACATAAGGCCCACAAGCAGCTATGGCGCTTACCTAAGAAAGCGCCATTGCATCCCAATTTTGGGGAAAAAAATAAAAAGAATTCCAAATTAAAAAAAAAAAAAAGAAGTGCCACAAAACTTGCTCCACTATTCCTTACTTTTGTAGTAATGGGAAGAGGGAAAGAAGACCATGTATGCCAGAAATTCGACAACGATACAAATGCTACTAATGAGATTGGAGAAGGGGAGGGAGAGGTTATAGTGACTGGAGGCAATGAAGAATGCATGAATCTGCGGATAGTACGTAGGGTTGAAGATTTTCTTATTTTTTAAAAATTTAATAAATTAATATTAGTATTTTTGAGAAAAAAATAATATTTTAATATTAGCATTTAGTGGCGCATGTAGAATTTTTTTTTTTATTTTTCTTTTTTCTCTCAATTGCTAGCGATGATATTACTATGGCCAAATCAACTTCCATGTTAGCATTTTTAGTCAAACCACGGTCAACATAATAGGGATAAATGGTAATGGTATTTTTGCTCCCATTTTACTTTTGCACCTCCAAAAAGCATATGGTGATAGATGTACTTTTAGTAAAGCTCATAGGTATTTTTGCACCATAACCCTTATATTTTTTTCCTCAATCTTTTTGCTCAATTTGTTACTTTATATTTGTAAGGTTCAAAGAGTGAGCAAGGGGACCTCTCCATTTCTCTTATGGTCTACGTCCCTATATTTTTTATTCCCACCATTAGATAAACTCTAAAATGTAGAGTTTAACACCATATAAATTCTTTTTAAAATATCAAAGAACAAAAAATGTATATAAATAAATTTAAATCATTAAAATTTGATCTAAATAGTTTATAAATTTAAATTTAAATTTATATTAAATTATTCGGAAGACAAATATATGCGTTCTTATAGTTTTCCTCAGTTTTAAACCGAACTTTTTTTATTGGATTCTTTGACTTTCTAGCGTTTGACCTATTAGTCAGTGTCATTAAATAATAAAAAAACGTTAAAATTCTTATTCCTTAGCGAAGATCATTGGTCTACCTCTGCTTTACTTGATATAGTTTGGAAAATCGCAAGAAAGAGACATTATAATCAAGATTTCCCCCTTTTTGTTTTCTCATCCTTATAGAAGAAAAAGAAAAGGAAATTTAAAGGATCTAATGAAAAGTAGCGTAAGAACTGGATGTATGACGGTTATTATCGATGATAAATCAAGGTTCTAAACCATCATATATACGGATGCTAAAATGCTTGGTGAAGATACATTATAGTTTTGTATTCAATATTTATTATAACTACTCTAATGTAACACTTATTATGCATTGAGGTGTCGTGAGTCAAGCTATGCAGAATGCTATAATGATAATAAAACAGGCTCACGTAAACAACCGTTATATAAACCATAGTGCTATCATAATAAATAAGGTCTCAAGTAAACAACTGTTACAAACTTTGTAACATATATAAGGGTGCTTTCACAATAACCGTTACATAAAGTTTAGCTTACATAACGGTCATTATAATTATATCACAACCACTATTTCTTTACTATAAATGATAATGTGTTTAATGAAACAACTGTCATATATAGTGTATACATATATAATGGTTTTCATGTAAGAACTGTTAATTTTTTACACAATTTTTTTTTTAAAAAAAACGTGGGGTTCTCCTTTTGATGTTCCCCTGCATGCATACAAAATGAAATTGTACATATAAAATTGAATGGATCATCCCCAAACTTCATCACCCATCTCCTTATCAATGACTTTATTTGTCAGCAAAACACTTGACCATCCATTTTTAGAAGGACCACAGACGTAAAACACTTCTTTAGCCTAAGAAGCTAAAATGAAAGGCTCTTCTTTATACCCTTCCTTATTCAAATTCAATTGTATCAAGCCTAATTCATCAATTCTCAAGCCATAATTATTGTCAATCCACTTGCAAATTGATATGTAAATCTGAAAACCGATGTAATCCAACTCTGAAATGTGTTCAATCATTCCAAAGTATAGACATCTTCCATAGATGGAATTTCTATCTTTGAAACTCGATCATGCATGGTGTTAGCTACAAAAGTTATACTACTATTTTGCATTTTGCTTATCATCTTGCTCTTTAGTGTAGAAGATGAATCCATTGATTGCTTAGCTTGCATAAGACTTAACTTGATTGTTTGGACTGCATGCTAATAACTTCAATTTGCTAAAACCTGATTTAAGATCACCTTTATAATTTTCAAGGACTTTATCTTTAAACCATGTTGTAAAATCTTTATTACATTGTTGAGCACACCATCTTTCTCCTTTGTAGGGAATTTTCCTTTGAATTTGATGCATATAATTGTGCACTTACTCATCAACCTCCTCAAAGTTGTGCAGCACATATAGGTGTGATTGCTCCAACTATTGGTCTGAGATGGTTACAACTTTCCTACCCATGATCCCTTCCCCATCAATTCTTCTTCCCTCATGTTCAGACACAAGAAGCCTAATATTGTTTGCATGTTTTAAAAATTATGTGGTAGAAAATTCAACACATATGTATCGTTCAACAATGCAACCCTCCAGACGACTTCGATTTTTCACAAACCCTTTCATTATCTTTATGAATTGTTCAACCTAATACATCCACTCTAAATAGACTAGGCCACAAAGCTATACCCCTCTAACCAAGTGAGTTGTCAGATGGACCATGATATCAAAGAATGTTAGAGAAAAATACATCTCAAGCTCAAACAATATGTGTACAATTTGGTTTTGCAATCTCAACAATTTTTAAGGGTATATCAGTTTAGTGCAAAGTAACTTAAAGAAGAAACATAACTCGGTGATTGCAAAATGTACCTCATAAGGCAAGATACCCCGTATAGCCTCCTGAATCAAGTTCTCCATCAAAACATAGCAGTCATGAGATTTTAATCCCATCAATTTCAAGTCCTTCACTAACACGAGTCTTCTGATGTTTGAAGAGTAACCTTTTGGCACCTTGACTGAAGTAAGGAACTGATAAAAACTGGTTTTTCCTTCCTTTGATAGTGTTAGTTGTGGGACAAAGAAATATACGGGCTCCCTTATCCTCTAATTCTAATTCTTCCCTTATTCTCATCTCAACCATGTCTAGCTTACCATTTATGCCATCTTTTGTCTTCCTTAGTATATAGAGTAATGTGCCAACAATACTTTCATACAAATTTTTGTCAATGTGTATAACATCAAGAAAATGTCTCACATCCAAGGTCATTTAATAAGGAAAGTCAAAAAACAATAGACATCTTCTTCCACCACTTGTGCCAACATCACTTGCAAAAGGTTTTCCAAATAGGCATTTTATATCTTTCACCTTTTGATATACATGTTCATTGGTTAAAGGTTGAGATGCGATGCCCTCTTCTAATTTCCCATTGAAATATTTTCTTTAGTAAGGATGCTCTTGAAGCAACCATCTTCCATGTTCTATGTAGGAATTCTGCAAGCCATGCTTCAATCAAATTGAATGGGTACCATCTTCACAAATTGGACATCCAAGTTGGCCTTTAATGTTATATCCTGAAAAATTACCATATGTAAGAAAGTCATTCATAGTGCTAAAAAGCATGGCTCTCAAGTTGAACGTTTCTTCCTCGTAAGCATCATACACCATGACCACATTATCCCACAAGTGCTTCAAGTCTTCAATTAGTAAAGCAAGGTAGATATCTATGTCATTTCTGGGTTGGTTGGGCCCTGGGATTAGCATGGACAACAAGGAGTACTTGCGCCTCATGCAGAGCCATGGAATATAAACAATATTACCAGCCATATGTTGTGGGTACTGCTTTGCATCTTAAACGGGTTCATCCCATCAGTAGCCAATGCAAGACGTAGGTTTCTATCATCTCTTTCAAATTTGTGGTGGTTCATATCAAACTTCTTGCATTCTAGTGAATCAATAGGATGTCGAAGCATATGACATCATATGTCTTTTCAAAATCAGGTGATGCACAACTTTCTATACGTTCAACCACCTCATTTCTTATCTCCCCAAGCCTCGTCCAGTATGTATAAGTAGGTCAATTCCAAGAATCACTAAGTGCGACATACAAGTTTCTAGATCATACCATTGTACATTGTCACACTTTACACAGGGGCAAAGAATAAAACCGTTGTTTGTGGGATTATGTTTGAATGCAAATTCAAGGAAATCTGTTACCTCATCCCAGAAGTCTTTGGTTAGCCAATCAACATACATCCACTGCTTATTCAAAGACCCCATCAAGCATAAATCATTTAGAAACAAAAACCCCAATCAAAACCCAATAATAATTTATGTCTAGTATAAATTCACAAAAATGTATAATGAAAGAAAAACCACAAACCTTATGTCAACCCAGCTAGAAGTTGAAAAAAGAAAAATTTGAAGTTGAATGGATGCCTTTCTTCAAGCTAAAAGATCTAGAGCTTTTAATCAAGTGCAAAAGTTTTCAAATGTCAAATTGATTGGATATTTTACAAACAAACCCCAGTTATAGATTTTAAGGTCTTACATAATTGTTAGGTTTTAAGAACCACTAATTATTTTATTTTTGTAATGGTTATGATCAAATAATCGCAGGTATGTTATTAACAAATCTCCAGTATTTAAGGTCATACATATCAGCTAGTTGGTAAGAATCATTGATTATTATTTTACTTTTATAATGGTTATTTTTAGTTTACTGTGAGATATGTTATTTATTTTATTTAACACGGTTATTTAATAACAATCGTAAGGTATGTTTTTTTTTTTAATATTAGAGCCATAATTACATTAATATATTATTATAAATAAAACTAACAAATGGAAATAAATAAAACCTACCTATCATCCTTAGAGGAGTATATAAATAGTTTGACAAGACGAGAATGAGCTTGTAATAGATGCGGTAGCGGCATCGGCTGTGGGCCAAAGGCGATGGTAGAGATTGGGCAAGAGAAGGAAGGGAAGCAGGCAGGGTTGGATGTTGGGGAGGAGAAAGAGAAGCAGGTGGAGGAGCAAGTTGGGAAAGAGGAGCACAAGGAGAGCATGCATGTTAGGGAGGAGGAGGAAGAGGAGCACGAGGAGAGCATGCATGTTAGGGAGGAGGAGGAAGAGAAGCAGGCGGAGGTGCACGTTGGGAAGGAGGAGCATGAAGAGGAGAAGGATGTGGAGGTTGGGGACGACGATTCTCCAGCATTTTTTCAACGTGTCGCTTCACCATGTTAATGAGGATAATAGAGGAAGAGGATGAAGAAAACATATGAAATTAAGGAGTTTAAATAGATCGGGAGTGAAGCACCCGTTGGAAGCTAAAGAGGATCAATCCACACGCAACTATGTTCTTTTTTCCCGCACCATGAGTTACATGACAGTTGTTTTTATAAAAACTGTTATTTATCTACTTATTCATGACTATATAACAAGGAGGAACTTAGAGTCAGCCACAAGGAAAAGGAAATGTTTCAAAAGCTTTAGTTAATGTTTATTAAGTTAGAATCATTATATATATGGTGTTATTTGTAACCACGTAACAAGAATGTTTTTATGGTTATTAATTAATAATCGTGAAGTACGAAGTTGGTTTTTTTAACCTTTTTTTAATATATATTTTAAGAAAACAATAGTGGTGTTCAATCATCACCACCACTGCCATCCTCTTGGTATAGTAAGAATCACAAGGAATAGATTAGTTTAAATAGAGGTATAATGAATGATAAGAAGGTTATGACTTTGGAAGATCTGATGATGTTACAAAGGGTTATGAAAGTGTTAAATCACGGTTGTTTCTTAAAACCGTCATGTTTTGTCTTCATTGATATTAGAGGTTGGAAGATGAATAGTTTGTTAGTATTACATGACAGTTGTTTTGAAAGAACTGTTATTTTTGTCACTATATAAATAGCGGTTATTAAATACAACCATTATTTTTGTGCTTTCATGAATTCCACCTCACATTACATGGGGTGCGCATAATTAACCATTACTTTTAAGTATTACATACTTTTCTGCAGCCTCCACCTCAACATATATGACGTTTATTTGTTATGACCGTTATATATGCTTGAATCTGTAGTAGTGGATTTAAAATTAATAAAAACTATAAGGATTTACACAATTAATTTGTTTAGTATGAGAGATTTGGAGGGGAGGGGAGGGGAAAAAAATTATTTTTGAATTTAAACAATTAGAGAAGTGGGGTTAGGTTTTTTCATTAATTTTTCTTATTTTTTTTAATTTGCATCTTATTTTTATTAAAATTTTATAAGTCCATATTTTCAATTTCTTACATATAAAATTTTTCCCTCCTGCCAAATAGACCTTTAAATATTTTACATATTTCACGAACAGTAACAAGGGTTAGGGTTTGTTCATGTGTCACGTGCTCTCTCTTTCATGCATGAACTCTCTCCCCCTCTCATCCTTCGTCTCTCTTTCTTTTTCTTATTTCCGTCTTACCCTTACTCTCTTTGTTTCTACTCTCCCTCTCAGGCCATCCAAAGTGCCATTTCCCTAGTATGTGAACTATCAAATGTGGCACCACCTACTCTTTCTTTCCCGCTAGCTGTTGTGCTTGAAGAGTGAAAACAAACTTTAATTTAAGAAGTAAAAGAAGTTACAAATAAATGAGATTTTAAATACGGCCAAAATCTAATTAATAGCTCACTCACATTAATTTATACTCCTTATAAGGACCATCTATTTCTTCTAGAAGATGACTTATTATATAAGGAACGTCTGGAGAGAACAGAACAGAAAAAATTGACATTTTGACTACTTTACACCACTTTCCACTTCTTAAATTATTTATAGGCTCCTTATAAATACTTCATATTATGGAATCAAGCACAGAAAAGAATCAATTATATGAAACTTGAATTTTTCAGATTTTAGGAATTACTGATGAGGACGACTTTAGACTCCATATTCAAGGTGGATTTGGTGTTGAGATAGGAAGCATGGCTCCCAATTTACCAGACAATCTTTTTTCTCAAGCCTTTAATTTGATGTTGCAAACATCATCTTCACACTTAGATGCATCGATCCATCCTGGACGATCAAGATGTTTCTAAACACAGGCTCTGAAGAACAACTTGTCCGAAGCATCAAGATCATTGATCATTTCACTAGTTATTCGAACAAGAGAGGCTGAGATAGAACCAGCCAAGAACAATGGCCTACATGATAAGTAGGTTATCTAACGCATTAATGACTTTTGTGAAAGACTTTGTTTTGTTTATATGAAAAAACTAACTTGTTAATCATGCTATCTAACACACCATTATGTTGTTTTAAAAAGAAAATTTTTTGGACTTGCGTGTTTAGCGTGAGCTTTAATTATTTTTATTACTAATATTTGACAATAATAATTTTAAATTGAACTATCAAATGCTATTATCTTTTTCATTTGAGTAATAGAATTTCCATGGACTCATCTTGATCTTAGAGAGTTTCATTGGTGAGTGAAAATCTCCTTCAACTATTCTTCAAATTGTAAGGATGAGGCATACTTTGGGATCTAAAGGTGAGACATGTTAGTATAGCTAGGACTCACCACAGAGGGAGGTGAATTAAGGAATAATAAAAATTTAATCAACTTAAAAAAAAAAAGGAACAAAATGATATATATATATATATATATATATAGGCAGAGAGATGAAACCGAAATTAATTATAAGTCAGCGTGTAGAAGGAACACAAATCGAGTTTATACTGAATTGTTCAATCCATTTTACCTACATCCTTTCATTAGATACCTTCTGAGAATTTCACAGTACTTTTCAAGATTGATGATGTGGACCATTGACGCCTCAATACATTAACTCACAGCCGCTTTCTTTTGTATATTCACTCTCCTTGACAACTATAACAATCCATCTCATGATTCCATAGTCATGAGTCAACTCACAGCCCCTTTCTTTTGTATATTCACTCTCCTTTTGTATACCAATTCATCTCATGATTCCATAGTCATGAGTCAACTCAAAAATAAATGGAAGTGTTAGAAAATCTCTCTCTCAGATGGATAGAATGCTTACTACTGAATTACCAGGAGTATGATCGTTGTTTGAATGGAGTTTGAGCACAAAATAAATTCAAGAGTATTTGCATAGTTGGTAGGTTGGTTCTTCTCTGCCTCCGACTTGAATGTATTTATAAATTAAGGAAGCTTGGGAAGCCATTAGAGATTATTCACTTCCCGCTAAGACTTCAGGTGGTTGTTGAGCTTCATATTTATTGCTTCTGGCAAAAAAAAAAAGGTCTCTGAGAAATGAAGCCAATTAGAATGAATTCATTATGAGTTTTAATTAATTAAACGTAGATTTAAGTGGATAGAGCTGAATTAAGATAAATCATCGTTTGTACTTATCCCTTAACTCTACATTTTCAGTATATAAATCTAATATTCTGTTTTGTAATATTTATTTATGATGTTGTAATTAAAACTTTCTTCTGTGAATTGATCGATTTCAAGCTTCAATATTTATCTTGTTTGTGAAAACTTGCTGAGCATTTTGAAACAAGCTTTTGTTCTTGAATTTGATCAGACAAACACTTAAACTCTCTTCATTGTAAACAGTTTTTAAAGATTTTAACAATTTTTCATAAACACAGTTGACTCCATCTTGGATTTGATGACATTTCTAATAATATTTAACAAATTTTATTGAGAGATTCAGAAGTGGGAATGTTAATCAATTCCATTATTATTTGAAAAGTTCACAGGGGAAAATAATTATAATACAATATATGTTTTTAATTCAATATTTGATTCATTGAATTTACAAAGTCAGAACACAATTCTACTTGAAGAGAGATTGCTTTTACTGCATCTGCACGCAACATACAACTCAAGAACAGAAGAAAACAAAAAGAAGAAAAAGTCGGATTAATTTGAAACAAAAACATCACAAAAACTGGGAAAATTTCACTGCACCGCTCTGTATTCATTTAATATCAAACAACCCCTAAAAATTTCAGAAATTTCATTACACCCCTACAACTAAACTGAAATCAAAATTTATGAGTAAAAAGACAATTATGCACTTACTGAGTCAAATATGATTATTTATAAAATATATGTTAGGAATTTACAAGTTAAATATACTTATTTACAAGAAAAATGAGTAAAATTACAAGACCATCTTAACTATGCATAAGACATTGAGTATATTCACAAGAAAACATGTTATTTATAGGACATATATGAAAATTTAAGGATCGAATATGTGTATTTATCAGACATATGTCAAAATTTACAAGATCATCTTAGCCATATATAAGACAAGGGCATAAATGTATTTTCAGCCAAAAAAAAAAAAAAAACCTTAGTTTCAGTTTAGTCCTGGTGAGTGCAGTGAAGTTTTAGGGCTCTTTTGATATTAAATGACTAAGGACGGTGCAATGAAATTTTCCCCAAAAACCATCCCCACTTTCCTGTGTCTTAACATAATAGGACAAAAGATAAAAGTGGAATCAAAAGAAGCAAAAAGAGAGGCATAATCACATAATATTCACAGGAATGACCCACAAATCAGTAAACCAATTGTTGAGCCATACGATCGCTTAAAATCCCATTATACAGAGCCACTTAGTTTGCAGGCATACCTCTGTTCTCTTCAATTCCGCCATTTGATCCTTCGTTCCTGATGACTCTGTAATTTCTTCTCACTTCTCCTCCTTTTCTTCGCGTTCTTGATGACATGACCACGCCCTCAGTGAAATGAACCCTCTTGTTCTCCGTTAAAGGCATATGATGCGATAATTAAGTGATTAGATTACGATATTATTGTTGTAAATATTATTTGGAAAAACTGTTGTTGTAGGTATTAGCAGATATGGTGGGATTTGATTAGATTCATAAGATCAGTGGTTACAACTGCGTATACTTATATGTGTATATACCCCTCTGCTAGAGCTGGGAATCAGGGCCGGCCCGACCCGATAGGGTCGGCCCTACAAGGCCTGGGATAAGGAAAACGTCTGTTTTTCAAAGCCCGGCCCGATAGTACCAGGACCAGGGCCGGCCCTACAGGGCCTGGAAATTACTATTCTAAATTTTAATTATTTTTCTTTTGATATTTTCCAGAGAAATATAATTAATAAATTACAACCATCAAAGTTCTAATCTATCAAATAAATATTATCAACATTAATATCTAAACAATACAAATCATCCAACGAATAAACATATTCATTAATTCATAACAAAAAACAAACCATTGTACACAGTTGAAGTAGAGACTTACAAATTAATCTTTGTGAATTTTTACTTTCCCTATAGCTTTTATTAATAAATTAATTATGGAATCCAAGTATTTATTATCATGTCATTCCAAGTCATATTGTTTAGTTTAAGTACAACATGTGTGCTTTATGTAGTTTCTAATAAATATTTTTCAAGTTCTGTTTGACTGTTCATACATAGATAAAAGCCAAGTAAAAAAAAAGAATGCTACAGTGAAACGGACCTAACGGGCCGGCCCGAAGCCCTACAAGGCCGGCCCTACAAGGCCGGCCCTACAGGGCCAAATTCAAAATTTTAGCTGATTTTTTAAGCCCGAGCCCTACAGGGCCAGGGCTTAAACGGGCCGGCCCGATTTCCCGGCTCTACCCTCTGCACTGAATAACAAGCGAATGGATATTTTTCCCATATATTGCAACATGGCATCAGAGAGTAGGTCGTACTATAGTGAAGGGATTAAAATAGAAATATTGAAATGTTTGTAGGGTTAAAATGAAATGTCATAAACACTTGGGTTTATTCTATAAAATTCGTCCCCTAACTCTAATTTCTGGCTCCACCTCTGGTAATATCGCGGCACCCTTGAATGAATTACTGAAGAGTGATGATGGCAGATGAAACCATGAAGTTTGGCATAACACCGATCATAGTGAGTCAAGAATCCTCCACGTTTCTAGTAACCCTTATGCTGGATGAGACAAATTATCCACTCTGGTCACAACTCATGGAGATGAGAACCTCTGCTCGAAACAAACATGAACACATGACATGAACCTATGAACTCGACATATTCTTCTTGGGTCACTGATAACAACAAGGTTTGCAATTGGCTTATTGATGTGATGCAGCCAAACCTTGTGCAAAGATTCATTCGAATTTCCACTGCTAAGGATATCTGGGATGCGTTAGCCCGAACCTTTTACGACGACACCGATGAAACTCTGATCTTCGAATTGAACCAGCGCTCCTTCAACACCAAACAAATGGTAGACCTCTCTCTCTTTACTATAATCAACTTGTGGCAATATTTTAGAAGATTGATCATCAAACAAACACCCAAGCCAACACTGAAGATGGAGTTGTTCAGCTGCACTCAGTAACGGCTTAAGTCCGAGTTCATATTTTCCTTAATGGACTTGATGCCATGTTTGATCAGGTTGGTAGCAAAATACTTCGGAAAGAGTAGAAGATGGACCTGGAAAGTACATATGCTTGTCCGCCGTAAGTATAAACAAAAGCAAGTGATGCATGGCAACAACGTTCCTATCGAAAGCACTGTGCTCTTGAACAAACAAGCACAAAACTCGCCTTCTCCAAAGCCTCGCACCAAAAGAAACGACTTGACCTGAACTTATTGTGGAGAAACTGGGCACTCTAAACAACAGTGCTATGAGGTCATTGGATATCCTGAATGGTGGGATTTCTCAAAGAAGCCAAGAAGGAAAACTGGTGGAAAAGCTATGAACACTACCACAGATGAACAACTTGAACCTGAACCTACTAAACCGTGAGCAAATATGACGTGGGGTAATTTCTCATCTAAATTACATAAAACATGGATTATTGACACACAGGCTTCCGACCATATAACTTACAATGCAGCAGCTTTTAAGTATATGCTTCCGCCTTAGCAACCCCATGTCACCACAGCTACGTGTAGTGAATCCCAAACACTTGGACAAGGAACGAGTGACTTGTAAGATAGTTTAACACTTGATACAGTCCTTGTTGTTTCAGAACTTGATAACAATTTATTATCTATTGGACAAATCACTACTACTTTTAATTGTACTGTAACATTTTGGCCTTTGTATTGTGTTTTTCAAAACATTCTAACTCGGAGGATTTTTGGCTATGGTGTTAAACGGGGCAAACTCTATTACTTGGAAAACAAAAAAGGGGAAACCACTTATCAAACTGGAAGAAATAAGGCCGAAATTGAAGCATGGTTATGGCATAGACGCTTAGGGAACTTGTCATTTATAGTTATTTGCAAAAGTTGAAACCTCAATTATTTTCAAACTTGAACTTGTCAGAATTTTCTAGTTGAACTTGTCATACGGCAAAGAGCCATCATATTTCATATCCGCTGAGTTTGAATAAAAGTATTGAGCCATTTGCTGTTGTTCACTCTGATGTTTGGGGCCCTGCTAATGTTCGTACACACTCGAATGCTTATTATTTTGTTAATTCATTTATGAATGCACCAAGATTACTTGTATTTTGCTATTATGTCATAAATCTGAAATGTTTCAGATGTTCACTGAATTTTTTACCATGGTCACCAACCAGTATAAACGCACCGTTCGAGTGTTGCAGATTGATAATGTACCAAAGATGTTAACAACCCGATGACGAACTTTACGAATGCTCTTGGAGTGTGCCACCAAACTTCATGTGCTTATACTCCACAACAAAATGGAATTATAGAACAAGAGAACCGTCAACCCATGGAAGTTGTGCGCGCATCCTTATTTGGCATGAACATGCCACGTTCTTATTGGGGAGAGGCTGTACGATTAGCTGCATATATCATTAACTGGATACCTTCATGTCTTGAATTTCAAATCCCCAGTTCAAGTGATGCAGAGTCTTCTCAATATTCCACACATACCAAACCTAGAACCATGAGTGTTCGGGTGCACTGCTTACGTTCATATTCTGAAAGCATTACAAGGTAAACTTGACCCCTGTGCATGTCATTGTGTTTTCATTCGATATTAAGATCTTCAAAAAGGCTATTTGATCCTCTTACTCGAAAATTAGACACCACTTTGGATGTTTCGTTTGTCGAGTCTGACCCGTGCTACTCACCTCCAAGCCATTCTCTTCAGGGGGTGAAGTATGTGGAAGAGAAGGTTAGTGGAGTGGAAATTGAAAGAGAGTCTGAAGGAATTGACGAGTTGGATGAACATATTCAAACAATATTATGGATGAGGAAGAGAATGAGGCAAGTGACTTGATAAAACAACCTGCACCAAGAAGTGAGGAAGAGCTAGAGTTGCTCAACACCAATACATCACTGCCAAGATCCTCCCAAGGACAGAATGTCTCTAAATAGTTAATTCCTCCTGAAAATGATGAGAATTGGCCCCTAATGCAACTTGAAGTAAATGATGAGAATTGGCCCCTAATGCAACTTGAAGTAAAAAATGCATTCCTTAATAGAGATTTGGAGGAGGAGGTATACATGGATCTACTACTAGGAGTAGTGATTGCGAGACCTCCATGTTCAACATCAATCATTGTCCTATCACCTTCAACCTCCCTCTTTAAAGAACTAGACAAAAACTACATCGCAAAAAACTAGATCTGTCTTCAACCTCAATCACATCGTTTTTGTTTGTGTTTGTGCTCTCCTTCCATATCCATTGCACACAACCTTCTTCTTGGTCTGTTGCGCCACCATCAAACCTACCCTCTTCTGAGTTGAACAATACTGGGTTTTGAGGAAGAAGAAGATGAACAGTAAATGTAAGATTTAATAAATAAAAAAATAATGGGGTTAACAAGTTTATTAATGGTTTTCGCGAGACTTGTAATGGGTTTAACGAAGGCGTTCATCAGGTGAAAACATTTCAGTCTGGGTTCACCCACATTTGAGCACTATGAACAAAATGCGTAATGGGATTAACAAGTTCGCCAATAATATTCACAAGACTTGTAATGGGTTTAACAAAGGTCTCAGTTCACCCACATTTGTGAAACCTATTACAAGTCCTGTGAAAATCATTACTAAACTTGTGAATCTCATGACGAATGTTGTTCAAACTGTATAAATGTGGGTGAAAATCACTAGAAATTGTTTTTGTTAAACTCATCACAAGTTTGATGAAAACCATTGATGAAAACTTGTTAATCCCATTATGACTTTTGTTCATGATGCTCAGATGTTAGTGAACCCAGACTGACATGTTTTCACTTAACGATCGGGTATGATTATTTTCCCTTGCATCAAGTGTGGCGTTATGAAGTGTGTTGATTCAGATAATTATGAGTCGAATTAGTGATATATGAAATTGCTTAGAGCTATATGTACATGTTAAACAAAATATGAGGAGACGGATGTGGTCAGTACTAGTCAACAGAATTTGGAAAGGTGCAATTTAAGCGAAATTTAGTGAATGCCTAGAAAACTTTGAGAGGATGAAGAGCAATGTAGAGAAGCATTTATATAAGAATTGTACCAAGTTCAAATTATTATCTATAGTATTGAACTTGTACAACTGAAAAACAAAAACATAAGTTGAGTTGCTTAGGTTTCACAAAATTGCTTGTGCTTTTGAGAAGAATGCCACCACCGGAAAACAACATGTGAACTAAAACTTATGATGCAAAACAAGTGTTACACACCACTAGCTTCAGTTATGAAAAGATATATGCTTGCCTTAATAATTGTATTTTGTTCAGAAAATAATATGAATCGTTAACCAAATGTTCTCTGTGTTCTACCTCACACTACCAAGTGAATGGGAAGAGTACAAAGAAGATGTTACAGTATTTTCCAATTATACCTAGATAGCTTGTATAGCAATGCAATTTATGCAACAAAAAAATTAAGGTGGCATGTGGATGAAAGATTCAAGATGACATGCTTCATCATCCTACAGACTCTAGGAAATAGAGTTAGTTTGACTTTGAGTATCTTAAATTTGCTAAAAACCAAGCAACCTCTGCCTAACATTAGCTACTAATGCAATGAACCCAGTCAGGATGTAGTGCAGTAAGTACAAATACATGGCTAGTTATGTTGTTTATATAAAACCTCCCTCCATGGCTCTCGATGAAAAGAAAGTATATGAAATTGTCAATTCTAATCTCAGAGCCAATGCAACCAAGGAATGACATAGATAAATACATTGTGCCACTAATTGAAGACTTGAAGAACTTGTGGGACAAAGAGGAAACCATCAAATAAACCCCTATTTCTGGTGACCAATACTTTACCGTTCATCCTTTTAACTGTAAAGCATTGTACAAATATTTCACAGTTATTTGTAATCAACCATTGAATATATATTGCTATATTTAATATTTATTTTCTTGCAACTGTTAAATATAGTGCCCTGTAATAAATAACGGTTGCATTTGAATTACCGTGAAATATATTGCCCAATATTTAACAACCGTTAAATATAAATATTTAACCCTCAAATATTTAATGGTTGAAAATCGTTAAATATAGGTAAAAATTAACCATTTAATATAGACAAATATGTAGTAGTGTATGTCATTTTTGCTTTAATACTATTTTTAGAAGAATAGCAACAAATACAGAGAGAGAGAGAGAGAGAGAGTGAGCAATGCATATGATAGAGATTTAACAGAGTTTTACATTTGTAGTTGACATCCGCAATATCAATATTTTGTTATTTTGTAGATGTTATAAGGATCAAATAAAAAGAAAAAAATAAAAAAAATATTTAGGTCAAGTTTCTTTTATCTCTATTTGGTCAAGTTCTCAAAACACATTGACCAAAAAAAGGCTCTCAAAACACAGATGGTCATAATGTATTGTATTCTTAAGATATTAGTATTTAACCATAAACCCGCATGAAACAAATAGTAAAGTAGCAATGTGTGTGTGCCGTCTATATTTCTTATCTCATTTTTTATATTATTTCTCTTAGATAAAAATATCAAAAAAATCAATCAGTTATACATTAATCCTCTATTTGCAACAAATTGTGTTGCATACTTGCCTTTTCTTTTTTCAGGTTCCTCTTCTGCTATTGCATCATGTGTTGTACTAGTATTTGAATATATTGATTCTTCTATTTTGAATCAATGTTTTAAAAGTCGGATTCAACATCAGATTAAAAAGATCAACGGATGTCAATTTTCATGATTCACCCACGGCTAGTTAAAACTAATAAGGAGATAATTAAATAAAATTTAATAAAAATAATTGCATATATAATAATATATATGAAATAAATTTATAATAATAATCTTAATTGTCAACGTAACACCACCACCATATATATAAATTTTTAGATGAAATAATACTGTAAGACTACAAATTGTATGAAAATATATTGAACTTTTTTTATCAATTTTTATTTGTTTTATTTTTTATTAAGTATAGGTATCCTCCTATTAGAGGCAATGCTATTTGAGGCACTATCAGGTACTAAATGTGTGCACCTCTCGTACCCCTCTCCGATCGGGGATTCGAACTTTGATTTGTCATGTTATGAGGAACTAGCCTTTTCTGCTAAACCCAACCCCTTTGTTAATTTTATTTCTTTTATTTTTCAGCCCTTTTTTCTGTTTTTTGTCTTGTCTCCAATCCGGTCCAGTCTCCAATCCAACTTGGCTCAATTATTGAAATAGTTTTTTAGGTCCAAACCGATTTACTTGCGAGTCTAATTGTTATTCCCATCTAAAGCTGGGAAATCGAGCAAGCCTGTTGCCTTGGCTCTTTAAAAGTGAGGCTTATAAAATGAAGCCTCCAAATGAAAACGAGTCTAAAAGAGGTCAGCCTTGTAGGGCCGTGGGTTTAAAGGGGTCGGCCCTATTAGGCATGTTAGTTTTTTTTATAGCTTGTCAAGTTGGCAATTGTCCACTTGCCCTGCTGACTGAGTCTGACCGTAAAGGAAGCTACTTGCCTACCTTGTTGCCTAGTGCTCGCTTACTCAGTCACTCTCACAATTTCACTCGTTTTTGTTATTCACTTCATGCCTCTTGCCTCAGTCTCGCTGTCTCGGCCGACAATAGCTTAATTAATGACTGTGTTTGTTTGTTATATAATGCATGTTGCGTAGACCTTAATGTTGACAACATTTATCTAATAAATTAGAACTTTAATTATTGTAATTACTAATTATATTTCTTTTATAAAAAAAACACCAGAAAAGAAGTTAAAATTTAAAAAATAGCTTTGGACCCTATATGGCCAGCCCTGACCAACATGCTCTCATGTCAAACCTTGAAAAGCAGATATTTTTCTTATCTCAGACCTAAAAAGGTCAACCCTTTTAGACCCTAATCCTTAAAGGACTGACTCTAATTTACAGCTCTATTCCCATCCCATTCTATGGTCAATGTTTTGCATTTCAACAAGTAAGTTTTGACGGGGTCAAGGTCAATGAGTTTTGTCTTTCTGGAGAGAGCGATTTCAGTATCCCAATTTGAAATGTCTAGGTTCACTCAGTCAAATTAAAAGCATTAAAGTTCATATTATCAAAAAAAAAAAAAAAAAAGCATTAAAGTTCACATTTTATAAAATCAGTCGTACACTCTGCCCACACGCGGTTCACACACGTAATACTATTTGTTTGGTATAAAGATCTCAATCGTACCATCTGAGTATCTGACTAGGAGAAGTTACACCCAATTCCATTCAAAATAGTCAAAATGTAATATAAATTTTCAAAAAAGTAATATGTATGATTAAAAATGAAGGGAAAACATACTAAACATTTGACACGTTACTCCTTTTATTTAACGTATCAAGCTTTTGTCAAGTCTTTGGTTTGTCTTTGGTATGTATTCATGAGTCTCCGTTATTAAAGGCTTGTTGAACAAATTTTTTGAAATTAAATGTAAAAAATTTAGAGAAGTGAGTTAAAAAATTGTAATTAATTTTTCTTACTATTTTATCTTATACCATCTTCTTATTAAACACTTCGCTACCTTTTTAAAAAATAACTTATACAAATTTTTGCTCCCCTCCAAAAACGCACGACTCTAACTACTGAGTGTGTGTGTTGACTCTTTGTCTCTAATGCGTTAATGAGCATCTTATGAAAATCCAATTTTTTTTTTATTTAAATTGTTCAACGTGCATGTTATACAGCCAACCTTAACGCACCAATGAAATTTCTGAACAACTTGGTTTTATATTTTAGTAAATGTTTTCTCGTCGGAAAAGAAAAAAAATTGTAAATGTTTATAACACATCAAGTCTTATTCTTAATGAGTCAATTAACTTCCAAGGACTTGATTTGCTTGTCTTTTATTTCATGCATTGAGTAGATTATATAAGACATTAATGAGTTTGGTGAAAGAATATAGGTCCGTTTGATTTTTTTTTTTTTTAAACAGTTTCTGTGTTAAAAGAAATATGGTCCTGTTTGCTTTTGTTTTCTATTCTTTTTTCTAAAGTTGTTTTATAAAATTTTTTCTAAAAAAAAGTTTTGAAAACAAAAAACAAAAATTTGTTTGGATAGTTATTTTTTAAAAAAACATATTTTTACATGTAAAAAAAGAAAGAAAATATGTTTTCAAAGTGACATGGCGGTGGCGGCAGATGGCGGTGACACTGGTGGTTCGGTGTCAATAGTGGAAAAGTGGCAGCTTCAAAATATAAGCAATAGAAAATAAAAACAAGAAAACAACTAAAAACATTTTTTATTTTTTAGTTTTTGAAAATAAACTTTCTTTTTTTTTTGGTTTTCAAAAATAATTTATTAAATACAGTTTTCTAAGAAAGTTTTATAATTTGTTTGTTAAAAACAAAATCGTTAACACACCCATAAAACTTGTTTGAAAAACTATTTTCAATAACTTGTTTTTAAAAACAAAAAATCATAAAAAAATTTGAGTAAATACATTTTCTGGTCCCTGACAAAAAACACGATCCCCATTTTGGTCCCTTAAAAAAAAGTCTTTTTTAGTCAATAAACAGGACGAATAAGGGTCGATTGGTTGACATTTTGATCCCTCACAAATTTCCAAAGGCGAAAATACTGACACATCACCATAGGCAAAAATTGCCGCCATATCAGCACCTGCTATGGCCACTTCTACCTCATCACTTCAAAAAAAAAATATTTTTATAAAACAACGATCCTAACAAAGAAAACAGAAACCAACAGACCTACTATGTAACACACCATTATGTTGTTTTACAAAGAAAACTTTATAGGCTTTAGTGTTTATTATGTACGTTAACCTTAGGAACTAAGGGTGAGATATGTTAGTGTAGGATTTACCAAAGAGGGAGGTGAACTAAGCAGTAATAGAAATTTAATCAACTTGAAAAAAATAAACAAAATAAAATAAAGATAGAGTAAAAGAAAGATATCACTGACATTAATGTCAAAGTGTACAAGGAACACATATTGAGTTTACATTGAATCTGTTCAATCCATTTGATCTACATCCTTTCATCATATCCATTTTGAGAATTGCACAGTACTTTCCAAGATTCATATGATCCTTGACGCCTCAATACAACAACTCACAGACCCTCTACTTTGGATATTCACTCTCCCTAACAACTAAAAGTGTATACCATTCGTCTCAAGATTCCAATGACTTGAGTCAACACAAACAATAAATGAAAGTGTTCGAAAATCTCTGTCTCTCTCATTAGTTTGAAACAGAAACATCATAAAACACTATCCTACCAAAAATCAACAAAATTCTTCAACAAGAAGAGCATCGAACCCAGTAAATTGTTCGATCAAAAAAAAAAACCCAGTAAATCGAATTGCCTCAACAAAAGGCCTACAATTTCAAAACTTCCCCACTTCTCTGTCTTCGGAAAAACAGTACAAAAGAGAAAAAAGGAAAATCGAAAGAAAGCAAGACGAGAGGCATAATCACAGAATATTCAGGGAGATGACTCCTCGGAGCGAGCCAATCTTCGAGCCTGAATATCCCTTAAAATCCCATTATACAGAACAACTCTGTTCTCAGGCACTCCTCTGTTCTCTTCATTCCCGGCATTTCCAACGTTCGTTTCTGATGACGCTCTTTCATTTCTTCTAACTTCTCTGGTTTGTTCTTCTCTTCTTGTTCTTGGTGGCACGATCACGTCCGGAGCGAAGCGAACCTTCTTCTTCTTCTTCTTCTTCTTCTCATCTGCTCAAGAAACAGCATAAAGATTGAAGACTTAAGCATGTTGAACCAATGCGTTTGAACGGGAAAATATATATATATAAAACAGGGGATTATGGGGTTAATTACCTGAGGTGGATGATATGAGAGATTTGTTGAGACGCGATGTAAAGAAAATGAATGTGCCGCAGATTACGGCGGCGGCGGCGGCGGCCAAGACCACATCTTTTGTCCTCATGATTGAAGAGTTGGTCAGGTCAGTCAGGAGAGGAAGACGCAGTGAAGGAAGAAAGGGAAAAAAGCGAATGAAAATGGCTATGGTTTAGGAATTATATTATGGCAGTGGCGAAGTATGAATGAGAAAGATCCATGAATGTTGTAAATGAATCAAATAGGAATATTATAAAACTAATACTATAAATTAATATAATTAATTTTTATATAAAAATGGGGGGAAAATCCTTCCTTACAAATTTTATTGGTAGGGAGGATTTAATACATTTTTGTAAATTGAAAGTATCGGTACTGTTGCAAATCTTGTACGCAAAAAGTATGGGTATTCTGATCTGATTTAGATCCTTAATTAGCCCCAATTAAAATTTCAATTGGAGACAATCCCCAATCTTGTTTTACTCAGTTCTATCTTATGATTGTTTAAAAATGGGATCACTCAAGTGGTCACTTAAGTAATCTTTTTTTTTTTTTTTTCATATCACTTGGTATATTACTTGAGTGTTCAGCTAATAATGAAGAATTACTGGATCACTTCAATGTCCACTCGAGTAATTTTATTTCTTTTTGATATTTTAGAAACGTGCATCACTTGATCACATCACTAAAGTATTCTATTAGTAATATTGTTATAACACAAGTGATTTTATACTTAGTCTAATTTTTCGATTTCAGAACACTTCTAAGGTTACTGTAGTGTTATGCTAGCAATTCTTTTTGTCTTATCATTTGAGTGGTCAATCGAGTGATCTCATATCATCATTTGAATGGTCACTCAAATGACTTTTTCTTTAAAATACGTTAGAGCAGTATCACTAGAACAAATCACTTAAGTGGTTTGCTAATGATGAATTTTAACTCATCACTCAAGTGGTCACTTGAGTGACATTGAAACATCACTCGAGAAGTCAGTCAAATAATTTCCCCTTTAAAAATTTTGCAGCACTGATGAATCAGTATGGGGATTTGATGGTGATGGATTTTAATAAATCACTCGAGTGGTTACTCAAATAATCTTCTTTGGTAAAACTATTTCACTAGAGAGATCACCATGACATTTATCTAGGATCGACCACAACAATCAAGTGATTTGTTTTTCAACTTCTAATGATCACTTGCAGTGATGAATTCTTGTTACTTAAATTGTCATTCGAGTGATCCAATAGATATTGCAAAATAGAGATATTTTCTTATTCAAAATACTTTGGTCAACATTCAAATCATATGCAAAACCTTTCTAAATTTTGCCTCCGACTTGATTGTATATGTACATTAGATGAGATGAATTCATTGGTGTCTTTCCTGAAAAAATCTTATGCCGTTGGTTGAAATTGGACATAAATTTAAGTAAATAAAAACGAAATAGGATAAAGCATATATTGGATTTTCTTTTTAAAAAAAAAAAACTGAAACACATATTGAACTTATCCCTTAACTCTTTACATTTTCAGTATATCAATATAATGTTCTGTTTTGTATTAAAATCTAAATTTGAGTATGGTAATTTTCATTTATTATCTTATATTTAAGACGTTCTTCTGTGAATTGATTTCAAGGCTCAATATTTACCTTGTTTGTAAAAATTGGTTGCGCATTCTTGTAAACAAACTTTCGTTCTTGAATTTGGTCAAACACACACTTTCCCTCCCTTTATTGTAAAAAAGTTTTTTTTTTTTTTTTGGGTCAAAATTGTAAAGTGTATATAGATCTTAACAAATAACAATTTTTCATAAACACCTAATTCATCCCATATTTAGATGACATTTCTAACTATATATCTACCAAATTTTATTGAGATATTTGGAAGTGGGAAAATTAATTAATTCCATTATTATTTTCAAAACTAAAAGGAGGAAAATAATAATAATAATAATAATAATAATAACAACGCATGATGATCTGATTCAATCAAAAGAGAAAATGCATGATCTGCTTTTAATTCAAGAACGGATTCATTGAATTGATAAGTCAGAAACAATTACAACTTGAACATAGATGCTGTTACTGCATCTGCGACTGCACGTAACATATTGGACTGCAAATAACACAAGAACAGAAGAAAACGAAAAGGGGAAAAAGAAGAGGAAGAAGAAGAAAGTCAGATTAATTTGAAGCATAAACATCACAAAAACTATCCTTAAAAATATCAACAAATTTCTACAACAAGAAGAGGATCGAACCCCCTAAAGCTAGTCGCCTCAACAAAAAGCCTACAATTTTGAAACTTCGCCACTTCTCTCTGTCTTGAACAAAACAGGACAAAAGATAAAAAGGGGAAAACCAAAGAAACAAGATAAGAGGCATAATCACAGAATATTCAGAGATGACCCACAAATCAGTAAGAGTAAGACAATCGTTGAGCCATACGATCCCTTAAAATCCCATTATACAGAGCCACTCTGTTCGCAGGCATTCCTCTGTTCTCTTCAATTCCGCCATGACTGAAACTCCTTCGAACCTTCGTTTCTGATTTCGACTCTCTGTAATTTCTTCTCACTTCTCCTTTTTTTTCTTCTGTTCTTGTTCTTGATGACACGACCACGTCCTCGGCAAAGTGAACCCTCTTCTTCTCTTTCTTATTATTCTTCTTCTTCTCATCTGATCCAGAAATAGCATTAAAGATCAAAGATTTAAGTATGGTGAATCAATGTGTTTGAATGGAAAAAAACAGGGGAATATGAAGGTTAATTACCTGAGGTGGATGATGATAAGCAAGATCGCAGAGTTGGAGGGGAAGAGTCGTGGTGGACTGGGAATTGGAGGGATTTCTTGAGACCCAGAGCGAGGAGAAAGACGGTGCCGGAGACGACGGCAGTGACGGCCGCTAAGACCACACCTTGTGAGCTCATGATTGAAGAATTTGGTCAGACAGAGGAGGAAGACGAAGGGAAGGGAGAAAGAATGGCAAATGAATGCGGTGATGGTTTGGGATTATATTAACGCGGTGATCAAAAATGAATGGGAAAGATTCATAAATATAATAAATGAATCAAATACGAATATTTTTAAACTGATATTATATCTGGAAAAAAAACTAATAAATAATGAAAAATCACACGTTTTTTGATAAAATTTATTAAAAAAAAAGACAAAATATCATTTAAAATTCAAAATTTCAAATCAATATTTTTGTCTACAAGAGTATAGCAATTAACAACTCATTTCACTAAAAAAAAAATCACTTATTTGAGATTTTAAAGTTCAAGTAATATTTTTTAGGAAAATCCGATATAAAGCTATTTAAAATAGAAAAATTCTAAATCGGGTTGGTAAATTTAATGAATCTTTAATTGAGTCATTAATTTAATTTAGGATTTTAAAATATGGGTAAAATAACTCTAATACCCTCTCCTCATTAATGAGTTTTATTACACCTTAACTTATGTTTCCCATGTATATATCAAAATTAATTTTAATACAACAAAATATGATTTTTTTTTCAAATATTTTAAGTATATCATCATAAGAATAAAAACTTAGAATATTTTTAGTAAAGAGTTCATTTTATTAATATGAACAATTTTTTTAAAGAAACCTTATAATATATGTCACTATAAAAAGGACATATTTTAGTAAATATATTAATTAAGTATGAATTTTTCTATATTTTTCACACATATATATAGCTTTTTATTTTTGGAAAATTTTATATTGATGTAAACTGCTTTATGAAATATTAAGTGCATTTTACATCTCTTTTCTGAAATATTCATAGAAGTATATGAAATTTAAACGTCGCTTTTTAAAAAAGAGAAATAATATTACTGATTTATAATAAAGAATTAAAAAATTAAAATTGAAATATTAACTAAATTACTATCTAAAAACTCATATTTATGTGTTAAGGAAAATTATTCTGGCTTAGGTTAATATTGGTAAAAAAAGACTTTTATTTCAATTCAATTTTGCAAAGGGTGACATTGGAATGGAATATGGTTTTTTTGTTTTTTTACTTTTATCTCACCCTATAAAAATAACAACTTTCTTTTTTTTTAAGAAAAAAAAAACCTCACATTTATTTTTTTTTTATCATTAATACAATTAATTGACTTTCAATTAAAATATATTTAATTGATATCAATGAGATCATTATGGCATGACATACTTGAATTATTCTTAATTATCCTTTTATATAAAGTCATAAAGCAATTATATTCTTTTAAGATGTGAGAGAAGAAAGGCTGGTATAAAAGAGAGAAGGGGCATTAAAGTTATTTTACATAAATTTTGAAATCCTAAATTGGGTTAATGACGTAATTAATGATTTGTTGATTTTACCAACCTGATTTAGAATTTTTCTATTTTAAATAGCTTTATATGGGATTTTCCCTTTTTTTTTGTCTTTTTCTCATTCTTTTTGATAGAACATACTGGCACTATGCAAATTTTATACTCATATATGCATTATTATCAAATTCGTGAATTGACTCTCTGAATTTGCCGTTTTTACTTTTTACTCTTCTACCTTACAAAAATGAGTCAAGTCTCTAGTAAACATGTGTCAGTTGTAAACTTTTTAATATTTCTAACTTACAAAATCGTGTTAATTTACTTTAAAATTCGCGCTAACTTTTTTGATTTAATCATGCCTAGCAGCTTCATTTATAAATTTCATAGGAATTTATTTATTGAATATAATAAATAATGAATGTTGATGAAGTTAATTTTAATCATTTGTATTTAAAATATATTTAAATTAAATTGTTGTAAGTTTTATATTTTAATTATTTAATCATGCATTAGTAATACCTATTTAATAATAAAAATAAACTCTTACAAATTTACGATTCAAGTTTATAATACGAGTTTAAGTCACTGTCATGGATTTACTTAGATTCGTGAGTTTAACAATATTGTATATATGTTTTAATTACTTTTAATTACTTGCTAATTAAAATTCAATATTTACTTTTTTATGGTTAATGTGCATTAAATGTTTTTATATAATAATATTCGTTGGGCTCATTTTTCAAAAGGCAACTGGCGCAGGATCTGTTTTCAGCTTTAACACAACCTCAGCAGCACTCTCACAGCACATTGTTGAAAAAACTTAATACGTTGCATCACTGTTCGTTTTGGTAAGTATTTTTGGGAATATTACACTACCATATATAAACTTTTCTTACTACGTGAGTATCTATCATAGTTAACCAAAATAGCATTAGCATGTTAATGCCTTAGACAAATGGTCTTATAATTAGAATTAGAAGGATTCATGGCTATAAAAAAGGCTTTTAAGATCGGACGAAAAAAGCATCGTAAGACTGGATCAACGATCAATCTCGTTACAGGCGGTCTTAAAAGTCTATAACTTTTAAGACCAAATGCGAACCGGTCTTAAAGAAATCATTTTAGACCGAACATTAAAAATATTATGTCTTAAAAGTTGTACTACATAGAACTAATATATTTTTTGTTCGGTCCTAAAACTCAACTTTTAAAATTGGACAAATAAATGTTAGAGGAAAATAATTAAGGGTAAAGGAAAACAAGGGAAGGAAAATTGTCCAAAAATAATAAACTAAATTTACTATTTTTGGGATTTTTCTTTCTAATATATTTTCCTCCCTAATTTTCAATCCATCCAAACTAAGAGAATGACTATTAACCAGTTATCCAAGTTCATATATTTACAACCAGAGGGAGTTGTTAATATAAACACAAGTTGGAGACCGTGATTTTTTTAATTTGTGTCCGCAAATTTTTATCCCTTGTGAATTTTATTGTTGTTAATTTTTATAGGGGGGTGTTTAATCTGCAATATGCTTGCCCTGATATTCATCTCATGCTAGCATACCTCAAGCAGCGCGTGAGTCAATGGGAACAAGTGAAGATCTTAAAACTGATTTAGAAAACGCGTTCAAGACTTTCCCCACTAATAGGTCAATTTGGTTTCGACTTATGAAGATGCTCTCATGATTTGGTTACTTCTTGTCCTATAAATATCATATTTGCCTTGCATTATGGCCATTAAAACTACAATAAAAACTGTTTGAAATAATGGTCTGTTGGTCTTATAACATAGTGTCATGAGAGCTTATTTGTAAGCGTGAGGTCATGTGGGTTTGATCCCGCTTCTTGTGACCGCAAGTCGTCAGTACCTGCTTTCCTTTTTAACCCAGTATTATAAGTAAGGTTGTCAAACTCATAAGTTTTCTGACGTAAACTTGTATCATAAAATCATAAGAGTTTACATTTATTATTAAATAAATGTTACTAGTGTATAATTTTTTGATACAAAATTACTAATGTATAATTAAATAACTAAAATATAAAAATGACAACAATTTTATTTAAATACCTTTTAAATCCAAATAATTGAAATTAAATCCATCAACATTTATCATTTATCATATTTAACAAAAAATTTCTATAAAATTTATATACAAAGTCGCTAAGCATTATCAAATTAAAAAGCTAATATGAGTTTAAGAATAAGTTAACACAGTTTTGTTAGCTAGAAACGTAAAAAATAATGAATTCGGTGTATAAATTCGTAAGTTTAACCGATTTTACAAATAGCATGAATTTACTAATGATTCGACTCATTTTTATGAGCTAGAAACGTAAAAACGATAAATTTGAAGATTTAACTTGTGAGTTTGACAAGAATGGCTATAAGAGCTTATTGGTAAGCCTGAGGTCATGTGGGTTTGATCCCGCTTCTTATAATGGCAAGCCGTCAGTACTTGCTTCTTTTTTTCTTTAATTTTTTTAAAAGGAAAGAATAATGGTGTGCTTATTAATGTAAAGCATTTTTCTTAAGTAGTATATAGTGTTTTGTGTCTTTTTGTCTCCTCCTCCTCCTCCTTATCTATTGCTTTCAAATTTCATGATGTTAGTTATATATATATATACAAGGACGGACCTTGGATAGATATTTTTGGGGGGCCAAAACCAGAAGAGGAAGATGAAGTTCCAAAAGACAAACAAATTTGTTGTAGAAAGATAACACAAAAGTAAGAAACCAAAGTCTCACCGACTAGCATTGAAGGAAGCTAACTCCGATCACTAGTTGTACAAACCAAAGTAAGAAAAAAAAATGGACTTTTTCACGGAAGGCAAGATAGAATTCATAAAATGCAACACTTTATTTAGGGTCTGTTGGCAAAAAAAAAAAAAAAAGGAAGAATTGAGTAAGCACTAAGTAGGTAGAATAAAGTTGATAAAATTCTTAATTTCGAACCATTGCAATTAATGAATCACTAAATATAATAATGCATCACTACTATGTATAGATTGCCGAGTAGAATTTAAATTTCAAAATCATGGCTTACACATACAAACAAAATGAGACTATGCAAACATTTTCCTTTCTAATAACATTAATATAATGATTGTAACACTAGTATAAAAAAGGTTTTTAAGACCAGACAAAAGAGGCACCATAAGACCGAACTCACGACCGGTCTTGTTCCAGGCGATATTAAAAGTCTAACATTTAAGACCAGACACGAACCGTTCTTAAAGAAACTCTTTTAGACCGGACATTTAAAACATTAGGTCTTAAAAGTCGTACTAAATAAACCTAAAATATTTTTTGTTCGGTCCTAAAACTCAACTTTTAAAACCGGAAAAAAAACTTAGCTGCTCTTAAAAGGATTAGAATTTTAAGACTGGACAAAAATAAATCTGGTCTACAAAATAGCAGTTTCTAAGACCAAACGACTAATTATACGCGGTCTTAAAAAACTTACTTTCAAGACAGGATGGTAAATACATCCGGTCTTAACATTTGAATATTTAAGACCAACGTATTTATTCCAGTCTAAATTTTCCTGAATTTTTCCCCTGTTCTGTTCTTCCTGATCAATAATATATACACAAATCCACCACCCAATCCAGCACATAAAAGTTGATACTTTAAGCTACAAGCTAAGCTATGAACAATTATGAATAAATTGAATTGGGATCAGGAATACAAATATTTTTCACCATGAGTTATGTGACCTCTTAATTAATGATTATACAATGACTACAACACCTATAATAAGATAGCTTACTTACAAATACAATGAGCTGAGTTACAAATATAACACGTAAATCAATATACATACCCAATATAATATATTCACCATGCCTTCATCCGATTCCCACCCAACAACGTAAACATCCTCTTTTATAGCATGCCCCTTTGGATAGGATCCTGCCACAAAAATAAAATAAGAACAAACTTCATAGTCAGTAACTTTGTTTAAGAACATAAAAGGAATATCATAGTATCAATGTGGCAATACATTATCATCAGGAAGCATATGCTTAACAGCCTCAAACATTTCAGAAAAACTCTTTGCATCACTGCACACATTAGCATATGCATGTGATTGATAAAAAGCCTCTTCACCTACATCACGAATAATGTCCTCTATGCGAGCATCCATATCCGTGTCATTATCATCAAAGGTCACTTCCCCATGTTGAGATCCACTTGGCATTTTTTTACTATGCCATACCCATACTGTATAAGTCTTACAAAATCCTTCACAAATTAAATATATGTGTATAACTTCAAGACTTACTTGCCTCTCATTCAAACATTTTATACAAGGGCAATAAAACTTCCCACTATCATCATAGGCATTTTGTATAGCAAATTCTATAAATTCCCTTGCCCCATTATGATATTCAACACTCGTCCGTAAAGCTTTTATCCAACTGTGATCTACAGTATAATTCTTATAGATGGAAAGATTTAACATACATAATCCGAAAAATTTGAAACTTGAATATAAAATAAGCCAACTCAAAATGCATATTTATGCTCAATGTCGGTTAGGTTTTCTATTTTTTAAAAAAATTTTACGGAGAAACTTGCCCATTAAATGCATAATGACGAATCACTTTTGGTCATAAATATCACAGTCAATCCAAGAAGCAAAATAAATGCATGATGAGGAAATTAAATGCATCGCATGAAGGTCTTGTGGACTTACCTATAGCATATAAATTCAAATGTGTTTGCTGAGTCTTTTTTCTCCGGCCACGAATGTTAATGTTACAGACAGCAAGAGTAACCTAAAAACACTTGTTGGTCAGTTGGGTTGGTCTAAAGTGTAAATATAATCTTCAAAATATAATATTCATTAACAACAGAGGAACCCACAAGAACATTTCATCGATTTTGTTAAACCCATGAAAAACCCAGAACGATGAGCAGGAAAAGCATAAATTTATATAACCGAAACACCTCTTACAGCTTGGTCTATAGACGTTTAACTAAGGAACCAGAAAGTGATTGTCGAGAAAGTGACACGAAGCAGCGACGAAGCAACACACAACAATGGAGACAAAACCTGAGTAATCACTTTCGGCGCGACAAGAAAAGTTCAGAGAGGGAAATTTAATTTTCCACGCGACAGAGACATGTTTTAGTATTTTGGATTTTATTAAGACCGATTAATTATAACGTACCCGATCCTAAAGATAAGAATTTTATTAATTTAATTTTTAAGCCCGGAGGTTTAGAAGACTCCTGTCCTAAATTTTTATTAATTTTTAGACCGGAGATTTATAAAACATCCAGTCCTAAAAGTCAAATACTTTTTAGACCAGTTATTTATAAAGTACCTGGTCCTAATGGTCTATTTATTAACCAAACCGGAAAAAAAAATAAAAAAGAGGATTGGCTTTGGCGAGTGCAGCAGCAACTGAATGAACAAATAAAGGAAAAATGGAGAATTAATAAACTTCTTTAATTACTGGAGAATATGAACAAAAAAAATACACAAGCTTAGTTCTTAATGCTTCATACATTACTGGAGAATATGCACGTACACAGGGAAAAAAAAGAAAAGAAAAGAAAAACAAGCTGAACATTATCAAAAACAAGAATCTAACTGAACATCCTAAAGCTTAATTATTATCATCCAATGCCTTGGCAATATCGGCGTGAACAACATTAATTTCCCGCCGGAGATTAGCAAGTTCCCATCTTTGTTGCATCAACCACAATGCATCATTAGAGGAAAGAGGAGAGGGGTCAGAGGTAGGCGCGCTGGGGCCAATAGGTTGGACAGGGGGAGCAGGAACTTCAGCATAGTCAGGGTCGGCAAAAGGATGGAGGGGAAGTGCGGCAATCTTTTCATCATCCGAAATAACAATGGGTCCAACGACCTGAGACTTTTCAGTCACAATAGAACACACTCTCACTGGAGGAGGTGCATCAATTTACAATCTAAGGATGACACAAGCTTCAAGTGTAAGAGCACCCCTACGAGGAGTTCTCTTGTATCTAACCATGGTTTGAGGCTTTGAGCAGTTGTGGCAGAGAGCTACGTAGTGAGGAGTTAGGAAGCAATGAGGAATTAATAAGGACAAAGAGGTAGTGTGAGGAGTTAATATGCAATTGATTTCTACTTTAAGAGTGTATTTTATAAATATCTGATCCTAAAAGTCTATTTGTTTTTTCAATTCAATTACGTTTAAGATCTACCTTTTATAAATATTCGGTCTTAAAAGTCTATTATTTATTTTTTTTCAATTCAATTACTTTTAATATCTACCTTTTATAATATATCAGGTCCTAAACTTCTATTATTTATTTTTTCAATCAATTCAATTATTTTTAAGACCAACCTTTTATCTTTTATCCAGTCCTAAAATTCATTTATTTTTTTAAAAATCAATTCTTTATTTAAAATTCTTAAAAAATATTACTTTTAAGAACGGATCTTTTATAATATCCGGTATTAAAAGTTAAGCAGAGTCGTATCCTTACATTCTATTCAAATGAATGATTCAGAGTCTCTTCGGCTTCCAGATAAACTTCCCAACTAGGCGTCTCCTCGTATTCTGAGGAACTATGCGGTTCCTCGTTAAAGTTTCTGGTGTTTCACATTGTTCGGGATGGGTTCTCTATTTAAACTCGTTGTTACTTTACTTTCTTCACATTCTTTTCCATCATCACTTTTACAACCTCCACCACCGTAATGGTTGTTCCACCACCCAAGTCCTCCACCACCACCAGGTCCTCCTTTTCCTTGTCCTATCGGTCTTCACAATCGGTACCTTCCTTCGCTGCCTCCGAACTCGTCATTCTACCAGATAATGTAGCACCTCATGGCCCATGTCAATCATATGAATCGACGCTTGGGCCAATTGTTTCACGTCTATCACGCCGTCAACAACAAGCTAACCGCGGTACTCGACGCCCATGATGTTGAGTACTGTCTTTCTGATGACGATGTGTTCGACCTCTCCGACAACTTCCTCCCCTCCGATAATGATGGGGAGGATTAGATATTTTTATGTTTTTTTTATGTAAATAAAAAAAATAGAATAAAATTTTTATTTCAATTTCTACATGTTTTTCTATTTCTCATCGTAAATTAACTTCAAAGACCTTAGCATCTCTTCGCTGGATGATAAAATCAAAGGAGGATCACACTTAAAAGAAATTTTTGGTGGAAATTTTAATTGCTTTTCTGAGGAGAAAGGGGGATATAATTTTTCTAAAGAAACAAAAAAGGAAATTCATGAGCAATATTGATGCATCTCTTGAAGGCAAAAAAACGATATCGATTGTCTTATCCTTTTCTTTCTGTTCTTTTTCTTTCCGACAAAAAGGAAACAACCAAATCTTTTGTGCTTATCATTGAAGAGTTGATCAGGTCAGTCAGGAGAGGCAGACGAAGTAAAGCGAATGAATGTGGCCATGGTTTAGGAATTATATTATGGCAGTGGCGAAGTATGAATGAGAAAGATACATGAATGTTGAAATGAATCAAATAGGAATAGTATTAAACTAATACTATAAATTACTCCCTCCGATCCTAATTATAAGAGTTAGTTGACTTTTTTGGAGAGATTAAAGAAGCTAATTAAATTACTACCTCTGGTCCTAATTATAAGAGTTAGTTGATATTGCCTATTCCAAAACTTTATTGCCTATTCCAAAACTTTATTGTGCCCACCGTAAAAAGCTTTTGGAGCATTTTTATCCTTTAACCCTAAATTGTTTAACGTATTATACAACCAATCTTAACACATCAGTGACTTTCTAATCAACTTGGTTTTATCTTCTAAAATATTTTTAAAACATCAAATGTTGTTTTTAATAAGTCAATTAACTACGAAGGACTTGATTTGCTTGTCTTTTTATTAACATATTAAATAGGTTATCTAATGCATTAATGAGTTTTATGAAAGACTAAGTTTTACTTATATGAAGAAATTAATTAACGTGTAAATCATACTACCAAACATATCATTATGTTCTTCTACATAGAAAACTTTCTAGACTTTACTGTTTAAAACGTTAACCTCATGTGTCAATCATGGGTCCGTTTGGCATCACTTTTTTTTGAGCGTTTTAGTTCAAAAAACCCAGTAGTTTTTAAGCTACTGGAGCACCGGAAAAAAAAAATGGAGGCATCCTTGTTTGGACAGCCCAGTACGTTTGATGGGATTTTTCCATTAACCCAAACGTGGCTGGGCTTTTTGAATGCCCCATATCCGAGCTGCCAGGTTAACGCACTGAACCAGCAACCTTCTTCGTTCTTCTTAGCTCGACCTCCAGTCCCAGCTCGACCTCCAGTCCCAAGCTCTTCCTCTTAGCTCGTCAGGATCTCTCTCCCCCACTCTAGCCCGGAAGCCCCACGGTCCAAACGCACTGGTCCGGTCCTCCAGCCCGTGGTCGTGCTCTCCATCCGATTGTCACCATTGTGTTCCCATCCCGTCACAAAGTCCCCTCCAACAGAAAAAGGCTGAAACATCGTAGAGATTCTCCATCACAGAGATGCTCCCGCGTGCCCTAGATTCTCGGCTTTCCCTTCCTCCAGCAGAGATTCTCTAGCTGGTTCGCGTGCTCGTCTCGTCCAATCAAAGCGCAGTGCCATTCTTGTCTTCAAATAGCGATCTCGTGCTCCATCTACTACACCTGTGCTGAATTCGTCCTCACTCGTCGCTTAGAGGTTTGTTGATTCAGTTTTCCCCAATTTTCTAAGTTTTCTTCGAATTCAATTTTCTTTGGCTGAATCGCATGCATGCTGAATGCCGACCTTTGAGTTTCAGTATTTTGTTTTTGAAAAATGCATCCTTCTGTGCTGAAATTGCTATCGACCCCGCTTTGATTTGGCCACTCATAGCTGTTCTTTTGCTTTTGGTATCACAGAGACATTTCTACTTGAAGAGTTTTCTTACTCTTTACAAGTTTGTAGTTGCTTTGATCTCTTCTAACCTCATTTCCATTTTAATTGTTGATTGTTGATTGGCATTTTCTTCCATTTTAATTGTTGATTGTGTACTCACGATAGCGTTGGTTTCTTCCATTTTAATTGTTGGTTGTTATATTTGGATGGTTTTGGTGCTTATGATATACCTTGGATGTAGGTGAATGATAAAGATCTTGCAAAGGAGTTGCACAAAAAATACAGTGCTGTAAGTTTTTCTCATTCCCTGTCTTCTTTAAATTACCTAAAGTAGCCTGGCTTCTTCTCTGGATGATGGTGAAATAAACAGAATTTTTTGTGAGAAAAATCTAGTTTTTTCCATCACTGCTGACTGAATATTTTTTCACGCTCCCATTCCTCTACCAAATTGCATCAAGGTGCCAGGAGATCCAGGAACCAAGTTGTGTAGATCACTTAATGTAAGTAGATTGTGCTGCATATTGCTTTAACAATTTTCCCTGTTCCAATCAGTTTTTACTTGTTGTGCATTTGATGATGGGGGAGGCATCTTTTGTGGTATTGGATAACCTTGTGTCTCCCGTTCTATTTGTTTTCTTCAAGTGGCTTATCAAATGGGGTTTCCCGCCATATAATGTTTTATCAACTCTTAGTTGGGGACCAAAACCTTGAAACTATAATTCCATGTGGTGTCAAAACCAAATTCAATACAAATGCAAAATATCATTCGTATTCCTTTGTAACATCCTGAATTTTGGACCTAAAGACTAGAAAATTAACCTATTTTCGGAGGACTATTAGACCCTATTTTTGAAAATGAATTTAGAATCAGTATTTTATTGGACATGAATAGTATTTACTATTCACAAATACGTACATGAATAGTATTCACTATTCATAAATACGTATTCACTTTTTATAAATACGGTATTTAATCGATATTTTGAGAAATATGAAAATATTTACTATTTACAAATACGTATTTACTATTTAAAAATACGGTATTTACTATTCCTAAATACGTATTCACTATTTGAAAATACGTATTTACTATTCATGCGGGACCCACGTCAAAATAATTCTCCTCCTGCCGACACATTCACGGGAGAAGATTTTGAAATTATTGTTTGTGGGACCCACGAAATAATAATTTATTATATTAAAATATTGTGATTGTGTAATTTTATACTTTGGAGAAAACAATAGAAATAAAATTATTTCCAAGAAACTGTGAATTAGGTTTCTTAGGCAAGGACATATTATTAACAAGTAAATTTTTATCTCAGAGTGGGTTATTTCCAAAGTCATTTCTGAAATCGGCGGAATGATTATGAGATAGGTCGAAACCGATATTTTGAATCAGGACAGGTAGTGGAACCGGTAGAAAATAAATTATAACTCAAAATCCTTGAACTAAGTAGTAAACAACTGCACATATTATGAATCAGTGAATTTTTGTCTAGAAGATGGTGTCACCCGAAGTAATTTCTGTAACCGTCAGTGTCCGACTTAAAATCTTCGGCAGGTTACGGAATACCCTAAATAGGATCAAAAATTTAGTTGACCCAGATATTTCTGAAGAGGAAAAATAGAACTTCAAGGCTGTGCTTCCGGATTCTTGAGAATTTCTAATATAACGCGATTAGAACACTGATCAGGGAATCTTTATAGGATAAATGCAAAAGAGTAAGAAAGTGTCATCGTCATGATGACGTCATCGATGACGTAAGCATCTTGATGACGTCATCGATGACGTAAGCAAATGGATTGGACGGTTGAGATGAAGCCATATTTAAAGTCAAGATCCAACGGCCAAAATCTGACCTGATAAAGTATGAATAGTGTCATGCTTTTTCACTATAAATAGAGGCTTCATTTCTTCATTTTCTTCACACCAAACTCAGAGAACAACAGTTGAGTTTAAGAGAAGAGTGAGAATTCTTAGAGTTAGAGAGAGAGTTTAGAGTAAAGTTCTTGAAGCTGGAGAGAATGAGCAGGAACTTCAAGGGTAAGTTCTTTGGTCTCTAGTCTTAATATTTGGTAGTTTCTTTTGGTAATTATAGTAGAAATGCCAGATAGAGTTTTTCTGAGTATGCTCTGTGGCTGCAGCTTAGTCTGATCTGTCACATCAGAAAAGAATTATCCTTGGACAGTAAATATTATTTACTGGCACAGTAAAAAATATTTACCGGCACGGTAAAAATATTTTTACTGGTACTATTCACATGAATAGTGAATATCCAACATAGTTTCCGCAAATGCTGAAAATTAATGGTCACTGATAAAAATGATATTATAGGATATCCGAGGATTCCGGAGTCAGATTCAAAGGAAGTTTGGGGATACGTGAATAGTGCCGTATACGTGAATAGTGCCGTATACGTGAATTTGAATAGTGCCGTATACGTGAATAGTGCCGTATACATGAATAGTAATTTACTATTCACGTGGAAGGAAGGTACGGACGCGTATTGTAACCTTAACTCTGATGCTTATGGTATGCTTATATGTGATAGATAGTCTGAAATTCTGTTTTTGAAAATTGATCATACACATACAACTTGATACGGGTTATAGTCTTGATAACGCCGTTATGTTTTCCTAGCGCTGAGGACACGGATGTACACCGTGGCACTGGTGAATAGTGCAGACTATAATAACATGCATATTGCAGTGGCTGTGTTATGTTATTATGTGAATATGAGAATAATGTATGTGATTATTGCTGTTTTGACATGAATATCTGTCATACATATTTGATACATAAGCATGAGGTTAACCGTTACCTGAGGTTCAATGGGTATTGAACCTCAGCTCTTACTGTAGCTTCAGGATTTTCGGAGTGAACAGAAACAGAAACAAGGGTAAGCAGCAGGCAGAAGGACTAGCTGGAGAAAGTCCTGTAGATATGTATAGTCTTTCGAACTCTTTGTATCAGCAAACCAGTACACTACAGTGGTTGAATATCAGTTACTCTGTATTTAAAATCATTTCGTTGCCCTACTCTGGTTAAATTATTTTGAAAATGCTTTAGAAAAGTTGGGGTGTTACATTTTGGTATCAGAGCTAGTTAAAGGTAACCATGATCGGGGGTTCTCACAGTGTGATCTGTGGCGAAGCATTGGCTCTTACCCCGACATGGCCAGGGAGTCTGGTTGCACTGGGACGTATGGGCGTACCCTGAGCCGTGAGGCGGTGCGTAAAACTAGCGGCTGAGGTACGTTATGTTGCCACGGTGTATGGGCACCACGGAGACATTTTGGTATCAGAGCAGACATCCTGGCACAGAGTTAACTAAGTTACTCCAAACAGTCCGATATCTAGAAAGGGGTTTTGTGGTTGGCAATCAGTTTCCCTGAATTCGTCGAGCCTTCCACAAATACACCTGCCTAGTCGGATTGTCTGAGTAGCGGAGTTAGGTTCTAAGCTTTCAAAAGTGTTTTATCTGGTATGAACCCGACTCAGTTACAGTAAACCATTGGTGCCGAAGGTAGGGCCGAGTCTATGTGGATCAGCCAATCAGTCACCCTAGCACGGTGAGGCTCCCATGATAGACGCCTACCTGGCCAATCGGTTTGACTAACTAAGTTAGGCTCTAAGCCATGGTTTTAAAAGTATTTCGAAAAACAAGAACAAAGTACTGATATAATACTGGTGTTGTGATACAAAAAGGACATACACCTTAAGGAAAAGGGTTAGGCTCGGAAAGTTAAAACCTTGATGGCATAGAATATGGGTTCTGTTGTTAAACTTGAGGACTTCTGATATGGGAATCGGAGTCTATATTGAATCCCCGCTTAGTGTTCAAGGGAAGCGGTACAGAAAAGTCAGTACGACTTAAGTTTTCCGGTAAACAATAACCTACTGTTTAGGTTTTTCCTTGGCTAGTAACCTATTGATTTAGTGACCTTGTGAAAATAATAACTTGTTAAGTTATCTTGAGAAGGAAATTCCTACCTTGTAGAGGCCAGACACCATGCGTGCAACGGGGCATGGCTCCGGGGACGAAGATCTTTTGATTAAGTCCTTGACGGTGGTGATCAATTGACAAAAGAGGGAAAGTACCCAGTAATTCTGGGGAGACAGTTATGTCATACTAGTACCTATGAGAGTTGTAGATACCCAGTAGTAAGTATACCAATATTAGTACCAAGAATCAATAGACATTATGAAGTTAATATTGCTTAGGCGAGAGAAATCTCAGAACTATGACCCCTGTGTGAGTAGGAACCCTGAGAAAATATGAGTGAGTTTTGCCTAGGTTCCAAATATCTAAGAGATAGTTCCTTAACAGAACCATACGAAAGCTAGAAACCTCAAGTAGTCACCTGTTATGGTCTCAAGGTGGGACCAAGAACCATAGAGATGTTAGTGGCTAATAAATTCCCTTTAAAGTAAGTGGCTACCCGATAGGGAAAATTGAGTTAAGAATTATGCTTGGAGCTAAATAGAAAGTGGAAGTTTACAAATAGAATGGCCCTAGATAAGATGGCAGACATAGAGACAACAGATAATGAAACTACTAAAGGATAGGAACCTGTTAAGATTTGAGTTCTCATTATAATGATTCAGAGACGATCACTGACGCTACTTATATGGGAAGTTTGTCGGAGAAGGATACCTACGGGGAGTTCTGATCAAGGAGGTTTACCTACAGAGGATGCTAACCGGAAAAGCTGACTGGTCTGAGAAGACTAAGTGAAGCACCGAGTAATGTGCCGTAGAGCAGAGCCACCGTGACGACGAACCGTAGAGTGGAGCCGCTGTGACAACGAACCATAAAGTAGAGTTACCAGTGCATCAGTTCTCAAGGTAAGTAAATTATAATGAGTCTCACATCGAATAGGTTCCCCAGAGTGAAGGTTTAAGTAATCTAGTATATCACCATGGTTTGCTCCAGTGCTATATAGTACCTATTGTGTTTATAAGCTAGCAGAAGCCCGCGGTTGTTAGACAACAAATACGAGAAGTGTCCCAAAAAGCTTGTGAAACCCGAGGATAACGGGCAAAGTTTGGAATAGCCAGATGAGTTAAGTAGAACAAACTAAGCAGTATACATATGGTTTGAGTAGCCAAGGAAAGAGGTCCGAATACGTGTAATTAGTGATGACCTTCTAATATTAGTTGTCTGATTCCTAAGTAAGGTTTTTAAAATTGAATTTTTGAACTTGCCAATACACCTGCTGTATTAGAAATTTTGAAATTTATTTGTTCGAACATGTGGATTTTTTTTTTGAAGCTGAGTTTTCAAATGAAATGTTTTCAACAGAATTTGAGACCACAGCGATTATTATTTTGAAATGATATTGTCTTGTAAAAAAAGGGTTTTTGATAGAACCTAGAGTTTGAAACTGAGTTTTTAACTATGTTGTGGAAAAGTCAGTACAAAACTGGAAGGACAGAAGCTGTTGTAGATGTACACAGTTTGCTGGGTCTTGCTAGATGTTTTAAAATGTTTGAAATCGCTGGCCTTTGATAAATGTTTTTTTTTGAACAAAAAGTTTTGGAGGGATTTTGGTTTGAGAAAATGGAAATCGCACCAGCAGTGAACGCACCCAATCCATAACATTTCGCCTAGGGCGTATGTTTTGATTAGTAAAACCTGACTGTCTATGACTGGACTGAGTTCCGCTAGATAGGATTGCTACTTTATGTGCCAGTGTGAACACTGGGTCTCCTGAGAGAGGGGCGGAGGTTCTCCCACATTGTTGATAGTACTGTTGAGACTGGATTTGAGGATTGGGGTAAGGCGCTTACTGTACCAAATGGTTAAAATGATGGTGTGTACTCTCAATTGTAAAATTTTGTGAAATAAATTAGCTCCCTCAAAGATATGTGCCGGTAATAAAAGTTTTTTGAAAATGATCCGGCAGTGAAAAATGTTTTCACGAATTTGTGATGGCAGCGATTAAGTTTAAAAATGTTATAGCACTATTACTTTGTGGTATAGTGCAGATTGTGAAATGTACTGAAACCACGAAAAATTTTTCATGTTTGAAAATTTGAAAATGAGACAAGAAAATAATTTTGGGTAGCAATGACATGATTGTCGACGCTATCGTGTTGAAAAGAAAAGCAGTGTAATTGGGAATTATGGTACAGGAACAGCAACTATTAAAAAGGTCTGGAATACTAAACTAGTTAAGTCAAATAATAGCTGCCGGTTATGATGTTGAGTAAGTGAAAGTAGTTTGAGAACTTGAATGGGAAAGACTCAGATGAAATTGATGAGCAGATGCGGAAGGTCAATATGTGTTAAGCCGATAGGCTAAATAAATCAGGCAGTGAGGCCTGTGTAACCGAGTACTGTGAGAATAGATCAGCAAGTCCTGTAATTTAGTACTATAGCTGGGTATAAGATTGAGACATTGAATAGTAGGATGTGTGCTATTTAAGTTTGCATAAGGAAGGAATAGACTAGAGGTCTAGATAACCTTTTGATTTTATATTGTCAAATTTCGAGGACGAAATTTATTGAACGGGGGGAGAATTGTAACATCCTGAATTTTGGACCTAAAGACTAGAAAATTAACCTATTTTCGGAGGACTATTAGACCCTATTTTTGAAAATGAATTTAGAATCAGTATTTTATTGGACATGAATAGTATTTACTATTCACAAATACGTACATGAATAGTATTCACTATTCATAAATACGTATTCACTTTTTATAAATACGGTATTTAATCGATATTTTGAGAAATATGAAAATATTTACTATTTACAAATACGTATTTACTATTTAAAAATACGGTATTTACTATTCCTAAATACGTATTCACTATTTGAAAATACGTATTTACTATTCATGCGGGACCCACGTCAAAATAATTCTCCTCCTGCCGACACATTCACGGGAGAAGATTTTGAAATTATTGTTTGTGGGACCCACGAAATAATAATTTATTATATTAAAATATTGTGATTGTGTAATTTTATACTTTGGAGAAAACAATAGAAATAAAATTATTTCCAAGAAACTGTGAATTAGGTTTCTTAGGCAAGGACATATTATTAACAAGTAAATTTTTATCTCAGAGTGGGTTATTTCCAAAGTCATTTCTGAAATCGGCGGAATGATTATGAGATAGGTCGAAACCGATATTTTGAATCAGGACAGGTAGTGGAACCGGTAGAAAATAAATTATAACTCAAAATCCTTGAACTAAGTAGTAAACAACTGCACATATTATGAATCAGTGAATTTTTGTCTAGAAGATGGTGTCACCCGAAGTAATTTCTGTAACCGTCAGTGTCCGACTTAAAATCTTCGGCAGGTTACGGAATACCCTAAATAGGATCAAAAATTTAGTTGACCCAGATATTTCTGAAGAGGAAAAATAGAACTTCAAGGCTGTGCTTCCGGATTCTTGAGAATTTCTAATATAACGCGATTAGAACACTGATCAGGGAATCTTTATAGGATAAATGCAAAAGAGTAAGAAAGTGTCATCGTCATGATGACGTCATCGATGACGTAAGCATCTTGATGACGTCATCGATGACGTAAGCAAATGGATTGGACGGTTGAGATGAAGCCATATTTAAAGTCAAGATCCAACGGCCAAAATCTGACCTGATAAAGTATGAATAGTGTCATGCTTTTTCACTATAAATAGAGGCTTCATTTCTTCATTTTCTTCACACCAAACTCAGAGAACAACAGTTGAGTTTAAGAGAAGAGTGAGAATTCTTAGAGTTAGAGAGAGAGTTTAGAGTAAAGTTCTTGAAGCTGGAGAGAATGAGCAGGAACTTCAAGGGTAAGTTCTTTGGTCTCTAGTCTTAATATTTGGTAGTTTCTTTTGGTAATTATAGTAGAAATGCCAGATAGAGTTTTTCTGAGTATGCTCTGTGGCTGCAGCTTAGTCTGATCTGTCACATCAGAAAAGAATTATCCTTGGACAGTAAATATTATTTACTGGCACAGTAAAAAATATTTACCGGCACGGTAAAAATATTTTTACTGGTACTATTCACATGAATAGTGAATATCCAACATAGTTTCCGCAAATGCTGAAAATTAATGGTCACTGATAAAAATGATATTATAGGATATCCGAGGATTCCGGAGTCAGATTCAAAGGAAGTTTGGGGATACGTGAATAGTGCCGTATACGTGAATAGTGCCGTATACGTGAATTTGAATAGTGCCGTATACGTGAATAGTGCCGTATACATGAATAGTAATTTACTATTCACGTGGAAGGAAGGTACGGACGCGTATTGTAACCTTAACTCTGATGCTTATGGTATGCTTATATGTGATAGATAGTCTGAAATTCTGTTTTTGAAAATTGATCATACACATACAACTTGATACGGGTTATAGTCTTGATAACGCCGTTATGTTTTCCTAGCGCTGAGGACACGGATGTACACCGTGGCACTGGTGAATAGTGCAGACTATAATAACATGCATATTGCAGTGGCTGTGTTATGTTATTATGTGAATATGAGAATAATGTATGTGATTATTGCTGTTTTGACATGAATATCTGTCATACATATTTGATACATAAGCATGAGGTTAACCGTTACCTGAGGTTCAATGGGTATTGAACCTCAGCTCTTACTGTAGCTTCAGGATTTTCGGAGTGAACAGAAACAGAAACAAGGGTAAGCAGCAGGCAGAAGGACTAGCTGGAGAAAGTCCTGTAGATATGTATAGTCTTTCGAACTCTTTGTATCAGCAAACCAGTACACTACAGTGGTTGAATATCAGTTACTCTGTATTTAAAATCATTTCGTTGCCCTACTCTGGTTAAATTATTTTGAAAATGCTTTAGAAAAGTTGGGGTGTTACATCCTTTCCTTAAACGCATGCAAGAGCAAAAAAAAGAAAAAGCTAGCATGATGAGAATTGAGAAACCATGATAATTCATAAACACTTCACTAAGGATTGAGAAAATGCTTTAAGGATAGGACTAGTGAACATTATGAAGCATAGTACCTCGTTACTTCTGTGCTGTGGATTTCTACATGTTGATATGATGATTCTAATGGATAGCTTCTCTTACTGCAAAATTCTTGTTGGAATGTGCTATGAAACTTCTGTGCTGTGGCTTCCCATGTTGACCTCGTTACATGCTGATTCATCTTGTTAATCTTGTCTAGCAAACTCATTGTATTAGGCTGCTTTGTGTGGATATTCAAGAATTATGGTCATGGAACTTAGAATCGTAACGTAGAATCTTGTCTAGCAAACTCATTGTATTAGGCACAATAAATTAAAATTTATTTAAGCAAACTTTGGGTATATGTTCTTCGTCTGAGGCATTTAAATGTACAGTCATTGTTTAAAATTTCAATTTACAGGATTTAAAATATTAATTTATTAAAAAAGTAACATGTAAACTTGCTTTGTCAACATTTAAGTGCACAGTCATCGTTTAAAATTGCTGAGTTAGTATTTTCCGTTAAGTCTGCTTAATGGTGTTAACTTTAAAGGACCAAACGAGCACTTTACAAACTTAAGGGACTAAATGGATAAGTGAAGTAAACATAAAGGACCAAACAGATACTTTAGCCAAATTTATATAACCTTCAAACAACTTTTAGCTTATTTTTAGAAGCTCTTTTTTTTAGTTTTAGCTTAAAAGTAACTTTTAAGCTAAAAATAAGAGGATCCAAACAGGCTCTTATCCCTTGACTCTTTACATTTTTGGTATATCAATATACTATTCTGTTTTATATTAAAATCTAAATTTGAGTATGATAATAAATGAAATTTATTATCTTATGTTTAAGACTTTCTTCTGTGAATTGATTTCAAGGTTCAATATTTACCTTTTTTTTTGTTAAAATTGGTTGAGCATTCTTGTAAACAGACTTTCGTTCTTGAATTTGGTCAAACACACACTTCCCCTCTCTTTATTGTAAAAAGTTTTATAGATCTTGACAAATAAAAAATTTTCATAATCACCAAATTCACCCCCAACATGAATTTGATGACATTTCTAACCATATCTGCCAAATTTTATTGAGATATTTGGAAGTGGGGAAATTAATTAATTCCATTGTTATTTTAAAAACTAAAAAGGGAAATAATAAGAATAATACAAGAACGGCTTTTAATTCAAGAACTGATTCCTTGAATTCACTTGAAGATAAATGCTTTTACTGCATCTGCACGTGACATATTGGACTGCAAATAACGCAAGAACAGAAGAAACCGAAAAGAAGAAAGGCAGATTAATTTGAAACATAAACATCACAAAAACTATCCTTAAAAATATCAACAAAATTCTACATCAAGAAGAGGATGTAACCCACTAAATCTAGACTCCTCAACTAAAAGCCTATAATTTTGAAACTTCCCCACCTCTCTCTATCTTGAACAAAACAGGACAAAAGATAAAAAGGGGAAAACGAAAGAAGCAAGGGGAGAGGTATAATCACAGAATATTCACAGAAATGACCCACAAATCAGTAAGAGTAAGCCAATCGTTGAGCCATACGATCCCTTAAAATCCCATTATACAGAGCCACTCTGTTCGCAGGCATTCCTCTGTTCTCTTCAATTCCGCCATGACTGAAACTCCTTCGAACCTGTGTTTCTGATTTCGACTCTCCGTAATTTCTTCTCGCTTCTCCTTTTTGTTCTTCTGTTCTTGTTCTTGATGACACGACCACGTCCTCGGCGAAGTGAACCCTCTTATTCTTTTTCTTCTTCTTCTTCTTCTCATCTGCCCCAAAAACAGCATTAAAGATCGAAGATTTAAGGATGGTGAATCAATGTGTTTGAATGGGAAAAAAACAGGGGAATATGAAGGTCAATTACCTGAGGTGGATGATGATATGCAAGATCGTAGAATTGGAGGGGAAGAGTCTTGGTGCACTGGGAATTGGAGAGATTTCTGGAGACGCAGAACGAGGAGAAGGACGGTACCGGAGATGGCAACAGTGGCCGCGGCGAAGACCACACCTTGTGTGCTCGTCATTGAAGAATTTGGTCAGACCGGGGAAGAAGACGAAGCGAAGGAATTAAGGAAGAAAAGATGACAAATGAATGTGGTGATGATGGTTTGGGAATTATATTAACGCAGTGGTGAAGTAAGAAAGCGAAAGATTCATGAATATAATAAATGAATCAAATAGGAATATTTTTAAACTAATAATATTATATCTGGCAAAAAGAAACTAATACTATAAATTAATATGAATGATTTTATATAGTATTAAGAAAAAATCACATGTTTAAAGGACTTGATAACTTTTATTATGGAACATTTGAACTTTAAAATCATAGATTAGTACTTTTGGGTATAGCCGTATAGGAGTATAATAGTTGATAACTCATTTTAATATAAAATGACTTATTTGACAACTCATTTTAATATAAAGTTACTTATTTAAGATTTTAAAGTTTGAATAGTTTTTTTTTTTTTTTTACCCTTTTCTCATTCTTTTACATCACTGTGCAAGTTTTATACTCATAGCACAGGTATTGTTTTCTGATTTAAGTCTTTACCTCCAATAAATTTTTGAGAAAATGATACCAAAGTCCCAATTAATTAAGAATAATAATATAAAAAAAGTCTTATAAATTATTAATGACAAATAAAGGAGTAATCATGGACAAGTTAAGGGATTTTTACGATTTTTTTTTTTGTTAAGGTGCAAAATTATCTTGAAAGTGTTTGTTAGGGTGTGTTTGGTTGGGGGAAGAGGAGGGGAGAGAAAATGGAGAGAGAGAAAAGGGATTTGTGGTGAGGCCCACAAAAATTTTATCTCCTTTTAACATTTTCCCTCCATTTTCTCTTCCCTCCCCTCCCCCCCCTTCCCCTTCCCCTTCCCCCCAACCAAACACACCCTTAAGGAACAATGTTGTCCTAAAAGAATTTTTTAAGTTTAATGTTATTCTACAAGTGTTAAAATCCAGCAATGTTGTCATTTTTTATTTAAAATTAATTGTTAACATCAAATTTTAACGGTTAACGTTAGTTTTCTAATAAGTATGGGTAACATTTCTATATTTTTAAATTTTTGGAGTAAAATTAATCCTAAAAAATCTTTTAAGGCAACATTACTGTTCAACAAAAACTTCTTTTACAAATTTACACTATAACGCTATTTTTTAAAAAATTGAGACGTTACTGTCATTTTCAATCAAATTTTCAATTGGGGGATTTAAAAATAAATAAATAAATCTTTACAGATGAATATAATATTAGTATTCTGGTAATGGGATGTACATGGGAGATAAAATAAAAGATGATGGGATGTGATGTAACCGTTGAATCTAGATACTTAATATATTTTTCTGAAATTAAAATATATGGAAAATTTTAAATTAAAAAAATTAATTTAATAGTATTAATAATTATAAAAGTTAGCTTGTTCGCTACTTATTAGTTACAAAATAAATAATTTAGTTTTTCCTTAATTCATTTTTATTACGTAAACAAATAAAATAAATGGGACCCCGGTTCTATATCATTACAAAGGTTGAAGATGAAAGTTTAGGAAATATAAAACAATAAGAATAAAAAAAGTTAAAAACTCTAAATTGTTAATTAGTACCGTATTTTTTTAAAAAAATCTTTTACGTATAAAAATGTATTGACATCAAAAAAAAAAATCTTTATAGGATATGGGGCAATAAAAAACGATTGTTTCTAGAATCTACGAGATAGGATGTTTTTTTATCCTCGTGGTGGCTTCTAATATTTTATAATTGCTCACCTAACCTGCATATCACAATAAAATGTTAGGATAGTGGTTCAAATTCAAGTCACAAGTTATAATTGAAATGATATATTTAATTAAAATAAATAAAAATATTCATATATAACTCTGAAAAAAGTATTTAAATGTAAACGACATCAAATATTTATAAGTAAACAGAATATTAATGTGTAAATCACTCACAATCCAATAGTACAGAATCATTAAAGTACTGAAAGATGCTATAAAAAAAATACTATTTGAATTTTAAAATCCCAAATAAGTGATTTTTCATTAAAACGAGTTATCAATTGGATTATTGTTGTTATTAAATTTTAAGTGATATTTTTCTGTCATTTTCGCTCTCTTTGAAGAGATGATTATTGATCATAGGGATAAACTTCTCAACAGCTTTTTGGGTGAAGAGAAAAACAAAAGGAAGTAGCCCTTGAATATGATGTTTTTTCCTTACAAAATTAAATTCCTTCTCATCCTAATTATCTTTAGCTCCTAATGATATTATTATGACTACCACTCTTATTTTATGTTTTATTTTTTGGAAAAAGTGCACAATTTTCTCCTTAATTTTATATAAGGTTCATTTTAGTCCCTTAATTTTATAAAGTGGATTTTTAATCCTTTAATTTAAACATCATTAGTTTTATTAACTACAAATGCCAACAATAAAATTTAAATATTGACAAAAAAAATTATAGGAACTAACTTACTAAGTTTAATTTCTTAAATTAAGGCAAGCAAAAAATTCTTAAAATAACAATGATTAACACAAAAAATCACGTCAGTAGTGTTAGAGTTAAAGGACTGAACAAACATTTTATATATGAAATGAAGGAATCAAATTTTTGGCCTGAAATGAAGGCACTAAATTGAAACCTTAGACAAAGTTAAAGGACTAAACATACATTTTTGTGCTTGTTTATCTTGTGGATGTATATACTACTTTGATCCTTATTATAAATATACTTAGCTTGTAGAAGAATTTTTTTGCCCTAAATATAAGTTCACTTAGGGCCTGTTTTGATGTGTTTTTTAAAAAAATACTTTTTTTTGTAGAGTTTTTTTTTTACCCTTGCTTTTTTTAAAAAAAATCATCTAAACACATAAATTAATAAAAAGAGCTTTTTTTTTCCATTTAAAAAGTGCTTTTTTTACCAAAAAAGTCCATCCAAACAAGCCCTTAGAAGTTATTAGTGATTATTTTCAATTTTATCCTTATTTAATTGCAGTTGGAAAGTAAAAATGACAAGAGAAATGTAAAATTGACTTGTAAATGTGGAAAAGGACGAAAATATTTTTAATATGAATAAAGTTCAATAATTTTATCAGTTTAATGCATATTTAATGATTTAATTGAAATTATTTGGCATGTAAGAATTAATATAAAATTTTGATACCTTTTTTTGACCTGATAGAGGGGTATGTTGATTTTTATTATTATTATTATTATTATTAAAGAATAAATTTTAAAATTAGTTTAACTGAACATTTATATGCCAATCTTATGTAGCGCGTGGGGTGCCCGTTCTAGTAGCGTTAGAACATGCTTTGACCAGTTTATGCAATAATTGAGAATTGGACTGCGAGAAAAGTCGTGGATCCATAGTTGGTCCACGTTCTTGGGAAGCTTTTGCTTATTATTTAAAAGACCTTATTTTATTTTCTTTTCCAAGTCAAAACTTTGACAGCTAAATTGAAGTCTCCCTCTCTCTCTCACACATACTTTTTATGTTTGGCAAATTGCCAGCGTTTGGCCAGAAAACAAGTTGCTATCATTAATAAAAAATCTATAATTATTCTAACTACAACGCAACCCCAGCAACATTAGATATAAATATATAATACTCCCTCTAGTCCCTTTTATAAAAGGTCATGCAGAAATTTTTTTTTTTGTCTCTTTTATAATATGATGTTTTAGTCTTAATTCAATGAGTATAAATTTTTTTAATATATGTGTCCATATTTATCAATGATGATGAGAAAATATAAATTAATATGATGTTGGAGTTTAGAGTTATTAATAAGGATAATATTGATAATCACGTGAATTTTTTGACAAATTTTATGCTTTCAATTATTCTTATCGGTACATATGAAATGGTTATAAGCACCTTATAACAAGGACCGGAACGAGTGTATCATGTTAGATACATACATACCTACATATATGTATGTGTGTATGTATTATGATACATTGGATTTAAATTTGAATCTATAAACGGAGCAAAAGGGGTCATCTAATTAATGTAGATTCATTTGATGATCTACTATGGCAATTAGCCCAAAAAAACAGAATAGGTTAAAGAGATTGTTATTAATATCTCTTGAAACTAATTATTTTTTTTATTTTTTTAATCAAACTCTTGAAACTATCTGAACGCTTTGAAACAAGAACATATATATGCCACACAATCTAGATCAATACTCAAAACACGAGCAAAATCTCAATAAAAGGAAATAACCAAATACAGAATCCTACTAGGAGATATCCAAACATCATACAGGGGGTGAGAATGAGATATGAAATCCAAATTTATAATTGTAGTTCTTGCCTAAACAAGCATACTAATTAATATATAAAGAGTATAGAATAAAAGTGTGTACTTTTATTTACATATCGCTAAGCAAAATATGGTGCATCACTACTACAAAAAATGCTTTTTATGACGGTTATTATCTATCATACATCACAATTCAGAATTGTTATGTATTCTAGACCTATTATAACAATTCTAATATAACACCTATATGTATTAAGCATGGTTTAGGAACTCGGACCGGCCTGCCGGTTCGGACCGGAAATCGGCCAGAAAACTGGTCCGAGTTAGGAGAAACACGGGTTGACTCGGTGACTCGGGGTCAACTCGTCCAACTCAGCCTGCACCGGCCGAGTTGAATGAGTCACCGAGTCAACCTATTAAAAAAAAAGAAAAAGAAAAAGAAAAAGAAGGGAAGACAAAGATCACGATCTAGGTTCTGGGTCAACTCGTCAGGTAGTGTTTTCGCACTATGTCTCGTCCCCTCAAGCGTTCTAGTCTGTGTGTCATCGCGATCTAGCTTTTGTGCGATGATGCACCGGATCTGGGTTCTCGCCGCCTAGAATGGTGAAGTGATGCACCGGATCTGATTTGGTGGAGGGTTGGAGGTCCTCGCTGATCCTCTTTCTCTTCTTAGTCTTCTTTGCTTACAGTTTTGCTTGCTCTCCACTCTCTCTTTCTTTGGAATAGTGGATGGCCGAATGGAATGGAGGAAATGAGGGAGAGAGAGTCTGATGAGAAGATAATGATCAAACTTGGGAGACTTGGCTAAGGAAAATACACGTGTGCTCAGCAAAATGAACCAAAAGAATTGGCAAGACTTGACCTAACTATGTGCTCAATAAAATGAACCAAAAGATAATGACAAGACTTGACCTAACTATGTTACTTGTGAGACTAAGGCAACCAAAAGAAAATGTGCTTAGTTATGCGATGCCGTCCAACCATGACTTGCAAGGGTAGTATTGATTTGCAGTCATGAAGAGAGAGGAGAGTGTCATGGAACCCACTTACAAAATAAAATAAGAAGAGATGAAAGAGGAATTTATGGTTGAAGGTGAACAAAAACTTAATTTAAGTTGATTGAGTTGAAAACTTAGTGTCTCGGTTTAGTCTCGATTTGACTCCAGTCTGACCCACTGACCCTTGACCCAGTACCCTAACCGGTTTAGTGACTAGTTCGGGTTTCAGAACCTTGGTATTAAGGATTGCTGAGACCATAATATGCACATTTCTATAATAATAATAATCAACGACACATGTGAACAACCGTCATAAATATGATAATATTGGCATAATACATAATGGTCTCATTTTTACAATCATTATTTATTGAGTATCATAACAGCTTTTATGTAAGACATATGACTTTTAATAAAAATAAATAACGATCTCACATAGACAACCGTTATGTATTTAGTACATAAATAATAGTTTATAAATAAGAACTGTAAAACTCTTATACTACGTGACGATTTTTATATAATAACCGTGATATATGAATGTGAGACTCTTCAAGTGAGAGTTTCTAAGTTAAATGGACTCGTCTGTATATAATAGAATAGTACCTCCCACATGAGTGGCTGTGCAATTTGAGATGAATCAAAATATTCCAGGCTTTGTAAAAAGAAATCCATGGCAACTATTGACATATATAAGTGATAATGTAATTTTTGACCTATAATTGTATCTCTACATAAGAATTAACTCGAGAAATCAAAGGCTGAGGGGGAAAACATTATCGGAAAGGAGGTATGGGGTATGCAAGCCCTTGAGCAAATTAAGGGGTATTCAAACCCTTGAGTTGCTCTAGGGTTGGCATCATAGTTATTGAAATTGGACTGGACTGGCTGGTTCAATCACGAAATCAATGAACCAGTCTCCTAACCAATTCGATTAAGTTGAATTGACCAATTCAATGTTTATTTAAAATTCTATAACTTTTAAAATTCATATCAAATCATACATATTTTCAAAAATACAAATTAAGACTCTATAGAAATCTTGATATGTCTATTTTCTAATGCAAAATGAATAATTCAAAAATATTATCATTTGATTCTTGAGAGTCATCAAATTCCAAAATATATTATCGTCAAGTTTACTTCCTCACCAGTAAGACCTTGGGTTAGCTCCAATTTAACTTTAATCTAACCCTTGACCTACTACCTAAACTAATTCAATGGCCGGTCCAAGTTTAATAACTTTGGTTTGCATCAATGCTTGAAAATCTGGACCAAACATCAAGCCATAAAGTCTAGTGAGTCAAGGGCCTTCAAGTCAGACCAATTTAATTATCGATCAAACCATTTATATAAATTTAAATAAAATAAATATTATATATACATTTGCTAAAAAAATTATCATACCTAATAATATAGATATAAAGTGATAAATATAAAATATTTTTCTAACACCTAAAAGTATTATGTATAATTTCATGATTGATGTATATAATTAAAATCGAACTCATCTTTGCATTTGGGTTGAGATAGAGTAGGGACCAAGTAGCTCAAAAACTCTCCCGTTGAAGAGTCTAGGAGTTATCACAATGTTGAATTTGGGAGCTTTTTAACTTGGTGCCACGTGCTCAATACAAAAACATTAGAGGAACCTTCTATTGGAACAAAAATGGGTTTTCCAAAAAAATATAACTTCACAAAAATAATTTAATATGTCACCTAGAATGCTTTATTGCATAGTGACTTCACAAATACTTCAAGTGTTCAGTTACTCATGTATGATTCTTAGTACAACTGAAAGAGTTTATTCATCACATCTCAATTGATCTTTTCAAAGTAACTTCTAGAGATATGTATACTTCCAAAAAAAAAAAGAGAGGTATTTGCTTAGTGATCCATATCTCCTATAGTTGACAACTTATACCAAGAGATGAATCTTCAATTAGAGCAATAATGAGTTTTCTAAGAAAATATAACTTTATAAAAGCAATTTAATGTCATATTGGATGTTTCATCACGTCGTAAAACACCATAAGAAATAGGAGAGGAACCTTCGAAGTGAATGCATGAATGATAGTATGAAATGGATGAGACAAATCATAACTATACCTAGCTAGGGCTCCCCAACGAAAATGTGAGTTAGGGCAAGAAAATACAACTCATTCGACCATGTTTAGATGAGTGTATATTTTCAAATGCTAATAAATTAACACACACATGCTCATAATGAGCTATCAAATTACTAGGTTAAGGAAATATATTATAATGGAATGAACCTAGATCATTTCTTAGTGAGTTCTAATTATTTAAAGTTGCTTGCTTAAGAAATTAAGCACCAATATGAACTACCAATAATGAATTAGGATTACTAAAACTGTATCGAACTATATTCTTACCCAAAAAATGGACCTAAGCTCACGTTTATATGTTTTTCCCATTTATAACTAATGAATGTGATGATATTAAATTAATGTAATGCTTAAGTGTTGATTGTGAGATCCCCCATGAGTGAATCCTAGGACTTCATTGTTTAACTCGAAGCTTTAATTGTATTTAGCTGTATTTTTTATCAGGTATATTGGTTCCTTGCTGGGAGTTATAACAGGTGACTCCTTACTCAAATATGTAGTGGGTCGAAGCAAACTCAGTGTGTTACCATGTTCAATTTCACAAAAGTAAACATCCAACTACTACTTTAAGTCTATCTTCAGTCCTTAATATAAGAGTTAGTTGACTAATTTTTGGAGATTAAAAAAGCTAAATAAATTAGTTAATTAATTATAGTATACGTTGCATGAACTCTATGAAATATTTATATGTATCATTAGATAATATATTAATTTATAAGTTTGGCAAATCAACTTGGAGAAAAATGATGAATAGAAGAGAAAAAATGCAAACCTGTCTAATGTTTAAGACCAAAATTACTTATAAATTAACTATTATATTGAGGACCAAAAGTAGTATAAGCTCAATTGACTAGTTTAGGGATATTTAAGAAGTTAAATAAATTATTTAATTATAGCATTTGTTACATTTATCTCTTTGAAATACTTATATGTATCATTATACTATATATCAGTTTGTAACTCAGATAATTTAATATATATATATATATATATATATATATATATACTTTTAAACAACTTATTTAGCGTTTTTTTTTAATCTCCACGAATTAGGTCCTATACATATGAAGGATCGGTAGTATGAATTAATCATTTAAGCACATAAACAACTTCTCTCAGTCATATAACGATCAGCACCAATCCAGTCATACAATCTAATTTATCCTAAACATAAAAAGTACAATTGTAGATCTGGAAAGGGACGAGATGTAACAGATTGACTCCCTCGCTGAAATGCAGAAACGAACTTTGGCCATCAGTTCATTCCCAGGAGCTAAAAGATTCAGCCACTCATGATGTTGTTCCTGTTTGGATCCTCTTATTTTTAGCTTAAAAGTTACTTTTAAGCTAAAGCTAAGAAAAAGAGCTTTTCAAAAAAGCTAAAAGCTGTTTGGTGATTATATAAATTTTTTAGCTTAAAAGTTACTTAAAAGCTAAAATTAAAAATAAACTGTTTGACAAAATTTTTGTCATAAACACTTTTTCTAATAAAAATTATCATAAAAGGTATATTATAAAAGGGTGGTGGTGGTGGTGGCACCGGTGGTGGTGTAACATCCTGAATTTTGGACCTAAAGACTAGAAAATTAGCCTATTTTTGGAGGACTATTAGACCCTATTTTTGAAAATGAATTTAGAATCAGTATTTTATTGGACATGAATAGTATTCACTATTCACAAATACGTATTCACTTTTTATATATACGGTATTTAATCGATATTTTGAGAAATATGAAAAGTATTTACTATTTACAAATACGGTATTTACTATTTAAAAATACGGTATTTACTATTCCTAAATACGTATTCACTATTTGAAAATACGTATTTACTATTCAAGCGGGACCCACGTCAAATTATTTCCCTCTGCCAACACCCGTGAAGTTTGAAAAATTTTGCGCGCGGGACCCACTCAATAATAATATTATTATAATATAATATCTTATACTTTGGAAAACAATAGAAATAAAATTATTTCCAATAAACCGTGAATTAGGTTTTTAAAGTAAGGGTATTTTATAAACAAGTGAATTTCTATCTCAGAGTGGGTTATCTCCAAAGTCATTTCCGTAATCGGCGGAATGATTATTGAGATAGGTTGAAACCGATATTTTGAAGCAGGACAGATAGTGGAATCTGTAGGAAATAAATCATAACTCAAACTCCTTGAACTAAGTAGTAAACAACTGCACATATTATGAATCAGTGAATTTTTGTCTAGAAGATGGTGTCATCCGAAGTAATTTCTGTTATCGGCAGTGTCCGACTTAAAATCTTTGACAGATTACGAAATACTCTGAATGAGGTCAAAAATTCAGTTGACTCAGATATTTCTAAAGAGGAAAAATAGAACTTCTAGGCTGTGCTTCCGGATTTTTGATTTTGCAAAAGATCACGCGATCAGAACACCGATTAGGGAACTTTATTAGTAAAAAATAATATAATATTTAAAGGTGTGGGACCCACTGACAAAATTTTCTCCCCTGTCACCCGTGATGTTTGAAAATTTGGTGAGGGGAAAATTACGTATAATGACCCAGAGATAAAAATTACGCTTAAGGACCCATTTTCCAACACTATAAATAGAGGCTTCATTTCTTCATTTTCTTCACACCAAACTCAGAGTACAACGATTGAGTTTAAGAGAAGAGTGAGATTTCTTAGAGTTAGAGAGAGAGTTTAGAGTAAAGTTCTTGGAGTTGAAGAGAAGGAGCAAGAACTTCAAGGGTAAGTTCTTTAGTTCTTAAGTTTTGGTAATTTGTACCTGAAATGCCTATAGAGTTTCTTCTGAGTATGCTCTGTGGCTGCAGCTTAGTCTGATCTGTCACATCAGAAAAGAATTATCCTTGGGCAGTAAATATTATTTACTGGCACAGTAAAAAAATATTTACCGGCACGGTAAAAATATTTTTACTGGTACTATTCACATGAATAGTGAATATCCAACATAGTTTCCGCAAATGCTGAAAATTAATGGTCTCTGATAAAAATGATATTATAGGATATCTGAGAACCATTACCGCTGCTGCTGTTATACCGCTGTTTTCCGTTAGAAGTACCGTTTTCGTCAAACGTACCAAAACATCATCAACGAAGGTACGGACGCGTATTGTAACCTTAACTCTGATGCTTATGGTATGCTTATATGTGATAGATAGTCTGAAGTTCTGTTTTTGAAAATTGATCATACACATACAACTTGATACGGGTTATAGTCTTGATAACGCCGTTATGTTTTCCTAGCGCTGAGGACACGGATGTACACCGTGGCACTGGTGAATAGTGCAGACTATAATAACATGCATATTGCAGTGGCTGTGTTATGTTATTATGTGAATATGAGAATAATGTATGTGATTATTGCTGTTTTGGCATGAATATCTGTCATACATATTTGATACATAAGCATGAGGTTAACCGTTACCTGAGGTTCAATGGGTATTGAACCTCAGCTCTTACTGTAGCTTCAGGATTTTCGGAGTGAACAGAAACAGAAACAAGGGTAAGCAGCAGGCAGAAGGACTAGCTGGAGAAAGTCCTGTAGATATGTATAGTCTTTCGAACTCTTTGTATCAACAAACCAGTACACTACAGTGGTTGAATATCAGTTACTTTGTATTTAAAATCATTTCGTTGCTCAACTCTGGTTAAATTATTTTGAACTCTAATCAAATAATTTCGAAAATGCTTTAGAAAAGTTGGGGTGTTACATTTTGGTATCAGAGCAGACATCCTGGCACGGAGTTAACTAAGTTACTCCAAACAGTCCGATATCTAGAAAGGGGTTTTGTGGTTGGCAATCAGTTTCCTTGAATTCGTCGAGCCTTCCACAAATACACCTGCCTAGTCGGATTGTCTGAGTAGCGGAGTTAGGTTCTAAACTTTCAAAAGTGTTTTATCTGGTATGAACCCGACTCAGTTACAGTAAACCATTGGTGCCGAAGGTAGGGCCGAGTCTATGTGGATCAGCCAATCAGTCACCCTAGCACGGTGAGGCTCCCATGATAGACGCCTACCTGGCCAATCGGTTTGACTAACTAAGTTAGGCTCTAAGCCATGGTTCTAAAAGTATTTCGAAAAAAAAAAACAAGTACAAGTACTGATACAATACTGGTGTTGTGATACAAAAAGGACGTACATCCTAAGGAAAAGGGTTAGGCTCGGGAGGCCTTGATATAGAGTAGATGGCACAGAATATGGTTTCTGTTGTTTAACTTTAAGACTTTTGATATGGGAATCGGAATCTAAGTTAAATCCCCGCTCAGAGTTTCAAGGGAAGTGGTACAGAGAAGCCGGTACGACTTAAGTTTTCTGGTAGACAGTAACCTACTGTTTAGGTTTCCCTTGGATAGTAACCTATCGATTTAATGTCCTTGTCAAAATAATAACTTGTTAAGGTACCCTGAGAAGAAAATCCCTACCTTGTAGAGGCCAGACACCATGCGTGCAAAGGGGCGTGGCTCCGGGGACGAAGATCTTTTGATTAAGTCCTGGACGGTGGTGATCAATTGACAGAAGAGGGAAAGTACCCAGTAATTCTGGGGAGACAGTTATGTCATACTAGTGCCTATGAGAGTTGTAGGTACCCAGTACTAAGTATACCAATATTAGTACCAAGAATCAATAGACATTATGAAGTTAATATTGCTTAGGCGAGAGAAATCTAAGAACTATGACCCCTGTGAGAGTAGGAACCCTGAGAAAATATGAGTGAGTTTTGCCTAGGTTCCAAATATCTAAGAGATAGTTCCTTAACAGAACCATACGAAAGCTAGAAACCTCAAGTAGTCACCTGTTATGGTCTCAAGGTGGGACCAAGAATCATAGAAATGTTAGTGGCTAATAGATTTCCTAATAAGTATGTGGTTACCCAATAGGGAAAGTTGAATTAAGGATTATGCCTGGAGCTAAACAGAAAGTGAAAGTCTAAAAATAGAACGACCCTAGATAAGATGACAGTCATAGAGACAACGGTTTATGAAACCACTAAAGGATAGGAACCTGATAAGATCTGAGTTCTCGTTATAATGATTCAGAGACGATCACTGACGCTACTTATGGGAAGTTTGATCGGAGAAGGATACCTACGGGGAGCTCTGATCAAGGAGGTTTACCTACAGAGGATGCTAACCGGAAAAGCTGACTGGTCTGCGAAGACTAAGTGAAGCGCCGAGTAATGTGCCGTAGAGCAGAGCTACCGTGACGACGAACCGTAGAGTGGGGCCGCCGTGACAACGAACCATAAAGTAGAGTTACCAGTGCATCAGTTCTCAAGGTAAGTAAATTATAATGAGTCTCACATCGAATAGGTTCCCCAGAGTGAAGGTTTAAGTAATCTAGTATATCACCATGGTTTGCTCCAGTGCTATATAGTATATATTGTATCTATAGGCTAGCAGAAGCCCACAGTTGTTAGACAACAAATACGAGAAGTGTCCCAAAAAGCTTGTGAAACCCGAGGATAACGGGCAAAGTTTGGAATAGCCAGATGAGTTAGGTAGAACAAACTAAGCATTATACATATGGTTTGAGTAGTCAAGAGCAGAGGTCCGGATGTATGTAGTTAGTAATGACCTTCTAATGTTAGTTGTCTGATTCCTAAGTAAGGTTTAAAAAAAAATTGAATTTTTGAACTTGCCAAGACACTTGCTGTATTTGAAATTTTTAAAATTGATTTGTTCGCACATGTGGATTTTTGAAACAGAGTTTTCAAATGAAATGTTTTCAACAGAATTTGAGACCACAATGATGGTTATTTTGAACAGATGTTGTCTTATATAAAGGGGTTTTTGTTAGAACCCAAAGTTTGAAATTGAGTTTTTAACTATGTTGTGGAAAAGTCAGTACAAAACTGGAAGGACAGAAGCTGTTGTAGATGTACACAGTTTGCTGGGTCTTGCTAGATGTTTTAAAATGTTTGAAATCGCTGGCCTTTGATAAATGTTCTTTTTTGAACAAAAAGTTTTGGAGGGATTTTGGTTTGAGAAAATGGAAATCGCACCAGCAGTGAACGCACCCAATCCATAACATTTCGCCTAGGGCGTATGTTTTGATTAGTAAAACCTGACTGTCTATGACTGGACTGAGTTCCGCTAGATAGGGTTGCTACTTTATGTGCCAGTGTGAACACTGGGTCTCCTGAGAGAGGGGCGGAGGTTCTCCCACATTGTTGATAATACTGTTGAGACTGGATTTGAGGATTGGGGTAAGGCGCTCACTGTACCAAATGGTTAAAATGATGGTGTGTACTCTCAATTGTAAAATTTTGTGAAATAAATTAGCTTCCTCAAAGATATGTGCCGGTAATAAAAGTTTTTGAAAATGATCCGGCAGTGAAAAATGTTTTCATAAATTTGTGATGGCAGCGATTAAGTTTAAAAATGTTATAGCACTATTACTTTGTGGTATAGTGCAGATTGTGAAATGTACTGAAACCACGGAAAATTTTTCATGTTTGAAAATTTGAAAATGAGACAAGAAAATAATTTTGGGTAGCAACGACATGATTGTCGACGCTATCGTGTTGAAAAGAAAAGCAGTGTAATTGGGAATTATGGTACAGGAACAACAACTATTAGAAAGGTCTGGAATACTAAACTAGTTAAGTCAATTAAATAGCTGTCAGCTATAGTGTTGAGTAAGTGAAAGTAATTCGAGAACTTGAATGGGAAAGACTCAGATGAAATTGATGAGCAGATGCGGAAGGCCAATATGTGTTAAGCCGATAGGCTAAATAAATCAGGCAGTGAGGCCTGTGTAACCGAGTACTGTGAGAATATATCAGCAAGTCCTGTAATTTAGTACTATACCTGGGTATAAGATTGAGACATTGAATAGTAGGATGCGTGCTATTTAAGTTTGCATAAGGAAGGAAAAGACTAGAGGTCTAGATAACCTTTTGATTTTATATTGTCAAATTTCGAGGACGAAATTTATTGAACGGGGGGAGAATTGTAACATCCTGAATTTTGGACCTAAAGACTAGAAAATTAGCCTATTTTTGGAGGACTATTAGACCCTATTTTTGAAAATGAATTTAGAATCAGTATTTTATTGGACATGAATAGTATTCACTATTCACAAATACGTATTCACTTTTTATATATACGGTATTTAATCGATATTTTGAGAAATATGAAAAGTATTTACTATTTACAAATACGGTATTTACTATTTAAAAATACGGTATTTACTATTCCTAAATACGTATTCACTATTTGAAAATACGTATTTACTATTCAAGCGGGACCCACGTCAAATTATTTCCCTCTGCCAACACCCGTGAAGTTTGAAAAATTTTGCGCGCGGGACCCACTCAATAATAATATTATTATAATATAATATCTTATACTTTGGAAAACAATAGAAATAAAATTATTTCCAATAAACCGTGAATTAGGTTTTTAAAGTAAGGGTATTTTATAAACAAGTGAATTTCTATCTCAGAGTGGGTTATCTCCAAAGTCATTTCCGTAATCGGCGGAATGATTATTGAGATAGGTTGAAACCGATATTTTGAAGCAGGACAGATAGTGGAATCTGTAGGAAATAAATCATAACTCAAACTCCTTGAACTAAGTAGTAAACAACTGCACATATTATGAATCAGTGAATTTTTGTCTAGAAGATGGTGTCATCCGAAGTAATTTCTGTTATCGGCAGTGTCCGACTTAAAATCTTTGACAGATTACGAAATACTCTGAATGAGGTCAAAAATTCAGTTGACTCAGATATTTCTAAAGAGGAAAAATAGAACTTCTAGGCTGTGCTTCCGGATTTTTGATTTTGCAAAAGATCACGCGATCAGAACACCGATTAGGGAACTTTATTAGTAAAAAATAATATAATATTTAAAGGTGTGGGACCCACTGACAAAATTTTCTCCCCTGTCACCCGTGATGTTTGAAAATTTGGTGAGGGGAAAATTACGTATAATGACCCAGAGATAAAAATTACGCTTAAGGACCCATTTTCCAACACTATAAATAGAGGCTTCATTTCTTCATTTTCTTCACACCAAACTCAGAGTACAACGATTGAGTTTAAGAGAAGAGTGAGATTTCTTAGAGTTAGAGAGAGAGTTTAGAGTAAAGTTCTTGGAGTTGAAGAGAAGGAGCAAGAACTTCAAGGGTAAGTTCTTTAGTTCTTAAGTTTTGGTAATTTGTACCTGAAATGCCTATAGAGTTTCTTCTGAGTATGCTCTGTGGCTGCAGCTTAGTCTGATCTGTCACATCAGAAAAGAATTATCCTTGGGCAGTAAATATTATTTACTGGCACAGTAAAAAAATATTTACCGGCACGGTAAAAATATTTTTACTGGTACTATTCACATGAATAGTGAATATCCAACATAGTTTCCGCAAATGCTGAAAATTAATGGTCTCTGATAAAAATGATATTATAGGATATCTGAGAACCATTACCGCTGCTGCTGTTATACCGCTGTTTTCCGTTAGAAGTACCGTTTTCGTCAAACGTACCAAAACATCATCAACGAAGGTACGGACGCGTATTGTAACCTTAACTCTGATGCTTATGGTATGCTTATATGTGATAGATAGTCTGAAGTTCTGTTTTTGAAAATTGATCATACACATACAACTTGATACGGGTTATAGTCTTGATAACGCCGTTATGTTTTCCTAGCGCTGAGGACACGGATGTACACCGTGGCACTGGTGAATAGTGCAGACTATAATAACATGCATATTGCAGTGGCTGTGTTATGTTATTATGTGAATATGAGAATAATGTATGTGATTATTGCTGTTTTGGCATGAATATCTGTCATACATATTTGATACATAAGCATGAGGTTAACCGTTACCTGAGGTTCAATGGGTATTGAACCTCAGCTCTTACTGTAGCTTCAGGATTTTCGGAGTGAACAGAAACAGAAACAAGGGTAAGCAGCAGGCAGAAGGACTAGCTGGAGAAAGTCCTGTAGATATGTATAGTCTTTCGAACTCTTTGTATCAACAAACCAGTACACTACAGTGGTTGAATATCAGTTACTTTGTATTTAAAATCATTTCGTTGCTCAACTCTGGTTAAATTATTTTGAACTCTGATCAAATAATTTCGAAAATGCTTTAGAAAAGTTGGGGTGTTACAGGTGGCGGCGACGCCGGCGACAGTGGTAGCGGTGGTGGTGGTGGCAGCGGCGATAGTGACGGCGATGACAACGGTGGTGGTGGTGGCGGTGACAACGGTGACGGTGGTGGTGGTGGTGACAGCAACGACAATGGCAATGGTGGTGGTGGTGGCAGCGGCGGCGACGACGGCGATGGTAGTGTTCGATCAAGAGATTATGAGTTGTCTTGTCTTTTTCTTTTAAAAAATAGAGCTTATAAAAAAAGAGCTTAAAAATAAGCTCCTATGAGGAGCTTATTTTTAATCTCTTTTTTCTTCATTATAAAATAAACTCTTATAAATATAAGAGCTTTTGTAAAATCTTGTTTGGCCTAGCTTATGCTTATAAGTAAAAGATAAGCTAAAAATAAGCTAGGCCAAACAGGCACTAAGTATAGCTATTCGAAACATCAAGCTTGATTCAGCCATGGTTGTAATGGAAGGAGACTAAAGAGGCAAAATTGAAGCTGAAGGTGAAATGAAGAAAGAGGCGAAGTGCAAAGCTGAAGGAGAAATGAAGTGTGTTTTCGAATCTGATTAAGCAATTGAGGATGAAATGGAGTGTATCTTTTTTTATCGATTTTTATCTAAACTTTGATTTTCTTTTCTTAAAAAATTACTTAAGCAAGTTTAAGTCTAAATGACTTATATCACAAAACCAATCTAAACATAAAAATAGAACTTCACGAGGAAAGTCTAAAACTAGAGTGACTAGTTTTCTACGGTGGAAAGAGTTACTTCCTGATGATATACTGAACCAAGATTTAAATCTTTATTAATAGGTGTCTACATTTAGTGTCCAATAATGTCTCAAATAAAATTGCCTCTAATAGAAATAAATGTGAAAAGGACGCAAGAGATTGCATGAGAGGCATGATCAAACGGATAAAACAAAAGTTGCCTTCAGATATGATAACTCGTTTTGTTTGTTTGTTTGTTTTTTTTGGCTCTTTTGTTGATAGTAGGGCTATGCCCTTAGGATTACACTATAACGCTACGTAGTACTTCAATTCCCCTAAAGTCATCCGGTAAGATCTCAAGAAGGTCTAACAGAGGTGAGTTCCAAATCTTCTTCCGGTTGGGCAAGTTTAGGCTCATCAGTGCAAGCTTATTTGCAAAGCAATTGACCTCTCTCTATAGATAAGCTTCACCTAAACACTCCAGTCTCACTATAGGAGTTCCATGATTTGTCCGGTTAGGAAGTGACACCCTTGAATATACTATTTTCGTTCACTTCTCGAACGATCTGGGCTGTATTTGATTCCACTTCAATCTTGTTAAATCCCAATTCCCAGCAGAGGTTCAGTCCTTGCCATAACACCTGTACTTCTACCTTTTTGCTATTGCTATTATGCAGTCTTGTCGACAAACCGTTAAGCCACTCATTGCAATATCCCCTTATGACGCCCCCATATCTAGCTTTTCTTGTTTGCCATTTCATGTCATTGACATTAAGTTTACACCAGCCCGGTTTGGGGGGTTTCAAACTAATACATACGACTTTGTGCTTCGGTTCTTGTGCTTCTCCACTATCCCATTTCAGATCGTAATGCTTGAGATATTGTCTAGTAAGATCACCTAGACTATGAGGCATTCAAAATGATGAGGTCGTGCAACATTTGATTCCTCCATCACCTGGATATTCCAATAGGCAGTCGCAAATGCTTTTGGCCATGTTGCCTTTATACTCATCCTTCCTCTGTTTAGTAGGTTTAATGTGAGCCATCGTGTCCAATCCTCTCAGAAGAAGCTAGTTTGTACCTTCGATGGGATTGATTGACTCCGCGTCATCCTTGTGTGTGAGTAGTCCCTGATCGCATGTATTTGATCTTCCTCCGCTCCGTGGCATATGTTGCAATTCCACTTGATAGATTTCGTGGCTAGTCTTTTATGATTCACCTGCCATATGAAGACCCACACTTGCTCTAGAACTTTTAGTTTCCATATAGTTTTCCGAAGTGATATGTCCACCTCCTCACATGTGCCTAGAATCCAAGCATAAGCACTAGCTATAGAAAAATGCCTGTGTATTGTTAGTTTCCACTTCACAGTGTTCTCATCTTTATCCTCTCTTAGTGGTGCTAGACTTTGGATTCGCTCCAAAACTTCCAGTGGTATGAAACTCTTGTGTAAGACCCAATCGCCTTGCTCGTCCCGTACCTCGCTCCCCATTCAATCTTTACCAATTTCCACCCTTTCAGTGTAAAGGGCATTAGTTTTGGTGTTTGATCTAGCCATTTGTCATGCCACACCTTCGTCGTGCACCCATTTCTGACTTCAAGTAACATATTCTCTTGAAAACTGATAGGACTAACCGATTTAGGAATTAGGAAGGGAAATATAAGACAATCTAGAGTTAGAATCTAAATCCAGCCAACATAATAGTTCTCTGAAATATATCTTCATTCATAATCCACTCAAAATAGAATACAAATATTTATATATTCTTACTAGATAACTGCCTATGATAACTTACATAAAACATATACAAACTAATAACTTCCTATAACAACTCACATAAAACAGATACGACATAATAACTTCTTTAAACTAAAAACAACCCTCCTAACTTCTATTACTTTCCTAAACCAATATCTTTCCTTTTTCTGAAATAAACCAGAAGATGGCGTCAGGGGTGTTGATTCCTAACAAAAGTCATCCCAAATCTTACCCGGTTCCTTCCATAGTCTTGAATCTCCATCTGTAACCCTGAGTAGTTCCCATGTTTCTTGTCCCCTACCATATTTTCTGTAACACCCCATTTCATATGTAACTATTGTATTGGGTTAGTAAATGAAGCATATGAATTCTCATCAAGGTTATTTATCTATTTATTTGTTTTCCCTTCAACATAAATAATTAATTAAAGGGTAAAGGAAGTGGAATGTAGTTGGAAATTGATCAATTAACATTTTTCCTAAGGACTTTGGACTATTGAGCTTATTAGGGAAAAGAAAATAAAATAAAATAGAGAAAGGCCATTATTTTATTTCAAATGAAGGAGCATTGGGAAGGAAAATTAAATCAGATTCTTTTTCCCCTTTTCCCACCCTCATTTTCGTGCAGTAGAAGAGAGACAAAGGAAAAAAAATGATGATAAATAAGGAAGGAAATAACATTTTATGAGGCCAAATAAGTGCCTATTGCCTAGGGTTAATTATGGCCATCAAAGACAAGTGACTCAAGCATTTAATGAGGACTTTTTGGTGCAGATTTTTAGCTAATTTCAGACCAAATTTCCCTCCCCAACCAGCCCTAATTTTCGAAATAAAGAGAAGGGTAAGGAAAAAAAATAAAGATTTCCAAAGAAAACTCAAGAAACTTGAGGAGAAAATGAGGGCATGGAGGTAAATTATCATCACACAAGAATTAAGCATTTTAAATAGGGCATCACCCCCCATTTTGTGCTGCATTTTCGTTGAAGAGAGAGGGAAGAGTGAGATCAAGTGGTTCCATGCAAGAAGAGCTAAAGGAAGTTGGAGCTAAGGTAAGTGTTTTAACTTTGGAACCTTAAACCACTCTCTTCTACCTCTTCTAATAAGATTAAGACATTAAAAATCATCTCTCCCTTAATCTTTTGAAGAGTAGTTCGAGATTGGAGAAGGGAGACTTAAAGAGCAAGTGGGTCAAGGTGTTGGAAAGCCATCAAGTAAGCCATTTTAAACCTTTTTACCATTGCTTTTGGTTGTTGAATTAAGAAATACCTATCTATTTGAACATGCATGTACATTTGGATGCATGGATGTACATTTGGTTGCATGCATGTATATTTGGTTGTGAAGATAATAAAAAGAAAGAACAAAGATTTAGAGTTAAGGTTCATGGTTCTAAAGGGTAGATTAAACATGGTATATGAAAGATATGAAGCAAGTTGTGAAGTTATAATGAAGCATGATATTTTGGTAATTAAATAGTAATTTCCGTGCAGATGGGTTTCCATGTGGTTATGAGTTGATTCTGGTGTTTTTGATGGATTTAAAGTGTTTAAAATTAGATTTTGTATGAATTTGAACTTGGATCATAATTTTTGGAAGAACAAATGAAAGTTTAGAAATGTTGGGGTTGCTGTTTTAAGGATTTCCTGTGGAGTCACCTCTGTTCAACTCGATTTTTGATCAAGTAAATGGACTTGGAAAATTATGAAATTTTGCAGGGAGAAAGTAGACATCTCAAGGATTATTTTGGTATATAATTTGTAATTAAATGAGTTCTGGATTGGGAGAAATTAATTTTTGAAAAATAACCTCTGTTTCTGGATTCTATTTCAAACAGCAGAGGTATTTTGGGCTATAAGTGGATTTTCGAATATGGTTGCCCCAAAATAATATTTTTGGTTGAAATTAGACTTATTAAGGGTTAAATGGGCTTTGGAATCAACTCAAAAGGAGTTTTCTAGAGTTAAATATGAATTTCCAAAGTTAGGCCTCTATTTCTGAAATTTCAGAATTTTGGACGAAAATAAGGAAAAATTAAGCCCATATTAAATTCCTTAATAAGGAAAGAGATTTAATAAATATGGACATATGAATTGGTCTTATTTTAAATTATTTAATGGAATTTAGATTGTGGTGGACTCAATTATAATCATATCTATATTTTATTATTATTTTAGGGCTATTTGAAATATTATGCACCGGGAAGGGAAAATTTATTGTTTATAAAGGTGATAAACCAACAGGTAGTAACTTTAATCTTCATATTTCTTGTGTTACTTTGTATGTCTATTTTTCCATAATTGTGGACCCGTGTCTCCTGAAAAGGGACATGCATTTATGTACATTCAGTGTAGTCTGGGTTCAGAGCCCGATTACAGTGATTTTCCTAGCGCTGTGGATCCGGGGCTTACTTTGTTGAGTAGTCCTGCGTTTATTAGGACTTGGTCCTTCCACAGTAAATATTGCATCTGTATGGTATGCTTTTACATTACTGCGCGTGTTTACTGAATGCTGCATGATTTGTATATTTTTCTTGGTTATGGTAACTTACATGCACTGCATACACAAGATATATGAGATTAACGGTTACTCTGAGAGTTGATTATGAATCCCAGATTTTTGCAAGGATATCGGAAGTGCTTCTAGGACAGTACCAGGGAGTGAAGGTAGGTGGGCAGAGTAGAACTAAGTGTTGGTGACCACTAGTTTTAGATATTTACTTTTGATACCCGAGATAACTGTATGGTTATTATTTTGGCTTGTTGGGCAATATTTGGGATAACTGTATACTAATCCCACCGAGGAAAATCTTTACTTTCTGCACTTTATTTTATCAGTATGTTTTGTCCAAATCAGAATGTGCTCTGCTGTTTAAACTCTGATACACGACACAATTAACCTGGGAATGGATTTTCAAAAAGGGAAGAAATTAATGTAATAAAATATCAAGGACTCTAAAAAAATGGTTTTTAAATAAAGGACTACTCCACCCGCCACCCGAAAGGGCGAGGCCGGTAGGGTGTTACATTTTCCTTGCATAACTTGTACCCATAGCTCATTGGGTTCCTTTTGCATTCTCCAATAACAACTTCATTAAGAATGCCTCGTTCATCACCGTCATTGACTTTATTCCAATACCACCTGCCACTTTTGGCTTACATAATGTGTTTCAAGCCATTGCGCGTGCCATTTCCTTATGTCACCTTGTTCACCTTGGCCATATAAATCTTCTTTGTTCTTTCTCTATACTCTCTGTGACCCCTTTTGAGATCTTTTCGTGCTACATATGGTATTGAACCATTGTACTTGTGACTGTCTACACTAGCGTCATTTGGCCTGCAAGTGAAAGACTAGCTGCTTTCTACCCATTGAGGTGCTCTTTCACTTTCTCCACTAGTACTTCATAATTGTTCTTTCTTCTTCGCGGTAATGAGATATTTGATCCCAAGTATCTGCCAAGTTCATCAACTTTCTTGAAATATGCTCCCTCTGCATATTTCTCTTTGTTTAGGAAGAGGCACATTAAGAGAGAAGAAAATATGGGTTTTTTCTTCAATCACTTTGAGCCCAGACATCTCCCCAAATTCCTACAAACACCGAATTAGTAGTTCAATTGGGCTAGTACTGCCTTTGCAAAAAGAACAAGATTATCAACAAACATCACATGAGTAATATATGGTACATATCCGCCTACTCTCAAGCCTCTGCATTTTTTCTCACTCACTTCATCTAGGATGCCAAGCACAAACAAATAAGGGGAAAAGGGATCTCCTTGCCCGAGACACACAAAAAAAAAGCCTTTTAATAGCGGTTAACTTGTAGTGGTTATAAAAAAACTGCTACAAATATGCAAATTTATAGTGGTTTTAAAGCAAGTATTTACAAATTTGTAGCAATATGACTTGCGCTAAATGGCGTGCTAGTAATCCACGGTACTTTATAGTAGTTGGGTCATATAAATCACTACAAAATGTGGCGCCCCTATTGTAGTGGTGACTTAGTAGTGGTTGAGTCATACTAACTGCTACAAAATATGAGGCCGGGCTGACATCCCATTTATGGTGGTGAATTTGTAGTGGTTCAAAAGGCAAAACTGCTATACAAGATAAAAGGTTGTAGGTTTGTAGCATTTCCAATGAACCACTATGTTTGTAGCAGTTTCAAACAATCGCTACAAAGTATCACATTGACTGAGGTAGGGTTTCATGTTTTGTAGAGGCTGATGTAGTGGTTTTAGGGGGAACCACTACAAATGACGCAATTATAAAAGCGCCGCCAACCCTCACTATACTGCTTTTGGCAAATTCCTTCCACACGCGCTCTAAGACTTTTTCATCATATCTGAGGTTCTGCTCAAAGATTTCAAAAGTTAGGTACTCGATGTTAGTAAAGTTACTTATTTCATGTCATTTTTTAGCTAAGTAGATTTGCTTTTACTAATTTTCTTGTTATTTTAAATATTTTTTTGTAATATTTATGAGTTTCTTAGCCTATTTTGCCATGTGCAATTTTTTTAAACCTTTTTTGTCCATTTGTTTTTAATTAGGTTTTAGAAGTTTTTTTTTTAATATTTGTTTAGCTGTGTAAATATACTAATACAATATTGTATTTCTTTATAATGTTGGTTATTATTATAATTTTTTGAATAAGTATTGGTTAGGTGTGATTGTAATTTATTTTTAATTGGTTAAGTGAGAAATTATAATCAATATATTTGTAATAATTTCCTTATATAAAAAGAAGTTGCACTAATTTGAAAAGAGAATAGTTGTAGTTATAATGTCTTCCAAGAGAGACAACATAAAAGGGAAAGAGGTAGATGAGCGCCCCTTAGTTGATTCAAGAAGGGGCAATAGTCTAGCAAACACCACCCTACAGGGTGACCACAGCTAACGACCCCTAAGGCAACCCCACTAGAGGTGCCTATTCCATCAAAGGCATAGGATATTAGTGTGAGCGACTACAAGGAGGAGGATTTTGAAATCAATATTCTCATTAGCGAGGCAAAGCAATTCCTTAATGCCTAGGAGGCTAGGGACCAAAATCACCCACAACCATCGTCTTCACGGGTGACTGAATTTGATGTGTAGGTTCTAGCAAAGTAATTATTTTAATAAGTTAATATTTTAATTAAAGTGGTTTAAATGTAAAATTATATTTAATTAACTAAGCTTGAGTCCTAAAAGCTGATTCTGTCGTTATGTCCTTAGGTTGTTGTTTTAGCCCGTTATTCTTAGTACGCAATATAAATAACTTGTACTTCACTTTAGACAGCTTCTTTGATGACTGCTCCAATTGGGTTTCGAGCTTGGATTGAGAGTCATTCAAAAATGAAACAGCTTGTTGCAGGTCTTGGATAGTTTTGTCCATCTCAAACACATATGAAACCAGCTTTAAAGCCTTTCTCTCCAAATACAACAGCCCTTACAAGATGTAGCTGGAGGTCAGACTAGATGATAACTTAAGTACAAAGAGAGATAAGCTAGGTACAATACCTGGAAGATCTATGAGATGCAAGATGACAGCGAATCAAAAAACCCCTGAGGCTCTATCCTTGTGAGGTCAATCAGGAATAAGAGGTGTCTGATTGCAGGAAGTATTTGTGATGCATTAGTAATTGATGAAACCATAGCAGAAAACTAGAGGTCAATACTCCCGTAATTGAGTTGGCTACTCACACCCTTTCGCTTTCTGCTGTCTTTGCCATGCTTCTACCCTTGTCTTGCTTTATGGTACTAGCCGAGGCCGAAACCACATGGTTAGAAGGAACACTCAACTGACCATTTGTCTCAACCAATTTCTTTGCCCTCATCTTCTCAAGGCTAGGAACTTTGAATGATTTCGCCTTCATGGTTGGCTTACCTACAAGGAAATGTGTAAATAATACTTGTATGAATCTCGAGCTAAAACCTTATGGAAGGTATGAACAATACCTATGATTATGTTTTTTTGACCAAGCAAAGATACACAACTGCTCTCAGTAATAGGATGCACTTCATCCTAGCCTCATCGCATCTATTTAGAGCTTTTCTTGCCAGCTGACATATGCAAAAGCAACATATAAGTACTTAGTAAACATGTATTCAGAAGAAATAAGAATTGGAGAAGGACTTACCATCGAGATTCCACCTAGTACATATACCCAAGTAGTCACCAATAAAGGATAAAGAATCAACATATACTTTTCATCCCAAGCACAGTCGTTGATCTGGCACTTCTTTACTAGAACATTTTTACATGTCCTCCCAAATAGTGTGTAGGTAGTAGGACTAGAGCAAGTCATTTATAGTAAACTCTACCCCCACTCGCCTAGCTAGAACCTCTACTAACATGCCACATATGTGGCATGAACTGGGACGAAGCAAGATCAAAATGCCTACATAGACCATAAGGGGAACGAAGCCCCATACCTTAGTGGCTCCACATACATAGCAGCCTAGCCATCAATACACCAGTTTACCCTTCCATTCACCATGGGAGCTTGCATACATATGGTTTTAGGTATACCATAAGTCCTATGGATCTTCCTTAAACCCCTATCACTGATTTTAGAAATCATATTATCCTTTAAAATTCCAACACTTAAGGGAGCCACTACTACAGCTTGACTCCCTTTTAAATTAGCTCCTTCTTGGACGTTTTCCTTACTAAGCTGATGAATTTCTTTACCCTCACTCACCAAAATACTTAAATCACTCTCTAAGACATCAGTCACATTTATAGACGAACCACTCACTCCAAACATACTCACTCACATGAGTTAGGTAAGGGGGAAGGGCAACAACAAAAGCAAAACAAGCCTATGTTAGTTCACAAATTATGTTTTGATAATAACAAATCTTGCAATACTATGAGGACTTGATGATTCAAGTCACTACTAAAACTTGAATCAACAAGATTACTCATTTCAAGTTATTTGAGATGATTACTCGAGTGACAGCTAATGCACTCGAGTGATGATTCTAATTTTCAATGTTTTGCAAGTCATTCGCTAAAGGAATGAAGAGTGATGCAAGACCACTCAAGTGATCATCCTTCACTTGCAAGAAATTAGCAAGTCACTCGAGTGATAAGCTCAGAGCATTCAATTGGATAAGTAACCACTCAAGTGCTAGTGATCACTTGTAGGGATTATGAAAGTCACTCGCACATTTCCCAAAAATTATCTAAAGCTCACTCGAGTGAGAGAGTTAACACTCAAGTGATGGTGAGCAACTTGCGAAGTTTCAATAAGTCACTCTCTTATGGACCAAGCGTGCAGTGGTTCTCATCTAAAGATCACTTGAGTGGACCTGAGAGTCACTCGAGTGATCCAAGGTCACTTATAGTTAATTGCAAGTGATCCAAATATGCACTTGAGTCACTGGTAGTGTTGAAACTATTTCCAAAGAAATAGAAGATCACTCAAGTCAATTTCAAGTGCTCGAGTGACACAATCTTTCAACATTCACTATCAGAACTCAAGATTCATCAGACGCTTGAGTTAAATTGCAAAAGAATTCAAGTGATGGATACTCACTCGAGTGATTCTGGAATCACACTCAAGCGCAAGATCTTGTTTCAAATCACAACATCTCTGAGAATTCAAATATTATGATTAACATAGTTTATACTTGATTATTACTTATACTACTTATCAATGCTTCTAATCTTGTTTGTGTATAAGTTTCAGATGTTTAAAACTATGGATTAACTCTAAAAGCATGAAAGCAAATTTCTTGTGTTAGAACAGTGTGTAACAGAAAATAGAGCAGAACATAGGGATTTCATTTGAAGTGTTTATTGCAATGAAGACAAAAGAGACCAAACATTTAAATCCTTCAACAATTAGTGAAAGTTTGAATGCTCATAACGATCACTAATGGCTTTCGCATATAAATAGCCAAGCATTTAATTCAAAGCAACTAGCTAAGCCAATGATCAAGCTTCTATCATTTATTATTGCTCAGTTCATTCATTCTCTGTAATATCTTTTGATATTCTTTCTAATCTTCAGTGATCATATATTTACTCTATGAGAGAGTTTTTACCAAACATTATCGATTCTGTAAACTCTCAAGGTAGTAGGACCTTGAGTGTTGTTGTAGGATTACAACTTGTAACAGGGAATAAGTCCTGCTGTTGAGGATTATTTTTGTACTATGGTGCCAAGAACGTAAGGAATCTTGGAAGAATAGTGAAAATCTCAAAGACGCTCTCGAGACTTGACGTAGGTCAAAAAAGTTAAGGCCAAACCAGAATAATCCGGTGTGCACACTTCGTTGATATTATTCTAACTCTTGTTCTTTGTTTTTAATTGTTGCTTACTTTCTTTTTAAATTTTTAATTTTACCGAATTCACCTCCCTATTAGCTGAAACTTTGGCACTAACAACCTTGTGTAAGTAAATGCCACAAATAACCCTCCCAACAACAAATAGTCCCCACAAAGAGTATTGGAAAGTACAGCTCATGAACATGTGTGCAAAAGACCAACAATCGCATACCTAGCTAGCTACATTGGGCATATATAAAAGTAAAGCCACAAGATGCTCAAATCCAAACAAAAATGGCAAATCCTTAGATGGAAAGATCAAGACTCGAAAAGGCAAAAAAACTGGAAGGTGCTCACCCAACATGCAAAGGCAAAACAAAGCACATAATTAAAGAAGAACGCTCAAGATTAACAACAACTCAGTAAATATAAATCAGCGAATAAAATAACTCGACCCGCTAGAAAAATCACAAGACAAGCGACATAGAGGAAAAAAGCAAGAACTGAAACCGCCTTTAAGCATGTAAGAAGCAAGGCCAAGAAAAATCAAGCCCTAACCACATTTTAGGGGAAATGAAGACAAGTTGTGAGGACATCTCAGAAGCACCTCTTCAAGCCTCGCCCAGAAGACCTCAAAGAATGTAGATAAAAGGAAGCTCCACCACTGCCTCAACTAACTCACATCATAGCACAGCATAAAGCCACCCTGGTTAGGGAAACGATCTGATCACGAGTTGCCGAAAGTACCTTAGGTGTTGCTAAAAATGAGAGAGCAAGCTCTCCAAAACCCAATAAGGAGGATGAAGAAATGCAAAGGAAAAGGAAGAATCAAGTAGATTGTAGGATTGCAAAGATGCTCGACGGCTAGGATGTTGCACTATTCTCCAAATCAATTAGCTGATGGACTTTTTTTTATGGTACAAGGCGAGAGGAGGGGGGATTCGAACACGGGACCTGAGGAGAAATATAAGGCATCTCAATACCACCAGCTGTGTCACTGCACTGCTATCGGGAGCTTGATGTAAGTCAAATTCCACCACTTGGGGGCCCAAATGCGATACAACCATAAGATCCACAAGAAGTGGAACCAACCCACTAAATTATATGATCCTATGTTATAAATCGGAGCCGCCATGTACCTAGAAGAACACTCAACCCAATCTTATGTCTCTTATATGTTTCTTCATTTTATACTCTGTACTCGATCAAGATCCATAATAAAGTCGCTCTTCAATTCTCGTTGTTAACTCTTTGTTCCTATAGTATTTTCCCAATTTAATTTATCACAAATGTCTGCATTGTCAGTATCCTCTCAAGGGAAACTTTTTCGCAATTTATTGGTTCTACAACTGTCCACTTATTCTTGGAACTTTTTGGTTATTCACTAAAACTCATACATACAAAATGGAATCACAAAATTCAAAAGTTTCATATGCATTGAGTATGTCTATAAAAACCTTTAGGGGCTACGCAAAACCCCCCCCCCCCCCCCCCAAAAAAAAAAAGGAAACAAAAACATGTCCATTGATTAATAGTTTGTCAAGAGACCCCTTGCGACGAAGCTTAAGTGCTCTAAGCCAATTACAATAGTCCTGAAAATTAATAAGAAATGTGATACCTCAATTAGATCCTAAACAACTCAAACCATGCACAATTGGGCTTAATGAACATTTCAGGCCCATATTAGAAACAATCAACCAAAAGTCCCAACTATAAACTCAAGTCCTTTATGAAATAGTCATTATATTATAGTTTCTCAAAAGTAGGTCTCAGCCTGAGACCTACTTTAAGATGCTAATGGGCTGAGACCTACTTTTTTTTTTCTGAAAAAAAAATGTAGGTCTCAGCCCATTAGCATCTTAAATGCCATTCAAAACTTTAAAACATAAGTTTGGTCTTATCTCATCAAATACAATAGTTGAATACCAACGGGATTGGATCTATTAGAGGAGATTAGTTCCTCACAATGTGACGAACTAAGGTTCGAATCTCTATTGGGAGAGGTGCTCACATTTAGTACCTACAGACAATATCTCAAATAGAATTGCCTCCAACAGAAAGATACCTAAGCTTAGCACATACAAAAAACAGTTAAATCGTACCGATCCTAAGAAAAAATCATAGTCAAACCATAAAAATAATGGCTAATCAAACCTAAATTAATATAAGCATGCTATCTAATTAACGAATACACATGCATTACATATGACAGGCTTATTTACAAGTGTTGGGCTAAAAGAATTAGGGCTTTCAATATGCCTTGCCACACTTGCCCACCCCTATGGCCCTATGTTTTCATGGGATTGGGTTGCCATATATCAAAGGGATTTTGGTCTAGTGGCAAAGATTAGTGCCCTCACAATGCAACAAACCAATGTTTAAATTCTTGTTAGCAAAGATACCCATATTTAGTGTGGGATTGCCTCCAATATGACGATACTTGTACCTATAAAAAATGAATTAGATTACCACGTAAGGTCCCACCTGGGCTGTCATATAGGATACCCTATGAGATGGTACGTAGTATGGGACCTGTGATGCTGTATGGACATTAGACATCAGATGCTACGAAGGACAGCTTTTAGAATGTCATGACATGTAGCATGCCCCCTTTCACTTTACGTAAGCTTAAATTTATTCCATCTGTTCTTTTTCAGTCTCTCATTTATACTATTGAATCTTAGTTTCTGAGTTAAAGAAATGTTGCGGGTTGATCTCTGATAGTATTAATCTTTATTGAACTGATGTAATCATTAAGGACTAACGGAGCTGATAAAGTAGACTTAAAGGACCTAATTCATAACTCAACAAATCTATAAATTAAAGACTGGTAATTAGTTTTCCTTTATATGTGTGTGTATAAACGAAAAATTAAAGGTAATTAAAGGGAAGCGTGACATAAAAAATTAAGATTAGGAATCAATCGTAAAGCCTGGTAACGTGTCAAGATCAAGCCCTGAAGAATAAGAATGAAAATTTAAGGAATGGTGAATGTTTGATCAAATTTGAGGTGACAGTAGGAGGAAGATAATATGCCAAATTTGTGAAATAAATAAATACTATTAACCAAATGTCGTAATGATAATAATATTCTTGGGAATTCTTAAACTTAAAGATAGCAATAAGGACAATTCAATATGGAAATTATTATTTATTTTCCAGCCACATTTGGGTCACATTTACCTCTGATTAGTTAAAAAAAGATGAGGAACAAAAAAAGGATGGTGGTCATTTAATGAAGATGGGGAAGAATATAGGCGAAGAAGAATATGCCAAAATACTCTTTAAGTTGTTCGCTTTTATCTTTCTTTTCATCTTTTGTTTCTTTCTTTCTTTCTTTCTTTTTTTTTTTTTTTTTGAGAGGAATATACCATAGTTATATATATGCTTCTTATGTTCAAGTTCAGGGCTCGGTTCATTTTTAGAAAAACACAGACGTCAGTTCATGTCTCAATCTCAAAAAAAGTTTACTCTAATATATTACTCCATTTGTTATTAAATGTAAGAGTTATTTGACTCATTAATTTACATATATTAAGAAAATCAGTAAGGTTAATTATTTTAAATATATATATCTGTGTGTGTCTGTGTGTGTAGATTTCTCTAGAGTTCCTAATCAATGATTTGCAATGAAAACTATCCCAAGTAAAAACATTCATTTAATATATGTGATCAATAAGAATATACATGTGTTAGGCCTAGCATAAGGGGTTGATCTCTCACAAGATGATGAATTCATATTCAAAAACTAGTTGGAAGAGTTATCTCATAGCGCCTCAAATATAATTGCCCCTAATAAGAATATGCATGTGCCTATAACAATATAAATAATTTCAAAAAATTCATATGAATTATTTAGAAACTTTTGGGAGTTCTCAAAGCTCTAGCAGATGGAACAAAACTACTTTGAGAATCTTATTCCATCTAGGGGAGGAAGGGGTCGGGGAAAGGTTAAACCCAATTCCTGCAATAATGAATATGCAATTGAAATTCCTAAAGAGTTATATATTTCTGTATTGATAAGACCATATATAATAGTCTAAATATCACAATAGAAAAGAAAAAAAAAAGAATTGTCATATAATAATTTAAAAATGACAATCAAAAAGGGGGGGAAAAAAAGAATTATCATATGATAATATAGAAATCACAATCAAAAGGGTGGTTTATGATGATTTTAAAGTGTTTTATACTATAGAATTTAGTATCCTTATGCATGAAGATAATTAATTTGGTTGTTGTGGTCGGACTCTATTGTGGATTTCTAACCACATTCTTCATAGGGCCCTCTTATCTCTTGCTTCTCCGAGTTCGGTTTATGGAAGAAGGAACCGAGAAGAAAGTATCAGCAAGAACTAGTTTTACGATGACACAGCTCATGATATCAATCTATTATGCACCTACAAATTGAATAAAAATACAAAATTGATTTAAAAAAAATGGAATATTAAGTATCTAACCAACTAGTTTGTCTAGAAGAAACCATGAACAATTTAATATATATCAAATCATAGGCCTTTCATTTATTCATAAGAGAAAGCAACAAATTATTACAAGTTTGAAAGATAGAGTGGGTGAGATATAACATTTCAGACACATATGGAAGATCAATGATACTTTGTTTTTGTAGGAGAATTAATTTTGTAATCCCTTAAAAAATAAATTTAATCTCAAATAAAATCATTTCAATTATTTTAGAATAATGTTTGTTAAGCCCACATCAATTAATTTGAAAATGGTTCTGATAATTTTAAAATAATTATGTAACTGAAAAAATGTTAGGAAAAAGACAATCTCATATCAATCTTATTTTAGGAGGGAATTACTTATTTGAGATTTTTAAGTTCAAGTGATATTTTCTTATATTTTTTCCAAAATTATTTCAAAGAGCTACTTTAATAAGGGTATGTATATGTGTGTTTGTATATTGATATGACTATTTAACTAGATTAAATTTGAGTATTATTATATCCTATTGCTGTAATTCTTACAAAAGCGTTTTTTCCTTTCTTGCATTTATATGGACTCAAGCTTAAGCCCTCATGTTTAAGTGGCCAACGTCTCTTATATTAAAACAAGATTTTTGATCTTATGAAGCACTCTCTACTATTTACAATATAAGTTATCTTTGGAAAAATTGGTGTCTTCAATTAGAGTGTTATTAACAATTATTTATCAATTATACCATTGTAATTAACGTTTAAGTGTGACTCATTGTATTTTTTTCTCTATCAAAACCTCATTTAATATGAAAAAAGTTAGAAACAATTTTCAATTTAAGACAAATTTAATGAGTCAATGACCACTTTTCCTTTAGTAAATTAGCTGAAGTGACTAATATTAATTATGAGCAAAAGAGTGTGTATTATTTAATGAGATTCTTTTTATTTCTCCATGTTTCTTTTATTAAAGAGTTAATGGAATAAAATACTCATGAACTTTTTGTTTTCTTGCTAAGCATAATTATCCTCCTACTAAAGGTAATCATGTTCGAAAAACCGTCAGACACTAAATTTGAGCATATCTCCTAACTAGGATTCAAACTTTCATTAAATGTGTGTGTACAACACCATAAATTTTACTTAAGTGTCAAAATACATATGAGCTTCTTAAAATAGCGCCAACGGACAGGGTTAAACTTTAGTTATTTTTTGTGTGAACCCCATATTATTATTTTTAAATAATTATTTTTTTTAAAAAAAAAATCCTCATACCCTCTCTCTTCCCAGACCCAATTTCCTTGCTAAAGCCAATCAGATCAAAATTTGAGTTTTTTAAATGATGACTTTTAAATGGAAACACATTTTTAAAAAAAACAATAGAGATTATCTTTATTTTATATTATATAACCATTAAAATAATTACTGTAAAAAATATAAACTTCTAAAAAAAACCAAATAGAATGATTCAGATAAGATCTGGCAATATACATAACCCTAAGAAAATCAATTCACAAGGGAACAGAACATTCATGCAACACAGATAATCAAACAAAACAAAGATACTAAAGCACAATATATAAGAGATTGCTTTTTTCCCCTGAATTCAAAAAGACGTTGTGTTAGACTCAATAAGAAAAATAAAAATATAAAATCTAACGTAATTGATCCGTCAAAGACTCTTAACTGGCACAACTTGAAGAAGAGTTGATCAATTCACTAAGCTTTAATAAAATTTGGGGAAAATCTATATAGGGACCCTTTTAACAGAAAAAATCTTTAAAAAAAAACCAAAGATTCTGAAAATCCTAGAAAAAACCTCAGGGCCTTTTTTAGTATAATTTCATTAAAACTTTAGTTGTTAACGGGGCTGATATAGTTGTTAACGGGTAGGTCATTAACAACTATATCAACTCCGTTAACAATTATATCAGTACCTGTTAACAATTATATCAACCCCGTTAACAACTAATGTTTTAAAGAAATTATACCAAAAAAGGCCTGAAACTTTTTCTGAGATTTTTAGAATCTTTAGGTCTTTTTTAGATTTTTTTTTTTCTGTTAAAAGAAGCCTGATATGAATTTTCGCTAAAATTTGTTGGAAGCAGCGAGATATGGATATTCGAAGTGGGTATGAAATATACCATGCCTCGTTGATAAGCAATCGGCTTAGCTAGGGCTTGGCTCAGCTCCCGAGACCGGTCCCCTCCTGCCATACCAGGCTTGTTTTTTCAGTAGCTAGGAAGGCAATTTATCAAAAGAAAAATAAAATGATATACATAAATTAAATATCTATACATTAGAATATTTTAAATTCAACAGTATGACAGGGAAAAATATTTTAAAGGAAAAAATTATACCCAAAATTACTTAATGATATTGAGAGCTAGAAATTTATTTTAGGGGTTGAATACATTACACTTTAACCTTTTATTATTTATTGTTAATTGAAGGAAACAAAATATGGTTTGATGAGTGTCATGAATATACAATAATTGCAAATTCAATGTCCCATTACATCACTATCTAACATTAAAATTGAAAGCTACTTTGGGTAGCACAAGGAAGATCATCGAAATCTTCTGCTTCCTTTGGGGAGTACATCTTATATTGAAAGCTGCTCTTAACCTTGGCCTAATCTGTGCGTTCAACAATAGAGACCTCAATAATAAATTAATAATATAATATTGTATTTGTGAGTGTTATTTTGGGTGGAAATTTCTTATAATATTCTAATGCTGCATGTCATGAGATATTTCCTTATTAGTTGTAATTTTTTTTTTTTTGATACAGCCAGTGGAGGGAGGGGAGGTAGGGCTCGAACCCTAGACAAGGGGGAAGACCAGCTCCTAAGGCTGGTCCTAGTGCCATCACGCTACGAGGCGCTTGACTAGTTGTAATGTTTTTGATTACTCATGTTGTAATCTTTTTTTATTTGATTAATCATATAATCCCGGCATAAAGTTAGAATATAAAGGTTGTAAGCTCTTCTAATAAGTGTGTTTCCTGATATATAGACTTATGTTATCTTCTATATAGGTCTGAAGTCACTTGCCTCCTCAACTCAAAACTTTTTATTATTAAGCATGATGTAATGAATTGCTCGATATAACATATAATTCGGGTAGGTTTTGTAAACATTTTGATGAAAATCAAAATAAACCATACTATTCATAATTTATTAATATTAAATGAGTGTTCAGGTAATTCTAAAACTGTGGTTTCTAAAGTTATTTTCTGCAACCCGAGACAAAACTCTTCTAACATGCTTACCTTATAAATCGTAAAATCTATTTTTAAAAAGTTTGGGAGATAGAGTGTGTGACATAATAAAAAATTCATATGAATTATTTAAAAAAGATTATAGGTTTGGGAGATAGAGTGTTTGAGATATTAACATTTTAGACCAAAACAAAACTCCCAGCACATATGGAAAATTATTTTATGGAGCTACTTTAATAAGTGTATGTATATGTGTGTTTGTATATTGATATGCCTATTCAACTAGTTGAGTATTGTTATATATATATATATATATATTATACAAGACGATAGGGGAGAGGGGGATCGAACCCAGGATCAGGAGGGGAGAAATTAATCTCAATATTACTACACTACTAATAGTGCCGGTGAATATTGTTATATTATCTTGTGGTAATTCTTACAAAGATGTTTTTTGCATGTATATGGACTCCGGCTTAAGGCTCATGTTTAAGTGGGCTAAATCCCTCACACTAAAACAAGCTTATTGATTTTATTAAGCACTCCTTCCGTTTTATAATATAAGTCATTTTCACAAAAATCGGTATTTACAATGTAAGTCACTTAGAGAGTTGGAGATTGATTAACAATTATTTATCAATTATACCCTTGCAATGAATGTTTAAATGTGACTCATTTAATCTTTTCCCTATCAAAACCTCATTTAATATAAGTAAAGTTAGGAACAATTTTCAATTTAAGATAAATTTAATGAGTCAATTACCACTTTTATTCTGATAAATTAGTTGAAGTGATCAATATTATGGACCATAAAGAGTGTGTGTTATTCAGCAACATTCTTTTATTTCTCCATGTTTCTTTTATTAAAGAGTTAATGGGAAAAAAAAAAGGCTCATGAACTCTTTTGTTTCCTTCTTAAGCACATGTATTTTTTTATGGGAGGTAATCCTATTAGAGTAATTATCAGATATTAAATATAGACATTCAATAAAATGTGTATATAACACCATAAACTTTACTTTAGTGCCAAAATATATATGGACTTCCAAAACTGGGGCGAAAATACTGTTTTCGTTGGTATGGTTAAATTTCAGTCATTTTCTTTATGTGCGCCCCACATTCTTATTTGGGATAGGATATTGTCACTACCAATTTTATGTCACTACCAAGTCACTACCACTTTTTTGCCGTTGGATCAGAATCTTATTTACATTTATCATTTCTCTCTCCTATTAAGATTCTGATCCAATGGTGAAAAGGTAGTAGTAACATAAAATTGGTAGTGACAATATCCTATCCCTTCTTATTTTTAAATAACTATTTTCTAAACATGGCTCATACTCTCTCTGTTTGCATGCCCACTTTCTTTGCTAAAGCCAGTCAGACAAATTTTTTTTTTAAATGATGCTTTTTAAATAAAAATATATGTTTTTACAAAAATTATTAATTAAGAAATTATATTTAGTTTATATTATATATCCATTAAAATAATTCTCTTAAAAAAATATAAACTTCTAAAAAATCAAATATAGATGGTCCAGATAAGATCAGGCAATATATACAATCCTTTAGAAAATCAATTCACAAGGAAACAGAAGATTCATGCCTTACACATATAATCAAACAAAACAAATATATTAGGCCTGTTTGGGGAGAGCATTAGAGAGCTTTAAGTGTGGAAAAAAAAGTAGTAGTAGTAGAAAAAAAAAATTCCAATAGGAGGTGTTTAGGTTGGCTTTTATCCCATTAGGATTATTTTAAAAAAGCCCCTTTTTAAGCAAGAGGTCTCGGTTTCGAGTCCTTGTAAATGCAAAAAACTTTTTTAGGAGAGGTTCCCACTTTGGTGCCCAACAGAACCTCAAAGTAGTTACACACTTTGCCACCATTTTTCAAATTTTTTTAAAAAAAAAGCCCCCTTTTACCAGAAGCTCCATGGGATAGCTTTTAGGAAAAAGCTCTCAACTTTACGTGACCCCGGCACTTCAATTCAAACATGAATCATATTTACAACTTAATTTTTTTTCTCTATCGGACTTTTGAAATGAAAAAAAAAAAAACTCAGATAAAAGATAAACCCCTCCGTTAACTCAAACAGACCCATTAAAACACAATATATATATAAGAGATTGCTTTTTCCCCCTGAATTCAAAAAGACGTTGTGTTAGACACAAACTGGAACAACTTAAAGACGGGTTGATCTTTTTTTTTTTTTTGGGTAAAAAAAAAATAAAAAAGACGGGTTGATCAATTCACTAAGCTTTAATAGAATTTGTTGGAAGGAGATAAGGATATTCCAAGTGGGTGTGAAATATACCATGCCTCGTCGGTAAGCAATCGGCTTATCCCGGACTTGGCTCAGCTCCCGGGATCAGTCCCCTCCTTCCACATCATGATCAGCCTTGTTTTCTTCAATACAATAGGAAGACAATTTATTAAAAGAAAAATAAAATGATTTTATACATATAATTGCGAATTCAATGTCCCATTACATCACGATCTAACATAAAAATATCTATGCAAGATCATCTTCATCTTCTGCTTCCTTTGGTTCGTACATCTTCTATTGAAAGCTACTCTTAACATTGGCCTTATTTGTGAGTTCAACATGACTTCAATAATAAATTAATAATATAATATTATATATGTGTGTGTTATTTTTGGGTTGAAATTTCTTAATAGTATTATAATGCTGCATGTCATGAGATATTTCCTTATTAGCTATAATGTTTTTAATTAATCATGTTGTAATTTTTTTATTTGATTAATCGCACTACAAAAAAAATCATGTTTTCCATCGCAAAATAGGCATTTTTCGTTACAAAACGAGTTTGAAAACCCTCATCGCAATTGTGACAGAAAATGAAAATTCCGTTGCAAAATTCGAACTTTGGACAGATTAAAATCTGTCGCAAAGTCCAAATTTTGTTGCAAACAAATTCCATCACCAAATCCGTCGCAAATCCCCTTAGAGGATTTGCAATGAAAACAAATTCCGTCACAAATTCTCGCAAATTTTTGTTTTTTTAAATAGTTATTTTTTAAAAAAATAAAATTCATGTGGACAACGCATATGAATCAATCAAGAACTAGCTAGCAAATTATAAAATGTTTGAAATTTAAAGGGGTTAAATTCAATTTAAAATTTGAAAGAGTAAACAAGGCAGCATTTTATTATGCATGAAATTTATTACGAAAAAAATTGAACAAAATTCGGGGTATTGAATTGAACAAAATATTAGCAAATAAAGTGACACTAAATGGAATGACTTCAATATATCCATTTTGATCCTTCCAAATATATTAAACTTTAGTACTATCATTAGTGAGAATCAAATATAATCAAATGTCATAAACAACATGAAAAAGCCAGGCAGCCAAATGAACATATTGGTTCTCTAATTCCAAATCTCTACCACATGAAACACATTTAGGGTTATATATCTATATAAGCATTGAAACTTTGTATGATCAAAACACCAAATACTTAAAAGGTGAGGATCAGAAAACAAGCATGGATTGACTTTTTTTTTTTAAAAAAAAAAGAGATAGTGACTATTACTAAAAAGATACTTTATGATACTAAATAATATTAAAAAATTACTTCACTATCTTCAAAAACTATTTTAGGATTTTAAAATATATTTTAGGATACTGATTGACACTAAAAATATACTTCTATACCATGAATGAAGTACTTTTTTTTTAATACCAATCACTATTTTACCCAAATATATAAATATAAATATAAATATATTTAAAAAAAGCCAAAACTAATTAGTTTTGGTTAGAAAGGGCGCAACGGACAGTCTTATCAAGGACTAAAGCCGTGTCAATATTTAGAGTATAAAGCGTTTTCACCTCTTTCAACAAATGTGTTTCCAGATATTTAAACTTGTATTATTTTTCATATAGGTTTGAGGTCACTTACCGTCTTACCGAAAACTTGGTAGTATTAAGCATGTTGTTATGAATTACTCAATATTAACATGGAATTTGGGTAGGTTTTGCAAACATTTTGATGAAAATCAAAATACACCACACTATTCATAATTTATTAATATTAAGACCCTGTAATATATAAAATTTTATATATATACTGTAGAAGAATGTTTGAGTTACGAGTATGAATGGGACAAGTACAAGTCTTTGACTACGGCTGATTGGCAGTAGATAAAGTATATACGTGGCAAAGACGATGCCTTAGTGCAACCTCACTGTCACCAACTAACCGACTATCTATCTCGGTGACGTGGCTCGTTCCCACACCCAAATCTATTTACTGTATTATTTATTTTTAAATATTTATAATATTTTAAGGAATTTCGGCTGTTTAGTGGAATATAACCCCAAATATACCCTCCTTCATATGGATATTCCCTCAATAAACCATCCGAATATTCTTTCTCTTTTACCGTTATATCACCTCCCACCCCACTCGGCCACTCGTCACTTCTCACTCTCCCACGCTTTCCTTCACTACCTCGTGAATATAGCACGCTTTTCTTTTTGACACTTTTGCCCCCGCCTCTTCCCTATATTTACTTCCTCCCGATTTTCACTTTTTTTTTTCCGGCCTAGTTAACGGAATCCTACTAGGCATGAAATTCGGAAAGAGTCTCCACAGCCAGATCGAGAAAACCCTACCGGAATGGCGTGATAAGTTCCTCTCTTATAAGGAACTCAAGAAGAAGGTGAAGCTCTTGGACCCTCCCAAATCCGCCGGTGATGACAGGCCGTCCAAACGGCCCAGGCTCGATGATGATGCCGCCACCCCCGGTGTGTCTTCCCCGGAGGAGATTGACTTCAGGAACTTGTTGGAAAGGGAGCTGGAGAAATTTAATACCTTCTTTGTTGAGAAGGAAGAAGAATGCATTATTAGATTGAAGGTGAGAATCCTTTCATTGTCTCTATTTTCTCTTGGCTTAGCAATCAAATTTAAACGGTAAAAAATAATGAATGTTCTGATCTATATGGTTGTCCAGAAATTCTTTTGCGCGGACCGGTGCCTTGCTTATTCTGATTAAATTAAAGTTCATGCCAAATCGTTATTTTTAATTGTACTTTGGACTTTCCACTTATGATTTGAGAAACGCAGAGAAGGGCAGTTTTATGCTGGCGATTCGTGTTGTTACTAATATTTATTATGGTTTAAATGCAGGAATTGCAAGATAGGGTTGCCAAGGGAAAAAATTCAAACGAAGAGATGATGAAGATACGGAAGGAAATTGTGGATTTCCATGGGGAAATGGTTTTGTTAGAAAACTACAGTGCCCTTAACTATACAGGTACCATCAGTATATTAGTCTTAACCTAGTTAAGGAAAAGTCTTTTGATGTGGGAACTAGTCTAGACTTGATAACTTTTAACGTTTTTAATTCAAGAATCATTAAGAGAGCTAAGCTACATTGGTATGCTGAGAGACCTGTTTTTCTTCATTGACTGCCTGAAAATATTTATCCATTTGGGTTGAGAAAATCTAAATCCCTCAACATATGTGTGATGTATTCTGGTTCTATCTATTTTAGTTGCTACATAAAAACTGTACGTCCTTAAATTTGCTATATTTAAGAGAAGAGATCACAATATTCCTGTTTCAAGGCATACAAGGGTCACATCATCTAAAAGGTCATAGGAAGGCTAGCACAGTTAAGATTTTACTCTTTCAAGTCCAAAAGAGTGATTCTATTTTAAAAATGCTCCAGCACTTGGACCACAAACCAAATTTATCGTTGGGCCAGATTTACTCCTGTAGTGAATAGTGACAAATGATGGAAAGGCAATACTTTAACCAGTATTTTGTCTTTTGATTTAACTAATGTAATTTTATTGGCTTATGTCTGTATCAAGTATCAACATTAATTCTCAGACACTCAATTGCTTTAACCGTGCATATTTACTCTGTTACTGCTGTAAGCAATACTATTAAAGGATCGAATGGTTTTACTGGGGATATGTCTCTGTGATCTACCTGAAGTTAGACTTTCAAGCTTGATTGGATATTGTGTTTCGTAAGATTTACTTGTTAGTATCAGCTCAAATTGTCTAATTCTTTCTACAAAATGCTCTGTACAGGACTTGTGAAAATATTGAAGAAGTATTTTAACTAGTGTATTGTTATTTAACTGATGTAATTCTATTGGCTCATTTCTGTATTAGCAGTAATTCTATTTCTCGGATATTAAATTGCTTTATTACCATGTATAGTTACTCTGTTACTGTCTTACTGTTACAAGCAATAGTAGCTTTTGATCAAATCTGTGATAAGCCTGAGGTTGGTCTTTCAAGCATGAGTGGAGATTATGTTCCTGAAGTCATAAGATTTACCTGCTAGTAACTGCTCAAAATGTCTAATTGTTTTCTCAAATTTTTCTCTACAGGACTTGTGAAAATACTGAAGAAGTACGACAAGAGAACCGGTGCCCTAATCCGCTTACCTTTCATTCGGAAAGTCTTGCAACAGCCTTTCTTTACAACAGAGATGCTCTACAAGCTTATAAAACAGTGTGAAACAATGCTGGATGGCTTATTTCCAGTGAATGATAGTCCTCAAGCTGATGGTGGATGTGATCCTTCTACAACAACTTCAACTTCTTGCAAAAGTGGTGATGGTCTGCTGATACCGAAAGAACTAGCAGAGATTGTGAATAGAGAGAGCCTTTATATGAAGAGTACCATATCCGCATTACATGTTTTGCAAGAAATTAGATCTGGAAGCTCCACAGTTAACATATTTTCGTTGCCACCTTTGCAAATCAGTGGGTTGGGAGAAACATGGAAGAAAGTTATAGTTCTGGAACAAGCAGCGAAGTAGTAAGCTTCTGGATTACTACATCAATGGTTGCCTAGTGGCTTCTCTTATTTTACCTCACTTATTTCTCTAAAAAACGATGCCACTGGGGTGAATGCCTTAGAATACTAACAGTACACGGATTAGCCAAGTGTAAAGATGGAATAGATCGTATGGAAATATAGTTTCTATAGGTTTCATATGATAAAATCTCTGGTATTGCTATTAGTTTTATTCTGATAAATTACAGATGCTCATAGTTACAATATGTAATGTAATCATTAGCATTTTTATGGTATTTTAATGGTAATATTTTTTAATTGGGGTTCTATTCTTTTCCTTGAAGATGCGCAATTTTAATTTCTTTGATTGTTGCCGTTGGTGATTGGGCTCTTGTCAATTTAGTTCTCAGGAAAACAGTTCAGTTTCCAGGAACTACTGATGAATGTGTCTGATGTGATCTCCGGAAAACAAAAGATGAGATCATGTCACGTTTTAGCCATGATTCACAAATCATGAATGGTTATTTATGGTTGTCTGAATTCATACGAACTATTTGAACATCAACTCAATAAAGTTCTTTATGAACATAAAGCAATTCTATTGTTCAAGTACCAAAAAACGTGGAGGCTGCGGAGCCTTCAAAATGGCAGGACTAGTTTCCATCTGCTTCGTCGGTCCTCTGCCCGCTTCACTATCACTAAGAGAAGTCATCAATTCAAGTTTGCTTTGGGTAGACATGCGAGTATAGTAACAAGTTGACAGCGGTATTTTTCTTTCACATCTATTGTTCAAGTACCATAGTTTGGTTTAGTTGGCAGGGCTTTGCATATATTCTATAAAAGCTTTCTGCTACCAAAGTAAGGATAACGTTAGTAAGTAGTAACATATAAATAAATCATAGGCACTGTGAGTCATGAGCCCATTACATTCAACTCACCTAAATCTTTAAGTAATAATAACGGTGTTTCTAATTCTGAAAATATGTCATTTTTTAGCAGAACGCTTTTATAGAATATATGCCTAGCCCTTGCCAACTAAACCAAACTATATTGATCAAAAGTATTAAAAGAAAAAAGAAAAAACAGCCTTTAATATATCTGAGTTTTTCTTTTTGGCCTTAATTTAAGAGTTAAGACAATAAGTATTAACCTACAATTAGCTATTCATACTTGTTTCCTGGTTGCATATTCCATTAACGAAAAACACAGCCAGGATCATGGAAATTTTGTACTACTATTTTGCAGGTATCAGATTGTAAAACTCAGATGATGTGATTGTTTTTGGAGTATGATTTCCTCTCTTGAATTTTAATAATCCCAATTTTAATAATCCCTTACTAGACTGGACACTCACACTACTATAGATTAGAAAGTAGAGAAAGTAGCGCACGCTTCATAGCACTTCCTTGCCTACGCTTCTATTTTTTTTTTTTAACAAAATATTAAAAACGTAGAGATAATCTAAATCTTGATTTGGCAAATACCTTATAATGCATGATGAATATAATTATTTATATTTGTATAAGATTTCCATTTCCAATCTTCGAGAAGGTAAATGATATAAAAGGATCTTAAAGGGAAAGAATTCAGCCTTGTGTAAAATATGGCTCAGATCGCCAATGCCTTCTATAAAGATCAAGGGCAGGGTAGTTTTTTGGGCTCAGAATCTAATGAGACTGAACATCAAACAATTCTATTCATGATTTAGGAACAAAAGCTTGATACAGTTGGTAATGACTGGGTCCTTTAAACATAATGTCTTGGGTTTGAACTAGGGAGTATATATGGAATAGACTTTGTTGGAAGAGGCAAAGCCAACTTTGGTGATCTCTACATCACGGGAGGATGAGTCTCTAACTATTAGCTGGGGAGAGAGGGTTATTTATCATGAATTGTTAAGGTAATTTAATGAAGATGACAACAACAAAGCTTTATTCCATTAGGTAGGGTTGGCTACATGGATCACATAACATTATTGTGCTTTATCAAAAATCAGATCTTTTAATAGATTATTAATGAAAAGATCCCACCTATAACCTTATCAAATATTCACTTTGGTCTTCCTTTAGTTCTTTTTAGAGGACTTCATTATGCTTGATTAACTCTTATCACTAGTGCATTCAATGGTCTTCTATGAATTTGTCTGAATCATTTCAAACGATTTTATACCATTTTCTCCTTAATAAATATCATTCCAACTCATTTACATATATGATCATTACAAATCTTATCTTTTTTTATGATCATACATCTATGTCGACTACCTCCATGTTATGTTTATGTAGTCTCTTTAAAGCCTAACATTGACTATCATATAGTATTGCATGTCTTGTAACATTGGGATAGAACTTTCATTTTACATTATTATGCACTTTTTGATTACAAACAATTCTGATAGATATTCTCCATTTATACTACCAGTTTGATTATATGACTAACATTTTCATCAATTTCATCATCTTCTTGTATAATTGATCCAAAATATCTAAATTTTGCTACTTGGGAAATGACTTGAGTGGTCATTCCATAGGTGCCAAAGTTAAGGTAATTTGACAAGATAAGAATTTATTTTAAAAAAACTCAAACTTGACAACTTGAAGACGAGGGAAAAATTTAAACTGGATGATTGAAAAAAAAAAAAAAAACTCATTTTAAATTACAAATCCTACTAATGATACAAATACCAAACTTATTCTCAAAATCAAATCAAACACGAGTGAATAAGATATTATTTTCATTTCATGCATACATATTAAAAAATATCCCCAAACATTAATTATGAAAAAACTTTTAGTTGAGGTGGTAAATGACCGAAGAACACAATTTTGAATTTTGTGAGTAGACTTATTGGAAAATAAGAATATTCAATTAAATTAATTCAAGAGAATTGTATCAACCCAAACAAATCAAATTACTTGACTCATCCGTGATTAATCTCAAGGTCACAAAACACTCGGGAAAACAAAATGCTAAGCTTCACCATTGGGTCCCTTAACTTTTGCCCATAATAAGACCATCCCTACAAATAATTTTTAAGATGAAAAACTGTCTGCATCCTTCATGGTAATAATTGTGTCGCCACTTAGAAAAAATTTACTTAAAGCAAAATATATTCCAATTGAATAAAGCTATTGAGAGTAAAATGAAATTTTATTGATATTCTCTCATTGAAGCAATGAACAGGGGAAGATTTTATTTACATAACAGGGAAGGGTCTTGTTCCTCTCACCTTCCCTCTCTCTCATTTTCTCTTACCTTCCGATCTGGACCATCTAAATCTTGATCCAACGGTCAAGATCTTAAATTTTTTTTTGTCTTTTTCTTAGATCTGGACCGTTGGATCAAGATTTGGACGGTCCAGATCGGAAGGTGAGAAAAAATGAGAGAGAGGGAAGGTGAGAGGATCCTCTCATAACAGGGGAAGAGTCAGGTAGAAAAAAGTTGTATTAATGAGAGTAACAAACAAACTAATTTGGGGGAAATTTAATCATTTTCTCCAGACTCTAGTAACTTTTGTTATCTACATTTGAGCTAAGCAATCTCGAATCTTACCTAAAAATATTGGATACTAAATGTTACTATCTCGTTCGAAATATAAGATTCAAATAATTAAATTACGCAATTTAAAAGTTAGTTAAAGATAATAAATTTGTAAAAAAAATGTAACTTACCCCCCCCCCCCCAAAAAAAAAACTCTTATTTATGGAGAGAATGAGTGAAAAAGTAGATGAAAAAGAATAAATTGGGAAAAAGAGATGAGAGAGGTATATAATTACTTAGAGATAAAATTAGAGAAAACACATTAAATGATTAAAAAAAAATCAAAATTTAACTTATATAAATAACTGGATCCATTCACAAAGTACTTTTGAGGGAAGGGAAGTCTTGATCAAAGCTGTAGTCAATGCAATGCTGGTATATTGATGGGAGCAGATTGCCTCAAAAGCCCATTTCTCATTTTCTCTTAGGATCTCTCCACCTCAACCGTTCATTTTAAGTTTCCATCCCATTTAAATCTTGACCGTCGATACACTTTAAAACCAGAACCAGATTTTCTTCTCATGAAAATTCTTGCCCTACTGCCATTTCAAGCCTGTTCATCTCTTCCGCGTTGGTCTCTTTTTTCCTTGTGAGCTGTGACAGTTTCTTCTCATTTTCAACGCTGATTCCTCTGGCCCCCAAACCAAATGAATTCTCCTTCTTGATCCAGTAAACCTTATCTTCCCTTCGAACCACCAGGAAGTGATTATTTATTTATCACGCAATTGTGTTTAACAGCTTCATTCTGGGTAGGATTCTTTATCTTTACGCTTTCTTGTTCTTAATTTTTTCGATGCATTATTTTGAAATCAATTGGAATTGAATTATGGGCTTCTTTGAAATTTGAGAATCTCTTGCTTCGGTCATATGGTTCGTGATCTCCCTGTGTTTTTGGATTCAAGCAACAATGAAAGGAAATATATGTATTTAGTAGAATTATAGATAATTAAGTTCTGGGGGTTGTTTTTCTTTTTCTAATGATATTCCGCCATTATAAAAGAGAAGGTTAGTGATTTAAAGGATCATATTTTTTAAGAGTAGGAAGACAATTGAGTTTTTTTTTTTTTTGTCTCTTAAGCAAAGTTGAAGTCGCAATTTCACTAGGTTTCTAGGTGTTGTGCCTAATCTTGAGAGGCTTGCTAGGCATATCTACTTTACCAAGGTAACAATTTTGTTTTTATCTGTTTGTTGAGTTTGTTCAAGTTCATTTTGCTTGGAGATTCAGCCACAAAGGAGAATTTCAGTGTTCTTATGGTCAAAATCTCTTTCTTATTGCCTTTTCAACATTGTTGAAGTATTTGAGCATAGGCCATGATTCTCTTATTTTGCTTGGATGCTTCTCATTTGACATTCTCTTCCTCTTAGTCCCATCAAAGTCACCATTGCTCTATTCTTAATCATTTCCTCTGTGCAGAGTCCTCCCCACGACGCGCACGATCAACACAAAAGCCACGAACCAGATAGAGAAGAATCAGAGAAATTGATATTGCGTTCTTTATAAGTAATTTGATCGAAACCTATAAACAAAACTAAGCCAGTAATTAATCTTTCAATTCGAGACATCATTGGTTCTTGGGTTTTCAGAAAAATGGAAATTGCCTGTGTGAAGTTTTCCCGCCACTGTAAGAGATGAAAAGTCATTGTTTTTGGTTCAGCTCTTAAAGTATATGACGTGGCTCTATTTTGATGTTCCCATTGAATAAATGGCTAGGATAAGGAGATACTAAGAGAAAAGGAGAAATTGGCTTCTGGGGCAATCTGCTCCCATATATTGATAGAACTTGCAGATTGCAATTTGAATGGTTAAGAATAGACCAAGAGAGGCCGCGGAATGCTATCATATATCCAATGACTTGTTTTACTTTCCATAAGAAAGTTTGTAAGGAATTAGACATCTTGATTGCTGATTTTTGGTGGGGAAACAATAAAGAAGAAAGCAGAAAAGAGGGTTTGAACCTTCATTTCAAGTGCAAGGATCATTGTGGAAACAGATTTGGCAATTCAATGTTCCTCCTAATAAAGTCTCAAACATTTCTTTTGTGAGTGATTAACGGGTCTTTTGATCCCATATGCTGTGAAGAAGATGAGAGCTTTGAACATTTACTCCATTTAGTGCTTAATATATAAGATATATTTGACAAGTTGATCTTGATCCTAGATATAAGATATATTTTTTATATTTGTCAATCTTTTCTTAATTTACCCATTGATGCCCCTTCAACAATAATTAAGGAAGAGAGGGAATAAGTGAATTAAGAAAAAAGATTATGATGTTTTAGAAAATACAAGTCATATTAACTAACTTTAATTTCGTAATATAATTAAAGTAAGTAAATATGACGTATATTAGACATAGGAGGGAATACTATTTTTATGTCAATGGACAAAAGCATGCTAGTTTGGTAGTGCTTTTGGCATAAGAATTCAAAAGGAGAGTCATAAATTGGCTTTCTGGAGGTGATTAACAGGGGAAGGACTGGAATTGGATAATGGTATTTACTGTCATTGTATTGCTTTGAGTGTTTTCTTTCTTTTAGTGAGTTTTGTTGTGTTAGTTTGTAATGTTTGGTCTTTTCTCAAGTGTTATTTTTTTTTTAGCTGTGGCTATTTGGTATGTGTAATTGTTTTTTATATTAATAAGATTGACTCTACTGATAAGTGATTGGTTGAGATGGTAAGTGGTTGTGTCCTTGTAAGGTTAAGAACACAAGTTTGAATCTCAAGAAATACATTTTTTTATTTTTTGGATATAAAGAAGAGGGCTAAGCGCCCGGATTAAAATTAAAGAACATTACACAGAAGGGGAAATAAATCCCAAACTCTCTTGGTTAACCCAAGACCTCAAGTATGAAGGACAATCATACAAAATAGATGATACAGAAATACTCACTCTTAGCTAACTCGTCAGTATCCCATTAGACTCATGATTGACTACAATTAATTTAACCTGCCAATCACGAGCTAATAGGACTCCGATTTCCATTAGTAACAAACTACCAGATGTGAAGGAATTATCAAGGATACACTTAATAACCTCCTCAGCATCAGATTCCAGGATCAGAAATATATTTGTTAAAAGAGGAGATAGACTGTTAAAATCCAAAAAAGGTCTAACTAAAAAGCCAGCAAATAAATAATAGCCCAAAAACATAAACCCAAACTCTAATGACAAGTTCAAGTTTGTTGAAATACAAATTAAAGCCCAAAAGAGGTCCATTAGAAAGCCAGAAAACAAATAATAGGCCAAAAAATAGACCCAAACCCTATTGGCCATCTTTTTTTTTTAAAGAAAAATTAATAAATAACATTTGATATAATCGCAAAAAATATAAAATTATCTATAAAAGAACTAGGTCCTTTGGAGGGATATGTTATATATATATATATATATATATATATATATATATATATATATATATATATATATTCTTTCTTCAAAAGGGAATATAATGGTAAGTTATTTGTTAGGAAAAAATATTGTTCAAGGGCTATTGTCGTTGAACATCTTCAAGAAGGAAATTTGAATTAAAATATAAAAAATTCCGAAATTTTAATTACTCAAATATAAAATAAATTCAAAATTAATGATAAAAAAATATCATTCAAGGTCCCAAGTCAAAAAAGAAAAAAAAGAAATGAAATGTTGATGAAGAAAAGTGACGAGGAGGGATAATGATATAGGCACTCCAACATTAATAAATTCAGTATTTACGAATACATTTGCTTGACTTAAAGTCGTTTTTCTAAACGAAAGTAACTCAACATAGCAGTAACAGATGAATCAAATCAATTTATGGTCCCTACTCTCTATGCAAATCAAACCAAGTCAATTTGTTACTGTTGGAAATAGGCCAGGTCGTTAAGGGGCCTATGCCTAATCAGCCTATTTAGTAAATAAGTTAAGCTCAGATTTAAGTCTAGACCTATTTAGATAAACAAATCATGTATACTTTCATAAGGTATAGCCTACCAGACTACATGCTTGACCTATTTAATTTTTTTTTTTAAATTTATGCTATTATATAACTATCTATAATATCATCTACATAATTTTATAAATTTATCAACTCAGCTTTAATCTTAAGTTTTACATTCCATCCTTATTTACATGCATCTAAATCTTACATTCACATCAATCATTCACCCCTATCTCTCCTCTTCAATTGCTTGATATGAAAATGCTAACTTATTCCTTCTCTCTTGATTTGCATCTTCCACTAAAACATAATAATTGTTGAGTTTATTTTTTACTTTTTTTTTTTTGTAAAAATTGGGGCTTTAATTGCCCATTATTTCACTAAACAAAAACCACGATTTAGGCGTGGGTAAACAACTCCCACAGTATCCCTGAACAAAAAATTTATCACTCCTGCTGGAGGAGAATCTAAAATAGTAAAATCGTCATTACAAATAAAGTTATACTTCACCAATCTACCACAACGTTGCCTTCTCTCAGAATGTGAAAAAAACAAATTTGTAGCTTATTGCTATTATCTCATAGCCATGCATTCAGAGTTTTGTCTCTGGCCTTACCTTGGTTCCAAGCATCCTGAATCATGTGTAAAGCCATCGTTGAGTCTCCTTCTGCAATGATCTTGTTGAACCCCAAACTCTGTGCCAATCTAAGACCCTGTACAAACCCCCAAATCTCAGCAGCCAAAACCTGATATCGTCCTAACTTCCTACCAAACCCACAAATCTAGCTTCCATCACTCCTCCTCAATACCCCTCCAACACCCGCCAAGCCTGGACATTCTCTAACAGCACCATCAAAATTTAGTTTCACCCACCCCTCTTCAAATTCCATTTAATTTCCCTTGGTTTCTTTAACAACCCAAGGTCATTAAATCTATTTAGCGAGGTAACACAATATCTAACATAACTCTGGATAATAAACTCAAGAGAATTAGGCATATTAAAACCTTCTTCAAATAATAACTTATTCCTCCATCCCCAAATCATCCAATTGCACACCGAAAATACCATACTCCATTCTTCTCCAGTTTGCAGATTCTTTACAAGCCAACAATTCTTGTGCTTTGTAAAAAATTGTGAAAGTACCTTTAACACCTTTAAGGACAGCCATATCCGATAAGATTTTGAACAACTTCTCAATACATGGTCAAGGTCCTCAACTCTTCCACCACACCTGCTACAAGTAGGCACACCTCCCAGGATACGTGCTCTTTTAGTGGCCGTGAGTAGCCGATCATGTGCTGCCAACCACAAAAATACCTTAATCCTTCTCGTGGTTTTCACTTTCCAAATCACCTTCTAAATGGCCCCTAGCTCCATGTTCACATCTCCTCTCAATTGCTGATACATTGAGATACCAAAAACCTATTTCCATGTCCCCCTCTCCACACAACTATGTCATCACTATCCTCGGGATATGGTGGGGGGAATGGCTTTTAATAGTTGAGTAACCTCATGCGGTAGAACCCCTTCAAGCCATGCCCAGTTCCAATTCCCTTCTCTGTTTAGGGTTTGACACACAGTGAGAGTTGGATTTAACATTCTCAACTCCCTTACAAAATAGTCTCTCAATTTATCCACCCCATACAACCACTTGTCCTCCCAAAATTTCACACTCCTACCATCCATTACTTCCCATCCAATACCCTTAATGACTTCAGGCCAAAATCTAGCAACATTTTTTCATAATCGTGAATCATGTTGCTTCATAGTACATTCAGCTACCCAATTAGCACCCCTTCCATATTTAGCTTTCAGGATTTTAGAGCACAATCCTTTAAGTTTGGCTAATAAGTTCCATACAAATTTTCCCTACTAGAGCATCATTCTTCCCTTTCAATCTCCTTATACCTACACCTCCTTCCTCCTTAGGCCTACACACTCCTTCCCAACTAATTGGATGTAATCTCTTCTTCTCCCCATTTGAACCCCATATGAAATTCCTTTGGATTTTTTTCAATCTCATAACAAACTTTACCTAGAATGTTTTCATGTTGCATTTGGAAGTTTATAACTTGTGATGTTATTGATTGGACTAAAGTGATCCTCCCTGCTAGGGCCAAGGATTGGGTTTTCCATCCACTAAGTTTCCTTTGTACTTTGTCAATCAAAAATTGAAATTTAGCTCTAGAATTACGGCCTTGAGGGATATGTGCCCCTAAGTACCTTCCCAACTCCTCCTTGCATTGAAACCCTCCCATCTCAGAAATGATGCTTTGTTTGTCTCTAGCAACATTCTTTGAGAAAAAAATAGAAGTCGTACTCGGATTGATTTTCTACCCTGAAATGTCCTCAAATAGATCCAAACATCCGAGCGCATTCCCCATTTGTTCCTCACTAGCTTCACAGAATAGCAATAGGTCATCCGTAAATAGGAGATGTGATATGCATACATTAGATCTTCCAACCGTAACCGGTTTCCATCTTCTATCCTTAATTGAATCCGCAATAGCATGACATAATTTCTCTATAGCAAGAACAAATAGGTAAGGCGATTGGGGATCACCTTGTATAATCCCTCTAGTTGGCTTAAACTCCTCTTTTCTGCTCCCATTCCACAATAAACACATTCTGACCAAATACAAGCAGTGTTTAATGATATTGACTATATTTTCCAGTAAATCAATCTCTTCCAATACTTTCATTAAGAACCCCAAACTTAGCATATCATAGGCTTTCTCAAGATCAATCTTGATAACCATATAACCTTTATTGCCACTCATCCTTTACATTATATGGGCAATCTCCTTAGCGATGATAATGTTCTCTTGGATGTTACGTCTCGGTACAAAGCTAGCTTGAAAAGTGACACAAGACTATCTGTAACATCTTTTAATCAACGCACTAGAATCTTTGTCAATCCTTTATATAGCACATTACAAAGAGCAATTGGTCTGAAATGGGTAACTCGCTCCGGGCTCTCCACCTTTGGTACCAGGACTAGGAGAGTTTTGTTCAGATCTACAATCCCTTCTGGTCTATCCCATAGTCTTCTAATCAACTCATATACTTCTTGTCCTACCACATCCCAGTTTCTTTGATAAAATACCGCTGGAATCCCATCTTCCCCTGGTGCCTTGAATCCTCCAATATCAAAGAATGCACTTCTAATTTCCTCATTCTCCAACCTCCTTCCTGTTCTTCTCATGTCCTCCCTTCTCACTACTCCCCAACCTTGTTTGGTCAAATGCCATCCTCTGTTCATATTTTCCTCCAAGAACAAAGAATCATAAAATGTCTGGAACATGTTACCAATTAGATTCTCGTCCTCCACCCAAACGCCCTCATCATTTTAAAGGCTTTTTACCTTATTCCTCCTTCTGCGAATCATTGTCATATTATGGTAGTACCTCATATTTCTATCCCCTTGGCTAATCCATAATCCTCTTGACTTCTGGAACCACAATAGCTCTTCCTGTTTGAATACATTCACCAATTTTTCCTCCAGTTCTTTCTCAAGATTCATGAGGAAGGATTACTAAAGTGGTCTGTACATCGTTGAATCCCTTCCAGCCTCCTGTATAAGCCTCTTATTTTGTATCGTATGTGACCAAACACTTCTTTACTCCACACCCCAATGTGCTCCTTCAATACCCTTATGTTCCCACACACATCTCCTCTTCTCTCCAAATTCTACAAAAGAAAATTCTTGAAATCGTTATGATTAAGCCATACTGCCTTAAATCAGAAAGGTCTCTCTCGTCTTATATCAGAATCGAGACAAGTATTAATGATTAAGGGATGGTGATTTGAACTTACCCTTACGCCTGCCTTTACATCGAATCTGGAAACAATTCCTGTCACCCCATATTACATAAGCATCGGTCTAACCTCTTCAAAACATGATCATGTCCACTCCATTTAGGTCATTTCTATGTGAAAAAGGCCCTTATGCACCCAAATCAATGAGTTCGATTCCTCCAATCCAGTCACAAAATAATCTACACCTTCCCTTATTAACCCTACCTCCCCTATTTTGCTCCACGCAAGTACTTATTTCATTCCAATCCCTAGCTAGCAACCACGGATCAGTCATGGTAGTAGCTACATCATCCAATTTCTCCCATAGCTCCCCCCTCACATTCTCATTTGGACTAGCATAGACAGCAGTGAAATACCATGGTATTTGCTCCCCAATCATCAATTGACAATGCAAAAATTGTAAATGTCTCTCTACTACATTAACCACCAAGTTTGAGTCGTTCCACATTAACCATATACCTCCTGTAAAACCCACTGCTTCTACTATTTCTGAATACTTAAAACCAAAAGACCGAATTGCTTTCTTGGCCTTATTACTGAAAGTGGAGCCAAATACCCAAGAGGGGGGTGAATTGGGTATTTTAAAAATTTCTTGCAAAAGCTCAGTTTTCAAGTGTTTAAAACAGAGTAGAACAGAGCAAGGGAAGAATAGCTAGACACGAGAAGATTTATATTGGTTCGGTATTAACCACTTGACCTACGTCCAGTCCCCAGCCTCACTGGGATTTCCACTATATCAAAGATTACACACTCTGCACTCAAGAAGTGATTCTCTCACTAGAACTCACTCCCCCTTACAAGTTGTAATCAATGATTCCCAAATCACCAAGTCCCCTGACTTGTGATTCCTTACAATAAATGAATATTTAGAAGTATAACTCTCTTAAAGAGCATATATAAATGAAACACTGAAGCTCTTGTATCAAAAGATACTACACAGATGGAAACTGAAAGAAATAAATGTAGACTTTAATGAATTTCGCTCTCAGTTCTTGTTCTTGTTGGAAAGACTTGAATTCTCTTCTATTTATACTCAGAGATCAATAAATGATCGTTGTTTTCCAAATAGATCCGTTGGAGAAGTTGCCCAAGTGTTCTAAAGTAGAGTAAACACCTTCTCTCTCTTGTTTACCACTTAATCCAGATGTCCAAGTAAGCACAGTTGACTCTCTGTGTTTTAATTCGTTAGAGAGGAGTTTACTTGTTGCAGTAATCATTCTTTAATGTTCTGTGGTTGTGTGCAGACGGATTGGGCTGAAGAAGCAATTTTCTGGACATAGCAATAAATGCTCTGAGTTGTTTTTTGCTTTATGCTTTAACTTCTCACCAAACATTCTTTAATGCTCTGAAAACCACTAACAAATACGTTAAACATAGCAGGGAATATCAGAGAATAATATTGGAAGAGATTAAGATCAAACAACATTGTTTTTTGGAATCGACAGATTCAAATTTCTGAATCAGCGTCATGAACTCGAGCTTAGTTCTTACAAGCTCGAGTTTGATACTTCAGTGTTCAAAATCATTTTAGTCTGAAACATATAAACCTGAGGTTTGTGTTCTAAACTTGAGGTTCATAAGTCATTGAAGAGTCATATTGCTCTCGGGTTGAAATGAACTCGAGCTTACTAATTCTGAACTCGAGTTTGTTTCATATAGAGAAGAATATCGCGATTTTGAAAAACTGGAGACTTTAAGTTCAAAGGGCAGGCTCGAGTCTATTAGTGACAGGCTTGAGTTTAAAGCTGTTCAGGATAGAACTTAGTTTTAGCTTGAAAGGGCAAACCTGAGGTTTATAAATTGAACTCGAGAGTTCTCTTAAGTTGAAAACGTATTTGCTCTCTGGAACTTTTAGGCTCGAGTTTGAAATATCTAGGCTTGAGTTTGGTTAACTTTGAAAAATTCTGAAAGCTCTCGACCAAAGATAGGCTCGAGTTTGAAAGGGTAGGCTCGAGTTTAAAAGTCTTGTAAACTTTTCAAAACTGGAAAACTTTTCTTTCAATGAAACAGTGCAGAGTCTGTAAGTGTCTTGAATTTGAAAAATTTGTCTCGCCAGAGATGAACTCGAGTTTGCCATAACAGGCTCGAGTTCAAAGGCTTTGAAATTTTGAAAGATTGTCTCGGAAGTTACAAACCTGAGGTTTAAAACGTAGAGTGTCAGGTTTGAACTTGTTTTAAAAAACAAAAGCTCTCTGCCATTGTAAACTCGAGCTTAAAAACTGTAGGCTCGAGTTTGAGCAAACTTTCAAAGAAAGTTTAAAATCAAACTTCAGGTTCAGTCTCGAGTTTGAAAGTTAGACTGGAAGGTTTGTGTTCTCTGTCAATAACAGGCTCGAGTTTGTCGTGGACAGAATGTTTTTGCATGAAATTGACAAGTTTAAATCATTCTAAACTTTGACAAAAACATCTCCACATTGTTTACAATTGTTAGTAATCATCAAAAACATACAGAGAACTAACAATTACCACTAATTCGAGTTTCAAGCAGCACAACCATATCTGCTTTAAGGACAAAATTTAGGTTTTTCAAGGAAGCAGCAAATCCTTTACTAGTTGCCCCTCTACAGTTCCAACTTAAGATCTTCAACATTAAAACGATAATTAAAAAGGTGTTACGTCCCGTCCCTCACACACATCCATCGACCCCTCAATCTGAACTTGTTCTGTATCAACAACAACCAACGAGTTCTTATCACCCCTGATATCTTCCATATCACCACCATAGTATTGTCCTACATCCTCTATTGAATCCAACCCTTTTTCTTGTTGCAAATCAGATACACATGTGTCATACAATATCACCTAACCATTCCCTTCACCCTATACTCCGGCACAGGAACAGTCAAATTTCCCTTATCAGACCTCATTCTTCCTTTTTGTTTGCTCCTCTCCCCTTGAAGCGATTTCTGTTGTGACCCTTTGGGAACAATCGTTGCCTTCGTACATGGCCCATTTTCATTAACTCTACTCATAGGTTTCCTCAGCCCCTAATCCCTTCATTTTATAAATTGTCTTCCATTATTTTCTTCTATCGCAGCCCCTCTACCTGCAGAGATATCACACTGCCCTGGTTCCTCTCCTATATTTTGACATCCTCATTCATTGGCCTATCCCTCTTCTGCCTACGAATTCTTTGAACAACCTTCCATGGACCAGCAACTTGCTTAGAATTCTCTGCAATCTCACCTTCCTCTATCCTATCTGACCCTTCCAACACCAACTTCTCCACCTCACTGGGACCTTTCTTACCATGCACACAGTTTTCCTTAAAGTGGCCAAATAATCCATAGTTCAAGCATAAAGCATGCAAACTCTCGTACTCCACCTATTTAAGGACTCCATCCACCATATAATGGGGGACTAGTGCCTTCGTTCGATCCAATTCAATGCACACTCTAGCAAATTTGTTATGACCCCTACTAGTGGCATGAACGTCCAATTTCAACACCTTCCCTATTGAGTTAGCTAAGTTATACAGAATTTTTTTATCAAATAACTCGCCAGCCCATTAAGACCCATTTTAGCCCCCATGTGACGAGGTTGTTTTTGGCCCTAGTTCAAAATAACCCCCACTCCTCTTGGGTATGATAGGGTCAACTGTAGGCCAAAAATAACTTAAACATTTAAAATGGATCCAGTACCCTATGTATTCCTTTCTTCTTCTCCCACGTAAATTCTCCAAGAAGTAACGTAACTCTTTTATCCCATCCTTGTCATTTTTTCCCCTTCAATCCATCCTCGCCATTCATTATATATATAAACACACACTTGATTCCTTAATCATTTTCCCATATATTTTCAATACACGCAGCCCTCTTCTATAAAAATTGGCTTTATGAACAATTTTTAAATAACATATTTGGAAGTACACCCTTATTTTGAAAAACTATGAACAAAAAACTTTAATGATGTAAATTAAACGGAAATTAAATTTTCAACTTCAAGTTCATTAACTACTTTTATACTTATTCTAATGTTAATCTTTTTTATTTTTTTCCTTTTAAAAATCTGTTTAATATTTAATTTATTCATCACTCCTCCCTCAGTTATATTTATAAAAACCCTACCTATTTGTCCGATCTTTCAAAATTTAATAAAATATTTTAAAAATTTCTCTTCAACTGAGGTTTTTTATTCCTCTCCTACTGACTTTCTTAATTTTGTAAGAGCATAATTACTTTACCAAAACGAGTTGAGGGGTATACTATACTACCTCTCCTATTATACTTTATCCCTAGGGAATACTTACTGATAGGGTCCCCCATTCCTATTAAAAATATTGTCCCCTGACTTGTTTATTTATGTATGTGGACAATCAAAATGGTTAACCTGAATGTCATCGTTTAATTTTAGAATGGAAGGTTGCCATTTCAAGTTCATGCGCCCCCCCCCCCCCCCAAAAAAAAAAAAAGTTATAATGTTTATGACTTTTGTCATTGCCGTGTGTGATGGTGTAATCAAGAGGCCTTCAAAGGTATACCACTAGAAATATTTTGCTTAGGGGTACCATATTGCTGGACTGGGATAGGAGTAGTTATAATCTTTTTCTAAAATGATTTTTGGCTTGCGGGCTGGCCCTAGCCCTTAGAGTTATATAATATTTTGGCTCGTGTGGGTTGTTTAACATGCGGGCTTTCTGGCCTTGTGAGGCCTAACGGGTCAGGTGGCCCGTTTTGACAGCTCTAGCTGAAGCTGACCGCTATAAGGCACAAGCTAAACATGACCAACATCTAGATGCAATAATAACTGGTCTCCGGTAGACGCTAGACGGGTTTGAGGAGTTGAACAAGCAAAGGGAAGAAGCAAGCAAGTTTATGGAAATAAAATATGCCCCTTCGGAGGCTGGAGATGAGGTTGTAAATCCAAGTGAAGTGCTTACCCAGCTCAGGTAGAACCTGGTCCTGGCAATGAAGTTGTGCCACTAGCACCTGTCCTACTACAGGTTCCAACGGAAACTCATGTGATTGATAACGTCAATTCTATTGGCCTCAGCAGTAAAGAGTTTATGCTTCGTGATAATGTCAACAACTCTAAACCAGTGAAAGTAGTGTCTTCTGTAATTGAGATTCGTAAGGTTCCAAGTGTAGTGAACTACAACCCTTTCTCGCTAAACCATACTGAAGTGAACAGATCACCAGTATCTTATCTGTTGGAGAGGTTTTCTAGACGCTCTCCAAGATACAGTTCTTCATTCCTACCAAGGTTTCCTTTTCTAGTGCCTCGCCTATTGAATTCGTCAAGAGACTATTTCTTCAAGCGTGGGAAAATGGTAGAATATCATATAAGAAATAATTGTGGTTTAATTATATTTCTAGTATATTTGGATTTATTTAGATTTGTTATCATATTTATTATTTTAAAACTTTAATTAGGTAGTTACTACCCCCAATCCTAATTAGAAGAATATTTTTATAGTGCTTATAATTAGGAACGGAGGTAATATTATATTATTATTACTATAACTTGTTCAAGGGTTCTCATTTTGATGGTAGACTTGATTATTGAGATTCAAATTCCAGTTTTCTTCTCCCGGCTTCCTCTTCTCTGCTCCTTCTCCTCTCCCATCTTACCTTAACTCTCTTCTCTTCCCATCCCTCCCCCCTTCTTCTTTTTACATCAAGATTTCGGGGCATTTTATGTAATTAACACTAAATCTTTTAAAAACGGTGTAATGTTGCTTTTTCAACAATCAACAGTTAAGAAGCATCGTAGTAGACAAGCGTAATTTTTCGTTATTATCTATGGCCTACTCGTGTACTTTTGTTTAGTCAATGTATTTGAACCTGCTATAGTTAAAAGAGAGAGAGAGTAAACTGCTAGCGTGTTTGTTGCTTCTCTGGAGACTCTGGAGCAAAAATATGCACTTTAAATCCAATTGGAAAAAAAAAAAACATTTGGGTCAACAAATTATGTTTGGTTCGAATCTGAATATCATAGCAATTTAATCATTCTATGATCTTCGAATGTTTTTTCCTCATCAAGTTTTCTCCCCCAGCCCTCCATTTAAATTGACATAAACACAATTATCAACCGCAAGCTTAGACATGATGAGGAAATTAAGAATTAGGAAAAAAGACTTAAAATTACTACTTCCGGTCCTAATTATAAGAGCTAGTTGACTTTCTTTAGGGAGATTAAGGAAACTAAATAAGTTACTTAATCATTTTGTTTATTGTTATCCTTAAATTATATATTAGTTTATTAGTCAAACTAATTAGTTTGAAGAAAAAAATAAAAATAAAAATACTCTAAAATAATTTAATTAGCTTCCTTAACCTCTCCAAAAAAGTCAACTAGCTCTTATAAATAGGACCGGAGGGAGTACCATTTAAAATTGGAGGACCCCAAAATGTCTGATGAAAAGAGGGAAAGGAAAAAGAGTTAGAGCCTTTTTGGGGGTTCGTTTTGGAAACAAAACCTAGGTTTTGTTACAACCCCACCAAACACCTTATTTTTTTTCAAAATTCATTTTGGATTCAAAACCTAGGTTTTGAGTCCAAAACCTAGATTTTGACAAATCCAACCTTTTTTTGCTTTTAGCTTTTTAGGAGCAGAGATACTCTCAGTATCTGCTCTCTCCTCATCCCTCAGTATCCCTCAATCTCGGCCGTCCAATATTTGATCCAACCGTGTAGAAAGGGACACCTCATACTTTTTAAAATACCGCATGCGGTAAATTATACCGGTATAATCTTTTAACTAAATTATACTGCGTAATCTTTTAGTTAAATTATACCATACCGCGTAATCTTTTGACTAAATTATACCGGTATAATCTTTTAACTAAATTATACGGCGTAATCTTTTAACTAAATTATACCGCGTAATCTTTTGTGCGTAATCTTTTGTTATTTGTTATAATTTATTTATAACAAAGCGTAAAGCATGGATCATCCATTGTGTTATTGTAAATTTTTAATTAGTGAATTAATTATTTGACTAATTATTATTCTCTATTTAAACTTATCTTATATAAGATGGATACTTTATATATCAAATTGTTAATGAACAAAATATTAAATAATTAGTCATCTATCTTGAGGTTTATAATAATAAATTAATTAATTTACTAATTAATCTTGTTCCTAAAGTTTATAAATTTTTTTAGATATTTTAATTTTCTTAATTATTAATTTAAATTATTATTAATTTTTTATTATTTATAATTAATTATATATTTAATTAAAATATTTTAATTAATTAATTAATTTTTTATTAATGGCGTGAGACTGTTTCACGCCAAGCTACTACCAGTGGTGTGGGCCCCTCTCACGCTTCTGGTGGCGCTAGCATTACTTTAGAAAATAGTTTCCAAAGTGCATTAATCCGATAAATTTTTTTTTTTGTTCTTATTTTGGTCAATCTGCCCCCAAAAATCATTCTCTTTGGTTTTGGCTTTTCGGCAACAGTGGAGATGGGATAGACCGCTATAGTGAATTTATTTTTTCTAACAATTTTATGTAATTTTTGGTATTTATTATTGAATAAAATGTTTATAATATTTAAAATGGGAAAAGTATTTCTCCAGTCACTGGAGATAAAGTTATCTCCAGTAACCCCAAAACTACGTCGTTTTGGATTAATGAAGGGTACGTTTGTAATTTTAGGTGAATTAATGAAGGTTGTTTCTGTAATTTTATTTAACTTTTATTATATGAATTTTATCAAAACACTATTCATTAATTCACCTAAAATTACAAATACATCATTTATTAATCCAAAACGACGTAGTTTTGGGCTCACTAGAGATAACTTTATCTCTAGTGACTGAAGAAATCTTTTACCCTATTTAAAATACCACTTTATCCTTTAAATGTAATTATACAAAAAGCTAATGTCTTTTTTGGTAAATTTAATCCCCCAAAAACTATTCTGATAAAAACATCCAAACACTATAATTTTTTTTTCAAAATCATTCTCCAAAAGCTATTCTTCAAAACCTAGGTTTTACCTCGTAAATGGTGAAAATCATTTTTCAAAAGCAACTCCCAAACGGGTCCTTGGGAAAGAATATGGGTTTTTGAAGTTTAGATGCTTTTATCAAAATGCCCGTTACCTTTCTGACCAAAAAAAAACAAGTAAATTACATCTTGGGAATCAGCCCGGCCCATGCGATTATTCATCATTGTTTTCTTGGAGGCAGCTGCTGACGATGATGGTGAAGAACTAGGGGCGAAGGTCACTGCCAGATGAGGGCCCTCTCGATGAAGGATCGCCAGTCAGGGAAGATCTTAACAGCAAAGCGAACAGGAGGAGGAGATCGACGTGAGTGGAAAGGACGCCGGGGGAATCTGGGCGTGGCGGAGAAAAGGGTTCATTGTAGTATGTGAGGAGTATTTTGGTAAAGGTTTCGAAACTCCTCCCCAATTTCCTCCGTCCTTGCCCTTTTTCATCGGATCTTTTAAAATTTTCTACATTCAAACGGTATTTTTTGGTATGTTCCCCTAAAAATTATCCATCACAATTAATTGGAAAAATGGAACATCTTTTTTTTTTTCCTTCGGGCCTTTAATGAAACATCTTATTTGCAATGAGCAACTTAAGTATTTTGCATACATTTATTCCAACTAGATTAATCAATGAATGCGTTCAAGATTACTCAGGGGACATTTCAAATTCAAAACATTTGATAATTAACTCAGACAAGCAAACAAAATCACCTTACCCATAGAAGCACACTTTTCACAAAATCACAGTCACAGAATTTGGCTTCACATAATTTATACATAAAATTACACGCAGTAGCAGTAGCTAAGTTGATACTTCAGCGAAAAAAAACCATAATTTTGAAGATTATCAAGCAAGCGGGATTGGAGATGGAGGAATTGGAATATCTTTCAGCCCTTCCAACATCAAAATCACATTCTTCATAGAAGGACGTAGAGACAAGTCCTCTTGGACACACCACAACGCCACCTTCACCATTCTCTCCAATGTCCTCCATTCCACATCTTCATCTAATTCTACCAATTTGTTCAGTTCTCCTCTCACAAAGCAATTATAAACCCAACTTGAAAGCATTATTTCCTCTTCTGAAGCCACTTTTACGTCTATATTCCTTCTGCAACATATTATCTCCAATAACACCACGCCATAGCTGAAGATGTCAACTTTTACGGATGTTGATGCATCTTTCTGGCGTTCCGGTGCCACATAGCTACTTGATGATTCGTTGTTACTTTTGGTTTTTGAAAGTTCTCGTATTGATAGTCTTGCAAGTCCAAAATCTGATATTTTTGCCGTCCACATTTCATCCAAAAGAATGTCACGAGACTTGATATTGCAGTGGACAATACAGACTTCACATTCTTCGTGTAGATACAAGACTCCCCTTGCTACATCCAAAGCAATTTTGACTCTCTGTTTCCAAGATAGATGCATCTCAGGCTTGAACAAAAAATCTGCCAGAGACCCATTGCTCATATATTCATAAACAAGAAGCTTTCTGGAACCATCAATGCAATAACCAATGAGCTGAACCAGATTTCTATGATGAGTTCGAGCGATTGCTGTGATTTCTGCTTGAAATTCTTTTTCTCCTTCATCCACAACATCGTCGTTTAGTTTCTTCACACCAATCCGTTTGTTGCTTCCACGAATTGTCCCCTTGTAAACCACTCCAAAAGATCTTCTGCCGATCTCTTCTGTGAAGTTTCCTGTTGCATTCACCAATTCATTAAAGGTAAATGTTCGTAAACTACAATCCTCAGCGAACCCCAAATTTTCACTATCGGCAGAGAGCTTTTTGTATGAATAGACTTTACGCATGTAGATGATGAAAATAGATACTAAAAAGCCTAAGCAAACGAATAAAATTGAACCAAGAGTGATGACCAGAGTCAGAATCAGATTTTTCTTGTCATCAACAAGAACCTCTGGCTTCTTTGGTTTTGGAGGACTGATATTTTCTGAAGGCAACTTGAAGAGGGCTGTGGTTGATATACTTTGATTAATTCTGCCAAACATAAGCGGAAGCCTATACTTTTTGCAGCTACCATCTTCATGTAACACTGCCCCACAATCACAGTCTTCCATGCAAGACTTGCCACAGGCTTCCATTTCCATTGGTATGATCAAATAAGGATGAAGGCCCCATTGCATATGTTGCAATGGGTTACTAGCATTGTATAGCATCCCTGGACCACTGGTGATCATACAGTCATTTTTTATGATCTGTTCACAAACCAAGAATATTTTTTTGTTTTTGTTCCCTTTGATTGGCCTAAATCCAGGATAACACTTACATTCACCTTTACCAGAGACGTTGGAGCAATAACTATTCATGCCACAAAAGCCATTCACTTGACACTGATCAGAAATAGCCTGCCACACAATAATTTGGCTAGTGAAGCCAGTATTATTATTCTTCTCAAATGTGTGAACATACAATCTAAAAATACCATCCAAATCCAATGTTGCACGATAGATTATTGTGTTCCTTCCAAGATGGTTGCTACTTTTCGCAAGAACCTTAATGGGATTCCCTCTGTAACTGCCTAGGCAAAGAAAGCCCGTACGATGAAGAGTAAGCTGTGAGTCAGCATCATCTAACTGAGAAGTATTTGGGTCCCAGTAAGCGTCAATTTCTCTTTCATGGCTCACAGGATAGGCAAAAAGATTTCCATCAGTCTGCATGTTGAGAATAAAATGTCCATTTGCAGAGATCAAATGTTGTCCCTGAGATAAATTCTGACCTCCTAGTATGGTGTCCGTGGGGTAATCAAAGCTTTGCCAGATGACACTATGGTTTTTACTATAAAGCACAAAATTTCCAGAATCAAGCATAGAAGCTGAATGTGCAGGTTCAGACGCATTGGCAATGACTGCTACTGCTTCCATCTGTTTCTCGTTTCTAAGCACAAGTTTACCGTCTTTGGTTAATTCGACTGAATCAGAGGAAGTAGATAGATTCGTGAAGTTAGCTGTCCAAACGGTTGTTCCTTCAGGTTCACCCATCAACCATATTCCAATAGCAAAGCCATTATCACGTGGATAAAAGCCAAAGGAAAAACGACGAGAAGGTGACACCCATGAAGAAGAATTCGTTTTTGGGGAGAGGGAAGAACCCAAAGTTATGATGTTGGAATCATTTTTTTGAGCTCTAACTTCGTTTACAGATAGAACTGCAAATAGTAAGAACAGCGTTATGAGAGCCATGGATATGGTATGGTGTGAGAAGGGACGAGGGGGAGAGAAAATTGATGGAGAGAACTCCGAACAAACGAAGGAAGTTAAATTGGATCTGGGAAAAAATTGATCTTCAGTAAAATATTTTAAAAGGAACAGAGGGGAAAAAAAGAGGAAAGACACCAAAATAAACTATGGGAATGAGTTAAGAATTTTGACTTGCTTTAATCATTGATCGCACTTCAGTCCCGACAAACTTATTTAGTGGCAATTAAAGCTTTTAAAAGTCACCCGTTTTCGTGTAAATTTCCATTAAGGACGATGTTCAAACAGTGGGTGGTGAGTGGTGACTACTGACTAGTGGGAGAGTCCCACGGAGCAAAAAGAACGACAAATGTGGAATTTGTATTTTGCAAGTACTATAAAATAATTGCTTTCAGGCATGATTTTGTTCCCCAATTTATTATACCAATGTATTTGAAACTTTTATTTTAATTTCAATATTTTGTGGAAAAATCACTACAAAAAACTTTAAAAATGCTAAAAGAAAAAAGAGATGTTCCGCATATTTATATTTCAGAAAGATAAGATGTGAAAGTATTATTTATCCATTTCAAAATTAAAATGGAATGACATAAATGCCCGAGGATATAAAAAGAAAAGAATCAAGTATAAGAAAGAGAGAGGTGGCGCGAAGTGCGAAGCAAGGGAAGAGGAAGCAGAACTTTTTTTTTTTTTTTTTTTTGTAATTGGGGACCTAATGGTTTCGGGTAGGGTAGAACTCTGATACAAAAGCTGGATAGGCCAGCGTCATACCACTGCACTACCTGAGTGGTTGGTAAGCAGAACTTTTTTTGGTCAAAAGAGGAAGCAGAACTAGAGCCCTGTAAAGTATGTATTTTTAATGGGAAAATGACACCCAAGTTCCTAGGACTATAAAAAATTACAAAAAAATCCTAATAGATAATCAGATATTTTTTGATATTATTTTTATTGAAATAAAATCCAGGTTTTTAAATTTTATTGTAAATATAGCACTTCCTATTGTAAATATGATTTTTTCTATTGTGAATGATCAGGTTTAAAATTTTGTTGTGATATAGCACTTCCTGTTGTAAATCTAGCCTTTTTTGTTGTAAAGAACATTTGTATGCTTAGAGACTTGAGTTTGAAACAAAATTCAGGTGTTAAAATTTTGTTGTGAATATGACACTTTTCTATTGTGGATATAGTTTTTGTTTTTATTGTGAATGGCCAGGTTTTTAAATTTTGTTATAAATATAGCACTTCCTGTTACTAATAGAAATAATATTAAAAAAGTCTCTCATAGAGACTTTTTTTATATGTGAATTTATGTTTGGACTTTTTCATAATTTTTTATGGTTCTTGAGACCTCGCTATTATTTTCTCATTTTTAATTTTACCCCATAATGTTCTTCTCTTCAACACGCGATCCCAATTATAGCTTTGCTGGTCTTGGTTTTGGTGGGTGTCGTTTTTGGGTAGCTGGGTTTTTAGCTTGGAGAGGCTAGCTTTTGCAGCTAACAGTTAATCTCAAGTTGTAAAACCTGGGTCGCTTAAGCAAGGGTCTCGAGTTCAAGTCCTTGTGGATGTAGAAAACTCTCCTGGAAGAGGTCCCCGCATATGCGCCTGACAGAACCTCGATCCGGACTAGGCAGGGCGAAACTCTGGTGAACCGGGTACAATAGCAAAAAAAAAAAAAAGTTGTAAAACCTCAATGGGAATTTGTGAAATAGTGGAATCAGCTTTTATTTTTGTTTTTGGGAACTAATGAAATATAAAAGTTCTTGAATTCATATATGGTTATTGCAGCAAGTGGTGATTTTGAATTAGAATTAAATCATTATTAAAAGTGTGAATCAATTACACGGTCATTGTAGTTAGTAAGTGTTGATTCTTGAATTGGAATTTATAAAATGCTTATCAAAACTTGTTACGACGTTATTTAAACTTGTGATCCCCTTATTGTAAATGGGAATTAATACATTGTTAATGTAGCAAGTAGTAATTTTTGAATTAGAATTTATAAGAATCTTATCATAACTTATAAAAACATTATGTAAACTTGTAAAACTCTTATCAAAAATATAAATCAATACCTTACCATTATAGTGAGTGATGATTTTTGAATTAAAGTTTGTAAAAATCCAATCAAAACTTGTTAAAACCTTATATGAACTTGTTAAATCCTTATTAAATATTGGAGCACGATATTAGGGCATAAGTGTGTGCGAAGTTACCCACTAAATTGCATTTTCTTCTCTCTTCTGCTTTTAAACTCAATGGGAAATTTTTTTTCATTTCCATTTAATTTTAAAAAGAACAAATCAAACCCTTACATTTTTCTTGTATTATAAATATTCAGAACACATTTTTGTCTTTTAGTATTTTTTAACTTTTTTTTGAATGATTTTTCCATATATTTTTATTTATAAATTATTTATTAAAAAAAAAGGCTCTTTTGTGGTTTTTAGTTTTTTTTTGTTATTTTTATTATTGTTTGTTTTGTGTTTACGGGTTTATTTAAATTGTTATTTTTATTAATGTCTAAAATTTTATTTATTTAGTCAAATTAACATAGTATTTATTTAATTAAATGTTTATCTATTTTTATTTAATTATCGTATTTTTTTGTATTTAATTTTTTTAATTCTGTTTTATTTCGTTATGTCAATTATTTTTTGTATTTTGTTTAATTAATTTTGGTTTATAGATTGGGATTATTTATTTATTGTTAGTTAGTAACAGCTAATTTAGATTGACTTTAGTCATTAATAATTTTTTAATTTGTATAAAGGGAAAATGATAAATAAATATAATCTGAATTTGTAAAAAGATTGGGAGGTACTAAGGACCTATGAGAGATATACAAATTCGGGTGAAATTACCTTTTTTACCCTTATTTTTAAATAAAAATAAAAATATCCTCGCCGGTTGATGAGAGGGTGGGGCTTTTTTTTTTGGGGGGGGTGTTTAGAGTTTTTTTTTCAAAAAAAAAAATGTTTTCATTGAAAGTGTGGGTTCGAACCCCCAACCCCCGACACATCCATGGGGTCAAGTGGCCTATCAGTTGGGCCACTTAGTTCCTTTACTATATATATATGCATCAATATATATATATATATATATATATATAGAAGAAAAACACTTCTCATATTATAAGAGAAGTATATTCTAATGTGACACACATAAAATAGTGGGACTCACACATATATATATCTAATTAGCATTATATATATGTGAGTCTCACCATTTCATGTGCGTATAGGAATCTTCTTCTTCTTATGCAACATGAGAAGTTTAAACCCCTATATATATTCTTCTTAAAAATTTTTCAACTCGATTCACAAATCCCAAAACACCAATTACAAATTTCATAACGCAATTTACAACTTTTTTTGGAGGTTTACACTTTTCAACTCTTTGATGCCCCTGATTGAAATTCCAAAAAATATATATATATAAATTTCATAACGCAAATTACAACGTTTTTTTGGATGTTTACACTTTTCAACTCTTTGATGCCCCGATTGAATTTTTTTTTTTTTTAAAAAAACACTTTTACAAATCTCATGATGCAAATTATAAATCTCATAACGCAATTTACAAATCTCATGACGTAAATTACAACATTTTTTTGGAGGTTTACACTTTTCAACTCTTTAATGTCCTTGATTGAAATTCCAAAAAAAAAAAACACTTTTACAAATCTTATAACGCAAATTACAACATTTTTTGGAGGTTTACACTTTTTAACTCTTTGATGCCCCTGATTCAAATATATATATATATATATATATATATATATAGCACTTTTACAAATCTTATAACGCAAATTATAATTCTCATAACGTAATTTATAAATCTCATAACGCAAATTACAATGTTTTTTTTGGAGGTTCACACTTTTCATCTCTTTCATGCCTTTGATTGAAAAACAAAAATGTAAAGTTGGAAAAAAGTTGTAAATGATGTTATGAGATTTGTAATTGGCGTTATGGAATTTGTCAATCACGTTATGGGATTTGTGATAGTGCATTTTTTTTAAAATTTTCAATTAGAGGCATGAAAGAGGTGAAAAGTGTAAATCTCAAAAAAAAAAAAAAACCTTGTAATTTGCATTATGAGATTTATAAATTCTGTTATGAGATTTGTAAAAGTGGTTTAAAAAAAAAAATCAACTAGGGGCATCAAAGAGATAAAAAGTGTAAACCTTTAAAAAAGTTGTAAATTATGTTATGAAATATGTAATTGGCGCTATGAAATTTATAAATACCATTGAAAAAATATTAAGAAAAATATACATATTTGTTAATGTATATATATATTAAAGAAATTAATGGGCCACTTGGCCCCATGGATATGTGGCGGGTTGGGGGTTCGAACCCCACCCCCCACACTTTCAATGAATTTTTTTTTTAAAAAAAAAAACCCTAAACCCCCGACTCCCCTTGCTAGTGGCCGCTGGCGACGACCGGCACCCACTTGGCGGTTGCCCTTCGAGGAGGGTATTTTTTTTATTTATTTAAAATTAAGGGCAAAAGGGTAATTTCACCCGAATTTACATATTCCTCATAGGTCCTTAGTACCTCTCAGTCTTTTTACAAATTCAAGAAATTTTTAGAGGTTTTATAAATTCAGATGGTATGTATTTATCATTTTTTCTTGTATAGATGCTAAAAAGAAAACATTTTAGGGCGCCCAAATAAAATAAAATGAGACGACTTTGAGTCTTTGATATAAGAAAAGTTAGGTCATGCCATCATTAATGGTTAAAAAAATGTGAGATAAAAAAGGGAACACAGATGAGGATGAGTCAGATAAGGATGACTTTAACGTATGGATGCAAATTTTGATCCGGAAATATCCATATCTTTATTCGGGTGGTCCGAATGAGGAGACAGATCGAGACCATCCACTTGTGTCCTCCTGCCGCGAGGTCAATTCCTTTTCCACAGGTGCGTGCGTTTACACATAGCCTCACACTCTTGTTGTAATCACTAATCAGTCTGTGCCTATCCCTTTTGTTGAGCATTTCCCATCACCGTCAACAAACATGTTTTAAGTCTGCTATCATATAATCTTTTACTGATGGTGATTTCTATACTCAACTAGTATTGAATTTTTATTTGAACCATCTTGATCTACGTAGCTAAAAATATATATATGCGTGTCTATAATAATAATTTCGATTAGAAATCAAAATTAGGAAATTCGAGACTTTTGGGAAATTGAAAATAAATTAATCGCACTAGACACCTAATGGATATAGAGCAATTTGAAAGAGAAATTGATTTCTATGAGTTAGCTTTATTCACATTGATTTCTAAAATATTATGACTGAAAAAAATCGAAAATGATTATTGAAAATGTTAAAGATGGGTATTGGAATTTGGGGAGGGGGGGGGGGGGGGGGCTATGAAAAATTCTTTAGTAGAAAAATTGTACCCAAAAATTATTTTAGAATACTGAGTGCCATTGAAAAATACCTTATGATTTTGGATGTACCTTAACAAAGCTTTTGGAGTTAATGGCGAGGGCAAAATTGCAACTAAAAAAATTTTTGAAGGACAAAATTACACCTAAAACAAGTTTAAGGGAAAAATAGCAAGTGGTGATTTTGAACTAGAATTAAACCATTATTAGAATTGACAATGAATACCATGTCATTGTAGTAAATGATGACTCTTGAATTGGAATTTATGAAAAGCTTAAAATTATATGTTAAAATGTTATTTGAACTTGTAAAACCCTTTATAAGTGAGAAATAAGTGGTGATTTTAGAATTGAATTTGTGAAAATATTTTCATAACTTGTTAAAAGATTATCTAAACTTATTAAACCATTATCAAATATAATGCACGATATTGGGGTACAAGTGTGTGCAAAGCTACTCTCTAAATTGCGCTTTCTTCTCTATTCTAATTTTAATCTCAGAAGGAAATTTTTATCATTTTCATTTAATTTTAAAAAAGAAAAATCAAAGACTCACATTCTCTAATATTATGAATATTCATAACAAATTTTTGTCATTTAGAAATTTTAAAGTTCTTTTTTGAAGGATTTTTCCATATATTTCTGAATTTTAATTTATTTATAAAAGGCTCTTTTGTGAATTTTAGTATTGTTTATTTATTTTTATGTTATTTTTATTATTGTTTGTTTTGTGTGTATGGGTTCATTTAAATTGGATTTTATTAATTTTTAAGAGTATATTTATGTAGTTAAATTAAAATATTATTTGCTTAATTAAATTTTTATTTATGTTTTTATTTAATTATCGATTTTTTTGAATTTTAAATTTTTTTATCCCGTTTTATTTCTTTATTTCAATTATTTTGTGTCTTTATTTTATTATTATTATTATTTTTAATTAATTTAGGTTTAAATATTGGTATAATTTATTTATTTTTAGTTAGCAACAGCTAATTTAGATCGATTGACTTTGGTCATTAATAATTTATTAATTTTTATAAATGCTTCTGTGAGAATCTTTTTAGGGTGTTAGGCACACTTTAACCTAAAATAAAATAAATGGGGCCATTTTGGCTCTTTGATATAAGAAAAGTCATGGTCACCCCTTCATTCCCGACTTAAAAAAAAAAGTGGAAATCCCATTATTCTTACGACAATATAATGCATTTTCGATGTGCATATCCAAACTGAATAAACTTTTCCCTTTTTAATTAATAAAGAAGATGTTAGTTAGAATTTTCCAGAAACAAAAAGATGGTAGATAGAAAAGGAGCAGAGCCGGGGACGACTCAGACGTGAATGACCTCTTCTTTTCTTTTTCTTTTTTTTTTTTTGGGACAAAAGACATGGGTGGCTTTGGGCCTGTTTTAGTGCCCGTTTGGCCTAGCTTATTTTTAGCTTATCTTATGCTTATAAGTAAAAGTTAGGCCAAACAGAATTTAAAAAAAGCTCTTATATTATAAGAGCTTATTTTACAATGAAGAAAAAAGCTCTTAAAAAAAAAGTTGGTGAGAGGAGCTTATTTTAAACTTTTTTTTTAAGTCCTATTTTTTCAAACGAAAATTCTAGATAAATACCACCACCGCCAGCCGACCACCACCACCACCGGCCGGCCACCACCACTGCCGCCGGCCGGCCGGCCACCACCACCGCCGACCGACCGGCAACCACCACCTCCGCCGGCCGACCACCACCTCCGCCGGCCGACCACCACCTCCGCCAGCCGTCCACCACCACCTCCGCCGGCCACCACATCCACCGGTCGACCACCACCTCCGCCAGTCGGCCACCACCACAGCCGGCCGACCACGACCACCGCCAGCCAGCCACCACCACCTCCGCCGATCGGCCACCACCGCCGCCAACCAGCGGCCACCACCACCGCCAGCCGACCACCACCACTGCCAACCGGCCACCATCATTGCCACCGGCCGGCCCCCAGCACCGCCACCGCCGGCCACCCACCACGGCTTGCCACTACCGCCCGCCGGCTAACCGCCACCACCACCGCCGATCGGCCACCCACCATTGCCGCCGGCCGGCCACCACCATCGCCAGCCGGCCACCACCACTGCCAGCCGGCCACCCACCACGGCCGGCCACCACCGCCTGCCGGCCGTCCGCCACCACCACCTCGGCCACCACGGTATATTTTATAATATACCTTTTAAATTAATTTTTATTAGAAAAAGTGCTTATGACAAAATTTTTGCCGAACAGTTTATTTTAAATTTCAACTTTTAAGTAATTTTTAAGCTGAAAAATTTATATAAGTACCAAACAACTTTTAGCTTTTTAAAATAAGCTCTTTTTTTTAGCTTTTGCTTAAAAGTAGCTTAAAAGCTAAAAATAAGCTAGGCCAAACGGGCTCTTAATTAGCATTTAAAAAGTATATTCACATAAGTCTGGGTAAAACTTCTATCATTGGCGGACCTACATTGGTTTTTGTGGGTGCAAGTGCACCCATAAATTTGAAGGAGATATTTTTTTTGGAAGGGATTTTGCAATAAGTTGTCTAGGTGGTATGGTAGTAATTTCACTAGTCCCATATAGATCCTGTATTCAAACTCATGCATGGACAACTTTCTTACCTATTTTTAATATCTTATCACATATGAGAAATCATAATAATTTTTGCTTACATGTTGCTTTGGAATTTGATTGTGTAACATCTGAGTATCTGTATGCCATGGGATTAGAGTATATTGTTCTATTTAAATTGATTTCCTCGAAAATATTTTTCAATTGAACCCAATTTCTGATCCTAAATTTTACGAAGGTGTGGGTTGCCTTTTATCCTCTTTTAAAAAAAATTCTCCCGAATCCCACTATTAATTGTGCACCCACAAACATTACATCCTGGGTCCGCCACTGACTTCTATTATGTTCAAAAGCTAACTTCAACTACCAATCCAAATAAATACTTTTATTTATGAATGCAAATTTTGATCCGTGAAATATCCATATCTTTATTCAGAAGGTCTGGAAGAGGAGATATATCGAGACCATAATCACTTGTGTCGTTCTGCAGGGAGGTCAAAGTCGAGGTTTTTGGGAAGTAATCTTTTAATCAGTTTTACGCCAAAAAAGATTGATAAGTTCATCGATTGTTTATTAAATGGTTCAAATATATAATATTATTTAGGATCATACCTATATCAAATTCTTTATATCCATTACACCAAGTTCTTCAAGCACCACTACTACAAAATAATTCTTTAATGTCTGTTTTTTGCCCATTCTATGTCCCATTATTGGGGGACGCCTACTGAAGGACGTAGTACTTACAGGTCTCAAATTGAAATAGGGACGCCATAAGTACAACCTACGACATCTCAAAATTTTATTTGGGACACTGTAATTAGGGGTGAAAACAGACCAAGTTTCATCCTTAATAGGCTCTTTTTTAACCCTAAGCCTGGTCTATATACAAGTCAGGCCACATGCCTGTTAAGGAGGCCCGTCCCTTTTTTTTTTTTTAACTTTTTAAGTGGGCTAATAGGCCACAAGCCTCACTGCAACATAGACCTACTGCAAACAGGCCAAATTACATAAATTAATATTAATGATATAAAATACATCATAAATATGAAACCAAATCTGAAAACGCTGAATTACCAAGGTTCTGAAAACCGGACCGGTCAGTGAACCGGTAGGAGTACTGGGTTAAGGGTCAGTGAGTCAGACCGGAGTCAAACCAGTATTAATTAAAAATATAATTTAATTAAAATAGATAAAAATATTAATTTTTTAATAATAATTTTTTTAAAATAAAAACATGGGAGGATGTGTCATATGAGAATGTGTAATTTTATATTGATTTTCTTAAAAAGAAGAGATCACACGGTTTGGACTTTGGACTTGACAAAATCTGATAATATTTTCCTCTTTATTAGTTTATTACTTTATTTAAAATTCAGTACTTCACAGAGGAAAGTGACGGAGGGAGGGCTTTGTGTATCAAATCGCATAGATTTTTTGGATTTTCTCCACAAGGTTCACGAGTCATCTTCCTCAGCAAATTTAGGCACTGTCGTCGACGGTGGAGTGGGTTGGAGACGAGTTCGAACACCGACAAGCACCACTGTCTCTCTTGGAGTGGGTTGGAGACTAGTTGGATGACAATGGAGAAGGTGGAGATGGTTCTCCGCCGATGCTTGCACCCTCACCGACAAGAACTCCATTATCCATAGCTTCTGTCGATCTTTGTTTCCTGATTGAAAATCAACTCTATTTTTAGATCTCTGTGTTCTTCTCCATCTCTATTTTTAGATCTTTGTGTTCTTCTCCATCTCTGTTCTCATATCTATGTGTTCTTCTCCACCTCTGCTTCTGCGTCGTTTTTTCTCTTTTGATTGAACTGGTGACTCCTCAACTCAGCCGGTTCAGGCCGAGTTTTCCGAGTTGACTCGGGGTCACCGAGTCAATCCGGTTTACGCCCAACTCGGATCAGTTTCTTGGCCAGTTCGCCAGTTTCCGGTCTAAACCGACCAATCCGGTTCGGGTTCCTAAACCATGCGAATTACATAAATTAATACTAATGATCTAAAATACATCATAAAATATGAAATCAAATAAAACAACATAACAATTGTTATTACAAGTTCACTAATTTTTCCCTTATAACAAGCCTAAAAGGCTCATTAGGAAGCCTAGGCCTAGCCTATTGAAAAAAAATATGCATTGAAATAGGCCTTAGACTGACCTTTTATCATGACCAGGCTTTGAACAAGCTAGGCCCAGGCCCCTAACAGGCCTTTTGGTCTTTTTCCACCCCAAGTCATAAATGGCTATTGTTTTTTTTGGTCGTTGGACTGGAGATCGGTGGAATCAAGCGAGTGGATTATGAAAACATAGAATACATTATGCTTCCAATCTCCCTCCTCTTCCTGCACTTATATTTGCTGCAGTTGATGATGGAGTGGTTGAAGCTCGACAGCACACCTTCCGAATCGAGCAACTAGGTCTGGGTCTCGTCTGAATCTATAGTCCCAAAAAAAAAAAACTAGAACTGTAGCTTTGTTTTTATATCTAAAGAAGGGGAAAAAGATGTTGGCGGAAGGCGGTGTGGCAGATCTATGGCGACAGATTGACCTTCATCTTTGTCGTCCAAACCAAGACAGAGAACTTTGAGGACACACTCGAAGACGTAGAGATAGACATGATAGGGAATGATTCGAGCTAGGAGAACGCGCTTCGAGCTTCGGCATCAAACGAGACTGCCGGTGCTGGGAGAATTCCACCATGGGATGAGTGAAGAGATTGTCAATCCAAGATAACAGAGGGGGTGCAAGAGTGTGTACGATTCTTTGATCTCTCGCTCTCACTTTTTGTTGCATTTCAAACAGGCGTGCGTTGTTGCTAAGGGTGCAATCTAAACTTTTTAATAGTGTGGATCTGAATTTTTTAAACAAAGGGTAGGATCTAAAATTTTACCCTCTTTAGTGTCCCAAGTCAAATTTGGGACGCCAAAAGTGGTAATTTTTGGCGTCCCAAAAGTAAATTGGGACGCCAAAACTCAATTTTTGGCGTCCCAATTTAAACTTGAGACGTTAAAAATCAAATTTTGACGCCTTTATTGCTAAATGGATGCTTAATATACTAAAATTCTCACATATAATTATAAAAATGTTATCGCCTTTAGTTTTTACCTCCTTTTTTTTTAAAAAAAAAAAGACCTCTCTTAAGGAAGTAAAATCACTTTTTTGTAGTAGTGCACGAGCACAATCATATGTCATATTTTATTTATATAGGTTTATAGCCAGTTAAATGATGATAACTCAAAAATATAATATATGATCACATATGATTAGAAAATATGACAAAATGGATATTAGAAACTTAACCCAAATATTTTTCCATTATTTAACTGTGGAGACGATCATAGAAACTCAAGCAATAGGTGACTGAATTTGAATGACGCGAACCTATTTGACCCAGGATACTCTGTCACAGTGTCGTGTAATGAACACACGAAGCAGTCGGTTGAGAACGACAATCATTCGTTCAACCACTTTCTGGCCGATCTAGTTGGGGATTTCATTTCATTCCCCTTCCATTTCGAGACCTAGAAGAAAATGCTGGCAAAACCAAGGAGAACACTTGGAAATATGTTGTGAAGGTAATTAATTTTTATTTAAATACTTTTCATTAAATTTAAATGATAAAATATCAGGGGAAAATTAGAACCAAGAACTTAGAACATATGATATTTATTAATAATGACTATAAAAATTGTAACTATTCAGAACCAATAGCCGAAATATAAGTTTAAAAATACTGAATTGCCCTTGATTAAACTTCCAACATTCTCTTTTTCAATCTCTCCCATATTTTATTTTAAAAGCAATTTAAATTTTATTTTCCACAAATATTACTACTACCAAAATCATCATTTTTTAAACTTTAACTAACATTTACATAATGATATCATAAATATATTATTTAATTTTTAACACAGATATTGGCCCATTCAAATCATTAAGTTTTTTTTTTCATGATTTATACAATCTTATATAAAATGAACTCTAAGTAAAATAAACTAATTGAGAAGATGTTAAATTTTTTTATCTAATATCTTAATCGCTAAAAAAGTTTTTATCTACAAAAAAATTTAACATTATTATTATTTGAATATTATAGACTTTATTGATTATATTAAATTTTTTGTTAACATTACTTTTTTGGTTTACACAATAGCATTCTCTGGGGAGGCAATTAAGTTTACCATTCTTGAATAAAAAATATAATAGATTATTGATCCTTTTATAAGTATATTATGTAACATTACATAATTTTCAGTCAAGAAACAATACATGAACTTTTATTTTTTAAAACTCATATGAATTTGTTATAACATAATGTTGGCCTCCTTTAAATTTTCTAAAATTGCATATTTTTTTTTTTAAAAAATAGATATACATAAGCTTTCTTTAACATTTATAATAAATTATAAAACATTTTAAGTTTTCCTAAGAATACATAATTTTTATTTTCAATTAAAGTTTTTATCAATTTTTTTCTTTTTGATATTGCACAGATTTCTTCGATACTAAAAGTTCGTATCAATTTTAGAAGTTATAATTTTGACAAAATGAAATACATTTTTGGGATTTTTTTTTCATTAGGTACCAACATAAATAGTAAAAAACGAGGGAAATTGCATTTAATATAATAAAATTAGAAAATTTATATTAATTTTAAAAATAAGACGTGAGAGAAAATGTAGGGGTTTAATTAATGGTAATTTAGTATTTTAAGTTTTTATTTTGGTTATTGGTTCTTCTAAATAATTACAACTTTTACGGTTCTTCTCAATAAATATTATTTCTTCTAGGTCCTTTTTCCTAATTTTCATAAATATCAATTATTTTAAACATATATTATTATTTAGGAGTTAGCTTAGAATCTTTTGCTGTGGGTGATTTCTATACTTAACTACTATATATTGAATTTTTATTTAAAGCATCTTGATCTACCGTAGCTAAAAATGTGTGTGTGTGTGTGTGATATTAATTTAGATTAGAAATCAATATTAGGATATTCAAGTCTTTTGGGAAATTGAAAATAAATTAATTGTACTAGACACCTAATGGATATAGAGCGATTTGAAAGAGAAATTGATTTCTATGAGTTAGCTTTATTCACATTGATTTCTAAAATATTATGACTGAAAAAAATTGAAAATGTCAAATTACTTTAGGATACCAAAATTGTAACAAAAAAAAATTGATATTGGAATTTTTGAAAGAAAAAAAAAACGAAAGAGCTATAAAAAATACTGGAGGGGAAAAATCATACAAAAAGATTATTTTAGGATATCCAGTACCACTGAAAAATACCTTATGATCCTAGATGTACCTTGACAAGTTTCTGGAAGTTAATAGTGAGCGCAAAATTACAACTGAAAAACTTTTTGAAGCGCAAAATTACACCTAAAAAATAGTTTAAGGGAAAAATAGCACGTGTTGATTTTGAATTAGAATTAAAGTATTATTAAAAGTGAAAATCAATACATTGTCATTGTAGTAAGTAGTAATGATTCATGAATTGAAATTTATTAAAAGATTATAAGAACTTGTTAAAACATTATTTGAATTTGTGAAACCCTTATTATAATTGAGAATTAATACTTTACTATTGTAGCAAGTGGTGATTTTTAAATTAGAATTTGAGAAAATATTATTATAACTTGTTAAAATGCTATCTAAACATGTTAAACCTTTATCAAATATGGGAGCATGATATTGGGGCACAAGTCCGTTAAATCACGCTTTCTTCTCTATTCTATTTTTAAATTTAGAAGAAAATTTCTATCATTTTCATTTAATTTTAATATGAAAATTATGAATATTTAAAACACATTTTTATCCTTTAATATTTTGAAAGTTGTTTTTGAAGGATTTTTTTCATATATTTTTGTATTTAATTTATTTATAAAAGGCTCTTTTCTGGTTTTTAGTATTGTTTTTATATTTTTTATGTTATTTTTATTATTGTTTGTTTTCTGTTTACGGGTTTATTTACATTGGTTTTTAATTAATGTTTAAGAATTTATTTATTTATTTAAATTAAAATATGTTTTAGTGTAGAACACAGATGTCCAGTCAAGGGCTGGTGCTTTGGACTTGACTAGGAGCCAAGCCTAGAGCCTACGTACCCAGTGACGGGATCAAAGTCCATATAGTTCGAGATACACGACGGCATTAGCCAGAGGGGTGGTGTGTGTGTTCTGTATGACAGAAAGTAAAGGTGATGAGTTAGAACATGTGTACCCTATGAGTGGTCCTCTGTATTTATAGAGTTCACCGTGGATGAGATCTCGGTCCTATGTGATCTGTGATGCAAGTATCTTGGTGTGGATACTCCTACATTAAAGCTGGATATGATCTCCTAGGACATAGGATGTACTTATATTATAGGTGTGCGCTGATATCCCCCTGGTTGGGTCTTGCTGGCATTGGGCCGTTATGCAGGTCCGTAACAAAATAGTATTTGTTTAATTAAATTTTTATTTGTGATTTTTATTTAATTATCGGATTTTTAGATTTTTTTAAATTATCCGGTTTTAATTCTTTTTTCCAATTATTTTGTGTCTTCATTTTATTTTTATTATTTGTTGAATCAATTTTGGTTTAAAGATTGGTATAATTTATTTATTGTTAGTTTGTAACAGCTAATTTAGATCCATTGAATTTGGTCATTAATAAGTTATTAATTTTAAAAAATGCTCCTATAAAAATATTTTTAGTGTGTTAGATATACCTTAATGCAAAATAAAATAAAGTGGGACGACTTTGAGTCTTTGATAATTGATATAAGAAAAGTCTGGGTCATCCCACAATTCTTGATGAATGAAAAATAAAGTGGGCATCCTTTGGCTGTTCCGACAATATGATGCATTTTGGATGTAGATATCCAAAATGAATAAACTTTTCCCTTTTTATTTAATAAAGAAGATGTTAGTTAGATTTTTCTATTAAAAAAAAAAAGATGTGAGATAAAAAAGGAACACAGACGGGGACAAGTCAGACGTGAAAGACTTTTTTTTTTTTTTTTTTTTTGCAGAAGACGTGGATGACTTTGTGTTTGAGTTAATGTTTTAAAAAAATATATTTACGTAAGTTGAGAAAAAATTTTTATCATATCCTTATTTCGACATAAATCATGTCAAAAAAGTAGCACCGCTAGTACTTTGATGTGCGGATGCAAATTTTTGATCCGGGAAATATCCATATCTTTATTCGGGAGGTCTGGATGAGGAGATAGACCGAGACCACAATCACTTGGGTCGTTCTGCTGGCAGGTCATGTCGAACTTTTTGGGAACCAATCTTTTAATCAGTTTTATACCAAAAAATGATTAATAAGTTTATCAATTGTTTATTAAATGGTACAAATATATAATATTATCTAAGACCACCTTAAATTCCTTATATTCATCATATCAAGTTCTTCAATCAGACACTATCATATGTCATTTTTTTTTTTTTTTTTATGTGGGTTTATAGAAAACCGATGATAACTGAAAAACATGATATATGGTTGCATGTGATTGGAGAAGACGACAAAATGGATATAAGAAACTAAAGCCAAGTATTTTTCCATTATTTGATTGTGGAGATGATCGTGGAAACACAAGCAATAGGTGGTTGAATTTGAATAAGATGAACCTACTCGACCTGGAATACTTCGTTACAGTATCATGTAATGAACTCGACACTACCAAAAAAAAAAAAATGGTTCGTAGCGGTTAATTTGTAGCTGTAAAAAAAAATGTTACAAATATAAGATTTTGTAGTGATTTTGGGAGTCAGGCGTAACACAATAGGAAAGCCCAGCTCACTGGACGTACGACATGAAGGTCCTGGTTATGAAAGGAAAGGACGGCTAAACCTAAAAGGTCATAGAGAATCAAAGAGTTGGGCATACACAGTCGACTTTCTATACGACTCGACTCGGGTTGAGGAATCGAGATTCCTTAAGAGAGTTTCAGAAAGACCAATCTACACATTGAGGATTAGTCGAAGCTGTAGAACACGTAGAGACGTCACGTGACAAGTTGTTCCTTGTGTCGTCAATCATTCCGACCACCCCCTTTGTTTTAATTTTCTTCTTTAAATTTTCCATGAATTGTCTCTATAATTTCAATTATGTTCTCCTCATCAGTCATGAACTAAACTTCCATTGGTTGAGCGAGGATGAATTCTTAAGTTGTAGTATAAACCCAGTTTGCGAGTTTTAAATTAAATAAATTCAATTTGCTTAACTGTGTTATATTGTCTTGTTTGTTGCTTAACTGTGTTACTGGAAGGGAGCTAAGCTGAGATATTTGTTAAATAGCGTGTGTTAGGCGAGCTTGTGTAGGACTCGATCTAAATTGTAAGCCACAGGAATGAGTTTATCTCACATAGCCAAAACACCTAGGTTGAATTGACATTCTAAACCCAAAAATCGCTATAGGAATATGAGGAAGTAGAGTAAGGGAAGTACTTACAGGATGCAAACAATTCTATAGAAATTAGTGGTAACTTAACTGAATAACGTTGCGAAAGGCATTTTGCTGTAGTATTGTGGAAGCTGTGCAGTAGAATGATGTAGCAATGTGTTTGAAACAAATGGGGGGATTAATGCAATTTAAGATGCAATATGAACTCTGCCTATTTTAACTCTAATTTTCTCAACCGACTTGTGATTATTTGTTTTATTTATGTTAATTAGTAGTAATACTAAAAAACAACCAGAACTATTTCCAATACACAACTTTAAGTTGAATATTGCTACATAATTGGTATTACAGTCTCTGGGAGATAATACTCTACTTACTTTTTATTATTTGTTCGACTGATTCGTTTGTCACAGGAGGATTTTGATCAACATCAAGGAAGAGAGATTTCGCGACAGGAAGAGAAGTTCAGAGAGGGCAATTTCAGGTTTTGGCACGAAGGAGAGAGGATACAGTGATTTGAAGTTGGAATATCACCTAAAGGGGGGGTGAATAGGTGATCTTAAAAATTCAAATTTCTTTTCAAATCGTAAGTGAAATAAAGACCAATAAGAGAAATGAATACAAGAGAATTTATCCTGGTTCGGTCTAATGCTTCGACCTACGTCCAGTCCCCAGAACATCTGGGATTTCACTATTCTTCAAGAACAATTACAGACTCTGTAAACGAAGAAAAACCCTTTCACTCTCGGACTACACTCCCCCTTACAAGTTGTAATTAATACACCCACTCTTAAGGTTCCACAACCTTAAGATACAACCGATACAAAATAAAGTGTTTAAGAACTCCTCACGAGTTGATTGAATAATGAACACTGAAGAACAAACTTAATGCAACAGTTGAAACACTAAATGATTTTAAACTCAAATTGATTGCGTAGCGTTTCGGTAGTTGGCGAATTCAATGCTTTGGCTATTTATAGTTGTGGTCATTAATAACCATTGGTGAAGCTCGTAAACTAGTCGTTGAGTCTTCTGAGTATATCCGTTAGACTGATGAAGTGTTCGTCAAGAGTTTCACCGTTTGAATATTCAGATAGAATGTGTAGGATTGACATTCTCTTTCATTCCTTCTGTTTTGCTGTTGTGAGATAGCATTTAATGTACAGACGGAATTTCATAGGACCTTTACTTCAATCAGAGAAGCTTTACGTGTTTGACACTCGTTTAGGAAATTGCATTTAATGCCTCTAACAGTCCAAAGTGCTTTATCCAAATCTGCTGGTAATTCATGTTAAATTTATTTGAAACTCAAGAGCAAATGGGTTAAAAGCATTTGGTAATCACAATAGGTAATAATCAGAAGAAGCATTAATCCATTCAATGATTTATGAATTTCGTATACGGTGATTTGAAAACAGAGATGATATTGCTCGAGCAATGATCCATGCTTGCTCGAGCAAGCTCCTTCGAAAAGCTAAGGAAAGTGCTCTTTGGTCACTGATGCTCGAGTAGGAAAATTCTCTTGCTCTTTGGAAATCAGTCTAAATCTCTTCAGGCTCACTGTTGCTCAAGCATGCTGACAAAGCTTGCTCGGGCCAGCTTTTGAGACTCAATTTGAAAATACTTGAAACACTTTGATACTTGAGCATGCTTTCCTTCTTGCTCGAGTATGATGCTCGAGCATGAATTAAACCATGCTCGGGCAGCCTCTTTTTAATCAGTGAAATCATATGTTGCTCGATCTTGCTCGAGCATACTGCTCAAGCAACGTTTTATTCCTTGCTTGAGCAAGGGCTATTCAGAGGAGAAAGGCACTGGTTGCTCGAGCAACCTTTTAAGCTTGGTCAAGCAAAGTGCTCGAGCATGCTTTTACCTTATGCTCGAGTAAACTTTTGCTGTTGCTTTGTTCAGCCCTGCTCGATGTTGCTCGAGCAAGACCATATGGTCTGCTAGAGTAAGGCTTCCTCAGACCACTTCTGATTAACCTTGCACACGATGTTGCTCGAGCAAACTTGATCCTTTGCTTGAGTAACGTTCTGAAGATGTATTTATCAGCTTATATTCAATATTCTTTGCTCATTTTAATTTAACAACTTGGAAATTGTAATCATCAAAGCTTAAAAACTAACATGATCGACTTGTATTTTGGCGCTAATCTTTTAGACTGGATATTATTAACTACTGGTCTTAAAATTTCACCTTTTAGACCAGTAATTATTAACATTCAGTCTTAAAAGTATAAATTTTTGATTATTTTTTAGACCGGCTATTATTAACTACAAGTCTAAAATGTTTTATATTTTAAAAAGTAATTGACATTTTTTTAAAACTTTTTAGACTGGTTATTTGGGAAACAGGTCTAAATAATATACTTTTGACCTCATATTAAAGAAACAGGTAGAAAATTTTCTTTATATTTATGAAATTGTCATCGATCATACTTTTTAGATCTAATCATCTATAATATGGTCGAATTGTGGCAATCTAAAAGTACTTTTTTATAGTAGTGGTTCCTAAAAAAATGGACATCCCATGATTTTTCCGACAATATAATGCATTTTGGATGTGGATATCCAAAATGAATAAACTTTTCTCTTTTTAATTAAGGGTGAAGGTGCAAATAAGCTAATAAACTATTAAGCTAGGAGCAGCCAACACAAAAAACAATTGAAAGGGCCATAAATACAAAAAAAAAACATTAAAAAAGTGGCAACTACTACAATTCACTTCAAACTAAACTAACAGCGTTTAAACAATTAGTAGGGGAAAGACTTTGACGCTAACGTGGCATGATGGGAGAAAAAAAGAAAAAGAAGCAAGTTGGGTCAAAGCTGTAATTTCATTGATCCATCTCTCCCTTCGCCTCTCTCCTTCCTCACCGGCACTCCTTCACCTTCATCACCGCCGGTGAGATTCTCCCATCACCACACTACCACCACCTCCATTCCTTCACCTTCTCAGTGTCGTCGGAGAGCTCCGCTACAATACGCAATCAAGGAGGTATAAGGCGAAACCGATCTAGAAAGCGATCTGAAAACGAGGGTTTAGCTTTTATGGCGACATATTCATTATCATCGACGGGAGAGAGGGCAAATACTTTGTAAAGTTTCATTGGCCTTCATCTCCAGCCAGCTTCCTCTGGTAAAGCCCCTCTTTTCTCCATCTCTTCTTCCTCCACAAATCCCAATCTCATGAAAGCTGATTTTTTTGTTCATCTCGAAGATATCCTTCTTAAGGTTCACCGTTCTCGTCGCCTTGCAACTTTGAATTCCAAAATTTTTTCTTTTTGCTTTGTCATAGAGAGCTTGATTTTTGTATTATCTCAAATTGTTTAAGGTCGTTGGCAAGTTCTTCAAACCCAGATCAAGGATTGCTCCGTGTGTGTTTGCAAGTTTTGGCAAATGCTTCATTGGTAGGCAAGGAACATCATCTTGCTATTTGGGAAGAAGTCTATCCTAATGGTTTTGTATCCTTGGCAAGACTCCGGAGTAGGGGGATTTGTGACCCCTTGTGTTTGATAATCTATGCATAGTGGTGGAGATCCTGAATTGGTTAGAAATCTGTATAGTGATAGTGGATGGCCTATAATGGTAGAAATTTTGCGAATTGCTTCTTTTGGTAAGTTTTAAGATGTATTTGTTTGTATATTGAGCACGCCCCTAAGGCCAAGTCTGGTATACTTATCAGTTGTGTCGCCATTGACGTTCTTGGATACTCTATTAGCATATTGAGAGATATCTGTGCCCAAGATGATGTCGAAAAAGGAGGTAACCAGGGTGACGCAGAGGATGTCATAGGGAGCTTGACTAATAAACCAACTAAATTTTTGCTGTTTAGATTTTGGCTTTGTCATATTCTGGTTCTCAGTCTACTTTGTCCTAGCTCAGTGATAGTCGTTGGCTGGAAGCAAGGACTCATATTCTTATCCTTCAATCCTCTCACTAGCCAGACACGTGGACATGATACCCAACGGCGTTAGTTTAGTTGTAAGTGAATTGTGGTAGTTGCCACTTTTTAAATGTTTTTTTGGTATTCATGATTATTTAAATTGTTTTTTGTGTTGGGTGCTTTTAGCTTAATAGTTTATTGGCTTATTTGTACTTTCATCCTTTAATTAATAAATAAGATGTTAGTTAGAATTTTCTATAAGAAAAAAAGTTAGATAAAAAAGGGACATAGATGGGGAGGAGTCAGACGTGAATGAACTTTTTTTTTTAAAAAAAAAAATACAGAAGACATGGATGACCTTTTTGTTTTAGGAAAATCCCTCTCATGGTCCAAATTAGCAAAAATTTGTTAAAAAAAAGTTCAAGAAAAAGTCATATGTCAAAAAAAGCTCAAAGACTTTTCTAGTATTATTTTATAAACATTAACAACTATATCAGCAAAATAACTAAATCAATATACATTAATAACAATATCCTAATAATTAAATTAGTACTCATTAACAACTAAATCAATACCCATTAACTGTTATGAATATTGCAATATTGGTGTGAATATCCACAACCTTTTCAAGAAGAGTCTTTTGGAGTTTCTAAAGCCATGTAACCTATGACATGAATGGCATGGGAGTTTTATATGACTAATGTAAATAACTTACAAAACCTCATAATATATCATTATGTAGATTTATTCTTTTGTAACTCTTGTAATGGAAGTGAAGGGTTTATTGCCTATATATAGTAGGCATGTATCAAAAGTTGTAGAATAAAATAGAAAGAAGAATTACTCCCTCCTTGCTCTCCATTTCTCTCTTGCATTTCTTCATCTTCCTCATCTTAATTTCTCTTATAACACGTTATCTTAATTCCTCATCTTACTTAGTTTTATAACACGTTATCAGCACGATAGCTATAACGAAGGTATAATTTCTTTAATGTTTTCATCTACTTTCACTAATGATTTTATTATATGTTTATTTATATATCTGGGATAATCTAAACCACTATATGGAATTAAAAATACTCTTTTACCGATTGTTTTTATACATCGGGTTCTATAGTTAAGATTGGAGATTATTTACTATTTTATATAGTACTTTTAGTATTTATCATTATTCATTCATCAATTTTATTCATGCACAGTAATTGCATAGTAATTTACGATTGTTTTACTATTTACATTATTGCATAATACTTTACTTTTGCACAATATATGTTACTAACTTTAACATAACATAACATTTTACTTTTATTGTTATATTATGTTACTAACATAACATTTATATTATTGTTACTAACATGACATTTAAATTAAGCATTTACTTTTATGTTACTAACATAACATTTATATTATTGTTGCTAACATAACAATTTATTTTTATTGTTGCTAACATAACATTTTACTTTTATTGTTATGTTATTGTTGCTAACTTTTAATGTTATGTTATTTTATATTTAATATAATATTATTATTGATATTGTTATTTTAGTATGGCCAGAAGCCATACACCTTTGATTTCATATTCTGAAATTATTTGACTAGAAGTCATATTATTCTGATCTTCTATTATATGGCTAGAAGCCATAGTCTTTTTGCTCCTACTTTGAAATTATATGACTAGAAGTCATATGCATTTTGCTTTATTATTATAAATATAATATGGACAGAAGTCATATTCCTTTAATTTCTATTACTATATTATATGGCTAGAAGCCATATTCATACTTTGAAATTATATGACTACAAGTCATATGCATTTTGCTTTATTATTTTAAATATAATATGGCCAAAAGTCATATTACTTTAATTTCTATTACTATGTTATATGGTTAGAAGCCATATTCAGTTGATTCCCTATTATATGACCTGAAGTCATATACTTTTTCATATTTTATTTTATTGGATGGCTAGAAACATATATTCAACTTTTATTTATCCTGAAGATAAATGATCCAAAGCCATAAAATTCTAAATTTCCATAATTGGTTTGAAGCCATGAGAATCAAACAGCCTAAAGCCATTAAAACTAAATGGCCTGAAGCCATAAGTTTTAATTTCATTGTAATATCATAATTTATGAATTATTGTCTTTATGAATTCATTATGTTATTATATTGTGTTTTATATTTCATAAATTTCTTTTTATTGTATAATGAAATTTAAATTTGTAGTGCATGAAGCCTCAAAATTGAATATTTGGTATTAAAAGATTTCTTTAGAACAAATTAAAGGAAATGTATGACAACCAAAAGATGGTTATTCTTCCAAAAGTTTATTATAAATTAGTGTATCCAACAATTTGCTCTTATAATAGCAATATTGTGAAAGATGTTTTAAGAAATATACTGAATTAATTTCTTGATCTCATGTGGATAAACAAAATACTGATTTTTTGTTGTAAGAATCATGAATCTTATCCAATAAGCACGACTCCAATCCCAGAAGTGAATGAAGTAATGAATGAATTGGTCATGGACATAAGGTGTAATTGTGGCTACAATTTTGTGTATAGTCATTATTGTAATCATAATGGCTCAAATTCTCATTTGAAGTGGAGAAATATTATTGAAGAGAATCACAAAAGGGAAACTATTAGGCAATATGTTGAAAATTCATGATTTGTGATATTTTGCTCCCCACTATTTTATAGTTTATAAGGTTTTAATATCTCATACAAGATCTTTAAATATTTCATATAATTTACTATTTTGCACAGCAGCTGAAATTCACTATTGTATACAATGATTTATTATTCCGTACAGTAACTAAAACGTGATTGCACAATAATTTACTATTACGTACAATGATTTATACTTATAAGATATTTAATCCTTTAGTTTTCTACACCCATGAAAGAAGTATAGGTCTTGTTCACACCCAAAAATGAAGGGTGGATAAGAGAGTGACATTTGTTTATTATTAATATTATGGCCATGAAGGTTTATGTTTCAAATATTGTATGATACAATAAGATTTTAGTAGTCTTGGAAAAATATTGTCCAGAAGACAGTAATTTGCAAAGATTTATGTCGTATAAATCTAAAGACTAATGGTCTTGAGGACTAATTAGCATATTTTTTCCGACTTTATAAAAGAGGCTAATGTTCAGACTATATATGACAGTATAAATTTGATTGAAGGATTCGAAAGAGCTAATATTTTGTTACCTGAAGGAACAAAATTATGCATTAATAATGCATTTTATTCTAAGAAACTTATTGAGTTTTAAAGATATCTGCAGAAATACATATCATATAATAAACACATGCTATTATAAACTAGAAGTTTACAAATAATAATACAAATTAAAAGTTTGATGTAAAACAGAAGTTTACAAATAATAATTGTAAACCAGAAGTTTACAAATATAGCAAATCAAATGTTTGCTAATGTTGTCAATGAGATATTAAAGAAGCAATGAGCTACAGAGAACTATGCTCATCTTTATTTTAAAGCCAAGGCTCAAGAGAAATAAATAAGCCCATAAGGTAATGTAAAGCTTACCTTTTGTTGTTATTATTATTTACATTTATTGTGATTCCATCTTATAAATCTGTTGCCATGAAAATCTTGTGCTGGAGAATTTTCATATGTGTGATTCTAAGTTATTTTAATTATGAATATTTTCATATATGGTGGACTATATATTTTGTATATATAAACAAATTGAAGTATATTATTAGATTATCTAGTGATGCAATATTTATGTTTATTCCTGAAGAATCAACATGTTTTTTTCCTTTCGAGGTTTAAAGGATTTGAAAGTAATTTTGACATACAGAACTCACACTCGAGGAGGAGATTGTTAGAAAACAAGTGTGAGTTGAGTTATAATACAATACAAGTGTGAGCTAATTTTTGAAAAGTTGAAAAGCTATATACTTCTCACACAAAGTCTAATAGATCTCTTAAGATGAATGTCAGATAATTTATGGAAATTGAAAAGTTTATGATTGGTTGAGTTATCTTACAGTAAACCAGAAGTTTACTGATTCAAATAAATTTATTGTTGGTATGACTTGTTTGATCATCCGAGTCATATATATATAATGCAAGTAAGATTATGTATTAACATCCATTGAAGAACCAGAAGATTCTTCATGAATAACCAATATATTGTTTATGTATTATGTATTGTTTGTTCTCAAATAGATTTGACTATGAGAATATCATTGGTCATGATTGGTAATGGATATCTGGAAATAAATCAAACATTATTATATGGGCCCATTGAAATGACATGTAAACCATACAAATTTGAAAGATGCATCTGGTTAAATGTGAGATTATTAGCTTACAGCCAAAAGTTTGTAAGAATGCAACCTGAAGTTTGTAAAAATGATTGCAACATGGAGTTTGCAATAATGTTTGGTGTTTGAATAAATTAAGCGCGCAATTTCCAGATTACATGATCCACGAATCATATATTAAAGCCTCCATAGATAAGTTGGATGAATGCTTATGAGAACAAAATTTATGTGTTGGTATATTTGATCTTGTATGTTGCAACATTTATATAAGCCAAGAAAATTCTCTCTAGAAAATTGGTTTTTGGTCAGTAGCCAAATTAATTCCATCTTAAAAGTTTTTAATGTGCAATATTCGACCATAATGCACACAATGGATAAATGTTGTGCAAGTACATCCTTCTTCTTGTTTGTCTTTAAATGAAACAGAATGATGTTTCTAAAGGAAACAAATGGATTTAGGAGACTTACACTGCATGATTAGTCAATTGTGATTTGATATAGTTTTCCCAACATGAGGAGGAGAAAATAAGCAGTTGGGTAAACAGATTAGCTAGAATGAATTATCATTGACTCATTTTGATCCTTGTACAAAATAATGTGAACTGGAAGTTCAAAAGATAATTCATTTACAAAATTTAGTTAATCGAATGCCAGAAGCATTTACTAACTCAAAGAAAGTGACAAAGTCACATGTCCCAGCTGCTAATGCTCCTATTGATGTCCTTGAAGGACAATCTATTATAAATGAATTGAAAGTATGCCTGAAGCATGGTAGGTCCATCGGTTTCAAAGATATAAATCCTCGAAAGAGAGAAGGAGCTAAGAATATAGATGATCAAGTTGAGAATAATTAAGAAAAGTTAATTAGTTGCTCCAGAAGAGTCATTTCCTGAAGAGATATTATCTCCAGTAGAGATATCTCTAGAAGAGAATGTTGTAGTCCCAGAAGAGACCTAGGTACCTGAAATATATGAAAAGTATGAGATCTCAATAAATTATGGTATGGATAGAATCCGGTGGGACCGAAATGAAGTCAACGTTGACGACATCTTTGCTTATAATATAGCATAGGATGTAATGAATAATATGAGGATCATGAGCCAAAATCCATTATCGAGTGGCAATAGTGAAAGAATTGGCTTTTATGGAAAAATGCTATTAATGCTGAATTAAAATTACTGGCAAAACGAAAAGTCTTTGGACCTGTTGTCTATGCACCTGAAGATGTAAAGCCAGTTGGATACAAATGGGCTTTCGTATGAAAGAGAAATGAAAAGGGTGAAATTATAAGATATAAGGCAAGTCTTGTAGCCCAAAAGTTTTTACACAAAGACCTGTTATTGATTTTTAAGAAATATATTCACCAGTAGTGAATGCAAATATCTTTTGTTATTTGATTAGCCTAGCAGTAAAGGAAGAGCTTGATCTGCACCTAATGCATGTTGTATGTTGTAACTGCTTATTTGTTTTGGCTCACTTAAAAGTGATATTTATATGAAAGTCCCTGAAGGACTCGTGGTGAGAGAAGCATATGTCTCCGAAGAATTTAATGTACCAGAAGTACGAATTCCTGAAAGATTCAAGATGTTAAAAAAAAAAAAACATCGAATTCAAGTTTTTAAGCACAATACTCAGTTAAGTTAAATACGTCCCTTGGCCTGAAGCTATTAGGGCGCATGTAGTATAATCATTTCAAGGAATATTTGTTGAAAAAAGAGTACAAAAAATGACTCAATATGTCCATGCATCTTTATGAAAGGATATAGAAATGAGTTTGATATAATTGTTGTTTATGTTGATAATATCAACATCATTGGAACTCCTGAAGAGCTTGAAAAGGCAATTAATCATTGAAGAACTACTTGGTCTAGAAGTACCATGTTTTACTATTATTGGAAGTAATGTAGTCATCAGGGGGAGTAAATCAGATGCAATTAAGAATGACTAGTTGATATACGCTGTACTCTTTTTCCCTTATCTAGGTTTTGTCCCACTGGGTTTTCCTAGAAAAGTTTTTAATGAGGCAGCATTAGAAAATCTGATGTAATTAAGAGGGGGAGACGATACATGTTGTACTCTTTTTCCCTTATCTAGGTTTTGTCCCACTGGGTTTTCCTAGAAAGGTTTTTAATGAGGCAACATAAGAAAGTGTATCGATGAATGATGTACTCTTTTCTTTAGCTAGGTTTTATCCCATTGGGTTTTCCTAGTTAAAGTTTTTAATGAGGCACATTCATAATGGACATTCAAGGGGGAGTGTTATGAATATTGCAATATTGGTGTGAATATCCACAACCTTTTCAAGAAGAGTCTTTTGGAGTTTCTAAAGCCATGTAACCTATGACATGAATGGCATGGGAGTTTTATATGACTAATGTAAATAACTTACAAAACCTCATAATATATCATTATGTAGATTTATTCTTTTGTAACTCTTGTAATGGAAGTGAAGGGTTTATTGCCTATATATAGTAAGCATGTATCAAAAGTTGTAGAATAAAATAGAAAGAAGAATTACTCCCTCCTTGCTCTCCATTTCTCTCTTGCATTTCTTCATCTTCCTCATCTTAATTTCTCTTATAACACGTTATCTTAATTCCTCATCTTACTTAGTTTCATAACATTAACAACTATATTAGTACACGTTAACAATTAACGTTTTATGAAATAATATACTAGAGAAGGCCCTAAGGTCTTTTTTAACATACCGCTTTTTCTTGGGGCTTTTTAGATAATTTTTGGTTATTTGGGCCATAAAGTGGATTTTCGCTTTTGTTTTTCCTCTTTCTCCATTTTCTCTTTCCTGTTTCTCTTTCCCATTTTCACCTTTTTCCTCTTTCCTCTTTCTCTTTATTTCCCTATTTTCACTTTTTTTTTTTTGGCTGCAGTTTGAAGTGATGACGTATTTGTAAAATAAATACAGATAGCCCCAAAATGTTTAATTAGCAAGAACGGGCATGGTTATAGACCATGAGATTTAGCATAGCAAGAAGAAAAGTTAAATAAAGTGAATTAGTTTTTTCGACCCACAAAATAAATCGAATATACATAAAACAAGGAGGCTAAGACATAATTTCGTGACTGTAGAACCTCTTTGATTCTTCATTTCTTCTGTTGTAATCTGTCACGAGACTACAAAAATTAAATAATCAAAATTTTTGAAGTATTTTATCATTATTAAAATTGACTAATGTTATCATTTTTAATTTTTCAAATTATTTAAATTTAATTATTGTAATATGAAATTTGATGTTAAATATATTTGAAATGGAATTTTATACTTTACATGCAATTGTTATCTAATATCTTTTTGATGATTTGCACATAAAAAAGTGATTATGATAACAATTTTCTAAATACTCTTATTTTATCAAAATCACTTTTTTTCATTGAATCTATTATGATATGAATATATTTTATAAAATCACTTTTATCATATTTTTTCCTCTAAAAGGTTATTTTCTAAAATCTCATTATTATTCTGACAATATAATGCATTTTGGAAGTGCATATCCAAAGTGAAAGCAACTTTTCCCTTTTTAATTCATAATGAAGATGTTGGTTAGAATTTGCGACGGAAAAAAAAAAAGATGAATTAAAAAAAGAACACAAAAGTTAACCCCGAAATTGCGACTTTCATTGCATCCCTGGAAGACTTAAACATTGACCAAGTCAAGTCAATTTTATATGTTTTTTTTTTGGAACAATAAATTTGATAAGATTAGTTAAAATTAAATAACGAAATACAACATTTGTGGATTGAAAAAGTAATGAAGTTGGCATTTTTAATGCATGAAATAAAATTTGTTAAAGAATTAATTAAAATATAATGAAGTATTAATTTGGACGTCAAATATATAAAATAATTATTTCAAATTTATTTTAAGAATCAGAAATTTAAATGGTTTAAAAAAGTTAACCAGACCTGATTTTAAATTAAGAAAAATCATCTCCGATCATTCTATAATTAATTAACAAACTCATGCAAATAATATTCTGAAGTTGGAATTTCACGCGGAAGAAATCAAGAAAAAGCCACGATACGGTTAGGAAATGGCAGAATCTCAACACCTTCGGGTAAGACTTTGATATTCTGCAATTTCACGTGTAGGTCTTCAGCTGCAGCAATCCTTTTGCTCATTAGCGTTTCTGCTCTGGCCATGGCTACCATTGCATCATCAAACATATACTTTCTCTTTTTGGTATGTTTTCTATGTGAAACAGTATTCACACAACACATACCACTGAACTCTTCACTTTCCCCCATTGTTCGTCCCACTTCATGGCCTTCACCTTCTGGTCGATTCGCATTCGGCTTTTACGAGCAAGGCGATGGCTTCAAAGTTGGAATCTTCTTGTTCAATGAGAATAATAAAACCATTGTTTGGACTGCATCTCGTGATGATCCTCCTGTATCCTCAAAAGCAAAGCTTGTTCTAACCATGAGAGGCGAGCTTCTTCTTCAAACAGGTCCAGGGCAAAATAAGGTTATTTCTCACGGTAACAATGGAACTGTTTCCTCTGCTTCCATGCTTGATTCTGGAAATTTTGTTCTGCGAAACAAAAATTCCGACATCCTTTGGCAGACTTTCGATCACCCAACTGATACTATATTAGGGGGTCAGATTCTAACTGGTGGGAGTGAATTGGTGTCTAGTTCATCAGACACCAACCAATCATCTGGAAGGTTTCAATTGGCCATGCAGAGTGATGGAAACCTTGTTCTGTATCCACGATATTATGGGAGCACAACTTGGGAGGCTTACTGGGCCTCTGATAGTTATCATGGATACAGTTCCAAATATTATCTTTTCCTCAACAACACAGATCCTCAGCCTCTATGTATTGTAAATGCCACTAGTTCCAACTCACAGATACTTTGGCAAGTGGATGATAGCAGCTTCGAAGGAAAAAACACTATTTATCGTGCAACAATTGATGCTGATGGAGTTTTTCGACTCTATGCTCATTATGAAGATGTAAATCGGACACGTCAAGTTAAAATGTTGTGGTCACCGCCAGAGTTGGACAATCTTTGTAAAGTGATGACTTTTTGTGGATTCAACAGCTATTGTACCACCAATGACAACCAGCCTTGTTGCTTTTGTCTTCCCGGAACTGATTTATTAGATCCAAGACAAACAAATCTTGGATGCAAAAGGAACTTCTCAGAAGTTGAATGTAGAGGTGGAGAAGATAATGCAAACTTTTATTACATGTCTCCCATGAGTAGTATGAAGATGAGTGATCTTCCTTATACAGAGGAAGACATTCCAGAGGAGGAATGCGCAGCTTCTTGTTTGCAAGATTGTTATTGTGGGGCTGCCTTTTATGATGATAATCGCTGCAAGAAACAAAAGCTTCCATTGAGATATGTTACAAGAGAATCACAAGAGTTGTCCTCCTTCACAATATACTTCAAGGTGGGACTTCATAGCCTGGAAAGCAGCAATGATAACCAACCATCTCCCATCAAGACTACCAGTAAGAAAGCAATTGAGGTGATCATTCTCATTGTCCTGGGTTTTGCTGTTCTTTTGTCTTCAGCTGTCGCAATCTCCGGCCGTTTAATTTTCAAGATTGGCGTTTTAAGTTACAGGAGGTTGTTGGAGATGGGAGATTTAGGTTTGAGCCAAGGGATTACTCTGAGGGTGTTTTCATACAATGAGCTGAAGAAAGCAACAAATGGTTTCAAACAAGAGGTGGGTAAGGGTTCGTTTGGATCAGTTTATAAAGGAACTTTACTCAAAGGAAGAAGACTTATTGCAGTAAAAAGGCTACACAGATTAATTGAAGAAGGAGAGAGAGAATTTCAAGCTGAGATGCAAGCCATTGGGAAAACCCACCACAAAAACTTAGTTCGCTTGCTGGGATATTGTGCTGAGGGATCTAAAAGGCTTCTAGTTTATGAGTTCATGAGTAATGGCTCCCTTGAGAAGTTTATCTTTGGTGACAGTACTGTTCGTCCTGATTGGGATCAGAGAAGAAAAATAGCACTAGACATTGCAAGAGGCTTACTGTATCTCCATGAACAATGCAGGGCTCCCATTATTCACTGTGACATAAAGCCTTCAAACATAGTGATGGATGAGTTTTTTACAGCTAAAATATCAGATTTTGGTTTGGCAAAACTTCTAATGCCAGATCAAACAAGAACCTTCACTCAAGTTAGAGGGACAAGAGGTTATTTGGCTCCAGAATGGAACAAGAACACTCCAATAACAGTGAAAGCAGATGTTTATAGCTATGGAGTTATGTTATTGGAGATTGTATTTTGCAGAAGAAGCTTAGTGGTTAACATTTCAAATCCAGAGCAAATTGTTCTGTCTAATTGGGTGTACAAGTGTTTTGTTCGGCGAGAGTTAAACAAGCTTGTTCTTGGGGAAGACGTGGACCTAACGATGCTAGAGAATTTGGTGAAAGTGGGGATATGGTGTATTCAAGATGAGCCTTTTCTTCGTCCATCAATGAAGAGTGTAGTGTTGATGCTTGAAGGAGTTACTGAGGTGGCTATCCCTCCTTGCCCATCTACTAATTCTACGTGATTTATTCCTCTGCCGGAAAAAATGAATAAAGAATTTCGTATCGGTTTGATTTGCTTGTTTTATTACTGTGTCTGTGTAATAGTAGTATATAGTTCTCTAAGCTTTGGTCAGCTTGTTGCTAAAGAAGGAAGCACTTGATGAGATCAGTTGTTGTATTTCGATTCCATTCGTCTGAAATGATTTGCACTGTTCTGTGAAACATTAATTCACATGATTGCAGGAATAAAAACTCTTAAAAATAATTGGAAAAATGACAGCTAGTACCAAGGACCATAAAAAATAGTAAAAAAGTCTCAACAGAAATTCACATATCAAAAAAGTCTCTAAGAACTTTTATATATATATATTATTTGTATTAAAACAAAATCTAGGTTTTTAAATTTTGTTATAAATATAGCACTTCCTGTTGTTAATATAGTTTTTTCTGTTGTGAATGGCCAGGTTTTTATAGCTTAATCTGTTATGAATGGTCAAGTTTTAAATTTTGTTATGAATATAACACTTCCTGTTGTGAATTTAGTTTTTTTCTGTTGTGAATGACCGCTTTACACTTAGAAACTTGAATTTGAAACAAAATCCAGGTATTTAAATGTTATTGTGAATATAACACTTTCTGTTGTGAATATAGCTTTTTCTGCTGTGAATGACCAGACTTTTAAATTTTGTTGTGAATATAGCACTTTCTATTATAAATATAGTACTTCTTGTTGTCAATACAAATAATATCAAAAAGATCTTTAGGGAGGGATTTTTTTATATATGTGAATTTCTGTTGGAACTTTTTTATTATTATTTTTTAGTCCTTGGGACCTAACTGTCATTTTCTCAAAATAATTCCCTGGAAAAATGATATACGAAGTAAAAGTTGAAGCATAAAGCCTGAACATGTAATATATGTTTTTTTTTAGGTTTTGACCTGGGCTTTAAAGGCATATTCACAATATAAACTTTTAAAAGGGTTTGATATTACAAGCCTTACAACAGAGCACCATTTGTTCCTAGGAGCAGCTTTGGTTCGATGCTGACTACGCTCCACTGACCTCAGTGGCGGAGCCACACTTAAGCCTATGCGGGCAAGTGCACCCACAAAAATTTGAGAATAAATATATTTTGAAGGAATCTTGTGACAATTTGGCTGGGTGGTGCGGTTGGTTATAACACTACGTGCACCCAGAGGTCCCCTGTTCGAACACCCTCTCTTCCTTTTACGATTGTTGTTTTTTATTTTCATTTTCTCTTAACCCTCGCTCGCTGCTCGCATTGCCCTCTTCCCCTCGTTCTCTTCCCCTGCTCTCCAAATCCTCTTCCCCGTTTGCCGCTCTTCCTCTGCTCTCCAAATAATCGCATAGCCCTTTTCCCCATTCTCTTCCTCTGCTCTTCAAATCCTCTTCCCCTTTCGCCGCTCTTCGTCTGCTCTCCAAATCCGAGAGCAAGAGAGAACTAGCGATCACCGGAAAGAGGAAGGAAGAGGCCGATCGCTGCAAGAAATACCAGAAACCAAGTAAGGTGAGTCTCTTCAACCTCTTCCAACTTTCAATTTTTCGAATTGCTGCAGCTTGGGGTGAGAGGAGTGACTGAAATTAAAGCTTTGAGAAGGAAACCTCATCGTAAATGAAAGATAAGTTGAAATTAAAGCTTTTAGCAAAAGAAATTAGTGCTTCATGTGTTTGATTTGTTCTAGTCTGTGATTTTTGTATTGAATGCTTGTTGTCTCTAAGTCTAAGGCGTTGAGTTCTCTGAAATTAAGGATAAGAAAAACGAAATTGTTGATAATATGTTAAATTAGCCAGATAAGATGGTTTAGAGCTTATTTTGGTGTCTTATGCTGTCCGTAAAAACTAAAGCTTTAAGGGTTTTATTATGATGTTGATTCTACTTGGAACTGAAAATAGATATATGCATATATAGAGACACAGTGTAATAGCAGCTGTAAAGGAATATTAGTACGATGTAAGGTCTGAACTTGTGTCTCTGTCCCGGAGGGGTTTTCATTTGCTGTTATATGGGGTTTGTTACTTGAGGCTAAACCAGTAAAGTTGCAAAGAGGATGGTTTAAATGTTGAAGACATGAGCTGATATGTGTGGGTGGGGGAATGTTTATTTGTGTCTGTAAAAGAAGTTGAAGCTTCAAGGGATGATGCTGCTGCTGATTTTATTTGGAATGGAAAAGAAAATTAAGATATAGATATGTGTATATTAGAAGCCTCAGATGTATATTAAGGTGTGATATAGGTGCTATTCTAAAGTTTCAAACTAAGTTTTTGAATGATGTTCTTAAAGTTGGGAATTTCCATACTTATAGAAGTAGCCATATGAATTATCGAATCATTGTTTTAGATACTTGAACTATGTTTAGAGTCACCTAAATGATGATTTAGTATATGGTTATAAAGTTAGAAAAGTTTTAGTGCATTAAGAGAGGTGCTATCCCATTTTACTGAAAACAAAGTTTTTGCAATTGGAGCACTAATTTGGTGTGAGGTACAATTGGGACATATGATCTCTTCTAACCATGAAATTTGGTGGTAAGTTTGTTTTATCTGTCCGTTTCAGATCCACAGTTTCCCCTACTCTCCAAATCTCTCAGTTCCAGATCCACAGCTTCCGTGCTTTCTAAGGTAATTTTCATTTATCTAATTTCTCTGTCTTCCAGCTCTTCTTCCATGAATTACAGTTTTAGGAGTTTGTTAGATGTTGTTTCTTTGGTCACCTAATTTTTGTCTTACAGAAGTGTGATCGATAGTTTGTGCCTCTTGACATCGGATGAAATTTGTTATGATTTAAAAAATTCATAATATATTGCGATTTGATGGTAGATGCTGATCCTATTTTATGCACATCTGATTTGCTTAGAACCCACTAAAAGAAGTTTTCTTTTCTTTTCTTATCTATATTCATTTGATTTTTAATGCATTTAAAACTTTCCTTTAAAAAAAAAAAATTGGGGGCGCTACTCCCGAATCCCCTCACGAATTGTACACCTACAAATGTAAATTCCTGGCTCCGCCACTAACTGACCTCCATACCTGAAACGACGTCATTTTGGGTAGAAAACAATGACCAAGTTCTTTTTTTTTTTGAAAGTGTTTTTTAGAACACTGAATAGTATTAAAAAGATACTTCATAATACTAACTAATATTGGAAAAAATCTTTCAAGATCATACAATAATTATTTTATGATCTTGAAAAAATATTTGAAGCTACTGATTATTACTAAAAATATATTTTAGGATACTGAATCATACTGAAAAATACCCATAATCTTAAAAAATTATTTTATAATCTTGAAAAAAATATTTTAGGGAGTGATTGATACAAAAAATAAACTTCAAATTTTTTTTAAGATCCTAAAATAATTTTTCAAGATCATGAGGTTTTTTTTTTAACATATTGAAATATCTTTTTAGTACCAGTCAGTAGTTTGAAATATTTTTTCAAGATTCTAAAATAAATGTTCAAAGATCATGAAGTATTTTTTCAGTACTGATTACTAATCAGTATCTTGAAGTATCTTTTTAGTACTATTCAGTGTTCTAAAAAAAATTTAAAGAAAAAAAGGGAACTTGGTCATTGTTTTCTACCCAAAACGGTGTTGTTTCAGGTATAGGAGAGTAGCGGAGCGTACTGAGCATTGGACCAAAGCTGCTCTCATTTGTTCCTTTACTTCTTTTTAAACATTAATTATGCAAATGGTGATGAATGAAATATACACTATCAAATTATGAAAGTTCTATTATGGGTTTGTGAATGTTATCTCATTAAATATATATATATATGTGCCCAATTTACTTTTAATGCAATATTCAATTTTTTATAATAATATATTAGAATAAATTGAAATTTATTGTGACAATACATCTACATATGTAGAGATCTATTACCATCTTTCAATATTTATATTTTTATTTAAAATTTTATGACCCGGATTTAAATTTTGAATCCTCTCCGTGTGTATAATCCATGATTATTTGTTTTATAAAAAGGGAAAATCTAATATAAAGATATTCATGAAGCATTTTAGTATACAGGAATTCACCTCTTTCAATTGCATATACTACTAGTTTCCTATAAAACAAAAAATTGTATTAAAAAAGAATATTAAGCATAATTAACATTTGGAAATAAGTTAGAGTACAAGATCGTACAGTACTTCCCAATGAATTAATTTATAGAGTAAATAATAGGGTTGTGTTTTCAAATTTGCTATTTTGATAACAAAGGGTTATGGAGGTCAAATTTTATGACCTAGGTTTAAATTTTGAATCCTCTGTGTGTGTATAATCTATGATTATTTGTTTTATAAAAAGGGAAAATCCGACATAAAGATATTCATGAGGCGTTGTAGTACATAAGAATTCACCTTTTTCAATTGTATATACTCCTAGTTTCCTATAAAACCAAATATTATATTAAAAAAGAATATTAAGCATAATTAATGTTTGGAAATAAGCTAGAGCACAAGATTGTGCAGTACTTCCCAATGAATTAATTGATACAGTAAATAAGAGGGTTATATTTTCAAATTTTCTATTTTAAAAACAAAGGGATATAGAGGTAATTTGACCCAAATTTTAAATCCTTAATTACGACGTATAAACTAATTTATAATTTATTAAATTCAGTTATTTAAATTAAAATTTAGATAATTGAACCGTCTTTAAAAAAACATTTTTCCAAAAAAAAAAAACAATACTTAATGGCGATCAACTTGCTCTCTGACTATACAAATACCACTAAAGAGATCAAAAGATTACATTGTTAAAATAAATCCCATTATAAAGCTTGAGTGCATCAACTACTCAATTTAGAGGTTAGACCGTTAGAATTTTATAATTTACTTTTTGAATATTGACTTGAGAAAATGTCCATTGAAGATTAAGAGCTTTCTTTTTGGCCAAGTTGATGATTAAGGGCTGAAAATGTGTGATTGTGAAATTGAAAATAAAGTTAAATATTAATGCATCATTCATATGGCATTTATGAAAATGAAAATAAAGTTAAATATTAATGCATAATTCATATGGCATTTATGAAAAATATAATGACTCGCCCCTACTTTTTTATTTTTGGCCCAAGAGTGCTGTTTTTTTTTTTTGTTGATACAATCAGGGGGGAGGGGGAGGCAGGGCTTGAACCCTAGACAAGGGGGAAGATCAGCTCCTAAGGCTGGCTCTAGTGCCATTGCGCTACAAGGCGCTTGACGCCCAAGATTGCTATTAAACCACTGTCGCAAACACGAGGGCAAATACAAGTGTCCCCCACCTCCAGCCCCATTATTTCTCCAAAAGTTTTTGACGTCATGGCTTTTGCCTAAGAATCAAACTTATTTAAGTTTGGGCTTGTTAAGAGGTTTAGGGCCCTCTTTTGACCCGTCAATCTTGGGTTTTTTTCCCCCCCTCAAATCACATGTATTTTACTAATGGAGGCAACTGTACTCTGACCAATATTTTTTTTTATATGATATTCTGGGCTTGTTAAGAGGTTTAGGGCCCTCTTTTGACCCGTCAATCTTGGGTTTTTTTTTTTTTTCCTTTTCTCAAATCACATGTATTTTACTAATGGAGGCAACTGTATTCTGACAAGGGGGAAGAGGCTTTATAAGGCTTGGGATAAGGCTGTTATAGTGAAGCTTCTTGGTAAGAATATAGGTTATAAATTGCTGTTATCAATCTTGCAGCCTCTTTGGGCTAAGAAGGGAGTCATTAGTTTAATAGATATTGGGAATGGTTTCTTTGTTGTGAAACTAACCAATAAGGAAGACTATCTTAATGCCTTGACTGGAGGTCCGTGGATGGTATTTGACCACTACCTTACTGTTAGGCCTTGGGAGCCTTCATTCCAGCCATGGAAGGCTTCCATTGATAAGGTGGCTGTGTGGGTCAGGATGCCGAAAATAGCTCTAGAATACTATGATAAGGAAGCCCTTAACTGGATTGGGGATAGGATTGGGGATATCATTAAGGTTGATTTTAATACGTCCTGTCAGTTACGTGGTAGATATGCAAGGATATGTGTTCTTGTGGACTTAGGGAAACAGTTGATGTCGAGGTTCTCTCTCGATGGAGAGGATTATTACGTCGAATATGAAGGGCTACATGATTTATGTGTTGCTTGTGGAGTCTATGGGCATAAATCTGAAGCTTGCAAATCAGGGGTCGCTCCAAGTGGTTTTGCGGTGATTGTCGAGAGTAAGAATGTTGGGGAAGATAAGAGAGGAACTGCTATGGTGGGTGGGCAGAAAGCTAAATCGGACGTCTGGAGAGTGGTCTCGAAACCAAGGAGGCAGAAGAAAGGGAACGCAAACAAGCAATCAGGACAGGCTAATGGTGCAAAGAAGGGCTCTAGGTTTGACGTGTTGGCCGTGGATGAGAAGAGTCAAAATATGACGGTTGTGGAGGAGAAGGCTGCGGACGCAGTGATTGCAGGAGCAGAGGTTACGTCGGAAGCATTGCATGATGTCGGTCAAAAGGTGGTGGAGGTGCTGAGGAGTATAAAATCGAAGCGTACATCCATTGCTAAAAAAGGAGGAGCACAAGGGAAGCTTTTGGAAAAGTCAATGCTATTGTGAAAACAATTTCAAAGAATTAAAAAAAGAGAGAGGACATCTAGGGATCTGGGGCTTGTTGACGAGGAAAAGAAAGAGGTGGGGAGAGAGAAATATTTGATTAAAAGTGTGTCAGGGGGTGTCGTTGGAAAAGGTTTGACTTTGGAGGACTTTAAGGTGGATCAGGAGAATATTATTAATTGGGTTGTTGAATCCCAGCCCAACATATCCATTGACCCAGGTGATCCACGGCTTGTATGGGGTCCTATGGGGCGATTTTGGGCTGACTCAGCACAAGACGATCCAGGCTGCACTACGGTGGACGAAACGCTAGATGAGATAATGGAAGGAGCGAATGGGCTTGAAGCCCAAGAGCCTTAAGTTGTTCCTTGCTTGTCTGTGTTTTATTGGTGTCTTTGTTGGCCCGATGGGGAAACTTTTGTATTGGAATTGTAGGGGAGCTTGCGGGAGAACTCTTCTTCAGAATATTAGACTGATCGACCGAAGACACCATCCCTGCTTCATTATTCTTGCTGAGACAAAGTGTGGTGTTGAGGGCCAGTTTAAGTGTTTTGAGTCGCTGGGTTTCGATGGCTTCGCATTTGTTCCAAGTATGGGAAGATCAGGTGGGATCGTTGCGGTTTGGAAATCCAATCTCATCACGGCGTCGTTAATTTCCTCTAATAGGCAATTTCTACATTTTTCCTGTGCATTTAGAGGGAAGCCAAAGTTTCTGCTGACGGCTGTATATTCAATCCCTAATCATCTTCTGAAACGGGATCTTTGGTTTGAATTGGGGGAAATTGCTTCGCACATGGATGATCCCTGGGTGACTTTGGGGGATTTTAATGATATAGTCTCCTTTGTGGAGAGGACGGGAAGCTCAGGCTCGGATGAAGTGAGATTCAGAGCATTCTCGGATCACATTAATTCCTGTAGTTTGACCGACTTGGGATTCTCTGGTCCGAGATTTACGTGGAAAGGGCCGAGATTGGCGAGTGGAGGGCGTTTGATGGAGCACCTAGATCGTGGTTTGGCCAACATTGCCTTCTTATCTGTATTTTCTGCCTCCTCTGTGCAGGTATTACCCTGCTCTAATTTTTCTGATCATAACCCAATTTGCTTGAATGTTTTGGGAAATGATTCTAGTGCAGGGAGTTCACATCCTTTTAGATTTGAGGCCATGTGGGTCCAACATGAGAATTTCTCTGATTTTCTTGCAAATTCTTGGGCAAATAGAGATGATCTTTCTCTTGCTTTGTCTGATCTTCAAATTTCGCTAAGGTCCTGGAATAGAAATGTGTTTGGCATGGTGGAGCGACAAAAACAGATTCTTATGGCTAGACTGGATGGCATCCAACGTTCACCGGCTTATCCTTTCTCGGGGTACCTATGTGAGCTGGAAGTGGATCTGCAAGAGCGTCTAGATAGAATTCTGAAGCTAGAAGAAATAAAGTGGTTTCAAAAATCCCGTACTGATTGGATTAATAATGGAGACCGCAACACGAATTTTTATCATCTCAAAACTAAGATTCGCAGACGAAGAAATAAGATTGTTATGTTGAAAAACGAGCTCGGTCATTGGGTGGATGATGAGTCAGAGCTGAAGGTGTTGGTTTCCAACTATTTTAAGGAGCTTTATTGTTCTGTTTCGTCGGAGTCTCCGACTTTCCTTACAACTTCCAAATTCCCTGTTATTGACCAATTGAAGTTATCAGAGATAACTAAAATTCCAGGGGATGATGAGATTAAGTCGGTACTTTTCGCCATGGGTTCTTTCAAAGCTCCAGGGATCGATGGCTTTCCTTCAATATTTTACAAATCTAATTGGAGCATCGTCGGCCCAGCCCTTTGTGGTTTTGTGAAGAGTGTTTTTCGAGGGGAGGCTGACCTAAGGGAGGCCAACAAAACCCTCATTTCGCTCATCCCCAAGAAGGAGAATGTGGAGTTGGTATCTCATTTCCGCCCAATTTCTCTATGTACGGTGCACTATAAGTGTGTTACTAAGTTAATTGCCCAACGGTTAAGAGGAGTGATGGATGCGCTTATATCCCCATTCCAAGCTAGCTTTATCAAAGGAAGGCACATCCAGGACAATATCATAGTGGGGTAGGAAATTTTGCATACTATGAATAAGAATAGAAGCAGGAATGGACTGATGGCCTGGAAGATTGATCTTGAGAAGGCTTATGACAGGATCAGCTGGAATTTCCTCAAATTGGTTTTATTGGAGGTGGGCTTTGAGGTGGATTTTGTCAATTTAATTATTGATTGTGTCTCCTCTGTCACCTTTAGTGTATTGTGGAATGGTTCTCAATCTGAATTCTTCAACCCTAGGAGAGGTCTGAGACAAGGGGACCCCATCTCCCCGCTTTTATTTGTGCTATGCATGGATAAATTGTCCCATTTGATTTGTGACGCGGTGGATAGGGGGGAGTGGAAACCTATTTTTGTTCCTAAAGGTGGTCCCAAGGTTTCTCACCTAATGTTTGCAGATGATTTATTGCTTTTTGGTGTTGCTACCAAGGCCCAAGCTGATTGTATGTTGGAGTGCTTGACCAGATTCATGTCAGCTTCGGGGGGCAAGATTAATTCTTCAAAGTCGACTCTCTTTTTCTCGCCTAAAGTCCCTCTCCGGACTAAAATGAGAATAACTGATATGACTCATATGCAAATATCTAGAGAGATTGGGAGATACCTCGGGTTTCCTCTCTCACGGTGTAGGAGGCGGAGAGAGGATTTTCAATATATCGTTGATCGAGTTAGGACTAAGTTAAGCATGTGGAAAGCTAATTGTCTCTCTGTGGCGGGGCGTATAACTTTGGCTAAGGCGGTAGTAGGTGCTATCCCTCTCTATCCGATGCAAGTAACGAAGCTTCCTATTAGTGTTTGTATGGAAGTCGAAAGGTTACAGAGGAATTTTGTTTGGGGACATAATGAGTCTTCTAGGCGGCTTCACTCCATTGGTTGGGATCAATTGAAAAGACCCAAAGAGTATGGGGGGCTGGGTTTTAGAAATCTAGCTTTGATGAATTCTGCTTGTGGAGCTAAGTTAGCTTGGAAGCTTACCATAGGTGCAAAGGACCTTTGGAGTGATATTTTGATGCATAAATATATGATTAGGGATGAAGACTCCCTTTTGAATTATAGGAAAGGTGATTCTAGACTGTGGAGATTTATTTGTGAGCAGAGGGATCTTGTGGATAGGGGTGCTATATGGCAGGTTCGTAATGGCTTATTGGTTAATTTCTTCCATGATTGTTGGGTTGGGGTTGATATAAAGTTGAAAGACTTTTGTATTAGGACGTTGTCTGAAGAGGAGGATTGCTCATGTGTTGGTGATTGGGTTAAGGAAGGGAGGTGGGATGTTAATAAATTGAGTGAAGTTATTAATGTTGAGGGGTTAAACCGTATTGCGCCGATTCTAGCGGCTCGCCCGGATGCGGGTAATGACTTGTTAATTTGGGGACCGAGTGGTGATGGATGTTTCTCCATTAAAAGTGCTTATTTTTTGTCACAACCTATTTTCAGTCAGTGGCGCGACAATTTGTTCAAGGATATTTGGAAATGGAAAGGGGTGGAGCGTATTAGTATTTTTTTGTGGAAGGTTCTTTCTAATAAACTTCCCTGTAATTGGTGGAGGAGCTCTTGGTCTTCTGCCTCTCCTTTCTGTGATTACTATTAAGGGTGTATTGAAGATGTGCTACACATTCTTAGAGATTGCCCTTATGCCCGGGAAATGTGGACAAAGTTGATCGAAGTTAGGTATGCAGCCTCCTTCTTCGCTGCGGACTTGAGATCTTGAATGAGTATGAACTTAAGGCGAATTGTTGGTTTGGTGGCCGGGGGACGTTGGAATATTCTTTTTGGGGTTGCCATTTGGAAGCTTTGGGAGTGGAGAAATTGTAGCATTTTTTGTGCTAATTTTTCCAAACCCCGTGATCCTACTGCTACGATTGCCGCTATTTGGGAGAATTATGCTATGTTGGTGGATGCTAGCCCGGTTGTGGCTACTGGAGAGAGCTCTAGTGTTTTGGGTGGGGTGGCTACTAGTGTGGGATGGACTAAGGTTAATGTTGATGGGGCGGTGGTGGCGGACTCTGCTCTGGCTGGTTGTGGGGGGATTTTTAGAAATAGCTCTGGTTCTTGGTTTGCTGGTTTTACAAAGGAAATTGGCTACTGCAATACTGCTTATATGGCAGAAGAGTGGGCTATTTATGAAGCTTTACACATGGCATGGGACCTGGGCATAAGGCGTTTGATTCTGGAATCTGATGCATTAGAGGTGATTCGACTTCTGCTGGATCCTTTGTTTGCTGCTGGAAGCTTGCTGCACATGGAGATTAGGAGACTTTTATGTCAAGAATGGGAAGTTAAGCTGAAAGTTATTCCCCAGGAGTCTAATAGGATTGTTGATGCATTAGCTAAGATGGGTATCTCTACCTCTTCTATTTTGTATGATTGTCCTTATTATTTAAGATCTTGGGTTAACCAAGAGAGATTGGGATTTATTTCCCATGTGATGTAATACTTTATATTTGTTGTTGGGCTCTAGCCCTCTCCTTTTTAGCAAAAAAAAAACTGTATTCTAACCAATATTTTTTTTGATATGATATTCTGACCATTTTTTTTTTGCTACTGCACCCCGTTCACCAGAGCTTTGTCCTGCCTAGTCCAGATCGAGGTTCTGTCGGGCGCATATGCGGGGACCTCTCCTAGGAGAATTTTCTGCATCCACAAGGACTCGAACTCGAGACCCCTACTTAAGCGGCTCAAATCCCTTCCACTTGAGCCAACTTCCGCTGGTTATTCTGACCAATATTTAACACTAAATGCAGGCATTTTTCCTCACGAATGTTATAGGCCCAACTCTCATTAATTATCTCTAACTTTTCAAATTTTTTTTACACACCAAATCATGCTTGTTTCATTTGAAATAAAAAAATTTACACAAAACATTGGGCCAGAGTCCAATATCAGTGGGTTAATACTATGGGTTGGTAGATTTCAATATGGTCTATCCAAAAATAATAATAATAATAACAAACAAAGGTAATGTTCACCCTGTTTGGTTCTTTGGTTGGAGGTGGGGGATTAAAAGTGAAGGAAAAATAAACTCCTTTTCTCATTTGATTTGAAATTTTGGAGAGAAATGGACCCAAAAGTTTTCGGAGTTGGCTCCCATCCACTTCCTTTCCCATCCTCTTCCCATCCTTTTCTTTATCTCAACCGTTAGATTGAAAGATTAACGGTTTAGATTTAATTTTTTATAAAAATATTAATAAAAAATTAAATTATTAATAAAATATTAATAAAATATTTAAAATAATAGTTTTATAAAAGATTAAATTTGAACGGTTAAGATTTCGATCCAACGGTTGAGATGAAGAAGAGGATGAGAAGAGAAAGGGAAGGGAAGAGGACCATAGCCAATCCCAAAGTTTTCATCATGTCCCCTCTAATACCCTATTTTGATTTCCCTCCAAATTAAAGGTTTTGGAGGGGAGCCAAAGTTTTAGACCATTTTGCCCTTATAACATATATGATCCCAATAATGCCCCATGATGAAAAATAAAATATTATTATTATTAAATAATAATATATTATTAACAATAATTTAATAAAAATATTATAAATTTATGAATAAAAAATTATCATAATTATTGCACATGCTCAAAAAAATTTAAATAAAAATATTATTATAAACAAAAATTTTAGTATTTAATTAAATTGAATAAAAATAAAATTTATGATAAAAAATATTATTATGAAATAAAATTTAAAAAATTTTATTTTTACAAATAAAAATATTATTATAAAATTCGTTTGAAATAAAAAAAATATTATAATTATAACATGTGTTAATATGATTTTAAATAAAATTATTATTATAAGGAGAAATATATTATTTTTATTTTTAAAAATACATATTATTATATTAATTCACATGAGTATAACTTTTTTAAGTTGCGTTTTGGGGGCCTAGGTATACCTTCGAGCTCAAAGAGCACTTAAAAGTTATTTACAGATCACCCCCCAATAAGGTTCTCAAATCCGTAGGATTTGAACATACAAGCTATACTGTTATGAGTCAACTCTCTTACCAACTAGATTAACATTTGTTAGTAGTATAATATAAACTCTTAAAAATAACTTACTACAGAACTTATATATGGAGAACTAATGGTGGAAACAAATCAGATCAAGTTTTAGCTAAATAGCCTAAGTATGTAATGGAGGTATAAAGTTTGAGTTTGGATTTGTCCTGAATGTAGGATTCTTTTAGGCTTATGGCTGAGCCTTTAGAAAGGCCTTTGTAAAAGTATACTTAAAATATATGCCTTTAAAAATCCTTTATATTATAAGTCGTAAGTAGGCTTTGAGTTTATTGAAATCTATATTTATATAAGCTATTGATAGACTTCAAAACCTACATATTGTTATTAAACTTACGAAATTGATTATCTAAGTTTATCGTTTTTATGCTTCGAACTTGTAAAATCATGTCGAATCGCTTTTAAACTCGTATTAATTGTAAACTCAATTAAACTCATGAGTTTACACTCCGAGTTTACAATTTTTATGTTTCTATCTTTTTTTTTAAAAAAAATTGTGTTTACTCACTCTTAAATTTGTGCTAACTTTTTTGATTTGATTATACTGAATTTTGTAGAAATTTTTTTGTTAATTATGATAGATTATAAATGTTGATGGATTTAATTTTAATTATTTTAATTTAAAATATATTTGAATCAAATTGTTTTCATTTTTATTTTGTATTGATTTAATTATACACTATTAATAGATATTTATTGGTAAGAGTTTACTTTGAGTTCACATATGAATTTATGTTACTGTCACAAGTTTACTTAAACTCATGAGTTTTGCAACTTTATCTACACATATACAAATTGTAGGATTTATATTAGAGCTGTTAACAAACCTTTTAGAGTTTTATAAATTCAAATAAGGGAGAGCCTAGCTATTTTTGAAAATGATAGTAAATCTCAAAGACATTAAGTAGTTCTCAGCTTAATTTTCTTGGTAATGTACCCTCTCCTTCCCTTCCCTTCTATAAAAGCCTAAATTTTAAATTAACTTTAGTCTCTTTTTATAAGATCTTATTTGAGATTATCTAAGCATTTAATGTGTTTTCACCATTCTTTTCCTTAGTTAATTCTATTATCTTTCTATTTTTTTTTTTACATTACATTCTCTTTTATATTTTCTCTTATTACAACTCTATTATAAATAAGAGTATACTTTTTTTAAAAAATATTTTAGATATATTTATCACTTTTAACTGATTTTTTAAATCACATAATGTTGCTATCAAGCTCTTATAAAAAAGATTGGGCAGAAAATTTAGAGCAGATGATTTGATCATATTAAAATGAATTGAGAGCTTAACCATTTTAATACTTTGTCAATATAAGTTCATTTTATTCATATTGTCAGAAACAAGTACACCTTAATAAAATTGTCAAAAAATTAATTTACTTTTTATTTGTGTCTCTAATAATTATCATATTTTTTTTTTGGAAATATATATTCTGCACACTTTTACAAACAAAAACTTTGCACAGGCCCTCTAATGCCTTCTACAAATGATGTACAAGGTATTTGACTGAATCCCATAGTTGCCTCCTATTGTGATGACAAATTAATGTAGATGTTTTTTTAATTCCTATTTTATTTTTTTAATGATGAAAATTTATTTTTTAGTTTTTTTTTTAAAAATAAATGTTGGTTATGATTAGTTTTGATGATATTTTATATAGATGTCATTATCCAGAGCAAAAAGTTTGCATACTACATTTATCTTCTACTTTCACTAATTCTTATATTTAATGTAGATATGTGAAGTTTAGTACAATGAAGAATGATCAAGAATGGAGTTTGAAGAAAGGAGATCTTGTTAAATATCATGAGAATATCAATATTCAAATCTCTATGATCAAGTAGAAGTTGGAACGGTTTAATTCGGAGTTAAAATAGCATTCCTGGAGTCATTCTCGAGTATGACATTATAATTCTCGAGAATGGTACTTTTCATGTGAAAATTTCAAGTAATTCTCGAGAATCAGACATCAATTCTCGAGAATGGTCGTGTTTTTCAGCTTACTATGTTTAGCTCTATTTCTGGCAATGTTGGTAAGTTGATGATATCTCTCCAACCAGGAATCGGATTGATGTCAAACCAGTGACATATGAAACTAGACATCCAACACATCATTTTGACATAAAATTCATGCCCAAAGGAGTTCAGATGAAAGAGATATGAATTTTTGAATATGACAGTGAAATCATCGTCACAGTCCAGACCAAGCTTCGGTAATTTGAGTGTATCTCACAAATGATAAATCCAATTGAGCTGAAACCGGTGCCATTGGAAACTAGACTCACATACCTTTCCAAAACATCAAGAACTCAAAAAACAAAGATCAATTGAAGGAGATATGATGTTTTGAAGTTGACAGTCAGTTCAGGATGCTACAGAAAACGCTGATCAAGAACAACCTCCATTCATCTGATTTTAATGGACGAACTAAAACTAGTTTGGAGTTGATTCTACTTGCATGGAAAGAAGACTTTAAAAAGCTTAAGTATTTGAATCAGAATTAACTTACTTGCACCTCCATGTGAAATCGATTCTTGAGTATGTGTCAATGATTCTCAAGAATGGGTAGCAATTCTCGAGAATGAGCAATCTACAACATCAAATGCTTTCTCCCATCTGAACAATTCTTGAGAACGGATCAAGGATTCTCGAGAATGGTATGTGACAGAATCAACTCTCTGAATACTCTCTGATATGATTTTCGAGAATGCGTAAGTTAATTCTCGAGAATGCATGGTAAAAGTTCACTGATCTTATATTCTAAATTGCTAATTCTCGAGAATGATAACATGATTCTCGAGAATGATCATTTCAATTTGTTCTCTGATCATAGCATTCTCGAGTATGAATGAACTGATTTTCGAGAATGATTAAACACATCTGTGTAGAAGTTCTGCAAATACTCCTGAGGAACTATCCAGGAAGTATTCAGAAAGTATTGACAAAAGTATTCAGCAAGTATTCAGGAAGAATTCAGGAAGTACTCAAGATTGAATATTCAAATATGATCATTTGTAGAGCTTTTGGTATATCTGAACCACATAGATACTAGAGTATTGAGTAATGGCTTCTCAATAATTATGTTTCAGCACTATGTTATCCTATGTTGCCGGCCGCTGTTATTATTAATTATTTATATAAAAAAAAAGATGAAAATTAAGTAAAGGCAGGCCATGGAATCCGTATTGGGTTTGGAATCGATTCAACTTTGTAGGGACATGGACATGAGCTCCATTTAAGGATAGAAGGAAAAATGAAAAGTAAAGGGAATGATTGTGGACAAGAAAGTGGTGAGATGAACAGAAGTGGAAGAAGATGAAATGCCTCCGACTCCAAGAATGGATAGTGCGCATAATATTAATACAGATGTGGAGTAGTTATTTTATTGTGACGGTGTGATGTATGGAAATGGAAGGATCATTATTATATTGGAAAGAAGACAAAATTGGAATCCGGGAAACGATTACAACAGAAAGGCAGAGTTGATATTGTGGAGGATGAGATATGCATGAAAGCCGGCAAACATCCACTGGTTTGGTTTGAGAACCCTATCAACTAATCTCAGTCAGCCGCCTCCTTTTCATATATATGCAAGAACAAGGCTGTGAACAATATCCGGCTGTTTCAGTTAGTTGTTGTCCAAATTAAATAATTCATATGGCATTTATCAAATTGAAAATAAAGCTAAATATTAATGCATCATTCATATGGCATTTATGAAAAATATAATGACTCGCCCCTTCTTTTTTATTTTTGCCCCAAGATTGACTCATACACTATTATACTACCACTGTCGCCCACCTCCATCCCCATCATCTCTCCAAAAGTTTTTGACGTCATGGTTTTTGCCTAAGGGTATGTTTGGTTTGGGGGGAGGGGAGGGGAGGGGAGAGAAAATGGAGAGAGAGAAAAGGGGTTTGTAGTGGGGCCCACAAAAGTTTTCTCTCATTTTAACATTTTCCCTCCCCTTCCATTCCCCCCAACCAAACACACCCTAAGAATCAAACTTATTTATGTTTGGGCTTGTTAAGAGGTTTAGGGCCCTCTTTTGACCCGTCAATCTTAGGCTTTTTTTTTTCCCTCTCCAAATCGCATGTATTTTGCCCCAATATTTCACACTAAATGCAGACATTTTTCGTAATGAATGTCTGTTTGTTTTTTATAGGCCCAACTTTCATTGATTATCTCTAACTTTTCAATTTTCATTGTACACACCAAATCATGCTTGTTTCATTTTAAATACAAAGTTTACACAAAAATTTGGGCCAGAGTCCAATATCAGTGGGTTAATACTATGGGTTGGTGGATTTCAATATGGTATGTCCTTCATAGAATCATAACAAACAAAGGCAATGTCGGCCTTGTCATTTACCCAAAAAATAAAAAAAAAGTTCGGCCCTGTTTGGTTGGATATTAAAAGTGAAGGAAAAATAAGCCCCTTTTCTCATTTGAAATTTTGGAGGGAAATGGACCTAAAGTTTTCATCATCTCCCTTCCAATACCCTATTTTGATTTCCCTCCAAATTAAAGGTTTTGGAGGGGAGCCAAAGATTTAGACCATGTTGCCCTTATAACATATATGATCCCAATAATGCCCCATGATGAAAAATACTATGAAAAATAAAAATATTATTATTATTAAAAAATATATTATTATAAATAATTTAATATAAAATTATAAATTTATGAATAATTATAGCATATGCTCATAAAAATTTAAATAAAAAATATTATTATAAACAAAAATATTATTATTTAATTAATTTGAATAAAAATGACATTTTATGATTAAAAATTATTATTATAAAATAAAATTTTAAAAATTTTATTTTTACAAATAAAAATTTTATTATAAAATTCGTTTGAAATAAAAAAATAAGTTTTAATAAATAAAAATATTATAATTATAACATGTGTTAATATCATTTTAAATAAAAGTATTATTATAAGGAGAAATATATTATTTTTATTTTTTAAAAAATACATCTTGTTATATTAATTCACATGAGTATAACTTTTTTTATATAAAAAAGTTTAGGTGAGTTGCATTTTGGGGGCCTAGGCATACCTTCGAGTTCAAAGAGCGCTTAAAAGTTACTTACAGATTGCCCACCAATAAGGTTCTCAAATCGGCAGGATTTGAACTCACAAACTTTACTGTTATGAGTCAACCCTCTTACTAATTAGATTAACATTTGTTAGTAGTATAATATAAACTCTTAAAAATAATTTACTACAAAACTTATGTATGGAGAACTAAGGGTGGAAACAAATCAGATTAAGTTTCAGCTAAATAGCCTAAGTATGTAATAGAGGTATAAAGTTTTTGTTTGGGTTTGTCCTGAATGTAGGCTTTTTTTAGGCTTATGGCTGAGTCTTTAGAAAGACCTTTATAAAGACATACTTAAAATGTATGCCTTTAAAAATCCTTTATATTATATGTCTAAGTAGGCTTTGAGTTTATTGAAATCTATATTTATGTAGGCTATTGATAGACTTCAAAACCTACATATATTGTTATCAAATTCACGAATTGATTCTTCAAATTATGCTTCGAACTTGTAAAATCATGTCGAATCACTTTTAAACTTGTATTAATTGTAAACTCAATCAAATTCACGAGTTCACACATTGAGTTTACAATTTTTATGTTTCTAGCTTTAAAAAAATCGTATTACTTTTAAATTTGTGCTAACTTTTTTGATTTGATCATATTAAATTTTATAGAAATTTCTTTGTTAATTATGACAAATTATAAATGTTGATGGATTTAATTTTAATTATTTGAATTTTAAATATATTTGAATCAAATTGTTGTCATTTTTATGTTGTAATTATTTAATTATACACTATTAATAGATATTTATTGGTAAGAGTTTACTATTGAGTTCACATATGAGTTTATATCAATGTCACAAATTTACTTAAATTCGTGAGTTTTACAACTTTATCTACATATATACAAATTTTAGGCTTTATATTAGAGCTGTTAACAAACCTTTTAGAGTTTTATAAATTCAAATAAGGGAGCCTAGCTATTTTTGAAGATGATGGTAAATCTCAAAGACATTAAGTAGTTCTCAGCTTAATTTTCTTAGTAATGTACTCTCTCCTTCCCATCCCTTCTACAAAAGCCAAAATTTTAATGCTAAAGTATACTTTTAGTCCTTTAAGTTTACATGAAGTATATTTTTAGTCCTTTAACTTCATAAAGTATACTTTTGGTCCTAAGATTTTAACACCGTTAGTTTTGCTAACCAAAAATGCAAACTCAAGTGATAAAGGTGTAAATTTAAGTGATAATTTCGTAATTAAATACTATTAGCCTTAAATTTAAATTATGAATAAATTGAAGAATATATAAAATTTGTGTAATTAAGTATTATTCATCATCATTTGAGTTCGCTGCATTAGCGTTTTCCGTTAGCAACATTAACGGTGTTAGAATTTTAGGACTAAAAGTATACTTTATGAAGTTAAGGGACCAAAAGTATGCTTCATGTAAACTTAAAGGACTAAAAGTATACTTTAGCCAAATTTTAAATTAACTTTATTCTCTTTTTATAAGATCTTATTTGAGATTATCTAAGCATTTAATGTGTTTTCACCATTATTTCCCTTAGTTAATTCTATTATCTTTCTATTTTTCTCACACTATATTTTCTCTTATTACTACTCTATTTCTCTTTCTTACTTACTCTATTATAAAGAAGAGTATACTTTTTTTTTAAAATTTTTTTTACATATATTTATTATTTTAACTGATTTTTAAAATCACATAATGTTGCTATCAAGTTTTTTTTAAAAAAAAAAGATTGGGTAGAGAATTTAGGGCAGATAATTTAATCGTATTAAAATGAATAGAGAGATTAACCATTTTAATACTTTGTCAATATAAGTTCATTTTACTCATATTGTCAGAAACAAGTACACCTTAATAAAATTGTCAAAAAAATTAATTTAATTTTTACTTGTGTCTCTAATAAATATTATAATTTTGGAGGGAAAAGAAGACTCACAGTGGGTGAAAAAAGAAGACTCTAACTTATACGCTATGTTTGTGGGTTTCATTTTGGAGGGAAAAGAAAGGAAAGGGAGGGTTTTGGTAGTCCTTTCCATTATCTGCAAGTTTTAAAAATAAGAGGGGAGGGAATCAAGGGATTTTACAAATCCCCCAAAACCTTCATTCTTTTAAAAAATAAAGTTCCCCCAATATAAGGGGTTTTAAGAGAAACAATAGATTAATTACTTCTTTACATTCGTTTACTACCATCACCACCACCGCCCCGCCCCACCTCACAACCACCAACACCGCCGGCCGGCCACCACCGGCCTCCACCACCGCTGGCCGGCCGACTACCATTGCCAGCCACCACTGGCCTCCACCATCGCCGGCCGGCCACCACCACCACCGGCCTCCACTACCAGAGGCTGGCGGGGGTGGCAGGCCGGCGGTGGTGGTAACTCATTAATCTTTCATCTTCCTCCCTTACTCTTAAATATCCTCCATTTCCCTTCCTTCCTCTCCCCTCCATTCTCCTTGCATCCCCTTCCTTCTCTTCCCCTCCAAACTCGCAAACATAACCTAAATGTAAATCTAGGGATGTACATTAACTCCACTTCATTATTGAGCTCCAAACTAACCCTTAACTTGTATGTTTATTTTTTGGGGCTTGTGCGTGGAAAAAAAAAAAGGAGGGTGTGTGCGTGCATGCGTCCATGTGTGTGTGCGCATGTTCTCTGATTGTGACGTCAGCAAAAAATTGTTACATAGATAAGCTACTATATATAAAGCTATCAATGGCTCTGTTTGGGTTGGCGGTAGGAGCGGTGGCTTAAAAGCTACTGACTTTAGAAAAAGCTCGGTAGGAGTGGTAGCTTAAAAGCTATCTAATTTGTGTTTGGATTAATAGTGGTAGAAGTGACGGGACCCACGTCAAAAAGCTGAGAGCGTTTTGGAAAAAGCTGCATGGTGGAGCTTTTAGCTTAACAGGCTTTTTGAGCGTTAGGAGCTTTTTCTTAACGCTCAACCCAAACAGACCAAATGAACGTTGGCAACGTTAGTGGACTTTTTTTCAAAATTACTGGTTCTAACGCTTCTAATGCTCCTAACGTGGTGCATTCCAAACAGAGCCAATAAAGGTCGGGCTGTGCTTAAAGGACTAGCCCTTGACGGGTTTGGGTTCAAAAAGACCACCTACCTAAAATCTGACTATTTTTTGAAATTCGACCCTTGAACATGAAGGCTTAGAGCTAGCACTTGAGCTTTTAAGTTTCTTTTTTAAATCTCATTTTTTATTTTAAAATATCAAAAAATAAGAAAATAAATTTTATAAAGTTTCTAGTTCAAATGATAAAAAATAGCAAAAATAAATTGTTCAAACTTATAAAACTAAATTACATCAAATAATTGTAACAACATTAATGTTCGTAAACTATTGCCCTAATTTTAAAGGAACTATTAAAACAAAAAATAAGACAAATAATATACCAAAAAACTAAAGGAAAATCTTGTTCAAAAGACCAAAAAACTATTTTGATTAGTAATTACCACACAACATTTATATAAGAATTAACTTGTATACATTATAAAATCCGAATCAAATAGTGGGAGGGGATAGAATATAGAAAATGATAAGAAGAAAAACTTCAATATGTTTGTTTACTGTAGAATTTTCAGGAATTCATAATCAATTTCCCCTTTTTTTACTAGTTAAGCTTAAATGATCTCCAGATATTTTTCTCCCCTCTCTTCTTTCCAGATTCCCAAATTTTTGAACCACGTAATGTCAATAAATAATGATAATTGAGTCATACATTAATAATACAATAATTAAAATATATAATCCTGCATCAATAAATAATATTTTATTAAAAACAAAATATTGATGACTTAAATAGGTTGACCCTCAACCATAAAAAGCAGCCATTTTATTTGCAGCTAGTCATTTTAAACCCAATTTCCTTTTATACGCCATAAATGTAAGCCCGGCCCTTGACTTATGAGGGCTTACAAGGGCCGGCTCAATAAGCTCGGCTTGTTTTTTTTTTATACATAGGCGATAGGGGAGGAGGGATCGAACCCAGTACAAGGGGATGAGGAGACTACTCCCAATACCACTGCATTACTACTAGTACTCGACTTGTTTTGACGGCTCTACTACTCTATTATTAGTTTTTTTTTTGGTGGTACAGGAGGATGCTTTTGGGAAATACAATCTGAGTCTATTATCTTTTTTAAAAAAATTATTTTCCGCCTCAATTTAAACCATGTTGATATTGAGAGAGCACACAAATATATAAAATACAGAATACTTTATGGCGACCAAGTTGCTCTCGGACTCTACAAATACCACTAAAGAGATCCAAAGAGTATATTCTAATAGTGTGCACATTCTTATGTACTCGTGGCCGTATATTCAACGAATAAAGAATAATCATAATGCCAAGTTCAAGGATATATATTAGGGAAAATGATAGTTAGGCCCCAAAAGAAAATATACAATATCAAAAAAGTCTCAACCCAAAATCACATATCAAAGAACTTTTTTGATATTATTTGTATTGACAATAAGAAATGCTATATTTACAACAAGAAGTGTTATATTGATAACAAAATTTAAAAATTTGATCATTCACAATAGAAAAAGCTATATTCATAACAGGAAGTGCTATATTCACAACAAAATTTAAACACCTGAGTTTTCTTTCAAACTCAGGTCCCTAAGTATACAGAGGTTATTCATAACCGAAAAAGCTAGATAAGATATTCCCAATGTATAGTATGGGATATGATATTGTTATTACCTTTTTTGTTACTACCAATGTTACTACCACTTTTTCACCGTTGGATCAGAATCTCAATAGGAAAGAGAATTGATAAAAGTAGATGAGAATGAGATTCTGATCCAACAGTGAAAAAGTGGTAGTAACATTGGTTGTAACAAAAAATGGTAGTAACAATATCTTATCCCGTATAGTATATGGTCAGCATTTATAGGCCTTCAAGAGTCAACACCAACCGTCACTATTAATTAGGCTTTTAGTTTCCCAACATATAATTATGAATACTAATTAGGATATGAGTCAATGGACATTTATATATAATTAATATTCATAACACTCCCCTAACTTAGATGTCTATTATGAATGTATCTCATTAAAAACTTTAACCATGAAAAACCCATTGAAATAAAAACCCAACCAAAGAAAAAAGTACACAATATATATTAAAGATACCTCGTTAAAAACCTTACGAAGAAAACCATCTAGGGCAAAACCTTGATTAGGAAAGAGAGTACATCATGGTCTTTACTCCCCTGATTACAATAGCAGTTTTACTCTCCCTAATAACAACGTCATTTCCAATGTCTTTTCGAACATATCTTCCTCTTAGCCTTCAAAGTATGAATGATACATTGTCATTAAATATTATGCTGAAATGTATTATTCTAACATATCTTCTAGATATTTTAAATATCACCATATCATGTCATTTTCCTATTTTTTTGTGTGAATATAAGATATAAACATGTTATGAACAAAACGATATGTATATTATTTTCAATGAACTATAACACCATATCTTCGTTTCACCTTTATGTACATGAAAGAACTAATTTTTATGAGTATAATGATAATGAATACAATATTAACATGATATCTAAATATTATCATAAATATAAGGTACTTCTAGAATATCAAATTCAATATATATATATTTTGCAAGTAAAATCATCTTTGGTGTCTTATAAAAGGAAGGCACCTGATCACAATGACACTCAGTTAGAGTCAAAACCATCGCCTATAAAAAAAAAAAGAGAAAGCCAAAGGAGATCAAAAAAAGGAAGGGCAAAAAGGTTGTCAGTCAGAGTTCAAGTGGGGATGACTAAGAATGAGAAGACACCATTGCAGAAGAAGGGTTTGCCTCCATCGACGATCAGGATGCTAAAAATGAGCCTATCAATGAGGTGAGGCAAAAGTTGTATAAGAAACTGAAAGTGCAACAGAGGGGAAATGTCATCCCTGATTCGAAGACAGACTTCACCCAGTCCAAACTTGAAGACTATGACATGAGGTTAGTAAGCCGTAGTCTATGCAAAATGAGTAGAATTAGGATGAACTGATTTGAAAGTGATTTTTCATTTGGCCTAGACGCCATTCTTGGCCCATTTAGAGGTCTGCTTGAGTTGGGTTTGCCTTACTGTGAGTCAGTTGTGAAGGTGTTCTACTCAAACCTAAAGTTGTCTAGGACTGGTGTGGTTTCCACTTATGTTAGGGGGCAAACAATTGAGCTTAATGAGAAGAAACTGCTTAGTTGGTTAGAGGTTAAAGCTGCTCAGTCAAAGGACTCAATTTTTAGTGGAGACGAAATTGACAAAATTCTGCTGGAGGGAGGGACAACTAAGGATGACACTCTTTTGTAGAGACGCAAGCAGCTGACTCATAAGTATAGGGTCCTCCACTAATTCTACAGCAAGAACTATGTGAATAAGGGGAAGTACTTTACAACCATGAGCATTGAGGACAAAAACTCCTCACTTGTTTGATCAAGAAGAAGCCATTTAATTTGGGGAAGAGGATCATTGACACAATGCTCAAGGCTACAACACTTGGAAAGAAGAATTTGCAACTGACATACCCTTCCCTTGTGTCTCTCATATTACAAAAGCACAAGATTTGGTATCTTCATGTAGGTGAACCCTCAATGTGGACTCCAGAGTTTGATGAAGACACAATACACCGAATGCAAATCCCTTTTATCTCGACAGAAGCCTCAAATAGATCATCTAATGAGGGGGAACATGTGGGGAAGGCGAAGCATAAGGAAAATGCAACTCCAGCTAGACCAAGTACAACAATGCCATCATTTGAAGAAGGAGTCCCAAAAGTGAGTGCAATGTGTTGGAAATTATGTCCTAGGGGCAAGTCATTGTTCTCCATTAAGTTATCATTTCATACGCATGTTTATGGTGATAACTATATCCCTGGATATATCTTATAGATTATCCTAAATGTCCCTGGTCGGTCATCTACACGGGAGTGAAGATGAAATAAGACCAGTATGACTTTGATGAGGTATGGAGATACGAATTAAAGTCATGGGCACTTGTAAGAGTACAAGGTGCTGGACCGACCCACTATGAGAAAGCTGCATGGTATAAGTCATAAGCTTATCTCATGTATAACCGCGTCACAACGCCCTATGACCTGAGATCATCATGGATTCCTACATGATGAGTCAATGACCTTTGACCTAGTCAAAAGTCACCTTTGACCGGCTGATGATAAAGGCTGGGATCGGGATCAGTGGTTTTCATGCGGAGGAATGTGAATGGTCAAAATGGAATTTGTCCCTCACATTTGTAGAGAGATAATACTGGGCCCCTCGATGAGTGAGTCTAAGAAATGTATGGCCATACTGTGATGGAAAGAGTTTCCATTTCACCTTTTAGACTACTCGAGGATCGAGAAAGTAGTGGTCAAGAACAGGAAGTTGACATTATCCATGCCTCATCCTTGACCAAATTGTAAGTTCCGGCTATCACCCAAGAGGGGGGGTGAATTGGGTGAAGTATAAAAATTTCCACTCTTTAAAACATTTTCGCAATTCAGTGTTTTCATCTTGAGTAACAAAAGTGAGTTTTCAAACAATTGATAATTGCTCAAATGTAAATGCTGGGAATGCAAAAGATAAGGAAGAAGAGCTTGCAAACAGATTTATACTGGTTCGGCCCTCTCTGACCTACGTCCAGTCCCCAAGCCTCACTTGGGATTTTCAATCCACTATCTCACTCAAGCTTTAATCGGGTACTTGAGAACCGCTACAATCCCACAAGTTTAGCCGGGCACTTGTGCAGCCTTTTACAAATCTCTTACTGAGATACTCCCCCTTACACACCGTAAGGATACACTGCTTGATCACACACTTCGTACTCGAAGTAATCCTCTCTCTCTCTAGGATTCACTCCCTCTTACAAGTTGTAATCAACACAATGTATAACCCACTCAAGATTACCCAATCTTGAGTTTCTCTCAGAAGGATAATGTATTTACAATGAATTTCCTCTCAAAGGAATGGATAAATAAACACTGAAGTACAGACACAATTCATTTCACACTCTTAAGCTATTTAGATATGAAAAACAGAGTGAGAATGATGTAGAAGAAGAGCATCAGCATTTTGGCATGGTAATCATATGTCTCCACGTTTTTCTGCTTCAATCCATGTCTTTTATAGGTAGAGAAGAGTCTGTGACCGTTTATGACCGTTGAAGAATCAATCAGACCGTTGTAGCTGATTATCTTTAAGTTTGGTCAGCTTCTTTCTCTAATCTCCAACTAATCTAGTTGTATAATTGATCTGAGGTGGCTTTCTGTGGATTTGCCCGTTGGAGAAGACTTTGCTTGTTGTAGTAATCTTCCTTTTAGCCTTTTGCAGACGTGTACAAGTGGATTAACCAAAGGAAGCAACTATCTGGGCTGTGCATTTATTGTTCTGACAGTTTTTTGCTTTTTGCTCTAATCCTTCAATGAACCTTCGTTAATCTTTCTGAAACTCACTAGAAAGATGGTTAAACATATCTAGAATCAATATAGAATAATCATGTAAAGCATTGAGATCAAACAAGAAGGTATTGCAGATTTCCCAAATTTGAAATTGCACCAACGGTCACAAACCTTGAGGCCAACCTCGAGGTTAGCCTGAAGGTTTCAGGCAAATTCAGTTTCAGAAACTCACAACCTTGAGGTTGAAACAGTAACCTCGAGGTTGGAAACTTGGTTGAAAGAGCATTTTTCCTCTGGAGCCCGATAACCTCGAGGTTGGAAATCCATACTCGAGGTTTGCTTCTGAAATTGCAAAGTTCAGTTCTTGAAAACAAGCCTCAACCTCGAGGTTGCAAACTTGACCTCGAGGTTGTCATTACTTTGACAACCAGTTTGCTCTCTGTAAGTCATAATACTCGAGGTTCAAAACTGATACTCGAGTATGGCTTCTCATACTGCAGTAGAGCAATTTCTGAGGGCCATATCTCTCTGGTCCGAGCTCCGTTTTGGTCCGTTCAACTCTTGATGGAAAGCTCTGTGAGTCTACTTTCATATGCCACTGATTTTAGTCCAATCGGATTTGCCGTTTGTGAGATATACTCAAAATACTAAAGGCTGTTCCTGACTGTGACGCTGATATTTATGTCAACTTGTAAAATTCATCAATAATTCATCTGAACTCCTTTGGACTTGAATCTTTGTCAAAAGTACGTGTTGGGAGTCTAGTTTCCAATGCTTTTGGTTTCGTCTCAATCCGATCTCTGGTTTGGAAGATATCATCAAATTACCAAAGGTCGCCAGAAGCTGAACGTGGAACAGAGTGCACCAGAGTTGCTGATAGTGCTGAAACCTTGAGGTTATGACTACAACCTCGAGGTTGGCACTTGCAACCTCGAGTTTGCACTTGCAACCTCGAGGTTGGCTGGTCCAGAGACACCAAAAATGCTGAAGACACTCAAACCTCGAGGTTTATACCCAAACCTCGAGTTTACTCGTCCTGGACCTCATATTTGCTTGATTTAACTCTGAATTGAGCCATTCCAACTTCCATATGACTTTGGAGACTTCTAGCATCAATATAAGAACTTGAATAATGATCTCTTCATTAAATTCAACAAGTTGTTCCTTCTTCCATCTCCCAACTTGATCATTCTTCATCAATTAGCTTGGGCTCATCATTATTTGCAGCTTCTGCCTTCTTCAACATTCAGAACATGATGAAGCTTCATTTCAACTTCTGCAAATGCTTTCTTTCTTCCATCTCTTATCTCCTTCTTGATTATTCTTCTTAATTTAACTTCAAATAATCTACATTAAATATAGCAGGTAGTCAATGTAGGAGATAACAATATTACTCAATCTTTTTGCTATTAAGAATGGCATCTATATAAGACATCATCAAAACTAATCATAACCAACACAAATTATCGCGTGACAAAAGGGACGTGACATGGTTGTACGATAGGTTGTATCGCGTCATCGATCCCCATGTGAATTGGGTAGTCGCAATGTCTTGCTAGAGGCCGCTTGCGACTTGTGGGCTGATACAGTCTTGGCCCACTGCCAATCTCATATGGGCCTACAGGGTCGCACATAAGAATAACCCAACACGAGCAAATGCGTCCAGATTCATTGAATCTTAGATTAATCTAAGATTTAATGGATGTTGAATTTATTCTAGGGTAAATATATATATTATATTCGAAAAATAATATAATAATATTATTTAATGGAGATTATAATAATATTATATGATATTTGTTTTATATTTAATTTATCGGATAAATTAAAACAAATAGAGATATTATATCTCATTTGATTTTCGAATAAAGATATCATATATCTGTTTAATTTAAATTGAGATATAGTATCTCAGATTTAACTAAATAGATAGATATCATTTCTCGGATTTAATTTATAAGAGATAAATTAAATTAGAAGGCTTTTAATTTAGATTTGAATTTCAGATATGGTTTTAATTCGGATTAAATAAATATATTAGATTAGATCTATTAGATAGATTTAATTGCTATATTATCCAGATTCAAAATTCGAATTTTAAAATTAATGAGGATTAATTTTGATTATAATACGCCTATTGGGTTTAGAAAAACCTACGGGACTTTTAGTCGCGCGTATTAGAAAGCCGCGAGAAACCCTAGAGCAAAAAGAGAGAGACGCATAGTTCGAGGCGCTAGCACGCTGCCGCATCTATGTTTAGAGATTGTTCGTGTGGATACCGGTAGAGGAAGCCGATTCTAAGAGTCGTCTTCTGCTGATCGAGAAGGTAGCCCACCAGTTCAAAGAGAACGAGACGTGGAAGAATTCACTACAGTTTGGGTTTTCTTGATCACCATGAGAAAATGTGCGCAAAGGTTTGTGTAGATTCTTGAGCTACTAATTCGCTAAAATCAAAGGAAAACCTCCGGCTCCAGATGATTCCGAGTTCTCTATAAGGTATGATTCGGGTTCCCTAACCTTGATTTAAATACACCTGAGTGATCCTCGGGACGGGATTCGTAGAAAATTTTAATCCGCTGTGTGTACGGATCCCAACAGTGGCATCAGAGCCAACTCAACGTGCGTTTAAATTGGGTTTCTGTACATGCTATTATATGTGATATATATGCAAGAATCTGAATCTTTGTATGCAAGAATTTGAATCTTTGTATGCAAGAAATTGAATCTTTGTATCAAGAAATCGAATCTTGAATGCTTTAATTTGAAAATTCGCATTAGGGTTTCAGACGGGTCTCTGGAATGGTGCCGCGACCGCTTCGTACAGTTCTGAATTGTTCAGAGCGCACGATATTCGGAATCGTCCATCACGTTCGTGCGCATCGAAGACGTTCTTAATCGTTCAGAATTTTCGATCATGCTCGGACAACGCCCTTGGGGGTTTGAAATTAAGTTTTATGAAACTCTCTTTCTAAAAGAATATGTTGCTTTCAAAAGCTCTGGGGGCGCTCCTACTAACCGGCTAGCGGGACCGCCGTAGGGACCGGCTGATTGGTTGTAGCGCGAGAAATGAAATTGTTTGTAGTGTGAGAATTTAAATCATGATAATATATTATATAATTATATAATATAATATAAATTGGAGAATTTATTATATTATATGTATTGTATAATATAATATAAAATTAAAGAATTTTATCATGAGTAATATTTTATTTCATAAATGTATGAATTAAAATATGTTTATAATTTACCTTTCAAAGTGTTGTTTGGGTATGGTGAACAAGATGGCTCTAGGGTTGTAAATTTTAAATATGGCCTGCGAGCCATGCCTCTCTGTAAATAATCTTGATGTACATTCTCTTCTCATCTTACTCCCCTCGTATGTGAAACGAGGTTTCTAACTATGTACTTTCTTTTATTATTTAGAGCAGTCCTCTCATTGGCTTGAGGGGACTACAGGTTAGATGAGCCATGTTGTTCACGAGTTTTAATTATATTTTGATATGATCACTACATGATTAATTTAGATTCTATATGAGATATACAATAATGATTACATTCATATAGGTAGAATTAATAAAGATAAATTAAATCGGCAGGCTTTTATTTTAGATTAAAATAAACAGATCAGATTAGATCTGTTGGACAGATTTAATTAATATTATTTTAATCTAAAATTTGAGTTCAAGATTAATTGAGATTAATTTTGAATATTTTAATACGGCCAATCAAGGTTTTAGAAATCCTATAAGATATAGATCTAGTCGTATTAAAATGAAGCGACAGCCGCAAGTCTCAATAATTTAATCATAATGATTTATTTCATAATTGTATGAATTAACATATGTTATGATTAATTTAGAGTTTTAATTATGATTTGATTTGATCACTCATAATTAATTTAGAGTTTTAATTATGATTTGATTTGATCACTCATAATTAATTTAGAATTAAATTAATAGGATTAATTTGATTATATCTAATAATACCCTCTAAATAAAATCTTAAGTCACAATGCCATCAATAATTGAATACTTGTCAAAACCTTGATCACTCATTTGTATGATCCACCAAAGTGGATGCATCTGAGTAATCTTGGGGAGACAAGAGAGAGTAATGGTGATCCTCTATATTCATTGTTGTCTTGACTTAATTGAGATCATCAAAACGGTTTTGGATCTCAAGGCATTGGATGGGATTAAACATGCTAGGTCATATGATGATCAAATCCCATAAAGATCTAAGAGTTACATGGGATGTAATTGGCAAAAAGGTTGCCTACCTAAATAACTTGATTTTAAGCGTCCTACTAAAGCGGACTTAAGATTAAGCCAAATATGGATCTTAGCCCACTAATTATAATGAGGGTTATTAATTTCGTGGGAGGTTATTGATCAAACTTTGCATATCTTTTAAATTGTAGAATCATGTCAAATAGTAACACCGCAACACCATCAATGCGATCGGTCCTTGAGAAGGACGAACACGATGAGACAAACTTTCTTGACATGTTTGGGAACTTAAGCGTTGATCCTAAACACGATAGAAAGGAGTATCTCATTGATCAACCCATTCCAGACGAGCCTATAGCTGATGATCCAAGAGATCAGACTGATGCTTATAGAAGCATCAGGATGACTCTATGGATACAGGATGCCTGAAGCCTGCCACTGTCGTTCTAGACCTCGATGGAGATCTAGAACACATGGAGGTGTCTGAGATGATTTATCATCCTATGGAAATGTTCCATCAACAGGCAAGTCAAGAGAGGTATGAGACCACAAAGGCCTTATTCTCTTGCTAGATGGCTAAAAGTGAATCAATTAGTCTTCATTTTTTTTGAAAATAAAAGGCTACATTGATCACCTCGAAAGGCTTGGATTCCCCATATCTCAGGAGTTAGCTACAGATGTGATCTTGATCTCACTCCCAAAAAGTTATGATGACTTTGTCATGGATTACAACATGAACAATATGGAGGAATCAATTTCTGAACTTCATGGGATGCTCAAAACTACTGAGCAGAGCCTTGAGAGGAGGCCCAGTACTGTTTTGTCCGTTCAGAGAGGAAGGGGTATGAAACAGAAAGCCAAGAAGGCAAAACCTCCGAAGGAAGGGGTCTGCTACTTCTGCAATGAAATTGGTCATTGGAAGAAGAATTGCACACTCTGCCTCGAAGATCTGAAAAGACCATGAAGGATAGTGGGCTATCGCTTCAGGTATCTATCTCATAGATATTCGCTTTTCTACTTCCTCAAACATGGGTATTAGATACTACATGTGGTTCACGCATTTGTATAAATGTACAGAATCTCAAGGATAGTAGAAAATTAAATGGACATCTGTGACATAAAGGATCAAGTCAAAAGATTTGAGTCCTACCTTCCTATGGCATTGTCGTCTAGGCCATATAAATGAGAAACGCATTTCGAAACTCCATTACATATGGATTTCTGAAGTCATTTGATTTTGAATCATTTGATACATGTGAGTCTTATTTATTAGGAAAGATGACAAAGGCACCTTTTACTGGACACAGTGAGAGAGCCACCGATTTATTGGGCCTCACACATACTGATGTGTGTGGACCAATGAATACATTTGCCAGAGGAGGTCGCTTGCACTTCATTACATTTATAGACAATTTCAGGAGATATGTGTATATCTGTCTGATGAAACATAAAGTCTGAAACTTTTGAAATGTTCAAAATATTTCAAAATGGAGCACAAAACCAACTTGGCAAAACAATCAAGGCACTTCGATCTGATCAAGGTGGTGAGTATTTGAGCCAAGTGTTTATTGACCATCTTAGGAGTTGTGGGATCATCTCACAGCTTACTCCTCTAGGAACACCTCAATCGAATGATGTTTCTGAACGGAGGAATCGAACTCTATTAGATATGGTTCGATCTATGATGAGTCAAACAGATCTTCCACCTTCCTTTTGGGGTCATGCCCTAGAAACATTGCGTTCACACTAAAGAGTGTTCCGTCAAGGCAGTTGAAAAGACACCACATGAGATATGGACCGGGAAGAAACCCAGTTTGTCATTTCTTAAGATTTAAGGATGTGAGGTTTATGTTTAACAACAAGCATCTGATAAATTATCATCAAGATCCTCAAAATGCCTTTTTGTGGGGTATCCTAAGGAAACTAAAGGATACTATGTCTACAGTCCCACCGATCACAAAGTATTTGTTATTCGGAATGGTATCTTTTTAGAAAAAGAGTTTATCTCTAAAAGAGCCAGTGGGAGTAAGGTGAATCTCGAAGAAGTTCGAGAGTCACAAGACAATGTAGAACCACAGATGGAAACAGGAGAAGACTCACAACAAGTTGTTGAGACTACTCAAGTAACAGAAGGCCCGCGAAGGTCCTATAGATCACGGTTACAGCCTTAGAGATATGGATTTCTGATCATTGGAAGTCGTGATGTTTTGCTCATTGAGCAGAATGAGCCAACGACCTTTCGAGACACTGTAGTAGGACCAAACTCCGAAAAATGGCTTGATGCCATGAAGTCTGAAATGCAATCTATGTACGACAATAAGGTATGGACCTTAGTCAATCCACCTGAAGGTGTAAAAACTGTTGGGTGCGAGTAGGTTTTCAAAGAGAAAACTGACATGGATGGCAAAGTAAATATCTTCAAGGCACGACTGTTTGTAAAAGGATTCACTCAAACTCATGGTATAGACTATGATGAAACCTTTTCCCCAGTTGCAATCGCCAAATCAATCAGAATCCTTCTTGTCATTGCATCATATTATAACTATGAGATATGACAGATGGACATCAAAACAGCCTTCCTTAACGGAAAGCTGCTTGAGGATGTGTACATGACACAACCTGAGGGTTTTGTACGTCCAGAGGACTCTGGTAAAGTTTGTAAGCTTCAAAGATCCATTTATGGATTGAAGTAGGCATCTCGGAGCTGGAATCATCGTTTTGATGAAGTAGTCAAGGAGTTTGGCTTCATTCAAAACATGGATGAACCTTGTGTTTACAAGAAGGTTAGTGGGAGCACAGTTGTATTTCTAGTGCTTTATGTTGATGACATCCTACTCATTTGGAATGACATTCCTACTTTGCAGAGTGTCAAGTCTTGGTTAGGAAAGTCTTTCTCAATGTAAGATTTAGGCGAAGCCACTTATATCCTTGGGATTAGGATCTATAGAGATAGATCCAAGAGGCTAATAGGCCTAAGTTAGAGCACATATATAGACAAGATACTACATAGGTTCAGTGTGCAGAATTCTGAAAGGGGTAACATACCCATGTCTTATGGCATCCATCTCAGTAAAGATCTGTGTCCTAGTACACAAGATCAAAGAGACCACATGAGTAAGGTTCCATATGCCTCTGCCATTGGATCTATCATGTATGCCATGCTATGTACTCGACCGGATGTGTCATTTGCCTTGAGTATGACCAGCAGATATCAACAAGATCCCGGTGAGGGTCACTGGACTGCTATCAAGAATATCCTTAAGTACTTAAGAAGGACTAAGGACTTATTCTTGGTATATGGTGGCTTGGAGGATGAGCTCTGTGTGACTGGTTACACAGATGCGAGTTTCCAAACTGACCAAGATGATTCAAGATCGCAATCAGGATATGTATTCCTATTGAATGGTGGTGCGGTGAGCTGGAAGAGCTCTAAGCAGAGCACTGTAACTTATTCAGCAACGGAAGCTGAGTATATAGCAGCATAGGATGCAGCTGAGGAGGCCGTTTGGATCAGAAAGTTCATCACTGAACTAGGGGATGGTTCCTACCATCTCAGATCCAATAGTCTTGTTCTGTGACAATAACTACGTTATTGCGCAGACCAAGGAGCCTAGGTCACATTAAAGGACCAAGCATGTACTCAGGTAATTTCTCGGAGAAATCAGAGATAGAGGTGATATAAAAGTATGCAAAGTACCAGGAGAAGACAATGTAGTTGATCCTCTTACTAAACCGCTTGTACAAGCAAAACATGATCGTCATGTTAGGGCAATGGGAATTAGAGTAATTAATGATTGCGCCTAGTGCAAGTGGGAGTCTGTTGGAAATTATGCCCTAGGGGCAAGTCATTGTTTTCCATTAAGTTATTATTTCATACGCATGTTTATGGTGATAACTATATCCCTGCATATATCTTATAGATTATCCTAAATGTCCCTGGTCGGTCATCTACACGGGAGTGAAGATGAAATAAGACCAGTATGACTTTGATGAGGTATGGAGATACGAATCAAAGTCATGGGCACTTGTAAGAGTACAAGGTGCTAGACCGACCCACTATGAGAAAGCTGCATGGTATAAGTCATAAGCTTATCTCATGTATAACCGCGTCACAACGCCCTATGACCTGAGATCATCATGGATTCCTACATGATGAGTCAATGACCTTTGACCTAGTCAAAAGTCACCTTTGGCCGGGTGATGATAAAGGCTGGGATCGGGATCAGTGGTTTTCATGCGGAGGAATGTGAATGGTCAAAATGGAATTTGTCCCTCACATTTGTAGAGAGATAATACTGGGCCCCTCGATGAGTGAGTCTAAGAAATGTATGGCCATACTGTGATGGAAAAGAGTTTCCATTTCACCTTTTAGACTACTCGAGGATCGAGAAAGTAGTGGTCAAGAACAGGAAGTTGACATTATCCATGCCTCATCCTTGACCAAATTATCGCGTGACAAAAGGGACGTGACATGGTTGTACGATAGGTTGTATCGCGTCATCGATCCCCATGTGAATTGGGTAGTCGCAATGTCTTACTAGAGGCCGCTTGCGACTTGTGGGCTGATACAGTCTTGGCCAACTGCCAATCTCATATGGGCCTACAGGATCGCACACAAGAATAACCCAACACGAGCAAATGCGTCCAGATTCATTGAATCTTAGATTAATCTAAGATTTAATGGATGTTGAATTTAATCTAGGGTAAATATATATATATATATATATATATATATATATATATATATATATATTATATTCGAAAAATAATATAATAATATTATTTAATGGAGATTATAATAATATTATATGATATTTGTTTTATATTTAATTTATCGGATAAATTAAAACAAATAGAGATATTATATCTCATTTGATTTTCGAATAAAGATATCATATATCTGTTTAATTAAATTGAGATATAGTATCTCAGATTTAACTAAATAGATAGATATCATTTCTCGGATTTAATTTATAAGAGATAAATTAAATCAAAAGGATTTTAATTTAGATTTGAATTTCGGATTAAATAAATATATTAGATTAGATCTATTAGATAGATTTAATTGATATATTATCCAGATTCAAAATTCGAATTTCAAAATTAATGAGGATTAATTTTGATTATAATACGCCTATTGGGTTTAAAAAAACCTACAGGACTTTTAGTCGCGCGTATTAGAAAGCCGCGAGAAACCCTAGAGCAAAAAGAGAGAGACACATAGTTCGAGGCACTAGCACGCTGCTGCGTCTGTGTTCGGAGATTGTTCGTGTGGATACCAGTAGAGGAAGCTGATTCTAAGAGTCGTCTTCTGCTGATCGAGAAGGTAGCCCACCAGTTCAAAGAGAACGAGACGCGGACGAATTCACTACAGTTTGGGTTTTCTTGATCACCATGAGAAAATGTGCGCAAAGGTTTGTGTAGATTCTTGAACTAATAGTTCGGTAAAATCAAAGGAAAACCTCCGACTCCAGATGATTCCGAGTTCTCTATAAGGTATGATTCGGGTTCCCTAACCTTGATTTAAACGCACTTGAGTGCAAGAGAATCACCAACATCATCATACCACTCCCCGAGAAGTGATGACGATAATGTAAAGGAGGTGGATGAAGGCATGAGAGATGAAGAACCATATGACGTTGGCCATCCTACTATTGATGATGTGTGGAAACTCGGGTGAAGTACAAGGGGAGCCTGAGATTGAAACTGTTGAGCCTATGGGTGAGGCAACCGTGGCTAAAGAAGTAGGTGAGGCTAAGGTTGAAATCGTTGATCCTATGGGTGAGGCCTCTGTGGCTGAAGATACATTAGAGTTGGAGGTTGAAACAGATGTGGTCTGTGGGTGAGGCCATAGTTCCTGAAGATGTAGGGCAGGCAGAGGATGGTATTGCTTACAATGTGTTTATTGGAACCTCATTTAAAGAAGTGGATGATGATAAGGTTGTTGAGGCAGTGATTGACGAAACTGTAGATAAAGAAGCGGGGGAGGATGAGGAAGGTGGTGGGGAGCATGAGTCTAGAAGCACCACAGCAGCACAGGGAGGGTAGGCTAAACATGCTACTACTGTTGAAGTGGGTGAAGGGACAAGACATGAAGAAGGAGTGCATCCTGAGGATACTAATGAGGATTTGGATCCAATCACCCCATTATCAATTGTGCCTCTCCCTGAACCTGTGAACCCTCTTCTTGTGACATTAGGGATAGTATCAGGTGTTATTCCTTTGAGATTCATTCCCCCAAGCGATTTCAGGTCTGTGCTTGCAGCTAAGAATCTGACCCATATCTTCTCAGCTGACATACCCTTGCCTAATCCACTTGCAACGTCTAGTTCCCCTTTGTTCATCCTTGTGAACCTCCCTAGTTCAAAAACATCATCATCTAGGCACTCCGCTCATACAAGGCCCCCAGCCAACAGGAAGAAGAAGATTTAGGGCCACTTTACTTATTTGCTTATGGTTTTTGGTTTTTATAAATCACTGAGGGTAGTTTTTGTATTGTCCATTGTTGTTTTAATTGCTTGATTAACTGTTTATGTACTAGTTTACCTTTTGTCACATGTTTGAACGGGGCTGTATGGTTCGAACGTAAACTTCAGTGGTTTTTTACAGTTTGACTATTTAGCTTTGGTTAACTTATTAAACTAATGTTGCCATTATTGACGTTTCTTTTGCCTCATATTGACTTAAGGTTTAGGGAATTTATGCTATAATGTGTTCATTGATCTGTGTCCTGAATGTTTGTGTCTGCAATCCTGTTTCAACATTGTTTTAACTGCAAAAAAGTTACATTACTTGTATTTTTGTCAATTAGGCTCTTCGTTGTGTGTATAAGGCATAGTGCCCAGTTAAAGTTTTTACACTTGAAATAGTCATTAATGTCCTAACCATGAGGAGGACAATTTTCACTCATGCCCCACAAAGATCATTCTGATGCTCCTCTCATGTCCAAGTTTGTGTTCTTTTTTTATGCAGCATTTGAGAAGGCCATATGCCTTCCTTTTATTACCTTTCACTCATCAGTAAACATGCTATAATTTGGGTTACTTTATGTCTGCTACCTTATGCTGTTCTCATGTCTAAATTTATGTACCTTTTTTTTAAAAATGTATTTGAGAAGACCAATTTCCTTCATTGTTTTTTCCTTTCACGTAAGTAGACATCGTATCATTTATGTTCATTTATATGCCTATGCATTCTGCTACTTTGATGTCCAAGTTTCTGTTCATTTTTATATAGCATTTGAAAAAGCCAAAAGCATTTTTCTTATTGCTTTCCTTCTTATGTAGTAGTTGAAAAGGTAAAATTGCATTAGTTCTGTTTATATTTGTGAATCATATTGGTTCAATTGTACTATTCTTTTGTGAAACAAAGATGCTAATATGCATATTGTAAACCAGTGAATGTGGTCTTCTTAATCCTCACAACTGCAGATTTTTTTTTCCTATGCCCATTTTAACTGAGGACATTTTCGTTATTAATGTAGTGGCTTCAATATTATGGCTTATTTATTACATCAAGCAATTACTTTTTTTCCTTATTTCTTATAGTCACCTCTGTTTTACCTTAGCAACAAAATCCTTCAACAAACTCCTTTTAGTTCATCGACTTCACACATTTCAAGGGTTTACTAGTCAGTATTTAGAATTTTTCTTGCCTTGCTATCAAAGCTTCACCTGGGTTCAATGTTCAGTTATCATCTTCCCTGTTCATCATCATATTCATTTTTGCAGCTGGCTTCATACTTTCCTCCTGCCTGAAATTCCTTCCACGTTCATCGTCCCTGTCACCTCTGGAAGCCGGTCCTCATGGAAATTTCATATCCCATCGACTTCTACTTTGATTTTGCATCTCAACCATCACACGATTTTGTTTTAGGGTTCATTAATGTCGGACTGGTCTAACTAAATAAATCACTATTCCTTTTTTTTTTTAAATTTTAGAGGCATTGTGGGAATTTCACCTAATCTTCTCACTTACCAACACCCAATTCTTCATACCAAACATTTCATTTTCCTTCAATTTAGTTCCATTCCCTAGTATACCAAACAGCTTACATTAATAAAGTTCCCTCTTAATCTTCCCTTCCTTTCTTTTCCTTTCCTTTCCTTCCCTTCCCCAAATCTTCCTTATACCAAACAGGGCCTAAATGTAGTCCAAGGTAACCCCACACATTAAATTCCAAAGGGTTAAGGTGCAGATTTGACAACGAACTATTACCCGAGAAGCATTTGGCACAAAAAACAATTGAGGATACCAAAATTACCAATAAACAAATAAAAAATGAGAAAAAAGATCAAATAACTATTTTTTAAAAAAACAACTATCACAATTACATTAAAATATGAGGCACTGGTGTAGTACGGTGGCAGAAATGCTAGAGAAAAGAGTGATTAAGCGGCGGCTGTTACTTGCGGCATCGAAGGGATGGAACCAGGGTGCAAGGCATGTGCCGGTCAAAAGTTGTGGACTGCTGGATTTGGTTTCGGTGCGTGATTCTTGCCTTGAAGCTGCATACGGACCTTGGTGAGTTCAAGAGGGTAAGTGGAACACCCAGAAACGATGGAAGCTTTGGAGACGCCAACGCCACTGACATTGTGACAGTCAATGGAAAACAGAGACATCAAGATAGTGACAGGGTAACAGTGACGGGGTAATAGTTTGTTGGCCAATTTGCACCTTAATTGTGTTTTTTTCCCACTTTTTAATTGTTAAATGGTAATTTTGGTACCCTCAATTGTTTTTTTGTGCCAAATGCTTCTTAGGTAATAGTTCGTTGGCAAATCTGCACCTTAACACAATTCCAAATTGCACCCATCAAATAGCATATTTCCAACTTTGAAGCAGTTTTCTTTCAGTTTGCGCAAAAGCTACAATATGGACATCTATCTATTTTAAAGTAGTCCAAGGAAACCCTAGACATTAAATTCTATACTTCTCCCATCAATTAGCGGATTTCAAATTTTGAAACCATTTTATTTTATTTTGTGCTAAAGCTACAACTCTAGACGTCGATTTCGAGGTTGTTAAGGGAAACCCTAAACGTGAAGTTCCAAACTGGTACCATGAATTAGCGTATTTCAAACTTTGAAGTCATTTTCTTTCATTTTGTGATAAAGCTAATACTCTCAGCTTTGATTTCAAAGGGGTCCAAGGAAAGCCTACAGGTGAAATTCCAAAATGCTCCCATCAAATAGTGGTTTTCCAACTTTGAAGCCAATCTCTTTCATTTTGCACTAAAGCTACAAATTTAGGTGTTGATTTCGAGGTCGTCCAAGGAAACCGTATACGTGAAATTCTAAACTGCTCCCATCAAATAGCGGATTTCCAACTTTGAAGCCATTTTCTTTTAGTTTGCGCTAAAGCTACAACTCTCATTTTTTATTTCAAAGTAGTCCAATGAAACCCTACATACAACGTTCTCCATTTTACTTAAAGTATTGACTAATTAAGGGTTGATTAACAACTAAGTAATGCCCATCATTTACCAAAATATACAAAAGTAAATCAGAGTATGCAGAATGAGCCATAACCTGGCAATATACAATCATCCCACATAAACCAAAAAGACAGAAGCACTACTTTTAGCAGAAGTAGTCTAAGCTTTTGGGGTCTTCCCTGATGGACCTGCACGAGAGCTATCACCTGAAGTCAATCCAACTTATTACGAATACTGATATGTGCTAGTGAGGTGCCAAGTGGAACAATTTATATAACAAAATATTAAAAATAAATTCACCAATATCCACATCACAAAATTTCATATCATAAATTATGTATCATAAATTAGGTATTACAATTTTTCATTAACACAATTCTCAAGATGCCTCCCACCAATTCAACTGAACCGCCTTATTTTCTCTAACTAGACCCATGGGCTAAGTTACATCCATGTTACTGGTTACTCGAAAGCTCACTGGTCATGTGATAAGGACCGGTCAAAATCCTCAGAGCACATGTCCCAGACCATGGGCCTTTTCCCCTCATTGAACATGTGGGGTGTCATATGCCCTCATTGAACTAGTGGGCCAGTCCCTCATTAAACAGGTGGGACAATAGAAAGCCAACCATCGTGCATCAATGGAGGCCTCACCACATGGTGGAATAAATTACTCCAATTCTTCCCAGTTCAACTTTACCATAATTATCATAATAAATAAGTAGCTGAACAGGGATTTTCCAAGATTTTCCCGCTCATATCATGTAATTAAAATCATTCTCATATATATATATATATATATATATATATATATATATAAGGTTCCGCAAGGCAATTTCTATTAAGATATTCATAATCATTTAGCAAAAATACTCACAAACAACATACTAATACACATAACAAGTGGAAAGTGGTTACCTCTCGTCAAAGCTAACTATTATCACACTGCTCCTAATCCAAGAGCTCAAACACACGTCAAAAATCAATCTACCACAACCAATTTACTAACCATTAATAACTCTTCTAAAACTCCACATAATCAAAATTATAACTTATAATTTCATAAAATTAAAAATATACAAATTTTAATAATAATATATTTAGAATGCTTGAAATGGGCACATTATGACAGGGCTGAAAAATCAGTGAGGCCATTGGAATTATTAATTATCTTTTCAATTTATAATTAAATATAATTCCCCTTTCTATTAATTAATAATTTCCCTTTATTATTTATTAATAATTTCTTTTTTAAAAAAAATTTTATTTATTTATTCTCCTTTCCTAATAATAATAACATTTATTATTATTGTTGTTGTTGTTTCTCCACAACTAGTTTAATAAATACTACCACTATAAAACATGCATTATGCAGGTGTGTGTGTTTGTATTATTACTTCAAGGTGTGTCCTTTAATATCGTACAAAATCAATTGGAGTTAGTAATTTCTCAGTAGATAAACTTGACACTTTATTGTCTGTTGCTACCACTCCTCCTTTTGTGAATCAAGTAAGTCCTTTCTTGTGTGTCCTTCTTCTTGTTGTTTCCCATTCCTAATCTATTGAATTTAGCATATGGTTTAATTGTAATAGAGACGGTCTGAGATTGGATACTAATAAAATAATTTACGCATCATTAATCTTTTATGCGCTGCTATTATGCTTTGAACTTTACAACCACATTTTTCTTACTAAAATTCCTACCATTTAATAATTTTTTTATCATATCTTTTTTTTTTCTTGTAGCCTAAAATCTTGCAACAACCTCTTTCGTATCAACCTTCTTTTTACAATTTAGTTGTCTATAAAATATTTTAGGAGTAATTCTTTTCCTTCGGTCTAACTTATAAAATACAAATTTTAATTAGTTGTTAACATTTAGGCATATTTATTTTGGAGAGAAAACCAGCTTTATGCCCATAAGGCTTTAGATCTCGATACCTTATGGATTGGCCCTATTTTCATGATGCAGATAGAAATGAACCCTACATGGCACACAAAAACTTTCAAGGTTTGGTTTTATATATACACACACACAACTACTGGACAGTAAGTTTTTGGGTTTCTAAATGTCATTGACCATGATTCATATATATATATATATATATATACACACACACATATTTATATATGCAGATGCTATTCCAGCAACCCCCTCTTTAGTATTCATTTCGCAGAGTATCCTCATATGTTCATGTAGAGCAGGAAGCATCAAGGTTCTCATTCATGTATACATATAAGCAGCGACGCTTACACACACATATAAATATAGACTCCTCCTCTTTTTTTTTTTTTTCTTTTTTTAACAAGGTAACACACACACAACCTAAACAAAGATGCATCGACACACACATATATATAATGACGACAAAGTTTTATCCTTTTTCTTTCCTAGTGCAGCGTTTTATTGATGACAGCAAGCAAAGCTATATATATATATATATATATATATATATATATATATATATATATATATATATGAAATCCAAAGGCTTCATGCTCAAAACCTACATTGGAAAATCCTGGAAACAAGAAGGAAGAGACACGATGGCTTACTTCTAGTTCTTGGCTCGCTCGTTGTGATTACTGTCAACACCAAAACACCCCTGTTTTCAGGATCCAAGACATAGCAAGCAAGAATGGCTAACTCACTCTCTCCTTTGCCGGCTCTCACTCTTTCACTGTCACACTCAGTGCTGGCTTTTATTCATGGCAACGAGGATGGAGGGAAGTTAAGGAGCAATGGTTATATATATATATATGTGCTAAGGTCTGGTCCGAGAAGGGAAAGAAGAGTGGATGAACTGATGGGAATTACACAGCACTGGGCTCGAGAGACATGGTCTGGTAATCTCTTGCTGCGATATCTAATTGTGAGATCCCGTGGAAGTCGCTGGACATATATCTTTTTCTGCATTTACGTGATTTAACAGATAAATATGCTGGTGTGGACTTTCTTTTGACAGCGTGTTTGACCGAGATATCACATTGAAAAGGTTCTGATATGTTTTTCCCTACTCCGTGGTGCTAATAGGATAATTTGGTTTGACATGGGCTGATTGAAAGGCATACAAATACGGGCTATAATTGTTTTGCTTGTTCTCACGCATTGGGCTTAATGAATTTGACTAAATATCACTTCATGTTTATGGGCCTTGTGAGAATGCATGGTTTGGCCGTTGATGACCATGAATAAAGAGTGGAAATGTTTTACTGGCACTACTAGTAGTGCAGTAGTATTGGGAGTAGTCTCTCCACCCCTTGTACTGGATTCGATCCCCCCATTCCCTATCGCTTATGTATAAAAAAAAAAAGAGTGGAAATGTTTTAAACCTTTGAGTAATTAATAAGGTATTAATTTTGTGGTTATGATTAGCCAACACCATATAGTTATGGCTTAATAATAACATACCATAAATCTTATTTTCGGTTGCCCATAAAATATCGATTCCATAAATTCTTAGGCCTAAAATTATGTCTTCTAAATATTCCTTGAATTTATACTTTTCCTGTAAATTTCTACATAAATTAGGCCTTAAATGCCAAAAATTAACACTATAATTATTCAGACCAAATTTCACTAATTTAAAATTTTGATAATATTCAATTTTTTTAAATATTTATTTTAACATTTATCCAGGCTAAATTTCCCATAATTAATTCCACCATAATATTTATATATCCTCAAAATGTTATTTCATAATCTTTCCAAATATTCAAGGTCCCAAAATAATTAAGTTAATTATCTTAAGTTTTTCCTCATAATAAGCTTAAGTCTTTTGTACGTTACTGGTTAAAAGTCTTTTTATCCCAGTTTTATTTCCAACTTTTTAGTCCAAAAATTTGGATGTTACACTACACGTTAAATTCCAAACTGCTCCCGTCAATTAGTGAATTTCCAATTTTGAAGCCCCTTTCTTTCTTATGTGCTAATGCTACAACTCTAAACATCGATTTTTAAATGGTCCAAGGAAACCCTACACGTGAAATTCCAAACTGCACCCATCCAATAGTGTCAACTTAATTTGAAGCCATTTTCTTTTAGTTTGCCTTAAAGCTACAATCTTGGTGTCAATTTCAAAGTAGTCCAAGGAAACTCTACACATTAAATTCCAAATTGCTCTCATCAATTAAAGTATTTCTAACTTTGAAGCCCTTGTCTTTTTATTTTGCGCCAAAGCAATCATTCTTAATGTCAATTTCCAAGTGGTCCAAGGAAACTTAAATTTGAAACTCCAAACTCCTCCCATCAAATAACGGTTTTCCAACTTTGAAGTCATTTTATTTCTTTATGCGCTAATGCTAAAACTCTTAACATTGATTTCAAAGTGGTCCATAGAAACCCTACAGGTGAAATTCCAAACTGAACCCATCAAATTGCAGATTTCCATCTTTGAAGCCATTTTTCTTTCAATTTGCACTAAAGAACCAATCTCACATCTATTTCAAAGTTGTCCACGGAAACCCTACACATTAAATTCTTAACTGCTCCCATTAATTAGAGGATTTCTAACTTTGAAGCCATTTGCTTTCATCTTGTGCTAAAGCTACAACTCTTATCGTCGATTTCGAGGTGACCAAAGGAAACCCTACATATGAAATTCCAAACTAGTCCCAATGAATAGCGGATTTCAAACTTTGAAGCCATTTTCTTTTGTTTTGCACTAAAGCTACAACTCTTGGAGTCGATTTCCAAGTAGTCCAAGGAAACCCTACACGTCAAATTCCAAATTGATCCCATTATATAGCGAATTTCCAACTTTGAAGCCATTTTCTTTTAATTTGCGCTAAAGCTACAACTCTTCATGGCGATTTCAAAGTGGTCCAAGGAAACCATATATGTGAAATTCCAAAATGCTCCCATCAAATAGCGTATTTCCAACTTTGAAGTTGTTTTCTTTCATTTTGTGATAAAGCTAATACTCTTGGCTTTGATTTCAAAGTGGTCCAAAGAAAGCCTACAGGTGAAATTCTAAAATGCTCCCATCAAATAGTGGGTTTCCAACTTTGAAGCCAATTTCTTTCATTTTGCACTAAAGTTACAACTCTAGGCGTTGATTTTGAGGTTGTCCAAGGAAACCATACACGTGAAATTCAAAATTACTCTCATCAAATAGCGGATTTCCAACTTTGAAGCCATTTTCTTTCAGTTTGCGCTAAAGCTACGACTCTCATTGTCTATTTCAAAGTAGTCTAAGGAAACCTTACACTTTAAATTCAAAATTGCTCCCCTTAATTAACAGATATCCATTTTTTGAAGCCATTTTTTTTTCTTTTAAGCTAATGCTACAACTCTCAGCGTTGATTTCAAAGTGGCCCAAGGAAACCCTGTAGGTGAAATTCCAAACTGCACCCATCAAAAAGCATATTTCCAACTTTGAAGCCATTTTCTTTCAGTTTGCCCTAAAGCTACAACTCTCACCATATATTTCAAAGTTGTCCAAGGAAACCCTACAAATTGAATTCCAAACTGCTCCCATCAATTAGCGGATTTCCTACTTTGAAGCCATTTCCTTTCACTTTATGCTAAAGCTATAATTATTGGCGTTGATTTCCAAGTAGTCCAAGGAAACCCTACACTTGAAATTCCAAGCTGCTCTCCAACAAATAACGGATTTCCTACTTTGAACCCATTTTCTTTCTTTATGTGCACTTGCTACAACTCTCAGCGTCGATTTCAATGTGGTCCAAGGAAACCATATAGGTGAAATTCCAAATTACACCCATCAAATAGTGGATTTCCAACTTTGAAGCAATTTTCTTTCAATTTGCGCTAAAGCTACAATCTCGGCGTCTATTTCAAAGTGTTACAAGGAAACCCTACATATTAAATTCCAAACTGCTCCCATCAATGAGCGGATTTCTAACTTTGAAGCAATTTTCTTTCAGTTTGAGCTAAAGCTACAACTCTTGGCGTCAATTTCAAAGTGCTCCAAGGAAACTGTATAGGTGTCATTCCAAAATCCTCCCATCAATTAGCATATTTCCAATTTTAAATCCAGTTTCTTTTCTTTTTTTTGCTAAAGCTACAACTATTGGCGTCAATTTCAAAGTGGTCCAAGGAAACCCTGCATGTCAAATTCTAAACAAATCCCATGATACAACGAATTTCCAACTTTGAAGCAATTTTCTTTCATTTTGCCCTAAAACTACAACTCTTGACGCCGATTTCAAAGTGGTCCAAGGAAACCCTAAAGGTGAAATTTAAAAATCCTCCCATCAATTAGCGGATATCCAACTTTGAATTCAGTTTCTTTCTTTTTGTGCTAAAGATACAACTCTTGGTGTCGATCTCAAAGTTGTCCAAGGAAACCCTACACGTCAAATTCCAAAATGATCCCAACATATATTGAATTTCCAATTTTGAAGCAATTTTCTTTCATTTTGCGCTAAAGCTACAACTCTCAGAGTCGATTTCAAAGAGATTCAAGGAAACCCTACATGTGAAATTCCAATATGCTCCCATCAAATAGTTGATTTCCAACTTTGAAGTTGTTTTCTTTCATTTTACGCTAAAGCTACAACTCTTGGTTTCGATTTCAAAGTGGTCCAAGGAAACCCTACACATCAAATCCCAAAATAATCCCGTCATATAGTGAATTTCCAACTTTGAAGCAATTTTCTTTCTTTTTGCGCTAAAGTTACAACTCTCAGAGTCGATTTCAAAGAGATTCAAGGAAACCCTACATGTGAAATTCCAATATGCTCCCATCAAATAGTTGATTTCCAACTTTGAAGTTGTTTTCTTTCATTTTACGCTAAAGCTACAACTCTTGGTTTCGGTTTCAAAGTGGTCCAAGGAAACCCTACACGTCAAATCCCAAAATAATCCCGTCATATAGTGAATTTCCAACTTTGAAGCAATTTTCTTTCTTTTTGCGCTAAAGTTACAACTCTCAGAGTCGATTTCAAAGAGATTCAAGGAAACCCTACATGTGAAATTCCAATATGCTCCCATCAAATAGTTGATTTCCAACTTTGAAGTTGTTTTCTTTCATTTTACGCTAAAGCTACAACTCTTGGTTTCGATTTCAAAGTGGTCCAAGGAAACCCTACACATCAAATCCCAAAATAATCCCGTCATATAGTGAATTTCCAACTTTGAAGCAATTTTCATTCAATTTGCACTAAGGCTACAACTCTCAATATCAATTTCAAAGTGGTCCAAGGAAACCTTACGTGTGAAATTCCAAACAGCTCCCATCAAATAGAGAATTTCCAACTTTGAAGCCATTTTCTTTCATTTTGAGCAAAGTTACAACTCTTGACGTCAATTTGAAAGTGATCCAGGGAAACCCTACGCGTGAAATTCTAATATGCTTCCATCAAATAACGGATTTTCAACTTTGAAGCCATTTTCTTTCTTATGCGCTAATGCTACAACTCTCAACGTAGATTTCAAAGTGGTCCAAGGAAACCCTACAAGTGAAATTCCAAACTGCACCCATCAAATAGTGGATTTCCAACATTAAAGCCATTTTCTTTCAGTTTGTGCTAAAACTACAATCTCGATGTCTATTTCATAGTGGTCCAAGGAAACTATACACATTAAATTCCAAACTACTCCCATCAATTAGCTGATTTCTAGCTTTGAAGCCATTTTCTTTCATTTTGCGCTAAACACTGCTAGAAAAAGAGTATTCTGCGACGGATTTTGCTACGGAATGAATTCCGTAGCAAAATCTATGAAATTTGCGACGGATTAATAAATCCGTCGCAAAATAGGAAAATTTGCGACGGAATTTTTTTTCCGTCGCAAATTTGCGACGGAAAACAAATTCCGTCGCAAAGAAAAGTAAAAAAAAGGTCAGGGGAATTGGATTTGTGACGGAAATATATTTCCGTCGCAAATATTGCGACGGAAATATTATTCCGTCGCAAACTGGCGGCTAAAATGGCCGCCAGTTTTTGCCTTTTTGCGACGGAAATATCTTTCCGTCGCAAAAATGGCTGCTTTTTGCGACGGATTATCAATCCGTCGCAAATTTGCGACGGATTGGGATTCCGTCGCAAAAAAAAAGCCATAACCCTCAGCTCAACCCCGTCATTATGTCATATTTTCGCCCCCAGCTCCGTTAGACGACGCCGCCCTCAGCTCCGCCGCCGGTCCGCCTCCCCCAGCTCGTTCCCCCCCTCAGCTTCACACCCCCAGCTCGGTCGTCCCTACACCCACAGCTCAGCTCTACCTCGGCACATTCCCACGCCCACAGCTCGACCTCGGCACTCCCCACACCGCCAGCTCCGTCCGCCCTCAACCCACAGCTCTACCACACCCCCAGCTCCGTCCGCCGTCAACCCACAGCTCAGCCCCCAGATCCGGTCGCCGTCAGCCCCCAGCTCCCCTCAGCGCCGGCAGATCTGAAATCTCCACGCCCTCAGCTCAGAAAAAACGCGGTAACTTTTTTTTTAAAAAAAAAAAAATTCCACATTAGTTAGACTGATTGGTTCGATTTTTTTATTCTAAGTCATGAACATATTAAAGGGTGTATATATTATTGTTTCACTTTATTCAAAAATTCTTTTGATTGGCATAAAAAAAAGAATAAAAATTACATTGGATAAATTATAATATTTTTCAATTAATCAAAAAAAAGAAATAGAAAGAGAGTAAGTTATTGCCGTTGGAACAACTTCATTACATGCATCATCGGTCTTGAAGTAGTTATGTATCTTGAATAATATTCTTCGTGTCATACCAGATTTCAAAGTTTGAAAGAATGTTCGTCATAGAAATAAATAAATAGTAATATTTCCTTAAATTCTTAATTCTTATTTATTTTCTCTTTATATTCTATAATTTTAATTTATTTAATATTTCTTTAAATTACATAAAAAATGTATATAACCACAAGTTAATATTTTCCTCTCTTAGCTTCAAATTCTTAGTATATATATTATCAAATAAAAATTATGACCCACCTCTTGTATACGTGATACAAATCTGCTCCTCACATCAATATGAATAATGTGTTAAACATATAATTGATTAATAAACATTATATAATATTTATTTAAAAATTAAAATGGTTGTAAATCGATTGATCTTGTAAGATATTTATAATCTCATTGCGAATGTATTTATTTTGACTTAAAAAAGCATCAAGAATTTTCACCTGATCTGTAAATTGATATCTACACATATTTAGATTAAAAAATTGAAATTGATTATTTGCAATATTTTTTCACCTGAATGTATTTGCAGATTGTGCTGCATCGCTAGCCTGATCCATCAAGTTGCAAATCACTTCATATTGATTTATTGGTATGTTCGGTTTGCTAATCTGGAGTGCGAAATTAATTAATCTCTAATCTTTCATATTCATATGATCATATATATCTGAGTGAAGCAAATAAAGATTAATTAATTAATTAATTAATGTCTAATCTTTCGTATTTGTAATACCCCAAACTTATTATTTCTCATAAACACAATATTTTGGTTGATGGCACCTATTTAAAATAGGTGAATATGTGGTCTCAAATTTTGAGATATATTTACTTTATCTATTAAGTTATTTTCCCTTAGAATTTAAGGTAGCTAATGTTTCATTTTTCTAAGTTTTGTTTAGAATCATAAAATACCATAAAAATACCAACAACTCCCAAATTAAATTAGGGATTTTATAGGATCCAAAGAAAACAAGGAAAAATTAGGGAAACACATCAAATAAATAGGGGAGCATAAGAGGAATTAGTAGACCCTTGAATTTTCACTAAACAAAATGATTATGTAAATTTTTATAATTAATCAAGGGATTAAATTAAGAGGACATAAATCTTAAAATTCATAATTAAATAAGAAACTATATTTTCTAAAACCGTATAATCTGGGCAAAGGCTATCATTTTTTATTGGAACTATACATCCTAAGGATTCTGGAGAATTTTACGGATCCTCGTTTCGATTTTTCTAGAATTAATTATGATTTTTCAAAGTTAGGCGAAATTCCACTGCTAGAAAAACAGTGAAATATTTATTTATTTGATATTAATACATCTTTGTGAAATGTTGAGATGTTAATTAAGTTGAGTAACTGAACTAGCTAGGAAATATGGATGACAACCATGATAGAAGTTGGATGTACAATCGCCTAACTGAGAGAAGAGAACTAACTCAAGCATTCTTGGCGGGTTTGCAAGAGTTCATCAATTTTGCTCTCGCACATTCAACTAATTCAAGTAGGGAGATCAGGTGTCCTTGTGTCAAATGTAGGTGTATAAGATTTGAAGATTTTGAGGAGGTCAAAATCCATTTGTGTAAAAGGGGATTCATGAAGGATTATGAGTGTTGGGAATATCATGGCGAAATCCGACAGACACCGACACCTAGTGGTTATTACGGGGACAGTAGTCATCGAGACAACCTTAATCAATATGAGCAGTTGGTTATGGACGCTGCGGGACCGTCGATCGGCCGATATTTCGATCCTCTTACTCATGTTGAACCGTCATACATGGGAGAGGAGACCGATACACATGCTCAACCATCATACATGGGAGAGGACCCTCATCCGGAAGCCGATAGGTTCTATAAAATGCTTCAAGAAGCGCAACGTCCGTTATGGGAAGGTTGTGAACACTTTGAAAATAGTGAATATTCATCGCTATCGGCTACCCTAGCAACACTAAGCTTGAAAACTGATCACCATATGAGTGAGAGGAATTACAATGAAATGATGCAGATCATAAACAAGGTTGTTCCCAACGACAATAATTTGCCGAAGGATTTTTACCAAGCAAAAAAAAAGGTGAAAGAGCTTGGGCTTGGATGTGAAAAAATTCATTGCTGCCCTAGGGGTTGTATGTTGTATTATAAGGATGATGCTGAGCTGACCAATTGTAGATTCTGTGGACATGACAGATATGAAGTTGTGAGGAAAGGAAGGAAAATTACCCGTCGAGTGTTAAGCAAGATGCACTACTTTCCTCTGGTGCCCAGACTTCAAAGATTGTATGCATCAGAACAAACAGCTGCTCACATGAGATGGCATCGGGAGCATCACAGGGATGAAAACTTTGTGACGCATCCTTCGGATGCTGAAGCTTGGCGTAAATTTGACGAGGCGAATCCTTTCTTTGCTGTGGATCCCCGTAATGTCCGTCTTGGTCTATGTTCGGATGGGTTCGCTCCTTTTGATAAAACGGGCAGGAATTATTCCTGTTGGCCTGTCATTGTGACACCGTACAATCTCCCACCTTCTATGTGCATGAGAAGAGAGTTTTTGTTCCTGAACGCGTTAATCCCTGGGCCATCCAACCCAAAAAAGAAGATAGATGTGTACCTCAGGCCTTTGATAGACGAGTTGAAGATGTTGTGGAGTGAAGGGGTTCTTACGTATGATATATCATTGAGTCAGAATTTCACAATGCGTGCTGCCTTAATGTGGACGATAAGTGATTTCCCTGCATATGGGATGTTGAGTGGCTGGCAAACGTCGGGAAAGCTTGCATGCCCGGTATGTCTTGAACAGAATACGGGTTATAGCTTGCAACACAGTCACAAGGTCTGTTGGTTTGACAGGCACCGGCGATTCCTACCCCCCAATCATCCGTACAGGACAAATAGAAAAGACTTCACGCGAAATGTTGTTGAACGAGCAGATCAACCTCTTCGTTTAAGTGGCCAAGAAATATGGGATAGGGTCAAGCACATTCCAAGTGTCGAAGAGGGGGCTGCTTCTAGCGAACCTGAGGGATATGGTGTTGATCATCATTGGAACAAACGCAGCATCTTCTGGGAACTACCATATTGGAAAGAACAACTGTTAAGACACAACCTCGATGTCATGCATATTGAGCGGAATGTGTTTGACAATATTCTGTACACCGTGATGGACACCAAGGGCAGGACGAAGGACACAGTCAATGCAAGACTGGACATACAAGAGATTTGCAGAAGGCCTGCTTTGCATTTGGTGCAAGATGGCAGGGGACGGATTTCCAAACCTAGAGCACCGTACACATTAAACAAACAACAGAATTTAGAATTGTTGCAATGGGTAAAAGATTTGAAACTCCCGGACGGTTATGCGTCAAACCTGAAAAGATGTGTCAACATGCACGAGGGGAAGTTCTTCGGGATGAAGAGTCATGATTGTCATGTTTTTTTTCAGAGATTGTTGCCTTGGGCCTTCAAAGCACTACCGAAGGAAATGTGGTCTATTCTAACGGACTTTTCCGTGTTCTTCAGAGAAATTTGTGCTTCAGAGCTTAATGTTGAAAAGTTACGGCTTCTGGAGGCGAGTATGCCTATAACGCTATGCAAGTTAGAGAAGGTGTTTCCTCCTTCTTTTTTTGACTCAATGGAACATTTGCCCGTTCACTTGGCTTACGAAGCAAGGATAGGAGGCCCACAACAATATAGATGGATGTATCCATTTGAGAGGTAATATATATGTCTTTCGATCTGTTATTAATTGAAAAACATGGTACTTTAGTTTATAAATACCCTATGATATTCCATTGTAGGTTTTTACGCACACTTAAGCAGAAGATCAAAAATCCAACCCACGTTGAAGGATCTATCGCTGAAGCATATCTAGTCGAAGAGGCCGCTAAATTTTCGTCATACTATCATCCCCCTGAAATGATGTCAAGATGGAGAAGGGTACCTCGCAACGATGCCGGTGATACAAGGGATCAAAAATCAATATTTAATTATCCAGGGCGAGTCGTGGGAAAACATTGGAAATCAACTCTTGACGGAAGAGATAAGCAAGTAGCAGAGTGGTACATTCTAAACAACTGTGAAGAGGTCGCCCCGTACTTAAAGTAAGATTTTTGTTTTTCCGTTTTACTATTACGATAAGTATTAAAGTATTAACTTCATATATATATATATATATATATATATATATATATATATATATATATATTGCAGTTACTTTTCTAATTGGGTCCGATCGGAAAATCCTTCAATGTCGGTGTCCCAAGTTGATCAATTCACAAACTCTGAGTTTCCAAAATGGTTTCGAACCTATTTCGCGAAACATCGAGAAGATCCCAATGAAGTTGCGTGGAGTTTATCTTATGGAGCTCCAATTAGTGTTACTCAATGCAGCAGATATATAATCAATGGGTATCGGTTTTCAACTGTTGACACGGATGCAGGTACACAATGTTGCAATTACGGTGTATGTTGTCGAGGTGACCAAGTTGACGGGATGGAGACTGTCTACTACGGGAAGTTACGTGACATAATTCAATTGAAATATCCGTGGGACAATGTGGTGACCCTTTTTAAGTGTGAGTGGTTTGATAACAGTCCGCGTGGGACAAAAATGGACGAGCATGGAAATATTGAGATCCACTGGACAAGGAGATATGCGGTTGGTTATGACCCATTCATCCTTGCTCAACAGGCGGAACAAGTTTACTATACATTATATCCCACATCCCGCCAAGGGTAGAGGGGGGTTATTAAAACCAAAGCACGAAATATCATACCGAAGTCGAAAGAGTCGGATTCAAATGACGGTATGGCTGAACCGTTCCAAGCTGATGTGGAACATCTACTGCCCATAAACATCGAAGACAATGAAATACCAAGCAATCTCTTTGATTCTGCTGCGGATTTAGAATTGATTCCTATACAAATTGACGATGAGGAATCAGACGATGAGGCAGAATTGATTTACTCTGACAGTGAATCTGAGTTCGACGACTATGAGACTTCAGAGGAAGACGGGCAAGCAGAAGTCGATGAACAGGAATCGTCCGGTTGAGATTTGTTAGTTCTTTGTTTTTGACGGTCTGTTATACTACATACTTTGTTACTTCACTACTGTAATCAACCCTAAATATATTTGTAGTTTTTTTTTTTGACCTAATGTCTATAAGTGTTCAGAGATGGAGCATCAAGGAGGATCTTCAGGTAGTGGACGTGGTGGTGGTCGATCCCGGCCCCGTCCTATCAGAGGTGGTAGGGCGTCGTCATCTGCCCATTCTGTACGCAGAGAGCGGGGCGGTGCCCCAGAGGTGCCACCGTTTAATATGGCATCGTCACCGTCGGGTTATTTCGCATCTTCACCGTCGCTGTATACGTCGCCGTCGCCTCCTACCTCCACTGATCCGCAGCAAATGGGACAACAGGTTTACTAGCCTAATTCTGATTGATTTACATATGTTTAGTTTCATGAAACCATCTATATACAAACATCTTTAATATTTCACATTTCTTGCTTAGCACACCCCGTCGCCTCAGAGCCACGTCGGGGAAGAAGGTAGTTCCTCCAATACACCTGTAACACCCCAACTTTTCTAAAGCATTTTCAAAATTATTTGATCAGAGTTCAAAATAATTTAACCAGAGTTGAGCAACGAAATGATTTTAAATACAAAGTAACTGATATTCAACCACTGTAATGTACTGGTTTGTTGATACAAAGAGTTCGAAAGACTATACATATCTACAGGACTTTCTCCAGCTAGTCCTTCTGCCTGCTGCTTACCCTTGTTTCTGTTTCTGTTCACTCCGAAAATCCTGAAGCTACAGTAAGAGCTGAGGTTCAATACCCATTGAACCTCAGGTAACGGTTAACCTCATGCTTATGTATCAAATATGTATGACAGATATTCATGTCAAAACAGCAATAATCACATACATTATTCTCATATTCACATAATAACATAACACAGCCACTGCAATATGCATGTTATTATAGTCTGCACTATTCACCAGTGCCACGGTGTACACCCGTGTCCTCAGCGCTAGGAAAACATAACGGCGTTATCAAGACTATAACCCGTATTAAGTTGTATGTGTATGATCAATTTTCAAAAACAGAATTTCAGACTATCTATCACATATAAGCATACCATAAGCATCAGAGTTAAGGTTACAATACGCGTCCGTACATTCCTTCCACGTGAATAGTAAATTACTATTCATGTATACGGCACTATTCATGTATACGGCACTATTCACGTATACGGCACTATTCACGTATCCCCAAACTTCCTTTGAATCTGACTCCGGAATCCTCGGATATCCTATAATATCATTTTTATCAGTGACCATTAATTTTCAGCATTTGCGGAAACTATGTTGGATATTCACTATTCATGTGAATAGTACCAGTAAAAATATTTTTACCGTGCCGGTAAATATTTTTTACTGTGCCAGTAAATAATATTTACTGTCCAAGGATAATTCTTTTCTGATGTGACAGATCAGACTAAGCTGCAGCCACAGAGCATACTCAGAAAAACTCTATCTGGCATTTCTACTATAATTACCAAAAGAAACTACCAAATCTTAAGACTAGAGACCAAAGAACTTACCCTTGAAGTTCCTGCTCATTCTCTCCAGCTTCAAGAACTTTACTCTAAACTCTCTCTCTAACTCTAAGAATTCTCACTCTTCTCTTAAACTCAACTGTTGTTCTCTGAGTTTGGTGTGAAGAAAATGAAGAAATGAAGCTTCTATTTATAGTGTTGGAAAATGGGTCCTTAAGTGTAATTTCTTGTTTTTGGGTCATTTTTCGTAATTTCCAAAAATATTAAAAAAATATTAAAAAGTTCACGGGTGCCATGCGCCTCTTTTTTTTTTTTTTTTTTTTTTTTAATAATGCAAATAGTATTTTTTACTGATAAAATTTCTGTTCGGTGTTCTGACCGCGTGATCTTTTGCAAATTCTCAAAAATCCGGAAGCACAGCCCTGAAGCTCTATTCTTCCTCTTTAAAAATATCTGGGTCAACTGAATTTTTGACCTCATTCAGGGTATTTCGTAATCTGTCAAAGATTTTAAGTCGGACACCGCCGGTAACAGAAGTTACTTCGGGTGACACCATCTTCGAGACAAAAATTCACTGATTCATAATATGTGCAGTTGTTTACTACTTAGTTCAAGGATTTTGAGTTATGATTTATTTTCTACCGGTTCTACTATCTGACCTGATTCAAAATATCGGTTTCGACCTATCTCAATAATCATTCCGCCGATTTCGGAAATGACTTCGGAAATAACCCACTTTGAGATAGAAATTCGCTTGTTTATAATATACCCTTACTTTAAAAACCTTATTCACGGTTTATTGGAAATAATTTTATTTCTATTATTTTCCAAAGTATAAGATATTATATTATAATAATATTATTATTGAGTGGGTCCCGCGTCAAATTTTTCAAAATTTCTCCCGTGAATGTGTCGGCAGGAGGAGAATTATTTTGACGTGGGTCCCGCATGAATAGTAAATACGTATTTTCAAAAAGTGAATACGTATTTAGGAATAGTAAATACCGTATTTTTGAATAGTAAATACCGTATTTGTGAATAGTAAATACTTTTCATATTTCTCAAAATATCGATTAAATACCGTATTTATAAAAAGTGAATACGTATTTGTGAATAGTGAATACTATTCATGTACGTATTTGTGAATAGTAAACACTATTCATGTCCAATAAAATACTGATTCTAAATTCATTTTCAAAAATAGGGTCTAATAGTCCTCCGAAAATAGGCTAATTTTCTAGTCTTTAGGTCCAAAATTCAGAATGTTACAATTCTCCCCCCGTTTAATAAATTTCGTCCTCGAAATTTGACAATATAAAATCAAAAGGTTATCTAGACCTCTAATATACTTCTTCCTTATACATGCTTATCTAGCATACATCCTACTATTCAATGCTCCATTAAACTGGGAACATTTCACAAATGCTCCATTTCATTTTCTATAATTCAACCTCTTCCTTTGTACTAGCATGCCAACTAGTGATCCAGGAAAAATTCTATTTTCTGGGTTTGTCTATCACTCCAATTCTCTTAATTCTGGTACCAAGTATCATCATAGATACTATTCTCATCATCATTTCAAATCTTCGGATTCTCTCCGGTTCATCTAATATTATTAGAAAGTCACCCTTCCCAAGATTACTATCACCTTAGCACGCTTACGCTTCAAAATCCTATTTTCAAATGTCAATTCCGACATCTTGAGTCAGTTGCACATCTAAGACAGATTTCTTAGATAAATGTGCGTATAAACGTCCAAACTTATTTTCTTGAAAACACAGCTAGCAATAAATGCCATAGCGATTTCTGTCTGCAAAGGTCTAGGAAACTGCGACCCCTAACGGTGGCTAGGGTGCACTAGGGTGCGGTGCCATAAAATTTTCCGCATAACAACAAAGTCTGCACTATTCTGAGCCAACGACAGATGAGAATCCGATGCTGCTTAACAAAATCTAGACGTTGCTAGCCCAGCTATAAATCGAGTAAAGAAAGAGTAAATGTTTCATGTTCTCTCAAACTTCACAAAATATTCATTTCCTCTCCGATCGTAATCTTCACTATAACCTTCCACATTATCCTTAAACATGGCCGGTTCAAGTAACTCTATTCCAGTCTCCGATTCATTCAACCCTTTCTTTCTTGAAGCCTTACTTCATGACTATCAGACTAACATGTTGTCTGATTTGTCAAACAATGCATCATACCCTTATTCTTCTTTATTTCCCCAAAATCCCGTAAGTATGAACGTTCATCCATCTGCCTCAACGATTAACATTCCTACTCCTCCTCCAAGGATACAAGATTCTATTTTTACAACTACTAACAGAAAGGAATCTGAAGCAGGTCCATCAAGGCGACCTGTCCAAAGGTGTCGTAATGTGGCAGAACTTATGGAGTCTACGGTACCTTCTCAACCAAGGAATCCTGCTTCTACCTTGACTGAGACTACTAATCCATTTTCATGTGGTTGCTGCCATGTTCTACGAGAGATTATTCATACCAATGGACTTCAATACCATAAACTTGAAGTTCATGGGAGGATTGGTATGATATGCCACGCTGTCTTTCACCAGGACGTACAAGGAGGTTCTTTCAGTCCTCAAGTATTTGACTTTGGTAAGAAGAATTTAGATGATGTCAAACATTTTCTAGAAAATTATTGTTTGAATCAAAAATCTTTAGGGTATGTCCTGGTGTCGGATCCCATATCAGCCTACTATGAGGCTCTCTGTGTTGGTTTGGAATGGACTAAAAATCAAAATGAACTCCCTAATAGTTCATTTCCAACCAATACAGAAAATATATCCAATAAAGGAAAAGAGCTCATGGTTGTAAATAATAATCCTTCAGTCCCCATACCTAGTAATCCATACCGATCAAGAGCTGAACAAAATATTAGAGCTGCATCAATGTCAATAGATGATCTTAGAGACTTCTTCCATTTACCTCAACAAGAAGCGGCTCAACAAGTTCGTCTATGCAAAAATGTTCTAATGAAAATATGCCATAGGGGAGGAATAAAGCATTGGCCGTATGTAAAAATTCGAAGCACTATGAAGCAAATAGCTAGATTGAGAAAAACAATGTCTTCTGATGGTCCTCTCTCAAGTGCAGCCGCTCAGGAAGAAATTAATAGACTTAAACTTGAGATAGTCGAAGCTTGCGGTGGGATTGTACCAACTGTTGTTCTTGATGCTTGAATTAATATAGTCTACTCTTCTTAGCCTTCTTGCTAATGTTTGTAATCTCTTATTCTAGGATTCATAAGGATTTTCGAGTTTTCCTGCCAAACTCAGCTTTATCTTATTAAATTCAAACTTAAGCCAGTTATTCTGTATAATCAAGACTATGTCCGCATTCTGTTATGGTATTGTCATCTGTTACTCATATAAATTAGCTAGGTAAGTGTAAATCTAGCGAAAATCTCTTCATACTTTTTACAACGGCAACAAAATGAATAACCATCAAATAGGGGCTTAGTCTTTCAATCACTTTCCTAGACACCAATAAAAATATTCATCCCCTAGAAAGTAATTTGGGCCTACAGAATCCAATATTCAATAAATTTTCTTGTCTCATTTTCAAATTTTCAAACATGAAAAATTTTCCGTGGTTTCAGTACATTTCACAATCTGCACTATACCACAAAGTAATAGTGCTATAACATTTTTAAATTTAATCGCTGCCATCACAAACTCGTGAAAACATTTTTCACTGCCGGATCATTTTCAAAAACTTTTATTACCGGCACATATCTTTGAGGGAGCTAATTTATTTCACAAAATTTTACAATTGAGAGTACACACCATTATTTTAACCATTTGGTACAGTGAGCGCCTTCTCCCAATCCCCAAATCCAGTTTTAACAGTATTATCAACAATGTGGGAGAACCTCCGCCCCTTTCTCAGGAGACCCAGTGTTCACACTGGCACATAAAGTAGCAACCCTATCTAGCGGAACTCAGTCCAGTCATAGACAGTCAGGTTGTACTAAACAAAACATATGCCCTCGGCAAAGTGTTATGGATTGGGTGCGTTCACTGTTGGTGCGATTTCCATTTTCTCAAACAAAATCCCTCCAAAAACTTTTTGTTCAAAGAGAACATTTATCAAAGGCCAGCGATTTCAAACGTTTTAAAACATCTGGCAGACCCAGCAAACTGTGTACATCTACAACAGCTTCTGTCCTTCCAGTTTTGTACTGACTTTACCACAACATAGTTGAAAACTCAGTTTCAAACTCTGGGTTCTAACAAAACCGTTTGTACAAGACAACATCATAACCATCACTGTGGTCTCAAATTCTGTTGAAAAATATTTCATTTGAAAACTCGATTTCACAAATTTGAAAGTAAACTCCGAAAATTTCAAAATAGCAGGTGCATTGGTAAGTTCAAAAATTCAATTTTTTTTTTTAAAACCTTACTTACGAATCAGACAACTAACATTAGAAGGTCATTACTAACTACATACATCCGGACCTCTGTTCTTGACTACTCAAACCATATGTATAATGTTTAGTTTGTTCTACTTAACTCATCTGGCTATTCCGAACTTTGCCCGTTATCCTCGGGTTTCACAAACCTTTTGGGACACTTCTCGTATTTGTTGTCTAACAACTGTGGGCTTCTGCTAGCTTATAAACACAATATGTGCTGTATAGCACTGGAGCAAACCATGACGATATACTAAGTTACAACAGTCTTTTCTCTAGGGAACCTATTCAATGTGAGATTCATTATAATGTACTTACCTTGAGAACCGATGCACTGGTAACTCTACTTTATGGTTCGTTGTCACGGCGGCTCCACTCTACGGTTCGTCGTCACGGTGGCTCTGCTCTACGGCACATTACTCGGCGCTTCACTCAGTCTTCTCAGACCAGTCAGCTTTTCCGGTTAGCATCCTTGTAGGTAAACCTCCTAGATCAGAACTCCCCGTAGGTATCCTTCTCCGATTAAACTTTCCATAAGTAGCGCCAGTGATCGTCTTTGAATCATTATAATGAGAACTCAAATCTTAACAGGTTCCTATCCTTTAGTAGTTTCATTATCTGTTGTCTCTATGTCTGCCATCTTATCTAGGGTCATTCTATTTGTGGACTTTCACTTTCTATTTAGCTCCAAGCATAATTCTTAACTCAATTTTCCCTATCGGGTAGCCACTTACTTTATAGGGAATCTATTAGCCACTAACATCTCTATGGTTCTTGGTCCCACCTTGAGACCATAACCTGGTGGCTACTGAGGTTTCCAACTTTCGTATGGTTCTGTTAAGGAACTATCTCTTAGGTATTTGGAACCTAGGCAAAACTCACTCATATTTTCTAAGGGTTCCCACTCTCACAGGGGTCATAGTTCTGAGATTTCTCTCGCCTAAGCAATATTAACTTCATAATGTCTATTGATTCTTGGTACTAATATTGGTATGCTTACTACTGGGTACCTACAACTCTCATAGGCACTAGTATGACATAACTGTCTCCCCAGAATTACTGGGTACTTTCCCTCTTCTGTCAATTGATCACCATCGTCAAGGACTTAATCAAAAGATCTTCGTCCCCGGAGCCACGCCCCTTTGCACGCATGGTGTCTGGCCTCTACAAGGTAGGGATTTTCTTCTCAGGGTACCTTAACAAGTTATTATTTTGACAAGGACATTAAATCGATAGGTTACTATCCAAGGGAAACCTAAACAGTAGGTTATTATTTACCGGAAAACTTAAGTCATACCAACTTCTCTGTACTACTTCCCTTGAAACTCTGGGCAGGGATTTAACTTAGACTCCAATTCCCATATCAAAAGTCTTAAAGTTCAACAATAGAAACCATATTCTATGTCATCCTTTCTATATCAGGGTTTTAATCTCTTAACCCTTTTCCTTAGGGTGTACGTCCTTTTTGTATCACAACACCAGTATTATATCAGTACTTGTACTTGTTTTTCGAAATACTTTTAAAACCATGGCTTAGAGCCTAACTTAGTTAGTCAAACCGATTGGCCAGGTAGGCGTCTATCATGGGAGCCTCACCGTGCTAGGGTGACTGATTGGCTGATCCACATAGACTCGGCCCTACCTTCGGCACCAATGGTTTACTGTAACTGAGTCGGGTTCATACCAGATAAAACACTTTTGAAAGCTTAGAACCTAACTCCGCTACTCAGACAATCCGACTAGGCAGGTGTATTTGTGGAAGGCTCGACGAATTCAAGGAAACTGATTACCAACCACAAAACCCCTTTCTAGATATCAGACTGTTTGGAGTAACTTAGTTAACTCTGTGCCAGGATGTCTGCTCTGATACCAAAATGTCTCCGTGGTGCCCATACACCGTGGCAACATAACGTACCTCAGCCGCTAGTTTTACGCACCGCCTCACGGCTCAGGGTACGCCCATACGTCCCAGTGCAACCAGACTCCCTGGCCATGTCGGGGTAAGAGCCAATGCTTCGCCACAGATCACACTGTGAGAACCCCCGATCATGGTTACCTTTAACTAGCTCTGATACCAAAATGTAACACCCCAACTTTTCTAAAGCATTTTCGAAATTATTTGATCAGAGTTCAAAATAATTTAACCAGAGTTGAGCAACGAAATGATTTTAAATACAAAGTAACTGATATTCAACCACTGTAATGTACTGGTTTGTTGATACAAAGAGTTCGAAAGACTATACATATCTACAGGACTTTCTCCAGCTAGTCCTTCTGCCTGCTGCTTACCCTTGTTTCTGTTTCTGTTCACTCCGAAAATCCTGAAGCTACAGTAAGAGCTGAGGTTCAATACCCATTGAACCTCAGGTAACGGTTAACCTCATGCTTATGTATCAAATATGTATGACAGATATTCATGTCAAAACAGCAATAATCACATACATTATTCTCATATTCACATAATAACATAACACAGCCACTGCAATATGCATGTTATTATAGTCTGCACTATTCACCAGTGCCACGGTGTACACCCGTGTCCTCAGCGCTAGGAAAACATAACGGCGTTATCAAGACTATAACCCGTATTAAGTTGTATGTGTATGATCAATTTTCAAAAACAGAATTTCAGACTATCTATCACATATAAGCATACCATAAGCATCAGAGTTAAGGTTACAATACGCGTCCGTACATTCCTTCCACGTGAATAGTAAATTACTATTCATGTATACGGCACTATTCATGTATACGGCACTATTCACGTATACGGCACTATTCACGTATCCCCAAACTTCCTTTGAATCTGACTCCGGAATCCTCGGATATCCTATAATATCATTTTTATCAGTGACCATTAATTTTCAGCATTTGCGGAAACTATGTTGGATATTCACTATTCATGTGAATAGTACCAGTAAAAATATTTTTACCGTGCCGGTAAATATTTTTTACTGTGCCAGTAAATAATATTTACTGTCCAAGGATAATTCTTTTCTGATGTGACAGATCAGACTAAGCTGCAGCCACAGAGCATACTCAGAAAAACTCTATCTGGCATTTCTACTATAATTACCAAAAGAAACTACCAAATCTTAAGACTAGAGACCAAAGAACTTACCCTTGAAGTTCCTGCTCATTCTCTCCAGCTTCAAGAACTTTACTCTAAACTCTCTCTCTAACTCTAAGAATTCTCACTCTTCTCTTAAACTCAACTGTTGTTCTCTGAGTTTGGTGTGAAGAAAATGAAGAAATGAAGCTTCTATTTATAGTGTTGGAAAATGGGTCCTTAAGTGTAATTTCTTGTTTTTGGGTCATTTTTCGTAATTTCCAAAAATATTAAAAAAATATTAAAAAGTTCACGGGTGCCATGCGCCTCTTTTTTTTTTTTTTTTTTTTTTTTTTAATAATGCAAATAGTATTTTTTACTGATAAAATTTCTGTTCGGTGTTCTGACCGCGTGATCTTTTGCAAATTCTCAAAAATCCGGAAGCACAGCCCTGAAGCTCTATTCTTCCTCTTTAAAAATATCTGGGTCAACTGAATTTTTGACCTCATTCAGGGTATTTCGTAATCTGTCAAAGATTTTAAGTCGGACACCGCCGGTAACAGAAGTTACTTCGGGTGACACCATCTTCGAGACAAAAATTCACTGATTCATAATATGTGCAGTTGTTTACTACTTAGTTCAAGGATTTTGAGTTATGATTTATTTTCTACCGGTTCTACTATCTGACCTGATTCAAAATATCGGTTTCGACCTATCTCAATAATCATTCCGCCGATTTCGGAAATGACTTCGGAAATAACCCACTTTGAGATAGAAATTCGCTTGTTTATAATATACCCTTACTTTAAAAACCTTATTCACGGTTTATTGGAAATAATTTTATTTCTATTATTTTCCAAAGTATAAGATATTATATTATAATAATATTATTATTGAGTGGGTCCCGCGTCAAATTTTTCAAAATTTCTCCCGTGAATGTGTCGGCAGGAGGAGAATTATTTTGACGTGGGTCCCGCATGAATAGTAAATACGTATTTTCAAAAAGTGAATACGTATTTAGGAATAGTAAATACCGTATTTTTGAATAGTAAATACCGTATTTGTGAATAGTAAATACTTTTCATATTTCTCAAAATATCGATTAAATACCGTATTTATAAAAAGTGAATACGTATTTGTGAATAGTGAATACTATTCATGTACGTATTTGTGAATAGTAAACACTATTCATGTCCAATAAAATACTGATTCTAAATTCATTTTCAAAAATAGGGTCTAATAGTCCTCCGAAAATAGGCTAATTTTCTAGTCTTTAGGTCCAAAATTCAGAATGTTACAACACCGATCTGGGGCACAACAGATCCTGAGACAGGGCTGCTTTGGATCTGTCCTGACAACGAGTAGTAAGTCATGCCAAGTTACCAGTAATGTTACTAATCCCATATCTAATTGGTTTTATGCTAATAATATTTGCATGATGTCCTCTGGCTTTAGCTTTGTGCCTCGTGATCCGGTGATGGATTTCATCTCAGACCAATTATTCCGTAACTACAATGAAGCTTGGACCAGCTGGACAGCGATTCCTACGGAAAATCGAAATGCTTGGTTCGATGAGTTTATGGTAAGTTATTTATTTGTGGTTTTTAATTAAGTACTTTTATAAATTACCGCACTAATTGTTTGTTGTTGATTTTCAGAGGAAGCACATGTCGTTGCCTGAACATCGTGCAGCTCTGAGAAAGGCTTATAACGCCAGGGCAGCCCGGTGGTTGTCTCAAAAGCTTTATAACTTGAGACATGGTGGAAGAGGCAGGCGAGATTGGCTTCCACAGGACACTGCAAACCAATTATTTGACAATTGGGCCACCAATGAAAAGTTTCAGGAGAAGAGTGTGAAAAATAAGCAAAATAGGGCCAAAATGGAAGGCCCGTCATATGTTGGCGGCTCTATTCCGATGACTGAGTGGAAACGGAAACTTGTGAGTACACGTTATTTTCTATTTAGGTAATCAATATTTTGTACTTTGAAGTAATTAACTATGATCATCATTTGCGTTTGCAGGCAGAGACTGGGGTTCCTCCAGAGTCGGTAGGTTGGGCTGCCTTTGAGCGGACCCATTCCCGGCAGTCTGAAGGAAGTGATGAGAGGGAATGGATTAACTCAAGGGCGCACACAGTAGCGGTTAGACATTTATTGCATTTATTACTTGTTTTATGCACCACAATATTTATTTCATTTTATATGTCCTATTTGTTATGTATTTTTGTCTTTGTAGGAAAATTATACGAAGCTGTCGCAGGAGAGAGACTCACAGCGTGAGACTGACCCGTCATCCTCTGTGTGCGATAATGATAGTCTGTTCATTCAGGCTGCAGGTGGATTTGACAAGAAAGGGAGAGTCTTTGGATACGGTGCCGCTGCTAGCCGACTGAAGCCAACAAAGCGCTCCTCATCCGGCATTGAAGATGTTTCTGCAGGTAAACGTATTTGATATTGAAAATTTCCATTCTCTTGTCCATTCAAATGAAGTCCAAATAATAAATATACTTGATATTGTTTTTGCAGATGAGATGAAGAAGATGAAGGCTTTGACAGCACAGATGACTCAGGAACAGGAGCAGATGCTTGAAGAGCAAGAGAAGATGAGGCAGATGATGATTCAGGAACGAGAGATGATGGAGGAGCGGATGGCTAAGGAACGAGAGATGATGGAGGAGCGGATGAGGCGGATGCAAGAGGAGATGATGAGGCAGATGCAGATTCAACTCAAGTCCCTAATGAACAAGGGTTCGGGGTCGGCTCCTGGTGATGATGACCATGTTGGTGATGATGATGATGATCACAATGCTCCTGTTTAGACTACTGTTTAGAATTTGCCCTTTGTAACATTGTTAGACTACTTTAGTATTTGGTATTTGTTAGATTACTCTTAATGTGCACTCCTTATAATTATTATTATATCCATGAATCACTACTTTTTGTACTCAATTTTTTAAAATTAAAAAAAAATAACATTCAAAATAATTATTAGTTTTTCTAAGAAATTGTTTCTGTAGCAAATGATCAAATATGGGGAAATTTGCAAAATTTCTAGTTTGCTATAGAAAAAAAATAAAAAAAATAAAAAAGGAAAAAAAATAAATTTAAAAATAATTTAAAAAAAAAGAATTTGCTACGGAATAGAATTCCGTAGCAAATTTGCTACGGAATTTGCTACGGAATTAATTCCGTAGCAATTTGCTACGGAAATTTTTCCGTAGCAAATTTGCTACGGAATATTTTTCCGTAGCAAATTTGCTACGGAAATGAAATTCCGTCGCAAATTGCGACGGATTTTCCTTATCCGTCGCAATTTGCGACGAAGGATTTTGCTACGGAAAAATTCCGTAGCAAAATCGTTTTGCTACGGAAAATCCATATTTTTCCGTAGCAAAATGATTTTGCTACGGAATTTGCTACGGAATTTTTCCGTAGCAAAATCTCAAAATTTTTGTAGTGTAAAGCTATCATTCTCGACGTCAATTTCCAAGTCGTTTAAGGAAACCCTACACTTGAAATTCCAAACTACTCCCATCATGTAACTAATTTACAACTTTAAAGCCATTTTCTTTCTTTATGTACTAATGCTACAACTCTCAGCACTGATTTCAAAGTGGTCCATTGAAACCCTACCAGTCAAATTCCAAACTGATCCCATCATATAGTAAATTTCTAACTTCGAAGCAATTTTCATTCAATTTGCGCTAAGGCTACAACTCTCAATATCGATTTCAAAGTGGTCCAAGGAAACCTTACGTGTGAAATTGCAAACTGATGCCATCAAATATAGAATTTCCAACTTTAAAGCCATTTTCTTTCATTTTGCACAAAAGTTACAACTCTCGACGTTGATTTCAAAGTGATCTAGGGAAACCTTACATGTGAAATTCCAATATGCTCCCATCAAATAATAAAAATTTCAACTTTGAAGCCATTTTCTTTCTTAAGCACTAATGCTACAACTCTAGTGTAGATTTCAAAGTGGTCCAAGGAAACCCTACACGTGAAATTCCAAACTGCATTGAGCAAATAGCGGATTTCCAAATTTGAAGCCATTTTCTTTCAGTTTGCGCTAAAGCCACAATCTCAGCATCTATTTCATAATGGTTTAAGGAAATCGTACACATTAAATTCCAAACTACTTCCATCAATTACCGGATTTCCAACTTTGAAGTCATTTTCTTTCTTTTTACGCTAAAGCTATCTTTCTCGACGTCAATTTCAAAGTCATCTAAGGAAACCCTACACTTGAAATTCCAAATTGCTCTTATAAAATAACATATTTCCAATTTTGAAGCCATTTTCTTTCTTTATGCGCTAATGCTACAACTCAACATCGATTTCAAAGTGGTCCATGAAACCCTATAGGTGAAATTCCAAATTGAACCCAGCAAATAGTAGATTTCCAACTTCAAAGCCATTTCCTTTCAATTTGCGCTAAAGCAACAATCTCGACGTTTATTTTAAAGTGGTCCAAGGAAACCCTACACATTAAATTCTAAACTCCTCCCATCAATAAGGGGATTTCCAACTTTAAAGCCATTTTCTTTTATTTTACTCCAAAGCTACAACTCTAGGCTTCAATTTCAAGGTTGTCAAAGGAAACCCTACACGTGAAATACCAAACTGGTCCTATCAAATAGCGGATTTCAAACTTTGAAGCCAGTTTCTTTGATTTTGAGCTAAAGCTACAACTCGAGGCTTCAATTTCAAAGTAGTCCAAGGAAACCCTCTGTGAGAAATTCTAAACTACTCACTTTAAATGGCAAATTTCCAACTTTGAAGCCATTTTCATTCGTTTTGCGCTAAAGCTACAACACTCAACGTTGATTTCAAAGTGGTCCAAGGAAACCCTACATGTCAAATTCCAAATTGATCCCATCATATATCAAATTTCCAACTTTGAAGCCATTTCCTTCCATTTTGTGCTAAAGCTACAACTCTCAACATTGATTTCAAAGTGGTCCAAGGAAACCATACAGGTGAAATTCCAAACTGATATCGTCAAATAACGAATTTCCAACTTTGAAGCCATTTTTTTTCATTTTGTGCTAAAGCTACATCTCTTAGTGTATATTTCAAAGTGGTCCAAGGAAACCATTCACATCAAATTCCAATCTGATATCATCAAATAGCGGATTTCCAACTTTGAAGCTATTTTCTTTCATTTTATGCTACAGCTACAACTCTTAGTGTTAATTTCAAAGTGGTCCAATGGAACCCTACATGCGAAATTCCAAACTGCTCCCATTAAATAGTGAATTTCCAACTTTGAAGCCATTTTCTTTCATTTTGCGCTGAAGATACAACTCTGTGCGTTGATTTCGAAGTGGTCCAAAGAAACCCTTCACATGAAATTCCAATCTTCTCCCATCAAACAGTAGATATCCAACTTTCAAGTTGTTTTCTTTCATTTTATGCTAAAGCTAAAACTCTTGGCATGGATTTCAAAGTGGTCCAAGGAAAACTTACATGTGAAATTCCAAAATGCTCCCATCAAATAGTGAATTTCCAACTTTGAAGCCATTTTCTTTCTTTTTATGCTAAAGCTACACTCTTTCTGTTGATTTCGAAGTGGTCCAAAGAAACACTACATGTGAAATTTCAAACTACTACATAAAATAGCGGATTTCCAACTTTGAAATCTTTTTCTTTCATTTTGTGCTAAAGGTGCAACTCTCAGTGTCGATTTCAAAGTAGTCCAAGAAAAGAAATAGTAATATAGAGAAAAGTTGTCATTTTCGCAGCCTTGACATGCCACAAAGATAACCCCCAATGTTAAACATTCAGGGCCTGTTTGGTACACGGAATCGGTGGGAAGGGAAAGGAAAATTAGTAAGTTCCTCCGTTTGGTAAGCATTTTGGACAAATCTTCCTGGGAACCCATCATCCCGGGCCCACCAATTTTCCCTTATATGTGGGAAGATCAAATCCCTCCAAAAATGGCAGGATAGCATTTTTGTTCCCAGGAGAGTGAATTTTATGGACAAAAATGCCCCTGTATACAGTGGAGTTATTTATTTACAAAGAGCATCGACCTTATAGCTCGACGAAGCTAAAATCGAAGATAGGAGCTGAACAAAGTACTCTCACCTGAAATCGACGACGGGTAGTTGGAGACGCAGCAAAAGTGCAAATACAGGTGAGTTCTAATGGGTATTAGTGATACGTTTGCCATTTCATCCGTTTGCCAAATTTGAAGCTATACAGAAGACGCCATGCTCACCAAAAATTGCCCGTTGTAAAAAACAGTCCTTAAAAGTTCAAACAAAAAAAAGTCATCAAAAGTTTTTAACGACTGTTTTTGTAATAAACAGTCCTTAAAAACAACACTTTTAATGACTGTTTTCTCAATAACAGTCATCAAAAGTTTTTTACGACTATTTTTGTAAAAAACAGTCTTTAAAAGTTCCCAAAAAAAAAAAGTTATCAAAAGTTTTTTACGACTGTTTTTATAAAAAACAGTCGTTAAAAGTTGCAAAAAAAAGTCATAAAAAACAACACTTTTAATGACTGTTTTCTCAATAACAGTTATCAAAAGTTTTTTACAACTGTTTTTGTAAAAAAACAGTCCTTAAAAGTTCAAAAATTAAAAGTAATAAAAAACAGTACTTTTAAAGACTGTTTTCTCAAAAATAGTCATCATATTTACTATTCACTTTCTTCATCAAATGCATTTACTATTCATTAATGGGTTTTTTTTTTTCCCCAGCCTCATGAACTCGTTTTACTGTTCACATTTTTCTTTAGCTCTCCTTCCTTCACCTTCCAACAATGGAGTCTAACCCCAACAACCACCACATCCCAAACAATTAAAAGTTTAGAAAATCAAACCTGATTTTTCTTAAGGGATTCATGGCGTCACGAGGAAGACAATGAACAACCACCTCTACTTCAGTTTTCCAGCTACACATTCAATCTGGTTTAAGGGTTCGTTGATCTACCACTGTGACAAAACAAAATTCAGTTGCAGGAATTTTTTTTAAAAAAATTTTAAATTTAGGGGCATTTTTGGTATTTTACCTCATATTCCCACTTAACTGACATCCAATTCTTCATACCAAACTATTTATTTTCTCTCAACTTAAGTTCTCTTCCCATGTCTACCAAACAGTTTCACTCTTTTATTTTCCTCACAATCTTCTCTTTCATTCCTTTCCCTCCTTTGAATTCATTTCCCTCTTTAAATCTTCCTCATACCAAACGGGCCTTCAATTGTATATGTCTAGTTTGAAAATTCATTGCACCAAATTAATGGTCACAAATAAATGAAAGAACCAATAGATGCTACAAAAATTCCAAAGGTTTTGTGGTCCATGGCTTGTCACTTCTTAAATTGCCGTGTTATATATGAACTTTCTTAGCCTGAAATGTGGTCCAACTTTTGTCTCTCGTGTTGTCATTGAGGAAAGGTTATATTCAAAACTCAGTTTCTTGAATATTCAATTATCATTCGACTTCCCAAAGTTCTTAGCACCAAAGTAATTGGAAAAAGTAAACGAACGAAATGCACTAATAAAAGTTACTAATTTCATGTGTGTGGTTCAATTTAGGGGAGGAGAAAATGGAAGGGGAGAAAAGTAAAGAGGTAATATTATCCCTCCTTGTATTTGAATAGAGAGGAGAAAAGAGGGAGGACAGAAAATGCATAATATTTACAATGATAATAATAACTTTATTTAAATTTTAACTTATTTTTGAAGGAATGCCAGGAAGATGTAGATGTCAACTTTTATGGATGCTGATGCATCTTTAATTTCTTCCTTGCAACCCGTTAAAGTTGTGAACATATGATAACTTTTCACCATATTATAACTTTTCTTGGACCCTTTTTTGAAATGGACTTTTCTCCATGTAGCACATATTTACTTCTCATCTAACAAAGACATCAAATTTAAATGATTAAGAATTAATATTTGCTGTAAAACTATTATTAAAATAATGAATAACAAAATATAAACAAGTCATATTTATTTTTATAAAACTAATGATAATGGTAAGTGTGTATTTTATAATTAAATAGGTATATAGTTTGGCATATACAGGAAAAATAATAAAGGAAAGGAAGAAGCCAATAAGAAAATCAAAAAATAAAATAAAAAGAATGGAATAAAAAAATGACATGGGTCCTGCGATGGAAGAAAGGAGCAATCTATGAAGTTTAAAGGAAAAGGAAAACAAAATTGTCCCCAATCTTTAATGTAAGATATCGTTTATAGTGTAAATTGCAAAACAAACAGAATCTTAAGGGTAGGATTTTGTATTATAAAAGGAGGAAGAATGCCTTTGAGATTCAAGTAGTAGAGTAGAAGGGAAACAAAATGAGGGGGGAGGAGGGAATAGAATTAGATACTACTACCTCCGGTCCTAATTATAAGAACTAGTTGACTTTCTTTGAAAAAATTAAGGAAGCTAAATAAATTACTTAATCATTTAATATATTAAATATTCTTAGATTATATATTAGTTTATTAGCTAGATTAATAAGTTTGAAGAAAAAAAATAAAAATAAAAAACTTTAAAGTAATTTAATTAGCTTTCTTAATCTTTCCAAAAAAGTCAACTAGTTCTTATAATTAAGACCGAAGGGAGTATGTCAAATCTAATAAAACTACATAAAACATAATATTTTCCATATTTTAGAAAGATAAGAAATTATCATATCCTATATATTATAAATAGAAGCTCTCAGATCATTCAAAAGATGCAATTATAAGCTAGCTGGTTAACCAAGATGTGGATGAATTATCAGAGCCAACATATCTAATGGCAGAAAGTTAAAGGATCTAATACAAAAAGGGGAACACAAACAAGCTAAGGACTTGATTCAAAACTGGAAAAATTTATAAGGACCACCAAATTATTTTCCATTAGTGTTAATGCTTTATTTGGATTTTTAACTTGCGGGTGTTCGACATTGATGACTTATTGACGGTTGCATTTGTTGAGAAACTTGCTACTACGGCAATGGTAAGTACATGTAAATTGTATATTGTTTATGCTTTTGTTCCTTAAGCAAGGATTAGATTTGGAAATTACATATTTTATTAATTTAAAATTGTTTATTAGTTGAGGAAATTTGAATCTAATTGTGCACTTATGACTAGTAATTTAATTACCTAGCTTGTGGTTTAATTGTGGGTTTTTTATACTGTAAATATATTGTATACTATATTTGTTAATTTCAAGCCTCAACCGGTTGTGACAATAACCAATGCCCCAGTTCAAGCATTGTAACCGTACCGATTATGACTTTGTAACTGGTGTAGAAAATCGTTTTGGACATTATTTTAAACATATCTTAAAGGTATTTTATGAACTTGTTCCAAATCCAAATGAGAAGAGGGACTGAAGGGGAATTATCTTTTGTTTTTCAAGAAAAATATCAATAGTGTTATAATTTTAGCCATGCATGTCAATATATTAAAAATGCTTTAAAAAAAAATATAGTTATAACAAGAAATATACCAATATTAACAAATATATACACATGTAGCATGTTACTCCCTTCGGTCCTAAATATAAGGCATATTTAACTTTTTTTGAAAATATTAAGTTACTTAATCGTATCATATGTTATATATTATTAGATAATATCAATTAAACAAAATAGTTTGGAGAAAAACGATAAATATAATTACTTTAAAATAATTTAATTAACTTTCTTAACTTCTATAAAAAAATTCAACTGGGTCTTATATTTAAAACTGGTAGTATTTTGTGTGTTACAAAAGCATACCATTATGGACTAGGGAAATCAAAAAGGAATTAATCTGTGCATTTATAACATTTAATACATAATAGTTATAGCTAATAAACGTCATATATGTCGAGGTAAAAGTCACGAAAGGATATATAACACTTAAAAGTAACTACTAATTATATACTTCATATATTACGTGGTAGAATTCTTAAAAACATAAAAATAATGGTTATAGTTATAATAAGGATCTTTTATTTAGTAACAATAGTTACATTTCTTTTGAAACAACTGTTATATAACATGTATAAACGATTTGTTATCCAACCTTCTTAAATCGACAAAAATACAAACATAACGGTTCTATCTATTCACCGTAAAGTATGAACAACAAAAATAACATTTCATAATAAACAACCGCAACAAATCTAACAAAGAACCTTTTCAATCTTCTTTCTATCCTTTCCCTTTTTCATTAAATCTTTTAGGGTTTTTCAAGTTCAAATGATCTTTTTTGGTCTTTTTCCTAAAAATTATCCGTCACAATTAATTGGAATAATGAAGCATCTTTTTTTTTTCCCGGACTTCAATGAAACATCTTATATGCAATGAACAACTAAAGTATTTTACATAAATTTATTCCAACTAGATTAATTAATGAATGCATTCAAGATTACTTAGCGCGTGTGTGTGTGTGTGTTTTTTAACCTAAATCATTTCCTTAAACAAAAGTTTTATTTAGCTAACAAAGGTCATCATCTAATTTTCTAAAGAAATCATGTAGCAAAATATTTGTAAATTAATAATATGTTGATCATATTGCAAACTAATCTCTATTCTTATGATCAATCTCAAGATTGATACAAAAATTCAAGACTTAGAGGCTTAATTGAAACATTCTTTTTTATTTTAATTTTTGACTTGATTATATTTTTTAAGATGGGGAAAGCTCAAAATTAAAGTCAATTTTAAACAACGCAAAAATTTTGAAAGAAAAAAGAAAAAAAATTCTTTTCAATTGTATAAAGACAAGTAAAACTAAAGAAATCATATTTCTCCCCTACACTTAAATCAAACAATGTCCTCAATGTTGCAAAAATCAATAAAGAGGGAAAGAAACTAGTACTCTCTTGGTTTAGGTCTCTAACTCTGATGGGGAGTTCTTTGTCTAGTACCATCCATGACGTTTCATAGAAAGAGAGTACAAGCAAGACTTTGTAGCCACAAGAGACGAAATCATCTTTAAACCTGAATAAAACTGAAAGAAAAAAAGAAAAAAAATATGCAAGCAAAATCATTGGGTTGCCTCCCAAGAAGCGCCAAATTTATAGTCATTAGCCAGACTTCTCAAAACAGACCATTGAAAGAGATGAATCATTTCTAAAAGAGAGAAGAAAAAGGGAGAGAGGAGAACAGAGAGAGAGAGAGAGAGTGTGGAATTAGAAGAGATAAGAGAGAAGGTCAGATTGGTAATTATACATTCACAAATAATTACAACTAGGTCCCTTGGGACTTCTATGTAATTTCATGATTTTAAGAGACTTTATTGTGATAAATTCTTTTCCTTGGGACCTATGCGTAATTTTCCCAAACTTCAATATGTTTGTTTGTTTTTTTTTTTTATAAAAAAAAACTTCAATATGTTTGTTTACTGTAGACTTTTCAGGAATTCATAATCAATTTCCCCCTTTTTTACTGGTTAAGCATAAATGATCTCCAAATATTTTTCTCCCCTCTCTTCTTTCCAAATTACCAAATTTTTGAACCACGGCACGTAATGTCAATAATAATGATAATTAAGTCATCAGGTAGACATTAATAATAAAATAATTAAAATATATGATCCTACATCAATAATTAATATTTGTTGAAAAAAATATTTAATACTTAAATAGGTTAACCCTCAGGCCTAAAAGGCTACCGTATTATTTGCGGCTAGCCATTTTAAACCCAATTTCCCTTTATACCCCATAAATGTATGCCTGGCCCTTGACTTATGAGGGCTTACAAGGGCTGGTTCGATAAAATCAGTCTGTTTTAATGGTTCTACTACTCTATTATTGGTTTTTTTTTTTGGGTGTTTTTGCAAGAGGATGCTTTTGGGAAAATATAATCTGAGTCTATCATTTTTAAAAAAATTATTTTCCCCCTCAATTTAAATCATGTCAATAATGTGAGAGCACACAAATATATAAAATATACAATACTTTATGGCGACCAAATTGCTCTGTGACTCTACAAATACCACTAAAGAGATCCGAAGAGTATATTCTAATGGTGTGTACATTCTTAGGCGGAGCCAGGATTTAAGATTTGTGGGTGCACAATTAATAATGTAATTCGGGGGTTCGGGAACAGCGTCCCCTAAAATTTTTTTTAAGGAAAGTTTTAAACACATTAAAAAAATAAAAGAATATAAACAATAAAAAAAACCTTCAACTTAACATAAAAAAATAATAATCAAGAGTCAATTAAACTATTACAACAATACGATTACAAAAGCATTTTTCAATTCTTCATTCATTGAAAATATTGCATTATATCTTTATCATCAATTTTATCAAATATATCACGTTTAATATAAATGTATCAAGAGTTCTTTAAAATCATACCAGGTGACTTTTAAATGTCTACAATAAGAGAATTAAATTTCTTCTTAGAACTTCAAATCAAGCAAAAGACTAATGAAATATTTATTTCTCAAACCAAATACCTGCGAGAACTTCTTAAGAAATATGGAACGGATCACTACAACAAAGCTAATATTCTTATGAGCTCAACAACTTTTGTAATATCTTAAGACATATCAAAGGTAAAAAAATAAGAATGGATAAGAGACCAAATGAGTTCGAACCGTTGACCTTTTATTCAGCAATCAAGATTTTTACCATCGAACTATGGACCCACTGACACTAACATGTTACAACTAAAAATATATAATTTTTCAAAATTTTATCGGTGCACTTGCACCCAAAAAAAAAAACCAAATGTGGCTCCGCCTATGATTCTTATATACTCGTGGGCGTACATTCGATGAATAAAGAATAATCATAATGCCGAGTCCACGGATATATGCTATTATTGCTCTGTACTGTCGTCCACCATCAACTGATCGAGCAATACTGATCCATATATTTGTCTAACAATATAAATATTAAACTAAGAAATTTATATATATTTGCTATTTAATACTTGATGTGTTCCGTAATAAGCTTCTTTAATTTATACTTATATTGTGCAAGGTCTCAGATTTGTTTATTAATTAATTACATCTAAATGTTATGTATCAGTATTTAAATCTTAATTTAGAGTTGTTTTTCTGTTGTTGCAAATTCTTAAGTAGTCACGGTCTTCCAGTTGAAGAAGTTAAGGAACTTAATAAAGTTAGCACAAAAGTGAATTTCGGGGAATTTTAATTTGAAAACATGAACAAAAGTAAATGTGAACAAAATGAAAAACGAATAAACAATTAAAGCAAAAGAACAAAATAATGTGAGACATAGAGAAAGAAAAACGCGTAGATGAATAAAGCTGAAAGCATCAAAGATATGCATTTAAGGCAAAGTGATGAAATTGGCCAAGCCATTATAATCTCGATTGGTCAATAAATCAGCTAAAAAAAAAAAAATGGACCAGTCAACTGGCCGATGTATTGATTGAAGGGTTAATAGGTTAGGTTAGGGTCAATTCAGGATCAAGCCGATCATTATTAAAACAATATAATGTAATTGATATTAAAAAGATTTATATTTGACTATAATAGTTTTAATTAATTTGATTTATTTAAGATCATATCATTATATATATAATATGATTTATTTATTTTAACTCAAAATTTTTTGCAATTTCTTAAATTTTTAAGAGAAAATCTCTCTCTCTCTCTCTCTCTTTTTGAAACTATCAGGCCTTGAAAGCACTCATAATTTTTTTGTTTTTCTGTTAGAAGGTGAGCGTCCAAGTCCCCTTCACTTACTCTAACACAACCCGACGCGGTAGGCTTTCTTTTGTAACCGCTACTGAAAAGCAAATTTTTTTTGTAGTGCTAGAAGCCTAGAACCCACTCCAGAAACCCACAAATGCTACAACGGATGAAAGTGAGCTATAAAGGAGAACGTACGGCGGAAGAAAAAGGAGTAAAATCATTAAGGCTTTGTTTGGTTCCCTCCCCTCCTTGGTGTGAAAATATCTATATGACCCTGATTTATATCATTTTCTGCACAAATATTTAAAATCAAGGTCATATATGTCTTTTCACCCTAAGGAGGGGAAGCTCCCCTCCCTCCCCTCCTCTCAAACCAAATAGAGCCTAAGGGTATGTTTGGATTGAAGCAGGGGGGAAGGGAGGGAGAGGGAGGGGGAGGGGGAAAAAAAAGGAGAGGAGGGATTTTTTTTTTCAAAATTGAGTGTAGTGGGGCCCACAAGTTTTCCTCTCCCCTCCTTTTTTTTCCTCTGCCCCTCCCTACCCCTCCCCCTCCCCCTCCCCCTCCCTCTCCCTCAATCCAAACATACCCTAAGGGAGTGACGGAGGAAAGCAAAATGGTGGTGGAGGAGTCGGAATGGAGTTGTCAATGGTATTAGAAGTAAGCTCTCTTTAACTTATAAGTTTCAAATGTTGAATGAAAATGGCTAAAGTATATATTTGGTCCTTTATGTTTGCCTTTGGTATCATTTTAGTCCTTTAAGTTTATAAAGTGCACGTTTGGTCCTTTAATGTTAACACCGTTAGTTTGACTTAACGAAAAATACTGATTTAACAATTTTAAGCGATGACTGTGTAATTAAATGCTGACCAAGTATGCTTATATGTTAGTATTTTAATAAATTAATATTTTAAATCCTATTAATTGAAAAAAAAAATCTTTATGGACTATTTTTTGGTTTTCACAATTTGTGAAGATTAAATATATGTTTTTTTGTCGAAGAAAATTAAATATTTTTCAATTAATAGGATTTAAAATATTAATTTATTAAAATACTAACATATTAGCATGCTTGATCAACATTTAATTACATAATAATCGCTTAAAATTGTTGAGTTAGTATTTTTCGTTAAGTCAGACTAACAGAGTTAACATTAAGGGACCAAATATGTACTTTACAAACTTAAGGGACTAAAATAATACTAGAGGCAAATATAAAAGGACCAAATGTATACTTTAGCCAATGAAAATTGATCTGGGAGGGGGTTTTAAAAGAATATATTTAATAGTTGTTAATAAACAACCGTTAAGTATATATATTTGATGGTTGTTTTTTTAAACAACCATAAAATATATATCATATATATTTAACGGTTTTTAACAAACAATCATTAAAGAATAGATAACATGTGATATATATATATATATATATATATATATATAAAGCTAATATATAACGGAAAACGTTCAATATTTTCTCATATACTCAATGGTTGTTCTAAAAAATTGTTATGTATGTCATTCCTGAATTTAGAAGTCCCTTTTAACTAAAAAATTTGTCTTATTTATCAGTCCCTTTTCAATGTATTAAATGAAATTATGATAATTTTGCCTATATTAATTGTACTAATGAAAATAGAGAGAGAAAACAAAGTTGAAAGATACAAATTCATAAATAAGGATAAAGTTGAGAATTTATCTTATAATTATTATTGAGTTAATTACATTTCTTCGGTATGTGTGATCTAGCTAAAAAGTGACTTCTAAATAATACCAAAGGGTTACATATTTAATGGTTTTATTAAAACTGTTAAGTATGGAGCATCAAATATAAACAAATCTATAGTGTAGTAATTACGCTTTTATTTTTCCAACACGTATTTGTAAGAGCTGGCTAAGATATGAGTTAATAGACATCTACGTATAAATAATATTCATTAATTACAGTGAACTTGAACACTTTTCTCCATATGGTTACTTTGCTTGAACCTATTTTAGAAAATTAAGATATTAGTCACCATTTTTGTTTTGCTCATTCCAACTTTGAAGCCCCTTCCTTGATCATAAATGCCGAATGAAAATTGACCTGGAGGTCAAGGCCAATAAGTGGGAGGAGCCATGGGAGATGGGGAAGTAGGGAACCACCAGGCTTTATGATTTGCTTTGCGTGTACTGTTGCAAATCTTCCCCATAGAGAAGATACCAATAGAAGAAAGTAGATGTTTGATGCACAAACACAACAGTATATCAGGATTGGAGAATCGCTAATCAACAAAAGAAAAAAATGATTTGTCTTGGAAATCTATTATTAATATTGAAGTAACAATCATGGTATATAACCCTAACTTTTCTTACCAAGGTCATTTATTAATGATCCAAGTCATTTAATTTTTAAAATAGTTGAACGCAAACAAGCAAACAAATCACAGATCCCAGAAGCGTACTCTTCACAAAGACAAGTTAATTAAATTTATATATTAGCATAAAATACAGCAGATGCATCAGGAAACTGACTTGCATTTGTGGATATACAAGGATAAGACATCGTAGTAAATAAAAATGCACGCAGTAGCAGCAGGTAGGACAGATAACTGATAAGCAAATACAAACTTGAATGTGAATGCACAGTTACATATAGATTGATAATTAATATATAATTATGCAAAAAGCTCCAAAATTTTAAAGATGATCAAGCAAGTGGGATTGGAGATGGAGGAATTGGAATGTCCTTTAACCCTTCCAACATCAAAGTCACATTCTTCATTGAAGGACGTTGAGACAAGTTCTCTTGGACACACCATAATGCCACCTTCACCATTCTCTCCAATGTCCTCGATTCCACATCTTCAACAAATTGTACCAATTTATACAATTCTCCTCTCTCAAAGCAATTATACACCCAACTTGAAAGCATTATTTCCTCTTCTGAAGCTGCTTTCACGTCTATATTCCTTCTGCAACATATTATCTCCAATAACATCACGCCGTAGCTGTAGATGTCAACTTTTATTGATGTCGATGCGTTTTTCTGCCGTTCAGGTGCCACATAACCACTTGTTAATTCATTGCTAGTTCCGATTCTTGAATGTTCTGGTATTGATAGTCTCGCAAGTCCAAAATCGGATATTTTTGCTGTCCACGTTTCATCCAAGAGAATGTTATGAGGCTTGATATTGCAGTGGACGATACAGACTTCACATTCTTGGTGTAGATATAAGAGTCCCCTTGCTACATCTAATGCAATTTTGACCCTTTGTCTCCAAGATAGATGAATCTCAGCTTTGAACAAAAAATCTGCTAGAGTCCCATGGCTCATATATTCATAAACAAGAAGCTTTCTTGAACCATCGATACAATAACCAATGAGCTGAACCAGATTTCTGTGTTGAGTTCGAGCGATTGCGATTATTTCAGCTCGAAATTCTCTTTCTCCTTCATCAACAGCATCATTATCAAGTTTCTTCACAGCAACCCTTCTATTATTTCCTTGAAGTGTCCCCTTGTAAACCACTCCGAAAGATCCTCTACCAATCTCTTCTGTGAAATTTCCCGTTGAATTCACCAATTCATCAAAGGCAAATGTTCGCAAACAATCCTCAGCGAACCCCAAATTTTCGCTAGTGGCAGAGAGCTTTGTGTATGAATAGACTTTATGCCTGTAGATGAAGAAAATAGATATTGCAAAGACTAAGGAAACGAATGAAATCGAACCTAGAGTGATGGCCAGAGTAAAAATCAGATTTTTCTTGTCATCAACAAGAACTTCTGGCTTCTTTGGATTTGGAGGCAACTTGAAGAGGGCTGTGGTTGAGACATCATGATTAATTCTGCCAAATCTAAGCGGAAGCTTATACATCTTACAGCTGCCATCTTCATGTAATGCCGCTCCACAATTACAGTCTTCCTGGCAAGACTTCCCACAAGCTTCCATTTCCAATGAAATAACCAAAAAAGGAAGAAGTCCCCATTGCACATGTTGTAAGGGAGCAATATCCCATAATATCTTTGGATCTGCACTGGTTTTACAGTCATCTGTGTGCCCCTGCTCGCAGTCCAAGAACATGCTTTGATTCCCATTTATGGGCTTGAATCCAGGATAACACTTGCAAATAGCTTCACTATCATTCATGGAGCAATAACTGTTGAAACCACAAAATCCCCGGACTTCACATTGATTCGAATTAGATTGCCACACAGACTGAACATTGAAGCTAGTAGTATTTGTCTCAAATGTGTGAACATACAATCTAAAAATGCCATCAAAATCCATTGTTGCTCGATAGATTAAGCTTGTGTTCCTTTCGAGATAGTTGCTACTATTGGCCAGAACCTTAGTGGCATTCTCATCATCATCGAGTAGGCAAAGAAAGCCTGTACGATCAAGAGTAAGCTGAATGGCCTGTGATTGATAAGTCGCTGAGGACCAGTAACCATAATTTTCTCCTGTTTCATTTTTCACAAGGTAGGCAACAAGATTTCCATCAGCCTGCATTTGGAGAATAAAATATCCATTTGCAGAGGTCAGATGTTGTCCCTCAGATAAATTCTGACCTCCTAATATGGTGTCCGTGGGGTAATCAAAGCTTTGCCAGATGACACTATGGTTTTTATTATAAAGCACAAAATTCCCAGAATCAAGTATAGATGCCGAAGCTGCAGCCTCAGACGCATTAGCAATGGCTACTTCCATCTGTTTGTCGTTTCTAAGTAGAAGCTGACCGTCTTTGGTTAATTGGATTACTGAATCAGAGGAAGCAGATAGATTGTTCAAGTTAGGTGTCCAAACGGTTGTTCCTTCATGTTCATCCATTAGCCGTATTCCAACGGCTAAGCCATTATCTTGGGGATAAAAGCCGAAGGAAAAAAGACCCGACAGTGACACCCATGAAGTAGAATTCGTTTTTGGAGAGAGATAAGAACCTAAATTTATGATGTTGGAATCATTTTTTTGAGCGCTAACTTGGTTTGCAGATAGAACTGCAAATAGTAAGAACAGAGTTATGGAGGCCATGGATATGGTATGGTGCGCGAGGGGACGGGGAGGTTGAGAAACTGGGACACAACTCCGAAGAAATGATGGAAATTAAATTTGCTCTATGAAAAAACTTAATTTCAGAAAAATATTAAAAAAAGCAGGAGATTAGGTGAGGCTTTCTAGGTCATGAAATTGCCATGTTATATATGAACTCTCCTAGTCCTAGCATTACTAATAAGGAAATTCGGTGAAGCTTTCTATTTTATTTTACTATTATGGGAACGATTGAAAGACTTTGACTAGTAGGACATTACTTGCTTCATGCATTATTTGGTGAACCCGTGCTAATCCCGTTTATTGATTTTTTTTAAAAAATTAGGTGAGGCTGTCCACTTTATGAAATGTGAAAGCTAATCCCACCTTATTCATTTTCTTCCACGGAGGAAAAGTCATGAATCATTTAAGAAACGACAGAGATTGGCAACTTCTCAACACTTTCATGGAAGACTGCGAAGACTTCCACTATTGAACCAATCTTTTTCATTGTTTTTTCGTTTGTTTCATCTTCCATTATCTCAGAAATCCTTTTTGATCATCTGGGATTCTGCAATTCTGTGATATTTTAGTGGCCATGGCTACCATTGCATCAAACATATACTCTTTCTTTTTGGTATATTTACTATGCGAAAGGGTATTCACACTAGGCATACCACTTGGCTCTTCACTTTCCCCCACCGATCCTACCACTCCATGGCTTTCACCTTCAGGTCGATTCCAATTTGGCTTTTACAAACAAGGCAATGGCTTCAAAGTTGGAATTTGGCTCTATGACGGGGTCAGTAATAAAATTGTCTGGACAGCATTTCGTGATCATCCTCCTGTATCCTCAAATGCGGAGATTGTTCTAAATGGAAATGGTCAGCTGCTTCTGCAAACAGGTCCAGGGAAAAAGAAGTTCATCGCTCATATTAACAAGGGAAATGTTTCCTCTGCTTCCATGCTTAATACTGGAAACTTTGTTCTGCAAAACAGAGTCTCCGAGTTCCTTTGGCAGAGTTTTGATTACCCAACCGATACTATTTTAGGGGGTCAAATTCTACCTTCTGGGAGTCATTTGGTGTCTAGTACATCAGACACCGACCAATCTTCTGGAAGGTTTCTGCTCTCGATGCAGGATGATGGAAACCTTGTTCTGTATCCACGAGATTCTAATGAGTACTCAAGTTGGGATGCTTACTGGGCCTCGGACACTGGATATGGCAATAGTTCCAAATATTATCTTTTCCTCAACAACACAGGTAGCTGGCCTCTATGTATTGTAAATGCTACTAGTTCCAACTCAAAAATACTTTGGCAAAGGGGTGATAGCAGCTTCACTGGGTACAACACTATTTATCGTGCAATTATTGATTTTGATGGAGTTTTACGACTCTACGCAAATGGGGACAACCAATTCGGTATGTTGTGGTCATCATCGTCAAGGTCGGACAATCTTTGTAGTGTGAAGAGTATTTGTGGCTTCAACAGCTATTGCACCATCGTGGGCAATCAGCCTTACTGCTACTGTATTCCTGGAACTGAGTTTAAAGATCCAAGTCAAACAAATCTTGGATGCAAAAGGAACTTCTCAGAAGCTGAATGTAAAGGAGGGAGAGATAATGCAACTTTTTATTTCATGTACAACATGAGTAATATGTACATGGGTGATCCTTCTTATACAGTAGTGGAAGACATTAAGGAGGAGGAATGCGCATCTTCTTGTTTGCAGGATTGTTACTGTGGGGCTGCCTTGTTTGAAAATAATCGCTGCAACAAACAAAAGCTTCCATTAAGATATGTTATAAAAGAAACACCTGCGTCATCCAATAATACAATATTCTTCAAGGTGGGTAATCAAGAACTCATCAAAAGCAACAATGATACACCTTCCATGCTGAAACCCATCAAGACCACAAGCAAGAAAGCAATTACGGTGATCATTCTCATCGTCTTAGGTTTTGCTATTCTTTCATGTTCATCTGTTGCAATCTCTGGCCGATTTATATATAAGATTGGGGCTTTAAACTACAAGATGGAAGATTTAGGCTTGAGTGAAGGGGTTACTCTGAGGGAATTTTCATACAATGAGCTAAAGAAAGCAACAAATGGTTTCAAACAAGAGCTGGGTAAGGGTTCCTTTGGATCGGTTTACAAAGGAACTTTACTCAAAGGGAGAAAATTGATTGCCGTAAAAAAGCTACACAGATTAATTGAAGAAGAGAGAGACTTTCAAGCTGAAATGCGAGCCATTGGTAAAACCCACCACAAAAACTTGGTTCGCTTGCTGGGATATTGTGCTGAGGGATCTAAAAGGCTTCTGGTTTATGAGTTCATGAGTAATGGCTCCCTTGACAAGTTTATCTTTGGAGACAGTTCTCTGCATCCAAATTGGGAACAGAGAAGAATGATAGCACTTGACATTGGAAGAGGGTTACTGTATCTCCATGAACAATTGAGGGCTCCCATCATTCACTGTGACATAAAGCCTCATAACATATTGATGGATGAGTTTTGGACGGCTAAAATATCAGACTTTGGCTTAGCAAAACAACTATTGCCAGATCAAACAAGAACCTTTACAGAAGCTAGAGGGACAAGAGGTTATATAGCACCAGAGTGGAACAAGGACGACACTCCAATAACAATGAAAGCAGATGTTTATAGCTATGGAAAAATGCTTTTGGAGATTGCATTTTGCAGAAGAAGTTTAGTAGTTGACATATCGAATCCAGAGAAAACTGTTTTATCTAATTGGGTGTATAAGTGTTTTGTTCGGCGAGAGTTAAGTAAGCTTGTTGTTGGGGAAGAAGTGGATAACACATTGCTGGAGAATATGGTGAAAGTGGGATTATGGTGTATTCAAGATGAACCTTTTCTTCGGCCATCAATGAAGAGTGTTGTGTTGATGCTTGAAGGAGTTACTGAAGTGGCTATTCCTCCTCCTCCATCTCCTAATTATACTTGATCTATTTCTCTGTAGGAAAAAAAATAAAAAAAACATAGAGACACTTGTGTTGTTTTGATTTGCTTTGTTTTTATTATTGTGTTTGTGTAATGTATGGTTATCTAAGCCTTGGTCTCCCTGTAGTTGCGAATAAAAGAAGGAAGCACTTGATGAGATCAGTTGTATATTGATTTCCTTTGTCCAAAATGATTTGGGTAGTTCTATAACCACTACTGCGTAAATAATCTTACATATATGTAATGTTTAATAAATAATGGTTATAATAAATAACCATCATATATGTTCATATATGTTAAGACGGAAGTCGTGCAAGAATATATAACATTAAAATATAATGGTTAAATATGTGCATCATCATGTGTTGAGAGGCAGAACTCACAAAGACAAAAATATAACAGTTGTAATTATTAATTTGATCCAAGACCTTAGAGCAAGATATCATCTCTACAACACTTAAATGATGTGTAGAGGTAAAATGTTTTTTTTTTTTTTATATAGTGTAATTGTTTATAGAAATTTTGGATACTTGATTATATTTGTTTAAGTTGATATATATTTAGTTTTGGAAAGTACATTTGATTGTATTTATGAACAGAGGCGGAACCAGAAATTACAGTTAGGGGGGCGAATTTTATATAATAGAACTCAAATGTTTATAAAATTATATTTTAGCTCCACAAACATTTCAATCTTTCTATTTTAGTCTCTTCACTATAGAAATAATAGGGATTATAATGAAAACAATAAAATTTTTATAAGGCTAAAATATAATTTTATAAAATTTTGGGTTATTACCTACAATTTAAGGGGGGGCGGGGGCGGGGGCTACCCTAGCACCCCTACCTCCGCCCCTGTTTATGAAGTGCTCGATGTATATACTTGCTTGGTAGGATTCTGTTTTGTGTACAGACTTACTTTCCAGGAATTGTTTGTGTTTTGTTTTGTATAGAAGCTATGGGTAGAAAATATAAATTATATATATATATATATATATATATATATATATATATAAAAGAAAAAAGACTTTCAACATCTATTTTTAAAAAGCAGACCTTGTAAGTTACAACGTCGGTTAAAAAATAAATGTCTATTTTAAAACTGTCAACGTTATTCATATAGACGTTCCCTTCGAAGTCTAATGATCCTAAAAACAAACGTTAAAAGCCCTTTCTGTAATAATGTTATATAGGAAAGAGGATCTGCTTTGATTTGAAACCCACAGCAGGTGGGCTCCATGCTCATGCCAGAGTAGCACTCACACTCTCCGGATGAGAGAGAAACTCTCAAGAAGAAAGATTACATGATTAAAAATATATGTCATATTAACTAACTTAACAATAATTTTCTTAATCTTCTTAAATTAGGTAAATAAGTTTTATATTAAGAATTAGAAGAAATATATGGATTTTTTGAGTTTTTGAACAAACTTAAAAGCGCAAGAGTTATACTAACAAACCAACACAAAAACTATGGATCGGAACGTAACCGGTATAACAAACGGGGGTTGACTCAAGTGGTAAGCTGCTTATGTCACTTAAACAAGGTTTAGGGTTTGAGCCTTATGAATGCAAAAAACTCCGCTTGGAGACTCTCCAACCATAGCCAGATGCACGACACGGGTTGGATCCGGACTAGTCGGGACTCCGGTGAACCGGATGGCCAACCAAAAAAAAGTAACCGGTATAAATTATTCTTATGTGCATATTCATTCGTTCTTTCCAATTTCTTACTGTGATATCATTATTTTTCTCTATCCAGAGATCAGAATTTATTATTTCAACATACTAAATTTATTTGTCAAAAAAAAAAATGTATTTATTGTGTTTCACAGTTCACACAGACATGTTACATTATATTGTAGCGAGAAATTATTTTTTTTAAAAAAAAAATTAAAATAGAAAGTACTTCCACTATGAATTATGAAAGCAATTTTTTCCCTTTTTAGTTCACAACGAAGAAATTAGATAGCAAAGGAAATCAAAAGTTAACTACCGAAATTACGACTTCCATTTCATTCACTCGATGATTGTTCAACCATGCATTGACCAATTCAATTTATTAAAATTAATTAAAACTGGATAACGAAATACAACAATTGTTGATATGCAAGGTATAATGAGGTCGAAATTTATAATCATAAAATAAATTTATTAAAAAGGTTAGTACGTAATTAAAATATAAATAAATATTAATTTGGAAGTCAGATACATAAAATAATTATTTCAAATTATTTGAAGTATGTTCGAGTATGAACAATATAATACTGGCTTGAACTAGGAGCAATGCCTAGGGCCTACGTACCCTAGTATAGGGATCAAAGCCAACGTAGTTCGAATATACTTCTGGCGTTTAGCCACTGAGTGTGGGGGTGTGTGCTCAGTGAGAATGAAAGGGTGAATAGTGCATACCGTTCACCAGTGGAATGTTCTCCTATTTATAGGAGGTGGTGGTTCATGTTCGTGTCCCGAGATATGCGGTTGGTAGTGGCTCGTGTTCCCGATCATGCAGTTAGTAGTGGCCTACGTGGGAGTGACTGTCGCAGGTAGTGGCATAAAGAGTTGGGCTTCGTGGCCCATATCCAAGATCCATAACAGTTGCCCCCCAGCCCGACAGCTCAGGTTCCTGGGTTGTCAGGATGCATTGATGATTGTACCCGACTAGGAGTCGTTCGAGACGTCTCGGTCCTGTTAACATTGCCCGGGTTTCTTAAATACGCTTTCTAGCCGGTACGGATATCTGGCCTTATGTGCTATGAAGTCGACAACCCTTTTTTGCAAGCTATCAGGTTTATGTCGCCCTTCACGCCGGGTTCGCATCACATTGAGGTTTAACTTCACGATTTCTGCCGAAGATCCTTTCTGCCGAGGTGTGCTGTTTACCGACATGCCTACCGTTAAACTGACCGTGGTCATGTCTATCGTCACGGTTATTTGTCTATCTTTACTTTTAGGTCTTTTAGGTTTGGGGTGCCGTTTCGTGTATCCACTCCCTCCGAATTTGTAGCGACACGTCTTTCAAAAAGCCGCCTTCGGTTATCGCGCTCATTAATACTCTATGTCATATCACATCCGTCATGATTACCTTTTAAGATTTAGTAGGGTTTAGCCCTGATCCTGTTGGTTCATTTCAAATTTCACTTGCTTGAATTCTGTATCTTCGCTCCCTCGGCACCTCGTAACCGGTGAAACCTCTGGATAGCGAACCGTCACGCACCTTGATTTGCCTATAAATACAAGTGCATTGCTGATTTCACAATTTCACTTGTTCGTTCTTCATTCCTCTGAGTCTCGTACTTGATCAAACTCCCTTCAAAGAGGTTACCAGCAAGGTGCTCTCTGCACTTCCTTTCTCAGACTTCACCTTTTTCCAGTTTGCGAGTAAGTTCTTCACTCGCATTTGATCTCGTTTATCTTTAGTCATCCGTAATAAGAATTTCTTTTGAGTGGTTTCCTCGAATCTTCTGTTTCATCGCTTGCTATTTTCGTGTTTCTGCTATGTTTCTGAGTTTGATTTCTTGAAATATGTGTCTGTTCTTGCTAGGTATTTTAAACGACGATGATGATTTCGAATTCCTCTCCGAACAAGAAGGAACTGTTGAAAATCATTGTGAGATTCCCTTGTCTGAGTCGTTAAAATACTGGGAATTCTGGAAATCTAGAGCTCATTGTTCTTCATCTTCAATGCATTGCCTTCGTGTTTTTACCTGTTCTTGAATATTTCTGTATGATCTTGAACTTCATTCTTAAATTCCGCTTGTGTGTTTAACAATTCCCAATTTCCCGCGATTTAGCATTTAAGTTGTTTTTCATAAGATAGAAGATGGATCCCCGGGCTCCACTAGTAGATATGTACGGTCGGCCAATCCCAGAAGAGGATAGAGAGATACTCCAAAGAGTTTCTGGCCGAACTAAACTCTGGCTTTGGTCTATTCTTCCCACTGAGGCGGAAAGAATAGAAGATATGCTCCGTTCCTCCCGTGGTGGTGGATCTTCCCGAGGAGGTAGTTCTTCTCAAGGTGCTAGGTCTTCCCGGGGTGGCGGAGGCGGACGATCTCATCAAAGTCAGGTGGTTCAACCTACGCCCGCTGCCTCGGCGAGCCCCTTAGTCACCCAAGATGTTACTCCAGATGCTTCCGCCCTGACTCACCCGGCCGAGGTTACTACACCTTGCGAAGAGTGTATGTACAAAGCTATTGACCTTGCCCGCCAAAGTTTTGATTGAGAAGCCGAGCAGATTTTGGATCGCTGTCGTTGTCTCGAGAGGCCGTGGAGATCCGCTGCCGTCTACACCCCCTTACAGTTTTCAGCATCTCAAACTCTCATAAATCCTGTGACTTCAGGTATTTCCAAGTTCTGACCTAGTCTTTTTTTTTGTATAGGTATTTATGTCTTCCCTTTCTCATCAAACAAACCAATCCGAGACCGGCGAGTCTGCTCCCTCTGGTACTTCGCGAATGACGACAATCAATCGATATGCCGTCAGTAAAGCCGTCACCGACGTGAAAAATAAGTCATCTGCTAAGACAACTGCTCGTGTGATCCGAGGTGGGGACGGGTATACTGTGTGCCAGCCTTCAACTAGTGAGTCGGTGGCTTCCGGACACCCCGAAAAGGAAACCCACTTCTTCTTCTTCTATAGACATGTCATTTCCCGACTTGGGATGGAATTCCCTTTTTCTAACTTCCAAATGCAGCTCCTTCGCCATTTTCATCTGGCCCCTTCTCAACTTCATCCCAATGGCTGGTCCTTCACCGTAGCTTTTGAAAGCTTTTGTGACAAATTTGACTTACTTTGCTCCCTGCCCATGTTCTGTTACTTTTTTGTTCCTTTAGAGACCAATCTTTCCACGGAAGACGACCTGCTGTAGTTTGGATGGACGTCACTTCGGGCTTCTCTTGGGTGTAAATTTCTCAAGCCTTTCACTGATTCGTGGAAAGGCTTTAAGAGTTCATTTTTCAAAGTGTCCGCCAAACCCGGTAGTGTCCCTTGGTTTCTTCAAACTTCGGCTTCCGGGGAACTCGAGGGTCGTTTCCCCTTATACTGGACCGAAGAGCACCACAAGTTCGAAGCCAAGAATTTTTTGACCCCCATTTCCGAGATGACCGTCTAGGAGAAAGACGCAATTGCTTTCATTTCCACCTCGGTCAATAGAGAGCCCTTAGTGAACTCAGCCGAGTACATTCTTTCTTTTGTATGGAAATCACCCACTACGGGTATGATAGTTTATTTAGATGTTTTTCAAGCATATTTTCTTTGAAATTTTATCTAACTCTTTTTTTTTAGGTGACCCAATGGGAAAAAGACCCAACTATCTTGATGTCACCGCCCGCCATCCGGATGTGGCACCTCCCTCATCTCGTCCGATGACCCCTGCTGCAAAGAGAGCGGTCTCGGTTCCTGAGTCTTCTGATCCTCCTCCGGCCAAGAGAACCAAGAGATTGAGGAAGAAGAAAACCCTCGAGGCTGAGCCGGAAGATGAAGTTGAAGCCGACATTCTTTTGGCCATTCCTGTCCTTGAGCCTGAGAGAGCGGCATCTGAGGTTCCGGCGTCCTCCTCTGGGCCCGTCGTTGAACTCCCGAAGTCATACCTTTGGGACAATAAAATTCCTGTGGGCCTTCGTGTAGGTCTCCAAGCTCCCTCTCATTACTATAACAGGAAAAAATTGTCGACATTGGAGTTAAAGGAACTCAGAGATCTGGAGGACACGAACGTGAGGAACGCCGCTGTCTGTCATCTCGCTGCTCATCTCAAGGATTTAGTTGGAGATCAGGCAACGGAGATAGCCTCTTTAAAGGCGGATAAGAAGACGTCAGATGACCGGGTAGCTCAGGCCCAGGAGGAACTTCATGTGGCCCAAGCCAAGAAGGAGAGCCTGTCAGATGAAATTATCATTATGCGTGATAAGCTCCATAAGGCGGAATCTGAGATCACCCGCCATGTTCAAATCCATGAGCAAGATCTGGCTTTGTTGACGAAGTACAAGGATGAGGTTGCCAAACTGATGTCGTCCCTTTAGACCAGTCAAGTGGCTCTTGATCTTGCCAATAATGATGTGGCTAAATTGAAGACTGGCGTGGCGGATGCGTTTGAGAACGCCTTGGAGCAAGCCCAGTTCTTGAATCCCCAATTCTCTCTAGATCTGCAGAAAGCGCACGTTAATGCCTATGTTGAAGGCGGGATTTTTCACCCGGCTCCTTCTTTGGATGCTCCTTCAACTAGCTTAGGTCCTGAGGAAACTGGTGGGGATCAACAGGCTCTTGACGGCCCAGATGGCTCTTGACGGATCCGATTTGCTCTGTCCTTTCTCTTTTGTTTAGTAAATTCAGTGCCCGTGTTGGGCTTTTGTTTTGAACTGATGTAATCAACAGCTGACTTTATATAAATAGAATTTTCCGAGTTTGTTTCTATTTCTGTCAAACTGTCTTTTTTTTTGTTTAGGCAACCAACCGACGTGATCAAGGTCGGTTAAAGTGCCTTTGTTTTTATTTCCAGCACTTAAATTGCCGAGTTACATGATTCACGAAATTATGCGTTTGCAATGTTCGCGCATGTCTTTTTAATATGGCCGTTAAGAACGATACAGTAACCGCGAATCATCCGACTCGAGTTCCCGTCCATTTTTTCTTTGGCGGCTTTGCCGCTATACGGTCATGTTTAGACTCGTATTTGGCGGATTTATCCCGCTGGCGTTTTAATCGCTACATGATTTATGAATCACTTGGAATTCATACATGTTAATTGCATGATTTACGAACCAACTCGGGGTCCATACATGCGGTTCTAGTGACATAATTTATGAACCAACTCGGGGTTCATACATGTGTTTTAAGTTACATGATTTATGAACCGACTCGGGGTTCATACATGTGTTTTAGGTGACATGATTTATGAACCAACTCGGGGTTCATACATGTTCCGATTGTTGGGATTCGTACACGCAGCGGATTAAAAATTTCTTACGAATCCTTCTGAAGGATCACTCAACGACGTTTAAATCAGAGTTAAGGAAACCGAATCATACCTTGCGTTGAACTATTCCACGTTCCGTTCCTTTGATCCGGTGGGCTACCTTCTCGAACAACACGTCCGCGTCTCGTTTCTTTGATCAGGTGGGCGATCAACACGTCCGCGTCTCGTTCTTTCGATCAGCAGAAGTCGACTCTTGGATCGGCTTCCTCTACTGGTATCCACACGAACAATCCCCAAAACACAGTTGCGGCAGCGTGCTAGCGCTTCTTGTGCGTCTCTCTCTCTCAAGTTGCTCTAGGGTTTCTCGCGGCTTTTCTGAATACGCTCGACTGAAAATCCCGTAGGTTTTTCTAAACCCGATAGGCGTATTATATAACCAAAATTAATCCTTTATTAATTTTGGAAATTCGGATTTTGAATCTGGTCAACATATCAATCACATCTATCTCATAAATGTAATTGAATATATTAAAAGCCAGATTTGGAAATTCGAATTTTAAATTTAAATCAAATCTAAATTTAAAGCCTTTTGATTTAATTTATCATCATAAATTAAATCCGAGATATGATATCTATCTATTTAATTAAATCTGAGATACCATATCTCAATTTAATATTAAACAGATATACGATATCTTTATTCGAAATTAAATGAGATACAATATCTCTATTTGTTTAAGATATTTAATTTATCAAATAAATTAAATACTAAACAAATATCATATATAATATTATAATCTCAATTTATAATATATATATTAATTTCGAATTATATATATATATATATATATATATATACATACATATATAAATCCTAGATCAAATTTAGTATTCATTTAATCTCAGATTAATCTGAGATTCAATGAACCTGGACACCTTCACCCGTGTTGGATTATTCTTGTGTGCGACCCTGCAGGCCCATATGAGATTGGCAGTGGGCCAACACTGTATCAGCCCACAAGTCGCAAGCGGCCTCTAGCAAGACATTGCGACTACCCAATTCACATGGGGATCGATGACACGATACTACCTATCGTACAACCATGTCACGTCCCTTTTGTCACGCAATAATTCGGTCAAGGATGAGGCATGGATAATGTCAACTTCCTTTTCTTGACCAATGCTTTCTCGATTCTCGAGTAGTCTAATAAGTGAAATGGAAACTCCTTTCCATCACAGTATGGCCATACATTTCTTAGACTCACTCATCGAGGGGCCCAGCATTATCTCTCTACATATGTGAGGGACAAATCCCATCTTGACCACTCACATTCCTCCACATGAAAACCACTGATCCTGGTCCTAGCCTTTATCATCACCCGGTCAAAGGTGACTTTTGACTAGGTCAAAGACCAGTACTCATCATGTAGGAATCTATGATGGTCTCAGGTCATAGGGCGTCGTGACGCGGTTATACATGAGATAAGCTTATGACTTAATCCATGCAGCTTTCTCATAGTGGGTCGGTCCAGCACCTTGTACTCTTACAAGTGCCCATGACTTTGATTCGTATCTCCATACCTCATCAAAGTCATACTGATCTTATTTCATCTTCACTCCCGTGTAGATGACCGACCAGGGAATTTTAGGATAATCTATGAGATTATCCAGGGATGCAGTTATCAATACGAACATGCAAACGAAAATGATAACAAAAGAGAATACTTTAAATAACTTAAATATCCAAAGTACAATGAATTGCCCCTAGGGCATAATTTCCAACACCGATAGCTTTAACAAAGCTGAATTCGGCTTTATAGCCTATTACTCCATTGATCAAAGTCTTTACATAATACTGGGCGAGTTTCGAACCCGCAATTAAGCTTTCTGAAAAAGAGAATTTAACAAGCAGCAATTAAACATAATGAATTAGAGTTTGCGGCAGATGACTTCAACTGTAATAAGCCTTGAGCTTATCGGCATTCCAAGTTCTTTTCAGCACTTTCTCCTTCAAGGTTTCTAAAACGTAAGCATTTTTTCCAAGTCGTAGGAGCAATGACTAGGGCCTACGTACCCTAGTATAGGGATCAAAGCCAACGTAGTTCGAATATACTTCTGGCGTTTAGCCACTGAGTGTGGGGGTGTGTGCTCAGTGAGAATGAAAGGGTGAATAGTGCGTACCGTTCACCAGTGGAATGTTCTCCTATTTATAGGAGGTGGTGGTTCATGTTCGTGTCCCGAGATATGCGGTTGGTAGTGGCTCGTGTTCCCGATCATGCAGTTAGTAGTGGCCTACGTGGGAGTGACTGTCGCAGGTAGTGGCATAAAGAGTTGGGCTTCGTGGCCCATATCCAAGATCCATAACAAAGTACAAGAAATTTAAATTTGTTAAGAATTACACTAAAAAATTTTAAATTTTAAAAAATAAATTCATCTCTAACCATTCAATAATTGTAATCTAAATTCAGGTAAAAAATTTGAAAAAATATACAAATAATATTCATCATTTGAAATTTTGACGTGTAGGCTTTCGTTCGAATCATTTTATTCCATTGAAGAACTCAAGAAAGCAATCATATTGTTCGGAAATGACATATTGGCAAACTTCTCAACACTTTCAGGGGAGGCTTGTTACACAAAGACTTTGGGATTCTGCAATTTCACGTGTAGGTCTTCCATTGCGACAATCCTTTATGTACATTGGCGATTCTGCATTTCTGTGAGATTTTCGTGGCCATGGCTACCATTGCATCAAACGTCTACAGTCTACTTTCTGTTTTTGGTATATTTTGTATGTGAAACAGTATCTACACAGCACATACCACTTGTCTCTTCACATTCCCCCACTGTTCCTCCCACTTCATGGCTTTCACCTTCAGGTCGATTTGCATTTGGCTTTTACCAGAAAGACAATGGCTTATTCAAACTTGGAATTTGGTTGTTCGATAGGATTAAGAAAACAATAGTGTGGACCGCAAATCGTGATGACCCTCCTGTCTCCTCAAATGCGAGGCTTGTTCTTACCTTAAATGGTGAGCTTCTTCTGCAAACAGGTCCAGGGCATAAGGAGGCCATTGCTCTTGCTCATAGTAACAATGGAACTGTCTCCTCTGCTTCCATGCTTGATTCTGGAAACTTTGTTCTATAAAACAAAAATTTCGACATCCTTCGGCAGAGTTTTGATCACCCAACTGATACTATGTTAGGGGGTCAAATTCTAGCAGGTGGGAGTAAATTGGTGTCTGGTTCATCAAAAACAAGCCAATCTTCTGGAAGTTTTCAACTCTCCATGAAAGTTGTTGGGAAAACTTGTTCTGTATCCACGATATTCTGATCAGACAAGTTGAGATGCTTACTGGGCCTCTGATACTAATTCTGACACAGGTTTCAAATAACACAAATCCTGAGGCCCTATGTATTGTAAATGGCACTAGTTGCAAATCAAAAATAGTTTGGCAAGTGGGTGATAGCATCTTCGAAGGAAACAACACTATTTATCGGGAAACTATTGATTCTGATGGAGTTTGACGACTCTGCTCATTTTGACGACGCAAATGGGATTCATCAAGTTCTACAGTTGTGGTCACCGGAAGAGTTGGAGAATCTTTGTAATGTGAAGAGTTTTTGTGGGTTCAACAACTAAAGACTACCAGTAAGAAAGCAATTTTGATGATCATTGTTGTAATCTTTGGTCTTTCTGTTCTTCTGTTTTCAGCTATTGGAATCTTTGGCTGTTTAATTTACAAGATGCGAGTTATAAGTTACAAGAGGTTATTGGAGATGGGAGATTTAGGCATGAGCCAAGGGATTACTTAGTATTTTCATAAAATGAGCTGAAGAAAGCAACGAATGGTTTCAAACTCGAATCAGTTTACAGAGGAACTTTACACAAAGGAAGAAAATTGATTGCCGTAAAAAGGCTACACAAGTTAGTTTTTTTTTTCTTGCTAACAACAAATATAAAGAATTACATCACATGGGAAATGAATCCTAATCTCTCTTGGCCAACCCAAGATCTCAAGTAATAAGGACAATCATACAAAATAGAAGAGGTAGAGATACCCATCTTAGCTAATACATCAGCAATCCTATTAGACTCACGGGAATAACTTTCAGCTTAACATCCCAATCCTGACATAAAAGTCTCCTAATCTCCATGTGCAGCAAGCTTCCAGCAACAAACACAAGATCAAGCAGGAGTCGAATTACCTCCAATGCATCAGATTCCAGAATCAAACGCCTAATGCCCAAATCCCTTAATTGAAGAAGGAGAGAGACAATTCCAAGCCGAAATGCAAGCCATTGGGAAAACCCACCACAAAATCTTAGTTTGTTTGTTGGGCTATTGTGCTGAGGGATTTAAAAGGCTTCTGGTTTATGAATACACAAGTAATGCTTGGTCACCCTCACTTTTTGTAACGTGGCTCACATTCTTTTTTGCACAGGCACATGTAACAATGTGTAGTTAAATTTAAAGGTGTTGACATTTTTGTTCCTTTTTTGAATGTTCATGGGTATTTTCCCACATTTAAAAGGTATATGATGCTATATGCACTTTTGATAAAAGTTCATTAGTATTTTGGTGTCTTTATCATAAGATCATAAAATGAAAAAAAATTCTTACATTTAGTACCAAAATTTACTAATGAATGAGGTTTTACATTTTGGATAGGAGGCATAACATTCTTCTAAGAAAACCGAAAAGTTTACCAAATGGCCTAAAGGGAACGTGAGAAATTTATTTGATAAGAGAAGGACCAACTCTTATTGCTTATTGCAGATTCTAAATTATGCAATCGAGTTTCAAGAGATATTTAGAAATCTGCGTTGGATTTTCTTGAAGCTCAATTATTTTACATTTGTAATGAACCTTCAAAGGTTTGATTATTCCTCTGAAATACCTCATCCTTTTGGTTCTCATCCACAACTTTCTGAAGTAGCTAGGGCCATCCATCCCATGGGTGGAAGATGAGGATGGAATGGGAACCCTGCCCATGCTCATCTTTTATATGCTCATTATGTGCTCATCTCTCTAATACTTGGGTGGGGACATTTTTTTAAATTTTTTTTAAATGTATTTTTGTTTATTTAGATTAAATTGTGAGCTACACCCGAAAATATTTTTTGCATCCAATATCTCAAAGTAATTAATTTTCAGTCCTGTGTTCATAAATATTTTCTATAATAATTGAAAGACGGAATATCACCAAGAGGGGGTGAATTGGGGATATTAAATTTTCTCGCGATTGTTGCTCTGTTAGCGCACTACAAGAACAGAGGTAAACAGAGTAGAGTTGAGGAAGAATGAACACAGGAAATTTATACTGGTTCGGTCTAAATCCTTAACCTACGTCCAGTCCCTAGACTATCTGGGATTTCACTAACTCGAATGATTACACACTCTGTACTCTCGGAGTAATTCTCTCACTCTAGAACTTACTCCCCCTTACAAGTTGTAATCAGATAACCCAATCTCAAAGTCCCAATACTTTGAGATTCTTACAATAAATGATAATCAATGAAGAACTCTCTAAAAGAGCATATGAGTAAACACTGAAGATTGAAATATCAGAAGATATTGATTTTTTGTCGAAACAGTAAATGAGGTAGTTTGATAATTGAATGCGCAGAGTTTCGGTCGATGGAGACTTGAATGCTTCTTGCATTTATAGATGCTTTCATTTAATGACCGTTGAGAAGAGATTAATGAGCCGTTGTGAGTAATGAATGTGACCGTTGAGAATTCCGTGGCTTTATCTCTTCGTATGCCTCCGACATTCGTCCGTTATTCTCCGTTGACATTCCTTATTCAAATTGTCCGTTGGAGCTCATTAGGAATGTTGTCTGAAAAGTAGCCGGATTGCTTTTCGCTTGCTCAGATGGTTTCTTGCGGAATTGGTGAATGTTCTGAGCTTTGCATTAAATGCTTCTGACAGAACTTTGCTTTATGATAATTTGAAGTTTAACCTTGTTAATCCTATCTAAAACACACTGGAAACATGATTAATAATAATTAGAAATGATAAGGAACAATAATATCAAGTACCCATTGCATATTCTTAGAGATTCAGATTTCGAGAACGCTAATTTCAAAAACTGATATGAGTAACTCGAGTTGCACAGTACCAACTCGAGTTAAATTCAAGTTCAGGAGATTTTAGAAGAAGAAGGACAACTCGAGTTATGCACACTAACTCGAGTTGCTTTTACATTAAATTCAAACAGAGAATAATTTGTGTTGGCCTAACTCGAGTTGCACAGTAATAACTAGAGTTATCCTTAAATAAAAAACATCCAGAGAGCAATTGTCTTTTGATAACTCGAGTTGCACAGTAATAACTCAAGTTTTGTTAAGCAAAAATTCAAACAGAGAGCATTTACACTTTGGCATAACTCGAGTTGCACAGTAATAACTCGAGTTATGTTAAAGAAAATTTCAGACAGAGAGCAAATGCTACAGTAGTAACTCGAGTTGATGAAAATAACTCGAGTTACTTTAGTTCACAGAATTTTCATTTCGCGAGAGTCTTTCTGAGGATGTCAAGTACAGTCCATAACTCGAGTTGTTAAGTAAGAACTCGAGTTATGACCCTTTGAAAAACAATTTTTAACTTGAGTTATGATTCCCAACTTGAGTTATAATTTTTGTGAAGATTCTTTAAGTCTTATAACTTGAGTTGTAATCAATCAACTTGAGTTGCTAATTTTCTAAAAACATTTTCAAAGATCTCAAGAATGATTTCAAGTATGTTATCAAATGCAACAATTGTTAGTCATCATCAAAACATATAGAAACTAACATTCTCTCCCTTTTTGATGATGACAACACTTGTAAGTTTGAGAAAGAGATGAGCTTGTAAAGATATCAAGTAAGACTCAAATATCAGATTTATCAGAAACTCAAATATCAGAGATATCAGAAACTGGTCATTACTCATTCATCCAAAACAAGATATGCACATAAAGTTGCAACAACATAGTCAAAACAAAATCAAAGAGAAAGCTACACAAAAGAAATACATAAAGATCAGCTAAAAGTCATACACAATCTATCCTATGACAGACTAGACAGACTAGACTTCATTGCATTTTCTTTTGCTCTTTCTCTTTCTTCTCTTGCTCTGTCTCTTTCTCTACTTCTCCCCCTTTGTCATCAGGCAAAATGGGAGGATTAGAGGCCAGGGAAGCACGCAGAGCCTGGAGAATAGGCAAGGGTGAGTAGAGTGTGAGGGAGAGGGATGGTGGAGTAGGAGGGGAAGGGAGAGGGACAGTGGTCTGGGGAGATAAAGGAGAGGAACCAGAGACACCAAAGGAGTGTTCATCAAAGAGATCTGCTGTGTCTCCAGAAGATGGTGAAGGAGGTTGGCATATTCTGGAGGAGTGAGAAAAGGAACAGTTGGAGGTGCAGAGGCTATGAAAGGGGCAGAAAATGGAAGAGTGGGCATGATAGGAGTGATATCAGGTTGAGATGGTGAAAGGAGGGAAGGAGATAGGACAGGAGTGGCTGTAGGCTGAAAGGAGGAGGAATGAGGTGGAGATTGATGAGGAGAAACAAGTGGTGAAAGGTGAATTGGGGAATGAATAGGAGAGTGACTGGGAGAGGGAACTACCCTAGATGGACCAAAGGACACATCTAACTTCAGGAGCTTGTCAAGCTTGGTATCCAGCAACTGATAGAGGCCATGCATACTGTTAAACCGATGACCCAGATCCTCAAAATGTCCAGTGACATCCTCAATCTTCTCCCCAAGATAGTCAACCTTATCTTCAGTAGAGGCAATGGTCTTGCTCATCTTGTCAACCTTGGACTCAGTAGAAGAAATTGAAGAGACCAGCTTTCCAACTTCTGATTCAATCTTATCTGATAATTCATAGTATTGAGCTGTGAGTGTGGTCTGGAGAGTCCCAAAGGTTTCTTGCATAGCCTTGGTAATAATTGCCTTGATCTGAGCAGACAGGTTGGAAGACTGTGGTGTAGGTTGAGTCTCAGAGGGGCCAGGAGAGGATTCAGCTGGAAGAGGTTTGGAGACAGAAGCTCTTGATCTTGAGGGAGCTCTGGATTGTCCTGATCCTTCTTGAAAAGTGACATTCATGTAATTCAGGTGAGTTTGTCCAAACATTTGTGGCTTAACCTCCTTCTCGGTGATGTTGATGAGTATATATTTTATGATTAAATAGGTGTATATTTTATGAGAGTTGATTGTAATTATTGATATTATATACCTATTTAATTATCTTTTATGAATGTTTACATAATTGAATAAAACTTGGGATCAAAGAATAAATTGACATAAAATCTACTCATATCCTATTTTTATTGTGCAGGAAATATTAGCTGATTTGGAATGAAGTAAAAAAGGCAATAAGAGGATATGCAATCAGTCAAATTCAGTGGTCTCATGCAAGAAAAATAGAAACAAAATCAATTGTGTGATCTGATGGAGTAAATTACAAGATATGAGATATCTTTGTAATAAGTAAAAGAGAATCAATGACTCAAGATCTAAATTATTATAAATAAGGAAGTAGAGACAAGCAAAAGGAGGACGGAGCAGAAAGATCGGGAGACGCAGAACGAGAAGGAACAAAGAAGCAGAGGAGTCGAGGCTGAGCGTTTCATTTCTCTTCATCATCCCCACGGAAGGACGGAAGGACTGTGGAGGCGACGAAGAATCTTTTTTTCCTCTCTCTTCTTCTTCTTTGAACCTGAATTTTCTTTTTTCTTTCTTTCTTTCTTTTTTTTTTAATGATTTGAATAAAGCCATGTGTGGCTAGTTGGTTTTGTTGGGATTCGTACACGCAGCGGATTAAAAATTTCTTACGAATCCTACCGAAGGATCACTCAACGACGTTTAAATCAGAGTTAAGGAAACCGAATCATACCTTGTGTTGAACTATTCCGCGTTCCGTTCCTTTGATCAGGTGGGCTACCTTCTCGAACAACACGTCCGCGTCTCGTTTCTTTGATCAGGTGGGCGATCAACACGTCCGCGTCTCGTTCTTTCGATCAGCAGAAGTTGACTCTTGGATCGGCTTCCTCTACTGGTATCCACACGAACAATCCCTAAAACACGGTTGCAGCAGCGTGCTAGCGCTTCTTGTGCGTCTCTCTCTCTCAAGTTGCTCTAGGGTTTCTCGCGGCTTTTCTAAATACGCTCAACTGAGAATCCCGTAGGTTTTTCTAAACCCGATAGGCGTATTATATAACCAAAATTAATCCTTTATTAATTTTGGAAATTCGGATTTTTGAATCTGGTCAACATATCAATCACATCTATCTCATAAATGTAATTGAATATATTAAAAGCCAGATTTGGAAATCCGAGTTTTGAATTTAAATCAAATCTAAATTTAAAGCCTTTTGATTTAATTTATCATCATAAATTAAATCCGAGATATGATATCTATCTATTTAATTAAATCTGAGATACCATATCTCAATTTAATATTAAACAGATATACGATATCTTTATTCGAAATTAAATGAGATACAATATCTCTATTTGTTTCAGATATTTAATTTATCAAAAAAATTAAATACTAAACAAATATCATATATAATATTATAATCTCAATTTATAATATATATATATATATATTAATTTCAAATTATATATATATATATATATATATATATATATATATAAATCCTAGATCAAATTTAGTATTCATTTAATCTCAGATTAATCTGAGATTCAATGAACCTGGACACTTTCACCCGTGTTGGATTATTCTTGTGTGCGACCCTGCAGGCCCATATGAGATTGGCAGTGGGCCAACACTGTATCAGCCCACAAGTCGCAAGCGGCCTCTAGCAAGACATTGCAACTACCCAATTCACATGGGGATCGATGACACGATACTACCTATCGTACAACCATGTCACGTCCCTTTTGTCACGCGATAATTTGGTCAAGGATGAGGCATGGATAATGTCAACTTCCTTTTCTTGACCAATGCTTTCTCGATTCTCGAGTAGTCTAATAAGTGAAATGGAAACTCCTTTCCATCACAGTATGGCCATACATTTCTTAGACTCACTCATCGAGGGGCCCAGCATTATCTCTCTACATATGTGAGGGACAAATCCCATCTTAACCATTCACATTCCTCCGCATGAAAACCACTGATCCTGATCCCAGCCTTTATCATCACTCGGTCAAAGGTGACTTTTGACTAGGTCAAAGACCAGTGACTCATCATGTAGGAATCTATGATGGTCTCAGGTCATAGGGCGTCGTGACGCGGTTATACATGAGATAAGCTTATGACTTAATCCATGCAGCTTTCTCATAGTGGGTCGGTCCAGCACCTTGTACTCTTACAAGTGCCCATGACTTTGATTCGTATCTCCATACCTCACCAAAGTCATACTGATCTTATTTCATCTTCACTCCCGTGTAGATGACCGACCAGGGACATTTAGGATAATCTATAAGATTATCCAGGGATGCAGTTATCAATACGAACATGCAAACGAAAATGATAATAAAAGAGAATACTTTAAATAACTTAAATATCCAAAGTACAATGAATTGCCCCTAGGGCATAATTTCCAACAAGTTTTGCAACCTAGAGAATCTATGAACTTGTTTGAGTTTTAGAGATTATTTCCACTTCTTAGTTTTGATTAATTTTATTCAATTTATTTAATCCTGTGTTATTTGCTATTGCTTAGTGAGTGGCCACCATTGAGCATGTTTTGGGGATTTAGGGTTGGACTTGGAAGAGGGAATCCTAAATTGACCTTGGGAACAAATAATGTGGAATTAGGTTTAAATTTAACGTGAAGTTAGGTTTTAATCTAATTTGCGTCTAGGATAGGAATATACCTAGAAGCTCTGCATAATCAAATTAGAGTGAGCCCGATTTAAAACGCGTCTTATTTAATTGTGTGAGGCATTACATAATTAATTAAGATAGGTATATAAATGGACCGGAAGGCATTTATAAACATTAATACTCTAGATTAACTGATTAGATTAAGTCAATTAATTTAGTGGGGATAAAATCTAAAAATCAAATAAGGGATTAGTGACTCTAGGTTGCTCATTTAATTATTGTTGTAATTTTCTTATTTTTATTTTAGTTTTAATTTCTTTTTCTTAATTAAATTCAATTTTTGTTTTCCTCAACTTAAACGAAATTGTGAGATTAATGCTTAACTAAAGTTGTGATACCAAGTCCTTGTGGGAACGATATCTTACTTACTCTTTATTACTTGATACGGCCCGTGCACTTGCGGAGTTTTTTTAGGCTTAAAGTTTTTCCCTATCAAGTTTTTGGCGCCGTTGTCGGGGACTTGTGTGCCACAACTTTCTTGGTTGGAATTGATTGAGCATTAGTAGTTGAAGTTTGAGTTTGTAAATATTTTATTTTATTTTTTTTAAGAAAAAAAAATGGATTTCAATTGGCAATCAACTGGTCTTAATATTGAAAAGGAGATGAATTCTTTGTCTTCTACACAAGATGAATTGATTGCTACTTTAAAGTCTTTGAATGAATATTGGCAACGTAAAATGAGCATAAATGATGGTTGTAGTCCATATGTTGATTCTTCTCAATATATTTGCATGTCTTGTGTTTATTGTGGAGGGAATCATTCATTTGAGCATTGTCCATATAGTACAATTAATCATTTTGTGAGAGATGATTTCACTAGGAACCAAGATTGTTTTGATAACTCATTCTGTCCGAGTGAATGTTTTGAACAACAAAATTTTAAGGATCCCCATGTCTATTGTTCTTATGAAAATATCCCTTCTTGTTACTCTTATCCGTATGTTAAAGAACACATCATTGAGTACAGGGAAAAATCTAATTTGGAAAGATTAGTTGATGAGTGTGGGGAAGCATTAGAGAAATCTAGTAGAGAGCAAAGGGATATTCTCGCTAGCATTAGAGAGCAAAGGGAGATTCTCGCTAGCATTGACTCAAGTGTTCAAGATATGAAGGTATATGCGAGTCAAATTTTTTCAACCCTTGAGACTATAATGCAAAATAATTCCTTAATTCTGATGACTACTTCTTATGCTGATAATGATTATTGTGAGGAAGTTGAAGGTATGGAATTACATGAGACTATGGATAATATAGAAAGTGATTGTGAGCTTGACATTGATTTAGATGAGCATATTGGATGTTTAGAAGAGGTTCCGGCTGTGGAGCCTCAGGATTGTGATGTTGGTGATCAAATTGATGTAGATGTCCCAATTGTTCTTGTTCATGACCCTCCTCTTGAAGTGTTGACTCTTATTGATGAGAGTCAAGTTGATTTTATTGGATGCTCTAAATTCTTAGATGTGCCTATATTTATTTTCAAAGATATGCATTTTATGCTTAATTTGAATTCAATGATTGCTCGTAATCCAAAATTGTCTATGATTAAGGAAATACAAGTAATTAACTTGAATGATCAATTTTTGTGTGAGATACCTTGTTGCTTGAAAAGAAATGAAGACAAGGTAATTATGGTGTTTGATACTTATGATTAGTGGTTTGTTTTGAGAAGTCTGGCTGAAGACTATAAATTTAGCGCTTCTTGGGAGGCAATCCATGGGTTTTGCTTGCTTATTTTATTATTATTGTTGCTATTATTTTCTTGCTTTCTTTCTTGCAGTTTTATTCAGGTTTGAAGAAGTTCACTTCTCTTGTTGTTGCAAGGTCTTGCTTTAGCACTCCACATCAGAGTTAGAGGCCTAAACTAAGGGAGTATTAGTTCCTTTCCCTCTTTATATTTTTTGCAACATTGAGGACAATGTTTGATTTAACTGTGGGGGAGGGATATAATTTCTTTGGTTATGATATAATTTCTTTGAATTATGCTTGTCCTTGTGCAATTGAAAAGATTTTTGTTAATTTGAAATTTTTGCATTGTTGAGGATTGACCTTAATTTTGAGCTTTCCCCATCTTGGAGAATATTATCAAGTCAAAAATTAAAATAGGAAAAAAATGTTTTAACAAAGTCTCTAAGCCTTGAGTTTTTTTTGCAATCTTGAGATGGACTATGAGAATAAGGATTAGTTTGTAATGTGATCAACAAATTATTAGTTCAAGAATATTTTGCTATATGATCTCTTTAGAAAATTAGATAATGACCTTTTCTAGCTAAGGAAAGCTTTTGTGTAGGGAAATGACTCAAAAAAAAAAGAAAGGAAAAAAAAAAGCACACTTACACACATGCACACAACTCCAATGACTTCTCTAGACTTTACTTAGTAACCGGGGGCACTTCATCACCAATGTTGGCACTCGCGTCAAACGGTAAAGTCAAGGAGAGTTATGAGTTAGGCTAAAAGCCTCTTGAGGTGCCTGTTGGAATAACTGAGTAACCGGTGCTGCATCACTCATGTGCAGGGTCGCGTCAAAAGGGGACTTACAACGGCTCAAGGAAGAAAAAAAAATCAAAAAAAAAAGAAAAAGAAAAAAAGGAAAGGAAAAAAATGAGTTATTTCCTACCTGAGAATTCTTAATAAATTAAATGAAAAGCCTGGTTTGGTGAGGACATTTGAATTTTTCTGGAGAATTGAGTAGCGTAATATTCTTTTACTAATCTTATGGTTGAACTTATTGCTTGCCGATCTTTTGATCATGGGACGTTAAGAGATTGTTACACTCTTTTGGCTTAGTGACCTATTTTTATAAGACATTAACTTAAATAAAATTTGATGATATGATCCAAGTGTGGTGGTTTATTGCTCTCTATTTAGGAATTTCATAAGCAATGTTCTTTTCAAATAATGAATTCTCTTTCTTTTGCTTGAGGACAAGCAAATGTTTAAGTGTGGGGGTGTTTGATGAGTATATATTTTATGATTAAATAGGTGTATATTTTATGAGAGTTGATTGTAATTATTGATATTATATACCTATTTAATTATCTTTTATGAATGTTTCCATAATTGAATGAAACTTGGGATCAAAGAATAAATCGACATAAAATCTACTCATATCCTATTTTTATTATGCAGGAAATATTAGCTGATTTGGAATGAAGTAAAAAAGGCAATAAGAGGATATGCAATCAGTCAAATTCAGTGGTCTCATGCAAGAAAAATAGAAACAAAATCAATTGTGTGATCTGATGGAGTAAATTACAAGATATGAGATATCTTTGTAATAAGTAAAAGAGAATCAATGACTCAAGATCTAAATTATTATAAATAAGGAAGTAGAGACAAGCAAAAGGAGGACGGAGCAGAAAGATCGGGAGACGCAGAACGAGAAGGAACAAAGAAGCAGAGGAGTGGAGGCTGAGCGTTTCATTTCTCTTCATCATCCCCACGGAAGGACGGAAGGACTGTGGAGGCGACGAAGAATCTTTTTTTCCTCTCTCTTCTTCTTCTTTGAACCTGAATTTTCTTTTTTTTTTTTCCTTTCTTTCTTTTTTTTAATGATTTGAATAAAGCCATGTGTGGCTAGTTGGTTTTGCAACCTAGACAATCTATAAACTTGTTTAAGTTTTAGAGATTATTTCCACTTCTTAGTTTTGATTAATTTTATTCAGTTTATTTAATCCTGTGTTATTTGCTATTGCTTAGTGAGTGGCCACCATTGAGCATGTTTTGGGGATTTAGGGTTGGACTTGGAAGAGGGAATCCTAAATTGACCTTGGGAACAAATAATGTGGAATTAGGTTTAAATTTAACGTGAAGTTAGGTTTTAATTTAATTTGCGTCTAGGATAGGAATATACCTAGAAGCTCCGCATAATCAAATTAGAGTGAGCCCGATTTAAAACGCGTCTTATTTAATTGTGTGAGGCATTACATAATTAATTAAGATAGGTATATAAATGGACCGGAAGACATTTATAAACATTAATCCTCTAGATTAACTGATTAGATTAAGTCAAAATTAATTTAGTGGGGATAAAATCTAAAAATCAAATAAGGGATTAGTGACTCTAGGTTGCTCATTTAATTATTGTGGTAATTTTCTTATTTTATTTTAGTTTTAATTTCTTTTTCTTAATTAAATTCAATTTTTGTTTTCCTCAACTTAAACGAAATTGTGAGATTAATGCTTAACTAAAGTTGTGATACCAAGTCCTTGTGGGAACGATATCTTACTTATTCTTTATTACTTGATACGGCCCGTGCACTTGCGGAGTTTTTTTAGGCTTAAAGTTTTGCCCTATCAGATGTCTAGGTACCAAATCTTGTTGGTGTACAATATCAGTGAAACAAGGTTGGGGAAAGGTATCTGTGCAGAGGATCCAGACTGAAAGGTGAATCTCTTCATCTCTTGGTACACCTAATGACCTATGTTGAATGGCACTTTGTTGATGAGAGAAGCAAATAGGCCATAGTCAATGGAGTTGAAGTGGGTGAAGTTTTTGCTCTTCTGTACAAGGTTCCTGGTGTAGATGTACCATAAAGCTCTGTATGTAGGTGACATTTCAGTGGGTGACAACTTGAGCTCTCCCTCATAAGGCTTGTCAGGTAAAAGGGTCTTGAAGAATTTTTCCTTTTCATATTTAATGTTGGGCACCTCTGGAGGATTTTCAATGAACAGTAGGGAGTTGATCACATTAGTTGAGACAGTGATAGACTTACCCCTAACAGAAGTGATACACTTATCCTCAATCAGCTTACCCTTCTTATCTACCACATCTGCCATCTTCATATTATGATAAAAATGCTTGACTAAGGAAGGGGAATAAGCAGTGTTGATTGCCAAAAGGTTTCTAAATTGCTCTAGCCAAGGAGTCAAGTCCAGGTTGCATTCTTCCTTTAACTTAGCTAGATCAACATATATGGTTGGGCAAAAAGTTCTAGACTGAAAATTTTTCTTAAAGCTTAGCATTTGTTCTTGGTCCATAGGAGTAGGAGAACAAATAAACTCAGCACTTGGAGGTCTTACAAGATTAGGAGATTTGAAAATATACTTGGGTTTGACAGATACCTCAGGATTAGGAACAGCATACTGAGAGCCACTAGGAGCTTTGGAGCCAGAAGCCATTGCTTTAGAAACAACTGGACCCTTTGACGCAGAACCTTGAGCCACTAGAATCTGGACCTTCTTTTTCTTTTTTTGAGAAGCGACCAGAGGTTCCTTGTCTCTTCGAGTGGCAGAAGCTGGATCAATAGGCTTGGTGGGAGGAGCAACCGGTGGCTCTTGAATTGTCAATTTTCTAGGCTTCTTCACGGGAGGTTCATCTACCGGCAAATTTTGAAGCTTTGTGGGTGGTTTCCTCTTTCTTGCAGGATGAGTTAGCACCGGTGGAGTTGATGAATCAGTGGGTTCGTAATCAGAGGTAGAATCCTTCTAAGCTTTAGGGTTTTTTACGGATTTAGGAGCCATTTTGAAGAATTTGGAGAGAATAAGAGAAGAATCAGCAGAATCAGAGAAGAATCAGGAGAAAAACAGAGCCAATTTGAAAGGGACCTCGAGTTAGGGCAAAGACAAAAACGCGTGGAATAAGGAATGGCTTTGTTGGATATATATAAGACCGAGGGACAACTTGAGTTGCTTAGTTGTAACTCGAGTTGTAAATGACATTTTTTTCTTCTCTGTCTGATGACCAACTCGAGTTATGTTGAATAACTCGAGTTATGTTGTGGCACAGAAAAGATTTTGTTCTCTGACTGATAAGCTAACTCGAGTTGCTTTATGTAACTCGAGTTACTTCGATAATTTAAATTTCTCAGCAATGAAAGAGAACCATTCAACTCGAGTTATTCTGATATAACTCGAGTTATATTAGTGAAAAATTTTAAAAACAAGGCTGAACATTCACAGAGGCATGTCATTCACTGATATATGCAAGAATACACCTGCAAAATAATGTATAGACACTCCGAAGCTTAAGTTAGTAATATGAATCATAAAAAACATATAACTAACATTGAGTTAAGAAAACTTACAGCTCATTGGGATTTACCATTCCCAATTCTCTTCTTATAAAGTTGAATTGTTCCTTGGCCAATGGTTTGGTGAAAATATTAGCAAGTTGAAGGTGAGTTGGGATGAACATCACTTTGACATCTCTCTTTTGTACATGATCCCGTATGAAATGATGCCGCACATCAATATGCTTGGTTCTTGTGTGTTGAACTGGATTCTTTGCCAAGCTTATTGTGCTTGTGTTGTCACACAAAATTGGAATCTCCTTCAAGTTCACTCCCAGATCAGCAAGTTGTTGCTTGAGCCATAAAACTTGAGCACAACAACTTGATGCAGCCACATATTCAGCTTCAGTTAATGAGACAGCCACACTGGTTTGTTTCTTACTGAACTAGGACACAAGTGAGTTGCCAAAGAACTCACATTGACCACTTGTGCTCTTCCTATCAGTCTTGTAGCCGGCATGGTCTGAATCTGAATATGCCACCAAATGTTCTGGTTGACCCTTGGGAAACCGCAATCTAAGTGACTTGGTGTCTGCAAGATATCTGAAGATTCTCTTCACATGTTCAGCATGGGACTCCTTTGGAGTAGACTGAAACCTTGCACACATCCCAACACTGAATTGGATGTTTGGGCGACTTGCAGTGAGATAGAGCAATGATCCAATCATCCCTCTATACTTTGTGATGTTGAAGTCTTTGCCCTCTTCGTTAGCATCCAATGAAATGGTTGTGCTCATAGGAGTGTCAGCTCCATTGCATTGGTCCATCCCGAACTTCTTCAACAGATCATTGAGATATTTTGTCTGGGAGATGAATATTCCATCCTTTCTTTGTTTGATTTGCAGCCCAAGAAAATAGTTGAGCTCACCCATCATTGACATTTCAAACTCTCACTGCATAGTCTTTGCAAAATCCTCACACAAAGCATCATTAGTAGCACCAAAAATTATGTCATCAACATAAATTTGCACAACCAAGATTTCATTCAGCTTATTCCTTTTTATAAACAATGTTGTGTCAGCTTTTCCTCTGATAAACCCTTGATTAAGAAGAAATTGACTTAATCTTTCATACCAAGCTCTAGGAGCTTGTTTAAGTCCATATAAAGCTTTCTTAAGTCGATAAACATGATTAGGATGATGTTCATTTTCAAAACCAGGAGGTTGTTCAACATAAACCTCCTCTTGAATAAAGCCATTCAAAAATGCACTTTTAACATCCATTTGAAAAAGTTTAAAACCTTTAACACAAGCAAAGGCTAGAAGAACTCTTATGGCTTCCAATCTTGCCACTGAAGCATAAGTTTCTTCATAATCAATTCCTTCCTCTTGATTATAGCCTTTGGCAACCAACCTTGCCTTATTTCGAACAATGATTGCAGATTCATCACGTTTGTTCTTAAATACCCATTTAGTCCCAATAACCGGATGGTCCTTGGGTCTAGGTACTAAGTCCCAAACCTTATTTCTGTCAAATTGATGTAACTCCTCTTGCATAGCTATCACCCAATCATTGTCTGAGAGGGCTTCATCTATTTTAGAGGGTTCTATGTGAGATATGAATGCAGAAAAGATGACTTCATTCAAAGTACTCTTTCGAGTTCTTACTCCTTGATTTACATCTCCTATGACTTGGTCTAAAGGATGATCTCTAATAAATTTCCAAGCCTTAGGTTGAGACTGATCAGGGTTTTCAATAGAAGTTTGTGGATCAGCCTCAAAAACATTTTCAGAGTTTTCAGTAGAAGAAGGAGTAGTTTTCGAAAAGAATTGATTCTTGAAAACATTTTCTTCCTCATCAACCAAGGATTTATCATATTTATCTTCACAGAACACAACATGAATAGATTCCTCAACAACCTTAGTTCTAGTATTAAAAACTCTATAGGCTTTGCTTCTGTTTGAATATCCAAGAAATATACCAACATCAGCCTTGGAATCAAATTTACCTAAATTTTCTTTACCATTATTGTGAATGAAACACTTACAACCAAATACATGCAGATGGCTTAGGTTAGGCTTCCTTCCTTTGTACAGCTCATAGGGAGTCTTGTTCAACTTCTTTCGTAGATATGCCCGATTTGAGATGTAGCAAGCGGTGCTCATTGCATCAGCCCAAAATACTCGGGAAGTATTGTTCTCATTTAGCATAGCCCTTGCCATCTCAGTAAGAACTCGATTCTTCCTTTCTACAACACTGTTTTGCTGGGGAGTTCTTTGGGCTGAGAATTTGTGGTCTATCCCCATGTTGTCACAATACTCAGCGAATGCATTGTTCTCAAATTCTCCACCATGATCAGTTCTAATTCCTGAAATTGAAAATCCTTTCTCGTTTTGGACCTTCTTGGCAAACACAACAAACTGATCAAATGTCTCATCTTTTGATGATAAGAATATTGTCCAACAAAATCTTGAAAAATCATCCACAATAACCAATGTGTATAGATTGCCACCAAGGCTCCTCACCCTTGCTGGACCCACAAGATCCATATGTAGCAATTGTAATGGTCTATTGGTAGAGATTTCATTTTTAGTTTTAAAAGATGATTTAGTTTGTTTTCCCTTTTGACAAGCTTCACAAGTCAAATCATTTTTGAAACTAAGTTTGGGAATGCCAATAACTAAATCCTTTTTGAGCAACTTGTCAAGTTGGGACATGTTGACATGAGCTAAACGCTTGTGCCACAGCCAACTCTCACTCAAATTGCTAACAAAACATTTTTCAGAAATTGAAGCATTGCTAGAGATGTTAAGGGTGTAACAATTTCCATCTCTAGGTGTTCTAAATAAAGCTTTTGATTTCAAATTTTCTAAGGGAAGCAAATCCTTTTTCACAATCAAACATTCATTAGAATCAAAAATAACAAGGTTACCCTTGTCAGTGCTTTGGCTCACACTAAGGAGGTTGTGGCTTAAACCTTCAACAAGGTATACGTCTTTGATGAGTGGACCTTCATTGTTCCCAATCTCACCAATGCCAGCTATCTATCCAGATTGGTCTCCTCCAAAGGTCACCTTGCCACCTTCCTTAGGCTTGATTGTGAGAAACTTAGATTTGTCTCCCGTCATGTGTCTGGAGCATCCACTATCAATGTACCATTTGTTGGGCTTTGATGCTTTTAGACACACCTGCAATTCACAGAAGATCAAGTCTTAGGTACCCATCTTTTCTTGGGTCCTTTGGAGTTAGATTGGACCTTGGGAACATAAGTTCCTTTTGGTACCCATTGATAATTTCCAGCAGGTTTATCTTTTCTTTCTTTTCTGTGAAAACATGATGAAGTAGAATGGCCTTTCCTATTACAATAATTAAAGTGTGCAAAAGGGTTAGAAGAATGGACTGATTTCGTAAAATAGTTCATATATGATTTTCGACCATTCTTCTTTTTACCTTTTCTCGTGTCAAAATCTAGTTTGTAACCTATGCCTGATCTAACATTGATGAATCTTTGTTGTTTCAAAATCACATCGAGCATTTCACTTCCCTTAGTGAATTTCTCGAGGGCTTTAGTCAACTGTAAATTCTTTTTCTTTAAGTCAAAGCAATCATCACAAACAAGATTTTCTGGAAAAGAGAGTTTTTCAACTTGCAACTCAAGAGTTGTGTTTTTTCTTTTTAAATTCAAATATTTGTCAGCAAGTTTTTCAAACTCAGATTGCACAAGGAGATATTCAGTAAATAGTTCATCATAGGATGGTTTAGAATCATATACCTCATCATTTGCACCAAGTTACTCCTCTTCTTCAGCAACTAGGCAAATATTGGCTTTCTCTTCTTCATCCTCATCATCTTCATTGGATGAACTATCACCCCAAATGCCTGAAACATATGCCTTCTTCTTGTATTTGCTGAACTTCTTCTTTTCTTTATCCTTGTTGTTGTTCAGCTGAGGACATTCTGATTTGATGTGACCAGGCTTTTGACACTCGTAGCATATGATCGGTTTCTTTGCTTCATAACTGGAGCTATCTTTTTGAAATTTCTTGAAGCCTTGGTCCTTCTTGTAGAACTTTTTGAAATGACGAACCAACATGCCTATCTCTTCATCATTGTCTTCATCCTCTTCGTTTGATTCCTTATCCTCTTTTGTAGTCTTGAGAGCAATACCCTTGTTCTTCCCATGAACTTCATCAAGTCCTTTCTTGAACTTGATTTTTGCCTCATATTCGGAAAGGCTTCCAAAGAGAGCAACTACTGAAGTCATTGATTCTCCTCATGCCTCTTCTATAGCTATGTCCTTGGCTTCCCATTCCTTGTTGAGGATATTCATAATTTTCCTCACTTGGACCGGTTGGTCATATTCCTTCCCAAGGGCAGCAAGTTGATTAATCAAATGGGTGAATCTCAGCTGGAACTCTCCAATAGATTCGCTGAGCTTCATTCGAAGGAGATCATACTCTGTCATAAGAGTATTAACTCTATTTTGCTTGACTCCAGCGGTTCTTTCATGAGCAATCTCAAGAGCATCCCATATATGTTTTGCAGACGGCAAAGTGCAAATACGAAAATATTCTTGTTGACTCAAAGCACTTTGGAGTAGAAGAACAGCCTTGCTATTGAGTGTAATGTTCCTTCTATCATTGTCGTCGTATTCCTCTTCTAGTTTGGGAACTTTTACACCATCTTCCACGGTCGAGGGCTCATAATTTCCTCTTTCAAACACTCTCCATAGCCCATATTCTGTAGCATCCACAAAGACCTTGAACTTTGCTTTTCAGAAGGAATAGTGTTCACCATTGAAACCTGGTAGTCTGTTGATCGAAGCTCCGTCGAGTAGAATTCCGTCCATACTGATCCTTCTCGAGACGTTAATCCCTTTAGAGAAGACCTTGCTCTGATACCAAATGAAAGACGGAATATCACCAAGAGGGGGGTGAATTGGGGATATTAAATTTTCACGCGATTGTTGCTCTGTTAGCGCACTACAAGAACAAAGGTAAACAGAGTAGAGTTGAGGAAGAATGAACACAGGAAATTTATACTGGTTCAGTCTAAATCCTTGACCTACGTCCAGTCCCCAGACTCTCCGGGATTTTACTAACTCGAATGATTACACACTCTGTACTCTCGGAGTAATTCTCTCACTCTAGAACTTACTCCCCCTTACAAGTTGTAATCAGATAACCCAATCTCAAAGTCCCAATACTTTGAGATTCTTACAATAAATGATAATCAATGAAGAACTCTCTAAAAGAGTAGATGAGTAAACACTGAAGATTGAAATATCAGAAGATATTGATTTTTTGTCGAAACAGTAAATGAGGTAGTTCAATAATTGAATGCACAAAGTTTCGGTCGATGGAGACTTGAATGCTTCTTGCATTTATAGATGCTTTTATTTAATGACCGTTGAGAAGAGATTAATGAGCCGTTGTGAGTAATGAATGTGACCGTTGAGAATTCCGTGGCTTTGTCTCTTCGTATGCCTCCGACATTTGTCCGTTATTCTCCGTTGACATTCCTTATTCAAATTGTCCGTTGGAGCTTATTAGGAATGTTGTCTGAAAAGTAGCTGGATTGCTTTTCGCTTGCTCAGATGGTTTCTTGCGGAATTGGTGAATGTTCTGAGCTTTGCATTAAATGCTTCTGACAGAAATTTGCTTTATGATAATTTGAAGTTTAACCTTGATAATCCTGTCTAAAACACACTGGAAACATGATTAATAATGATTAGAAATGATAAGGAAAAATAATATCAAGTACCCATTGCATATTCTCAGAGATTCAGATTTCGAGAACTCTAATTTCAAAAACTGATATGAGTAACTCGAGTAGTTGCACAGTACCAACTCGAGTTAAATTCAAGTTCAAGAGATTTTAGAAGAAGAAGGACAACTCGAGTTATGCACACTAACTCGAGTTGCTTTTACATTAAATTCAAACAGAGAATAATTTGTGTTGGCCTAACTCGAGTTGCACAGTAATAACTCGAGTTATCCTTAAATCAAAAACATCCAGAGAGCAATTGTCTTTTGATAACTCGAGTTGCACAGTAATAACTCAAGTTGTGTTAAGCAAAAATTCAAACAGAGAGCATTTGCACTTTGGCATAACTCGAGTTATGTTAAAGAAAATTTCAGACAGAGAGCAAATGCTACAGTAGTAACTCGAGTTGATGAAAATAACTCGAGTTACTTTAGTTCACAGAATTTTCATTTCGCGAGAGGCTTTCTGAGGATGTCAAGTATAGTCCATAACTCGAGTTGTTAAGTAAGAACTCGAGTTATGACCCTTTGAAAAACAATTTTTAACTTGAGTTATGATTCCCAACTTGAGTTATAATTTTTGTGAAAATTTTTTAAGTCCTATAACTTGAGTTATAATCAATCAACTTGAGTTGCTAATTTTCTAAAAACATTTTCAAAGATCTCAAGAATGATTTCAAGTATGTTATCAAATGCAACAATTGTTAGTCATCATCAAAACATATAGAAACTTACAATAATAGTATCTTGAAATATTTTTCCAATAGCACTATTATATGAAATATTTTTTCAATACACAATATCTTAAATAAATTAATTTTTAGTGCATGAAGTATTTTCTCAAAAAAATAAATGAAAAATAGAAAAGCCCATTTTATTTGAGGATAAGTACATAATAAGCATATAAAAGATGAGCCTAGAATGTGAACCCCTGACGGGTGATAGTAAGTCGTTATTGCTCATTGATAAACACATTACTTTATAAGTAGTTTTGCTGGACGAAAGCAACTCTATAAAGAGAATACGGCCTAAATAAATTTAATTTGTTGACCCTGCTCTTAAACAAACCAAACTAGACGGAGTACGCTGCTAGTTTTCTCTTATGGTTACCATTCAATTGAATTTAATATATGATGCTCATTTATACATGGGAAAATCTACCTCAGGGTCTAAAGTAGCAAAAAAAATGTCAAAAAACGTTTAAGAAAAAGTCACACGTTAAAAAAGGCCTTAGAGCCTTTTCTGATATTTTTTCATAAACGTTAACAACGAATTCAGTCCCATTAACAACAAAATCAGTATCCGTTAACAACTAAATCAATAGAATTATTAACAATATCCTAACAACTAAATCAGTACCCATTAACAATTATATTAATAGGCGTTAACAATTAATGTTCTATAAAATAATACTAGAAAAGGTTTTCGGGCCTTTTTTGACATGTGATTTTTTCTTGGGCATTTTTTTGACATTTTTTGTTAGTTTGGGTCCTGAGATGGATTTTCCCTTTATACATTGATCACGTCAATGTGTCACCCTATGTACTCAAATGCCCTCCGGTTGCTCTTGTATGTTTCAGATATTAGTTGGGCGAAAAATAAAGGGTTAAGGTGCATCGAGCACCCCTGAAATATATTTTTAGGTGCATCTAGTGCCTTAAATATTTTATGATGTATCTAACATTTTGAAATATTTTTATAGTGCATCAAGCACCGTGAAGTATTTTTCAAGTGCATCTAATATCATAAATTTTTTTGGTGCATCCAACACCCTACAATATTTTTTTTAAGTGTATCAAACACTCAATATTATCTAAATTGTTAAGTGCACAATTGTAAAAAAAAGCATCTTAGGGTGAAAGATGCTGCCAAAAAAATACTTATGGATGCTAGTAGTACCATAAAACACTTTAGAGCACTGAATGCATATGAAAAATATTTTTGGGTGCTAGATGCACCTTGACCCAAAAACAAATCTTTCAGCTAAAGAAACATGATTGTTGTAGGTACTGTTGTACACCTTAAACTACCCATGTTCACCATTTTCTTACCGCAAGCGAACAGGTCGCAAGTAATAATCACTACTGCAGAAAATCGTGATATATGATTGTTATTAATTGCCATACATAACGTTCTGAACTATCATATATGTGAGTACTATAGCTTAACACAAATACATTATGGTTTCAAACCATGATTTATTTTGTATCTATTATAACATTTCTATTATAACACTTGTTATATATTCAGTTGTGGTGAGGCTATGTTGCACTTAATGTTGTTATAATAAATAACGGTCTTAAGTAAACAATCGTTATAAAACTTTATAACGTACATAACGATGCTTTCAAAATAACCATTAAATAAAAGTTTAGCATACATAACGGTTGCTACAAAGCAATTGTTATTTATTTGTTATATATGTTAACGAGTTTGATGAACAATTATCATATATAGTGTACAAATATATAAAGGTTCTTATTTAATAACTGTTAACTTTTGAGGAATTTGTTTTTTAAAAAAATGTCGATTCTCCTTCCGCCCTTACATGCATACAAAACAAAATTGTATACAAAATTTTATATTACAAAAGCTCACACATTGAGTATAACCATGAAATTATTGATAGAGACATTTCCAGTTTTATGGCTAGGCTCAATCAAACTCCCTACTGTAAAGACTCATGAGATATGCAGCCTCGAGCAAGATTTGATAGAGAATGAGTGGTTAGATCTATAGTATGTCATCTACTCCTTCTCGTTAGGAACCATATTATGTTATATAGATCTAATCTCTCTTTCTCTATCAAGTCTTACTCGAAGCTGCATACCCTTTAGGCCCTTTACGATAGAAAGTTCCATTGAACCTACTCACAAAGCCATGAATGTCTTAATTCATCCCAAATTGCATGGCTATACTCAATGTGTGAGCTTCTGTTATATTATATAGTCAAATCCAACAAGCAAAGCTAAAGAGTAAAATCCCAATTTTTATTTATAGTAATTAAGTGCTATTAGGATCATATGATTTATCAAGTAATATGAGGTTTAGAGAATATCTAAAAATATTTTTAGAGAAAAATATTTTTTGTAATATTAATATAAAATTAGGATTTTTTTTTTGTATATATTATAAAAGAAACATGAATTTTAAAATTATATATATAATAATATAAACGTGGGGCCCACATGTTTTTATAACGTCCATAACTTCTTTTGTAGCCTACATCTTCGTAACAAAATATTATTATATTATAATAATATATCAATCAATGGAATCCGTGGGTGACGTGGTTGTGGTGTACAATTGGAAAGGGGAAATCTCATCTAAATACCCACTCCTCAATCATAAATACACAACCACTTATATTCCACCACACACACACGCTCATGGTAGAGGAGAGTTAGAGAAAGAGAGAGGGAAAGAGAAGGAGAGCCAATGGCGGAAATTATTTGTTGTTGGCAAAATTGGAAGCGTTCAAGTAGGGGTAAAAATAAGCTTGAAGTAGAGGTAACACTAATTATTCTTTTATATACTTATCAACTACACACACAAACACACGCGTATATATACTATACTATTTTGGGATTTGTTGTGCCTATGGAAGGCTTAATTTAGAATTGTATATTTGACTAAAATTATATTAATGAGATTGGACATGCTTGTGTGTATTAGAACTCGTGATTATCTATTTTGGAAATTGTTTAAGCACGCTTATGTGTTATGATGAAAATATTGTTTATTATAAATGATTTTAAAATAACGCTATATGTTTTACATGATGTTATTTGTTATCTTAAAGATGATTGAGGATGGACTATTTGATAAATCCTATTTGGAACTATACTCGTTATTTAGAACTTGTATATACACATCAATATTGTAATTGTTTTTCATTAATACATATGAATGGTTGTGGAGTTGTGATGACTTGGAGTAAGGGGGAATTTGTATGATGAGATCTTTTACTATGTGTTATGTCATCACTCGGTGCACGGTAGATGGTACTTGTCATGGCCCCTTCTTCCTCGTTTTCCTTTGGTCAAGATTATAGTTGGGGACATGTGATACCTTCTTAGTTGTGTTCTTTTAAGGAGGGGAGCCATAGTTTAGACTTAAGCTAGCTTGCACTTTTGGCAGGGTAAATCTCAAGAACTGGTGAGTTTGGGACAATCCAATTCAATGGATGTTTTTGTTAAACTATGTGTTTATGACTCTAGTTAGCAGTTATAATGCTGGTCTGGGGTAATAAGGGTAGTCTATGCATCAATAATTTATTTTGCATGTTATATATGTAATTTATGATTTAAATGATAAAGCTTTTGTATAATTATTTTTCTAACATGTTTGAGATATGTTTAGTGAAATCTCTTATGAACGATATTTGGAAAATGAATTGATGTTCAATCATTTTAGAACCTTTTTTTGAAGGGTATTTTGGTAACCAAATCTAGAACTAGTTTGTGAAAGGTTTTATGTTGATAATATTAATAAATTATTGTGAGTTGAACTTGATTTTAAAACCATATATTCACGATTTTGATTTACATGTATATTTCTGAATAACCAATGGTTACAGAGATATTTAGATCTTATGCTTATTATATTTATTTTTTCAGGAGATTATTAGGGAACAAGGGAAGACATATATGGAGTGAGTCTTAAAGGCTCTTCTGTACTCCTAGAGCTCATGTTAAGTTATTATTATTTGTCATGACCATAAGAATTCCATATTTTATCAACTTTAAAATATTTTAGAAATTTGTTTTGACATTGTAAATATTTTGGAGATATTTCAAATACTTTTGTCAAGTATTTGATTGTTGGATTTGAGGTGTTACATAAAGCAGAAATTATATATATATATATATATATATATATATATATATATATATATATATATATATATATCTATGTGTGTGCGCACGCGCGCAAGCCCACTTTTTTTGTCATAAATGATATGACAATAAGGTGGTCAGGCCAAGCAACAAGTTTAAGCACATAACACAAGCACAGCTCCTCATACGAGCGTTCTATAGAGGACATCAAGAGCTAATTTGGATCAATGACGGCCTTTAGCTCTCTAGGCTACATGTTTCTAAGGGAGAGACAAGTTGTGGATTGTTTTATCCCTTTATAGGTTATACATGTGGCCTATAGACACAATTGTGAATCGTGTTCTCCCCATTAAGTTATATATCACGTAGGGGTGGAAATAGGTTAGGCCCCTATCAGGTGGCCTACGGCCTGGCCTACTTAGAGTCTGGTTAGGCCTGGACTGTTTATTAAAAAGGCCAGGCCAAGGCCTATTTAAAAGCCTAAATGCGTAAAGAGGCCAGACCTATTTTGTTAAGGCCTGGCCTATAAGCCTTCAGGCCTGGCCTATTTACAAAAATATATATATATATAATTTTATTTTTATATATACAATATTTAATTTATATGTTTTTTTATATTTATATTTTCTGTATTCCTATTTGTCGATTGCTATTCCTCTTTTTCAAGGGGAAAAAACTAGATCGATATTCCTCTCCCTCCTATTCTGTCGATCGTTTGCTATTCCTCTTTTTGAAAGGGGCAAAAAAAAAAGATCACTATTCCTCTCCCTCATTCAGTCGTTTGGTCACTCTGGTCACTCGCTATTCGGCTCGGCTCTCGCTCAATCTATCGGAACTCGTAACGCAAATCATCTCGCTCTCCTCCGTGCCTCGTTCAGTTTGTTGCAACCATTAATTTGTTGCCGCTGTAATCTCTTTTTCCTTCAATTTTTTGTTGACTCTGGTATTAATCCTATCATTGTTTTGATTCCCACTTGTACAAGTGATTTGGAAAGGCATAGCAGGTAAAAAGATCTGTAAAGCGAGTAGGAAATTGCAGTTGAATTGATTTTTTATTGAGTGGAAATGACTGTGTCCATTTAAAGTTAGTTAAAAGGTCTTTTCTTTGTTTTATAATGATATCTTACGTTGTTGGAGGAGTTAATGGTAAAAAAATATGGTAATATTTGTAGCCCTGAAGTCTAATGTTTGTTAAAGTGCGAATGGTTCGAGACGTGTATTTTTGTCGGAAGACTTAGTTGTCTGTGAATGAGGGAAAACATACAAACCAATATGCAGGTACTAGCAGTGAGTCAAGTGAGAGTGTTTATGTAAATTGCTCATAGAAATTAAAAGCAAACAGTCACTTTAAATCAATTATATAGTGCCATTGCAATGAAAAAGTGTTGTGTTGGCCAAAACATGAGATTGAACGTATGTTAGAAAATCTAGATGTCTTTTTAAAATGACTGATTTTATAGCCTTAAAAGTGCTCTGTAAACCTTTTTTTAGCGCGACTATGCTATAATACTGAGTACTGATGATGATTATTCTGTCATTTAAGTAATTATTGTTAGACTGTTGTAGCATAGTTTATTCGAATTAATTCTTGTTAAACCTCATGCTATATAGCTTTCCTGTCAAGTATGTTTTAGTTTTAAAGTTTCTTGTTGCTGCTAATGTGTGGATAATGTTTTGACTGAGACTAGCTACTAGTGGAGAAATTAAGTAAAATGGATGTTATGACTTTTTTCTTATTTCCTTCTTTTCCATGACTAAGATCGAATTAGTATTTAATAATAATGGCTTTAATTGGATATGAAGAGAGTAGCAGTTGGGCATTGAGGTGATGCTATTTTTCCAAGATAAGTTGTTCAGTTTTTTCTTCTTGAGAACTGTTGGGGAATGACTGGTGATAATTGAATATTTTTACACTTAATTGTATCTCTTGGTGAATAAATTTTGGATTGTTTAGTCATTAAATAATGGGTTTTATTACCTAATTGAGCTTTGAGCTTTTAATGTGATTGATTTCATTTTTATGAATAAATTCCAGATTTATAGTGATTTAGTATTTTTGCCATAACTTTTGATCTAGATATCCGATTAGCCTGATTCTTCTTTCCTTTTTTAGATGATTCAGAGATCTACAATTGTTATGAAGACTCGGGAGGCTGATTCGGACAAGAAGATGGACGAAATTGGAGCTAAAGACAGACCTATTTTTCTGGATTTTTATTTTGCTCGAATTTTGTAATAAAAGACCAATTTTTAGAGGTTTCCTTTTTTATATAAGGATTTCCTATTGATTAGGGGTTTCCTTTTATTAGAGATTTCCTATTTTTTTAGTCATCTTTCCTACATAAGAAAAATTAGATGGTGGCTAAAAACATATTCTGAATACACGTTTGAAGCAGTTTTGGATTGAAAGACGGAAGTTTAATTTTTTCTACAATGTTGTTCACGTTCTTCTTCATCTTTTCTTCTACGTTTTGTCTAGCCATGCTTGGCTAAACTTTTGTGATTAATCCAACATGAGGATTCCATGATTCATCCAGAGAACTTGTGCTTATTCGGTAATTTAACTCGTTTCTATTTTCATCTTATCGGATCCAATTCCTGGAAATAGTTCGAATATTAGATTTAATATTCGGTTTGGTTCATCCCAAGGACTGAGTTCGAACTAGGTTTTAAGTTTTGCTGTGCGATCGCACAGTGGGACGCCGCTGTTCGGACATATTCTAGGCGATCGTCTAGTCGAGGGATTTTCTGGGCGAATGCAGAGATCTCGGTTCGTCCAGAGCCAAACGTGGGTTATTTATATTTCGTTCAATGATGGAAGTCTCTAGAATCTGAATGTTGGGTTGATCGATTTTAATCTGTTTCTTCTCGTTTTCTTATATTCTATTTTTTCTTTGCTTCATTTAAATTACATTTCTATTTTAGTTTATTAATTTGAAAATCTAAAACCCAATCCCCCCTTGTTTCCATTGCATTTGCATGACATTTAGATTACTTAGGATTCAATAAAAGGCTCCTCGAAAAGAGAGAACGATCCTAGGTTTGCCTATACGCAATCCTTGGTTAATTGTTGATTGTGGACCCCAAGGCTAATGACAAAAGGTCTTCATCAAATGGCGCCGTTGCCAGGGAGCTAAGTAATTGGCTCCCTAGGTGATTTAATTGTCAAATTCACTTTTGACAAGGGGTTTCTCTTGTGAAGCTTGTTAGATTTGCATTTTTGATTTTTTTTTATTGCATATAGTTTAGGATTTTTACTTTTAGGTAGCTTGCATATAATTCATTACATTGTCTTAACTTGGTAGCTTCTGTGTGGTGTGTTTGTATCAAATCTGATATGATTTTGGGCTTATTTGTTTGAATTCACCACGTCTCCAAGTTAATTCATAGCATACTTGCATCTTTAATCATTTTCCAAAAAAAAAAAAAATCTTCTTTTCTTTTTCACTTGCATTTGTATTTTATTAGATTCCTTTTCTTAGTTTTTTGTAGTTTATAGTTAGATAGTTTTCTTGTAATTCCTTGGAAATTAATTGTATTGAAATTTCATGGCTTGGTTTTATCGCAATCATAATCTACCTTTTAATTCTCACTCTTTTGTAGACAATCAAGAATGTCATGGTCCTTTCCACTATCCATTACATGAACCATACCACCAACCTCCATTTCAACAATATCATCAACCCTCTCACTTACCACACCATCCTTCATTCCATCCCACTTCAGGACCATGCCATCCATCTCATGAATCCCAATACCCATTTGAGCCACATTATGGACCTCATTTTCAACCATGTGTGCCCAACCAAGATCCTTCATTTTGTGAAGTCATTGGAGATTACCAAAATCAAACAGCTTGGGCTGTAAATGAAGAGTGGTCACATAAGGAGAACCTTCATCAACAAATGGAATCTCTTTGTAGAATAATGGAACAACAAGTGAAATGGTCTGAGAGATTAGCAAAGGAAATTGAGCAGGATGCACAAGTGTTGAAAATGAAGTTTCCTTCTATCATGGGCACACATGCACAAGAAGTGAGACAATTACAAAAGCGCAATGAAGAGTTCTCTCTCCCAGTTGGTAATGATCATATCCTTATAGAAGTAGACTCTCCTACTACTTTGACCAATGAAGCAATTCATGATTTGAGTGATAATGAGGTGGACGAGGAAATCATTGTTGAATCCCCTCAATTGCTTGGAAATGTAATTGCTCAACCAATTGGCTTTAGTAGTAGTGATTCAATTGTACTTGTTGATGAGTGTGTTCCTATTTCTTCATGTGATGCTTTAACTGATGAAAATGCTTCTCTTCATAGTACTAGTGATGATTGCAATAACTTGAATGACATATTTTCATGCTGTTGTGAAGAATATCAAATATGTGTAGATTGTTATCATGAAAAATGTCATTTACTTGTTGAGCTTCAAAAGAAAACATTTAGTGAAGTGGTTGATTCTACCATTGATCAAAATGCACCCTCTTGTACTATTGATGATAGTAAGCATGTCAATTTTGAAAAAGTTGAATTAAGCATGGATGACAATGTTGTTGATGATGTTCTTGCTTAATGGTATGTTGATTATCCTGATTTTGCATGGATAAGTAATTCTGCCAATTGTGCATGTTCTGATAATGAATGGTGCCCTATTTGCACTGAGATTAATGCTGCATTATTTGGTGATTCCGCTTAGTGATTCTACATTACTTGTGGATTCTGTTGTTGATGTGAGTGAGAAAGATCATAGCCTAGAGTACCAAATGCATAAAATTCCCATTGGATTAACTCCTTGTAGTCTTGTTGGTGACAAAGATTCTGAAATTTTGATTGATAAAATCCTGCATGTTAATGAATCTTTTCAACAAGTACTTTCTTGTGATTTGCCACCTGATTTAGAAAAACAAGATAATTCTTTTAAATCTTTAAATATTCCAAGTGGTGATGATTTGAAAAATTCTCTTCATTGTTCCATCTCTTGTGATTGCAATGATGATGTGGTGTACTCCAACACTAAGTTGGATTCCACACCTTCCATTTTGCAAACACAAGAGAATGTTCACGATATGATTGGTTGCTTGACTCCTACTGATGGGAGTATCATTGATTTCCTTGGATGTGATAGTTACTTGGAGAGTTTGGAACTTAACATGTCTTTCATTTACTCAAAATCTCTCCATGTCTCTATTTTTGGATGGGATACTGCTATTTGCCTGTCTTATTTGCAGGCACATTCTTGGAAAGGTTGTCGATGGAACCAACATCCACCGTACATTCTTGGACCTCTTCCAATAGATCCTGAGCCACCTCCACCAAAGAAATTCAATGCGGGAGAAGATGTTTCAAGGGAAAAATTCATGATTCTCATCAAAGATGAGAACTTCTCCTTCACGCGACTCAAGATACTCTAACAAAGGTTGTCTCTCTCCTTACTTATTTATTTCCTAATTCAAATGATTACTTGGGCTTAATTGTTATATGGGGAAGATAAGTGTGGGGGAGGGACACAATTCAGTAGAAAAGTAGAAATAATGTAGTTTAGTAGGTTAAAAAAAAAGTTTTTATGAATAACACGCTCTCTTTCTATGATTGCTCTACCTCTTGTGAACCTTGACATCTTGGTTTTGATGGATCTTTCTTTTTGAGGCTGAATTTTTGGACTCTTGGATTATATTTCTTGGTAGTTAATTTTGGGATGCTGGTTGCACGATTTGGTATTGACCTTTGTGAGATTTTGGGCCTGCATGAATGGAATTCATCTTTTACCATTCTTTCTTTCATGTGTGCATCTGCTCATGATTTGTGTTCTCTAGAACTTGCTCATTTTCTTTTTGAAGCTAATTTTTCAATTACGTGCATAAGTATGATGGAAGCTTGTTTTCTTTCTTTCATTTTCCCACTTTGGCCAAATAGCCTTTCCCTTATATTATATTTCCTTTGCTAGCCCCTTTGTGCCTTCTTGACTCATTCTTTTCTAAGCCACATTACAAGCCTAAGCGTAAAACCATTTTATCCCGCACCTTGGAAATTTATTGAGCATTGGTTTCACCTTAGTTTTGTGCTTAAGTGTGGGGGTTGCCCAGGTGTGCAACATTTTAAGTGTGGGGGGAGTATTTGATTGTGTATCATTCATCATTTGGCATTGATTTTGGTCATTGTTATTCTTAAAAAAGAAAAAAGAAAAAGAAAAAAAAAAGAAAAAGAAAAAAAAGTACCAAAAAAAAAAGAAAAAAATACAAAAGAAAGAGAAAAAAAAAAAGAGAGAAGAAAGAAAGAGAGAGGAAGCAATGTAAAGAAGGAGAAATAAAAAGGAATGTTATTGAGGTGATTTGCTATTATTAACTAATGTTCTTTGAATTTTTTGGGTGCTTAGCCTATCATATCCATACTTATTCACACCTATACCCTAGCCCCATTACAGCCTTCAATAACAAGCTCTCTTGATTTTTGCATGCATGTGTCATAAGTGGTGGAGAAGTAGAAATTGAGCAAGCCTATGGTAGGACTATTTTCTTGAGCAGAATTTGAGCGATGCACTCATTTATCCTATACACTTGAGAGATTGATTGAGGGCATCCCTTGAGAGACCATCTTGTGTGATTAGCATCATTGATTGAGATTGCTAGGATTTGTAATTTGAGATGAAAGGATTTTGGTCTTGATTGATTGGTCTTTTGAAATTTTGTGTCCTTTATTAAATTTTTCCATTATTAGCGATTGTTAGAAAGGAAGAGTTTTTCATTTTAGTCTTTTTTTTTTTGAATTTTGCTCAGGAGTACAAAAAGATAAGTGTGGGGGAATTTGATAATTGAATATTTTTACACTTAATTGTATCTCTTGGTGAATAAATTTTGGATTGTTTAGTCATTAAATAATGGGTTTTATTACCTAATTGAGCTTTGAGCTTTTAATGTGATTGATTTCATTTTTATGAATAAATTCCAGATTTATAGTGATTTAGTATTTTTGCCATAACTTTTGATCTAGATATCCGATTAGCCTGATTCTTCCTTCCTTTTTTAGATGATTCAGAGATCTACAATTGTTATGAAGACTCGGGAGGCTGATTCAGACAAGAAGATGGACGAAATTGGAGCTAAAGACAGACCTATTTTTCTGGATTTTTATTTTGCTCGAATTTTGTAATAAAAGACCAATTTTTAGAGGTTTCCTTTTTATATAGGGATTTCCTATTGATTAGGGGTTTCCTTTTATTAGAGATTTCCTATTTTTTAGTCATCTTTCCTACATAAGAAAAATTAGATGGTGGCTAAAACATATTCTGAATACACATTTGAAGTAGTTTTGGATTGAAAGACGGAAGTTTAATTTTTTCTACAATGTTCTTCACGTTCTTCTTCATCTTTTCTTCTACGTTTTGTCTAGCCATGCTTGGCTAAACTTTTGTGATTAATCCAACATGAGGATTCCATAATTCTTCCAGAGAACTTGTGCTTATTCGGTAATTTAACTCGTTTCTATTTTCATCTTATCGGATCCGATTCCTGGAAATAGTTCGAATATTAGATTTAATATTCGGTTTGGTTCATCCCAAGGACTGAGTTCGAACTAGGTTTTAAGTTTTGCTGTGCGATCGCACAGTGGGACGCCGCTGTTCGGACATATTCTAGGCGATCGTCTAGTCGAGGGATTTTCTGGGCGAATGCAGAGATCTCGGTTCGTCCAGAGCCAAACGTGGGTTATTTATATTTCGTTCAATGATGGAAGTCTCTGGAATCTGAATGTTGGGTTGATCGATTTTAATCTGTTTCTTCTCGTTTTCTTATATTCTATTTTTTCTTTGCTTCATTTAAATTACATTTCTATTTTAGTTTATTAATTTAAAAATCTAAAACCCAATCCCCCCTTGTTTCCATTGCATTTGCATGACATTTAGATTACTTAGGATTCAATAAAAGGCTCCTCGAAAAGAGAGAACGATCCTAGGTTTGCCTATACGCAATCCTTGGTTAATTGTTGATTGTGGACCCCAAGGCTAATGACAAAAGGTCTTCATCAACTGGATCAGGATATTCCTAAATTGTATTGCGAGTGTGGTCCTGATGATTTTGCAAGTCATCTGTGTATAGCTGCATTTGATGCATTGTTGAAAGCAGATTTCTGATCCTCATATTTTACTAGTCTTCATGTACTCTATTTTAGTAATTATGATTATTTTAATTTTATGTTAAAGCTTATAATTTGTAAATATGTTGGCTTTGAAACATATCAAAAGCCTATATTTATTTAGGTTTTAGCAAGTTTAAAGCTTATTTATAGTTTTTAAGGCCTGTAATTTGAGGCTTTTTTAAAGGTGTAAGTAGGCCTGTAAAAAGGCTTCAGGCCTACCTAGGCCTCATGTAGGCTCAGGCCTGAGCCTAAAAAAAGGCCTGCATGTAGGCTCAGGCCTAGGCTCAGGCTTCATATTCCAATTACAGGCTCAGACCTATTTAGCCAAAGCCTAGCCTGGCCTGACCTATTTCCATACCATAATATGTGGCTTGTAGCAATTGTACATTGCTTGGGGCTATCTACCACACACTTAATATAGCGAAATCTTTGTAAATCTTTAACTATTTTCTATAACAGGAGAACAACTTTCGCTCAGAAATTTTTCAAAGGAAAAAAAAGAAAGAACACAACCTAGGTCAAAACCTATCACAAAAGTCCTTTCTGTTGTAATCCTTACGGCTGTATCTTTCCTCTTAATCCCAATCTACTAGCTGTTTCTTTCATGCAAGCTAGAGTTCAAATGAATGAACCCCATGGATAATAGTTAATCTTATATGCAAGTATGAAATATAAATGACAACATATTACATGTTAAATATAGAATAATTCATAGTAAACAAGTCACACCGTAACCGTAGTTACCAACCAAGGACTAAGGCTTTTGGGACATGTAGCCCTATTCTAGGACACGCAGCCCCAATCCATAGCTGGGATACACATGCAAAATTATCTAGTAATTATGGTTAGTCATACATGAATATATGCATACAAATTAATAAGATAATAGCTACCCATTTCAAGCTTGAATCCTTAACTTTGTCCGAAGGCGTTGGGATCAGTAGAGGTGTCAAGGTATGCCTATAAACGTTTATCATTGTCATTAGTCACTTCTTACGTCGTAAAGTAACTAACTATGCGAATTATTTTTTAAAGAATTAAAAGTGGTTATTAACCCCAAAAATAATAATACATGTTTTAATAAAAAATAATAATATTTATTATTATTTATTCCCTTTCCTAATAATAATAATATTTATTTTATTATTATTATCTTACTAATTATTGAAAACAGGAGCTTTATACCCAAGAGGGGGGGTGAATTGGGTATATTGAAAATTTTCAAAACTTGTTCTGTTTTTGAGCACTCAGAACAGGGCACAACAGAGAGAGTAGGGAGAAGAGGCTAGACACAAAGCAATTTATACTGGTTCGGTCCTTTCCTAACCTACATCCAGTCCCCAAGCCTCACTTGGGATTTTCAATCCACTAACTCAACAATATTGGTTACACACTCTGTACCAAGAGTTGTTCTCTCACTAGAACACACTCCACCTTACAAGTTGTAATCAATACACCCCAACTACCAAGTCCCCTGACTTGTAGTTGTATCAATCAATGAATGATTTACAAGTGAAAAACTCTCTCACAGAGTAGATGTGATAAACACTGAAGAACAAATGTCTTAAAGGCACTCTTACAGACGAAAGCTGAACACTATTAATGAATACAATAAATTTTCGCTCTTGGTTGGTGTATCAACTTGTGAAGAAGTTAATGAACTCTATTTATAGCTAGAGAACATTAAATGACCGTTATAAAGAGGATTGAACTGTTGGAAATCATCTGCTGAGTGTTGGTTCAAGCTTAGTCATCTTCTCTCTCTCTTTTCTGCATAATCCAGCTGTTAATTAAGTCTGAGTTGACTTTCTGGAAATAAATCCGTTAGAGAGGAGATTTCTTGTAGTAGTAATCTTCGTTTTAGCCTTTTGCAGTCGTGCACAGGTGGATTAACCAAAGGAAGCAAGTTTCTGGGCTTGAGCATTTAATGTTCTGACAGCTTTTTGCTTTTGCTCAAAATCTTCAATAAATCTTCGTTAGTCTGTCTGAAACTCACTAGAAAGATGGTTAAACATATCTAGAATCAATATGGAATAATCATGGAAAGCATTGAGATTAAATAAGAAGGTATTGCAGATTTCCCAAATTTGAAATTGCAGCAACGGCTACAAACCTTGAGGTTTGTTCATCCAACCTCGAGGTTTACTTATGCAAACTCAGTTCTGAACACATGTAACCTCGAGGTTTACATGTGAACCTCGAGGTTTCTTTTGAAAAGAAACCTTTTTGAAAATCTCAGAAGATTACAGACCTTGAGGTTCCAAAGGTAACCTCGAGGTTTGAAACTTGTTTCAAAATTTCATTTTTCACTGGAGCCCGATAACCTCGAGGTTGCAAAATTATACTCGAGGTTTTCTTTTAAATTTGCAAAGATAAGTTTTTGAACAGAAGGCTCAACCTCGAGGTTTCAATCTGAACCTCGAGGTTTTCAATACTTTGAAAACCAGTTTGCTCTCTGTGTGGTGGAAAACTCGAGGTTGCAAAATAAAACTCGAGGTTTGAGTATTTCTTTGAAAACCTTGAGTTTCAAGCAAGGTGCCAAACCTCGAGGTTTCAATATGAACCTCGAGGTTTTCATTCTTGATGAAAACCTTAACCTCTCTGGATGAGTCAAAACTCGAGGTTTGTTTCTAATACTCGAGGTTTTCAGTGTTGATGCAAAACTTGGGTTTTTCTAATAAGATCAGAACCTCGAAGTTATCATTCCAACCTCGAGGTTTCACATATTTTTTGTGAAACCAAGTTTTGAAACATGAAAGCACCTGGATTTAAAACCTTTTGTAAGGCCAAACCTCGAGGTTTCCAAACCAACCTCGAGGTTTGCTCTCACTAAAGGTTTTCCAACCTTAAAGAGCAAAACCTCTATCATTGTTTGTAGTTGTTGGCAATCATCAAAACCATCAGAGAACTAACAATTATTATTATTTCTCTACAATTATTTTAAACTCTTAGAAGCTATCCTAACATTTTAAATTAGGAGTGGTTCTGAGGTGAGGGGTCCGGGGTAAGTTGTGAGGGCTCTGGGATCTAGGTTGAGGTGTGAGGGATCTGGGTTTCGGGGTAATATGTCCGGGTTAAGGGGTGAAGGGTCCAGGTTCCAGGTTGAGGTGTGAGGGGTTAAGGGGTCTGGGTTTTGGGGTAATGGGTCTGGGTTAAGGGGTGAGGGGTCCAGGTTCCAGGTTGAGGTGTGAGGGGTTAAGGGTTTTGGGTTGGGGGTGAAGGGTCTGGGTTTTGGGGTAGGGGGTCCGGGTTAAGGGGTGAGGGGTGAGGGGTCCGGGTTGAGGTGTAAGGGGTTGAGGGTTTTGGGTTGGGGGTGAGGGTGAGGGTCCAGGTTCCAGGATGAGGGGTTGACACCAAGTTTTTCCTTTTCTTTGTTATGTACATACCGTTTATATATACATCTATCCTATTATTTCCTTCTTTCTTCTATATAGCTGATAATTGAATATTTCATACACTACTTTTTGCCTCTTGATTAATAATTTAGGACTCTTTGGCTAATAAATAATGGCTTTTATATCTATTTGGGCTTTGGGCCTTTAGATTTATTTTAGCCATTTTTCATAGCGAAAATTCCAAATTTACATTGCTTCACTATTTTAACCATAACTCTTGAACCAGACATCGGATTTGCCTGATTTTTGTCTCATATTTCAGATGATTCAGAGAGCTACAATTGCTATGCAGATATGAAGAGCAAATTCGGACAAGAGGGCGGTCGATTTTGGAGCCGAAGCATATGTATTTTGGGGTTTTATTTTGGGCTCGAATTTTGTAATTAAAGCCCATATTATTTTATTTTCATTTTTGGGCTGAACCCATTTCCCAATTAGGTTAAATTTAAGTGTGGCAGCAGCCACAAACACCTTTTCATTCATGTTTTTTGTGTTTTAGTGGATCAAAACAGAAGCTTTCATTTTCTCTCAACTGTTCTTCAATGTTCTTCGCGTTCATCATCTTTTCTTCATCTTTTCCAGCCATGCTTGGCTAAATATCTGTGATTAACCCAACGTTGAAGATTCCATGACTCGTTCAGAGAGCTTGTGCTTATTCGGTAACGTTTCTCGTTTCTGTTTTCATCTATCGGATTCGATTTCTGAAAAATAGTTCGAATATTAGATTAAATATTCGGTTTGGTTCATCCCAAGGACTAAGTTCGAACTAGGTTTAAAGTTTGCTGTGCGATTGCATAGTGGGATGCCACTGTTCGGACATATTCTAGGCGATCATCTAGTCGAGGGATTTCTGGATGAACGCAAGGATCTCGGTTCATCCAGAGCCAAACGCGAGTTCGTTTATTTTTCGCTCAATGACGAACGTTTCTGGAATCAAAATGTTGGGTTGATCGTTGTTAATATGTTTCTGTTTAATCCTTTAATCCTCTATTTGGTCTCTGTTTAGTTTCGTTTTGTCTCTTTTTAGTTACGTTTTTATTCCTTTCGAATTAAACCCCCCCCCATTTTACCATTCTGTTTCGCTGTCGCCAATCAAGCCCGCTGTGAATTCATCGGAGAAACGACCCAGGTTACACTATACTACAAATCTTTAAATCCTGGTTATTTTGGGAGAACACGGCGAATCCTCTGCCAATAGCATTCTTATATATATACTAGGCATAACAGCAAGCTTCCTATATCTTTCAAAGAAAGTTCCTCCTATCAATAGCAATATATACATACATCCCACAGTAAGGCAAACTTTGGGATTTTAAGAACATCAGTTTTAATTTTGGGAAAATTACGCACAGGTCCCAAGGAGCAAAGATAATTACATTTAGGTCCCTTCAAATGACAAAATTACACAGAAGTCCCTAAGGACTTCTGTGTAATTATTTCTGAAGGCAAAATGACCATTTTGGACAAAGAACAAACACGCCTCACTCACTGAATCAAGTCTGTCATCTCCCTCTCTTTTGTCTCTCTCCGCCATTTCTGTCAAGAATCGATCTTCCATGATTTCCGCCAAGAACCGAGCAAGGAAGACGCACGAAAGGCCATCGGCCCCTACGATCTCTGTTGACCACTCCGCCACGATCTCCGCTGACCGCCACCATTGTTCTGAAGATCACTTGACGTTTTGCTTAATTTCAGGTGCCCCGTGGATTTTCTGATTTCGGACCTGCTCCAAGATTTAACTACGGCTTTCGTTGTTTTGCTTATTTTTGGTGCTCTGTGGATTTTGTGATTTCGGACCTGCTCCAATATTCGACCTCTGCTTCTGTTTTGCTTACTCACGATGATCACTTGACATGGCTGACGGCAAGACCATAGATCCAACGAACTTGCCTTTCTCTTATCCCCTGTTCCTTCATCCATCCTTCATCCTCTATTGTTTCTGGTTATTTTTCCAAAGGTTGTTGTAAATATGATTTTTCTGTTGTTAATATAGGATTTGTTGTTGTAAATAGCCTCTGGAAGTGATATATGAAAAAATCCAGATTTTTAGAAGTTGTTGTTAATATATGATTTTCCTATTGTTAATATAGGATTTGTTGTTGTAAATAGCGTCTGGAAGTGAGAGATGAAACAATCCAGGTTTTCAGAAGTTGTTAATATATGATTTTTCTGTTTTTAATATAGGATTTGTTGTTGTAAATAGCCTTTGAAAGTGATATGTGAAAAAATCCAGGTTTTTAAAAGTTGTTGTTAATATATGATTTTTTTGTTGTTGTTAATATAGGATTTGTTGTTGTAAATAGCTTCTGGAAGTGAGAGATGAAAAAAATCTAGATTTTCAAAAGTTGTTGTTAATATATGAATTTTCTATTGTTAATATAGGATTTGTTGTTGTAAATAGCTTCTGGAAGTGAGAGATGAAAAAATCTAGGTTTTCAAAAGTTGTTGTTAATATATGAATTTTCTGTTGTTAATATAGCATTTGTTGTTGTAAATAGCTTCTGGAAGTGACAGATGCAAAAATCCAGGTTTTCAAAAGTTGTTGTTAATATATGAATTTTCTGTTGTTAATATAGTATTTGTTGTTGTAAATAGCTTCTGGAAGTGGAGATGAAAAAATCCAGGTTTTCATAAGTTGTTGTTAATATATGAATTTTCTGTTGTTAATATAACATTTGTTGTTGTAAATAGCTTCTGTTATTGTAAAATAGTTTTGACGATTGTTTTTAAGAAAACAGTCGTTAAAAGTATTTTTTTATGACTGTTTTTGAAAAAACTATCAATTTTCAATTAATCTATCAGAAGATTATTCAGAAACGGCCATAAAAAAGTACTTTTAATGACTGTTTTTTCAAAAACAGACATTAAAAAAAAGTACTTTTAACGAGTGTTTTTTTCGAAAACAGTCATTAAAAAATTACTTTTAACGACTGTTTTCTTAAAAACAGTCGTAAAAAAAAAAGCTATTTACAACAACAAATGCTATATTAACAACAGAAAATCCATATATTAACAACAACTTTTGAAAACCTGGATTTTTTCATCTCACTTCCAGAAGCTATTTACAACAACAAATACTATATTAACAACAGAAAATTCATATATTAACAAAAACTTTTAAAAGCCTGGATTTTTTCATCTCTCACTTTCAGAAGCTATTTACAACAACAAATGCTATATTAACAACAAAAAATTCATATATTAACAACAACTTTTGAAAACCTAGATTTTTTCATCTCTCACTTCCAAAAGCTATTTACAACAACGAATGCTATATTAACAACATAAAAATTATATATTAACAAGAACTTCTAAAACCTGGATTTTTTCATATATCACTTCCAGAGGCTATTTACAATAACAAATCCTATATTAACAACAGAAAAATCATATATTAGCAACAACTTCTGAAAACCTGGATTTTTTCATCTATCACTTCCAGAGGCTATTTACAACAACAAATCCTATATTAACAACAGAAAAATCATATTTACAACAACCTTTGGAAAAATAACCAGAAATAGTAAAGATGAAGGATGGATGAAGGAACAAGGGATGAGAGAAAGGCAAGTTTGTCGGATCTGTGGTCTTGTCGTCAGCCATGTCAAGTGATCACTGTGAGTAAGCAAAATGGAAGCAGAGGCTGAATATTGGAGCAGGTCCGAAATCTCAAAATCCACAGAGCACCCAAAAATAAGCAAAACAACGGAAGCCGTAGTTAAATCTTGGAGCAGGTCCGAAATCAGAAAATCTACAGGGCACCCGAAATTAAGCAAAACGTCAGGTGATCTTTAGAACGATGGTGGCGGTCAGCGGAGATCGTGGCGGAGTGGTCGACAGAGATCGCAAGGGCCGATGGCCTTTCGTGCTTCTTCCTTGCTTGATTCTTGGCGGAAATCATGGAAGATCGATTCTTGGCAGAAATGGTGGAGAGAGACAGGAGAGAGGAGAGAGACAGAAGAAAGGGAGATGACAGACTTGATTCAGTGATTTAGGCGTGTTTGTTCTTTGCCCAAAATGGTCATTTTGCCTTCTGAAATAATTACACAGAAGTCCCTAGGGACTTCTGTGTAATTTTGTCATTTGAAGGGACTTAAATGTAATTATCTATGCTCCTTGGGACCTGTGCGTAATTTTCCCTTTAATTTTTCTAGATTCAATTTATAATCTAGAGGAATAAAATGGTCACGACTTATTTCCTATAGCAACAACCTCATGTGGAATTTAGTTATGATTCTAACAGTTTCAGTTTAGAGCTTGTGTAGGTAAACGATGGAAACCAAAGGAAAAAGAAACTTGATAACTTACTTTTGGTTTCTTGGCTTGTGCGATATAAACTCACTGATCTTCCCATGTTCTCAGTCTTGCTCGCTGCTTTTAGCTTCTCTCCGCGTCTCACTTCCCCAATTCTCACCTCTGTTTTTGGTGTTTAAAACAGAGGAATAACACTGGTTGAATCCTTTCTTTTTGACTCTCTCGCTCTCTCTCTCTCTCTCTTTCTTTCTCTCTCAACTCTGCCCTGGTGTGAGTGATTGGAGTCAAGGAGCATAGCTTATATAAGGACCAAAGGGTCCAGTCCAAGAAGCATGAATAGGCAGAGGAGAAAACATGTTTTCAATTTGTGAGGCTCAAAAAGCATGGCTCTTTGCTGTTGCGTGACTCGTGAAAGTCGTTGTACTCTCTGTTGCTTTTATGTGTTTCAGTTTAATATATATTAGAGAAATAGGATTATATATATTTTGCTGCCTTCTCCACTGTCATGTGTTGGGCTGAAGAGAGGAGAATGAAGAATGAGATGGACTTTGTGTCTAATAGCTTATGGGCCAATTGAATATATGGCTTTTAGGTGGTTGGGCCACTTTTAAAAATTATCCCACTTGATCCTCTTCAAGGCTCATATTTGCAAGTATTGGATAATTATCAAAATTAAATCCTTAATCCCATATAAGGATTTTCTTTATTAATTAATTCCCCTTGGCCATAAAATATCGATTACATAAATGTTTAGGACTATCTGTTCCCTTCTTATTTCAAGAACCTAGTTAATTCACCTCGATTAGGGATCAAAGAAGATATGTGTTTGTCTAAGATTCAAAGGTGTCAAAATCAACATATATTTTCAAATATCATTTCATCTCTTGCAATAAGATAGTGAAAATAGTCTTTAAGTGCCAATTACAATGACAATACTATGTTAATAATAGATCTCTCTTCTATTAACAAGTCGTCCATCTGATTCTCAAACTTCAAGTCTAATATGATTTTATGTAAGTTCTTAAATAAAATAATTTTTCTCAAGCATTATCTCAGTCAACAAAATAGCCAGTGGTGATGCAAGCATATGGGTCGCAAATAGTATAAAAAGCATCGTTCCATGAGGACAAAGTTATGGCAATTGTATTCTTAATTAGGTTGAGTATAGAGAAAATCCCATATAAAGTTACTTCAAATAGAAAATTTCTAAATTGAGTTGGTAAATTCAATAAATCTTTAATTGAGTCATTAACCCAATTTAGGATTTTAAATATGGGTAAAATAACTTTAATACCCTCTTATCTCTCCTCATTAATGAGTTTTCTTACTCCCTGACTTATGTTTCTCATGTATATATCAAAATTAATTTTAATACAACAAAATATGATTCATTTAAATATATTAACTATCATCATAAGAATAAAAACCTACAATATCTTTAGCAAAGAGTTCATTTTATTAACACTAACAATTTTTTCAAAGAAAACTTAAAATGTATGTCACTATAAAAAGGACATATTTTGGTAAATATATTAATTAAGTTTGAATTTTACTATATTTTTCACACACTTATATATAGGTTTCTTTTAGAAATTTTTATCTTGATGTAAATTGTTTTATCAAATTTGAAGTGCGTTTTACATCTTTTTTCTGAAATATCCATATAAGTACATGAAATTTAAACACGGTTTGTTAAACAAGATAAATAATATTACTGATTTATATTAAAGAATTAAAAAATTGAAATATTAACTAAATTACTATCCAAAATATCACATTTAAGTGTTAAGGAAAATTATTCTGATTTAGATTTAATATTGGTAAAAATGACTTTTATTTCAATTCAATTTTGCAAAGTGTGAAGTTGGTATAGGATATGCTTTTTCTTTTTTTCTTTTTGGTTTTATCTCACCCGATAAAAATAACAACTTTCTTTTTTTTAAAAAAACTCACATTTATTTTTTATCATTAATTATTAATTGATATTAATGATACTATTATAGCATGATATACTTGAATTATTCTTGATTATCCTTTTAGGAAAAAAATGTAATACCCTAAAATTCAAAATCATTATAAATGTTATATTTTGGCAAATAATGTCTATTAAAAATAGGTGAATATGTGGTCTCAAAATTGAGTAACATATTTATGTTAATTTAGGGAATTTTCTCTAAGAATTAAGGTAATTAAAAACCAAATTCTCTAATTTTATTTTGGGATCATAAAATACCACAAAATTACCATATTAAAGCCTAGTCTTATATAATCATGAGAGCAATAAAATGCTATGGAGATACTAAAATTAATTAAGAGAGATTAATTAAAGTTGAAAGGCCAATTTTAAGAGTATGATTAAGGAACATAAATATGATAAAATGATCATATTAAAACATGGTTCTTATGTAACTAAAATAATCAAGGAAGTGTTATGAAACTACTTGAATTAATTAAAGGGAATTAACCACGATTAGGAGACAATTAAATTTGCACTAATTAAAATAATGGTATAATACCCCAAAATTCATATGTCTCTTGAACATTATAGTTTGGCCAAATAATACATATTTAAAATAGGAAAGTATGTTGTCTCTAATTTTAGTAATATAATTGTTTATTTTCCTTGGAATTTAAAGAGGCAAAAATCCAATTTTATTTTAGGGACCATAAGTTGCCCTATGATTATTAAATTAATGCATGGTGCATAAATGACCAAAGTAAACCCAAAAGTTGTGAGAAAATAATTAGTCCAATTAAAGAAAATTGCCAATAATTAGTAGATAATTAAATCTACATTAATTAAAATATTAACATTTAGTTCTTATATCATCAAGAATAAACCATAAAGGGTTGTGAAAATGGCTAAATGTGGGAGGAATTATGAATCAAGCATTATAACATAGAGTTGAAAAGTCAAAAGAATAAAGTGGCGCATGAGTAGAGTGAATCAGATAAGTTCCAATTGGTTTAACAATGCAATGGACAAATTAAAAGCATATTAAATGGCTATTAGAGAGAGGAAGCCACGGTTTTGTTTGTAGAGCCTTGGAGTGCAGGATTCTTTATTCAACACATGGTCAATTGAGTCAAAACTTAGTCAAGAAGATTGGCACTATTCATTGCTTGAGATGCAAGTTCTTTAGCTTCTTGAAGAAGGATGAAAAAGTTGAAGGAAGAGGCTTGTTAGAGAAGATGCTTGAAGCCTATAAATAGGAGGCTTCCCCTCTTCATTCTTCACACCAAACTCAAATGAGTTTTAGAGAGAAAGAGAGTAGAGAGAAGGAAGCAAGAAGGATGGGAGGTAGCAATGGTCTTCAAGAGGTAAGTTTGTTCTTAGTTTTATAGTTTTTAGTTTTTAGTTGTTCTTAGTATTTTAATGTAGATGTTAGTTTAATCTAGTAAATAGGTAAAGTAATTCCTCATATTTGTTTTCAAGCCTTATTGCATCAAAAAGATGCCTGACAAGGTGGAAACATGTTGGGGAGTGACTTTTAGGATTAAGGGAACAAGTTAGAGTAAAATGAAAGAAGTCTAGAATTGCTGGATTTTGGGAGTCAACTGGATAGGGGGCATTATTTTCTGTATCAAATGATCTTTAAAAATCACGAAATTTTCCAGAAATAAAGTAGACATGTAGGGCTTTCCAAATATATAAAATATGTAACGTTTTGATCTCTGGACAAGGAGATATGAATTTTTGAAGATTAGGCTATTTTTCTGGGCGAATTTCTGGGCAGAGGATGAACACATGAAATCTGGGAGTTATTTTTGAATTCTGGGCAAAGTCTGATATTTTTTCTGAAAAATAAACATCCTAAGGAGTCCGGAACTTTTTACGGATCTTCGTTTCGATTTTTCTAGAATTAGTTATGATTTTTCAAAGATAGACGAAATTCTGCCCAATATTGTCCAGCGTTTTTCCACGAATTTTGAAGAGATAAAATAATGGTTTAGTGTGCCAAGGGTAGAATATTCAATAGTGGCCAAAATATATTCAAGAATATTATTTACAATTAATTGCGCAATATTCCTATTATAGGACACTTACAAACATATACCGATCGCCGACATACCGGAATTATCAACTCAGGTACGGACGCGTATTGTAACACTAACTCTGATGCTTATGGTATGCTTATATGTGATAGATAGTCTGAAACCCTGTTTTGAAAAATTGATCATACACATACATCTTGATACGGGTTATAGTCGTGATAATGCCGTTATGTTTTCCTAGCGCTGAGGACACGGATGTACACCGTGGCACTGGAGATAGTGCAGACTGTAATAACATACATGTTGCAGTGGCCGTGTAATGTTATTATGTGAATATATGAATATTGTATGTGATTAAATGCTGTTTTGCCATGAATATCTGTCATACATATTTGATACATAAGCATGAGGTTAACCGTTACCTGAGGTTCAATGGTAATTGAACCTCAGCTCTTATCATAGCGTCAGGGTCCGGAGGAACGAGGGCCAAGGACAAGGATAAGGAGCCAGTGCGAGGACAAAGACGGAGAAATTTTTATTTCGACGTTATTTTATTGAACTATTTTTTTAGACTACTGTACCGCTGTGTAAGCAGCCAGATACTACATCAATGTTTATCAAATACTCACACTTTTGAAATTATTCCGATGCTCTACTCTGATGGAAAAGAAAAAAAAAATTATTCCGCTGTTGAAAATTGGGATGTTACAAAAAAAATCATTTGATTTAGCATAGATAAAGTTGATATATAGAGATATAAAGTCATAAAGCAATAATTCTCTTTTAAGAGGAGAGAGAAGAAAGGCCAGTAGAAAAGAGAGGATGGTCATTAAAGTCATTTTACACCAATTTTGAAATCCTAAATTGGGTTAACGACTTAATTAAAGATTTATTAAATTTATCAACCCAATTTAGAATTTTTCTGTTTTAAGTAACTTTATATGAGATTTTCCCTTGAGTATATTCAATTTTGTTTAGTTTTAAGTATTCAAAGGAAATAATGTGAACACAATGGACTTAACTTCACGAGTATTAATGACCTAAGATTTTTCTATTCCCTTCTTATTTCATGAACCTAGTTAATTCACCCTTGAGTAGCGATCAAAGAAGATATGTGTTTGTCTAAGATTCAAAGTTAATTGATTACACTCTCTGATCTCGAGTCAAAATCAACATATATTTCCAAATCTCATTTAATCTCTTGAAACAACATAGTGAAAATAGTCTTTAAGTACCAATCTTACAATGGCAATACTAGGTTAATAGATAGATCTCTCTTCTATTAACACACCATCATTATTAGTTGGCCAGATCTTGTTTCTGTTGTAGGAACTAATATTTACGATACAAAGAGGAATAGGACCTGTCTTGTTGAGGAAAAACTAATATTTAGAGATAGTGTCGTCATACCTAGTTTGAGAGGCCCAGTAGGCATCCCAACTTGTGTCACCGGAATATCGTGAACATAGAGCAAGGTTTCCGTCATCCTGAATGGAGAGCTGAAACCTTCCAGAAGAATGGTTGGTGTCTGATGAACTTGACAACAATTGACTCCGGAGAGGTAGAAGTTGACCCCCTAACATAGTATCAGTCGGATAATTGAAACTCTGCCAAATGATGTTGGAATTGTTGTCGTGCAGAACAAAGTTTCCAGAATCAAGCATCGAAGCAGAGGAAACAATTTCGTTATTGTTACTATGAGCAATAAGCTTGTTTTCCCCGGGACCTGTTTGCAGAAGAAGCTCACCCCTCATGGTTAGAACAAGCTTTGCATTTGAGGATACAGGAGGATCATCACGATATGCAGTCCACACGATTGTATTATTGATCCCATCAAATAGTGTAATTCCAACTTTGAACCAATTTTCTTCAGGATAAAAGCCGAATGAAAATTGACCTGAAGGTGAAGGCCATGAGATGGAACGAGCAATTGGAGATAGGGAAGCACCAAGCTCTATAATCTGCTTTGCGTATACTGTTTCAAATCTTTCGCATAGAAAAGATACCAATAGAAGAAAGTAGATGTTTGATGCAGTGACTGGTAGCCATAGACACAACACAGCAATCTCAGAACTGGAGGATCGCCACTAAACAAAATGTATAGATTCAATGCTGGCCATAATTAACTTCAAAGTCTTCCAAGTCTTCCCAAATCTCTTTCTTATCACATATGATTGATCGAATGATGTGTTAGGTCAAGTGACTATTTAGGACTTGGAAGCAAAATAATTCATTCGGAATTCAGGCAAAAATTGATGAAACCGGTCTTGAAAGTTGAAACATAGAATCGGTGGATCCATCAATTCATTCGGTTGCGCTTTTTCTTTTGTCGCCGTCTTCTTTTTCAAACCTCCGACTCTCATGATTAATATATATTTTATCTCTCACGTTTTCAACACTCATAATCTTTATTATTTTTTTTCAAATCGCATATCACGAAAACTCCCTCTCGAAAACCCAATCTACACCTTACACACGTAAGAACCCAAAAAAAAAAAAAAAAACACTTACCAGTTCCTTCTGCCGCGACGATTCCTTCTTCTCCACCTATCACGAGCTGTGGTTTCTTCTTTGCCTTCACCAACGAGCCCTTCCGAGTCGATCGCTACTCGTTCACCGAGCGCAATGGACGATTTACCACCGCCTTCACCCCCAAGCCCCTGCGAAGCAATCTCTCTCCTTCACCGAGCAGCAATCTTCATGCCCTAACCTGCGTTTTGATTATGTCATGCCGTTTTGGTAAATGGCTTCCATTTTTCTTTCTTTTCCTATTTATTTCACTTTAACACATTCTGATTCTGAGTCTCAATGCTTTGTAAATTTTGGTTGTGTTCCATGTGCTTTTTTAAAATTGTTTTCATTCCTCTTCCTTATATAGCCCAAAAACTTTGATTGTAAATTATACTACCTCCCACTAAGTCATTACCACTTTTTTTCAACACTCATAGAAGCAACGTTAGTACATTAGAGTGCAGTTTGAATTGAATCCATAAAGGGGGCACTTGCCACGATTGGGACCATGCATGGATGCTACATGTTTCACAACTTCATGCTCATTGGTAAATGCCCCACCCCAAATATTCCGTATTAACATTAGCAGAGAAAATTCCAAAATTCCCACTCTGAGGGTCATGAGTAAAGGCGACTTTAACTGCTAATGGTGCTGCTTTTGGAGAGCCAGCCCCTAGTTCGTTTAATTTTTCCTATCAATGCTCCTTAAACTTTAAAAATACATGTCATATTAAACAACTCAGAGCTTCATATAGCATTGATAGGCAATCTGTATGGAAAATGTATAATGAATAGATCTTATGCCCGTACCATTCCCTCCCTAACTATTGAAAGCAGGATAGCAATGATGACTTCTTATCTTACGTGAATTCCATTAATGGAACTTATGCAAGAACAACGTACACATACATGTCATATTAAACAACTCAACTAACTTTTTTAATTTAATTAAATTTGGTAAAAGCAATAGGAGTCCTACTTTAACTATTGTCTTAGATCATAATTGGTCTGCCACAATAAGGAATTTGTAGAGAGGTGAACAAAGAAATATTGCTAAAGATTGTTCCGATTTATATTTTCAACACAGCCGTTTATATATAACTATAATAATTGTGGCCAGTCACTCAATTACTGATTGTCCATCATTAAGAAAGCCTATACCAGAAATTCCGAATTTTAAATATTATTCCGGAAGATTTAGAGGTTAAAATTTCTAATTTAAAATCTTGAGCAGTACAATTTACCATTAAGAGTTAAGACTATGTTTTTTTTTTTTCTTTGTATGCTCAACCATAGTCCATAATATATTTCTTATGTTGAACAAATATTTTGGCAAATATATCCTGCCATCATAGTCGCCTTATCACACTATGATTTTAACTTTCATATCTATCAACAATATATGTTATCATAACTTAGGTAAACATTTCTTCTTCTTCTTCTTCTTCTTCTTTTTTTTTTTTAAAAAATTACATTATACGAGTATATGTTTATTATATTCAATTGGTTTTCTCAAATGAAGTATACTATATTAAAATAACACAACTAAAATGGCATAAGTGGTATATACTTTTATCTATCCCACTTTTAATTATCAGTTTAAAAATTATAATTTTAGGGCCTGTTTAGATTAGCATTTGCAAAACTAACCTTTTTTTTTTTTGTTTTTTGCTAAGCATAGTTTTCTACTAGATACATTCCTACTTGAGGCACTGTTGATCGGGTATTAAATATGAGTATCCCTTCTAATGAGGATTTAAACATTGGTTCGTGAGAATTTAACCCATCTCATTATACCCACATAAAATTAACTTTATTCCAATTGACTTTTGTAAATTACAGTTGAAGAAAAAATCATTTAGTGTAATATGATTTCTATTTAGATACCCTTTTATAAAAGAAGTCCATTCGGCGTAAATTTGTATGAATAATATATTGAAAATTCAATTTCATAAGTTTCATATTTGAAAAATAATAATAATAATAAGCCAAAATCTGAAAGCTTCAAAATCTTACTTCCAATCTGACTAGCTTTTTGTTTTGTTCTTTTTTTTGTTTTTGGAGGGGGACACACCATTTGGTAGTAATGCTAAACTAAAACATGATTTGTTTTTGGCCTCAGACTGACTTTTAAGACTCCAAAAGTTAATTTTCACATTAGATGGGATACCAAACAAAAATTTATGGGAGAATTACACACCGGTCCCAAGGAAGACAAAAAAATACAATAAGGTCCCATAAAATGACCAAATTACTCAGAAGTCCCTAGGGACTTCTGTGTAATTATTTGTCAATTGTAAATTACCATTTTCGATAAAGAAACACACGCATACTATCATCTCCCTCTCAATAGATTCAGCCCTACTCTCTAAACTGGAGCCCTTCGACTGAGCCATTCAACGCCATTCCACCGAGAGACCAGCATCACTAGTGGGATTGTGTGAGAGTCCCTGCATCGTGAAGCTCAGGTGGTCCTCGGCAACTCATCTCCTACATTGTGGAGTTTGGGGATTTTTTGTATTCTTCTTTCTTTTTGGCCTGGTTATATATTTGGGGAGTGAAGGATTGAAATTCTTTCTATGGTTGGGTGTTCAAAGAAGGAAAGGAAATGAAAAACAACAAGAGGAGGCAAAATCTGATGCATGTTTGCTGGTGTAGTTCAGAAGCTATTAACAACATCAAAAGCATAAATTAACAACAAAAAATGCATACATTACACACTTCACATTCTACGTGAAGATATAAGACTCCCCTTGCTACATCCAATGCAATTTTAACTCTTTGTTTCCAAGATAAATGCATCTCAGCTTTGAACAAAAAATCTGCTAGGGACCCGTTGCTCATATATTCATAAACAAGAAGCTTTCTGGATCCATCAGTACAATAACCAATGAGTTGAACCAGATTCATATGATGAGTTTGAGCAATTGCAGTGATTTTAGCTCGAAATTCTCTTTCCCCTTCCCCGACAAAATTGTCTAGTTTCTTCACAGCAATCCTTCGGTTATTTCCATGAATTGTCCCTTTATAAACCACTCCAAATGATCCTCTACCGATCTCTTCTGTGAAGTTTCCTGTTGCATTCACCAATTCATCATAGGCAAATGTTCGTACACAACAATCCTCGGCGAACCCCAAACTTTCGCTACTGGCAGAAAGCTTTGCGTATGAATGGACTTTACGCATGTAGATGAAGATGATGGAGGTTGCACAGGCTAAGCAAAGGAATGAAATCGAACCCAGAGTGAAGACCAAAGTGAAAATAAGATCTTTCTTCTCATCAACATGAATCGCCGGCTTTTCTGGATTTGAAATAGTGACTTTTCTTGAAGTTGACTTGATGAAGGCCATGGTTGATGAATTTTGCTTAATTCTACCAAATCTAATTGGAAGCTTATACTTATTGCAGTTACCTCTTTCATATACCACTGCTCCACAGTCACAGTCTTCCTGGCAAGACTGCTTACAAGCTTCCATTTTCATGCGTTCAGCCCAATAAGGAACAATGTTATTCAACTGTAAGCCTTGCAAAGGATCAAGATTGTCGAGCATCCTTGAATATTCACTGGTTTTACAGTCATCTTCGCTGGTTCGTTCGCAGTCCAAAAACATGCTTTCACTTCCATTGATGGGCGTGAATCCAGGATAACAATGGCATACGCCTTTGCCAGCGACGGAAGAGCAATAACTGTTGTAGCCACAAAAACCCCTGGCAATCTGGCATCACCTTGATCAGAAAGACTCTGCCACACAATATGAACAGTTGATTTGGTATTCCCCTCAAATCTATGCACATACAATCTAAATATCCCATCCACATCAAATGTCGCACGATAGAGTATAGACTAAGCTTGTGTTATGCCCAAGAATGTTGCTATGGCCTAGAACCCGCAAGGTAAAATTGTTAGTCATCTTTACAAGGCAAAGAGAGCCTGTAAGATTAAAAGAAAGCGAGACAGAGCCAAAAGTCTGTGTGGCATAGTAAGCATCATCTATCCTTCGGTTGTTCACAGGGTAGGCCACAAGATTCCCATCATTCTGCATGGTAAGAATCAAGTTTCCACTCGAGCGGTCGGATTCGGACAAAGCAGAGACCAGATTTTGTTCAGAAAATAAAGTTTGACCTCCTAATATGGTGTCAGTTGGGAGATCGAAGCTTTGCCAGATTATACTATGATTTTTATCATAAATCACGTAATTACCTGAATTAAGGATTAAGCATAAATGCAGAATCTGCAGGCACTTCAAGTGACGTATTAGCGATGAGTTTTCTTTTGCCTGTCTCGTCAGGAAGCAGAACTAGGCCATCTTTGGTTAACTCGATCACAGATTCAGATGATACTGGTGGACTGTCGCGATAAGCCGTCCATACAATTGTATTGTCGGGCTCATGCCCCAGCCATATCCCAACAGCAAAGCCTTTACCTTGTGGATAAAAGCCGAAGGCAAAATGACCAGAGGTTGACGCCCATAAAGTAGAATTTGATTTTGGGGAGAGCCTAAAGCCCAAACGAATGATATTGGTAGGATGATTCTTTTCAGGTATAACTTGGTTTGCAAATAGCAGTGCAAAGAGCGAGCAAGAACAGAGCTATGGAGGTCGCCATGTGGGATATATGTGGAAGGAAGGGAAAATAGATGGATCAAAACTCAGAAGAGACGAAGGAAATATATTTGCTTTCAGCTGCAAGTTGAAAGAGAGACCTCAGCATACGTTATTATGCTAGCGAGTGAAGACTTGACTTGCTTCATGAATTGAGGACTTAGCTTATACTACCTGCATATTGCATGTTCTTTTGGACCAATATCAACAAATTAAAATTAAGGTAAATTTCCCTGAAGGAGAAAAGAAACAAGGGAAAATATTATAGTCCATATACTATAGTTTTCACTCCGTCATTAAACTTGGAAATTAAATAATCAATAATTAAAATAGCACCAATATAGTCGATTTAAATATCAATATTAAATATAAAATTTATTACTAATTACATTTTTAAAATAGTAAAAAGTATAATTATTTTTCTGATATTCGATATAATATATGACATTCAAAATATGCCATTCTGCCTAATCTGACTAGTAATTAGTAATAATAATGTTTTGAGAAGAAAGTTGATAGTCAAAATATAAGGCGGAAAATCATATTTATGAAGAAAGTTGGTCCACATGCTTCTATTCCAATCAGCAGCTTTTGTAACATCCTGATTTTTGGGTCTAAAGACTAAATCCTGTTTTTAGAAAACTACTAGGCTCTATTTTTGGAAAGTGACAAATTTGAAATCAGTATTTTGTGGGATCCATGAATGGTATTTACTATTTATGTATAGTAATTTACTATTTGCATAGTACTACTATTCATGCGGGACCCACGGCCAAATATTTCTTCCTCCCGCCACGTTATCACGTGAAGTTTTTATATAAATAAATATATATGTTATAATAGGTGGGGTCCACCACATTTGAAAAATGTGGTGGAGGTGCTCCCCTTTTTGAAAAAAAGGGGGAGCGACCGGTGTGGCGCCCCCCATTAATTTCGGGGCCGACTGCCCTGATTTTTTCGATGGAGGGGTTATAAATACCCCCACCAGGCACACCCACGACACACACACCAATCACACACACACCACACACACTTACACGGTCAGATAGAGTGAGAGAAGAGAGAGAAGGAGATTAGGGTGGTAACTATTTGGGAGTTCTGCAGTAGCTTTTTGGTAATTATTTGGGAGCTAAAGGGTGACAGGTAACTCTGAATATTCTTCCTTATACTTGTGAATTATGTATGATTATAAATAATTGTTTATTTACTATTTTGTTTGACGAATATATGTGGGGAATATTTTATGGTTTATAAGGTTTTAAGATCTGGTACGGAAACTTTGAATTTGCTATCTGCAATTTATACAGTGGTACTATTTACGCATACATTATTGATTACTATTCACTTATACATATTGATTTACTATTCATTATTTATGTATACATACCGTGTTTTTACTATTCAATTATACATACCGATTTACTATTTATACATACTGTATTTTACTATTCACTATTCACGTATACGCATAGTGATTTACTATTCACAAATACATGCCATATTTTCCTATTTACTATTCGTATATTCATATCGTATTTTTACTATTTAAATATTCACGTATATGTACCGTATTTTACTTACTATTCACAAATATGCATAGTAATTTACTATTCACGAATACGCATATTGATGTATATAATTATATTTAGTACAAATGGTAGAAAAGTGCATTATTTTTGAATGAATACATTTATCATGGCGGTTGTATTGTGATGGGTTGGAGTAAGGAGGGTTTTGAATGATAAGAATTATTTATGCCACCACTCGGTGCACAGTGGATGGTACTTTTTCAGGGCCCCATCTTCCATTTTTTCCTCTGGCCGGGATTTCATTGGAGATGTGGGACATGTGACACCTCCTTAGTTGTTATTTTAAAGGAGGGGAGCCATAGTCCAGATTTAAGCTCTATACCTTTGGCCGGGTGTATCTTAAGTTTTGGTAAGCTTGAAACCATCCAGTTAAATGAATGAGTTTCTATTGGACTATATGTTAGCCTATGGCTCCAGTCAGCGGTATACGGTTGGAAGAGGATATAAGAGAGGCTGCATACTGCATAATGCATTTCTGAACAGTTCAAGGATTGACAAAATGATGATTACTTTTGTAAAGACATTTGATGAGAATTTTTGATATATATACATCTGTATATAAACTTACATTTTAATTATCTTCTGTTTTTGTCATATGTAATTTGCTCGTGTATGGTAGAAATATTCAGAAGTTACTGAGACGTGGAATCTCATCCCATATTAACATTTTTCAGGTGAATTTCTTAGTAGGGAGCAAGGGAAGGCATCTATGGAGTGAGCTCTGGTGGCTCTTTTGTACTCCAATAGATTATGTTATGTTATTTCATTTGCCATGAACCAAAGACTTCCGTTTTGTATTGAACTCTGAAATATTTTCTAAAAATTATTTTGATTGTGAATTATGAACTTTAATTGAAATGGTAATGTTATCCAAAGATCTGGATATTGATAAACTCTTTTGGAGGTATTACAAATATTTTGGCCAAGATTTTGGGTATTAAAATTGAGGTGTTACATTTTTGGTATCAGAGTTAAACGTTCCATGACAATTGTTTATTTTCTAAAGTGATTTCTTAAAACTTTTTAAAGGTCGTGGCAAATTAAATATCATAACATGTGCACTTCTCTTTATAGTTTTGGATTATATTTGCCTAATTATCTTGTGACATTCATGATAGGAGAAGAATGGGTTAATCAAGAATATTCAAGTGATTGATAATGAGAATTTACGATTTGAGAATGTGATTGAGATTAAATTATGTATCAAAGCAGCATAGCGGAAGATGGTAAGTAGAAATTTATTGGATATTGGATTCTGTAGGCCAAAATTTCTTTATAGGGGAGGAACATTTTTAGTAACCATTGGTGTCTAGGAAAGTGAATCAAAGGCTAAGCCTCTATTTGATGGTTATTCAATTAGTTGCTGTTGTAAAAAGTATGAAGAGATTTCCAGTAGATTTACACTTACCTAGCTAATTGATATGATTAACAGATAACAATACCATAACAGTATACTGACATAGTTTTGATTATACGAAAAGTTAGCAAATATATATATATATGTAAATACAGTACGTTGTAGTATAAGCGAGCGGTCAATGTTCTTATCGCCAGTAGAATCTAAGGATTTTATATCAAAGGTTATAAAAATAAAAAAAATAAAAAAAATGATAAATTCTTATTCTTTATAGTGAAAGAAATTTTAGCTAGACATAACTAGAATAACAAAGGATAGTCATAAACAAGAAGGCTAAGAAGAAAAATGGCAATATTATTTCAAGCATCGAGAGCAACAGTTGGTACAATCCCACCACAAGCTTTGACCATCTCAAGTTTAAGTCTATTAATTTCTTCCTAAGCGGCTGCTCTTGAGAGAGGATCATCAGGAGACATTATTCTTCTCAATCTAGCTATTTGCTTCATAGTGGTTCAAATTTTTACATAAGGCCAATGCTTTATTCCTCCCCTATGGCATATTTTCATTACAACATTTTTGCATAGACGAACTTGTTTAGCCGCTTCTTGTTGAGGTAAATGGAAGAAGTCTCTAAGATCATCTATTGACATTGATTCACCCCTAATATTTTGTTCAGCTCTTGATCGGTATGGATCACTAGATATAGGGACTAAAGGATTATTATTTACAATCACGAGCTCTTTTCCTTTATTGGATATATTTTTTGTATTGGTTGGTAATGAACTATTAGGGAGTTCATTTTGATTTTTAGTCCATTCCAAACCAACACAGAGGGCCTCATAGTAGGCTGATAGGGGATCTGACACTAAGACATACCCTAAAGAGTTTTGATTCAAACAATAATCTTCCAGAAAACATTTTACTTCTTCTAAATTTTTCTTACCAAAGTCAAATACTTGAGGTTTGGAAGAACCTCCTAGTATATCCTGGTGAAAGACAGCGTGGCATATCATACCAATCCTCCCATGAACTTCAAGTTTATGGTATTGAAGTCCATTGGTATGAATGATCTCCCGTAGAACATGGCAGCAACCACATGAAAATGGATTAGTAGTCTTAGTCAAGCTAGAAGCAGGATTCCTAGGTTGAGAATGTACCGTAGACTCCATAAATTCTGCCATATTACGACATCTTTTGACAGGCCGCCTTGATGGACCTGCTTCAGATCCTCCTCTGTTAGTAATCATAAGGGTGGAACCTTGAATTCTTGGAAGAGAAGTTGGAATGTGAATTGTCGAGGCAGATGAATGAACGTTCACTTCTATGGGATTCTGAGGAAGCAAAGAAGAATAAGAGTATGGTACATTGTTAGACAAGTCAGCCAACATGTTAGACTGATTGTCGCAAAGTAAAGCTTCAAGAAAGAAAGGGTTGTATGAGTCGGAGACTGGAATGGAGTTACTTGAGCCGGCCATGTTCAAGGATAATGTGGAAGGTTATAGTGAAGGTTACGAACGGAAAGGAAATGTGTATACTGATGTGAAGCTTGAGAGAATGTGAGACATTTACTCTTGCTTTCTTCAAATTATAGCTGAGCCAGTAACGTCTAGATTTATTTTTTTATTAAGCAGCGCCGCATCCTAATCTGTCGTTAGCTCAGAACCTGGCAGAATTTTTGATCACGCGAAACTTTGCAATGCCGCACCCTAATACAACCTAATGCACCCTAACCACCCTTATAGGTTGAAACTTTTTTTAAAAAAAATTTTGGTGCAGGCGGTAATCAACACGGCATTTATTGTTAGTCATGTCTCAAAGAAAATAAGTTTGGACGTTTATACGCGCATGATAATTATTTATCCAAGAAATCTGTCTTGGGTGTGCAACTGATTCGAGATGTCGGGACTGGCATTTGAAAATGGGATTTTGAAAGAGGAGCTTTATACCCAAGAGGGGGGGTGAATTGGGTATAATAAAAATTTTCGACAACTTGTTCTGTTTTTACAATTTCAGAACAGGGCAGAACAGAGGAGATAGAGAGAAAAGCTTTGCACACAACGATTTATACTGGTTCGGTCCTTTCTCTGACCTACATCCAGTCCCCAAGCCTCACCTGGGATTTTCAATCCACTATAATCAAATATTGATTACACACTCTGTACTAAGAGTTGTTCTCTCACTAGAACACACTCCCCCTTACAAGTTGTAATCAATACACCCTAACTACCAAGTCCCCTGACTTGTAGTTATCACAATCAGTAGATGATTTACAAGATGATAACTCTCTCAAAGAGTAGATAGAATAAACACTGAAGTACAAAGTATCAAATTGATACTATTACAGATAAAAACTGAACACAATAAATGACACTTAATAAATTTTCGCTCTCAGTTGGTGTATCAGCTTGTGAAGAAGTTAATGCTCTCTATTTATAGGTAGAGAACATTAAATGATCGTTGTAAGATGATTTCAACCGTTGGAGGTGATTAGCTTGGGTTCTGGTCATCTTCTCACTCTAAACTTCTGCTAATCCAAGTCTTAATGAAGTCTGATGTGGCTCTCTGAGAATTTGCCCGTTGGAGATGGCTTTACTTGTTGTAGTAAGCATTCTTTAACGTTTAGAAGGCGTGCTCAGATGGATTAGCTAAGAATAGGTTGATTTGCAGAAGTGCATTTAATGCACTGTTCACTTTTTGCTTTATTGCTTTGACCTTCAATAATCTTGATCTGTTCTAGCTGAAATACACTTAACAAACTTGTTAAACTTAGCTAGGAGTATGATTGAATGAATTATGGGAGCAATAAGATCAAACAATAATGATTTGCAAATTCGCGAAATTCAAAAGCCGATTTTGACCGTTGTATACTGCGGTAAGATCCTCTATACTGGAGTATGCCACTGTACATACTGCAGTATCCAAATGCTTACTGCAGTAAGCAACTTCCAGAGACAAAAACCTCGTGAAATGATTTTGAAAGATATGTTCTATACTGCGGTATGCAACTAACGTACTGCAGTATGAGAGCTTTTGTCAAAGAGAAGAGTCCCCGTGATTGCCCAATACTGCAGTATGAAAACCTATACTGCAGTATGCAATAGTTATAAACTTAGAGAGCTTTCTGTAAGAGCCTATACTGCAGTATCCAACTCCATACTGCGGTAAGGACTTGGGTGAGAAAATTTGATAGCTCTCGGGTTGGCCCTATACTGCAGTATACATACCTATACTGCGGTATTGGCTTGACTTAGAATTTTAATTGCTCTCTGGATGCCCCTATACTGCAGTATACAAAGCTATATTGCGGTATGGGCTTGTTTTGAAAAACGCGGTTGCTCTCTGGAAGTCCAATACTGCGGTATGTAACTAACATACTGCAGTATTGACTTATCTAGAGGAATGATTACTTTCTGGATGGCCCTATACTGCAGTATACAAACCTATACTGCGGTATGGCCTTTCTCTGGGAGTCCAATACTGCGGTATGTAACTAACATACTGCAGTATTGACTTAACTTCATCAATTTGATGACCTTCTGTAAGTCCTATACTGCGGTATATCAACCTATACTGCAGTATTGACTTTCTGGAAAACCCTTTACTGCAGTATGCCATCCCATACTGCGGTAAGCAACTCTTAGATGATTTTCAAAGAATCTTGGAAACTTCAAAACATATTTTTCACTTGTTGTTAATCATCAAAACACATTGAGAACTAACATTCTCCCCCTTTTTGATGATGACAACACTTATAAACATTCTTTTTAAAGATTTAGAAAGATGTATAGCTTTCAGATTGAAGTTTTCAAAATATCAGAGTTGAATTATCAGAGAAACATCCAATTTGCATTTTTAAACATGGACATCAGAGAATAGCAGCAGATATATAATTGAACTCGTAAACATGTGCAAAATATGTTCATATTCATTTAAAACATCATACATGAGTTGTATCTAACTGATATCAGAAGAGGATAAATACTCTGATAATCACTGATATCAATAAAACAGAAACAAAAAGTTGCATTGACCTACAAGTAATCAAACACATAAACATATAGTTCTAGACATTCTAGACACACTCCTAGAACCCTAAGCATCATCCTAAGCATCATCATCTTTCTCTCCTTCTCCCCTTGTCATCAACAAATTCGGGGTCAAGAACAAAGACAGGAGGAGAATAGAGCACCATGGCGGTGTTTGGATCAAAGGAGGGATCATGGGGCTCTGCATATGGAGAAGGTGTAGGGAAAATCTCAGTAGATGGAGTAGGTGGAGATGGGAATGGGCCAGGAAGGACCTCTGTGGTAGGGGTGACTGGGGAAGATGTGGTGTGGGGTGGGCTATGAGGTGGACTGGGAAATGAGAAGGTAGGTGAGGAAGGTGGGGAATAGTGAGTTTCTGGAGTGAATGAGGTAGGCTGGGTGACAGGAACCTCAGTAGATATGGAAGGCTGAGACTCTGGGGCAGGAGAGGAAGAGGAAGGGCCAGTGGTGAACCCGAAGGTTGACGAAGAAGCTCCAACATCAAAATGCTTGATCAGACGGTCAACCTTGTCCCGGGTGTCAGATGCAACTGTCAGATTGACAGCCAGTCGGGAGTCTAAGTCAACACACTGATCGAATATCTCTTGATTCTTCTTGTTGAAATCTTCAGAGAGCCTGGCCACCTCTGCATCCATTTTCTGTTTCATGTCAGCTGCTAACCGTCCAAACTCGAACTGCATCTTCACAAAGAGAGACGCAGCAGCAGCATCCACGATTCTCTTGATCCGATCATCAAAGTCCAATGGTGGAGAAGGCGGGGCTGACTGAGCCTCATGTGCAACTGACTGAGATGCACGAGTCTGAGACCGCGGTGGAGCTCTCGACTGCCCAGATCCTTCCGGTTCGAACTGAATCTTCATCAGGTTGAGCTGAGACTTGCCGAAGGCCGGGATAAACTTCATCTGCTCTGGAGGACCCACATACCATATCTTATGGTAGTACAATATCAGAGAGACCAGAGATGCAAAGGGCATGTAGGATCCCTTGCGGGATACGAATCTGAAGTGGCTAATCTCCTTGAACAGCCACTGCCCAATATTGAGCGGATGCTTGCGGATGAAGGCGGTGAAGAAGCGATAGTCCTTCTGTGTGAAGTGCGTGTAGCTCCCGCCTTTTTGCACAAAGTTACGTGAATACACGTACCATATCACACAGTGCAAATGAGGCATCTCCGAGGGCTTGAATGTCAAGTGAACCCTCTGATCATCCGGTATGTCCTGACCGGGCATAAGTGTGGCATATACCTCCTCATTAGAATACTTCGGTGTGGACGCTTCGGGAGGGTTAACCACCTTAAGGATCTTGTTGAGGATGGCGGTAGATAGAGTAAACTGAACTCCTCTCACAGAAGTTGTGACCCTTTCCTCAATCAATCTACCTTCCGAGCTCAAGATGTGATTGGATGCCATGTTGAAATAAAATATCTTGACCAACTCAGGACAGTAGGCAGCCTCGATGGAGACGAGCGTAGCATACGGCCCAAACCATGGAGATAGATCAACGTTGCACTCCCGATATACTTGCTCTAGATTGACAGAGGTTACGGTGCAGAAACCTCGGCTTCCGAAAAGGTCTTTGAATTTGGCATTGAGACTGGAGGAAGAATGACAGGAGCAACCTTAAATCCCTCTAGCGTATTCTTGTGGATTTTGATTTCTTCAACCGCATTTGCTACCACAAGAGAGAAATCTAGCTCAGAATCCGTTTCTGAGGAAGAGCCAGGAGAATCAGCAGATGAGGGAGAGGAAGGGATAGTAGTGGAAGCCCTCTTTGATCTTGCTTTTTAAGGAGCAGCGGTCCTCTTCCCTTGAGCCTTGCTTGGCTCACCGGTCTTCTGCTTCTTGGTGACAGAAGATGGAACAGAAGTCTTGGACGGAGCTCCCCTCTTCTTGGGATTCGATGAAGATGTCCCGGGTATGGGAACACCCATGCCAGGAATCTGACGATCAATGCCATCTCCTAATTTCTTAGGAATTGATTTCGTCCTCGGTGCCCGGAGTGGAAGGGAAGAAGAAGGTTGTTTGGAGAGAGATTGATCTTTAGACATTGTTAACGCTAGGGTTTCGGTGGAAATGGGAATCAGAGAGGAATGAGAGAAGTTTGGAGAGGATTTGTGGAGGTTTGACTGGGGTTTGAGACGATTTCAGAGAGAGAAGGAAGAAAGAGATGCGTTACTGCTAGGGCTTTACTGTGGTATAGATGCGAGTATGAAAGAACACAGCGTTTTAATATATATAGACAGATCCCTATACTGCAGTAAGGTTCTTGTATACTGCAGTATAGCATACTTTCATTTACATACTGCAGTAAGGATGGAAGTATACTGACCTGGACTTCGAAAATGTTGAGAGAATTTTTGAAAAAAAAACCGATGGCCATACTGCAGTAAGCACTTACATACTACAGTATGCCTCTTCCATACCTGAACATTGGTTTCTGTCTGATCCCATACTGCAGTATATTACTTACATACTGCAGTATGCCTCATGCATATTCGAGACTTGGCTTCTGTCTGATCCCATACTGCAGTATATTACTTACATACTGCAGTATGCCTCTTGCATGTCTGAAACTCTGAAATCCCGATGGCCATACTGCAGTAAACCACTTACATACTGCAGTATCCATCTTGCACACTTGGAGATTTGGCCTCTCACACATCCAATACTGCGGTATAGCACTTGTATACCGCGGTATAGATGTTCTGAACCATCAAAACACCCTGCAAAACAAAGACTAAACTCTCCGATGCTTAAGTTAGTAAAGATTAATCATCAATGACACATCTAACATTAATTTGAGAGAGAATAACTTACAATTCATTGGGATTTACCATTCCCAATTCTCTCCTTATGAAGGTGAATTGTTCCTTGGCTAGAGGCTTGGTGAAGATGTCAGCTAGTTGAAGATGAGTTGGAATGAACATCACTTTCACGTCTCTCTTCTGCACATGATCCCGGATGAAGTGATGTCTCACATCAATATGCTTGGTTCTTGTGTGTTGCACGGGATTCTTGGCCAAGCTTATTGTGCTAGTGTTATCACATAGTATTGGGATCTCCTTTAAGTGCACTCCCAAGTCATCAAGTTGTTGCTTCAGCCACAACACTTGAGCACAGCAACTTGAGGCAGCCACATATTCAGCTTCTGTTGAGGACACAGCCACGGTAGTTTGCTTCTTGCTAAACCAAGAGACAAGTGAGTTGCCAAAGAACTCGCATTGCCCACTTGTACTCTTTCTATCCGTCTTATAGCCAGCATGATCCGAATCTGAATATGCCACAAGATGCTCCGGCTGACCTTTGGGAAACCATAGCCCAAGAGTCTTCGAATCAGAGAGATATCTGAATATTCTCTTCACATTTTCAGCATGAGACTCTTTAGGAGCAGATTGAAACTGAGCACACATTCCAACACTGAATTGGATGTCCGGGCGACTTGCAGTGACATAGAGCAATGATCCAATCATTCCTCTATACTTGGTGATGTTGAAATCCTTGCCCTCTTCATCAGCATCCAAAGAAGTAGTTGTGCTCATTGGTGTGTCAGCCCCATTGCACTTGTCCATTCCAAACTTCTTCAGCAAATCATTTAAATACTTTGTTTGAGATATGAATATCCCATCTTTCCGTTGCTTGATTTGCAGCCCAAGGAAGTAATTAAGCTCTCCCATCATTGACATCTCAAATTCACCTTGCATAGACTTGGAAAATTCCTCACACAAAGAATCATTAGTAGCACCGAAAATAATATCATCAACATATATCTGTACAATTAAAATCTCATTTAATTTATTTTTCTTGATGAACAATGTTGTATCAGCCTTTCCTCTAATAAATCCTTGATTGAGTAAGAATTGACTCAATCTTTCATACCAAGCTCTAGGAGCTTGCTTTAGACCATACAATGCTTTCTTAAGTCTAAAAACATGATCCGGAAATTGATCATTTTCAAAACCTGGAGGTTGTTCAACTTACACCTCCTCTTGAATGAAGCCATTTAGAAAAGCACTTTTGACATCCATTTGATAGAGTTTAAAACCTTTTGTGCATGCAAATGCTAGAAGAACTCTTATTGCTTCCAATCTAGCTACTGGAGCATAAGTCTCTTCATAGTCAATTCCTTCTTCTTGATTGTAACCTTTGGCCACTAATCTAGCCTTGTTACGCACAATGATGGCTGACTCATCACGTTTGTTCTTAAATACCCATTTTGTCCCAATTACCGGATGGTCTTTGGGTCTAGGCACCAAGTCCCAAACTTGATTTCTATCAAATTGATGTAACTCCTCTTGCATAGCAATCACCCAATCATTGTCTGAAAGGGCTTCTTCTATCTTAGAGGGCTCTATATGTGAAATAAATGCAGAAAATGTAACTTCATTCAAGGTGCTATTTCTGGTTCTAACTCCTTGATTCACATCACCTATAACTTGGTCTAAAGGATGATTCCTTATAAATCTCCAAGCTCTAGGTTGAGACTGATCAGGATTTTCTAAGTTGTTTTCAGGATCAGCCTCAAAAACATTTTCAGAATTTTCAGAAGGAGTAGGAGCATTTTTCGAAAAGAATTTGTTTTTGAAAATAGTCTCCTCTTCATCATCCAAGGATTTATCAGATTCAGATTCACAGAATACAACATGTATAGATTCTTCAACAATCTTAGTCCTAGTATTAAACACTCTATATGCCTTACTCCTATTTGAATAACCAATAAAAACTGCTAGATCAGATTTAGGATCGAATTTACCAAGATTATCTTTACCATTATTGTGCACATAGCACTTGCATCCGAAGACATGCAGATGACTGAGATTCGGCTTTCTTTTTTTGTAGAGTTCGTATGGTGTTTTGTTAATCTTCTTTCTCATATAGGCTCGGTTAGAGATGTAACATGCTGTACTCATCGCATCAGCCCAAAACACTTGTGAAGTGTTATATTCGTTCAGCATTGCCCGGGCCATTTCCGTGAGTACTCGATTCTTTCTCTCCACAACACCATTCTGTTGTGGTGTTCTTGGTGCCGAGAAATTATGGTTGATCCCCATACTATCACAAAACTCAGCAAAGGCATTGTTTTCAAATTCTCCACCATGATCGGTCCTTATACCTGAAATTGAAAAACCTTTCTCGTTCTGGACCTTCTTGGCAAAAGCAACAAACTGATCATATGTTTCATCTTTTGATGATAAAAATATAGTCCAAGTAAATCTAGAGTAATCATCAACAATGACCAAAGTATATAAGTTTCCACCAAGACTTTTGACTCTAGCTGGTCCAACTAGATCCATGTGAAGAAGTTGTAGAGGTCTATTTGTTGAAATCTCATTTTTGGCTTTAAAAGATGATTTGGTCTGTTTTCCCTTTTGACAAGCATCACAAATCATATCATTTTTGAAATTCAATTTGGGAATGCCAATAACCAAATCCTTTTTCAATAACTTGTCAAGTTGATACATATTGACATGAGCTAATCTCTTATGCCATAGCCAACTCTCATTCAAGTTACTGACAAAACAATTTTCAGAAACAGAACCATTGCTAGAGAGGTTCAAAGTATAACAGTTTCCATCTCTAGGTGCTCTAAATAAGGCTTTGTTTTTCAAATCATTCATAGAGATCAAATCCTTTTTAACAATAAAGCATTCATCAGAGTCAAATATTACCAAATTACCCTTATCAGTGCTTTGGCTCACACTTAGGAGATTGTGACACAATCCTTCTACAAGGTAGATGTCTTTGATGAGTGGGCCTTCATTGTTGCCTATCTCACCAATGCCAGCGATTTTCCCGGATTGATCACCTCCAAATGTGACTCTACCTCCATCTTTTGGCTTTATTGATAAAAACTTTGATTTGTCTCCAGTCATGTGTCTTGAGCATCCACTATCAATGTACCACTTGTTCGGCCTTGATGCTCTAAGACATACCTGCAGATCACAAGAGATCAAGTTTTAGGTACCCATCTTTTCTTGGGTCCTTTGGGGTTAGCATGTACCTTGGGAACATATGTTCCTTTTGGTACCCAGACATAATTTCCTACAGGTTTAGCTTTTCCTTCTTTTCGATGAAAACAAGATGAAGTAGAATGACCCTTCCTATTGCAATATGTACAATGTGCAAAAGGGTTTGAGGAATGAACATATTTAGTGAAATAATTCATATAGGATTTTTGTCCATTCTTTTTCTTTCCTTTCTTCTTATCAAAGTCTGGTCTATAACCAATGCCCGATCTATCGTTTGTAAAACGTTGTTGTTTCAAAATCACATTGAGCATTTCACTTCCCTTAGTAAATTTCTCAAGTGCTTTTGTAAGTTGTGAATTCTTTTTCTCTAGGATAGAGCATTCATCACAAATCAGAGATTGAGGAGATGAGAGGTTTTCAATTTGCAGTTCAAGAAAAGAATTTTTCCTTTTCAAAGACATATACTTGTCTGCAAGTTTTTCAAACTCCTTTTGAACAACATTGTATTCAGCAAACAATTCATCATAGGAAGGAAGAGATTCATATACCTCATTTCTTTCATTGTGTTGCTCTTCTTCCTCAGCGACTAGGCATATGTTGGCTTTTTCGCTTTCGTCTTCTTCAGCTTCATCCTCATCCGATGAGCTATCTCCCCATATTGCTGACACATATGCCTTCTTTTTGAATTTCTTGAACTTCTTCTTTTCTTTTTCTTGATTTTTCAGCTGAGGACATTCCACCTTGATGTGTCCGGGTTTTTCGCATTCGTAGCAGATAACCGGCTTCTTTGATTCATAGCTTGAATTTCCCTTCTGGAATTTCTTGAAGCCTTGATCTCTTTTGTAAAACTTTTTGAATCTCCGGACCATCATGCCAATTTCTTCATCCTCATCTTCATCTTCCTCATCTTTTTCCACATTCAGAGCCACTCCCTTATTGCGATTGTTGCCACCATTGACATCTTCTAATTCCTTCTTGAACTTCAATTTGCTCTCGTACTCAGATAGACTGCCAAACAATGCGGCAACTGAAGTCATTGACTCTCCACGAGCTTCTTCAATGGCGGTGACCTTAGCTTCCCAATCCTTTGTTAGAATATTGAGGATTTTCCTCACTTGAGCTCCTTGATCGAAAAGCTTTCCTAAGGCAGCTAGCTGATTGGTCAGATGAGTATATCTCAACTGAAACTCTCCAATACTCTCGCCTTGCTTCATTCGCAAAAGGTCATACTCAGTGGTTAGAATGTTGACTCGGTTCTCCTTGATTCCAGAGGTTCCTTCATAAGCTATTTCCAGAGCCTTCCACATCTCCTTAGCCGTTGACAAATTACAAATACGAAAGTACTCCTTTTGACTAAGAGCACTCTGAAGCATCAAAATAGCCTTGCTATTGAGAGTGATGTTCTTCTTACCGTCATCATTGAACTCAGCTTCTGTCTTGGGAACAGTGATGCCTCCTTCTACCTTGACTGGAACATAGTCTCCAGTCTCAAAGACCCTCCATAAACCATATTCTGTTGCCATCACGAACACACGAAATTTTGCTTTCCAGAAGGAGTAGTGTTCGCCGTCGAAACCTGGAGGTCTGTTGATTGAAGCTCCATCTGGAAGAATTCCTTCCATGGTGATCCTTCTCGAGTGGTTAAACTCTTCTGAGAAGACCAAGCTCTGATACCAAATGAAAGAGGAGCTTTATACCCAAGAGGGGGGTGAATTGGGTATAATAAAAATTTTCGACAACTTGTTCTGTTTTTACAATTTCAGAACAGGGCAGAACAGAGGAGATAGAGAGAAAAGCTTTGCACACAACGATTTATACTGGTTCGGTCCTTTCTCTGACCTATATCCAGTCCCCAAGCCTCACCTGGGATTTTCAATCCACTATAATCAAATATTGATTACACACTCTGTACTAAGAGTTGTTCTCTCACTAGAACACACTCCCCCTTACAAGTTGTAATCAATACACCCTAACTACCAAGTCCCCTGACTTGTAGTTATCACAATCAGTAGATGATTTACAAGATGATAACTCTCTCAAAGAGTAGATAGAATAAACACTGAAGTACAAAGTATCAAATTGATACTATTACAGATAAAAACTGAACACAATAAATGACACTTAATAAATTTTCGCTCTCAGTTGGTGTATCAGTTTGTGAAGAAGTTAATGCTCTCTATTTATAGGTAGAGAACATTAAATGACCGTTGTAAGATGATTTCAACCGTTGGAGGTGATTAGCTTGGGTTCTGGTCATCTTCTCACTCTAAACTTCTGCTAATCCAAGTCTTAATGAAGTCTGATGTGGCTCTCTGAGAATTTGCCCGTTGGAGATGGCTTTACTTGTTGTAGTAAGCATTCTTTAACGTTTAGAAGGCGTGCTCAGATGGATTAGCTAAGAATAGGTTGATTTGCAGAAGTGCATTTAATGCACTGTTCACTTTTTGCTTTATTGCTTTGACCTTCAATAATCTTGATCTGTTCTAGCTGAAATACACTTAACAAACTTGTTAAACTTAGCTAGGAGTATGATTGAATGAATTATGGGAGCAATAAGATCAAACAATAATGATTTGCAAATTCGCGAAATTCAAAAGCCGATTTTGACCGTTGTATACTGCGGTAAGATCCTCTATACTGGAGTATGCCACTGTACATACTGCAGTATCCAAATGCTTACTGCAGTAAGCAACTTCCAGAGACAAAAACCTCGTGAAATGATTTTGAAAGATATGTTCTATACTGCGGTATGCAACTAACGTACTGCAGTATGAGAGCTTTTGTCAAAGAGAAGAGTCCCCGTGATTGCCCAATACTGCAGTATGAAAACCTATACTGCAGTATGCAATAGTTATAAACTTAGAGAGCTTTCTGTAAGAGCCTATACTGCAGTATCCAACTCCATACTGCGGTAAGGACTTGGGTGAGAAAATTTGATAGCTCTCAGGTTGGCCCTATACTGCAGTATACATACCTATACTGCGGTATTGGCTTGACTTAGAATTTTAATTGCTCTCTGGATGCCCCTATACTGCAGTATACAAAGCTATACTGCGGTATGGGCTTGTTTTGAAAAACGCGGTTGCTCTCTGGAAGTCCAATACTGCGGTATGTAACTAACATACTGCAGTATTGACTTATCTAGAGGAATGATTACTTTCTGGATGGCCCTATACTGCAGTATACAAACCTATACTGCGGTATGGCCTTTCTCTGGGAGTCCAATACTGCGGTATGTAACTAACATACTGCAGTGTTATCATCAATTTGATGACCTTCTGTAAGTCCTATACTGCGGTATATCAACCTATACTGCAGTATTGACTTTCTGGAAGACCCTTTACTGCAGTATGCCATCCCATACTGCGGTAAGCAACTCTTAGATGATTTTCAAAGAATCTTGGAAACTTCAAAACATATTTTTCACTTGTTGTTAATCATCAAAACACATTGAGAACTAACAGATTTTGAGTGTAAGCGTGTTAAGGCGATAGTAATCTCGGGAAAGGTGATTTTTGACAGAGTTTGAAATTTGAAAAAAAAAAATTGACTAAAGGAGAAGTTACCTTGAATGGAAGGTGGTGGTATTTTTTTAAGGATGGGAAGAAAATGCCGATATGAATACGGTACGATTGATCATAGGTTTGAATTTGATCTTGATGATGTTTAGGTCAAAATGTGATCAAGGTTGCCTACAGATTTAGTACATGAAAGTATGAATAGTATAAATGTAATATCCCGAATTTTGGGTCTAAAGATCTGGAAATTAGTTTATATTTGGAAGACTACTAGACCCAGTATTTGAATGTGACAAATTTGGGATTTGTATATTTTGGGACTATGAATAGTAATTTACTATTCACATGTACGTTTTTACTATTCACGTATACATTATGAAAATTTGGTCTGGATGATTATATGAGTAATTATTGGAATTAAGGAAATTTTTATTGAAGGATTACAAGTAGGAAATTCCAAATGCTCAAATGAATTGTCCAATTCTTTATTTTATAAGGTAGCATCTTCCATCCTCATACTTCTCTTAAGTTGGCAGTAAAGAAATGTACGCACGCACATTCATTTCATTTCTTTATTTCACACCATCAAAATTATCTTTGGCCAACCTACATGGAAAATTGGAAGAAGTGTGCCGTAGGAAAAGAAAATTTGGTGAAGTATGAAAAGGAGAAAAATTCCAACCTACACATCGCACCCTCCACCCTCTTGCCAAACGCACTACATTCACACACAACATAATTCACCCACTTTTATCATTATCCACCAAATCACCAAACTTCATATGTATATATATATTTCACCTCTCTTATTTTTATCCGGCCAAATGCATGGAGAGGACACGCATACACCTTCCAAATTTTGTATGCATGGCAGCCAACAAAGAAAGAAAAAAAAAATAGTGAAGAGTTAAAAGAGTAAGTGATGAGAGAGCAATAGAAATTTAGAAAGTATTCGGTGAAGACAAGAAGGTTTTATGCAATTGATTTTTGTGCTTAGGTAAGGATTTTAATCCCTCTCTTTTCTTTATTTCAGCAGATTAATATTATTTTTGAGGTATAAAGTCTTGCTGAAAAATAAGAGTTTTCATAAGAATTTTCTGTCACCTTATAACACTGTTATTCTGAAAAGTTTTATGGACAGTGTTCACATTTTTAAAATCTGGGAATAAACGGCATGTGATAAAATTATGAAATTTTCCAGATATAAAGTAGACATCCAGGGCTTTCCATTGATATATAATTTGTAACTTTTTGAGCTTTGGACAAGGAGATTATGATTTTTGAAGTTAAGCCTTATTTCTGCAGTTACAATCTGAACAGTGTTGGAAAATATTTAAACTGGGAATGATACAGAGATTTCGAGTTTGTACCGTTATTTTTCCTTGAAAATAGACATATCAAGGGTTATGTGGAATTTTGCAGCACCCCATTTGGAGTTTTGAAGAATTAATTATGATTTTTCAAAGTTAGAGAAAAATCTGGGCTAAATGCTGGAAATTCCGTTTTTGAAGAAATTGTAATGGTAAAATGGTCAATGCTGATATAAATAACCCTTAGAGCATTTTTCTAAGTGATACGGTAATATATTAGGATGTTCGGGAAGTTTGGAAGGACGGGCATATTACTATTCATGAACAGTTACGTATACATGAATAGTAAATTACTATTCACGTGGAAGAAAGGTACGTTCGCGTACAGTAACGTTAACTCGTATTAGCATGTATGTATGTAATCATGTATGACTGATCATGTTTGCTAGATGATTTACATGTTTATTTCCTAGCTATGGATTTGAGGCTGCGGTCTCATAGGACTGCTTGTCCTAAAGGGCTGAGGTCCTTGGCCGTTAACTGCGGTTACGGTGCGACTTGTTTACTGTAAATTATTCTATGCTTTTACATGTGTTATACTGCATTTACATTTCATACTTGCAAATAAGGTTATCTGTTACCTGAAATTCAATGTGTATTGAATCTTAGATTTGACTAAAGCTTCAAGAAGGGAAGCTGGATGAAAGAAGGAACTATTGAAGGAAGTACGTGAAATGACACCAGACAGAATGAAGTTCAGAAGAAAGACTAGTTCTGGAAAGAATATTCGTTCGAGATTTTTAATATGCCAGCTTAAGTTTGGGCATTGTATCGGATACTCATTATCCAAACGATAATGTATGCTCTATCTTCCGCATTACTCTGATTTGACAATACCGTATTCCTCAGTACTATGTGTTTACGAACACAATAAGTGGTATGAAAATTGGGGTGTTATAGTAAACCTGGTGATTTATGCTACAATATTAGTATGTTACTTGGGTATGATTAATAGTTAACTATGAGATGAACAAATGGTGTTTAGTATATGTCTTTGTGATACTGTAAATTGAATTCGAACCATGTGAATAATGCTGAGGTTGTGAGAACAGTATCTGAATGCTTTGGAGATTAGTCTAGGAATTGTGAATCATGATTTTAGAATGTTCTATAGGTATTGTTGAGGACGCATGATATCTCTGCCTAGCTGATATTGAGGTTCTAAGAGTTAATTTGTAATTTGACAGTTGTCACTTTTGGGGAATGTTTGAGGATAGTTCCTAAATGTTATAAGCTATGAAGTATGATGATTCTAGTATGACTATTGTGAATAATCGAGGTTAAAGAAGTAGGATGATGAATCTAAAAGTTGGTTAGGGATCCAGCGGGTTGCTACCAGTTGAAATGTGACATAACAGTCCAACTTAATAGTTGCATTGATTCTTTAGGAGTCTGAATCGATTGAATAAATTGGGGTACTAGAATATGGTACTAATAGATTTGAGTGAATTAAGGAACAAAAATGTGGTACCAACATGTATGAGGTATTCAGAGGTTGCCAACTGCTTATCTAACGTAGGAAATGATCTTAATCATAGAATTTTCCCTTAGAAAGAATGGATTGAGTGTTTTATGAATGAGTTGAGTAGTATGAGTTGAAGCCTGGAATGTATTCAGAGTTGATGACTATTTAAAACAGTTGTTTGGTTCCTGAGTATTTGAATTTTGAACTTACCAATGCACCTGCTGTGGATGGAAAAAAATTTTACGCAATAGGATTTAAGACCAGTTTGTAATCATCATTTCTAAACTATGATGTCTCATGGAAAGAATCCTTGCAAAATTAGAACAAGAATTGACTTTTAAATTATGTTTGTGGTAGAAGCAGTACAAGCTAGAAGAGGCTGGAAACTGTTATGGATATACTCAGTTTGCTGAGTCTTGCCAAATGTATTTAAAATATTTGTTTTTGAATCACTTGCCATTGATGAAAGCTAGATTGAATAGTGAGTGTTTTAATTTCTTGAACTTGAATTGGAAGCGATTATGTTTTCTATAAAAATACTTGTTTTATGAAGTGAGATTTTGAAAATGTACTACAACCACAGAAAATTTTGAATATTTGAATTTGAAAAAAAAAATAGAAAGTTGAATTTGAGACAACATAGGAGAAAAGAAAAGTAATGACATGACTGTCATCACTAACGTTTTGTATCGAAAAGCGGTGCAAATGGTAACTATGTTAATACAGGAATAGAAACTGATAGAATAGTCTAGAAATCTGAACTAGTTAAGTTAGGTAGAATGTGCTAACTACTGAGCTATATAAGAAAAACTAGTTTGAGAACTTGAATTGAGGAAGCTCGGGCGTAGGATAGAAGAGCAGAGGCTTGAGGCGGTAAGACCCGTTGAGCTAGTTTACATATGGTGGTATCTTTAGGCTATAAGACTTATGTGCCTAGTATTGTGTTTATTGCCTAACATGGTAACATTAGACCTGTGTGTCTAAAGTTTATCTTAAGGTTGGCAGAATAATCAGACTATATCATGTTGTAGTCAAGATGGCCTGAGGGTGATTCTTTAAGCAGTAAGGCCAGAATATTCAGCGCTGAGGTAATAGAATGAAATAAGCAGAAAAGAAGAATGTACCGGGCTGTGAGGCCAATGTAACCAAGCACTCAAATAAGGAACTAGTTGATTCTGTGTTTGAATATTACTTTGGGTACAGAATGAATGAAATGTTGTATAATTGTGTTGTGTGCTTGGTGAGCATGATTGGGAAAAAAAATAGACTAAGTGTTTAGAATGATTTCCTAAAATATACATGTTCAAATTTCGAGGACGAAATTTAATTAACGGGGGAAGAAATGTAACATCCTCAATTTTAGAACTATAATATTATAGGATAGACTAATTTATGGTAATTAAAATTTATCATGTAATTATAGTAGGAGAGTACTTTTTTTTCTCTGAAGTAGAATTCTTACTATATTGAATTTTGGGGACAAAATTCCTTTTTAGGTGGAGAGAGTTGTAACATCCTGATTTTTGGGTCTAAAGACTAAATCCTGTTTTTAGAAAACTACTAGGCTCTATTTTTGGAAAGTGGCAAATTTGAAATCAGTATTTTGTGGGATCCATGAATAGTATTTACTATTTGTGCATAGTAATTTACTATTTGTATAGTACTATTCATGCGGGACCCACGGCCAAATATTTCTTCCTCCCGCCGCGTTATCACGTGAAGTTTTTATATTAATAAATATATATATTATAATAGGTGGGGTCCACCACATTTGAAAAATGTGGTGGAGGTGCCCACCCTTTTTGAAAAAAAGGGGGAGCGACCGGTGTGGCGCCCCCCATTAATTTCGGGGCCGACTGCCCTGATTATTTCGGTGGAGGGGTTATAAATACCCCCACCAGGCACACCCACGACACACACACCAATCACACACACACCACACACACTTGCACGGTCAGATAGAGTGAGAGAAGAGAGAGAAGGAGATTAGGGTGGTAACTATTTGGGAGTTCTGCAGTAGCTTTTTGGTAATTATTTGGGAGCTAAAGGGTGACAGGTAACTCTGAATATTCTTCCTTATACTTGTGAATTATGTATGATTATAAATAATTGTTTATTTACTATTTTGTTTGACGAATATATGTGGGGAATATTTTATGATTTATAAGGTTTTAAGATCTGGTACGGAAACTTTGAATTTGCTATCTGCAATTTATACAGTGGTACTATTTATGCATACATTATTGATTACTATTCACTTATACATATTGATTTACTATTCATTATTTATGTATACATACCGTGTTTTTACTATTCAATTATACATACCGATTTACTATTTATACATACTGTATTTTACTATTCACTATTCATGTATACACATAGTGATTTACTATTCACAAATACATGTCGTATTTTCCTATTTACTATTCGTATATTCATATCGTATTTTTACTATTTAAATATTCACGTATATGTACCGTATTTTACTTATTATTCACAAATACGCATAGTAATTTACTATTCACGAATACGCATATTGACATATATAATTATATTTAGTACAAATGGTAGAAAAGTGCATTATTTTTGAATGAATACATTTATCATGGCGGTTGTATTGTGATGGGTTGGAGTAAGGAGGGTTTTGAATGATAAGAATTATTTATGCCACCACTCGGTGCACAGTGGATGGTACCTTTTCAGGGCCCCATCTTCCATGTTTTCCTCTGACCGGGATTTCATTGGAGATGTGGGACATGTGACACCTCCTTAGTTGTTATTTTAAAGGAGAGGAGCCATAGTCCAGATTTAAGCTCTATACCTTTGGCCGGGTGTATCTTAAGTTTTGGTGAGCTTGAAACCATCCAATCAAATGAATGAGTTTCTATTGGACTATATGTTAGCTTATGGCTCCAGTCAGCGGTATACGGTTGGAAGAGGATATAAGGGAGGCTGCATACTGCATAATGCAGACAAAATGATGATTACTTTTGTAAAGACATTTGATGAAAATTTTTGATATATATACATCTGTATATAAAATTACATTTTAATTATCTTCTATTTTTGTCATATGTAATTTGCTCGTGTATGGTAGAAATATTCAGTAGTTACTGAGACGTGGAATCTCATCCCATATTAACATTTTTCAGGTGAATTTCTTAGTAGGGAGCAAGGGAAGGCACCTATGGAGTGAGCTCTGGTGGCTCTTTTGTACTCCAATAGATTATGTTATGTTATTTCATTTGCCATGAACCAAAGACTTTCGTTTTGTATTGAACTCTGAAATATTTTCTAAAACTTATTTTGATTGTGAATTATGAACTTTAATTGAAATGGTAATGTTATCCAAAGATCTGGATATTGATAAACTCTTTTGGAGGTATTACAAATATTTTGGCTAAGATTTTGGGTATTAAAATTGAGGTGTTACAGCTTTAATTCAGGGGAAATATCACTTGGGTTCTAAGGAAGAGAGAAAATATTAAAAAAAAATTTAACTCTAAATCCCCTATCAAAAAAGTCTCTAAGGATTTTTCTGATATTAATTATGGAATTCTAATATCAAAAAAGTTTTATTGCCAAAATAGCTTTTCATGTTATTAAAATAGTTTTTCCTGTTGTAAAAGTTTTCCTATGAAAAAATTGTTGTCAAAATGGCTTTTAATATTGTTAAAATAGCTTTTCCTATTGTCAAAAATTTTCTACCAGAGGAAAAACTTGAAAACTTTTTGACAATAGCAAAAACTACATAGGAAAATTTTAACAACAGGAAAAACTATTTTAACAACATGAAAAGCAATTTTAGCAATGAGACTTTTTTGATTTTTTTTCCGTAATTAATATTTTAAAAAAAAGTCTCTAAAGTCCCTAGAGACTTTTTCGATAAAGGATTTGGAGTTGAGATTTTTTTTAATATTTTCTTTCCTCCTTAGTATTTTTCCTTTAATTCACCTTCGGTCATTCAACTATGATGCTCTCTCTCTCTCTCTTTCTTTCTTTTCTTTTTTTTTTTTAAAAAAAAAAATTATTCCCTTCTATGTTTAAGGTAAGATCTATTTATTTAATTTAATTAGATTAAAAAATTAATTAATATGACATAATTTTTTAAAAACACCTTAGTCATTTTCTTCCTCTCCTTCCTCCTTTTGTAATTATTATTAAAAGAGTATTAATATAGATAAATTTTAAAAAAAATAACAAATATAAAACTGCATTTTATATTTAGGATGGACCCGTGTTCCGTTGACTCGACCAATGAGCCAAAGTTTGGCCACAATTTAGATTTGACAATCAGCAGCTTCCTATTCAGTCATTCATAAGTACTGGGGTCGCTTTCAAATTTCATAAAATAGCTAGAAAGACTCACTTAATTACATTAGTAATGCTATGATTGGCTAGGAAAGTTCATATATAACACGGCAATTTAAGAATGTCGTGACAAGCCATGGACCCCAAACCTTTGGGATTTCTAGCTTCAGTTCTGTTCTTTCATTTATTTGTGATAATTAATTTGGTGTTATGATTATGAATTTTCAAAATAGAGCGACGACTGAATGTTGTAAATTGGGGTTATCCTTGCAAACCATTAAACTGGTGAACATGAAAACTTTTCTAATATAAAACTTTATTAAGAAGTTGATCTTGTTCTTCAATGTAAACCTGTTTTTTATATTTATCAATCGTTTCCAAAATTAATTATATGAACGCCTCCTTAATAATAATCAGCTAAGAGATAGATTGAGGAAATGAAAGAAAATTTTTAGGATGTTTTAAAACACATGTCTTATTAACTAATTTGACTATTTTTTTAAATTTAATTAAATTAATTAGGTAAATATGCTTATATTAAAGATTTAAAAAGTATGACTTTTTTTATATCCATTTTTGAAATGGACTTCTTCCCCTCTAGTACATATATATTTACTTCTCATCTTAACAATGACATCAAATTTAAATGATTAAGATCTATTATTTTATATAAAATTATTATTGAAATATTAAATAACAAAAATATAAATAAATCATATTTTTTTATAAAACCAATGTTGATGATAAATTTTTATTTTTATAATTAAATTTTTGACCTGAATTTTTATAATTAATTAGATGTATAGTTTGGGTTATATTGAATTAAATTTGTTGGTATTTTATACCTATTTATTTTACGTTATATACTTTTCATCCTAAATTTAATTATCTCGAAAAGAATTAAATGTGCAACAAAATATACTCATGTATTCCTTTATTGGAGGAAATATGATAAACAAGGAACAAGTAAATAAGAAAATCATTAAGAAAAAAAAAAGAACGGAAGAAAGGGATCAACACTTGATCTTAGCCAAAACGCCGAAAAAGCGGTAACAAGAAGAGACGGATCTGTGAACTGAGACAGAATAAAAAGGTGAAAAAAAGAAAAGAAAAAATAGTGAGAAATGTCAAATCTAATAAAAATTTATAACATTATATTTTTCATATTTTAGAAAGATAATGAATTATATATCATATATGCTAAATATTATAAATAGAAGCTCTGAGACCATTCAAAATATAAGTTCATGTAAATGGTAATTATTTATGTTTTTGTGTCATAAACAAGGACTATATTTGTAAAATAAGAAAATTATTAATTAAAATTGTTTCTTAGTTGACTAAATTTTAATTAATTGTACACTTGTCACTTGTAATTTAATTACCTTCTTTGTGGTTCAATTGTTTGTTATCTGTACGTGCTGAATATATAAATATTGTTAAGTGTCAACAGGGGTTAGGAAAAAACAAACACCAATTGTGACATTAACTCCACCAATTGTGCCACTCTCTATGGCCCCATCAATTGCGTTATTTCAGCTATCATGTCTAAATTTTTAGACAAAATTTAAAAATATGAAAAAATGTTTTTCTAAATTAACATGAGACATATAACAATATTAACAACTATATATGTGTCTCTGTGTGTGTGTGTGTTACATTTTGGACGAATAAAATGAAAATACAATTGATCTCAAGTGCTTCCTTCTTTTATTTTCATCTACAAGCAGAGCAAAACTTAGAAAATCATATTACACAAACACAAAACAAAGCAAATCAAAACAACATGAACTTCACTCTTCTTCTTCTTCTTCTTTTTAATGTTTCCACAGAAATTTCATGTAGAATCAGGAGATGGACAAGGGTTATTTTTGTCTTTTCTCTTCATAAATTAATTTCACTATAGGTCTACCAAACTGTAATGAAATTTCATATTTTTTTAGGAGTCAATAGGAATTAATTTGTTATAGTGATCGTTATCTAAATTTTACCTTATGAATATTGCAAGTAACAGTCACGGTATAACCCTGACTTTTCTTATCAAGGTCATTCGTTTAATTTTATTTATCAAATTAATTTCTCTCTACAGTGCAACACAATTTGGTATCACGACGTTTCAAAATTTGGTGTCCATCTATAAAAATTAGGATATTTTCTAAATAAAGAATATAAATTAAATACAATTTTCTTGAGCATAAACCCATAAGTAAATGGGTGAAGGTATAAAAATGCACATATGATTTACCCTGAAGAACAATCAATACCAAATGCTTTTTTTAAGTGCAAAAATGCATATATTGTTACAATTTTAAAGCAAAAGTCACATAATTAGATTGAAACTTGAATTCATGAAAGCAATAATAGATAAATATGATTAATGTTTTATGAAAAATGTGATTAATTATTAATCTCTTCTATCTTTTTTATAAGAGCCCAATAATCTTAATTAAGTGATTTAATAAATTAATTTAAATTAGTTAAAAGTATTACATATATTTGAAATGAACCTTTTTTTAAAAAAATATATATAAATATATATATGCTCTTATTTTAAGAGGGCAAGTAAGGTAGAGGAATAGAGTTGTTGTAAGAAGATGTGTGAAAGAAAATGTGATTGTTAATTCATATATACTGTGTGCAAGATTTTTGTTTATAACTTAGAGTATCTCTAGATCGTATGGACATATTCAAAGAAGACCATTGAGGGTATCAATGAGGAAGATTAATCGAGCAGTACGGAGTTTTGTAAAAAGAAGGTAAGGAAGACCAAAACGAATGCTCAATGAGGTTATAACATTACTAGAAAATACTAAAATAGCCATGACATTTGTGAGGAAAAAAATCCGCCCAAATTTAAAATGGAATTTGCAATTGAAAGGGAAATCCGTCGTAAAAAACAAATCCATTGCAAAACTTTGCGATGGAAAACAAATTCCATAACGGAAAAAAAAAATCTCCACTTATTAAAAACTTAGCACCTTTGCTTCTATTAATTCGTTATTTCCCCTTCTCAACCATTTTATATAGTCATCATCACTCAAACAAAATCTCTTCTTTCCATTCTAACATTATTACCTAATTCACTATCATACTTACTGACTTATTTCACCAAACATTTATTCATGCAATGTTGAAATGTAATATATTACATATAAATATAACGATTGCCATAAAAATCATTCATCATATAAATACATTCTCTCAAATGTATAATTGATGAACTATGTATGTAGTTAACGATAGCACAAGTAAAATACAACACTATCTCAAAATGAGTGAATGAAAAAAAGAAGAGGAAAGTGTGAAAGCATGGCATGGGAATAAGAAACTGACTAAAGTAAAGTGAGAAAGCGATAACATAAAAAGTGAAAGTAACAAAGAAACGTAATTCATTACCCTGACCATGAATTAAGTTTTGGAGGAAAAAAGCTTGAACAGCCTCTACATATCACAATACTTCTATAGAAACACTCCAGGATGTATTTACCTTTCTCATCTTTTGAGTTTTCTTATAACACGTTTTTTATACAAAGAATAGCCTCTACATATCACAATACTTGTATGGAAGCACTCCTGGATGTATTTACCTTTCTCATCTTTTGAGTTTTCTTATAACACGTTTTTTATACAAAGAATAGCCACTACATATCACAATACTTGTATGGAAGCACTCCTGGATGTATTTACCTTTCTCATCTTTTGAGTTTTCTTATAACACGGTTTTTTTATACAAAGAATAGCCTCTACATATCACAATACTTGTATGGAAGCACTCCTGGATGTATTTACCTTTCTCATCTTTTGATTTTTCTTATAAGACATTTTTTTTCACAAAAAAATTTAGGCGAGTTGGATTCAAAAGGCTTATCAGTCAGAGCATGCATCCGAGTTGGATCACAAAGACTTATTAGAGTGCAGTACCTACATATCATTAGTCATCCACTAACAAAGTCCTCACAATGATAGTGAGATTTAAACTCAACCTTGTGAATTATGAGTGCTATTCCTCTTAGGAACTCGTATTATTGTTGTATAAATTATCCATACAGATTTATTAATAAAATTCTAGTATTTGTGAGGAAGTGATTCAAATCGAGAACCCCACTTTAATTTAATCCACTAAAACCTCATGGCCCAGCTGCAATGTTATGGGTCTAATAAGAAAGCCGCGTTTGCGTTGGTCTTGGTTTGGATTTAACAAACCATAGGATGGATTTTTGTGGGTGCAAAAAAAAAAAAAAAAAGCTTTTCAATTTTCACAATATTAAAAGAAATAAGATTTATTTAGTGCCCTTAGTTTTCCTTCGAATTTTTAGTTTTATGTTAATTTCATCCATAACTATTTAACATTTAAACTGTATCGTTAATTTTATCCCTCTATTTTCTTTTTAATGAAAAAACAGACCTCATTAATTTTCTGTACGACCTAAATACCGGCTTTGTTCCATCTCATAACAATAAGTCAAGAACATAATTTTTTTCGTCATTTCAATTAATAGCACCTTTTTTTCTTCTGCCTTCCTCTTTATCCTCTGGCAAGATTATCACACATTTCATTTATTATCAGGTCCCAGACGAATTTTAATAATACACACACATATACTCTCTGAATCTCCTTTGATATTCAGGTAAAAAAAAATCATTTCATTTCACATGATGATACTCCCTCTGGTCCTAATTATAAAAGCTAGTTGACTTTTTTTGAAGAGATTAAGGAAGCTAATTAAATTACTTTAGAGTATTTTTATTTTTATTTTTTTCTTCAAACTAATTAATTTAACTAATAAACTAATATAGAATCTAAGGATACATAACATATGAAATGATTAAATAACTTATTTAGTTTTCTTAATTTCTCCAAGGAAAGTCAACTAGCTCTTATAATTAGGACCGGAGTTAGTATGAATTAATCTCTTTCATTCAGGTAACTTCTTATGATGACATGAATCCCCTCCATTATTTTCCTTTTTACTTTTCTCTATGCAAAACATAGCATTAGAGAAATAAACCAGCCAACTCTTATATATAGTGGAGCTTTCATGCCACTAAAATTTCACATGTTCCTGCCTTTAACTTAATTGGCAAAAGGAAACAGATTCACATTTGCCTTTTGTTTGTTTGTTTGATAGGATAGGTTGTTTGAACACTCTGGAGCTTCAAACCCTCTCTGTGCCTTCTTCTTCCACTTCTCTTCTCCGCTTCTTCTTTCGCAGTTCTCAGACGCAATTTATTATCACTTCACTCTGTTTGTCCTTACTCTTCTCACAATTTTGCGCTCTTCCCGACGTCATCCAAAGCTCTCCTCTATTGGAAATGCTCTTCCACCTTCCCCGTTGCCTCTAGGAGTTACAAGGTACTCTTTTGCTACTTGCTAACTTTGTTATTCTAGTTCGAGCTGACGTTTGGTGATTGAATCCACTTCGGTGTGCATGGACCGTCTTCAAACTGACTTGAAATCTGAGTATTCTAATCTAATTGAGTGCTTTGTGATGTGATTCCGTGTAATGAGTACTACATAAATATAATGTGTGTGACTTTGATATGTATTAAAAAGCAATTGCAGTGGAAGTGTAATAATTTAATGGGAAATATAGTAATTTAATTGGGAATCTCTGGGAGAACTTGCAGCATTTTCTGCTTTTTTGTATCAAAATCAGATAGAAAATAAGTTAATGGAGATGATGAGATTTTCCATGCTTAATAATATGACATTTGAATCTAATAGTTTCAATTAACTCTTTAATTGCTTCAGAGAAAGTTGTCTCTGAGACACACAACTTAAGACTGCGGTTTGAGAAGGGGCACTTTGCTTTCCTTTTTGTGTATCTGTTAGGATGGTTCAAGTCTTACATGTTCTGTTCTGTCTACTTCAAGTTCAATGTTGCTCTAAAATGCGCAACAATAACTCCAAGTCAGTTTTTCTTGGCTTTTATTGAACAAAATGTTCTGTTCCATGATTTATTAGAAAACAATCGTACTTAGAATTTGGCTCAATTGAGTGTCCCTGTTCATGCATATTATATAGTATTTTACATTGTCCCTGCCTTGTTGGTGGCACTGCTAAATTTTGATTTTATCTCCGGCAGGTAATTCTTCCCCACCATCACGTGAGCATCCCTTCTACTGCCTACAAGAGTCATGACTGCAGAAACCTCTTATAGAGCCAGATTTGGCTTCCTCCGGACTGTGGAGTCTCCAGAGGTTTCTGTTGATGCGCCACCTGAGTTAGATGCAATAAAAAGTACAACAGCTGATATTATATTGTGAGTCATTTTGCTTTCCTGTGCTTATATGTCAACTGTAATGTTTACTTTATTTTGTGAAAGGATTTTTGCATCAGCATTTTGGCTGGCAGACAATGCTTTTGCTGAAGCTTGTACACTTTATTGAAAGAATTTCTTTATAACGGATTTTTTTTTGTCACAATTTGCGACGAAGTATTTTTAGACAGATTTTTCTTTTCCGTCGCAAAACCAATTTGCAACGGATTTTGTCTGTCACTAAAAACATTTTTTTATTTTTTTTTGTAGTGTAGAGTAGGATCTTTTTGTGAATAATCTACTAAAGATTTAGTTTATGATAGAGCACAATAGCATTATGTGATCCATGTAACTGGTCTCACCTAATAATATAAAGGCTTTATTGTTGTGATCGTTATTTATTTTGTTGTAGAGTATCTCTAGATCACTTTAATCTTGAAACTAATCTTTGTAAGTACGTGTCCAATTTTAATTAATAAATGTCTTGTCCTTGTATGTCCATAAGTGCAAGTTAGTTTAATTTCCTCATGCATCTACTATATTTTATGCTATAATGTGAAGCCAAATTAAATGACTTCACAAATAACACCAGAAAGTTAGTATTTAGGGTTAAAAAAACTCAGTTTTGGTCAATAAGTCCAAAGTGTCCCTAGCGTTAGGTTATTCAGAGCACTTTTATGACTCGAATAGAGTGAATGAAAAGATGTTCAGACATATTTGACCAATTTGTTACCTCTCTTTTTCAAGCTTGCCATAAAACACTTATGCTGATTTAGTTCTTTTATTTTGATAATTGATACTTATATTATTCCATTTGAGAAACTCATAAATATATGTGTGTCTATGTATATGAGAAGATCTATGGGATTATTCTTGTGGATTTACAACATGTATATTAACCCTTAGAGAGGGGGGGGGGGAAGAACTAGCTTTGTACTTAACATGATCGACTGAAAAATAATGCTATGGATAATTCTGAGGGAACAAAAGAAAAAATTTGTAATTTGTTATCTGAATACTTAACTCATAAATGTAAATATTGTGAAGAAAGAGAAAAAGTTATGTAAAATTTTGAGGGACCCTATCTATAAAGCCTACTATACTCTAAAGTAGATGAAGACAAAGAGAAAGCATACAAGGAAGCTTGCCAACATTGCTACATTGCCAATAAGTTGAAGAAGAAAAAGAGAAAAAAAGTGGAACGTGTATGATAGACGTCTTGCCGACACTATAAAAGTTGTTCAAAAAGGAGAAAAGAAAAAGTCTAACATAAGTATAAAAGAAAGAGAAAGTATCTTTGAACTTTATGTAATGGGATAACATGTCTTGTAATAAATTTTGTCCTATGTTGTAATAATTTTATCCTATGTAATAAATAGTAAAGTAGAAAGCGGCCTTTCCGATTTGAGGCTGCTTGGGCCACCCACGACCAATATCTTGAACTAATCAAAGACAGTTGGAGGACCTCGTTTGATCAGGATTTTTCTCGGTTGGAATCTTTCCTTAGCAAGTTGAAGAGATGCAAATGGAATCTGATTTCGTGGAGTAAAAGGGAGTTTCCCAACAGTGCTAAGCAGATTGATCTTCTTAAGGCCCGTTTGGCTGAGTTGGCTCTTCAGGATCGATCACCTAACATTTCTAAAGGGATGGTGGAAGTGAAAGGTGAACTGGATAGGTTGCTGGAATTAGAAAAACAGTATTGGTGGCAGCGCTCTCGAATCAATTGGCTAGCAGCTGGTGACAAAAATTCTAGATTCTTCCATGTATCCACCATTAAAAGGAGGCAAAGGAATCGAATTTCGTGTATCAAAGATGATTTCGGCAACTGGTTAGTGGAAAAAGAAGCTATCTCGCAGAATATTGCCAACTTCTTTCAGAATCTCTTTGCTTCCTCGGGTTCTCATTCAGTGGATGCTGCATTGAGCTTTATTGATCCAAAGATAACTGATGATATGAATCAAAGGCTAATGTTTCCAGAAACAAGGGAGGACATTAAGTCTGCTGCCTTCAGTCTAGGGGGCACAAAGGCATCGGGACCTGACGGATTTTCGGGTATATTTTATCATTCTGCATGGGATGAAATTGCTGATTCTGTGTGCTCTATGGTATGTGAATTTTTTGTAGGTAACTCTGTCTTAGAGGGGATTAATATGACTAACATCACGTTAATCCACAAAGTTCATAAGCCTGATCATGTGTCTCAATTCCGTCCGATTGGTCTATGCAACTTTTCTTATAAAATCATTTCAAAGATTATGGCCAATCGGATGCGCCCTCTCCTTGATGCTTGTATTTCTTAGAATCAAAGTGCTTTTGTTCCTGGTAGATGTATTCATGATAATATTATCATCGCCCATGAAGTTTATCATTACCTTCGCCAGAAGAGATCTGGAGGTAAGTATGAATTCTCCCTTAAGATGGATATGAGTAAGGCGTATGATCGGGTTGAGTGGGACTTTGTTGAGAATGTCTTATTAAGGTTTGGCTTTTGTACTAAATGGGTTTCTCTTATTATGAAGTGTGTGCGATCAGTGAGTTTAAATATTTGTTTATCTGGTGAAATTGTGAAATCTTTTAATCCTAGTAGAGGTATTAGACAGGGGGACCCCCTCTCGCCGTATCTGTTCATTTTGGTAGCGGAGGTTCTGTCCATTATGATTAATAAGGGCCAGATTGATAAGCGGCTTAAAGGGGTTAAATTGAGTAATGGATGTCTTGTTCTTACTCATATTTTTTTTGCTGATGACGCCCTTTTGTATATGAATGCTAGTCGCCGTAACTGTGCTTATTTAGCTAATATCCTGGATTTATACTGTGCAGCCTCAGGGCAGGTCATTAATCTAGATAAATCTAGTCTTTTCTTCTCTGCTAACACTCCTCCTGCAGTGAAAAATATGGTGAGTAGTTTGTTGAAAATCCCAACAACGGATGACCCGGGCACCTATCTTGGCATCCCTAGCATTTGGGGAAAAACGAAACACCAAGCAATGGCTTATATCAGAGAACGAGTAGCGAGTAAAATTCATGGGTGGAGTCAATCCCTTCTTTCTTTTGCAGGTCGGGAAGTTATGATCAAAGCGGTTATCCAGGCAATCCCAATCTATTCAATGAATTGTTTCAAGTTCCCAATTAGAACATGCAAGGAGATCAATAGCCTTATTGCTAATTTCTAGTGGGCTGGTAATGTGGATGGTGGCAAGACTCACTGGAAGGCGTGGGATGTTATGACTAGAAGCAAAAGTGACGGGGGTATGGGATTTCGGGATCTTCTTGTGATGAATGACGCCCTCCTGGCTAAGACGGCGTGGAGGATCTTGATGAGACCAGATGATCTTTGGGTCAGGGTGCTTAAGAGTGTGTATTACCCGGAAGATCACTTCATTAATGCGGTGAAAGGCTATAAGGCATCATGGTGTTGGTCTAGTATCCTTGAAGGTAGAGAGTTCCTTGGGAAGGACCTTCAATGGGACATTGGGGATGGGACTGCTATCAGAATCTGGGGGGACCCATGGGTGCCTGGAGATGTTTTTCCAGCGAGGCCTCGAACTATTGATGTTCCGATTATTGCAGAGGGCAGAGTTTGCGATCTGATTGTTGATGGCCAGTGGAATCTCTCTCCTATAAACCAGTATGTTTCCCCTTATGTTAAAGAAGCCATATATAAAATCCCCATTCCTTCTAATGGGCTTCGAGACAAACTGGTGTGAACTGGTGCCAAGAATGGGGTCTATACGGTGAAGCTGGGCTATCATGGTCGGAAAAACTATAGACCAGCTAACGTGGCTAGGGTTGGCTCTTCGACTGTCATTCCCTCCTCAATTTGGAAGTCAATCTGGAAGATTAAAGTGATCCCTCGGGTACAACAGTTCATATGGCGACTCATGAGTAAAGCTATTGCTACTAAGGCAGCCTTGCTTCGGCGGAAAAGGTCGCAAGATAGCCTATGCCCAGTCTGTGCTAATGCTAAGGAAACTATTGAACATGTTTTCTTCCACTGCCCTTGGACTCGCTGTATATGGTTTGGCTGCTTGCTCGGAGCCAGAATGGATGTATCCTGTGTTACCAACTTCAATGCCTGGTGGATTATGATGACAAGTTCCCCCCAGCTGAGCAAGCATAATATTTCCTTGATTTGTTGGCTGCTATGGTTCATCTGGAAAGCTAGAAATGAAATGACCTTTGAGCATAGGCAGCCTTGTCCGAAGTTTGTCATTGAAAGGGCACGAAAGAGTAATTTTGATTTTTGGGCTCACTGTGCTAATAGAGGGAAGGAATCTTTAGGGTCGAGGGGCTGTAATAGTCCTGGCACTAAATGGTTTCCCCCTCATCATGGTAGCCTTAAGATTAACTGTGATGGTGCCTTCTCGTCGTATATGAATAATGCTGTTATTGGGGTTATTTGTCGTGACTTTACTGGCTTCTTTAAATGGGGATTTGTGGATAAAGTCAAATCAATCTCTGCCTTCATGACCGAAGCGTTAGCCCTGAAAAGGGCCCTACTGTTGGCCCTGGATCTTGGGCATGATAATGTTGTGTTTGAAACTGATTGCCTCTCTTTGCTTTCCTGTGTTAAAGTCAAGTCGCCAGATTTGTATGATTGGAAGTGCAGAGGAATTATCCTGGATATTATTAGTCTGTTGTCCTCTAGGGTTGGGTTTTCCTTGTCTTTTTCCCCGAGAGGGGGTAACCGTGCTGCGGATCTGCTCGCAGCTAAGACTTATAAAGGGGTGTGCCCAATTGGATGGGTTCACAGACCATCACCCGCTTTATTTTCTCTTCTAACTCTAGAGGCCAAAGAGACTGGCAATGGGATTGATAATCCTCTATCTTCCACCATTGCTTTTGATGGTGGCTAAGTCTGCTTTCCGTTGTTTTTGTTTCCTTTTCCGTTTTTTAGCATTTCTGTTGTATTCATGAGACTGTAGCCTGTTTATGGTCCTTTGTATTCATACTTCTTTGAAGTTGTTTTAATGAAATCTTCTTTGACCAAAAAAAAAAAAAGTAAAGTAGAAAGAAGTTGTGAGGAGATAAGGCACATGCTTTAATACTTTTTAAAGATGTCAATCAAGTAATGTAAAATCATAACTAGAGTCAAAAAATAATCAAAGTCATGTAACTCGGGTTGAGATACTAACTCTATATAAAGTCTTGCAAGTGTTCGTTGCAACACACACCGATCTTGAACTCTCATTTCAAATTCTCTCCTCTCTCTCATCTACTCTTGTATATTTTTGAGCAATAAAAGTTGAAGTTTCAATATTATAACATTATAACTCTCAAGGAATTTTTCGAAGCTTTAATTCAGCCATATAAGGTATAAGTTGATAAACTCATAAGGGGTCAAATTAGGGAGTAATATTATCATAACTGATTGTGATGATCTTGTAAATGAGAATATTCATGACTATATGTTCATTTAAAGTTAAGGTATTGTGGTAATCATATGATGGATAAAGGATAGAGCTTAGTTATGCCTCTAGTAGAAAATGAAGATAGGCTATGTTGGTATGATCTAAAGGGGTAAGGTCTGAGTCGAAAAGAGCAAGGGGCTTTGCCATGTGTTGTGAAGACTCTCTAAAAGTTCTCTTGTATACAATAGGACAGAATTCCTTCCATGACTTGGATCATATTCGATCAACCTCGGGGCTCTATCTATTGCAGATCATATTGTTATACAAAAATCTTATCTGAAACAAGACATATAACTTGGCTATACTTAATATGTGTGTGTGTGTGTATCTAGATATATATATACACCATATAAGCGAACAACCAAGTTAGAAGAGATTGGTATGACAACACCATAACCAACCACCAAGCTCTAGAGTTTGACCAAATATGATTCAGGTCTTGGAAGGAAACCATCCCTTTTTATACAGGGATACTTTCATAGAGAGTATATGCTTCTCAGACCTTCCTCCTTTATATCATATTTAGCACAACCTTCCTTTGTTTCCTAAAGGAGGTGTAGCTGAAACTTGATTTTATGGTTTTATATGATCATAACTAAATCTAACCTTATTTGAACATATAACCATGTATGTCTTACAGGACCATAACTAACATATTTCTGATAATATTACTACCTAATTTGATCCCTTAGAAATTTAAAAACTCATACCTTGTATTTGTTCCATAACAATTTGAAATATTCTTCAAAGAAAGAAATGATTAAACTTATGAACTTCTATTTCTCACGAAAAATGAATACAAGAAAGTATGAAAGCAAAGTAGTGAGTTGGGTGATAATTCGAACTTCGGTGTGTGTTACAATGTAGAGTTACATGGTCATATATAGATAGTCAGCATTCCTGTTAGTTTTCTATATGTTTTGATGATAACTGACAATTGTAAACACAAGTTGAAGTTTGTCTTTGGTAAGTTGGAAAAACTTACTGTCAAAGGCAAACTCGAGTTTTGTTTTGAAAACTCGAGTTTTGACTTTGACAGAGACTAGCTAAGTTTCAATGAACAAAGCAAAACTCCAGTTTTCATAGGAAAACTTGAGTTTTGATTTTACAGAGAGCACTCAGTTTTTTCATCTTAAGACAAACTCGAGTTTTGGTCTTACAAAGAGTTTTCAACATTTTGAACTTGTGAAAACTCCAGTTTTGATTTGGAAACTCCAGTTTTTAGTTTGCCATGAAATTTCTAAATTTTCCTAAGTTTTGGGAAAACTAAAATTTTGTTTTGGAAACTCAAGTTTTGCCCTATCAGAGAGTTTTCAAGTTTTAATCAGTTTTTGAAAACTCCAATTTTCACAGAAAACTCCAGTTTTGACTTGGCATAGATTTCTCTAAGTTTTCATACTTAAATGAAAACTTGAGTTTTGTTTTGGAAACTCGAGTTTTGGCCAAGCCGAGAGTATTATTACATTTTTTCAATGATTTGGAAACTCCAGTTTTGGATGAAAACTCCAGTTTTGATCATTCAAAATATAAGTTCATGTAAATGGTAATTATTTATGTTTTTGTATGTCATAAACAAGGACTATATTTGTAAAATAAGAAAATTATTAATTAAAATGTTTCTTAGTTGACTAAATTTTAATTAATTGTACACTTGTCACTTGTAATTTAATTACCTTCTTTGTGGTTTAATTGTTTGTTATTATCTGTACGTGCTGAATATATAAATATTGTTAAGTGTCAACAGGGGTTAGGAAAAAACAAACACCAATTGTGACATTAACCCCACCAATTGTGCCACTCTCTATGGCCCCATCAATTGCGTTATTTCAGCTATCATGTCTAAATTTTTAGACAAAATTTAAAAATATAAAAAAAAATGTTTTTCTAAAATAACATGAGACATATAACAATATTAACAACTATATATGTGTCTGTGTGTGTGTATGTTTTACAGAACTGCATACCATTTTGGACGAAGGAAATGAAAATACAATTGATCTTTTTTTTTTCTGAACAATAAAATGCAATTCATCTCAAGTGCTTCCTTCTTTATTTTTCATCTACAAGCAGATCAAAGCTTAGAAAATCATATCACACAAACACAAAACAAAGAAAATCAAAACAACATGAAATTCACCTCTTCTTCTTCTTCTTTTAATGTTTCCACAGAAATTTCATGTAGAATCAGGAGATGGACAAGGGTTATTTTTGTCTTTTCTCTTCATAAATTAATTTCACTATAGGTCTACCAAACTGTAATGAAATTTCATATTTTTTTAGGAGTCAATAGGAATTAATTTGTTATAGTGATCGTTATCTAAATTTTACCTTATGAATATTGCAAGTAACAGTCACGGTATAACCCTGACTTTTCTTATCAAGGTCATTAGTTTAATTTTATTTATCAAATTAATTTCTCTCCACAGTGCAACACAATTTGGTATCACGACGTTTCAAAATTTGGTGTCCATCTATAAAAATTAGGATATTTTCTAAATAAAGAATATAAATTAAATACAATTTTCTTGAGCATAAACCCATAAGTAAATGGTTGAAGATATAAAAATGCACATATGCTTTACCCTTGAGAGCACTCAATACCAAATGCTTTTTTTAAGTGCAAAAATGCATATATTGTTACAATTTTAAAGCAAAAGTCATAGAATTAGATTGAAACTTCAATTCATGAAAGCAATAATAGATAAATATGATTAATGTTTTATGAAAAATGTGATTAATTATTAATCTCTTCCATCTTTTTATAAGAGCCCAATAATCTTATTAAGTGATTTAATAAATTAATTTAAATTAGTTAAAAGTATTACATATATTTGAAATGAACCTTTTTTTAAAAAAAATATGCTCTTATTTTAATAGGGCAAGTAAGGTAGAGGAATAGAGTTGTTGTAAGAAGATGTGTGAAAGAAAATGTGATTGTTAATTCATATATACTGTGTGCAAGATTTTTGTTTATAACTTAGAGTATCTCTAGATCGTATGGACATATTCAAAGAAGACCATTGAGGGCGTCAATGAGGAAGATTAATCGAGCAGTACGGAGTTTTGTAAAAAGAAGGTAAGGAAGACCAAAACGAATGCTCAATGAGGTTATAACATTACTAGAAAATACTAAAATAGCGATGAAATTTGTGAGGAAAAAAATCCGTCCAAATTTAAAATGGAATTTGCAATTGAAAGGGAAATCCGTCGTAAAAAACAAATCAATTGCGAAACTTAGCGACGGAAAACAAATTCCATCACGGAAAAAAAAAAAAAAAAATCCCCACTTATTAAAAACTTAGCACCTTTGCTTCTATTAATTCGTTATTTCCCCTTCTTAACCATTTTATATAGTCATCTCATCACTCAAACAAAATCTCTTCTTTCCATTCTAACATTATTACCCAATTCACTATCATACTTACTGACTTATTTCACCAAACATTTATTCATGCAATGTTGAAATGTAATACATTACATATAAATATAACGATTGCCATAAAAATCATTCATCATATAAATACATTCTCTCAAATGTATAATTGATGGAAAGTGTGAAAGCATGGCATGGGAATAAGAAACTGACTAAAGTAAAGTGAGAAAGCGATAACATAAAAAGTGAAAGTAACAAAGAAACGTAATTCATTACCCTGACCATGAATTAAGTTTTGGAGGAAAAAAGCTTGAATAGCCTCTACATATCACAATACTTGTATGGAAACACTCCTGGATGTATTTATCTTTCTCATCTTTTGAGTTTTCTTATAACACGTTTTTTATACAAAGAATAGCCTCTACATATCACAATACTTGTATGGAAGCACTCCTGGATGTATTTACCTTTCTCATCTTTTGAGTTTTCTTATAACACATTTTTTTTCACAAAAAATTTAGGTGAGTTGGATTTAAAAGGCTTGTCAGTCAGAACATATATCCGAATTGGATCAGAAAGCCTTATCAGGGTGCAGTACCTACATATCATCAATCATCCACTGAGAAAGTCCTCACAATGATTGTGAGATTTAAACTCAACCTTGTGAATTATGAGTGCTAAATTCTTCTTAGGAACTCGTATTATTGTTGTATAAATTATCCATACAGATTTATTAATAAAATTCTAGTATTTGTGAGGAAGTGATTCAAATCGAGAACCCCACTTTAATTTAATCCACTAAAACCTCATGGCCCAGCTGCAATGTTATGGGTCTAATAAGAAAGCCGCGTTTGCGTTGGTCTTGGTTTGGATTTAACAAACCATAGGATGGATTTTTGTGGGTGCAAAAAAAAAAAAAAAAAAACTTTTCAGTTTTCACAATATTAAAAGAAATAAGATTTATTTAGTGCCCTTAGTTTTCCTCCGAATTTTTAGTTTTATGTTAATTTCATCCATAACTATTTAACATTTAAACTGTATCGTTAATTTTATCCCTCTATTTTCTTTTTAATGAAAAAACAGACCTCATTAATTTTCTGTACGACCTAAATACCGGCTTTGTTCCATCTCATAACAATAAGTCAAGAACATAATTTTTTTCGTCATTTCAATTAATAGCACCTTTTTTTCTTTTGCCTTCCTCTTTATCCTCTGGCAAGATTATCACACATTTCATTTATTATCAGGTCCCAGACGAATTGTAATAATACACACACATATACTCTCTGAATCTCCTTTGATATTCAGGTAAAAAATAAAAAATCATTTCATTTCACATGATGATATGAATTAATCTCTTTCATTCAGGTAACTTCTTATGACGACATGAATCCCCTCCATTATTTTCCTTTTTACTTTTCTCTATGCAAACATAGCATTAGAGAAATAAACCGGCCAACTCTTTTGCTACTTGCTAACTTTGTTATTCTAGTTCGAGCTGACATTTGGTGATTGAATCCACTTCGGTGTGCATGGACCGTCTTCAAACTGGCTTGTAATCTGAGTATTCTAATCTAATTGAGTGCTTTGTGATGTGATTCCGTGTAATGAGTACTACATAAATATAATGTGTAATTGCAGTGGAAGTGTAATAATTTAATTGGGAATCTCTTGGAGAACTTGCAACATTTTCTGCTTTTTTGTATCAAAATCAGGTAGACAATAAGTTGATGGAGATGATGAGAGTTTCGATGCTTAGTAATATGACATTTTAGTCTAATAGTTTCAATTAACTCTTTAATTGCTTCAGATAAAGTTGTCTGAGACATACAACTTAAGACTGCGGTTTGAGAAGGGGCACTTTGCTTTGCTTATTTGTGTATCTGTTAGGATGCTTCAAGTCTTACGTGTTCTGTTCTGTCTACTTTAAGTTCAATGTAGCTGTAAAATGCGGAACAGTAACTCCAAGTCAGTTTTTCTTGGCTTTTATTGAACAAAATGTTCTGTTCCATGATTTATTAGAAAACAATCGTACTTAGAATTTGGCTCAATTGAGTGTCCCCGTTCATGCATATTGTATAGTATTTTACGTTGTCCATGCCATGTTGGTGGCACTACTAAATTTTGATTTTATCATAATTTTTTCATGGATCAAACTTCAACAGGTAATTCTTCCCCACCATCACGTGAGCATCCCTTCTGCTGCTTACAAGAGTCATGACCGCAGAAACCTCTTATAGAGCCAGATTTGGCTTCCTCCGGACTGTGGCACTATATTGCACTGACACCGACAGGAGACACGAGATACGACAAGACTCGACACTTCGACTCATTAATCCTAAAAAAATCTAAATTTCGACAAGTTATGACATGTTTTGATATTAAATATATATATTATAATTTACATTCAAACTCAATATTCCGTAAAATCCTAGCCTCCAGCTTTGGCTTATTGTAGATTTAACCTCATCATAAAAGTCGTGCCTCCTTTTTTTCTAAAAAAAATATATAAAGGAAAATTCATCATCAATTCAGTAATATTCAAAGCCATGCATATTTTTAAAAAATAGGAGTGTCGAGGGGTGCCGGAGTGTCAAACGGTGTCGGAGTGTCTGACACATATACTTTTAAAAAATAGGAGTGTTCGTGCGTCATAGCTGTAGAGTCTCCAGAGGTTTCTGTTGATGCGCCACCAAAGTTGGATGCAATAAAAACAAGGGTTAAGGTGTGTCCAACACAACAAACTATTGACTCAGGAGCGTCCAACACAATTAATAATTAAGTGGAGCGCCTAGCACAACAAACTTTTAAAAAGGAACGCCCAGCACAAGAAATAATATTACCCAGGATGTTACTTGAGCAAGGAATAATATTTGCTCGAGCAACATCATGGGTAAGGTATATCAGAAGTGAACTGATAAGACCTTGCTCGAGCAGACCATAAGGTCCTGCTTGAGCAACATCGAACAAGTCTGAATAAGGCAACAGCAGAAGCATACTCGGCAAAAAGAAAAAGCATGCTCGAGCAAGCTTAAAAGGTTGCTCGAGCAACATCGAGCAACCTATGTGTTTTGCTCTACTGAAGTCCCTACTCGAGCATTGAAAAAGGTGCTGCTCGAGTAGCATGCTCGAGCAAGCACAAAATGCTGCTCGAGCAAGGACGAGCAGCTAGCGCTTCTCTCTATTGGGAAAAGGTTGCTCGAGCATGGTTTACATCATGCTCAAGCAACATGCTCGAGCAAGCTTTGGAAGCATGCTCGAGCAATAACGATCTGATGTGTTTGTTCTAGGTTCAGAAAGAGCTTGTCCAAGCATGATAATAATCATGCTCGAGCAAGCTGAAAAACATGCTCGAGCAACAGCTAAGCAAAGGGTATTTAATCTGATTTCCAAGGGTTTGCCCGAGCATGATATATTCACGCTCGAGCATCATACTCGAGCAAGGAAATTTTCCTGCTCGAGCATCACTGAGCAAGGTGCCTTTCCTCGTTCTCTCAAAGCAGCTTGCTCGAGTAAACATGAATCTTTGCTCGAGCAACTTCATCCTGTTTTTCAAATCACCGTATACGGAATTCATGAATCATCGAATGGTTTAATATCACACTTGATTATTATTGATTATGATTACCAAATGTTATTAACCAATTTGTTCATGAGTTTCAGATCATTTAGACATAAATTACCAACGAATTTGAATGAACCAATCTCGACTGTCAGAAGCATTAAATGCAGCTACCTAAATTGTCATATTCTCGGAGACCGATATACTGAGCAAAGTAAAGCCAACTCTGATATTCTCCGACTTCGCATTTAATGCCATCTCACAACGGATACAACAGAAAGAATGAAAGAGAATGTTCGTTCTGCACATTCTTCCTAAGACGACGAAACTCTCAACGAATGCATCATCTGTCTAACGGATATATTGAGGAGACCTAACGGCTACTTCATGAGCTTTAACAACGGTCATTAATGGAATCAACTATAAATAGTCGAAGCATTCAATTCGCCACTTACCGAAACATTGCGCAATCAATTCGATATTAATTTCACTTGTTTTTACAAAGTCTGTTCTTCAGTGTTCATTATTCTATCAACTCGTGAGGAGTACTTAAACATTTATTTCTTCATTGATTGTAACTTAAGGTTGTGGAACCTTAAGAGTGGGTGTATAGATTACAACTTGTAAGGGGGAGTGGAGTCCGAGAGTGGGAGGGACCATCCTTCGTTTACAGAGTCTGTAATCGTTCCGAAAAATAGTGAAATCCAAGGTGTTCTGGGGACTGGACGTAGGTCAAAGTTTTAGACCGAACCAGGATAAATTCTCTTGTGTTCATTCATCTTATTTGTCTCTATTTTGCTCACAATCTGAAAAGAAGTTTAAAATTATTAAGATCACCTATTCACCCCCTCCTCTAGGTGATATTCCATCTTCATAGAGTACTCTACTAATCAAAGATGTAAGAATTTCAAGGAAAGAGAAAAAGTCATGCAAGATATTGAAGATCCAAAAATAGATCTTAGTGTTTTTTGAAGATTTGAAAACAAATAGAAGAAGGCAAGGAAGCTTGCCGACACTTACAAAGCGCTAACAGGTTAAAGAATAGAAGCAAAGAAGTGTAAAGGGATGCAACATGTAAGGTGAATATTTTACCGACAATGCCAAAAGTTGTAAACAAAAAAAAAAGGGGGGAAAAGTCAACAACAAAAAAGTACATGTGTCTTATAAGGAGCAGAAGTTTTACGTAAAGCTTTTGCAAATAGTTATATTGTATGATAAGATAATAGTACAAAATAGGTAGATAGACTTTTAGACTTTTTGTAAAGTTCCTTTACGTAAATGTTTTATGTCATAATAGAATAGGAAGCAGTTAGAATGCCAACTGTCTATATAAGGCCATGTAACTCTGCATTGTAACACGCATCGCGTTCGAATTATCACTTAGCTCACTACTTTGCTTTCATACTCTCTTGTATTTAGTTTTCCTGAGAAATAAAATTTCAAAAGTTTAATAATTTCTTTCTTTGAAGAATATTTCAAATTGCTGGAAGAAATACAAGGTATGAGTTTTTAAATTTCTAAATGATCAAATTAGATAATAATATTATTAGAAATTTGTTGGTTATGGTCCTATAAGACACACATGATTATATGTTCAAATAAGACTAAAGTTTGGTTATGATCATATAAAACCATAAAATCAAGTTTTAGTTACGTCTCCTATAGGAAACGAAGGAAGGCTGTGCTAAATATGATCTGAAGGAGGAAGATCTGAGAAGCATATGCTCTCTATAAAAGTATCTCTATATGAAAAAGGACAGTATCCTTCCAAGACCTAGATCAAATTTGGTCAAACTATGGAGCTTGATGGTTGGTTATAGTATCGTCAGACCCATATTTTCTCTATATTTAAGCAGTTAACCTAGCTGTTCACTTATTTGGCACGCACACACGCGCACATGTGTCTCTATGTGTGTATTATATAATATAAATATGATATGTTATATAGATATATATAAAATCAGATTCACATGATTGAAAAACACACACACATGTGTGTGTGTGTGTTATATAATATAAATATGATGTATTATATAGATGTATTATATAGATATATATAAAATCGGATTCACATGACTGAAAAACACACACACATATGTGTGTGTGTGTTATATATAAATATGATATATTATATAGATATATATAAAATCATATTCACATGGCTGAAAATAACAAATTCATTAATGAGATTTACAAATTTAGTAATGGTAATTAATTACCAATTCGTTAATGGTATTTACAGGTTTCGTAATGGTAATTACCAATACTTCTGTCAAGTTTTTCACAATGAAACAACAGATAAGGATCAATTATAATAAATCTTGTAATGAGAATTATCAATTCATTATTGGTATTTATGAGTTCCATAATGGTAATTACTAATACTTTCGTCATGTTTTTCACAAGTGCCTCTTCAAATTTTAATTGCAATTATCACAAGTCAAATTGTAGTCACGGATATTCAATCAATAAAGAACAATTATAGTCACATGCATAATCCAATTATTGTTAATGGTATTTTAATGCGCATATATATATATGTGTGTGTGTGTGATATATATATTTATGTGTGCGTGGACACACACACACACAATGTATGTATGTATCACAAGATTAAACAAAATCTGAGCACTATGATCAAAATTTGTATTGAGAATAACAAGTTCAGTAATGAGATTAACAAGAATGTTTCTTGATAGAAAAAATATTAAGAAGAATATATATTTGTTAATGTGCGCGTGCGCGCACACACACATATATTTTTGTTGGAACCAAGTAGCTCAATGGTTGGGCCACTCAGCCCAGATGAAGGTGGGGTGAGTTCAACATTTTCACTTTCATTCCATCTTAAAAAAAAAAAAAACCTCACCAGATCTTAGGTTGCCGTTTGGCCCCGGTGGCCCTCCAGCGAGGGTCATTTTTTTTTTAAAAAAAAACTAATTAGAAACTGAGGGCAAAATCATAAATTCACTCAAATTTAAAAATCTCAATTTGGCCCTTGTCACTTTTAAGTCTTTTTTCAAAGTATAACAAACATCTAGGAGTTTAGTAAATTTAAATGGTATTTAAATATAATTTTTTCTAATTTTTTATTAGGTCCTTGTAGTTTCACATGATTTTTACTATAAAATATTATATAAGAATACTATCTGAATTACAAAAACCTCAAGACGTCAACTAAATCACTATAAAAAATCATCGTATTAGATACAAAAATTACTAACGGAATTCCGTCGATAATAATTTTCCGACGGAATTTTAGTCCATCGCTATTTTCCCACGGAATGGTTCTGTCACAAATTTGAGATTCAAATTAGCAACGAAATAGTACGTCTCAAATTTGGAACGGACTCCATGGGAAAATTAGCCACAGAATTCCTTCTGTAATTACGTGGTAAAGAGCCACAGAATTTTGTGGGTAAAGAGTCATGGAATTGTATACGAAATTTTGTGGCTAATTGTCCAAAGAATTTCAAACAAAATTCCGTGGCTAATATAAAATGGCTATAAAAAGTACAGATTCAGCTAAAAGCGATGACGCAACAGAAATGACCAATATCAAATCAAAGAAGCACAATTGGCATCGTCATTTTTCAGAATATAATCCAGCATAACATTGAAGGTAAAAGTCTGTCCATAATTCTGCCAAGTTATATTCTGTCAATCGCAATCCAAATTTAGAAAGGGAAAATCCTCTTCAGATCCAAATTAGTAAAAAAATTGTTAAAAAAGGTCCAAAAAAAAAAAGTTACATATCAAAAAAGACCCAAAAGTATTTTCTGATATTATTTTTTAAACGTTAACAACAATATCAATAGAATATTAACAACTAAATCAGTAGTCATTAACAACAATATCCTAACAATTAAATCAGTATCTGTTAACAACTAACATTTTATGAAATAATACCTGAAAAGGCCTTGAGACATTTTTTGATATGTGACTTTTTTTAGGGAATTTTTTGACAATGTTTTACTAATTTAGGCCCTAAGATGTATTTTCCCATTTGGAAAGCGTCCATTTCATCAATCATGCAGGGTGCCCAAAATATCCTCTTCCTTGAACAAATGAAACCTAGCTACAATAGAAGAAGCCGGTTGAAATATTTTTTAAGATAGCGATTAACAACCTACATTATCATAATTCAAATAACTTGTAGTTATGACGATCAGCATAACACTCTCGGTGCTTGGACAGCATATGAGAACATAAACCAACTTCAGCCAAATAGTCCAGACATTCAAAACAACATGAGCTAAAACCAAGAGATACATCAAGCAACTACGAGAATAACTTAGATACCAAAAAAAATGCACGACTCAAACAAGAAAGTTGAGCCATGAGGAAGAAGCAAAAAATCAAACGAACGCAAGCATCGGTGAAGATACAAATGTAATAAGTCGCTCCAATTTGTTTCCTAAGTTACTCAACTTTGTTTTGCAGACACAAGATACTACTGGACATTTAAAATAATGCTCAAATGACATATAACACATCGGAATAAAGGAAGTTGCCTTCTATTTCCCCTTCATTTACTTCTCTCTGTTTTCTCAAGAAAACAGGCACTCTCACCATTTAAGCTAAGTGAAAAGGAACTTCAGAACTGTAACTTAACATAGCAGCCATTTAGATCACTCCCTGTTGATGATGCAATGCCTGAAAGACTACCACATGGTAAACAGACAAGGATAGTTGAATCATTGGGTCTGATGTACAAAGATAACAAATATTAAACTATGATAAGCATATGTAAGACAAAATTAGAACCCTCAATTAAGAATTAATACACAATTAGATCCCTCAAAGATATAGCACCTAAAAATTTAGTTTTTGAATTTATTCCTCTGTATGAGATAGTCCCAAGTTTGTAAATTGTTGCACATTAGTCCTTCTGTTGGACAAAGTTATATTTACCCTCCTTTGAGGGTCGATATAATATGCAAACTAATTTGTATAGATGGATAAACAAGATCGAGTGTAGGAGGACCTATATTTTTCAGGGACCAAATTCTATGTGAGCTCTTAAATTAAATTCAAGGATATTTGAGAATTTCTTACCTATTTGACTGCCAAAATGATCTGAAGGTTTCATACACAGAGAAGCTTATTGCTATACTGAGCCTTACACCCTACATTGCACCCGAGCATTTGTAAATTACAAAAGACAAGAATGTTCTACTTCAAGTAACTATAAAATCTGTTAATAGCTGCATCCCAACAGTGTAGCTTCAAGTCCTTTATAGAGCCCAAACAATCCCTCTTCCTTGCTAATAGTTCGTAAAGCCTATCAAATTCCTCCATAGTAGACAACTTCCGTCTGTAAAACTTTGAATAGATTAATTTATTGAAGAAGTGAGTTGTAAAAACAAAGGTAGTCCGCACTAACTTTGCATAACAGTTCAACCCAACCTGTTAAGCAATTATTTTCTTTGATGCTCTGATTTCAGAATAGGAAATTCAAAGTTAAATTCATGCAAGGCTTTGAGCACCTAAGACCACACACAGACTATAAATTATGTAACTAGTTCTAGTCAGAAAGGGCAAAATCGCATCAACTGGGAGGCAACTCAAGCATCGAAGAAGCGTTAAGAACAGAAGTCTGTGACTAAGACCAAGAAGCGCTAAGATCCAGAGATCTCCATAATATGTTTCGATTATTATAGACAACTACCAAGAAGCGCTAAGGCCCGAAGTCTGTGACCGTGCATAAATTTAATTTATATTCAACTCCAGAGTATAAATTTAATTCAAGCACAAAATTCAGCTTCCAATCCTTAAATTCCCACCTTGGCAGTGTTTCGATCACCCAACTGATACTATGTTAGGGGATCAAATTCTACCTTCAGGGAGTGAATTGGTGTCTAGTTCATCAGACACCAGCCAATCTTCTAAAAGGTTTAAACTATCAATGCAAGGTGACGGAAACCTTGTTCTGTATGCACGATATTATATTCTGGTAACACAGCTTGGGGTGCTTACTGGGCCTCTCATACTGCTCATGGCACTAGTTTCAAATATTGTCTTTCCCTCAACAACACAGATCCTGATAAGCCTCTATGTATTGTAAATGCCAGTAGTTCCGACTCAAAAATACTTTGGAGCAAGGGTGATAGTAGCTTCAGAGGGGACAACACTAGTTATCATGCAACTCTTCATTCAGATGGAGTTTTACGACTCTATGCTCATTTTATCCACGCAGATCAGAGTGGACATGTTGTGGTCATCGGCAGAGGCGGTGGACAATCATTGTAAAGTAAAGAGTTATTGTGGGTTCAAAAGCTTTTGTATCATCAATGACGACAAGCCTTATTGCGATTGTATTCCTGGAACCGAGTTTAGAGACCGAAGTCAGCAGAATCTTGGATGCCAAAGGAACTTCTCAGAAGCTGAATGTAAAGGCAGGAAAGATAATGCTACATTCTACTACATGTCCAACATGACTGCTATGAGCTTTGATGATCTTCCTTATACAGAGGAAGACATTACAGAGGAGGAATGCCCATCTTCTTTTTTGCACGATTGTCAATGTGGCGCTGCCTTCTATGAAGACTATCGTTGCAAGAAACAAAATCTTCCATTAAGAAATGTTAGAAGAGAAACACGAGGGTCCTCCTACAAAATATTTGAGCCCTAATAGTACACAATATACTTCAAGGTGGGAATTCAAAGACTGGAAAGAAACAATGATAACCATCCACATCCCATCAAGACACTACCAGTAAGAAAGCGATTAAGGTGATCATTCTCATTGTCTTAGGTTTTTCTATTCTTTTGTGTTTAGCTGTTGCAATCGCTACCCGATTTATAACCAAGATTGGAGTTTTAACATACAAGAGGTTGTTGGAGCTTGGAGATTTAGGACAGAGCGAAGGGATTACACTCTGAGGGTATGTTCATACAACGAGCTTAAGAAAGCAACGAATGGTTTCAAACAAGAGGTGGGTAAGGGCTCGTTCGAATCAGTTTACAGAGGAACTTTACTCAAAGGAAGAAAAGTGATTGATGTAAAAAGGCTACACAAGTTAATTGAAGGAGACAAAAAATTCAAAGCTGAAATGCAAGCCGTTGGGAAAACCCACCACAAAAACATAGTTCGCTTGCTGGGGTATTGTGCTGAGGGATCTAAAAGACTTCTGGTTTATGAGTACATGAGTAGTGGCTCCCTTGATAAGCTTATCTTTGGCGACAGTACCATGTGTCCAGATTGGGATCAGCGAAGAAGAATTGCACTTGACATTGCAATAGGTTTATTGTATCTGCATGAAGAATGTGGGGCTCTCATCATTCACTTTGACATAAAGCCTCAAAGCATATTGATGGATGAGTTTTGAACGACTAAAATATCAGATTTTGACTAAACAAAACTTCTAATGCCAGATCAAATAAGGACCTTCACTCAAGTTAGATGGAAGAGAGGTTATTTGGCTCCAGAATGGAACATGAACACTCCAATAACAGTGAAAGTAGATGTTTATAGCTATGCAATAATGCTTATGGAGATTGCATGTTGCAGAAGAAACCTAGTGTTTAACATTTCAAATCCAGAGCAAATTGTTCGGTGTAATTGGGTGTACAAGTGTTTTGTTCAATGAGAGCTGAATAAGCTTGTTCTTGGGAAGAAGTGGACCTGACGTTGCTAGAGAACATGGTGAAAGTGGGGATATGGTGTATTCAAGATGAACCTTTTCTTTGGCCATCAATAAAAAGTGTGGTGTTGACGCTTGAAGGAGTTTTGGGGGTGGCTATTCCTCCTTGTTCTTCTTCTGATTCTGATTCTCTAGGACATTTCTCTGCAGAAAAAATTAAAAATAAATTAAAAATGAGTGAATTTCGTTTTGTTTAAATTTCCTTTCTCTTTTTGGCCAACGATTTGCTTTGTTTTATTATTGTCTCTATAATATGATTTTCTTAGCTTTGATCTGCTTGTAGCTGCAAATAAAAGATTGAGGCACTTGACATCGTATTTTAATTTCCTTTGAAAGCAATTTTGTTCAAGAAACATATCTTTTTGAGTGAGGATTCAAACTTTTGTTCACTATGTGTTGTGAGAGAGCCTATTCTACTAGATACAACCCAAAAATCTCTAAAAATTTAGAGACGGCTGAAATAACACACAAAAGTTCAATTCTAAATAAAGCAAACTAATTTAGTGGTTCTTATAAATTCCCCCAGCTTTAAAATAGGCCTTTGAGTTCCTTTATACCATTAAATGCCATAGCTACACGCCTGTATCTATTGTGACGACAAAATGACAAATTAGGGTAGAACGTATTTTTATTCCTATTTTTATTTTTAATGATGAAAAATTATTTTTTAGTATTTTTTTAAAAAAATAAATACATAAGTTGGATAAAAAAATATTTCAAGGATGTATATAAGAGCACTTAATAAAATAAAATTTTAACATAATAAGAGATAAATTAGTCAATATAATTATTTTTACTTTAATAAATTTTTGTTCTTTTATACAGTATTTTTAAAATTATTTATTTAAATTGGATCTGCTTAATTATTCAAAGTTCTTTAAATTGAGGAAAATACTGGAGAATCAGATCAGTATATGAGAAAGTTCATGCTTTTTATTTTTCCAATATAATTATAGATAAAAATTAAATAATTTAAAATATTTAATGAATTAATTTTAACAGTGATGAAAATTAAATTAAAGTATAAGTTTTGAAATTAAATGAAAGGCTTATTCAGTTTTAACAAAATGAAAGGCATTCCCTGTGGGTGAAAAAAGAAGAGTCTAACTTATTCAACCCTTAATGTAAATTAATCTAGGCATGTACATTAACTCTACTTCATTATTGAGCCCCAAACTGTTAACAAATGTGATTAGAGAAATAATATGAAAAAAGAAGATGGAGAATCTTATTGTATTAACCACAGAGAGCAACATGTTCTTATAATGAGTAACCTTCATGGTTAACTTTAAAATCTTCTAAACCTATTAGGATCTTGAAAGGAGACCAAGTTAACTTTTTTTTAGAGAAAGACCAAGTTAACTCTCTCTCTCTTTTGGAGAGGATTCCACATCCCACACACTAACACATTAGCGGCTAAGACCTGTTATATAGACTAGGGTACTAACTAACTAATCAATTAATCATCTTATACTTCTAACGCACCCCTCAAGCTGAAAACTATTTATCACAAATGTATTCAAATTGAATAATATAAAAAAAAACAGGTAAGGTAAATTAAATTGAACAGTTTTCAATCAATTGAAATAATACAAAGATTTCTTTATAACATTTTTAGCTCCTAATACTGCAGAACTAGCGATCTCATCTTGCACTCCTGAACCATAATTTCAGCCCCTAGTATATCCTAGCCAAGGAGGACTTCCATACTGTTTGAACTGCTTTATTAGGATGAGCTTCAACTTGTTCTTATATTCCACGAGGGCAACAGTGAGATCAAGGCATCAAGCTCTCGGTATATAGCCTTCACTTTGGCAACACTGGAAGCTTCATGTGATAAATTCATCCATTGCAGCAATACCTTGGCTACACTTTCAAACTTTCCATGGTCCAGCTACCAAACCTTTCTTCTTGTTGATATTCCTTGAGTGGTCCACAATGCAAATAGAAAAGTGAGTCAACAACTTGAACAAAGGATGGTTATGTTACATATAGATATCTTCTATGTTCTGGGTTTAATAAATCAACAACATTCTCTTGATGATCAACCTCATACAGTGATATAGCAGTAGATTTTCCAATTTGTCCAGCCGGTGAAAGAAACTGAGACAACAAGCACAGACAAACTAGGAAATGGCCGCCTTAGAAAATAATCAAACATGGGACATTATGAGCCTTCGTAAAGGTAAATGGGCCATTGGTTGTAAATGGGTCTTTAAAATTAAATATGATTCTTTTGATAACATTAAGGGGTATAAAGTAAGATCAGTGGCTAAGGGGTATAGTCAAAAGAGGGGATTTATTGTTGATGCGTTGCTTTTATAGCTAAAGCAATCAATTAAACTAGGTCCTAATTAATTATGCAGTTTAGAGTCAATCTAGGTCATTCTCCCAAGGAGTAATATGTAGTGTTTTCTTTAGGTTGAATTTAAGTAATGAAAAATGCAATGAAATGAAACTAAACGAACTAAATGCAAGATGTAATTGACTCTAAAACCTAAATGAAAATGAAACTAATCTATATGAATTCAAATGCAATTTTTTGGGGGGTTTTTTGTTATGAGAGAAGAATTAAAATCTTAAGAACAAGATTAATTAAAAACAAATCAAACCATAAAGATTTAGTTCAGTTATGATGATGAAGGTGACAACTTAAGAATTGCAAGGAGTTAACTTCTTAGCCCAAATTAATTAAATATATCAAAGAGAGATTAATGAAGGATTGAAATTAATGAATTTAATTATCTAATTGAAACATGGGAAATTCTCAAGCTCAATAACACATATTCCACTAGAAAACTCATAACGAAATAAGCGGTGGCTAATTAAACTAATTAAAAACCAATCACATTTAATTTCACAATAATTTTAGAAATCTTGTTTACAATTATCCAATTTAACAACTAGACAATTTATCAACCCAATTTAACAATTAACATAATAAACCAAATTGTTAATTAAATTAATAATGAAAACTCAATTAATAATTCAATTGACAATCCAAAGGTTGCAAATAAAACTCTAGCAATTGTCTCAAACATAAAAACTTCAAATTATCAATCTAATCTTTTAAAAAAAATGTTTACAATCTAAAACTAGATTGTTCATAATTAACACAACTTGAAACTCTTTAAAACTAAATTATCTCAAGTCTGGAATTAAAAAGATTAAAAAAAAAAAAACTCCTTTGTGATCTTCAAGTATAAGTTCCTAGACCTTAGCTTCTTCCATACTCCTCCTAAGTTGCCTCCCAAAAGAGTTTAAACTACCATGAAAATATTCTCCTCACCAACCTTCAAGCAATTTGTCACAGCCATGAGGGAAGAATGAGAAGAGTTGATCGATTCAATTGCCTCGGTTTCTATGCACCCACTGGAGAAACAAATATGAGATGAAGTACTTGATGGATTTATGGAGGTGGGCCCGTGGCTACTTCTCTGTATTGTTTTTTTTTTCCTTTTTATTGAAAATTATTCAATTTAATTCACCTTATCTCTTATTTTGTGTTGTTCAAGTTAAACATATTGAAGATAAAAGGTGTTCAACTTGAAGGGGCGTGTTAGAAGTATAAGAGATGGTTAGTTGAATGGTTAGTGAATTAATTAGGGTCCTATACTATATATGGGGCCTTAACTAATGAGATTAATAAGTATTGGGTGTGGAGTCCTGACATTATGTTGAGAGGGAGTTAAATGGTGTTCAACTTGAGGGGTGTGTTAGAAGTATAAGGTAGTTAGTTGAATGGTTACGTTAGTGAATTGATGAGTATATATTTTATGATTAAATAGGTGTATATTTTATGAGATTTAATTGGAATTATTGATATTATATACCTATTTAATTATCTTTTAAGAACGTTTCCATAATTAAATGAAACTTGGGATCAAAGAATAAATCGACATAAAATCTACTCATATCCTATTTTTATTGTGCAAGAAATATTAGCTGATTTGGAAAGAAGTAGAAAAGGCAATAAGAGGATATGCAATCAGCCAAACTTAATGGCTCCCTGCAAGAAAATAGAAACAAAATCAATTGTTTAATCTGATGGAGTAAATTACAAGATATGAGATATCTTTTTAATAAGAAAAGGAGAATCAATGACCCAAGATCTAAATTATTATAAATAAGGAAGCAGAGACAAGCAACAGGAGGACGGAGCAGAAAGATCGGGAGACGCGGAATAAGAAGGAAGGGACGAAGAAGCATAGGAGTAGAGGTTGAGCGTTTCGATTCTCTTCATCATTTCCACGGAAGGACGGAAGGATTGTGGAGGCGACGGAGAAATTTTCTTTCCTCTCTCTTCTTCTTCTTTGAACCTAAATTCTTTTCTTTTTGTTTATGAATTTGAATAAAGCCATGTGTGGCTAGTTTGTTTTGCAACTTAGAGAATCTATGAACTTGTTTGAGTTTTAGAGATTATTCCCACTTGTTATTTTTGCTTAATTTTATTTCAGTTTATTTAATCTTGTGTTTATTGTTATTGTTTATTGACTGATCACCATTGAGCATGTTTTGGGGATTTAGGGTTGGACTTGAAAGAGGGAATCCTAAATTGACCTTGGGATTGAATAATGTGGAATTAGTTTTAAATCTAATAAGGAATTAGGTTTTAATCTAATTTGCGTCTAGGATAGACATATACCTAGAAGCTCCGCATAGTCAAATTAGAGTGAGCCCGATTTGAATTGCACCTTAATTAATTGTGTGAGACATTGCATAATTATTTGAGGTAGGTGTATAAGTGGACCGACAGGCACTTATAAACATTAATACTCTAGATTAGCTGATTAAATTTAGTCAAAGTTAATTTAGTGGGGATAAAATCTAGGAAACAAATAAGGGATTAGTGACTCTAGGTTGCTCGTTTGATTATTGTGGTATTTTTCTTATTTTTATTTTAGTTTTAATTTCTTTTCTCTAAATTAAATTTAATTTGATTTTCTCAACTTAAACGAAATTGTGAGATTAATGCTTAACTAAAGTTGTGATACTAAGTCCTCGTGGGAACGATACTTTTCTTATCACTTTATTACTTGGTACGGCCCGTGCACTTGCGGAGTTTTTTAAGCTTAAAGTTTTATCCTATCATGAATTAGTTAGGGCTCTAATCTATATAAGGGGTCTTAACTAATGAGATTAATAAGTGTTGGGTGTGGAGACCTAACATTATGTTGAGAGGGAGTTAACATAATCTCCTTCTAAGTTTAGAGTTAACTCAAGAGGAGGGTTACTCATTATTTAGAGTTTACCCAAGAAGAGAGTTACTCATTATAAGGGGATGTTCCTCTTTTGTTGATAATACAAGAATCTTCATCTTCTTCGTATCATTTCTCTATTTACATCCCTAATTACAAAAGTTTTCAGCATCTCTCTCTCCATTCCGAAAAGTCCTCGCCACAACCAAAACAATATTAGGAAACGAGCTAATTGTTCCTCTTCCTCTTCTTTTTCCTTACTCCGACGGAAATACCAATTTAAACGAGCCATTTTGGTTGCCAAGAAAGGAGGTTCCAGTACCCTCGTTCCGATGTGGAAGACTCAGCTCGACGTCGTGCCCTCGATGTCTAAAATAGAGATAATCACAATCTTATAATCATTAAGACCTGAAGTGAAACTAAGTCCTATTCTTTTTGTTTCACTAGGATGCCCAATTGCATTAATAGCGGGTGGGAACCAATCTCAATTCTGCAAGGACCAGTTAACTGAGATGAAAATCAATTCCCGTCGTGATTAACTAAAAGGATTAAAGAATGAAGATTTAATAATGTGTCGAGGCCCCTCATGAATTTCTTGTCATTAGAGTTGTTACGTAGTACGTAAACAATATTATTCTATCCCCTAATTTTACTTTTTGTTTAATAACTAAGGGATATAGAGGTAATTTGGACTAAATTCTAAATTCCTAGTTGTGTCACATAACCTAATTAATAATTTGTTAAGTTTAGTGACCCAAATTAGAATTTAAATAATTCAACCATCTTTATACAGGATTCTTTCAACAAACAACCTATATATCACATAAGTAAAATTGTGTTATTAATGAAGATTGATTTTTTTTTTATTGACAAAAAACTAAATTGAGTTCTTTCAAAAATAAAATTTCGTTCAAAATATTTAATAAAAAAATATTTAATTGATAATGGTGTTATGCATTTTTTTTTGCCCAAATCATTCTTCCTAAACACAAAAACTTCTTTGATTTAAGTGAATCATATTTTATTTTATTATATATTAATGTTAATATATATGCACACTCATTAGAAGACTAAGTTAGAGAGCAATTAAATTGTTTTATGAGGAAAGATGATAGAGAAAATTAGGAGAGTATGATAAAGTCAATTTACCTATATTTTAAAATTTCAAATTGAACTATAACTTAATTAGGGATTTGTTAGATTTAACAACTTGATTTATAATTTTTCTATTTTAATCAACTTTATATGGGATTTTCCCAAAATGAATTTCGGGGAATTTAATTTGAAAACAAGAACAAAAGAAAATGTGAACAAAATGAAAAACGAATAAACAATTAAAGCAAAAGAACAACATAATGTGAGACGGAGAGAAAGAAAAACGCGTAGAGGAATAAAGCTGAAAGCATCAAAGATATGCATGAAAGGCAGAGAGTGATTGAGTGGGCCAAGCCATTAAAATCTAGATTGGTCAATAAATCAGCTAAAACACTACTTTAAGGATTATTTGATCAAACCTGGGTTAAATTGTTGATGAGCAAATTAACATATTCCTAATCATATATTAATTGGGGATTAGCATAACGCGACGATGTGTTCCTAATCACTTTTTTATGTGATCCAATTGCTTTCTAACATATTTCTGATTGGGTGGGTCTTGGTTTCTAATTCATTGGAGTAGACAAAAAAACTGGACTGGTCAACAACGATGTAGTGATTTAAAGGTTAATAGGTTAAATCAAAGTTAAATAAGTCATAATTAAAATAATTTAATTTAATTGATATTAAAAATATTTATATTTGACTATAATAGTTTTAATTAATTTGATTTATTTAAGATCATATCATATTAGTTGGTCAAAAGTCATTATAATATGATTTATTTTTTTAAGTCAATCTAATTTGTGCAACTTATTAAATATTTAAAAGACATTTTCTCATTTATTTATTTCTGAAAATATCAGGCCTTGAAAGCAGTCATAATTTTTTGTTTTTTGTTAGCAGGCGAGGGTCCAAGTTCACTTCACTTACTCTAACACAACCCTAGCTATCAGACACTTTCTCCCGAGATGTAGCTTTTGCAGAATAGTTTTTAAGATTTACGAGGTAAAAATAACTTTTAGAAAATAACTTTTATATAAAAAATTGATAGTGTTTAGATAACTTCAAAATTTAAGTTTTGACAAGAGTTTATTAAACACTTCAAAATTGACCAATATTGAATAGTTACAGGTAAACGATTTGCGTGGGCTAAGGTAATCATGAAACTTTGACCAATGAAGCTATTCTGTATCAAAATCTAGGTTACTTCAAAATTGTCCTGAAACTATTCTGTATCAAAACCTAGGTTTTAGCAAAAATTTACCAAACACTCAATTGTCCAAAAGCTATTCTACATGTTTTGATCCAAAACCTAGGTTTTGTTAAAAAAAAAAAAAACTATTTTTTCACTTTTCTCTCTCTTCGCCATCATCAGTATTTTTTTTAGTACTAGTTAGTATCCTTAAGTATTCTTTTTGTACCCTGAAATGTTTTTTTAAGATTAGTCATTATCATAAAATATTTTTCAATATCCTGAAAAAAAATTCAAGATCATGAAGTATTTTTTCAATATTCTTAAGTATCTTTTTAGTACCTAAATTTTTTTTCCAACATTAATCCATACCCTAAAATATTTTTTCAAGATCATAAAATAAATTTTTAAGATAATGAGAAGTATTTTTTTTAGTACCAGTCAGTATTACGTATTTTTTAGTACCCTTGAGTACCATAAAATATTTTTTAATATCGTAAAATAAATTTTTAAAATCATGAAATATTTCAGGGTACTGAAAAAAATACTTTATAATCTTAAAAATTTATTTTATGACATTAAAAAAATATTTTAGAGTACGGACTAATCTTGGAAAAAAAATCAGGTATTAACCGGTACTAAAAAGATACTTAAGAATATTGAAAAATACTTCATGATATTGAATTTTTTTTAAAGAAATTGAAAAAAAAATTTAGGGAAATTAATAATCTTGAAAAAATATTTTAGGGTATTGGAGAGTACTAGGAAAATATTTAAGGATATTAACTTATACTAAAAAAATATTGATGATGGCAGAGGAGGGAGAAAAATCTAAAAAAATAGTTTTTTCCCCCTCAAAAACTAAGTTTTGATGCAGAATAGTTTTTTTTTAAAAAAAAAAAAGAAAAAACAAAAGAGGCTATTTGACAAACTTGTAACAAAACCCAAAACCTAGGTTTTGGAACCCCGCCTTTAATTTAATATCTAATTCAGTCATTCCTTATAGCTAAGGGTGGAAACCGGCCAGGCTAAGCCTGTTATGTAAGGATGGCTTGAGCCTGGCCTATAGCTTGTTATAGACTTATTTGTTAACCTGGGCCTGACCCGTGGCTTGTTAAATTTAAAATCTTGTATTTAGGCTAATAGGCCACAGGCCTCAACTAAAAATAGGCTAGAAACAGGCTTACTATAAACAGGCCAAAAATAGCCTACTGTATACAGGCCGAAAACAAGCCTAATGTAAACAGGTCGAAAACAGGCCTACTTTAAAGCAAGAACATCTATTTCATAAAGTATTCAAGACACTGAAGATTGATTTGGAAAAACCACTGAGGAAATTATAGCCGGATAAGGAAAACAAAAACAAAAATTAAAAATTTCACCATAAAGATTTCAACAAGTAGGAACTTTTAGCCATGAAATTAATACAAAAGTAGACAAAACATGAAAAGGCAAGTGACAGTGCTAACAATAAGGCATTATGTGCACTTCAAATAAATCACAAAGGTGTTATAAGAACTTGTCAATGAGATGAAATGATTACTTCATTTAAGCACTCCTTCAAGCAAAGTTTCATTAATATAGAGATGGCTACAAAGAATTAAAGAGGATATACTGAATATGGAAACATACAATTCTACAACATTTAGCCAACACACAACATCCAACATTCAACCACCGATGAAGCCAATGAAAAGCTACTAGACATTCACATCAAATTTTCAATATAATTTCTTCTTCGGCTTCAAAGACCTTGAAAAAAATTAATTAAATATATAGAATTAGAGCATAACACAATTGAATAAATAATATGTATAACAAATGATATTATTTTGACAATGTAAAATTTATACCTTTTGTTTATTTTTTAATCCGTACTTGTTGCGAAGCCAATCCCCACCACAAAATAAGTGCTTCAATTGATTTTTCATTCAATCTAGAATGATATTCATCAATAACTCTACCTCCAGCACTGAATGTGGACTCTGATGCCACGGTTGAGATTGGAATAGCTAGTATGTCTGCAGCCATCTTAGATAAAATCTTATACTTCATACTATTATTTTTTCACTATTCTAGGGCGGTAAAGGAGTTAGAATTGCCCTTAGGTATAAAAACACACTCTTCAAGATAAGCTTCCAATTCTGATTTCATAGGAGGAATTGTTTGCTTTTCACGAACAGTGTTCATGATTTGATCAAATCCAGTAACTATAGAAGAACTAGATACATTGGAAGAAGAGTTGTTGCCAACATTATATCTTCATTACTGGTCTTTCCCTTATACACGGCAACATAGCTATCATATATTGAGTATAAAAGCTTTCACCACTTTATCTATATTCTCAGAAGCAACATAATCAGGCTTGTAAATCAAAGGAAAGCAAAAATTAATCACATATAATTTGCACCTAGGATCAAGAACACTAGCAAGAGCCATTACCATGTTGCATTCCCCCCAATATTTGCCAAACTTCTCTTTTATTGAGATTGCCATTTCTACCATGAACAAATCATCATCTTCAAAGGCATTGTCAATTTCTAGTTTCACTCTCCATACTTCAGCAAGGTTCAAATTTGCAGTAGGATACTCATTGCCTGATATGATATAAGTGGCTACATTAAACACTTCTAGAAGTTTGCAAATCTTCTCAACTAGTGGCAGAACCCAAAAAAAAAAAATTAGCTGGGGCCAAAAAATAAACATATTGAACTACTCCCTTTAGTTCTTATTATAAGGAACTAACTAACAAATATATTTGGTCCTTTTTATAAGGTACTTGCTTGTTTTCAAATAGTATTAAATATTTGTTTCCATGTATACTCATAATTAAAATGGCAGTGAGTGAGAGTAATAATTAATAAAAATGAATTATTACTTTTTTTCGAGTAAAAAAAGGAGTAATGATTAATATGATATTAGAGTTTAGTGTAATTAATAGGGATAATATTAAAAATTACGTAAATTTTTAGACAAATTTAATGAATTATTTACCTTACCTGCGTAATAATTTTATGTTTGTTATTCCATTCTCGAGAATCACCTTCAGTTCTTCCAGAATTGTGACTCTGAATCTTATTCAATGAATAATCTTAATCATAAAAACTTTCAACTATTGTTATCATCAAAACACACTTGAGAACTAACATTATCCCCCTTTTTGATGATGACAACATTTATGGGAAGAAGTGGATTTGAAAGTTTTGTTATCATCAGACATTAGATGCTAATTCATTTAATTCATACACAGTCAATCAAAATGCAAGTAAGTCATTCATACATAGTCATATAAGTCAGGAGTTCAAGGACTAAACATTAGCACAACAAAAGATCAATCAGGAGTTCAAGGACTAAACATTAGCACATCAAAAGAGTAATAGAAAATAACAACAGAAGGAATGACTACTTTAAAAAAAAAAACTTTAATCAACATTCTTTATTCTTCGTCTTTTTCAATAGTATCTCCAATCTTCTTCTTCTTCAACAATTTCTCCCCCTTTGTCATCATTCAAAGAGGAGGGAGGAAGAGGAGGAGTAGATGATGAAGGAGGAAAAATCTCAGGAGCAGGAACAAAGGTAGATGTTGGATCAGCAGGCTGTGAGTATTTCTTGAGAGCCAAACCTTCAAGAGACATATCCAACTGATGATCATGACCCTGAATAGACTGAACTTCTGCTGATAATTTGTCTGTGGAATCTTGCTGACCCTTGAGGCAAGCTTGAAAACTGGATGTAATCTGTGTGGCTAACTTCTCAAACTCAGCTCCAATAGATTGTAGAATAGTGGCAGTGACTTTTTGAAGTTGTTAGCATTGTCATACAGTGGATTGATGGCGTCTGAGATACCTTTGGCCATTCCTCTTGCAATAGCCTGTTCAACATTATGCTGGATAGCAGCTTGAGTGAATGAGGGAACAGGAGTAAAAACAGTACCAGTTGTGATGATGGAGCCTCCTCGGGTTGTTTAGAAGAGGATGGCTTAGGATTTGGGGAAACCTTATCTTTTTCCTTCCCGGTAGCCTCGGTGAATGAAATCTTCATGTATAAGAGATGAGTATTGGTAAATTGTTTAGGAAAGAATGTTGTATCGTTTTCTAGTAAGTACCATACATTGTGGAAACCAAGAATCTAGGAGACCAGATTTGGATAGGGAATGGTGTTCTTCTTGGCAGACCCAAAGGGTAGAGATAAAGGTAGACATCTCAGATATGACCAGTTTCCTTAGGTTTCTAGGTTCCATAGTGATAATAGAAGCCATTAATTCATAGTCTCTAAGCACAAAATGCATGAAGCTTTGTCCCTTATTGATTATATCACGACTATAAAGGTACCAAAGAACCCTATGTGTATTAGACATCTCAGAAGGCTTGTATTTCAGAGGGTATCCATCATAAATCTTATTGGGAAAAAGAATTTTGAAACACTTAGCCTCAGGTAGTGTTGGTGAGCACTTTCTCATCATTCTCAATTGTTTTTCCAAAATAAGAGTTTAGGATTTTAGCTATAATCCTAATTTGTTTTCCCCTAATAGCAGTGGTGAGCACTTTCTCATCATTCTCAATTATCTCCACCATATTATAATAAAATACTTTCACAATTAGAGGAGAATATGTAGTAATACCTAGCAGTGGCATATATGGGGTTAACCAAGGAGATAGATCCAGATTGCATTTGGATTTGAATTCTTCTAAGTCTAAATAAACAGTGGGGCAAAATGGCCTACATTCATAATTCGACCAGAAGGATGGTTCATATGGGATTACCAATTCATCTTGGCAGAAACTAGGAGGACAATGTAGTGCGCTTTTCTGGCCAATGAGTTTCGAGGCAAATGGAGGTAGAGTGCCACTGATCGAGGGATGTTTTTTTACATCCACGATGTTTGTGAGGAGGTTTCTGGGGTCTGTCTTCCACACTTTTTTATCTTAGTTTGTGAAACTACGGATGATCGTCTTTATACAGGTCGGATGTCCTGGTAGAGAGAGAAGAAGACCTAAGCTCATCCTAATCCTTCCTGAACGTCTCCAACAGTTACATTAGGGATTTCGACGATCATTTAATGCTCTCTTAGTATAAACAAAGTAGCATTCAAGTCTTCTCAACAACCAATCTGCTGAAAACGAATTGCATTCAAGTTTACCAACTACTCTTCCAGTTTTCACTTGTAAAGCATCTTCTGATACATTGATCTTCAGTGTATATTTATCCACTCTTAGAGAAAGTTCATTTATTACAAATCATTTATTGTAAGAATCTCAAGTCAGGGGACTTAGAGATTGGGATATTGAATGCAACTTGAAAGGAGGAGTAAGTTTTAGTGAGAGAATTACTCTTGAGTTACAGAGTGTGAAATCAATTGAGATAGTGAAATCCCACAGTGTCTGGGGACTGGACTTAGGTCAAGAGATTGAACCGAACCAGTATAAATTCCTTGTGTCTTACTTTCCTCTCTTATTCTCTATTTAGCTCTGTTTTAATATTCGAAAACAGAGTAACTTAAAAAGAATTTTTAAAATCCCCAATTCACCCCTTCTTGGTGATTTGCTCCACTTTCATACAATTACAACTTGTAAGGGGGAGTGAGTCCAAGTGAAAGGATCATCCTAAGTTACAGTGTGTGTATTCGTATTTGAAAAGTTAGTGGAAATCCCAAGTGTGCTCGGGGACTGGACGTAGGTCGGAGTGTTAGACCGAACCAATATAAATACATATATATACTAACAAATTTTATAAGATTAGCTGGGGCCTTCATTACTATGTTCCGCCATTGTTCTCAACCTTCTCCCAATCCTCTTCTAATGGTGCATAGTTGTAATGTGGTTCTCTTTTCTTATAATCGGGAAAGACAAACTTGAACTTCAAAGCAGTAGATAACATCCTATATGTAGAATTCCACCTTGTTGGACAATCAAGAATGAGCTTCCTTTCCTTTAAGCATTTCTACTCAACAATGTCACAGATTGCTTTTAGCCTTGAATCATTGTAGTTGATGTATTTCACACTCTTACGGACATTACTTATAATGTCCTTAATTCTGCTAAGGCCATCTTGCACCAATAAGTTTAATATATGCGCACAACATCTAACGTGAAATAAGTTACCAGCCAGAGGTAAAGAACTACTAAGTGATAAAGTGTCCTTAAGTACCTTTAAACAAGAAGGATTGTCCATTGACACAGAAAACACTTTATTTTCAATTCCCTAGGCCTTCAAACACTTGAAAATAGCATCAGCCACATCAATTCCTTGTCTAGGGGCAGGAACTGTCACAAAACTCAAAACCCTCTTTTGAAGATTCCACTCTGCATGATGAAATGCCCGGTAATAACCATGTATTCAGTCACTTGATGACTTGATTTCCACATATTAGTAGTCAAACTAATCTTGCTCACACCTTGTAATAAGGCCTTCAATTGTTTCTTCTCTACCTCATATATGGCCAAACAATCACTTCTTATTGTCTTGCAAGAAAATTTTTGAAATTCAGAATTAGCATATTGGAAACCCCTCATCCAAACTTCATCCTCAACAATGCTAAAAAAGGATGCTCATGCACCATGATTGTAATAGCAATTATTTCCCTCATCTTCTCATTAGAATATCTAGCACCCAATGCCAAAAATGGATTAGTGCTACAAGGTTGAAATGGAATGGTGGATTGCTTGTTTTTTGCAACAACGAGGAGCTTCCTTGACTCGCAATTTTTGATATGTCTCCATAGATGGGTAATGCTAGTTCCCTTCCCTTAGTATGAAAATGAACCTCTACAAGACTTGAATTTAGCTTTGAGCCCATCATTAGAGTCAACTTGATCAAAATCATCCCACATTGTTTATTGACTAGTTTGTTGACTTGAACCTGTTGGTGCTTGTTGAGAGACCTCAATAGCAATAGGAGGAACTGAACTAGATGACATTTTTTCACTCTAAAACGAAGATGACATTAACTACAACTGAAACATAAAAAGTAATGTAGTTTTAGTTTAACATGTTTCACATTAAAACAGTATATCAAAAAAAACAGTGAAGTGACGACTTGTTGCACATGTTCTGATGTTCTTAAATTCCAAAGGCAAAGATAAGGCCACCCTACAGCTAACATATATATGATTATTACATCACAAGTACTAAACAAATTTCAGTATATCCAGGAATCAAGGGTTGCCTTTTGATTCACCTTCTCAAGAGTCAAGAATTAGGTTGTCATCAACACAACAAAGATGGAAATAGAAGGATCAAGTCCAAGTTTTGAGGCAGGTTCTTCAATGAAATTAGCTCTGTTTTAATATACCTAGATCAAAAAAATTCATATGCATTTAACTCTACAATTTCAAAAAATTAGCTCTGTTTTAATCTAACTTTATGAATGAGACAGCACAGAGATGCATCTTATGAAGAGTTGATGAAAAGAACATAGTACAAACAGAAATAAAGCTGGAGATGAGAAGCACAAAAATAAATTAGCTCTATTTTAATCTGCTTAGAATGCTTTTTGCAATTTAATTTTAAGAAAGCAAAAGCAGAAGAAACAAGACAGAATTAGGGCAGTCGAAGAAACTGAACAAGGCGAATACTTACCAGTAGAAGTGAAGAAACTGAACGAGGCAAAGCACTGAATGAAGGCAACCACTGAACTGAGATCTGAGAATTAGGGCAGTCACTGAGCTGAGAATGAGGAGGAGAGGACAAACGGAACTCGAAAGTCGGAACTCGAAAGTGCTTGCGTTGTTAGTTCTCAGAAGTGTTTTGATGATCACTAACAATTGTAAACAATATTGGAATGATTTGGCAAGTCAAAGATATTTTAAAACTTGTGTCTTTCCTTCTTTCAATATCAAACTCGAGCCTGACAGTGTTAAACTCAAGCCTGGATTTGACAGAAAAGACAAACTTGCCTAGCCAAAATTCAAACTCGAGACTGAACCTCAAGTTTAAAATCAAACCTTTGGTAGTTTGCTTGAACTCGAGCCTATCTGTGACAAACTCAAGTTCATTAGTTCCAGAGAGCTTCTTGTCTTTTGAAAATCTGATTCAAATTCAAAACTTCTACTCAAACCTCAAGTTTGTAAAAGTTCAAAGAAATTCTTAGAAGTATGAACTCGAGCCTGGAAGCCTCAAACTCGAGTTCAAAAGTTCCAGAGAGCTAGAGCTGTTTCTCAAGCCTTTTAAACTCGAGCCCTTTTGCTAAACCTCCAATTTTGATTTATTAAGTTTTCCCAGAAGTTCTCTTTGAGAGGAGAACTCGAGTTCACACTAATGAACTCGAGTTCATGTGTCTCTAAAACTTAGTATATCAGAAGAACTTCCAGTTTGCATTTCAAACCTCAAGTTTGTCTCTTAAAATGAATTTTGACATAAAGTGTCAAACTCGAGTTCATCATTAACAAACTCGAGTTTGATGGTTTGTTCAAATGAATTTCAAAATGCTTTCACGATGGTTTGAGAGCAAACTCAAGTTCACTGAGCCTGAACTCGAGATCAATCATAAATCTTTCTTACAAACCTCAAGTTTACAACACAAACTTCCAGTTTGATTTTGGCAGAGACAAATTCCCAGAACTAAATGAAGGACAAACTCGAGCCTAACATCATGAACTCGAGTTTGAAGCTCCAGATCTGAAAAACGCAGATGAACTCAGAATTCCAAATTTGATTCTATCTTCATGTTTTTAAGTTACCCATTCAATCTACTTGTTATATCTATCTCTCATCAGTGTAACTGAACCTTTCTAACACATTTATTCATGAGATTACAAAAGATCTTCTGATTGGTCTGAGATTCAAAAAGAAAGTTATTTTCGGAAACTTGCGAAAACTAAGGAAAGCTGTTACTCAAGATCATCTAGCCATTAGAGGAGATCATATAGCCGTTGTGTAACATCTCCAACGGATATATACCTTAAAAAGAAGACCAGAATCAAGGAAGTCTGTAAAATAAACTCTCAACAGCCATATTTTGGACAAAGAGTGATTTCAGCAAAACAAGATCAAGACATAACACCTGCAACAACTATATTTTCAGAAAGGAAATAGCTCCAACGAATCTATAACGTTCATCAGCCTCAAAGCACTATATATAGATGAAGATTCGAAGGAGAAAAGATAGAGAACTGAAATTCTACATTACTACTCAACAATATCAGTGAAAGAGTTGTTATCTTGAATTGTTGTACTTCAGTGATTAACAATATCCACTCTTAGAAGAGAGTTCTTTTCTGTAATCAAATTTTCTGTAAGGATCTCAAAGTAGAAGGACCTTGAGATTGGGTTATTCAATTACAACTTGTAAGGGGGAGTGTGTTCAAGGTTGTGAAACACCCTTTGTTTGCAGAATCTGTAATTGTCTAGAGAGATAGTGGAAATCCCAGAGTGACTGGTGACTGGACGTAGGTCATTAGATTGGACCGAACTAGGATAATTTCTCTATGTTCTGCTTTACTTCCCTTCTTACTCCCTTACTTTCGGTTCCATCGGATTTCTGGCAAAAACAGAGTATATTTCTAAAGAATTTTAAGAATCCCCAATTCACCCCCCCTCTTGGTGATTCAGCCGCATTTTCATGCGTCACATCTCACGTGATTAACTGAGCGACCGAGAGATTGCAAGTGAGATCATCGCGTCTCGTGTGATTGATTGAACCACCACAAGTGGTCGAGATTGAGACTCTGAGAGTTTGAGAGTGAGATCGATGACTCAACGCTGAGAGCCTGAGACATGCGATGGCCGACGGTGAGAAGCCGAGAGTGACGAGCAAAAATGTAAATTGATTTAGGGTTAAAGACTTTTTTGACTACCTTGGTTTGAAAGGACAAACGTGAGGCTTTGGGTTACTGAGTCTAAGGGAGGGGTGGAGGGATATTAATTAATATTCTTTATAAAATAATAATAATTACTCTTAACAGGCTTATTTGGAGGCCTAGGCCTAGCCTGTTAAGACAAACAGGCCTTAAAATAGGCCTTGGCCTAGCCTGTTAGCCTGACAGGCCAGGTTTGACCAAGCTTTTAACTAGCCAGGCCAAAAGCCCCTGGTCTATTTCCACCCCTACTTGCAACCGCACACAGTGCTTCCTCACCCGACGTCATAGGCTTCCTTTTTCGGTTTGAATCTAATGAAGAACAGAAGAGCGTGAAGGCGTCACTTAAGCCTCAGTCTCCGACTCTCTTATCGGCCACCATCACTCTCCGAGAGGAATTTTTAGACCTCAAATCTCAACTTTGTTGCTTTCCTTTCTTCTTTTATTCTCAAATCCCCAAATCGTCCAAGTCCCAAGTGTTCTTTATTTTTTCTCTTTGAAACCTGCCACAGGCCTCCATTCTTCACTGAGATGGATCTGATTAATCATATGAAAAATTTAACCTAGGCAACCCAATTCACCCAGCGGTTTGTCCAAGGTACTCTTGTTCATAACAGTATGTTCCGAGTTATTTTTTTCCCTAGACCAGTAAGCAAACCAGACTATCCAACATGCTGATACTCTGTTTTCATATCATTCACACTCTGTTTTTCATGCTTAGTTAACTTAGAGAGTGTAGTGATTTGTATTTGATCTTCAGTGTTTATTCATTCACTTCTAAAGAGAGAAGATTCATTGTAATCATTATATTCTTCTGAGAGTTACTCAAGATTGGGTGATCTTGAGTGGGAAACACATTGTCTTGATTACAACTTGTAAGGGGGAGTGAATCCTAGTGAGAGGATTACTTCGAGTACAGAGTGTGTAATCAAGCGGTGTGTTGATTACAGTTTGTAAGGGGAGTGAATCCTAGTGAGAGGATTACTTCAAGTACAGAACGTGTAATCATGTTAAAGGAAGATAGTGGATTGAAAATCTCAAGTGAAGCTTGGGGACTGGACGTAGGTCAAGGATTGGGCCGAACAAGGATAAATCTCAGTTTGCATATTCTCTTCCCTTATCTCTTATGTTTTCAGCATATAAGTTTGAATGACTACCTATTGTTTTATAACTCTTCACTATCATACACACTGGTTTTACTAAGTTGCAAAAAGATTTTAAAAAGTTCCTAAAGTTTTATAAAACACCAAATTCACCCTCCCTCTTGGGAGACAGCCGATTCTTACATTTGGTATCAGAGTCTGGCTCTTGTTTAAAGGACTTAACCGTCTCAAGAGTTTCAATGGCTGATTTTGGGTGTTCCTCGTTTCCAGAAGGTTTCAACTATACCATTCCACCATTTTTCAAAGATATTGATTTTTGGTTTTGGAAAGCTAGAATGACTAGTTTTATCAAAGTAACTGATTTTGATATGTGGAATGTTTTTATAAATGTCTTTGATTTCAAACCAAGAAAGGATTGGATAGAAAAAGAAAAGAAATTGTTTTCGTTGAACATTAGAGCAATGAAAATTTTGTATTGTGCTTTAACTAAAAATGATTTTGTGAAAATCAAATGTTGCTCTAGTGCTAAAGATATCTGGGATACTCTTGATTTTATATATGCTTCTAACAAATATGTTGAAGTTGATAGTGTTGGCAGTTCATCTGAATCTATAAATTGCATATCCACAACTGATGAACAACTGGAGATTGAAGAAGGAGAAATCATTGAAAACTTCCATAATCCAGTCAACACAAAAGAACAAGAGGAAGATGATTCCCAGAAAGAGCTCATGGGCAATTATGATATATTATTATCAGGAGCTCAAGATACACATGTGGTAAACAATTCTAATTCACCTTGTGTAGATAAGAAAAATGATTTTGAACATTTCCATAAAATTGTTTTTCAACCTTTTACTGATTCTATTTTGAAAAACAAACATATTTTCGAAAATGATGCTGGAAAATCGTGTGGGAAGAAAGAATACACAAATATGAGTCACTTGACATTGCATCCACTAGACTCGCACAATTCTTGCAAAGTTATTCATAATAAGCATTATTTTGTTATTTGCAACTATTGTGGTAAATCTGGACATATTTCTCACTCATGCTATATTAGGAAGAATTCTAATGTGAGAAATCATTCTGTTTGGATTCCTAAAGGACAAGTAAGGTTCAATACTAACTATCAAGGACCCAAGTATAAATGGGTACCAAAATGTCCTTCTAGTGCTTTGTATGTGCAAATAGATTCCAAAGAGAATGGACATAAAGGTACTAAGAAGAAGAAGCCAAGAGTTTCTCATGCACCAATAAAGAAGATCATAGTATCTATATCAAACAAGAGAACTCACAAGGCACCCATTGCTGGAACTACAAGGTTTAAACATCAAAAGAAGCAATGGATACAAGCAAGAAGAGTATTATCTACCTCAAGAATGGATTACCACAGAATACCACTCAACCATCTTGAGGAGGATAAGAAAAGAAGGATCTCTTATGCACAAGGGAAAAGATTCTTGCAGTCTATATCATGTGAGAAAGCATTGCCTCGTCCCAAGACTAAATTCAAAAAGATAAAGTATCAACGAATGATAAATTGGGTGAGCAAATGCAATCCTTCAAGTACCTAAGGCTAAGGTATGCAAAGTTAAAACCTCTTATGCAATTATCTGAAATATTCATTGAGGTTTTATATCTTGTAGTCTTAGGAATGAGCATTGCAAATATTTTCTTTAAAAAAATTGGGTTCTCACATCCCAATATATTTTTGAAAGTGATTGCAATATTCAATAGGTTTAACTCTTTTTGCATATATAAAGATTTGAAAAGAAAGTATTTCTTTTATGCAAAGAGTCATGTTTTATTCACTATGCTTAGTTGTTCTGAACTAATTATATTCATAAGAGCATGTGAATTTTGGTTCCTACAAGCTAACAATGATTGGATCCAATGTTGGATACCAAGAAAGAAAAAGATTTATACGGTTTTGTAGGATCAAAGGAAGCTTCTCAAGAATGCAACATAGAGAAATAATCTAAGTCTTGAGAAAGCTAAACAAGCTATGCTTTATGTTGATGGTAAACACCGAAAAAGAAGCTATCTACACCAATCCATCTCAACCAAGCAAGCTTCTATGAGGATAAGAGGAATTATGGTGATATCTAATTCTCACCTCATACTATGACTATATGAAATTCATTTTTTGGTTTGTCTTTAGTTAAGTAAAAAGATTTTGAAACTTATTCAATTTCAATCAACAATTTTACAGTCAAAGACAAACTCCAGTTTAGAAATGCAAACTCCAGCTTAGAAGTTGTAAACTCGAGTTTGCTTCTATAAACTCCAATTTGCAATTGGAGACCTCCAGTTTGCGAGAGACTGAGAGCTTTCTGATTTGAAAACATTTTAAACTCGAGCCTGTTAGTTCTAAACCTCAGATTTGCTACTTCCAGAGAAGATTTCAAAGAGTTTACAAAATATGTAGACTTGAGTTTGTGGAGACAAACTTGAGTTTGTCTCTGGGGGAAGAATTTTTCAAATGAGATTTTCATAAACTTGAGACTACTTCTCTAAACCTCTGGTTTTGCTTCAGACCAAGAATTTTGAAGAAGTTTTCTAAGTTGAGAAAACTCGAGTTTAAGATGTTAAACTAGAGTTTGTGGCTTACAAAGAGCAAAATGATTCTTGCTTAAGAAAACTCTAGAGTTTGCACTGGAAACCTCCGGTTTGTGTTTTGAGAGCTAAAACTGACTTTTATCATGAATAGTGACAAACTCGAGTTTGGTCACTTATAGACTCGAGTTTGTGTTTTGCTCATAATGTGTTTCAAACTGATTTCCCGATGGTTTGCTCGATAGAAGTCTAAACTCGAGCCTAAATATGCAAACCTCAGGTTTGGTTCTGAACAAATTTTACAAACTTCAGGTTTTCTACGCAAACCTTCGATTTGGTCCATACAGAGGCAAAACCTCAGATCTAAATGAAGAGCAAACTTGAGGTTAGCTAGGTAAACTCTAGTTTGTCTTTCCAAACTCAAGTTTGAGTCAACCATGCTTTTGAAATCATCTTGCTCGAATTTCCAAAAACTTCATGTATGATCTATATACTCCTATCATCATTTATTAATATTCCTAACTATATTAGTGAATTTTTTATGATCAAACAAGTGAGTTTGTGCTAACTTTGTTGATTTTATATTTTTGAAATGCACAAGTGTAAAATCTATTTGGATTTCAACTCACACTGTTTTGAGAAAATGCATACAAATGTTTTGAAAACATATCCATACTTTGATTGCATTCAAATGATGTTTCAAATTGGAAGTTAATATTGTATATTGAATGTTGGATATGCTTCAAATCTGTGCAGTTGAGTTTTTCCTTATCATTCACATATTGATCTTTGGTATTCAATATGATGCTTGAACTCCTCATTCTTTATTTTCAATCAAGTTAGGTCTTATATCTAACAAATTGACTATCTATATGAGTTTCAAGCTTATCTCCATAAAAGAATCCAATTTGTGAAAATCTTATGCTTATTGGATAAATCCTTATTGGCCAAGTTATTATGAATGATCATTAATGCATTAAATGTTGGTGCATTAACCATTATATGGAATAACCTACTAGGATAATATTATGGAACTTTAATCATTTGGATTAATGAGTTTGTACTTCATCGTCCATGAATCATAGTACTACTTATGTTACTCAAATATATAAGGATTTGTCTACATGCATGTTTTGAGTAACTACTTCTGTATACTCATAATTCTTGCCTTGAATGCTCTTATGTTTTCAAGACTCTACTCTAAAAGGAAAGATTATCTCTTGGTCAATAGCAAAGTCATTGTGCTTATATATTTCTGTTGTACTAAGCATGTCTTGATAATGCTTTACTTTCACGACTTTGGCTTTTCAAAAAATTCTTCAACATGTTAACTTCAATGTTCAACATGTTCTCTAAAATCTGAAGCATTATGACACATTATGATTTATTGACTTCCACCATGTTTTAAAGTGATCATTTCTTTTTAAGCATGCTTCAAAAATGAATCTTTCAGTTATAAAAATTTTGATTTCATAATACATTATCACATTCTTTTTAACATTCAAGATTTGAAACGATTTGCACATTTCGTTATCATTCTTGAAAAATTTGAACTGTAAATTGATAAATGCTTATCTTTATGGATAAGACTTTCTATACTCAAACTTACATGTATTCTATCAATGACATCTTTTCTGCATAAAGTATATTTACAAATTGTCATTGAGAAATAATTTTCTTGGTATCATTTAGTTGTTACCCTATTTGATTCATTGACATGAACTTATTTGATTATGTAAAACTATGTTGTGATCTTTGACTGTTTTACTCTTTGCTCCGATATCATATGGTTGAATTATATAAGAGCATAAGAGTTGTTATATCTAATCTTGTGTGGACTCAAGATTCATTGAGTACTAAAGAACATACATTTGTTTTGCAGGATTTTTAAAATTTTAGTAATTGCTAACGAAAAGAGAATACTCGAGTATTAGAGGAAATACTCGAGTATGGCGAAGTCAGAGAGCAACATTGAGTTTTGGAGAAGATGAATACTCGAGTGTATAAGTTGAATACTCGAGTATCCACCAGTCAGAGAACAATCTGATAATGAAGAAGTTAAATACTCGAGTATGAGGGTGTAATACTCGAGTATCCACCAGGTAGAGGACAAACAAATGCTAAAAAAGTTGAATACTCGAGTATTGGTCGGGGAAGACCAAAATGTTCTATTGTTGGATACAAAGAACATAGGCAAACAAAATAGACCATTTCAGTGGCTGAGTCTGCTAATTCTCTGACGTCATTTGAATGACACCCCATCACTAGCAAGAGGCTTAGACCAAGATGATAAAGGAGCATGCTAGCTTGATGAGAAGCTGTGAGCAGAAACTAATTATGAGATCCTTTACAAAGCTCATTTGCGATTTCAGCTTCTAAGATGCATCCAATAATGCATCTATGGACTACAAAGAATTATAACTTGAGTAATTACGATATTACTCAAGTGAGGTATTGTATTGTGAAACAATATGCGTATTGAATATCATAATCATGCTGGGCTTACTTGATTCCATTTTATCTCATGAAGTTTAGCCTAAGCAAAATCATTTTTAAAATGATCCTTATGCTTTAAAACTCTTTTATCATCATAAAAGGCATAAGTGATTTCTTCATACCAATTTTAAGCCCATCCATGTGAATTTGAAAGTTCTTAATTCTAAAATACCATGTTATGTCCATTGGAGTTGGAGGAACTCCAGACCTTATAACATTTGATGTCACACTATTATTTGGTATCATTAAAGGGAACTTCACTTTTAATCATGCATTCATTAAGGGGGAGCTTCACATTCATATGTGTTTTATACTTTAAAAGCTCACCTCCTTTATTTGAAGAAAAACCCTTTTAAGCATACTCATCTGCATTCACTATCTTTTATTAGTTTTGATGATAAATTAATTTCATATTTGTTAATATCTAATGTTTTGCTTACATTATCTTCATTTGAAAAATATCACATAGAAAGGGATACTTTAATATTTGGTCGGCACTAACAAATCTCTTTTGGAAAGAATGTTTTCAATTTGTAACAGGAGATTTTGTTATGTGTTACAACTCCTTAATGCACGACAAGGAGAATATATTAATTTAAGGAAAGATGCTTTGACAATCAATCTGATATTTGCTTTACAAAGAATGAGGAACATCACTTGGAACGAGAAGAGATATGTTCAACATAAGAGTTCTATGAAGAAAAGGCAAAGGATTGAATATGAATGCTGACATTATTCATTCATATGAGATACAATTCAAGAAGTCAATACTTTAGTCTCATTCCACATCTCAAAGGCTGTTCAGAGCACATCACGGATCTCTTTCAACAAGAAAGCTATCAAATGGACTTCACAGATCGTTCATCAATTTGGAAAACCAACATGAGCATTTCTAATCTCTATCTTTTTATATTCAATAGAAATTTTGCACATGTTTGGTATCTATATGCTTTAATTGTGAAAGATGTTTTGAAAACCTCTTCAAATTCTTTCAAATGTGTTTTCATAAAAACATTCCAAATTGCATCATCTTTAGAATGAAAACAATTTCAAAACGGGGAGAGAAAATCAGTTTCTTGACTCTTTCTAATCTTGTTTCATATTTGTTTCTCTAAGCATTTCTTCTTTACTTCAACTTTTTGCTAATGACAAATAAGGGGGAGAGAATGGCAAGAAAAATATGGTGTATTGTTGCTTTTGATATATTTTCATATTCATACATATTTTTCTTAAAGTATTTGCCATCATCAAAAAGGGGGAGAATGTTAGATATGATTAGTTTTGATGATGTCTAATATAGATGCCTTTATAAGAGCAAAAATTTTGATGATATATTTATCTCCTATATTGACTAACAACTATGTTTAATGTAGATTAGTTCAAGTTGAATTATAGATCAAGAAGGAGATAAGAGATTATAAAAAGAAGAAATTGGAGAAAATATCAAGTTCAAGAAGAAGAAGAATATTAAAGAAAGAAGCACTTGACAAAAAGTTGCTCAAATCCATTACACAAAGCAATACTCAAGTATTGGACACAATACTGGAGTATTGAACTTACAGAGAGCACTCCAAGTTTTTCACCTTGAAGCAATACTCAAGTATTGGACACAATTCTCGAGTATTGGACTTACAGAGAGTACTCCAAGTTTTTTACCTTGAAACAATACTCAAGTATTGGACACAATACTCGAGTATTGGACTTACAGAGAGCTATCAAAGTTTCTCATCTTATCAAAACTCGAGTATTGGTTTTGTATACTTGAGTATTGGATTTTCACAAAGCTTTCATACTTAACACTTGTTTATGAATACTCAAGTATTCATATGAAAACTCAAGTATTGACTTGACATCAATTTATCAAATTTTCAAGTTCCTTGAATACTCAAGTATTGGTTTTGTATACTCGAGTATTGGATTTTCACAAAGCTTTCATACTTAACACTTGTTTATGAATACTCAAGTATTCATTTGAAAACTCAAGTATTAACTTGACATCAATTTATCAGAGTTTTCAAGTTCCTTGAATACTCAAGTATTGGTACAAATACTCGAGTATTAGACAGACAGAGAGATTACAAGGTTTAAGCATATGTTGAACACTCAAGTATTCATTTGAATACTCAAGTATTGACTTGGGAAAGACTTCTCAAAGTTTTTCTAAAATGAATGCATACTCGAGTATTGAATTGAAAACTCGAGTATTGGGCACACAGAGAGCTTTCCCCTTTGTCAATAATTTGAATACTCAAGTATTGAAGTCTTTGCTCTTAAACTTATTTTCATACCAAAAGCACAAAACTCGAGTATGTACTTATATACTCGAGTATTGTCTTTCTTCCAACATTAAGATTCAAAGTTCAAGTCCCGATGATTTCTCTCTGGAAGAAGAATACTCAAGTATCAAGATGGATACTCAAGTATAGACTTAAGTGCATAGTGACAAACTCGGGTATTGATAAACATACTCAAGTATTGAACGCTAAATTTGAAAATCAAATCTGACGTTTTTGAAAAACCTACATGTTCGATCTTAATACTTCCTTTTATCACTCTTCTATATTCCTAGCTATGTTTAACCATCTTTTTGATGAGTTTCAGACAGATTAACGAAAGTTTATTGAAGGTTAGAGCAAAAGCAAAAAGTGACATCAGCACTTTAAAAGCAAGACCCAGAAAAGTTACATACTTTTGGGTAATCCTTCTGCACACGTTTACAAGGAATTAAAGAATGCTTTCTACATCCAACAGCTGCCATTCCAATGGATCTATTGCCAGAAGTCAACTCTGGATATTATGCACAGCTGGATTAAGCAGAAATTAGAGAGAGAAGAAGACCAAAACTCAACCTCTTGTGGGTACAAGTTTTAAAGAAGAAGTATGGCGTGATTGATATGTTACAAGCCCCTAAACGGAATGCACGTTCGTCATACTTATGGAGACATTTGAAGCAGATATGGGGGGAGGTGGACTGTGGAATGCGCTGGTCCCTTGGTAATGGCTCACGTGTTCGCTTCTGGAGTGATAATTGGGTTCCGGATGTCGGTCCACTCCAGTTTTTGGCGTTTAGTCCATTGACGCAAGTGGAACTAACACAGCCAGTGAGTCACTTTGTGACATTGGAGGGATCTTGGGATTGGCATCGAATTGGAGTTGACCTGCCAGACCATATTCTTTCTCAGATTTTGGGATGCCATCCGCTTGGGAGTAGTGATGGCGAGGCAACTAGCTTTTGGGATTTGTCAACAGACAGTCATTTTACTGTGGCCTCGGCGTACGAGATGTTGGATGACTCAGGGGGTGAGTGCACAGATAATTTATGGAAGGTCATCTGGAATTGGAGAGGTGCACATAGAGTTTGAGTTTTCCTCTAACTTGCTGCCCATGGAAGTTTGATGACTAACACACTTAGAAGGCAACGGCGAATGAAAGATTCTGACGTATGTGTGAGATGCTTAACGATGAGGGAGGACACTGATCATATACTGAGACACTGTGATTTTGCTAAGAAGGTGTGGGCTCTCTTTTTACCGAACAATCGACGGCGAGAATTCTTCTAGGACGACTTTCAGACTTGGTTATTATGGAACCTCACTTCAATGAGTTCTGCAGATAACGAGCATGCTCAATGGGCTACCCTCTTTGGCTTGGTGTGTTGGAAGCTTTGGGATGTAAGGAACAAGGCTGTTTTTCAACAGGCTCATATTCAACCTGGAGCGTTTGCATGCGAAGTAAGGAGTTTGGTTGACTGTACTCTCCAGGCTGCCCGACGAGCCGACACCGTGAAAGGTGACCCACCTTCCAAGCAACTCTGTTTAGTAAGCTGGTCTAGGCCTCAGTTCCCAAAGGTTGTGCTTAACTGTGATGGAGCAAGGAAGGGAGGGCCTCTGCGAGCAGGGACTAGCTGCGTAATTCGAAACCATGAAGGCGAGTGGCTAGATGGCTATTGTCACAACATAGGAATCTGCACCTCCCTTCTTGCGAAGCTATGGGCTTTGTTGGATGGTCTCGAACTAGCATGGAATCGAGGTTATAGGGATGTGGAAGTTCAGGTTGACTGTCTAGTCGCATTGACGTTAGTAAAGGAGACCGGCGGTGTGGTTAACGCAAATAGCAGTATTATCAGGCGGATTCAGGAGCTTTTGGCCTAGGACTGGCGGGTATCTATAACCCATATTTATCGTGAAGGGAATCAATGTGCTGACTACTTAGCTACTTTTGCTTTGGATTTGGACGAAGGATTTCATCGCCTTCATGAACCTCCAGCTGCAATGCTCTTCTTGCTTCATGTTGATGTAGTAGGCAAAGGACGAGCTCGAATGTGTCCGATGTCATCTGATTAGTTTTTAATCAACCTTGTAAACCAAAAATAAAAAAATAAAAAAATAGTCCAAGAAAAGAAATAGTAATATAGAGAAAAGTTGTCATTTTCGCAGCTTTGATGTGCCACAAAGATAACCCCTATTAATGTTCAACATTCAATTATATGTCTAGTTTGAAAATTCATTGCACCAAATTAATGGTCACAAATAAATGAAAGAACCAACAGATGCTACAAAAATTCCAAAGGTTTTGTGGTCCATGGAATGTCACTTCTTAAATTGCCGTGTTATATATGAACTTTCTTAGCCTGAAATGTTGTCCAACTTTTGTCTCTTGTGTTGTCATTGAGGAAAGGTTATATTCAAAACTCAGTTTCTTGAATATTCAATTATCATTCGACTTCCCAAAGTTCTTAGCACCAAAGTAATTGGAAAAAGTAAACGAACGAAATGCACTAAAAGTTACTAATTTCATGTGTGTGGTTCAATTTAGGGGAGGAGAAAATGGAAGGGATAAAAGTAAAGAGGTAATATTGTCCCTCCTTGTATTTGAATAGAGAGGAGAAAAGAGGGAGGACAGAAAATGAATAATATTTACAATGATAATAATACCTTTATTTAAATTTTAACTTATTTTTGAAGGAATGCCAAGAAGATGTAGATGTCAACTATTAGGGATGCTGATTGATAAATCCCAATTTAATATATTTTATCCTGCCTTATTCATTTATTTTGGGGACTATTTTAGGCTAATTTGGATTTATTAGACAATATTTGGATTGTTAGCCTATTTTAGGAAATAATATAAATCAGAATTAATTATAAGATTATTGGACTTAAATTGTTATTATTCTGATTGAGATCTTTTGATTGAATAATATTTCTAAATATATGATAGATCACGATTTTATTTAATTCTTGCAGGATAAGAAAAAAACATATTGGAAGATCCTACGATGCAGAATTAACCTTGAAAGCTAAAAGAAAATCTAATGGTGGAATTTTGTTGGGCTTTTAGAATTTTAATTTGCTCAAGTTGATACCCAAAATCTCCTCCTCCCCATTTATTTAACCTAGACAAAGGACGGACGCAGAGACACACGCAGTTGATTCACGCTGAGCCGCAGACACGCATAGGAGATTTCTTTTGTTCAACCATTGCTATTTCTCCATTGGTTTCTATTTCTCCATTGGTTTTCTTTCTTCACAAACTCATGGGTCCCACGGCTTTTAGTCAATCATCAACTTTCCTGTGCATCAATTGAATTCTATTCATCAAGTTCTCTCTATCAACTTGTTCTCATGGCCGTGACTTGCTGTTTCACGCGTGAGGGAAGAATATTCATGGAAGCTTAAGCACTTTTAGGAGGCAACTTGGGAGGAGCTTGGAGAAGGCTAGAGCCTAGGAACTTACACTTGAAGATCACAAGGGAGTGTTATTCTTTTTATCTTTTTAATTCAAACTTGAGATTATTTAGTTTTAAAGGATTTCAAGTTGTGTTAATTGAGAACAATCTAGTTTTAGATTGTAAACATATTTCTTTTGGATTGGATTGATAATTTGAAGTTTTTATGTGTGAGACAATTGTTGGAGTTTTGTTTGCAACCTTTTGATTGTCAATTGAATTATTAATTGAGTTTTCATTATTAATTTAATTGTCAATTTGGTTTATCATCCTAATTGTTTAATTTGGTTGATAAATTATCTAGTTGTTCAATTGGATAATTGTAAACAATATTTTCAAGACTATGTTGTGATTATTTTTAATGAGTTTAATTAACCACCGCTTATTTCATTATGAGTTTTCTAGTGGAATGTGTGTTATTGAGCTAGAGGGTTTCCCGTGTTCAATTAGGTGATTAAATTCATTAATCTTCCTTTGGTCTAATTAATTGGTTTGGGCTAAGAAAGTTAACTCCATGCAATTCCTAAGTTGTCCCCTTCTTCTTCATAACTGAACTAGATCTTTGTCATTTAATTTGATTTTAATCAATTTTCTTCTTAGGATTTTAATTTTCCTCTCATAACAAAAAACCCCCCCAAAATTTGCATTCATATTCATATAGGTTAGTTTCATTAGTTTCATTCTCATTTAGGTTTTAGAGTCAATTGCATCAGCATTTTTAGTTAGTTTAATTTCATCTAGGTAGTAGTGTTTTGCATTTTAGTTTAGGTTCATTCCATTGTATTTTTTATCACCTAAATTCAACCTAAAGAAAACCCACAGCTTGCTCCTTGGGAGAATGACCTAGGTTGCCCCTATATTGCATAATTAATTAGGACCTAGTTTAATTGACTGCTTTAGCGACAAAAGCAAGGCTCATCAATTTTTTGGCGCCGTTGCCGAGGAGCAACGGTTAGGCTTTAGGTTTGAGTTTTTAGGTGACTTCGTAGGTGGTTGTTTATTGCATGACCCGATCCTCTTCTGAGAAATTGTTTGACTTTGATCCTGAGATTGAGAGGACTTTTCACCAACAAAGAAGAACTAGAGTGAGTACTTTTGTAGGCAATAGTTCCTCTGTTAAGCCCATTGTTGAATCCTTTGAATCTAAGGTCAATATGGACGGTGATAATAATGCAAATCCAGATCCAAATGCTCATCCTACTATGACCATTAATGAATTGGGTTCACCTAATTTGCATTTTCAAAATTGGTGCATCAATTGTCCTGATATTAATGTGAATTTTGAGTTGAAATCTGGATTGATACACTTACTTCCAAAATTTAATGGTCTTTCAGGGGAGGAAGCATACAATCACTTGAAGATGTTTCACATGGTTTGCATTGCTATGAAACCGGTTAATGTGACTGAAGATCAAATTAAGATGCGTGCCTTCCCATTCTCTTTGGAAGGATCTGCTAAAAGCTGGTTGCTTGGTTTGCCCCCTGGATTTATTACTTCATGGGATCAACTGAAGAAACTATTCTTGGAAAGGTATTTCCCAGCCTCTCGCACCACATCTATCAGGAAAGACATAAGTAGATGTCAACAAATTGTTGGGGAAACCTTATATGAGTACTTGGAGCGTTTTAAAGCACTATGTGCTAGCTGCCCTCACCATCAAATTGCAGATACATTATTGATCGAATACTTCCATGAAGGGCTCTTACCTTTAGAGAGAGAATTGTTAGATTCGGCTGCTGGTGGTGGTCTTCTTGACCTGACTGTCAATGATGCTTGGGAATTGATTGAAAAGAAAGCTAAGAATAGCCAACAATTTGGTTCTAGACAACCCGTAAAAGTTAATGAGGTGGGATTGCTCTCTTCTGTAAGTTCTGACTGAACCCAAGAGGGGGGGTGAATTGGGTGAAGTATAAAAATTCTCTTTCTTTAAAATGTTTTTGCACTTCAGTAAATTTAGCTTCCCAAAAGGATGTGAGTTGAAAAACCAGATGACAAAACAATCAAATGCGAATGCTGGAAATATAAAAGATCAGGGAGAAGAGTGTGCAAACAGATTTATACTGGTTCGGCCCAATCCTTGACCTACGTCCAATCCCCAAGCCTCACTTGGGATTTTCAATCCACTATCTTTAATATGCTTGATTACACGATCTGTAACTGAAGCAATCCTCTCTCTAGGATTCACTCCCCCTTACAATCTGTAATCAATACACTGCTTGATTACACACTCTGTACTCGAAGTAATCCTCTCACTAGGATTCACTCCCCCTTACAAGTTGTAGTCAACACAATGTATATCCCACTCAAGATTACCCAATCTTGAGTTACTCTCAGAAAGATAATGTGTTTACAATAAGTTTCCTCTCAAAGGAATGGATAGATAATCACTGAAGTACAAACACAGTTCATTTCTCTCTCTAAGCTATTTAGAAATGGAAAATAGAGTGAGAATGATGTAGAAGCAGAGTATCAGCATTTTGGCATTGCAAACTTGTATCTCCACAATTTTCTGCTTGAATCCGTGTCTCTTATAGATGAATAATGATATGAGACCGTTTATGACCGTTGGAGGATGAATCAGACCGTTGTAGGTGATTAGTGTTGAGTCTGGTCATCTTCTCTCTCTAAACTTCTGCTAATCCAAGTCTTAATGAAGTCTGATGTGGCTCTCTGAGAATTTGCCCGTTGGAGATGGCTTTACTTGTTGTAGTAAGCATTCTTTAACGTTTAGAAGGCGTGCTCAGATGGATTAGCTAAGAATAGGTTGATTTGCAGAAGTGCATTTAATGCACTGTTCACTTTTTGCTTTATTGCTTTGACCTTCAATAATCTTGATCTGTTCTAGCTGAAATACACTTAACAAACTTGTTAAACATAGCTAGGAGTATGATTGAATGAATTATGGAAGCAATAAGATCAAACAATAATGATTTGCAAATTCGCGTAATTCAAAAACCAATTTTGACCGTTGTATACTGCAGTATGTTCCTCTATACTGGAGTATGCCACTGTGCATACTGCAGTATCCAAAGCTTACTGCAGTAAACAACTTCCAGAGACAAAAACCTCGCGAAATAATTTTGAAAGAAATGCTCTATACTGCGGTATGCAAATAACATACTGCAGTATGCGAGTTTTTGTCAAAGAGAAGAGACCCCGTGATTGCCCAATACTGCAGTATGAAAACCTATACTGCAGTATGCAATGGTTATGAAACTTGAGAGCCTTCTGTGAGAGCCTTTACTGCAGTATGCAACTCCATACTGCGGTATTTACTTGAGTGAGAAAACTTGATTGCTCTCGGGTTGGTCCTATACTGCAGTATACATACCTATACTGCGGTATTGGCTTGACCAAGAGATTTAGTTGCTCTCTGTATGCCCTATACTGCAGTATACAAAGCTATACTGCGGTATTGGCTTGTTTTAGAAATTTAGTTGCTCTCTGGATGCCCCTATACTGCAGTATACAAAGCTATACTGCGGTATTGGCTTGTTTTAGAAATTTAGTTGCTCTCTGGATGGCCCTATACTGCAGTATACATACCTATACTGCGGTATTGGCTAGTTTTGAAAAACTCAGTTGCTCTCTGGATGGCCCTATACTGCAGTATACAAAGCTATACTGCAGTATTGACCTGATTACAAAAATCTTTGCTTTCTGTATGGCCCTATACTGCGGTATACGGACCTATACTGCAGTATAGCAACTTCTTGCACTGACTATCAAATTCTGAGGGCCATATCTCTCTGGTCCGAGCTCCGTTTTGGTTCATTCAACTCTTGATGGAAAGCTCTGTGAGTCTACTTTCATATGCCACTGATTTCAGCTCAAACGGATTTGTCGTTTGTGAGATATACTCAAAATACCGAGGGCCGTTCCTGACTGTAACGCTGATGTTTGTGTCAACTTGTAAAATTCATCAATAATTCATCTGAACTCCTTTGGGCATTAATTTTTGTCACCAATACGTGTTGGGAGTCTAGTTTCCAATGCTTTTGGTTTCGTATCAATCCGACTTCTGGTTTGTGAGATATCATTGAATTACCAGACGTCGCCCGTGCTGAACATGAACAGAGTTGCTGATCACGTTGCATACTGCGGTATATCACTTATATACTGCAGTATGCCTTTGGCATACTTGGAATTTTGGCCTCCGTCTGATCCTATACTGCGGTATAGCATACCATACTGCAGTATACAGTCACTTTTCTCAGCAATGTGCTCTCTGCCTTCTGGATACTCGAGTATCCACTTGCATACCACGGTATAGCCCTTCTGAACTTCAGTTTTGGCTTTCTGCATCTTCTATATTATCTTGGAGCCTTCTAGCATTAATATAAGAACTTGAATATTTATATTCTCATTCCATTTAGCAAGTTCTTCTTTCTTTCTTCTCTTTTCTTGATCATTCTTGATAATTCAACTCTTTCTTCCTTCTCTTCTCTTGATCATTCCATATCATTTGACTTCACATCTTCTTTGATTCAATTTCTTCTTCTTGTAATCTCTTATCTCCTTCTTGTTTATTTTCCATAACTCAACTTGGACTAATCTACATTAAATACAATAGTTAGTCCAAGTAGGAGATAATTATATTACTCAATCTTTTTGCTTATAAGAATGTCATCTACATAAGACATCATCAAAACTAAGTATAACCAACATTCTCCCCCTTTTTGATGATGGCAAATACTTTAAGAAAAATATGTATGAATATGAGAATATATTAGATGCAACATATTTTTCTTGCTATTCTCTCCCCCTTATTTGTCATTAACAAAAAGTTGAGGTAAAGAAGAAATCCTTAGAGAGACAAATATGAAACCATATTAGAAAGAGTCAAAGAACTGATTTTCTCTCCCTAATTGAAAGTGTTTTCATACTAAATATGAAGCTATTGGGAATGTTTTTATGAAAACAAGTTTGAGAGAATTTGGAGAGGTTTTCAAGACTCAATGTTAAGTTATCAGAAAAATAGCCAATTTTGCATTTCAACATATAAAGTTCAGAGAATGGCAGCAGATACACAATTGGAATCAGAAACACATGCGAGATATGTTCATATTCATTGAAAGAAACATACATGTGCAGCAAGTAACTGATATCAGAAATGATAAATACTTTGATAATCACTGATATCAGAAAAAGCTACTACAGAAACAGCAAAAATAGCTCAATGAAATGCAAACTACCTAGACACAACATCTAGACCTAATCATAGCATCTAGATCTTTCACAGTTAAAGCATAAAGATACCAAACTAGATCTTTCACAGTTAAAGCATGAAGATACCAAACATGTGCAAAATTTTTACTGAATATAAAATGATAGGGATTAGAAATGCTCATGTTGGTTTTGCAAATTGATGAACGATCTGGCCTGAGATGAAGCAGTCGTATGAGATTCTTTGATGAGGCTCAATAGCAGGATCATGGTTATCCTGTATGATGCAAATAAGATGAAAGTACTGGCTTCTTGTCATTTACTTCTTGATGATTATCACATCTAAATATGGACAGTACTCAGCTTCCATCCTTTGCTCTTTTTTTCATAGATTATCCATGTAGAGCACATCTCAACTTCAAAGATTGATCACCAAAGTTGAAACACATAACCAAATCTCCTGCTACAAATTAAGAAACATCCTTTCTAGAAGAGATTTGTTAGTGCAACCAGATGTTAAAGTATTCCTTTCGAAAAGAAATTTTCAAATAATAATGAAAGGAAAATATAGGATATTTTCAAGAGTGAAATTAATTCATCATCAAAACTAATAGAAGGTAATGAAAGTAGATGAGTATGTTTAAAAGGATTTTCTTCAAATAAAAGAGAAGAGCTTATAGAGTATAAAACACATCTGAATGTGAAGCTCCCCTTGATGAATGCTTGACAAAAAAAAAAATGAAGTTCCCTTTAATAATACCAAATAACAGTGTGACACCAAATGTTATGAGGTCTTGAAAAATTTTTGCTCACAACATGGTATCTCAGAATTAAGAACTTTTAATTTCATTGAAATTGGTATAAACTTCATGAACTAAAATAGAATGAGATCAAGTTAACCCAGCATGATTATGGTATATACGTAATACAATACCTCACTTGAATAATATCGTAATTACTCAAGTTAATCCTCTGTAGTCCACAGAAGCATTATTAGAAAGCTATTATCCATTATTTTGAATGCATTTTAGAAGCTAAAATCCTGAATGAGCTTTGTATAGGATTAGCTTCTGCTCATAGCTTGTCATCAAGCTAGCATGCTCCTTATCATCTTGGTTTAAGCCTCTTGCTAGTGATGGAATGTCACTCAAGTGATGCTACAGAATTTGCGGATATAGCCACTGAAATGATCTATTTTGTTTGCCTATATTCTCTGTATTCCTCAACAGAACATTTCGGTTAGCTCCTGCAAAAATATGTGTCCTTTGGTACTCAATGATTCTTGAGTCCACACAACATTAGACATGACAACTCTAATGCTCTTATAGAGTTAAATTATATGATTTTTGAGCAAAGAGTATAACAATCAAAGATCAAAACATAGTTTTACCCAAACAAATAAGATCAAGCCAATGAATCGAATAGGGTAACAACTAAATAATACCAAAAATGTTATTTCTCAATGACAATTTGTGAATACATTTTATGCAGAAAAGATGTCATTGAAAAGGCATGTAAATTTGTACATAGAAAATCTTATCCATAAAGATAAGCATTTATCAACTTAAAGTTCAGATTTTCCAAGAATGATAATGAAATGTGCAAATCATTTCAAATCTTGAATATTCTTTCAAAAACGTGATAAGACATTATGAAATCAAGATTGTCATGAATGAAAGATTTATTTCTGAAACATGCTTGGAAAACAATGCTCATTTTAAACATGGTGGAAGTCAATACATATTAGAATGTATCAAAATGCTTCAGATTTTAGAGAATATGTTGAACATTGAAGTTAACATGTTGAAGAATTTTCTCAAAAGCAAAAGTCATGAAGGTAAAGCATTATCAAGACATGCTTAGTATAACAGAAACATATGAGCATAATGACTTTGCCAATGACCAAGAGATAATCTTGCCTTTTGAATAGAGTCTTGAAATATGTGAACATTCAAGGCAAGAGTATGAATATGCAGAGATAGTTACTCAGAATATAGATGAACACACATGCTGATGTATTTGAGTAACACAAGAAGTACTAGGATTAGTAGACAATAAAGTACAAACTCATTAATCCAAATGATTAGAGTTCCATAATATTATCCTAGTAAGTTAATCCATATAATGGTTAATGCATTAATGTTTAATGCATTAATGAACATTCATAATGCTTGGAATAGCTTGACCAATAAGGATTTATTCAATAAGCATAAGTTTTCACATACTGAATTCATTTCTGGAAATTAGCTTGAAACTCATATATGATTCACTTATTTGACATAAGGTCCTACCATTTAGAGAATGAAACATACGAGTTCAAGCAAAACATTGAATTCTAAAGATCAATATGTGAATGATAGGGAAAACTCAATTGGACCCATTTGAAGCATATCTAACATTCAATATACAATATTAACTTCCAATTTGAAACATTATTTGAATGCAATCAAAGTATGAACATTTTTCAAATCATGCGTATGCATTTTCTTAAAACAATGTGAATTGAAATCCAAACAGATTTTACACTTGTGCATTTCAAAAACACAAAACCAACAAAGTTATGCACAAGTTCACTTGTTTGATTATTCACTAACAAATTCATTTATGGTCCATTTAGCAATCTGAAAACATTTTGAAAAGAATATAAATGATTGATTGCTTAATGGAATGCATCATTGGACAAGTATTCAATACTTGAACATGAATTTTATATACACATAGCATAGGGTAAGATTAGATATCACCATAATTTCCTTTGTCCTTGTTGAAGCTTGCTGAGATGAATTTATGCAGGTATCTTATGCTTTGTCATTCATCATTATCAAGCATTGCTTCTTCAGCTTTCTCAAGTATTTGGATCATCTCAACGTACAGTTGCTTTCTTGAGAAGCTCTCATTGTTTCTACAATACTATATAATCCTTTTTCTTCCTTGGTATCCAATTTTACTCGGATCCATTAATTGTTAGTATGTAGAAACAAAATTTACATGCTCTAAGAATATAAACAAATTAAGATAATCGAGCATAATGAATTAAGCATAGCTTTATGCATGAAAGATATATTTTTCAACTCATAATGTGTGCATAAAGAGTTAAGCTCTTGAACATTGCAAAATATATATAAATAAATCTATCAAGTAGATTTTCAATTTCAAAAATGATTTTCAATGTTCATTCCTACTATCCAAAGTGTAAAACCTCAATAAATATTTTAGATAATAGAGTAGAAGGTTTTACGAACACGTACCCTTTCCTTAGGTACTTGGAGGATTGGCTTTGCATACCCATTGATTCTTTGGTGTTTGCAAAGTCTTCTCATAAGGTACAGTCTTCAAGTATCTTCTCTTTGATACTTGAGATGTTCTCTTCTTTTTGTTCTCCTCAAGATAGTTGTACGGTACTCTCTGGTAGTTTGTTCTTGAGGGAGAATACAATCCTCTTGCTTGTAACCCTTGCTTCTTTTGATGTTTAAGACTTGTAGATTCGGCAATGGGTGCCATGTGAGTTCTCTTACTTGATATGGAATCTATGATCTTCTTCTTTGGTGCATGAAGAACTCTTGGCTTCTTCTTTCTCTTCTTTGTACCTTGATGTCCATTGATATTTAAATTATCCTGCACACATAGAGTACTAGATGGACATTTCGGTACCCACTTATACTTGGGTCCTTGACTGTTAGTATTGGACCTTGATTGTCCTTTAGGAACCCAAACAAATTTATTTCTTACATTGGAATTTCTTCTAATATAACATGTGTAAGAAATATGTCCAGATTTTCCACAATAATTGCAAATAATATAATTATGCTTGTTATGAACTACTTTGCAAATATTGTGTTGGTCATGAGAGTAAGACTTCAAATAATCTATCTTCAAACATTCATTCTTCCCACATGATTTTCCAGCATAATTGAAAATACTTTTGTTTTTCAAAACAGAATCAGTAATTGGTTGAAAAACAATTTTATGAAGATGTTCAAAAGCATTTTTCTTAACTACACAAGGAGAATTGGAATTGCTTACTACTTGTGTATCTTGAGCTTTGGATAATGGTTCATCACGATCTTCCATGAGCTCTCCTTGGGAATCATCTTTCTCTTGTTCTTTTGTGTTGACTGGATTTTTGGAGTATTCAATGATTTCTCCTTCTTCATTTTCCACTTCCAATTGTTCATCAAGTGAGGATACATCGCTTGTAATTTCAGATGAACTATCAACACAATCAACTTCAACACAATTGTTAGAAGCATAAAGAGAATCAAGAGTATCCCATATATCTTTAGCACTAGAGCAACATTTGATTTTCACAAAATCATTTTCGGTTAGAGCACTATATAAAATTTTCATTGCTCTAATGTTCAATGAAAACAATTTCTTTTCTTTTTCTGTCCAATCCTTCCTTGGTTTGAAATCAAAAGCATTTGTAAAAACATCCCACATATAAAAATCAGTTGCTTTGATAAAACTAGTCATTCTAGCTTTCCAAAACCAAAAATCAATATCTTTAAAAAATGGTGGAATGGTAAAATCAAAGCCTTCTGAAAACGAAGAACACCCGAAATCAGCCATTGAAACTCTTGAGACGGTTAAGTCCTTTAAACAAGAGCCTAGCTCTGATACCAAATGTAAGTTCTGACTGAACCCAAGAGGGGGGGTGAATTGGGTGAAGTATAAAAATTCTCTTTCTTTAAAATGTTTTTGCACTTCAGTAAATTTAGCTTCCCAAAAGGATGTGAGTTGAAAAACCAGATGACAAAACAATCAAATGCGAATGCTGGAAATATAAAAGATCAGGGAGAAGAGTGTGCAAACAGATTTATACTGGTTCGGCCCAATCCTTGACCTACGTCCAATCCCCAAGCCTCACTTGGGATTTTCAATCCACTATCTTTAATATGCTTGATTACACGATCTGTAACTGAAGCAATCCTCTCTCTAGGATTCACTCCCCCTTACAATCTGTAATCAATACACTGCTTGATTACACACTCTGTACTCGAAGTAATCCTCTCACTAGGATTCACTCCCCCTTACAAGTTGTAGTCAACACAATGTATATCCCACTCAAGATTACCCAATCTTGAGTTACTCTCAGAAAGATAATGTGTTTACAATAAGTTTCCTCTCAAAGGAATGGATAGATAATCACTGAAGTACAAACACAGTTCATTTCTCTCTCTAAGCTATTTAGAAATGGAAAATAGAGTGAGAATGATGTAGAAGCAGAGTATCAGCATTTTGGCATTGCAAACTTGTATCTCCACAATTTTCTGCTTGAATCCGTGTCTCTTATAGATGAATAATGATATGAGACCGTTTATGACCGTTGGAGGATGAATCAGACCGTTGTAGGTGATTAGTGTTGAGTCTGGTCATCTTCTCTCTCTAAACTTCTGCTAATCCAAGTCTTAATGAAGTCTGATGTGGCTCTCTGAGAATTTGCCCGTTGGAGATGGCTTTACTTGTTGTAGTAAGCATTCTTTAACGTTTAGAAGGCGTGCTCAGATGGATTAGCTAAGAATAGGTTGATTTGCAGAAGTGCATTTAATGCACTGTTCACTTTTTGCTTTATTGCTTTGACCTTCAATAATCTTGATCTGTTCTAGCTGAAATACACTTAACAAACTTGTTAAACATAGCTAGGAGTATGATTGAATGAATTATGGAAGCAATAAGATCAAACAATAATGATTTGCAAATTCGCGTAATTCAAAAACCAATTTTGACCGTTGTATACTGCAGTATGTTCCTCTATACTGGAGTATGCCACTGTACATACTGCAGTATCCAAAGCTTACTGCAGTAAACAACTTCCAGAGACAAAAACCTCGCGAAATAATTTTGAAAGAAATGCTCTATACTGCGGTATGCAAATAACATACTGCAGTATGCGAGTTTTTGTCAAAGAGAAGAGACCCCGTGATTGCCCAATACTGCAGTATGAAAACCTATACTGCAGTATGCAATGGTTATGAAACTTGAGAGCCTTCTGTGAGAGCCTTTACTGCAGTATGCAACTCCATACTGCGGTATTTACTTGAGTGAGAAAACTTGATTGCTCTCGGGTTGGTCCTATACTGCAGTATACATACCTATACTGCGGTATTGGCTTGACCAAGAGATTTAGTTGCTCTCTGTATGCCCTATACTGCAGTATACAAAGCTATACTGCGGTATTGGCTTGTTTTAGAAATTTAGTTGCTCTCTGGATGCCCCTATACTGCAGTATACAAAGCTATACTGCGGTATTGGCTTGTTTTAGAAATTTAGTTGCTCTCTGGATGGCCCTATACTGCAGTATACATACCTATACTGCGGTATTGGCTAGTTTTGAAAAACTCAGTTGCTCTCTGGATGGCCCTATACTGCAGTATACAAAGCTATACTGCAGTATTGACCTGATTACAAAAATCTTTGCTTTCTGTATGGCCCTATACTGCGGTATACGGACCTATACTGCAGTATAGCAACTTCTTGCACTGACTATCAAATTCTGAGGGCCATATCTCTCTGGTCCGAGCTCCGTTTTGATAATTCAACTCTTTCTTCCTTCTCTTCTCTTGATCATTCCATATCATTTGACTTCACATCTTCTTTGATTCAATTTCTTCTTCTTGTAATCTCTTATCTCCTTCTTGTTTATTTTCCATAACTCAACTTGGACTAATCTACATTAAATACAATAGTTAGTCCAAGTAGGAGATAATTATATTACTCAATCTTTTTGCTTATAAGAATGTCATCTACATAAGACATCATCAAAACTAAGTATAACCAACATTCTCCCCCTTTTTGATGATGGCAAATACTTTAAGAAAAATATGTATGAATATGAGAATATATTAGATGCAACATACCTCACCATCAAATTGCAGATACATTATTGATCGAATACTTCCATGAAGGGCTCTTACCTTTAGAGAGAGAATTGTTAGATTCGGCTGCTGGTGGTGGTCTTCTTGACCTGACTGTCAATGATGCTTGGGAATTGATTGAAAAGAAAGCTAAGAATAGCCAACAATTTGGTTCTAGACAACCCGTAAAAGTTAATGAGGTGGGATTGCTCTCTTCTAATTCTGATTCTCGCCTGGAGAGTAAAATTGATAGGCTTACATCTGCTGTGGAAAAAATGGCTATATCCCATATGCATAATTCTTCTAATATGGTCAATCCTATGGGGCCCTCTACTTCTTTCACCCCACAGCCTACCTCTTCTGCTTTAATAGGGCCACTCTGTTCTATCTGCTCTCTAGCCACTCATGTTACTGACTCTTGCCCCTACTTGAATGACGGAGCTGAATCCTGCAATGCAATATATCCCTCTCGACCCATGAATCAAGGTGGCCAAAAATATGATCCTTACTCCAATACATATAATCCTGGATGGCGTGACCATCCAAATCTTCGATATGGAAATGGCCAACCTCAGCAAGCACAGTTTAATCAAAGTGGAAATTCTAGTGGCAAAATGTTTCAACAGGGTAGACAATCAGTGCCAGTGCAAGATGAGGGTTCAAAATGGGATAGCAAGATGGAAGCTATGATGAAAATCCTAATGCAACAGCAGCAGCAATTGCAGCAACAATTGCAGCAGCAACAGCAACAACAACAACAATTACAGCAACAACAATTTGAAACTCTTCTAACTCATCTTGGTCAATTGTCTAATGTACATGATAATACACAGAGTCAAGGTTCAGGAAGGCTTCCATCTCAAGTGGTAACCAATCCAAATGCTGGAACTCAGCAAAATCCTAATATAGGTGGAGTCAATGCTATATCTCTTCGACGTGGGAAGACAATCCCCTCTGCAGATCCTGTTACTATCAATACTTCAAAAGACAAGGAAGCTGCTAATGACTCTCCTTCTGCTTCCACATTACAGGATCCGTCCACCTTACCAAAAACACATGTGGTGCCTAATGAAGAACAAGAAAAGGAGGATGAAGGAAAACAAGTGATCAAGCAGGCCCTACCTTTTCCTACTGTGGTAGCTAAGGCTCAAAAGAGAAAGAAGGAAGCTGAGATGTTCAATGAAATCTTTGATATATTCAAGAAGGTGGTGATTAATGTTCCACTAGTTGACTTAGTCACACAAGTGCCCAAATATGCAAAATTCTTGAAAGAATTGTGTACTACAAAGAGAAAGTTTAAGCATGAAGGCAAGGTTGACTTAGGGGCAATTGTCTCCTCTCTTTATCAAATGCCAATGCTAATGAAGTGCAAGGATCCTGGTATTTTTCTCATACCTTGCACTATTGGTGATGTTGAATTCTCCGATGCCTTAGCAGATTTGGGAGCCGCTATTAATGTTATGCCAAAATCAGTCTTTGATCAACTCAAGGGTGTAGAGCTTAAACCCACAAATCTTGTTGCATCCCTTGCTGATAGACGTTGCACAGTCCCAGAAGGCGTCCTGGAGGACATCTTGGTTAAGGTAAAAGATTTCATATTCCCCACAGACTTCTATGTTCTTGATATGGATGATGGTCGGTTTAGGCAGAAAGGACATTCATCTTTAATCTTAGGTAGACCTTTCCTTAAAACTGCTAGAGCTATGATAGATGTGCATGCTGGTAGCCTTACTCTAGAATTTGCTGGTGAAACTATTAAATTTAATGTGCTTGAATCTATGAGACATCCCCTTGATGATTGTGCAGAGATTGATGTTAATGCTATTGATGCTATTACAGATGATTCTGTTGTAAATCTTAAAGAGAGTATGCTTAGTAGATCCTGTGATATTGCTGGTTTAGATGATACTATCTCTTGCTCATGTGCTAAAATTGGTAATTGTGATACATGTTCTGACCTTAATGATACTGATATTGATATTTTCACTGATGCTATTGAGATTATGAGACATTCTAGACATGATGTTTCTGTGCCTATTTGTAGCATTAGTGATTCTAGTAGTCATGTATCCGATACTACTCTTGATTCTGATGGACTTTCTCAGTTACTTAGTGTGATTGATGCCATGGATAAAACTGATTTATCTTCACTATCTGATTCCAAGTTATTGATTAGCATTGATCATGTTTCTGATGGGGAGATCTCTGGTTCTAATTCTATCTCTGACATGAGTGCTACTGATGGCACTATTGATGTTGATTGTGATTCTTCTGCTCTTGCAGTTTCTACTAATACTCTCCAAAGTGGGAAAGTTTGCTCTTCTGTTTGTGAGTCTGTTGTGCAGGTTTCTAGTTTGACTGATGTTGAATTGGAGCCACTCATACCTTCAATTCAACAAGATCCATCTTTGGAGTTAAAGCCACTTCCTGACTCATTGAAGTATGCATACTTGGGGACAGACAAGACGCTTCCTGTGATTGTAGCTAGTGACATAGCTGCTGATGAGGAGACCCGCCTGCTAGAAGTACTTAGGCGACGGATGAACGCTATTGGATGGACTCTTGCTGATATCCCTGGAATCAGCCCAAATGTGTGCACGCACCGGATCTTATTGGAAGATGGTGCCAAAGCTGTTCGACAGCCACAGCGACGACTCAACCCACTAATCCTTGATGTGGTAAAGAAAGAGGTCTCTAAACTTCTTTCTGCAGGTATAATCTACCCTATTTCTGACAGTCAATGGGTAAGTCCAGTTCAGGTAGTACCTAAGAAAACTGGTATTACTGTGGTTCGTAACGATGAAGGTGAGCTAGTTCCAACTAGAGTTCAAAACAGTTGGAGAGTATGTATTGACTATAGAAGATTGAATTCGGTGACTCGAAAGGATCATTATCCCTTTCCCTTCATAGATCAAATGTTAGAAAGACTGGCCGGTAAGTCACATTACTGCTTTTTGGATGGGTTTTCTGGTTATTTCCAAATTTCTATTGCACCTGAGGACCAGGATAAAACCACATTCACATGTCCATTTGGAACCTTTGCATATAGACGCATGCCATTCGGTTTATGTAATGCACCAGGTACTTTTCAGCGTTGCATGGTTTCCATATTCTCTGATTTTCTTGAGCATTGTATGGAAGTTTTCATGGATGATTTCACTGTTTACGGTGATTCTTTTGATGCATGCTTAGCTAGTTTGGACATGGTTCTGGAAAGATGCATTCAATATAATCTTGTGTTGAATTTTGAAAAATGTCATTTCATGGTTAAGAAGGGAATTGTTTTGGGCCATGTTGTTTCACATGATGGTATTGAGGTTGATAAAGCTAAAGTTGATATTATTTCCTCTCTTCCATATCCCTCATGTGTGAAAGATGTACGTTCCTTTCTTGGGCATGCTGGATTTTATAGAAGATTCATTCAGGATTTTAGTAAGACAGCATTGCCACTGTCTCGTTTATTGCAGAAAGATGTGGGTTTTGTTTTTGATGATGCTTGCAGGTATGCATGGGATGAGTTAAAGAAGAGACTCACTACACCCCCTATCATTCAGCCACCTAATTGGAGCCTTCCATTTGAGCTCTTGTGTGATGCTTCTGATTATGCATTAGGTGCCGTTCTCGCCCAGAAAGTAGAAAAGAGACAACGTATCATAGCCTATGCATCTAGGACTTTAGATGCTGCTCAAGCTAACTATACTACCACAGAGAAAGAGTTATTTGCAATTGTCTTTGGGCTCGAGAAATTTCGATCCTACATCCTTCACGCGAAGGTGACTGTGTTTTACTGATCACTTAGCGATCAAGTACTTGTTTAAGAAACCGGACTCCAAACCCCGCCTCATTAGGTGGGTGCTTCTGATACAAGAGTTTGATGTGGAGATTCGTGATAAGAGTGGTGCAGAGAATATGGTAGCTGATCATTTGAGTAGAATTGGAACACCTATGGTAACATCTCCACCTTTAGATGACTTTCCTGATCAAAGGCTCTGTGAGGTAGTTGCTTCTATTCCTTGGTATGCTGACATTGCTAATTATTTAGTTGCATCTATTCTGCCCGATGACATGAATAAACATCAATTGAATAAGTTTAAGAGAGATGTTAAATTCTATATATGGGATGATCCCTACTTGTGGCATATTTGTAGTGATCAAATTATTAGGCGATGCATTCCTGATGTTGAATTTGATTCTGTCCTGACTTTTTGTCATACTCTTGCATGTGGGGGACATTTTAGTGCTAAGCGTACTGCTAGGAAAGTTTTGGAAAGTGGATTGTTTTGGCCAAGTCTGTTTCATGATGCCCATGAGTTTTGTAAGAAATGTTCTAGGTGTCAATTTGTGGGTAATATTTCTAGGAAGCATGAGATGCCCCAACAACCCTTATTATTATGTGAAGTCTTTGATGTTTGGGGAATTGATTTCATGGGACCCTTTCCCACTTCATTTGGTTATGTGTACATCCTGCTAGCTGTGGATTATGTGTCAAAGTGGGTTGAGGCAATCCCACTCGTACTAATGACTCTTCTGTAGTGGTTTCTTTTGTTCGCTCTCACATTCTTTGCAGATTCGGCATTCCTAGAGCCATCATTAGCGATCAAGGGACTCATTTTTGCAATCGAAGTTTGCAGAGCTTGCTTGGTAAGTATGGGGTAATGCATAAGGTGGCCACCCCATACCACCCTCAGACGAATGGTTAGGCAGAACTCTCTAATAGAGAAATCAAGCTCATTTTAGAAAAGACAGTGCAACCTAACCGGAAGGATTGGAGTAAACGGCTCGATGATGCACTTTGGGCATATCGCACAGCATATAAAAGTCCCATTGGCATGTCCCCATATAGGATTGTCTATGGCAAAGCATGTCATTTGCCAGTGGAGGTAGAGCACAAGGCATATTGGGCAATTAAAAGGTGCAATCTCGATCTTGATAGTGCCGGTATTGAAAGGAAGTTGCAATTGCAAGAGCTTGAGGAATTAAGAAGAGAAGCTTATGAGAATGCTAGAATTTATAAGGAAAGAACTAAAGCAGCCCATGACAAACTTATCAAGAAAAGAGACTTTCAAGTGGGCCAGAAAGTTCTACTCTATGTTTCCCGCTTAAAACTCATGCCTGGAAAGCTTCGCTCTCGATGGGAGGGACCTTTCATTGTCATTGATGTTTTCCCCTATGGAGCTGCGAAGATCAAAAGGGAGCCACATGGAAAATGCTTCACTGTTAATGGACACCGCTTAAAGCCGTACTTTGATGGATTCTCCACTCAGGCAATGGAGGTTGCTGCCCTACGTGACACCACGTAGATCTCGGTTGTATTCCTTCCTTCACTCTTTTATTTTGCTTTGTCATATTATTTATTGTCATATTACTGAGTTGTGTAGTACTACGTATTACTTGACTTTGTGATCTATTATGAATGTTTTGCATTGAGGACACTGCAATGTTTAAGTGTGGGGGAGGGATCAACTGTGTTGAATGCGAAAATTGCAAGTTTTGAGTAACTTTAGTATGATGCATTCTTAATTTGAAAAGTGATTGATCATGTTTTGAGTTGGTGAACCTAGTGGCAATGAATTTGACTTTGGTGAATTTAGGCTAGTGATCATATTCCTAGTGAGATTTTGAGCCTAATGCATATATATATATATATATATATATATATATATATATATATATATTTTTAGTGTGTACCCCTATCTCTTTACTTGATCTAGAACTTGACTCGAATCTTATTTGAGGCTGCATTTTATGCATGAGTATTCATAAAAATGATAAAGGCATTCGTTTCATTTTAGCCAGATAAGCCAAAAGGCCTACCATTTTCATACACATATCCTTTGTTTAACCCTTTGAGCTTATTTGTTTATTTATTTTTCCATTTTGTCTACACCCATAGCCAAAAAAAAAAAAAAATCTCTACCCTTTTGGATGTCTTGGGAGTTGAAGAGGATTGTATTATTTCTATTTTGGATGGAAGGACATGGAAGAAAATTATTAAGGATTGGGTCATTGTGGAAAGTATGGTATGTATGGTATGTTATTTTGAAAAAGAAAAAAAAATGAAAAAAAAAAAAAAAAGAAAAAATTGAAAAAAAAAGAGTTGGAAAAAAGAAGTTGAAAAAGAAAAAGTTGAAAAAAGAAAAAAAAGGAAAAGGAAAAGAAAAAGATGAAAAAAAAAGAATGAGAAAAAAGAAAAAAAAGAAAAAGAATGATGACCCAGTTCAAATTTAGTTTGGTTTCTTGCATCTAATATTCTCTATTGTATCATTCTCTTCATCTTTTAAGATATTCAACTTTGTTTTTTTTCCAAACACCACACCCTTTCTTTCTTAACCTTAGCCCCATTACAACCTAATAAAAGTCCTTTGGATTTATGAATACACTTGCTTTATTAGCGGTGGAGAACTTAGATTCTTATCAAGCCTATGGAAATAGTATTTGATAGGGATGATTTGAGCGTAAACACAAACCTATACACTTTTGAGTGAAGAGTGACATACATATTACCCTTGGTAAGAGATTTCTAGCGTAGGTTCCCCTTTGTCAAGTAAATTGCCATGATGTTTGCTTTCTTAGGTTATGAGAAGATCACTTGGACATGAGAGGTGCTGAAATACTTTTGTTTACTTTTTGCTTGTGGTTGGAACATTCACTTTTGAAGCTTTAGTTTGCTTTTGTTTTGTTTTTGTTTTTTATTGTTGTTCTCCCTTGGTCTTGATTTGTTTTGCCCAGGAGTGCAAATGATAAGTGTGGGGAGTTGATAAATCCCAATTTAATATATTTTATCCTGCCTTATTCATTTATTTTGGGGACTATTTTAGGCTAATTTGGATTTATTAGACAATATTTGGATTGTTAGCCTATTTTAGGAAATAATATAAATCAGAATTAATTATAAGATTATTGGACTTAAATTGTTATTATTCTGATTGAGATCTTGTGATTGAATAATATTTCTAAATATATGATAGATCACGATTTTATTTAATTCTTGCAGGATAAGAAAAAAACATATTGGAAGATCCTACGATGCAGAATTAACCTTGAAAGCTAAAAGAAGATCTAATGGTGGAATTTTGTTGGGCTTTTAGAATTTTAATTTGCTCAAGTTGATACCCAAAATCTCCTCCTCCCCATTTATTTAACCTAGACAAAGGACGGACGCAGAGACACACGCAGTTGATTCACGCTGAGCCGCAGACACGCATAGGAGATTTCTTTTGTTCAACCATTGCTATTTCTCCATTGGTTTCTATTTCTCCATTGGTTTTCTTTCTTCACAAACTCATGGGTCCCACGGCTTTTAGTCAATCATCAACTTTCCTGTGCATCAATTGAATTCTATTCATCAAGTTCTCTCTATCAACTTGTTCTCATGGCCGTGACTTGCTGTTTCACGCGTGAGGGAAGAATATTCATGGAAGCTTAAGCACTTTTAGGAGGCAACTTGGGAGGAGCTTGGAGAAGGCTAGAGCCTAGGAACTTACACTTGAAGATCACAAGGGAGTGTTATTCTTTTTATCTTTTTAATTCAAACTTGAGATTATTTAGTTTTAAAGGATTTCAAGTTGTGTTAATTGAGAACAATCTAGTTTTAGATTGTAAACATATTTCTTTTGGATTGGATTGATAATTTGAAGTTTTTATGTGTGAGACAATTGTTGGAGTTTTGTTTGCAACCTTTTGATTGTCAATTGAATTATTAATTGAGTTTTCATTATTAATTTAATTGTCAATTTGGTTTATCATCCTAATTGTTTAATTTGGTTGATAAATTATCTAGTTGTTCAATTGGATAATTGTAAACAATATTTTCAAGACTATGTTGTGATTATTTTTAATGAGTTTAATTAACCACCGCTTATTTCATTATGAGTTTTCTAGTGGAATGTGTGTTATTGAGCTAGAGGGTTTCCCGTGTTCAATTAGGTGATTAAATTCATTAATCTTCCTTTGGTCTAATTAATTGGTTTGGGCTAAGAAAGTTAACTCCATGCAATTCCTAAGTTGTCCCCTTCTTCTTCATAACTGAACTAGATCTTTGTCATTTAATTTGATTTTAATCAATTTTCTTCTTAGGATTTTAATTTTCCTCTCATAACAAAAAACCCCCCCCCCCCCAAAATTTGCATTCATATTCATATAGGTTAGTTTCATTAGTTTCATTCTCATTTAGGTTTTAGAGTCAATTGCATCAGCATTTTTAGTTAGTTTAATTTCATCTAGGTAGTAGTGTTTTGCATTTTAGTTTAGGTTCATTCCATTGTATTTTTTATCACCTAAATTCAACCTAAAGAAAACCCACAGCTTGCTCCTTGGGAGAATGACCTAGGTTGCCCCTATATTGCATAATTAATTAGGACCTAGTTTAATTGACTGCTTTAGCGACAAAAACAAAGCTCATCACTGATGCATCATTAATTTCTTCCTTGCAACCCGTTACAGTTGTAAACATATGATAACTTTTCTCCACATTATTACTTTTCTTGGACTCTTTCTTGAAATGGACTTTTCTCCATGTAGTACATATTTACTTCTCATCTAACAAAGACATCAATTTTAAATGATTAAGAATTAATATTTTCTGCAAAAATATTATTAAAATAATGAATAACAAAATATAAACAAGTCATATTTATTTTTATAAAACTAATAATAATGGTAAGTGTGTATTTTATAATTAAATAGGTATATAGTTTGGCATATACAGGAAAAATAATAAAGGAAAGAAAGAAGCAAATAAGAAAATCAAAAAATAAAATAAAAAGAATGGAATAAAAAAATGACATGGGTCCTGCGATGGAAGAAAGGAGCAATCTATGAAGTTTAAAGGAAAAGAAAATTGTCTCCAATCTTTAATATAATATCTCGTTTATAGTGTAAATTACAATACAAACATAATATTAAGGGTAGGATTTTGTATTATAAAAGGAGGAAGAATGCCTTTGAGATTCAAGGAGCAGAGTAGAAGGGGGAAAAAATGAAGGGGGGGGGGGGGGGGGTAGAATTATATACTATGTCAAATCTAATAAAAGTACATAAAACCTAATATTCTCCATATTTTAGAAAGATAAGAAATTATCATATCCTATATATTATAAATAGAAGCTCTCAGATCATTCAAAAGATGCAATTATAAGCTAGCTGGTTAACCAAGATGTGGATGGATTATCAGAGCCAACATATCTAATGGCAGAAAGTTAAAGGATCTAATACAAAAAGGGGAACACAAACAAGCTAAGGACTTGATTCAAAACTGGAAAAATTTATAAGGACCACCAAATTATTTTCCGTTAGTGTTAATGCTTTATTTGGATTTTAACTTGCGGGTGTTCGACATTGATGACTTATTGACGGTTGCATTTGTTGAGAAACTTGCTACTACGGCAATAGTAAGTACATGTAAATTGTATATTGTTTATGCTTTTGTTCCATAAGCAAGGATTAGATTTGTAAATTACATATTTTATTAATTTAAAATTGTTTATTAGTTGAGGAAATTTGAATCTAATTGTGCACTTATGACTTGTAATTTAATTACCTAGCTTGTGGTTTAATTGTGGGTTTTTTATGCTGTAAATATATAGTCTACTATATTTGTTAATTTCAAGCCTCAACCAGGAGTTGGGGAAAAAATGTACACCGGTTGTGACAATAACCAATGCCCCAGTTGAAGCATTGTAACTGCACCGATTATGACTTTGTAACCGGTGTAGAAAATCGTTTTGGACATTTTAAACATGTCTAAAAGCTAAGGTATTTTATGAACTTGTTCCAAATCCAAATGAGAAGAGGGACTGAAGGGGAGTTATCTTTTGTTTTTCCAGAAAAATATCAATAGTGTTATAATTTTAGCCATGCATGTCAATATATAAAAAATGCTTTTAAAAAATATAATTTCAACAAGAAATATACCAATATTAACAAATATATACACATATAGCATGTTACTCCCTCCGGTCCTAAATATAAGGCCTATTTAACTTTTTTTGAAAATATTAAGTTAGTTAATCGTATCATATGTTATGCATTATTAGATAATATCAATTAGACAAAATAGTTTGGAGAAAAACGATAAATACAATTATTTTAAAATAATTTAATTAACTTTCTTAACTTCTACAAAAAATTCAATTGGGTCTTATATTTAAAATTGGTAGTATTTTGTGTGTTACAAAAGCATACCATTATGGACTAGGGAAATCAAAATGGAATTAATATGTGCATTTATAACACTTAATATATAATAATTATAGCTAATAAATGTCATATATGTTGAGGTAAAAGTCACGAAAGGATATATAATACTTAAAAGTAACTAGTAATTATATACGTAATATATTACGTGGTAGAATTCTTTAAAACATAAAAACAACGGTTATAGTTAATAAGTATCATTTATGGGGTTTATTTTTCTCATATTACATGAGAGAAAGAAAATTCCTACACACATATAAAATGGTGGGACCCGCATATATATATAATTCTAATTATATATATATGCGGGTCCCACCATTTTATGTGTGTGTGGCATGAGAAAACATTTCTCCTACAACATGAGAAATGTTTTTCCCATCATGTATTTAGTAACAAAAGTTACAATTCTTTTGAAACAACTGTTATATAACATGTATAAACGATTTGCTTTCCAACCTTCTTAAATCGGCAAAAACACAAATACAACGGTTATATCTATTCACCGTAAAGTATGAACAACAAAAATAACATTTCATAATAAACAATAGCAACAAATCTAAAAAAGAACCTTTTCAATCTTCTCTCTATCCTTTCCCTTTTTCATTAAATCTTTTAGGGTTTTTCAAGTTCAAATGGTCTTTTTCGATCTTTTTCCTAAAATTATTCGTCACACTTAATTGGAATAATGAAGCATCTTTTTTTTTTTTCGGACTTCAATGAAACATCTTATATGCAATGAACAACTAAAGTATTTTACATAAATTTACGCCAACTAGATTAATTAATGAATGCATTCAAGATTACTTAGATGGGACATTTCAAATTAATTATTAGTATTGATAAGTATATATTTTATGATTAAATAGGTGTATATTTTATTATAATTAGTTGTATTTATTGATATTATATACCTATTTAATTATCTTTTATATACTTTACTATCATTATAGGATAAAAAGATATTTTGATATAAAATCTACTTATTTCCTATTATATTTTGCAGGAAATATTAGTTGATTTGGAAAGAAGTAGAAAAAGCAATCAAGAGAATTTACAATCAACCAAACTCGGTGGTCCCACGCAAAAAAAATAAATAAATAAAGAAACAAAATCAATTGCGTGATCTGGTGGAATAGATTACAAGATATAAGATATCTTTTTAATAAGAAAAAAAGAATCAGTGACCCATGGCTTAAGTTATATTACATAGAACAAGAAGGAACGAAGAAGCAGAGGAGTAGCGGCTGAGCGTTTCAGTTCTTTTCATCATCTCCACGGAAGGACTGTGGAGGCAACAGGAAATCTTTCTTTCCTCTCTCTCTCTCTTTATTCTTTGAACCTGAGTTTCATCTTTTCGTTATGGACTTGACTAAAGCCATGTGTGGCTAGTTGGTTTTGCAACTTAGAGAACCTATGAACTTGTTTGGATTTTAGAGATTATTCCCACTTGTTAGTTTTGCTTAATTTTATTTCAGTTTATTTAATCATGTGTTCATTGTTATTGCTTATTGACTGATCACCATTGAACATGTTTTGGGGATTTAGGGTTGAACTTGGAAGAAGGAATCCTAAATTGACCTTGGGATTAAATAATGTGGAATTAGGTTTAAATTTAATGAGGAATTATGTTTTAATCTGATTTGCGTCTAAAATAGGCATATACCTAAAAGCTCCACATAATCAAATTAGAGTGAGCCGATTTAAAAAAAAGCATCTTATTTAGTTGTGTAAAGCATCACATAATTGATTAAGATAGGTAGATAAATGGATCAAAAGGCATTTATAGACATTAATACTTTAAATTAGCTGTTAGGTTAAGTCAAAATTAATTTAGTGGGGATAAAATCTAGGAATCAAATAAGGGATTTGTGTCTCTAGGTTGCTCGTTTGATTAGTTGTAGGTTGTTTATTTTAATTTTAGATTTTCTTTTCTTTTCTCTTAATTAAATTCAATTTGATTTACTCAACTTAAACAAAATTGTAAAATTAGTACTCAACTGAAGTTTGTGATACTAAGTCCTTGTGGGAACAATACTTTTTTTATCACTTTATTACTTGATACAGCCCGTGCACTTACGGAGTTTTTAGACTATAAAGTTTTGCCCTGTCAAATATTGTACAATTTAATTAATTTTAAATCATTCAAATTCAAACCATTTGATAACTCAAACAAGCAGACAAATCACCTTGCCCATAGAAGCACACTTTTCACAAAATCACAAAGTCACAGAATTTGGCTTCACATAATTTATACATTACCATAAATATAGTAGATGCATTAAGAAACTAACTCGCATTTGTGCATATACAAGGATAGGACACATAAAATTACACGCAGTAGAAGTAGCTAAGATTGATACTTCAGCAAAAAGCACCATAATTTTGAAGATGATCAAGAAAGTGGAATTGGAGATGGAGGAATTGGAATATCTTTCAGCCCTTCCAACATCAATATCACATTCTTCATGGAAGGATGTAGAGACAGGTCCTCTTGGATACACCATAAGGCCACCTTCACCATTCTCTCCAATGTCCTCCATTCCACATCTTCATCTAATTCTACCAATTTGTTCAATTCTCCTCTCACAAAGCAATTATAAACCCAACTTGAAAGCATTATTTCCTCTTCTGAAGCCACTTTTACGTCTATATTCCTTCTGCAACATATTATTTCCAATAACACCATGCCGTAGCTAAAGATGTCAACTTTTACGGATGTCGATGCATCTTTCTGTCGTTCCAGCACCACATAGCCACTTGATGATTCGTTGTTGCTTTTGGTTTTTGAAAGTTCTCGTATTGATAGTATTGCAAGTCCAAAATCTGATATTTTTGCCGTCCACATTTCATCCAAAAGAATGTCACGAGACTTGATATTGCAGTGGACAATACAGACTTCACATTCTTCGTGTAGATACAAGACTCCCCTTGCTACATCCAATGCAATTTTGACTCTCTGTTTCCAAGATAGATGCATCTTAGGCTTGAACAAAAAATCTGCTAGAGACCCATTGCTCATATATTCATAAACAAGAAGCTTTCTGGAACCATCGATGCAATAACCAATGAGCTGAACCAGATTTCTATGATGAGTTCGAGCGATTGCTGTGATTTCTGCTTGAAATTCTCTTTCTCCTTCATCCACAACATCGTCGTTTAGTTTCTTTACAGCAATCTATTTGTTGCTTCCGTGAATTGTCCCCTTGTAAACCACTCCAAAAGATCCTCTGCCGATCTCTTCTGTGAAGTTTCCTGTTGCATTCATCAATTCATTAAAGGCAAATGTTCATAAATTACAATCCTCTGTGAACCCCAAATTTTCACTATTGCCAGAGAGCTTATTGTATGAGTAGACTTTACGCTTGTAGATGATGAAAATAGATACTAAAAAGCCTAAGCAAACGAATGAAATTGAACCAAGAGTGATGACCAGAGTCAAAATCAGATTTTTCTTGTCATCAACAAGAACCTCTGCAGGCCTCTTTGGTTTTGTAGGAATGATATTTGCTGAAGGCAACTTGAAGAGGGCTGTGGTTGATATATTTTGATTAATTCTGCCAAACATAAGCGGAAGCTTATACTTGTTACAGTTACCATCTCCATGTAACACTGCCCCACAATCACAGTCTTCCATGCAAGACTTGCCACAAGCTTCCATTTCCAATGGTATGACCAAATAAGGATAAAGGCCCCAATGCATATGTTGCACTGGGTTACTAACATTGTATAGCATCCCTGGATCATTGGTGATACAGTCATTTTTTATGATCTGTTCACAAACCAAGAACACGTTTTTGTTCCCTTTGATTGGCCGAAATCCAGGATAACACTTACATTCACCTTTACCAGAGACGTTGGAGCAATAACTATTCATGCCACAAAAGCCATTCACTTGACACTGATCAGAAATAGCCTGCCAAACAATAATTTGGCTAGTGAAGCCAGTATTATTATTCTTCTCAAATGTGTGAACATACAATCTAAAAATACCATCCAAATCCAATGTTGCACGATAGATTATTCTTGTGTTCCTTCCAAGATGGTTGCTACTTTTCGCAAGAACCTTAATGGGATTCCCTCCGTAACTGCCTAGGCAAAGAAAGCCCGTAAGATCAAGAGTAAGCTGTGAGTCATCACCTAACTGAGAAGTATTTGGGTCTCAGTAAGCGTCAATTTCTCTTTCATGGTTCACAGGATAGGCAAAAAGTTTTCCATCAGTCTGCATGTTGAGAATAAAATGTCCATTTGCAGAGATCAAATGTTGTCCCTGAGATAAATTCTGACCTCCTAGTATGGTGTCCGTGGGGTAATCAAAGCTTTGCCAGATGACACTATGGTCTTTACTATAAAGCACAAAATTTCCAGAATCAAGCATAGAAGCTGAATGTGCAGCTTCAGACGCATTGGCAATGACTACTACTTCCATCTGTTTCTCGCTTCTAAGCACAAGTTTACCGTCTTTGGTTAATTCGACTGAATCAGAGGAAGTAGATAGATTCGTGAAGTTAGCTGTCCAAACGGTTGTTCCTTCAGGTTCACCCATCAACCATATTCCAACAGCAAAGCCATTATCACGTGGATAAAAGCCAAAGGAAAAAAGACGAGAAGGTGACACCCATGAAGAAGAGTTCGTTTTTGGGGAGAGAGAAGAACCCAAAGTTATGATGTTGGAATCATTTTTTTGGGCTCTAACTTCGTTTACAGATAGAACTGCAAATAGTAAGAACAGAGTTATGAGGGCCATGGATATGGTACGGTAACGAGAAGCCGAGAAGGGACGAGGAGGGAGAGAAAATTGATGGAGAGAACTTCGAACAAACGAAGGAAGTTAAATTGGCTCTAGGAAAAAATTGATTTTCAGTAAATATTTTAAAAGGAACAGGAGAAAAAAAAAATGGAACAGGAAAAAAAAAAAAGGAAAGACACCAAAATAAACTATGGGAATGAGTTAAGACTTTTGACCTGCGTGGTATGTTACAGAGAAAAGAGGGAGGGAGGAGAAAAGATTTTTGTTTAAAATAAAGGGATTGAGGGAAATTTAACCCATAATTTTGATTTTCCTCCTATCTAAATATTTAAACCAAATGAATAAAGGAGGCTCCACCCACCCCTCTCATCCTCTTACCTCAAATTAAACACATCTTGTCCATCATTGATCGCACTTCAGTCCCGACAAACTTATTTAATGGCAATTAAAGTTTTTAAAAGTCACCCATGTTCTTGTAAATTTCCATCAAGGACGATGTGGAGACACTGGGCAGTGGGCGGTGAGGAGAGTCAGAGTCCCACAGAGCAAAAAGAAAGAAACATGTGGAATTTGTATTTTGCAAGTCCGGTAAAATATGATGATTAAAATAAGAAAACTATATTTCCCATCTTATAGAAGAAGTGTATCCTCATGTCAAAGATATTTCGATTTTCATACTTGAGCTTTTTTTATGTGTGTAACAGTGGTATTTTTGAATTGGAATTAGTAAAGATATAATCATAACTTATTAAAACATTATTTAAATTTGTTAACTCCTTATCAAGCACGGGAGCATGAAATTGGGGCACAAGTGCGTTCGAAGTCTATTTTGTTTTTAAACTCAGAAGGAAATTTGTGTGATTTCCATTTAATTTTAAAAAAGATAAATCAAGCGGTTACGCTTCTCTATTATTATAAATATTCAGAACCCCTATTTATACTTTAGAATTTTTCAAGTTGTTTTTGAATGATTTTTTTCATATATTTTTGTATTTTAATTTATTTGATAAGTATCATTTTTATTTTAGAAGTTTTGGCTGAAGAGCATTAGGTACCTGGAATTTTTTTAGGCAAAATTGTCTCAGAAGTTGATAAAATGTAACAATTTTGGCTTTCTATTAATTTTGACCATTAAATCTAACTAATATGTACATGCACATATGGCACCAATGATTGCCAGCTCATCACTCAAAATAGTGATAAATACCATTTTTGCCCTAGCAATTTTCGCTAAGGAGCAATAGGTATTCAGAAGTTCTTTTAGAACAATTTTGCCCGGAAGTTTAGAAAATATAGTAATTCTAGGGAGTTAGGGGAAGGTGGCCTAGATCAATCTATACAAAGGTTAAATACTATCACTATTGCTTTGTCTTACTAAACTAATTTGGGACAAATCATATCTCGTTTTGCATTTCTTTTGCTAAGATCGTAAGTTATGCTTCCTCTTGGCTTTGTGATAGACCTTTCAGCCCTTTTGACTTGTTTAGCTTCACAAATTCCTCTGCACCCTTTTCCTAGCTCTGAGTCCTTCAACAACTCAAAGAATACAAGATTTCCTGTGTTCTTCAATCGATCATGTTGAGTCTGTTTATGTGGATGATAAGGTGGCATGACATCTGTGTTGTTTGATTGATTTAACAGTCAAAATTTATAATGGGGAATGATAGGATAAATTTGCTCTTGAAAAAAAATTTCAAATGCCCATTGCTCCTCAGCGAAAATTTCCTGGGCAAAAATGATACTTAACCCTATTTTGATTGATGAGGTAGCATGACACGTGTGCATATCAGTTAAACTTAAGGTCAAAATTAATAGAGGAGCAAAAATACTATATTTTGTAAACATCTAGAGTAAAATTACTCCTTAAAAAATTTACCCAAGAATTAATTAAAATATAATTAAGTATTAATTTGGAAATCAAATATATAAAATAATTATTTCAAAGTTATTTTAAGTATTATGAATTTAAATGGTTTAAAAATTACCATACCAAATTTTAAATTAAGAAAAATAATCTTTGATCATTCTATAATTAATTCAAGAGTAAATACCCTATTTGGTCCCTAAAAAAAACACGGACCCCTTTTTGGTCCCTCAATAAAAATAACTCGTCCCGTCATCCCTGTAAAATCCAAAAACATCCCACGTTAGTCCTTCCGTCACCTAAACCCTAACGGCGTCACTAACGCACCTGATGTGTAACGTTAGTTGTCCCACTCACATGCCACGAAGGAAGGTGAAAACGACGTCGTCCCACCTGTCACCATCTTGACTCATCAGCAACCCACGTGGTCCCTGGCAAATCGACGTCATATTCCTCCCATTCTCTCCCTCCATTTTGCCGCTGAAACGAAAACAAGAGAACCTTCTCCCTCCATTTCGCCGGTTAATTTCTAATGTTAAGGAAAACAATTGTGTCGGTCTGAGCCATTCTGCGTATTTCGTTTGATTTCTGCGCGGTGAGTGCAGTTGCTACTGGAGTTTTGGCAAGAGTGTGTTCAGAAACAAGAGAACCTTCTCCCTCCATTCTGCGGTTGCTCTATAGGTTTCGTTTGATTCCTTTAAAGGACAGATGCTCCAAGGTGTAAATGTGGGATGCCAAGTGTTGTGTATACCTCCAAAACTCTGAGAAACCCAAACAGAGCATTCTTCGGATGTCCCAATTTCAAGGTCTTTATGTCATGGTCAAATTGGAACAAAACAAAATGATTAAATGAAAGAAGAAATCATTTGGTTCATTTCTCAACAAGCTAACTAGCATGACATTACATAATGTGAAGTAAGAAACAGAGAGCATCCAAATGACAACATCCAAATGACAGAGAGCATAACTGTCCAAAAAAAAGAGCATCCAATTAATATATGACAGCATCCATCTGTATTACAAGATATGAGGTTGCAGATGATTTATCTTTGCTGATATATCATACTCGAGGAGCTTCCATTGTATACACGAGTAGCCTTTGCAGAAACACTCTGACAGATACTTAATACTTGTCAACACTCGAGTAGCCATATTACAATACTTGAGTATATCTGTGATGCGCTCCTTGGTTCTCACAAAATGATTATCACTGCTCGTGATGCGCTTATTACCGACGCAAGGAAAGCCAAGTCTCCCAGATTAAGGATACAGAATAGTTACTAATTCATATATAATTAAATTTTTATCATAATTCCATGTGTTAATTTCTCTGATCTGTCTTTCTATCCCCATCCATCGACCTAGCTTCTAATGAACCCTCCTCTGTGTTTTAATTTGCTTCCTTTCTATGCGATTCAACACAAGAATAAGGGGAAAGACGTGAATGAGAGCACTTCTATAATTACTAAGATCCCTCAATATTTATTATTTCTCCATGCATGGAATGTGAATAAGATGGTCCATATGCCGAATGGATTTTGAATTGGCGGAGTTCAAATAGATCACAGTTGCATTCCTGAAGCAATACTCGAGTATCCCATGTCAATACTCGAGTATGGTACTTAATCATCTCTTATTCAGGCCAAAAACCCGTCAATACTCGAGTATCTCATGTCAATACTCGAGTATGGGACTTCAAATACTCGAGTAATGTCGTGTATTTTGCAGAAGAAGCTTAGTGGTTAATGTTTCAAATCCAGAGCAAATTGTTCTGTCTAATTGGGTGTACAAGTGTTTTGTTCGGCGAGAATTAAACAAGCTTGTTCCTAGGGAAGACGTGGACCTAACGATACTAGAGAATTTGGTGAAAGTGGTGATATGGTGTATCCAAGATGAGCCTTTTCTTCGTCCATCAATGAAGAGTGTAGTGTTGATGCTTGAAGGAGTTACTGAGGTGGCTATCCCTCCTTGTCCATCTACTAATTCTACATGATTCATTCCTCTGCCAGAAAAAATGAATAAAGAATTTCGTGTTGGTTTGATTTGCTTATTTTATTACTGTGTCTGTGTAATAGTAGTATATAGTTCTCTAAGCTTTGGTCAGCTTGTTGCTAAAGAAGGAAGCACTTGATGAGATCAGTTGTTGTATTTTGATTCCATTTGTCTGAAATGATATGTGTTGTTCTGTAAAACATTAATTCACATTATTGCAACTTTAAATTATGGAATAAAAGTTCTTAAAAAATAATTGGAAAAATGACAGCCAGGTCCCAAGGACTATAAAAAATAGCAAAAAAGTCCCAACAAAAATTCACATATTTGATATTATTTGTATTAAAACAAAATCTAGGTTTTTAAATTTTGTTGTAAATATAGCACTTCCTGTTGTTAATATAGTTTTTTCTGTTGTCAATAGCCAGATTTTAAATTTTGTTGTGAATATAGCATTTCCTGTTGTGAATTTAGTATTTTTCTGTTGCGAATGACCGCTGTACTCTTAGAAACTTGAGTTTGAAACAAAATTCAAGTGTTTAAATGTTCTTGTGAATATAATACTTCCTGTTGTGAATATAGCTTTTTTTGTTGTGAATGACCAGACTTTTAAATTTTGTTATGAATATAGCTTTTCCTGTTATAAATATAGCACTTTTTATTGTCAATACAAATAATATCAAAAAAATCTTTAGGGAAAGACTTTTTTTATATGTAAATTTCTATTGGGACTTTCTTACTAGTCCTTCGGACCTAACTATCATTTTCTCAAAATAATTCCCCAGGAAAAATGATATACGAAGTAAAAGTTGAAGCATAAAGTTTGAACATGTAATATATGTTTTTTTTTAACGTTTAGAGCTGGGCTTTAAAGGCATATTCACAATATAAACTTTTAAAAGGGTTTGATATTACGGGCCTTACAACAGAGCACCATTTGCTCCTAGGAGCAGCTTTGGTTCGATGCGGACTACGCTCCACTGCCCTCCATACCGAAACGACGCCATTTTGGGTAGAAAACAATGACCAAGTTCCTTCTCTTTCTTTCTTTTCTTTTTTTTTTTCGAAAAGTATTTTTTAGGATACTGAATGGTACTAAAAAGATACTTTATAATATTGATTAATATTGAAAAAAATCTTTCATGATCTTAAAAAATTATTTTATGATCTTGAAAAAATATTTGAAGCTACTGACTGGTACTAAAAATATATTTTAGGATACTGAATCATACTAAAAAAATACCCATAATCTTAAAAAAATTATTTTAAAATCTTGAAAAAATATTCTAGGAAGCGATTGATACTAAAAATAAACTCCGAAATTTTTTTTAAAATCCTAAAATAATTTCTTAAAATCATGAAGTATTCTTTTTTAGTATATTGAGATATCTTTTTAGTACCAGTACCCTAAAATATTTTTTCAAAATCCTAAAATAAATGTTTAAAGATCATGAAGTATTTTTTCAATATGGATTACTAATCAATATCCTGAAGTATCTTTTTAGTACTATTTAGTGCCCTAAAAAAATTCAAAGAAAAAAAAAAGGGGAACTTGGTCATTGTTTTCTACCCAAAACGGCGCCGTTTCAGATATAGGAGAGTAGCGGAGCCTAGGGAGCATCGGATCAAAGCCGCTCCCATTTGTTCCTTTACTTCTTTTTAAACAGCAATTATGCAAATGGTGATGAATAAAATATACACTATCAAATTATGAAAGCTCTATTATGGGTTTGTGAATGTTATCTCAAAAAAAAAAAAATATATATATATATATATATATATATATATATATATATATATGCCCAATTATTTTTAATGCAATATTCAATTTTTTATAATAATGTATTAGAATATTGAAATTTATTGTGACAATACATCTACATATGCAGAGATCTATTACCATCTTTCAATATTTATATTTTTATTTAAAATTTTATGTCCCAGATTTAAATTTTGAATCCTTTGTGTGTGTATAATCGGCTTTCTTTTCAATTTGCCCCTAATTAAATAACTATTTAACAAAATGCTCATGTTTTGAAACTATTTAAGCATATGCCCCTGTTAGGAAACTATTTAGGCATCTACCTCTGTTTAGTCGACTAAATGATGGCATTTAGTCGACTAAAACGCGGGGGAAATTTTTTTTCAACATCTCAGTGATTTAGTCGACTAAACCTGAGGTTTAGTCGACTAAATCGTGGGGAGGAATCTTTTTTTGAACATCCCCGAGATTTAGTCGACTAAACCTCAAGGTTTAGTCGACTAAATCTGTCCAGAGGCAATTTTTTTTAAGATACGAGGTTTAGTCGACTAAAATTTCCCTCGCGTTTTAGTCGACTAAATGCCATCATTTAGTCGACTAAATAGGGGTAGATGCTTAAATAATTTCCTGACAGGGGCAGATGCTTAAATAGTTTCAAAATAGGGGCATTTTGTTAAATAATTATTTAATTAGGGGCAAATTGAAAAAAAAGCCGTGTATAATCCATGGTTATTTGTTTTATAAAAAGGGAAAATCGGATATAAAGATATTCGTGAAGCATTTTATTATATAGGAATTCACTTCTTTCAATTGTATATACTCCTAATTTCCTATAAAACCAAATATTGTATTAAAAAAGAATATTGAGCATAATTAACATTTGGAAATAAGTTAGAGCACAAGATCGTACAGTAATTCCCAATGAATTAATTTATAGAGTAAATAATAGGGTTGTGTTTTCAAATTTTCTATTTTGATAACAAAGGGATATGGAGGTCAAATTTTATGACCTAGGTTTATATTTTGAATCCTGTGTGTGTGTGTAATCCATGATTATTTGTTTTATAAAAAGGGAAAATCCGATATAAAGATATTCATGAGGCATTGCAGTACATAGGAATTCACCTCTTTCAATCGTATATACTCCTAGTTTCCTATAAAACCAAATATTATATTAAAAAAGAATATTGAGCATAATTAATGTTTGGAAATAAGCTGGAGCACAAGATCGTGCAGTACTTCCCAATGAATTAATTAATAGAGTAAATAAGAGGGTAACATTTTCAAATTTTCTATTTTAAAAATAAAGAGATATAGAGGTAATTTGACCCAAATTTTAAATCCCTAATTATGACGTATAACCTGATATATAATTTATTAAATTCAGTTATTTAAATTAAAATTGAGGTAATTGAACCGTTTTTATATAATATTTTTCTTTAAAAAAAATAATACTTAATGGCGAGCAACTTGCTCTCTGACCATACAAATACCGTTAAAGAGATCAAAAGAGTATATTGTTAAAATAAATCCCATTATAAAACTTGAGTGCATCAGCTACTCAATTTAGAGGTTAGACCGGGCTTTTTTCCCTATTTGCCACTTTTTAAATAATTAATTATCATTTTGCCACTCTTTTCAAAATATTTCCCAATGTACCACATTTAGTCGACTAAACATTGGTTTAGCCGACTAAAAATCGGGGAATTTTTTATTTTTTGAATATCCCAGACATTTAGTCGACTAACTCACTTGGGTTGGTCGACTAAATATTGGCAGAGGGATTTTTTAAAACTCCCAACGGCGGCTTAATGGAGCCCTAATCGACTAAATTGCTCCTCAAACCTCTCTCCCTCTGTTTTTCTGACTAAATCGTTGCTGAATCCGTTAGTGGGTTGCGGAGGAAACTTCAATCTAGCGATAAATTAAATAGATAGATATCGTTTCTCGAATTTAATTTATAAAGATAAATTAAATCAGAAGGCTTTTAAATTTAGATTAAATAAATAGATTAGATAAAATCTATCTGATAGATTTAATTAATATATTTTTTTAATATAGATTCAAAATTCAAATTTCAGATCTGGCTTTTAATACGGATTAAATAAATATTATTAGTTTAGATCTATAGATAGATATAATTAATATATTATAATCCAGATCTAAAATTTGAATTTCAGAAATTAATGACGATTAATTTTGCATTAAATACGCCGATCGGGTTTAGAAAACCTACGGGTTTTTTTTTTAGTCGAGCGTATTCTGAAAAAGCCGCGAGAAAACCTTAGAGTGAAATTTAGAGAGACGCAAAAACTACGATGGGACTAACTCACTTGGGTTAGTCGACTAAATGTCTGGGACATTCAAAAAATAAGAAGTTCCCCGATTTTTAGTCGACTAAACCAAGGTTTAGTCGACTAAATGTGGCACATTGGGAAATATTTTAAAAAGAGTGGCAAAATAGTAATTAATTATTTAAGAAGTGGCAAATAGGGAAAAAAGCCGGGTTAGACTGTTAGAATTTTATAATTTACTTTTTGAATATTGACTTGAGACAATGTCCATTGAAGATTAAGAGCTTTCTTTTTGGCCATGTTGATGATTAAGGGCTGAAAATGTGTGATTGTGAAATTGAAAATAAAGTTAAATATTAATGCATCATTCATATGGCATTTATGAAAAATATAATGACTCGCCCCTTCTTTTTTATTTTTGCCCCAAGATTGACTCATACACTGTTATACTACCACTGTCGCAAACACGAGGGCAAATACAAGTGGTCCCCCATTATTAAATAAAAAATATTATAATTATAACATGTGTTAATATGATTTTAAATAAAATTATCATTATAAGGAGAAATATATTATTTTTATTTTTTAAAAATACATATTATTATATTAAATCACATGAGTATAACTTTTTTTTATATAAAAAAGTTTAGCTGAGTTGCGTTCTGGGGGCCTGGGTATACCTTCGAGCTCAAAGAGCACTTAAAAGTTACTTACAGATCGCCCCCCAATAAGGTTCTCAAATCCGTAGGATTTGAACTTACAAGCTATACTTTTATGAGTCAACTCTCTTACCAACTAGATCAACATTTGTTAGTAGTATAATATAAACTCTTAAAAATAATTTACTACAGAACTTATATATGGAGAACTAATGGTGGAAACAAATCAGATCAAGTTTTAGCTAAATAACCTAAGTATGTAATGGAGGTATAAAGTTTGAGTTTGGATTTGTCCTCCTTTGACCCGTCAATCTAGGTTTTTTTTTTTTTTTTCCTTCCCCCTCTCTCTCAAATCACATGTATTTTACTAATGGAGCCAATTGTATTCTAACCAATATTTAACACTAAATGCAGGTATTTTTCGTCACGAATGTCTGTTTGTTTTTTATAGGCCCAACTTTCATTGATTATCTCTAACTTTTCATTGTACACACCAATTCATGCTTGTTTCATTTCAAATCAAAAATTTACACAAAAATTTGGGCCAGAGTTCAATATCAGTGGGTTAATACTATAGGTTGGTGGATTTCAATATAGTCGGGGCGAAGCTTTGGTGAACTGGGTGGGTAACTAAAAAATAATAATAACAATAACAAAGGTAATGTTCAGCCCTGTTGTTTACCAAAAAAAAAAAAAAACGTGTTCGGTCCTGTTTGGTTGGAGGTGAGGGGATTAAAAGTGAAGGAAAAATAAACCTCTTTTCTCATTTGATTTGAAATTTTGGAGGGAAATGGATCCCAAAGTTTTCATCATCTCCCTTCCAATACCCTATTTTGATTTCCCTCCAAATTAAAGGTTTTGGAGGAGAGCCAAAGATTTAGACCATGTTACCCTTATAACATATATGATCCCAATAATGCCCCATGATGAAAAATACTATGAAAAATAAAAATATATTATTAAAAATAATTTAATATAAAATTATAAATTTATGAATAAAAAATTATCACAATTATAGCATATGCTCATAAAAATTTAAATAAAAATATTATTATTTAATTAATTTGAATAATCATAACATTTTATGATTAAAAAAAATATTATTATGAAATAAAATTTAAAAAATTGTATTTTTACAAATAAAAATATTATTATAAAATTCGTTTGAAATAAAAAAAAATTAATAAATAAAAAATATTATAATTATAACATGTGTTAATATGATTTTAAATAAAAGTATTATCATAAGGAGAAATATATTATTTTAATTTTTTAAAAAATACATAGGGTTATATTAATTCACATGTGTATAACTTTTTCCTTATAAAAAAGTTTAGGTGAGTTGCGTTTCGAGGGCCTGGGCATACCTTCGAGCTCAAAGAGTGCTTAAAAGTTACTTACAGATTGCTTACTAATAAGGTTCTCAAATCGGCAGGATTTGAACTCACAAACTTTACTGTTATGAGTCAACCCTCTTACCAACTAGATCAACATTTGTTAGTAGTATAGTATAAACTCTTAAAAATAATTTACTACAGAACTTATATATGGAGAACTAAGGGTGGAAATAAAGCAGATCAAATTTCAGCTAAATAGCCTAAGTATGTAATGGAGGTATAAAGTTTGAGTTTGAGTTTATCCTGAATGTAGGCTTTTTTTAGGTTTTTGGCTGAGCTTTTAGAAAGGCCTTTGTAAAGGCATACTTAAAATGTAGGTTTTAAAAATCCTTTATATTATAAGTCGTAAGTAAGCTTTGAGTTTATTGAAATCTATATTTATGTAGGCTATTGATAGACTTCAAAACCTACACATATTGTTATCAAACTTATGAATTGATTCTCTAAGTTTATCGTTTTTATGCTTCGAACTTGTAAAATCATGTCGAATTGCTTTTAAACTCGTATTAATTGTAAACTCAATTAAACTCATGAGTTCACATACCGAGTTTACAATTTGTATGTTTCTAGCTTTAAAAAAATTGTATTTACTCACTCTTAAATTTGTGCTAACTTTTTCGATTTGATCATACTAAATTTTATAGAAATTTCTTTGTTAATTATGTCAAATTATAAATGTTGATGGATTTAATTTTAATTATTTGAATTTAAAATATATTTGAATTAAATTGTTGTCATTTTTATGTTGTAATTATTTGATTACACACTATTAAATATTAATAGATATTTATTGGTAAGAGCTTACCATTGAGTTCACAAATGAGTTTATATCACTATCACAAGTTTATTTAAACTCGTGAGTTTTACAACTTTATCTATACATATACAAATTGTAGACTTTATATTAGAGCTGTCAACAAACCTTTTAGAGTTTTATAAATTCAAATAAGGGAGCCTAGCTATTTTTGAAAATGATAGTAAATCGCAAAGACATTAAGTAGTTCTCAGCTTAATTTTCTTGGTAATGTACTCTCTCCTTCCCATCCTCTGTATAAAAGCCTGAATTTTAAAGGGTGGAGGTGCAATTTTACCAACAAACTATTAGAGAAAGAGCATTTGACACAATTAACTATTTTAGGTATCTTAAATACAAAACAACAATTAAAAGAGGCTAAAAAACACAACACCGTCAGGTTTATCGCTAACGGACGTTTACCTTGCTAAGACACTGACCTGGCTGCTGTACATCCTCTCTCCCTCGTCCCTTCCACAAGCTCCAATGGCAGAGCCTTTCTGTCTTGTTCAGCAACCAAGTCAGGTCGGATCACCCACAAGAACCGCTTCTTGCTAATACCCGTCATCTTTCTTCTTCAGCTTCTTCTTTCTGTCCTTCGACGCTGCCCATATCTTTGGCTTCTTCAGCCGCGATCAAAAATCTGAGTTTCTATTCGTGGGCTTTTCTTAATCTTGGCGTCGATTGCTTCTTTTTTTGTGCTAGATTTTGAGTTTTCTGTTAAATGCTGGCTGAATTTTGAATTATTCAGGATTCTGCGTCTCTAATTGTTTTGGGATTTTTTGCGATTCCTTGCTTCATCGAAACATTGGTTCATTTCTGAACTCTATATCTTTCCGTCCTTGGAGTTCTGGTTCTTTCTATATTTGCCTAGAAACCCACTTCCATTGTCCAATACCTAACTATATCGATTTTTCCCCATAGTTGGACGTATTTTGGCTTTGAAGATCTGGCATTGTCTCTTTGTGCGTGCTTTGCTGGTTGGGAAACTTGTTTTGATTTCTTCTGGTTAGGTAGCGCATGAGTCTGAGGGAAAATTTGTTTTGGGTTATTGTAGTCTAATTAGGGTATTAAAGATGAAGAGACACAAAAGTGAACTTCCCAATTTGAGGAGGTTCAGATTGTCTCATTTTTTGATTGCTATTGGAGTGTTATATTTGATTTTTATATCATGCAAGTTTCCGCAATTTCTGAAGATTGTATCACAGTTAAGTGGGGATAAAAGCTACGCTGCGCTGGATGAGACGGCAGTAGGAGGCTATAATGATGCAGATTTAAGCAAACCCTTATTTAGTTCTGTTTATAAAGATGTATTTCACCGGAGCTTAGAAGATAATGAAGACCAGGATGCTCCATCGAGGCCAAACAAGGAACCGATGAAAGATGCCCTAGAAAATGTGAAGCAGATTCCACAGCGATATGGCAGGATCATTGGAGAAATCTTGCGTCGACGGAACAGGACTAATGATTTGAGTCATGGAGGAAGCTCTATCATCGAAGGAAAGCCTGAGGTCATCATCTCAGAAAGCAAATGAAAAAACGCCAGGTCATCCTCTCAGCCAAGCTAAACGTCTGTTAGCTATAAACTGACGGTGTTGTGTTGTTTGGTCTCTTTTAATTGTTCTTTTGTATTTAAGGTACCTAAAATAGTTAATTGTGTCAGATGCTCTTTCCCTAATAGTTTGTTGGTAAAATTGTACCTTCACCCTTTTAAATTAACTTTAGTCTCTTTTTATAAGATCTTATTTGAGATTATCTAAGCATGTAATGTGTTTTCACCATTCTTTCCCTTTGTTAATTCTATTATCTTTCTATTTTTCTCACATTACATTCTCTTTTATATTTTCTCTTATTACTACTCTATTTCTCTTTCTTACTTACTCTATTATAAATAAGAGTATACTTTTTTAAAAAATATTTTAGATATATTTATTATTTTTTAACTGATTTTTTAAATCACATAATGTTGCTATCAAGTCTTTTTAAAAAAGATTGGGTAGAGAATTTAGAGCAGATAATTTGATCATATTAAAATGAATAGAGAGATTAACCATTTTAATACTTTGTCAATATAAGTTCATTTTACTCATATTGTCAGAAGCAAGTACACCTTAATAAAATTTTCAAAAAATTAATTTAATTTTTATTTGTGTCTCTAATAAATATTATAATTTTTTTTTTTAGAAATATATATTCTGCACACTTTTACAAACAAAAACTTTTCACAGGCCCTCTAATGCCTTCTACAAATGATGTACAAGGTATTTCACTGAGTGAATCCCATAGCTGCCCCCTATTGTGATGACAAATTAATGTAGAATTTTTTTTATTCCTATTTTATTTTTTTAATGATGAAAAATTTATTTTTTTGGTTTTTTTTAAAATTATTTTATACAGTATTTTAAAATTATTTGTTTAAATAGGATTCACTTAATTATTCAAATTTCTTTAAATTGGGAAAATTACTGGAGAATGAGATCAGTATAAGAGAAAATTCATAATTTTAAGTTTTTCAATATAATTATAAATAAAAAATTTAAATATTGAAAATATTTAATGAATTAATTTTAACAGTGATGAAAATTAAATTAAAGTATAATTTTTGAAATTAAATGAGAGGCGTATGGAATTTTAACAAAATGAAAGGCACTCACAGTGGGTGAAAAGAGAAGACTCTAACTTCTTATACCCTTAATGTAAATCTAGGGATGTACATTAACTCCACTTCATTATTGAGCTCCAAACTAACCCTTAACTTGTTTTTTTTTTTTGGCATGTGCGTGAAAAAAAAAAAGAGTGTGTGTGCGTGTGCACATGTGTGTGTTCTCTTATTGTGAAGTGAGCAAAAAATTGTTACACAGATAAGCCACTATACATAAAACTGTCAATAAGAACTTGGTCGGGCTTAAAGGACTAGCCCTTCACGGGTTCAGGTTCAAAAAGACCACCAATCTAAAATCTGACTATTTTTTGAAATTCGACCCTTGAACATAAAGGCTTAGAGCTAGCCCCTGAGCTTTTAAGTTTCTTTTTAAAATCTCATTTTTTATTTTAAAATATCAAAAAATAAGAAAATAAATTTTATAAAGTTTTTAGTTCAAATGATAAATAATAGCAAAAATAAAGTGTTCAAACTTATAAAACTAAATTACATCAAATAATTGTAACAACATTAATGTTCGTAAACTATTGCCCTAATTTTAAAGGAACTATAAAACAAAAAATAAGACAAATAATATACCAAAAAACTAAAGGAAAATCTTGTTCAAGAAACCAAAAAACTATTTTGATTAGTAATTACCACACAATATTTATACAATAATTAACTTGTATACATTATAAAATCCGAATCAAATAGTGGGAGGGGATAGATAGAAAATGATAAGAAGCAAAACTTCGTTTGCTGTTGACTTTTCAGGAATTCATAATCAATTTCCCCCTTTTTTACTAGTTAAGCTTAAATGATCTCCAGATATTTTTCTCCCCTCTCTTCTTTCCAAATTCACAAATTTTTGAACCACGTAATGTCAATAATAATGACAATTAAGTCATCAGGTAGACATTAATAATAAAATAATTAAAATATATAATCCTACATCAATAAATAATATTTATTGAAAAATAATATTTAATACTTAAACAGGTTGACCCTCAGTCCTAAAAGACAGCTGTATTATTTGCGGCTAGCCATTTTAAACCCAATTTCCCTTTATACCTTATAAATGTATGCCTGGCCCTTGACTTACGAGGTCTTATAAGGGCTGGCCCGACAAGCTCAACATGTTTTGACGGCTCTACTAATCTATTATTGGTTGTTGTTTTTTTTTTTTTGCAAGAGGATGCTTCTGGGAAATACAATCTGAGTCTATCATTTTTTATAAATTATTTTGCCCCTTAATCTAAATCATGTCAATATTGTGAGAGCACACAAATATATAAAATACACAATACTTTATGACGACCAAGTTGCTCTGTGACTCTACAAATAACACTAAAGAGATCCAAAGAGTATATTCTAAGAGCCTGTACAATATTCTTATATACCCGTGGGCGTACATTCGATGAATAAAGAATAATCATAATGCCAAGTCCATGGATATATACTCGACGCTGGGAGCTTGAGACGTGCGACGTTCGACGGTGAGAAGCCGAGAGTGACGAGCAAAAATGTAAATTGATTTAGGGTTAGGGACTTTTTTGACTACCTTGGTTTGAAAGAACGAATGTGAGGCTCTAGGTGACTGAGTTTGAGGGAGGGGTGGAGGGATATTAATTAATATTTTTTATAAAATAATAATAATTACTCTTAACAGGCCTAATATTTAGAGGCCTGGGCCTAGCCTGTTAATACAAACAAACCTTAAAATAAGCCTTGGCCTAGCCTATTAGCCTGACAAGCTAGGCCTGACCAAACTTTTAACTGACTAGGCCACAAGTCCTAGCGTATTTCTATCCCTACTTACAGCCACACACAATGCTTCCTCACCCGACGTTGTAGGCTTTCTTTTTTGGTTTGAATTTAATGAAGAACAAAAGAGTGCGAAGGCGTCACTTAAGCCTCAGTCTCCGACTTTGTTATCGGCCACCATCACTCACTGAGAGGAATTTTCAGACCTCAAATCTCAATTTTGTTGCTTTCCTTTCTTCTTTTATTCTCAAATCTCAAATCCCCAAATCGTCCAAGTCCCAAGTTTTCTTTATTTTTTCTCTTTGAAACCCGCCATAGTCCTCCATTCTTCACCGAGATGGATTTGCTTAATCATATGAAAAATTTAACCCAGGCAACCCAATTCACCTAGCGGTTTATCCAAGGTACTCTTGTTCATAACAGTATGTTCTGAGTTATTTTTTTCCCTAGACCAGTAAGCAAATCAGACTAGACTTGTGCCCAGTTCATTGGTTTTCAGGTCAGACCGGCCAGTTTAGTTTTTTGTTCCATGGTTGAAACACTAGTTTAAAAGGATTATTGGTCAAATGGGGGTTAAACTATTGGTAATCAGATTAACATATTTCTAGTCATATATTAACCGAGGATTAGCCTAATTCGACAGTGTGTTACGGTCTGAGAGAAAGGAACTTGATTAATGATAAATTCTAATAATAAGTGAGGTTTTATCATTTATTACACTATATTTTAAATATTGTATGTTTCTTAATTGCCACCGGAATTTATTGATAATTAAATCCCTTATTAAATATTTCTGGAAGACGATGTCATATTTGTTTTTTTTTGAAAAAAGAGGACTAAAAGAGGCACTTTTACAGTTTTACTTGTGTTATCTCCAATTAAAAAAAAGGAAAAAAAAATGGCTTAGGTCCTGCTTGGTTGGTAGGAGGGAATGGGCCAGGAAGAAGGAATAGGAAGGGTTGATAGAATTGGGTTCTTGAAATGTTTTTTGTTTGGTAATAACACTTTTGAGATAGATAAACACTTTTACAAGGGTTATTGCCAGTTTGGTACATGGGCTTAACATTTTGAGATAGATAAACATATCCCTGTGTGTATTCATATTTACTAAATTGCCCCTTTCCTCATTCAACTACCTTGGCCCTCACTGCTTCCATTCCAGTAGGCAGCTCTGCACGTCTTGTCATTCAAATAAGGGACCTGACTTAGGTCCGCTTGGAATGGGATTCACTGTCTATCCAAACATAGGTAGGGGAGCTCCTCTCTTCTAGACCGTCTAAATTAGATCTGGACAGTTCATATCTTAATTTTCTTACTTTCTATTTTTTTTTGAAAAAAATTATTTTAATGGGTACAGAATCTAAAATAAAGATAATATCTCAACTAACATTTTTTCAAAAAATAATTTTTTAATTCAAAAAGCAGTAATTTAAAAAATAAAATTTGGACCGTTTAGATCTGATGTGGACGGTCCAGATCAAATGAACAAATGGTGCCTATTCTTTGGATAGGGATCAAAACCAGTTCTAGGTCCGCTACGCCAAAACACTAGTGCAATTTCACACACCTGATCTCTTTTTTAAAAAAAATAAAAATAAAAATTACATACCTATCTGATAATAAAAAGATAATTCAAGATATTGAATGGTACTAAAACAATTTTTCATAATCTTAAAAAATTATTTTGGGATTCTCAAAAAATATTTTAGGCACAGAAAAAAAATATTTGAGGGTATTGATTAGTACTAAAATGATACTTCAAAATACTGATTGATACTGAAAAAACAATTAATGATCTCGAAAAATTATCTTAGGATCTTTAAAAAAATATTTTATGATCTTGAAAAAATATTTCAGGGTACTAACTAGTATTATCAGAATACTTCATGACATTGATAGGTATTGAAAAAATAATTCACGATCTTAAAAAAATATTTTAAAAATCTGAAAAAAATATCCTAATACATATTTTAGTAGTAGTCAGTATTTAAATTATTTTTTCAAGATCCTAAAATAATTATTTTAAGGTCATGAATTATTTTTTCAATATCGTAAAATATCTGTTTAGTACCATTTAATATCCTAAATAATTTTTTTAAGATCCTAAAATAATTTATTAAAATCATGAAGAATTGTTTCAATACTATTCAATATTCTGAATTATTTTTTTACTACGTGGCAGTACCTAAATTTTTCATTTCTTTTAAAAAAAGGGATCAGTTGTACGTGTTGGGGACACAAGTCTGCAAAGGAGCTAAGCAAAGTCAGGCCCCTATTTTGATTTTGCACCGATTAGTTTTAAATTAGTTAATTATATTTTTAAATAGTAAAGAGTGTAATTTATATTTCAGACATTCAGTATAATACAAAATCTACCATTCTGCCCAATTAGTAATAATAATGTTTTGAGGAGAAAGTTAATATGGAAAATATAAGACCGTAATTTATGAAGAGACAAGTGAAAAAAAGGAATTGGTCCACAGGTATAGAAAAAAAAAAAAGAAAAAAAAAAGGAATCGGTCCACATTGTCACGCACAATTTTGGGAACGCCGGATACTTTGTGTGCGTAAGGCATTTTCCTTGGTTCGAGGTTCGACTTGGACATGCGGGCAGCACGAAGACGCAGATAGGGCGTTCCGGAGTGCGCGGGAGTGCTTACATGCCCAAGTTCATAAGTATTGTAAATATGTAGAATTGTGTAGAATTCTATGGAGAATTCTAGAGAGCGCTGATGTAAGCGCTTACACAGGCGTTGTACATAAATATCTTGATATTTGTAGGGAAGGTTCTGGAGAACCAATTGTAACCGTAGGATGTTTTAGATCCTAGCCGTTCATTGAGGAGGTGGTAGGCTATATATAGGGGAGCCTCCTTCACTTGTAATCCATCCAAGGGATTCAAGGCAATTGAAGCATTTGTTCATTCAAGAGCTTCTCTCTCTAGCTTCTCTTTCTCTCTCTAGAAGTTCTCTTGTGTTCTTTGCGCTCTTTGGCTACTCGAGGGGATTCGGCTGACTTAGCACGATCCAGGAGGTGTGATCAAGCTAAGGCCGGCACGGAGCTTGGTGTTTTGGGCGATCAACTCCAAGGCCGTGACAACATGCTTCTATTCCAACAACTTCACTTTAATGCCATTTAAATATGATGGCTTCCTTGTTATGAAAATAATAATAATAATAATAATGATGGCTTCCTTTTTCTCCATATTATTAATTTCCATGGACCCATGTTGACCTGTTGACTTGACGAATGACAAAAGTTGGCCCACAATATAGATTGGGCAGCCAACGGTTTCATATTCAGTCATTCATAAAGCATAAGTACTGGGGATTCGCTTTCAAATTTCATAAAATATGAAGCCTCACCTTTTTTCATTCGTACTGCTATGATAGGCTAGGAGACATCGTATAACAGGGCAATTTAAGAACCCACCAGCCATGGACCCCAAACCTTTGGACTTTGTAGCATCTGTTAGTTCTTTCATTAATTTGGTGCTATGAATTTTTAAACTAGAGTGGAAATTAAAAGTTGAAAATTCGGGTCATCATCCCTACAGCGCGTTACAGTTGTGAATAATATAAAAATAAAAGAGATTTAATTGGGATAAGAGATAGAGAGGAGCAGGACCACTGTGGAAAACCTACATGTGAAATTCCAAAATGCTCCCATCAAATAGTGAATTTCCAACTTTGAAGCCATTTTCTTTCTTTTTAGCGTAAAATACTTTGACCACCTTCTTGTTTTGTCTTAATTACACAGATCTCCCATTTATTTTGAAAACCCATAGAAATCTCCCTTAAATTAAGATGCATGTTACACAAACCTCCTTCATATGAGTAAAATATTCTTACCATCCTCCTATTTTGCCTTTATTATACAAACCTCTCTTCTATTTTAAAAACATACACTTAAGTCCAAATAATTAACTCTGTTAAGAATATTCTAAAAATACAATATTTTTTAATTAAAGTTTATATAAAAAAAATTTATATATTATTTTACTCTTAATATTGTACGTAATCCCTAGTTTTACTTTTATATTTTGACTAATATTGTTATAAATAATTTAAGAGTTTTTTTTAAATCTTTACAAATAGTTATCTCTTTGATTATTTTAGCATTGGTTAATGTACATATCACATAATGTTGAATATTCAAATAAGTTTTTAAATAAATAGGTGCTTGATCAAATGTGTCTATAAATATTTGTGAAAAAATTATTAAATTAGAAATTTAAATGACACATGAAATCTCAAACTTATATAGTTTATTACATTTGATAAAAATATATGTGTTTAATTTATATTTTTAAGTCAAAATTAATTTATAAGATCAAAACTAATAATTTTTTTTAACAAATTAGAAAGTTAGAAAATCTATTAGAATACATTTTTGGCTGTATAAATTTGGTTTTATATACTTAAATAATTCTAATACTGAAGAGCACATTTTGGTAAAAAAAAAGTTCAAAAGTCAAACTTAACGGTTTAAGTGGATGGAAATACAATCTTAAAATATAAGGGAGGTTTTTGTAACATAAATTTTAATTTTAAGGGAGGTTTCTATGGGTTTTCAAAATAAAAATGAGGTATGTGTAATTAAGACAAAATAGGAGGGGGATCAGAGTATTTTACTCTAATTTTAAAGGAGGTTTCTATAAGTTTTCAATATAAAGGGAAGGTCTGTGTAATTAAGATAAAATAGGAGGGTAGTCAGAGTATTTTACTCTTCTTTTTACTCTAAAGCTACACTCTTGCCGTTGATTTCGAAGTGGTCCAAGGAAACACTACATGTGAAATTTCAAACTACTCACGTCAAATAGCGGATTTCCAACTTTGAAGCTTTTTCTTTCATTTTGTGCTAAAGGTGCAACTCTCGGCATCGATTTCAAAGTAGTCCAAGAAAAGAAATAGTAATAATTGTGCGAGATGAGCGAGAACGAGAGGAAGGCGACTCAAGATGGCGACGGACGAGAGAGAGGTGATGGGGACGGCAGTGACCGGAGCAAGGGGAAGGAAGTGCGACAGGAAACATTTGTCTTTGGGAGAACTGATTCCAGCGGGCCAAGTAAGGTTGCCACAGAGAAGGAGAAGGCTAATGTTGCTAGGCGTCTGATTTCCTTATCGTATAAGGAAAAGCTACTAGCACCAGGTAGTTTGGGCTACTTGGTTACTCATGCCAAAGAGGATGATATTGTCAATGGTTGGAGAGGATACTTTGCACGGAAGAATGAAGAGCAGACGACTGGGAATGATGAAGATGATCAGGAAAGGCCAGAGGATGTCGGGGCTGTATCAAAGAATGGATATCCTGTCTTGTCGTAACATCGGAACAGTATACCTCGTGGTGTCGCCCGTGGATGAATTCGCTGGTGATCAAGTTACTAGGACTCTCAGTGCCAAAACACGTTTTGATTGACCGTGTGAGACGCATGTGGAGACCACGGCATCCGCTTAAAGTGGTTCCACTGAGCAATGAGTTTTACATCGTGTCTTTCTTAAGCATGGAAGACAGAGACTATGCACTGTATGAAGGCCCTTGGATGATTGATGATCATTACCTCCTTGTTCAAAGGTGGCGTCCGAACTTCAATCCCAAGAGACCAGACTGTCAATGGAGGATTGCGGTGTGGGTGAGAATCCCTGACTTGCCGATGGAGTTTTGCACGGTAGAGGCCCTTGGCATTATTGGGAATATGATCGGTAAGATGATAAAAATAGATTGGTCCACATCCATCTATGATAAAGGTGAGTTTGCTCGGATTTGCGTCGAGGTGGACCTTCAACAACCGTTATTGCCGGCGTTCACAACATTTGGTGAGGATAAACAACTGGTTTATGAAGGTTTGCATTTGGTATGCTTTCAGTGTGGTGTGTATGGGCATGAATGTGGGGTCTGTCCACAACAGGTGGCAAGTAGAGAGGCAATGAACAGTGTACACCGAAATGTGAAGGAACAAAACATGGCGGCTGGAGTGGGCGGAAGCATGGGGGACTCGATGCAAAAATTGGGTGACGGTGAGGGTATCCGAGAGATGAAGGAGGAGTATGAGGGTTGACTTGCAAGAAAGCAGGGGGCATCCGGTGGAGAAGTTGGCCAACGGTGGGGTGAATGACGGGCATGCATGGTGGCCGTGGTGGATGTTAGTGGAGCTTCGAAAATGGAGAAACCCACGCCGGAAATGGAGGGATCACAATTAAATGAGAAGGTTAATGCTAAGGTGAAAATGATGCACGAAGATATCAACGGATGCAAGCATTTAGGTCCTCAAATGTTACTAAAACACGATTTGAGGAGGCACAGTACCACCCTAGCGAAAAAGTCGAGAATGAAAAATGGTTCTCCTGATTCATCGCAAGGTATAAAGACAGAAGGCGGAAATCATGGAGGCACGCGGAAAGTGGTTAACGGCATACAAAAATTTGAAGTAGGTGGGGCTGATTTAATGGTATCTCCAAATTTTCCATTAAAAGAAAAAGAAAAGAATAAGGGGGAGTGGGTTGTTGTGGGCTCAAAAAGGAAAAAAGATGAAAAGCCCAAGAAGTATGGGAAAGAAGACAAATCAGGAGAAAGGTCCAAAATAAAGCCAAAAGAAGTGGAGCCAAGTCGCATGGTGTTGCTAAATGGTTTTGCACCTTTAAATAATATGGGCTCTCTTGACGTTGGCGTGGGGCCAAGTCGCATTGTATCACCTTCCTATGATGAATTATTTTCTGAATACAATGAACTATATTCTGAATATGAAAAACTGGCAAAAGAGTTCATTGCATCCAAGAAGAAAATTAAATTGTTGGAAGAACAAGTTCAGAATGTTTCTTCTTCTGTTTCTGTTTGCGAAAAGATTTCAGAAAAGGTTTGTGACAATTGCTGTATTTTGGAGAAAAGGAATTCACATCTTACAAAAACTCTTGAGAAATTCACTAGAGGTAGTGAAATGCTCAAAGTTATTTTAAGACAGCAAACAAGGGTTGATCAAGTTGGATATTTGAAGGTGTAAGAATAGGATAAGATACTTTTCACTCTTTTCCTCAAATGAAAATGTAGGAATAAGATCTTGTTGCTGAGATGAAGGGTTAATCTGAGTGGTAGGAATGCATGGCTCAAGTTTAATGGTAATGGCTGGTTCAGAAGTGATGTTAGGCTTATCAGAGCTTGGTCCAGCTGAAGTTGAAGTGCCCAAACCAGAACCAGAAGCACCCATGGACTGATTTTGCAGAAGTTTGTCCATTTTATCACTCAGGCTCATCATGGTGATCACAAGAGTCGAAATGCTAGCTGTGTGATCTCCGAGCTGATCACTTATATCCTTGACTTTTTCTTTCATCTCTTTCTGGCCTTCTTTCAACTCTTGTGCTGTGTTGAAGCCTTCCTGAGTATCCACCACATTGCTATGTCCCTTGTTGACCTCATACACAAGTTTTCCCACTTTTACCTCTACCTTATCAATTAGCTCTGAAATTGCCTTATCCACAATTTCTTTGATCCTTGCATCGAAATTAGAAGGCATATGGGGAGGAGGAGCACTCTGAGCTTCCTGGACTTGAGAGTATATGGCTCTTGATCTTGTTGGCCTTGAAAAAGGAGGAGCTCTTGACTGATCTGACCCTTCTTCCAGATTGATTCCCATTAAATTGAGGATATGACTGTTGAGATTTGTAGGTTCACTGGAGGTCATTTACTTAGGATTTTGTTGAGGAGGATGAGAGAGTTTAGGGGTAGACTCAAGGGTAGAATGAAGTGAAGAAGAACAATAAGGTTTTCAAAAATATTTCAATCGTGACAACCTTGTACTAACCTGGACTTCAAGAGTGTAAGGTGAACTCTTGAATTTTATTTATAAATTCGAGTTTAACATTAACAGGTTGGAGTTTGTGAAATCCTCTGAACTTGGTTGCCCTCTGTCAGATGGAAATTCGAGTTTCCAAACTTACAAACTCGAGTTTTCATTTTCTTCAAAATTCAAGATTGCTCTTTGGCCCCGACAACACAGTGCAAAACTCGAGTTTTGTCTCAAAACTTGAGTTTGCTCTCCTTAACAGCAAACATCAGAATTTTAAAACATCCTGCATAGAACCACATCTAGATTCTCCAATGCTTAAGTTAGTTTTCAGTTAATCATCAAACACATAACTAACATTAAGTGGGGGCAATTCACAACCCATTGGGATTAACCATTCCCAAATTTTCTTCTCATAAAGTTGAATTGCTCTTAGATGAGTATGTTATATCCAAGCAAGGAGTGTATCACAAATATTCTTAACCAATTAATTCATAACATTGAACATACAGATAAGCAAATAAGTGATACCAAGAAAATCATTTTTCAATGATAATTTGTAAATACATTCATGTAGGAAAATATGTCATTGATATGAGTTTTTCATAACCTGTGCAAATAGTTTTCAAATCTCAAATATTCTTTCAAATCATGATAATGTTCTATGAAATTGAGATGTTGATGATATGAAAACTTCATCTTTCAAGATATGCTCAGAAAATCAGTGCACTTGCTAAATATGATGGGAATTGAATTCCAATATTGAAATATCATTTGAATGCAATATACATATTTTCAAAATATTGGAATGAATTTTCCAAAAAAAAAAATGAATTGTAATTCAAAACAAGTTTTTGGATTGTGCATTTCAGAAATTTTAAACTTAGAAAATTATGCACAAATTCACTTGTGATCCATTAGCAATCTGAAAAACATTTTGAATAACATAAATGACTGATTGCTTAATGGAATACAGTAATGGGCAAGTATTCAATACTCAAGCACAATATATGTATAGTAGGGTAAGGATAGATATTACCATAAATTCCCTTGTCCTTGATGAAGCTTGCTGGGATGAATTGATGCAGATATCTTCTACTTTGACATTCATCATCAAGCATTGCTTCTTTAGCTTCCTCAAGAGTCGAAATGCTCTTTTGGGAAGCTTTCCTTGATCCTACAATGCTGCATACAACCTTTTTCTCTCTTGGTATCCAATCTTGTTTGGATCCAATCATTATTAGCTTGTAGGAACAAAATTCACACACTCCAAGAATACATTCAGATTATGATAATTGAGCATAATAAATTAACCACAGCTTTATGCATAAAGATATATTTTTCTTTTTTAAAATGTCATGTATGCATAAAGAATTTAACTATTGAACAATGCAAAAACTTTTGAATGAGTTTTAAAGAAAAGAAAAATAATTTCAAAATGATTTGCAGTGTTCATTCCTAATATCCAATGTATAAAACCTCAACAAATATTCTAGATAATAGAGTAGGAGGTTTTACCAATGTATACCTTTTACCTTAGGTACTTGGAGGATTGGCTTTGCATACCCACTATCTCTTAGGTGTCTGCAAAGTCTTCACAAAGGATACAGGCTTCAAGTATCTTCTATTTGATACTTGAGAAGATCTCCTTTTCGGTGCATAAGGAATTCTCTGTTTCTTAACCCCTTTATGTCCATTCCTTTTAGAATCAATCTACACACATAAAGCAACAGGTGGACATTTTGGTACCCATTTATGCTTGGGTCCTTCTGGGTTAGTTTGAACCTTAGGGAAAACATAAGTTCCCTTTGGTACCCATTGATAATTTCCAACAGGTTTATCTCTCCTATCTTTCCGATGAAAGCATGATGAAGTATTGTGACCTTTACGGTCACAATAGTTACAATGTGCAAAGGGATTTGAAGTATGAACAAATTTCTAAAAATAATTCAAATAAGATTTTTGTCCAAGTTTCTTCTTCCCTTTCTTCTTATCAAAATCAGGTTTATAACCAATCCCTGATTTGTCATTTGTGAACCTTTGCTGTCTTAAAATAACTTTGAGCATTTCACTACCTCTAGTGAATTTCTCAAGAGTTTTTGTAAGATGTGAATTCCTTTTCTCCAAAATACAGCAATTGTCACAAACCTTTTCTGAAATCTTTTCGCAAACAGAAACAGAAGAAGAAACATTCTGAACTTGTTCTTCCAACAATTTAATTTTCTTCTTGGATGCAATGAACTCTTTTGCTAGTTTTTCATATCCAGAATATAGTTCATTGTATTCAGAAAATAATTCATCATAGGAAGGTTCAGAATCATTTACCTCATTGTTATTTTTAGATTGTTCTTCAGTAACTAGACAAACATTTGCTACTTCTTCCTCATCACATTCTTCATCTGAAGAACTATCTTCCCATAAGGCATATATATAAGCTTTCTTCTTGAGGTGGTTGAACCTTGCCTTTTTCTCCTTTTCTTCAGCCTTCAGCTGAGGGCATTCAGGCTTGATATGGCTGATGAAGCTGCTTTCGTCGTTAAAGCAGTCAATTAAACTAGGTCCTGATTAATTATGCAGTTTAGGGTCAACCTAGGTCATTCTCCCAAGGAGCAAGTTGTGGGTTTTCTTTAGGTGATGAAAAAAATGCAATAAAATGAAACTAAATTAACTAAATGCAAAATGATAATGACTCTAAAACCTATATGAGAATGAAACTAATCTAGATGGGAATGCAAATTTTGGGGGGGGGGGTTTGTTGTGAGAAAAATAATCAAAATCCTAAGAAGAATATTAAATAAAAGCAAATCAACCAAGTTATGATGATGAAGGGAACAACTTAGGAATTGCATGGAGTTAACTTTCTTAACCCAAACCAATTAACTAGACCGAAAGGAGAGTAATGAATTTAATTACCCAATTGAACATGGGAAACCCTCTAGCTCAATAACATATATTCTACTAGAAAACTCATAATGAAATAAGCGGTGGTTAATTAAACCCATTAAAAACCAATCACAAAATGATCTTGGAAATCTTGTTTACAATTATCTAATTGAACAACTAGATAATTTATCAACCCAATTAAACAATTAAGATGATAAACCAAATTAACAATTAAATTAATAACGAAAACTCAATTACTAATTTAATCGACAATCCAAAGGTTGCAAACAAGACTCCAGCAATAAGCATAAAACTTCAAATTATCAGTCTAATTCAAAAAAAATAAGTTTACAATCTAAAACTATTATGCATATTCCTAGTGAACATGGGAAACCCTTTAGCTCAATAACATATATTTTGAGTTGGTGAACATAATGGCAATGAATTTGACTTTGGTGAATTTAGGCTAGTGATCATATTCCTAGTGAAGTTTTGAGCCTAATACATACATACATATATATATATATATATATATTTAGTGTGTACCCCTATCTCATTGTTTGATCTAGAACTTGACTTAAATCTTATTTGAGGCTGCACTTTATGCGTGAGTATTCATAAAAATGATAAAGGCATTCATTTCATTTTAGTCAGATAAGCCAGAAAGCCTACCTTTTTCATACATATATCCTTTGTTTAGCCTTTTGAGCCTATTTATTTATTTATTTTTTCATTTTATCTACACCTATAGCCCCAAAAAAAAAAAATCTCTATCCTTTTGAATGTCTTGGGAGTTGAAGAGCATTGTATTATTTCTATTTTGGATGTAAGAACATGCGGAAAAAACTATTAGGAATTGGGTCATTGTGAAAAATATGGTATGTTATTTTGAAAATGGAAAAAAAAAAAGAAGAAAAAATTGAAAAAAAAAGTGGAAAAATGAAGAAAAGAATTGGAAAAAAAAAAGAAAAAGAAAAGATGAATCATGACCCAGTTCAAATTTAGTTTGATTTCTTACATCTCATATTCTCTATTGTATCATTCTCTTCATCTTTTAAGATATTTAACTTTGTTTTTCCAAACACCATATACCCTTTCTTTCTTAACCTTAGCCCCATTACAACCTAATAAAAGTCCTTTGGATTTATGAATGCACTTGCTTTATGAGCGGTGGAGAACTTAGATACTTGTCAAGCCTATGGAAAGAGTATTGGATAGGGATGACTTTGAGCGCAAACACAAACCCATACACTTTTGAGTGTAGAGTGACATGCACATTATCCTTGGTGAGGGATTTCTAGCTTAGGTTCCCATTTTTCAAGTAAATTGTCATGATGTTTATCTGCCTAATTTATGAGAAGATCACTTGGACATGAGAGGTGTTGAAATGCTTTTGTTTACCTATTGCTTGTGGTTGGACCATTCATTTTTGATGTTTTGGTTTAGTTTAGTTTTTATTTTTATTTTTATTATTTTCCCTTGGTCTTGATTTGTTTTGCCTAGGAGTGCAAATGATAACTGTGGGGGAGTTGATAAATCCCAATTTCACTATATTTTATCCCACCTTATTCATTTATTTGGGGATTGTTTTAGGCTAATTTAGATTTATTAGATAATATTTGGATTGTTTGCCAATTTTAAGAAATAAAATAAATCTGAATTAATTATGAGATATTGGGCTTAAATTATTAATATTCTGATTAATATCTTGTGATTAAATAATATCTCTTAAGATAGGATAGATTATGATTTTATCATATTAGAACATCCTATGGTGCAGAATTTTTCAGGAAACTAAAAGGAGATCTAATGGTGGAATTTTAATGGGCCCAATTGGTACCCAAAACCCTCTCTTCCTCTTATAAAATTAACCTAGCAGCTGTAAAAAGGAATTCACGCTCTCTTTGAGAGCCGCAGAAAATTCACACTGAGCCACAAAGACGTTAAGGGAGAGACGCAGCCAACGCACACATACGAAGATACACGCAGAGACCATTTGATTCATTCAATTCATATAATTCTCCAGTGGTGATACGCGCGAAAGGCAAGGGAATTGATCATTAATTCACTTAGCCATTTTTCCACTCATGGGACCCACGAGTATTGCTACTGCATCCATTGATCATCAATTCATTCCAATGATTGTGAGCGGTGCGATGTTCAGTAGAGAACATAAATTCATGGCAGCGTAAGCATTTGGAGGCAACTTGGGAGGAGTATAGAGAAAGCTAGAGCCTAGGATTTTACACTTGGAGATCATAAGGGAGTGTCTTTCTTTTTATCTTTTTAATTCAAACTTGAGATTATTTAGGTTTAAAGGATTTCGAGTTGTATTAATTGAGAACAATCTAGTTTTAGATTGTAAACTTATTTTTTTTTTGAATTAGACTGATAATTTGAAGTTTTATGCTTATTGTTGGAGTCTTGTTTGCAACCTTTGGATTGTCGATTAAATTAGTAATTGAGTTTTCGTTATTAAGTTAATTGTTAATTTGGTTTATCATCTTAATGAAAGAGAAGGAAATCACCAAGAGGGGGGGTGAATTGGGGATTTCAAAATTCTTTTCGGTTCACCCACACAACAGATAAAATCAAGGCAAAGTGGAGATAGAGTAGAAGAGCTTGACACAGATGATTTATACTGGTTCGGTCTAATTCCTTGACCTACATCCAGTCCTCAGTACCTCTAGGATTTTCCACTATCACTCAAGAACAATTACACCCTCTGTAAACAAAGGACGCTTCCAACCTAGGACTCACTCCCTCTTACAAGTTGTAATTGTATACAACAGATACACACTCTGTAAACGAAGGATGCTCCCAACCTAGGACACACTCCCCCTTACAAGTTGTACTCTGTAATCAGATACACCCTCTGTAAACGAAGGATGCTCCCAACCTAGGACACACTCCTCCTTACAAGTTGTACTCTGATTTTCCCAATCTCTAAGTCACCTGACTTGAGATTCTTACAATGAATGATATACAAGGAAATAAACTCTCTCTAAGAGTAGATATGATAAACACTGAAGTGCAATGTATCAAAGATACAATCAAATGTATATACAGCAAAGACTGGTATTTTCGTGCAGGTTTTCTGTGTCTGTCTTCTCTGTTGTCCAACTTCAAATCTTCAGCCATTTATAGTGATTTGAAGCTTGTGAACGTTATAGATCTGTTGGAGCTAGAATCCATTTGAAAATATAGCTGTTAGAGTGTTTGCAAAGTGGAACTAGCTATTGCAAAAGCTGCTGGTTGAATATTCTGTTGGCCACTTTTCCAGATTTGAATATTTCAAACTTTGGCTCTTGAATGTTGTGACCCATGCTGTCTTGTTTGCAGAATGGTGATGCTTAGCTTTATTCAGTGGAGGCTAAGTTGTCTGCATTAAGAAATGTGTGTCCATCTTGCCAGCCTGTCTTCCATTTGCTTTTGTCTTTGAAGGATATATTAGAATATTGCAAGTTGCATAAAGTGACGTTGTATTTGATTCTCACTCAGATTCAAGAACTTCTGTAATCTCATGAGCAAACTTGTAAATCCTGTCTAGAACTCACTGGAAACATGATTAATAGTGATTAGAAATGATAAGAAACAATAATATCAAATACCCATTGCATAATCACTAAGTTCCAGAATTCGAGAATGCTGAATCTCAAAATCTGATATGAATAACTCAGGTTGCACGGTACCAACTTGAGTTATTTTCAAGTTCAGAAATTTCTGAAAACGAAGGCCAACTCGAGTTGCACAGTAGTAACTCGAGTTGATTTTGCATTTAATTCATACAGATAGCAATTTGCTTTGACATAACTCGAGTTATTCTTAAGTTAAAATCATATAGAAAGCAATTTCACTTTCATAACTCGAGTTGCACAGTAATAACTCGAGTTATGTTAAACTTAAATTCAGACAGAGAGCAAATGCTACAAAAGTAACTCGAGTTGCACAGTAATAACTCGAGTTATTTTAAACTTAAATTCTGACAGAGAGCATTTGCGTTTTGGGATAACTCAAGTTGCACAGTAATAACTCGAGTTGCACAGTAATAACTCAAGTTACTTCAGTTTTAGAAAATTTTGAATCGTGAGAAGCTTTCTGAAAATGCAAAGTACAGTCATTAACTCGAGTTGTTAAGTGATAACTCGAGTTGTGGCTCTTTGAAAAATCATTTTTAAGTTGAGCTATGATTTTTGTGAAAATTCTTTAAGTCCTATAACTTGAGTTGTAATCAACCAACTTGAGTTACTGATTTCCCAAAAACATTTTCAAAGATCTCAAGATTGATTTCAAGTATTTTATCAAATGCCACACTTGTTAGTCATCATCAAAACATATAGGAACTAACACTTAATTGTTTAATTGGGTTGATAAATTATCTAGTTGTTCAATTAGATAATTGTAAACAAGATTTCCAAGATCATTTTGTGATTGGTTTTTAATGGGTTTAATTAACCACCGCTTATTTCATTATGAGTTTTCTAGTGGAATATATGTTATTGAGCTAGAGGGTTTCCCATGTTCAATTGGGTAATTAAATTCATTACTCTCCTTTCGGTCTAATTAATTGGTTTGGGTTAAGAAAGTTAACTCCATGCAATTCCTAAGTTGTTCCCTTCATCATCATAACTTGGTTGATTTGCTTTTATTTAATATTCTTCTTAGGATTTTGATTATTTTTCTCACAACAAAAACCCCCCAAAATTTGCATTCCCATCTAGATCAAACAATGAGATAGGGGTACACACTATATATATATATATATATATGTGTGTGTATGTATTAGGCTCAAAACCTCACTAGGAATATGATCACTAGCCTAAATTCACCAAAGTCAAATTCATTGCCATTATGTTCACCAACTCAAAATATGATCAATCACTTTTCAAATCAAGAATGCATCATACTAAAGTTACAAAAAACTTTCAATTTTCACATTAAAATTTTTTCTTTCTTTTCTTGAAAACAAGGAACAAAAACCAAAGTAAAAACCAAAATATTTTTATTTTTCTCATTTTGAAAACAAAAAACAAAAACCAAAAGTAAGAACAAAATCCCTCCCCCACACTTAAATCATGCATTGTCCTCAATGCAAAATATAGGTCTAACCAATAACAACCAGCAATGCAAGAGAAAGAGTAAGGAAGGAATACGATCGGACTATTAAAAGCTTGAAGACTCAAATGAAGTGGCATAATTGGCTTCTCTCCTTTGTCTGGTTGTAAGTCACATGAAAGCACAAATGTTGTCTTCTTTTGATGTTCAACAAGCATCTCCTTTTTTAAGCTCCGTAGATAACATTTCAGCTCAAGTATAGAAGGTGTTTGGATGAGAGGAATCAATCCATGTACCTGCGCAAAATCATAGCTCCAAGCAGTATCTCGTCCCATATAAATATAATCAATAAAATTTGCTTGATCAAGAATAAAGGAAAATCTCAAAAGAAATTGACCAACAGAAAGTATTGGAACTTCCAGATATTTTGAACAACCCACAAAGTCAATATGACTCTCTTCAGTAAGAGTCAAATTCTCTAAAGAATGAGTTAAGTGATCACTTAAAATGGTCTCATCATGCTTGCTCAAATCATCACTCAAGACTAATTCTTCTTGTGAAACATCATGATTCAATATGGTTTTACCCTCTAAATGCATATCTAAATCATGGCTTCCCCCACACTTATCTTCAATAGTATCCCCACTAACAATAGTCATATCAATATCATGAGTAGTATCCATAAAATCAATAGAGATATTACTTCCATCGTTCAAAGCATCATCATAATTAGTGTTAAGCAGGGTATCTTTAAAATCAATAGTGTCAGAGGTGTGAATAACAATTTCTTCATCAACTTCCTCATCAGAATCAATAGAATTTATAGGATCAGAGGTATGAGAAGAAGTATCAATGCATGCACTATAAGATTCAATATAATTTAAGTCAACGGAACTAGTCAATTCAGGAACAGCATCAGTGCATACATACTCAGCTAATGTACCATTCATCTCATCATTTAAAGTGGTAGTAGAAAAAAGTGATGAATCATTAGAAGGTGAGAGTATATTACCACATGGAAATTCACCTTGAACTTCTAAATCTTCATTCAGGCTATTGTTAATTGCATTTGACCACTCCCTCAATTGGGTGGCTTGAGCTTCAAGCTGCTCTCCCTTTTCTTGAATGAGTTTCATCATAACATCCAGCTTGTTTGATGATCTTGAATACTCATCATGAACTGAAACAGTTTGATTGACATATCCGAAATATGAGTGATCATGCCACCCAGGATTATATGCATTTGAATATGGATCATATATCTGGCCACCTTGAGTCATGGGTCTAGAAGGATATATTGCATTGCAAGATTCAGCACCATCATTCAGGTAGGGGCAAGAGTTAGTATCATGAGTGGCTAGAGAGCAAATAGGACAAAGTGGCCCTATTAAAGCAGAAGACATAGGCTGTGGGGTAAAAGAAGTAGAGGGCCCCATAGGATTGACCATATTAGAAGAATTTTGCATATAGGACATAGTCATTTTTTCCACAGCAGATGTAATCCTATCAATTTTGCTCTCTAGGCGAGACTCATAATTAGAAGAAAGTAATCCCACCTCAGATATCTGCTCAACACCACAGTCATAATGATAAGGCACAGAAGTATAATAGTTATTTCCATAAATTGAAGCATGCCAAGCCATCATAGGAGGGATCAAGTTCAATTTTCCAAGAGTGGATTAGATCCAATAAACAATTACCAAACAAATCACCTAGAACTCAAACCTGAAGCCTAACCATTGCTCTCCGGCAACGGCGCCAAAATTGATGAGCCTGCTTTCCTCGTTAAAGCAGTCAATTAAACTAGGTCCTGATTAATTATGCAGTTTAGGGTCAACCTATGTCATTCTCCCAAGGAGCAAGTTGTGGGTTTTCTTTAGGTTGAATTTAGGTGATGAAAAAAATGCAATAAAATGAAACTAAATTAACTAAATGCAAAATGATAATGACTCTAAAACCTATATGAGAATGAAACTAATCTAGATAGGAATGCAAATTTTGGGGGGTTTTTGTTGTGAGAAAAATAATCAAAATCCTAAGAAGAATATTAAATAAAAGCAAATCAACCAAGTTATGATGATGAAGGGAACAACTTAGGAATTGCATGGAGTTAACTTTCTTAACCCAAACCAATTAATTAGACCGAAAGGAGAGTAATGAATTTAATTACCCAATTGAACATGGGAAACCCTCTAGCTCAATAACATATATTCCACTAGAAAACTCATAATGAAATAAGCGGTGGTTAATTAAACCCATTAAAAACCAATCACAAAATGATCTTGGAAATCTTGTTTACAATTATCTAATTGAACAACTAGATAATTTATCAACCCAATTAAACAATTAAGATGATAAACCAAATTAACAATTAAATTAATAACGAAAACTCAATTACTAATTTAATCGACAATCCAAAGGTTGCAAACAAGACTCCAGCAATAAGCATAAAACTTCAAATTTTCAGTCTAATTCAAAAAAAATAAGTTTACAATCTAAAACTAGATTGTTCTCAATTAATACAACTTGAAATCCTTTACAACTAAATAATCTCAAGTTTGAATTAAAAAGATAAAAAGAAAGACACTCCCTTGTGATCTCCAAGTGTAAAATCCTAGGCTCTAGCTTTCTCTATGCTCCTCCCAAGTTGCCTCCTGAATATCTCAAGCTGCCATGAAAATCATTCCTTCATCAAGCTTCATGCAGCTCACGGCCATAAGAATAGATGAATTAATGAATATTGGCTTGGGCACACAGTGGCTGTATGTGAGTAGATGGGAGGAAAAAGTAATAAATGGTGGGGTCCACATAGATGAATCAATCAATGAATCAAAAACTTCTCTTCTTTGCGTTTTGTGGCGTATTCCCTAGCGTTCCTTTCTGCGTGCGTATGAGTGGCTCTCAAGTCTCAATGACAGCATTCTTGTTCCGCGTCTCAGCATCTCTCGGCTCTCAAAGAGAGCGTGAATTCCTTTTTGCAGCTGCTAGGTTAATTTTATTAGAGGAAGAGAGGGTTTTGGGTACCAATTGGGCCCATTAAAATTCCACCATTAGATCTCCTTTTAGTTTCCTGAAAAATTCTGCACCATAGGATGTTCTAATATGATAAAATCATAATCTATCCTATCTTAAGAGATATTATTTAATCACAAGATATTAATCAGAATATTAATAATTTAAGCCCAATATCTCATAATTAATTCAGATTTATTTTATTTCTTAAAATTGGCTAACAATCCAAATATTATTTAATAAATCTAAATTAGCCTAAAATAATCCCCAAATAAATGAATAAGGTGGGATAAAATATAGTAAAATTGGGATTTATCAATGGCCCAGCTTTCCACACTCGTAGCAAATGATTTAATCTTGTTCGTTGCTTGAAGTTCTTCTCTGAAATTTGTCTCTGAAGCTTTGATCTTTCTTGTGGAGTTTCTTGAATTTTCGCACAAGCATAGTCACCTCATCATCATCATCATCATCTGATTCTTCCCTTTTGACAGTCTTGAGGGCGATTCCCTTGATCTTGCCTTCAATTTCATCGAGTCCTTTTCTGAATTTGATCTTCCCTTCATATTCAGAGAGACTGCCAAATAATGCTGCTACAGAAGCCATTGATTCACCACGTGCTTCTTCGATTGCTGTGACTTTAGCTTCCCAATCTTTAGTGAGGATATTCGAAATTTTCCTCACTTAAACAGATTGATCATAGACTTTGCCCAAGGCTGCAAGCTGGTTGAAAAGATGAGTAAATCTGAGCTAGAATTCGCCAATGGATTCTCCAGACCTCATACGAAATAAATCATATTCAGTCATGAGAGTGTTTACTCGATTTTCCTTGACTACAGCTATTCCATCATAGGCTACTTCAAGTGCTTCCCACATTGCCTTAGCTGATGGCAAAGTACAAATTCGAAAATACTCTTTTTGGCTAAGAGCACTTTGCAGAATGTGGATTGCTTTCATATTGAGAGTGACTTGCCATCTGTCTTGTTCATCATACTCTTCTTCTAGTTTAGGAATTCAGACTCCATCTTCGATTGAGGATGGTTCATAATTTCCTCTTTCGAATACTCTCCATAAATCATATTCAGAAGCCATTATAAAGACTCTGAACTTGGCCTTCCAGTAGGAGTAATATTCTCCATTGAAACTGGGTGGTCTGTTGATTGAGGCTCCATCAGGTAGAATACCTTTCATGTTGATCCTTCTCGAGATGTTAAGCTCTTTTGAGAAGACCTTGCTCTGATACCAAATGAAAGTGGAGCCAAATACCCAAGAGGGGGGGTGAATTGGGTATTTTAAAAATTCTTACAGATAGCTCTGTTTTCTAAAAGTGAAAACAGGGATAAACAGAGTAGAGAGAAGAGTAGCAAGACACAAGAGGATTTATACTGGTTCGGTCCAACTCCTTGACCTACGTCCAATACCCAGACGCTCTGGGATTTTCCACTATCACTCAATTACAATTACACGCTCTGTACTCAGGATGATCCTCTCTCTAGGACTCACTCTCCCTTACAAGCTGTAATTGTATACAATCAGATACACACTCTGTACTCAAGAGTTATCCTCTCCCTAGGACTAACTCCCCCTTACAAGTTGTACTTTGATTTTCCCAATCTCCAAGTCCACCAACTTGAGATTCTTACAATGAATGATATACAAGAAGTAAACTCTCTCTAAGAGTAGATAATGATGCACACTGAAGCTCAATGTATCAAAGATATAAATGAAAACTGAAGAAATAAATGTGAGACTTGAATGATTTTCGTTTTCAGCAGATGTGTTGTGTGGATGACTTGAATGCAACTCTATTTATACTTAGAGATCATTAAATGACCATTGCTATCTGATCTAACCATATTTTTATAAGATTTTTGGTAATTAAATAGGGATTTTTAATGTGTTTTCTCATAATTATTGAGTTTTAAATGTATTTCTTATGATAAATTGATATTAAGAGTAAATACATGAAATTAGGGCTAAAAAGGGCAGAATTGTCAAAGAAATTGTAATTTCTCTTAATTATTGATTTTTATGAGAATATTTTATGTTAGATTAATTGGTTTAAATTGTAGGAGAATTGAAACATAATCAGCTAACAAATAGCCAAGTTAGGAAAGATTTTATCCGGATTATCTTGGATATATATCATAATCATTGATTTTGCTCGATCATGGAGAGAATCACGCCAAGAATCAGAACTGAACAGATAAGAAAACGCTGAGTATTAATGATAAGTACATATTTTATAATTAAATAAGTAGAGATTTTGGGCGATATTGATTGATTTTAGTAATATCTTGTGCTTATTTAATTATCTTTATGTACTTATCTAGCTTTTAATTAAATATAGGATAAAATGTGATTATAACAGAAAATCTACTCATATCCTATATTTTTGGTGCAGGAGATATTATATCATCTAAAAAGGCAACAAATTAAATTGAAAAAGAATATAATATAATATATTATTATATTATATTGAACAAAAAAAAGATGGAGAAGCGTGGAAACTAATATCTATTAAAGGGAGGAAGCAGGCTGAAGAACAAGAGGACGGTGAGCAAGAATAAAAAAAAAAGAACGCAAGAGACGAGAGCAGCGTCAAAAAGGAAAACACGCAAGAACGAGAGAGCAGGAGGAACGCTGAAACAGAAAAAGAAACACGCAGAAATCAAGAACAGAAAAAAGAAAGAAAGAACAAGAAAGACGAAGAAGGGAGAGGGCAAGAAACGAGTCAGAACTGATCAAGAAGAAGAGGAACGCTGCGAGCTGGGGGGACATTGATCATCGTCACCCTTCCATCACGCCTTCATTTTTTTTTTCTTCACCAAAGCATACTCGCCTTCAACCTCCAAACACCATCTTGAATTGATTAAATCAATTCACCTCCATACACCACGTGAATTGATTTAATCAATTCAATCCACAGCCTCTCTCTCCCTCTGGACTAGTCTCCATGTTTTTTCTAGATTGTGTTAGGGTTGGACTCATGGCAAAGTGTGGCTAAATTCTTTGCTTCTTGGTGATGAAGATTGTGGCTTGAGCAATTGTTCTTCAAAGGGGAGTTATTTAATTTAATCTTTTGCTTAAACTATTTTTTTAATTTCCTTATTTAGGTTTTTCATTATTTAGTTTGAGACTTGGATGACTGTTATGTGTCCAAGAGGATTAAATATTGTGATTTTTATTGGATGATTATTTTGAAATTCATATTTCTTTATTTCTTTATATGCTTGATGAAATTATGCTTGCTGTCATGTTTGTGATTAGTGAGTATAATTGATTTGAGTATTTTAATGGTTCGTTAGAACATTCTAATTTAGAAGAACAATTTATATCATCCCAATTTAAATTACACATTAGGTGGATTTTAACAATATCTCAAAAGATAGTGGTTTGCTACGTTAGTAGGAGCTATTATTAATTGAGATTATTGGACTCAAGTGTTATCTTGAGGTTGTTCTTTAGACTTAATGAGAGATTAACTCCCATATATTTTTCTAGCAATGATAGCCATCTTCTTCATTACCAAGAACATCCATAATTAATTCTTTTTAATCCTAAGCATTCTTCATTGTTTTCCAAAAATACCAAAAAAATTAGAATTAGTTTCTTTTTATTTTTTTATGAATTTTAGTTTAGAGAAAATCAATTTCAAAACCCTTTTCTAATCATTTTTTTTGCACTTAGTTTAACCTAGGAAATTCAAAATAAAAGGCTCCTTGATAAGAGAACAATCCCGAGTTGTTTGCACTATATTGCATTTTAATTCGTGGAAAATCGTGATTTGACCCTGAGACGACTAAGGTTTTTGTCAAATCAATGGTGCCATTGCCGGGGAGTCAATTTTGACTCCTTTGGTTTACTAAGTGTCAATTGGTTTAAGATTAACTAGGGTTTGCCCTTGTGAGCCTATTAGGTTTTCTTTCATTTTTCATAATTTTCAAAATTTTTCATAGTTTGTTTGATTTTCTTTGTTTCTGCATTTGCATTTGCACTCCTTCTGACATACACTCATATTTGCACATTTTCTTGTTTGAATTTGTGTCTAAGATAGTTCTGGTAGCTTTATATGTCTGACCAATTTGAGGAGAACTCTATTCATTCTCCTCAACTTGAATTTTTCATTGACTTGAGTGATTGTGCTTCACAAGGTACAACTATGGAGGGAGAAAACAATGGTCATCAAAGGAGGAGGACTATAAGGGATGTGACAAGATCAGATGTCACTAATGATCCATTCAACGTTGCATGCCCTAACCTAGAGGTTAATTTCGAGCTTAAAGGTCCTCTGCTCAATTCATTACCTCGCTTCCATGGACTTGAAAAGGAAGACCCATGTAGCCATCTCAATGCCTTACATGTGGCTTGCTCAAATATGAAGCCTGTCGGTGCTAGCCTAGATGATGTGAAATTAAAGGTGTTCTACTTCACCTTGGAGGGGAAGGCTTAGGAATGGTACATGATGTTACCTAGGCATGTTAATGATGCCCTTCACTAATGGGCTAATATGAAGAAAGCCTTCTTGGAAAAGTATTTACCTGATGCAAGGATTGGGGAGCTTAAAAAAGAGATTTACTCTACCAAACAAGACCCTTTGGAGTCCTTCTATGAATATTGGTGCCGCCTTCAGGAGCTTTTAGCTAAGTGTCCATACCATCAAATTGTGGATGAACAATTGATTAAATACTTTCATGATGGTCTTTTACCTAATGAGAAAGGCATTATAGATGCTGCAGCTGGAGGTTCTTTGGAAGATTGCACGGCTGCAGAAGGATGGGCTCAAATTCGAACGAGGGCTAGAAATACTCAATGGTATAATGCGAGAGAGATAAGAGGAGTTTGTGATATTGGTTCAAACCAAAGAATGGTCTCACTTGAGTCCAAGATGGATACAGTTGCTTCACAACTTTCTCTAATCACATCTGAACTTCATAATCTGAGTATTCAACGAAGACCTCCGTCCCCTACTTCACAAGCTCTTGTTGCACCTAGTTGTGATGGTTGTGGTTCAATGATGCACATTACAAGTTTATGCCCTAATCATCATGAGGAAGTTAATGCCATGTATCAGGGGAGGTCGAATCAACAACAACAAAGGTGGGATTCCAACACGACCACCTACAATGAAAGTAGAAGACCTAATCTTAATTTTGGTTGGAAAAATCAAGAAGGATCATCATATCAAGTCCAACCATATGGGTCAAACCGTGGGCAAATGGTACCTATTCAAGAGTCTTAGGGTGATAAGAACACTCAATTGTTGAAGAGTATGGTTTCTCAACTTACTAGTATGAACAACCGAATGATGGAAGATAAAGCTGTAAATGAAAATCAATTCTCTTCTATTTCCAACACCCTATAAAAGCTACAAAGTGATAGGGCAAGTGATGGTAATCAAATGGCTTATATGTGCAAGAAGTTGGAAGAATTGGAGTTGAAGCATAACAATGTGCAATCCCACTTGACTCAACTCTCTAATTCTGTGAGTGATGTGCATGCTAAAACAAGTGGCTCTATTCCTTCAAACACAGTCATCAATCCTAAATCGCTTAATGCCATTGAGTTAAGGAGTGGTAAGAAAGTACGTTTTCCTGAAGAGGTTGACGGTGATGTGGATGAAGAAGTAGAGGTTGAAAGTCCACCATTGAGTCCAATGAAGCTTCCTGAATCTGAAAGCGTCAAAGAGAAGGCTATCCTTGCGAAGAAGAATGGCAAAGCAGTTGAGCAACCTCAAGTGGAACAACAATCACTTCTGAGAGAGGTTGGCTCCAAGGAAAGAAACACTTTTAAGAAAGGTGAGACAAGCGAACAAGGTATCTTATCCAGTACTGATGGTAAGGAGGTAAAAATTTCTCAACTCCCTTTTCCTAAAGCTTACTTTCAAGGGAAGAAAATACATGATGAGCAGAATGAGAAAGAAATTTATGATTTGTTTAGCAAGCTACATATCAATGTTCCTTTCTTCCAATTGGTTAAGTCTATGCCTAGTTATTGCAAATTCTTGAAAGAGCTGTGTACTAACAAGAGGAAATTTAGGCCTAATGAGAGAGTGCAAATTAGCTCTAATGTGTTTGCCCTTTTCAAACCCCAACTCCCTGTTAAGTGCAAGGATCCCGGCTCATTCACTATACCTTGCACCATAGGTAATGTGAATGTGGCTCAAGCCTTGTTAGATTTAGGTGCAGCCATTAATGTCATACCTAGTGCCATTTTTAAATCTCTTGGTGTCAAGGAGCTTAAGAGAACTAGTGTGGTTCTCCAACTAGCTGATAGGAGGATTAGGTATCCATTAGGCATCATCGAGGACTTGTTTGTGAAAGTTAAAGACTTGGTTTTCCCTGCCGACTTCTATGTGTTAGACATGTCTCATGAGTCTAGTGAATCCACCCTTATCTTAGGGAGACCCTTTATGAGAACAGCCAGTACCTTGATAGATATGAGAGATGGTTCAATCACTATGGAAGTGGGTAACAATAAACTAAGTTTTAATATGTATGAAGCCATGAAACATCCTTTTGAAGATTACTCTTTATTAGGTTTGAATTCAATTGATTTGGCTCTTGATGATGTGGTTAATGAATATGAGCTTAATTTGCACATTAAAGATTGTGATCTTAACTATGGAATTTCATTGGGTTCATGTGATAATAAATCGCCCCCTCCTTCTATTGATACTTTTGATTATCTTGGGAGTGAGATCTCTAACCTTGACTCATCGATGGTTGATTGTTGGTTATCATCCCTTGATGATTTTTCTCTTACTTCTCTTAGTTAATTTGAGCTTAATTCTTCCAATGATTTATTACCCAGTGATGATGCTTGTGAGGGAGGTGTTGTTGTCAATGTTTCAGGTCACAAACTGGTGGAAGAAGCTGAGTTTGAAGTCGGTAGCCAAGATTTGGATGATTTGTTCTTTAAGGGGATAGCCCTCACACCGACGAAGACATCCTCTCATGTGGCTCACTATGGACCTCAACACAATGTGGTTAAAGGGCCACTTTCTAACTCATTGCTTAATCATAGAACTAAGATCACTCCACATACTTTGAGGTTTTTGAATGAGCTAATCACTCCTTGTGAAGTAGGTATGGAGGACGCTGCTTTCCCCAAGCCTGTTGCTGCTGTAAGCCAACTTAATGTTGGTTCAACACTTGGGAAGACCAATGAACAAGTGGTAGAGTCTATGGAGCTTAGCACAAGCCATGCACCTCCTAAGCTCACAAAGGGAAGTATTTCTCCTACCGTTGATCTTCCGAGATTAATTCCCTCTATTGTCCAACCTCCTAATTTAGAGCTTAAACCCCTCCCCTCTAATTTGAAATATGCCTTCCTTGCTGCTGATGGAAAATTGCCTGTTATTATTTCAAATTCTTTGTCTATGAGTGAGGAGGAGAGATTGCTTGATGTTTTGAGTAGAAATAGAAAGGCTTTAGGTTGGACTTTAGCTGACATTCCTGGGATTAGTCCGGCCATTTGTACCCATAGGATTCTTTTGAATAAGGAATCCAAACCCCTTAGGTAACCCCAAAGGAGACTCAACCCCTTTATCCTAGATGTGGTTAAGAAAGAAGTAACCAAGCTATTGAGTACGGGTATCATCTACCCAATTTCTCACAGTGAATGGGTGAGTCCGGTGCATGTAGTTCCTAAGAAGAGTGGGATAACTGTGGTAAAAAATGAAAATGATGAGTTGATACCTACTAGGGTGCAAAATGCTTGGAGAGTGTGCATAGACTATAGGAAGTTGAATGAAGCATCTAGGAAAGATCATTTTCCTTTACCTTTCATAGATCAGATGCTTGAAAGGTTGGCGGGTAAGAGTCACTATTGTTTCCTAGATGGCTATTCAGGATATTTCCAAATTCCATTAGCTCCTGAAGATCAAGAAAAGACCACTTTTACTTGTCCTTTTGGTACCTATGCTTATAGGAGAATGCCATTCGGATTGTGCAATGCACCTAGTACTTTCCAATGTTGCATGATGTCACTGTTCTTTGATTTTCTTGAAAATTGCATGGAAGTCTTTATGGATGATTTTACAGTGTATGGCAATTCGTTTGATGCTTGTTTAAATAGTTTGGACAATGTTCTTGCTAGATGCATTGAGAAAAATTTGGTTTTGAATTATGAGAAGTGCCATTTCATGGTTGATCATGGAATAGTACTTGGTCACTTGATATCTAGCAAGGGCATTGAGGTTGATAGAGCTAAAATTGAGGTGATTTCTTCCTTGCCTTACCCTACTAATATTAAAACACTTCGTTCTTTCTTAGGGCATGTGGGTTTTTACCGGAGATTCATAAAAGATTTTAGTAAAATAGCTCTACCGTTATCCAAACTATTGCAAAAAGATGTTGATTTTGTCTTTGATACTTCTTGCAAACAAGCATTTGATGAATTAAAAGCACACTTGATATCTCCTCCTATTTTGCACGCACCAGATTGGACTTTGCCTTTTGAACTAGCATACGATGCCTCCAATTCTGCTGTGGGGGTCATGCTAGGACAAAAGCATAGCAAGTTATCTCATGTGATTGCTTATGCATCAAAAACTTTGGACAATGCACAAAAGAATTACACAACCACAGAAAAAGAACTTTTTACTATCATATTTGCATTAGATAAGTTTCGCCAATATCTAATCAATTCTCAAGTGGTGGTGTACACAGATCATGCGGCGGTGAAGTTTCTGTTCACTAAGCCTCAATTCAAACCAAGGCTTATTAGGTGGATGCTTTTGCTACAAGAGTTTGATATAAGCATTAAGGATAGGCCTGGAACTGCGAACCTTGTAGCAGATCACCTAAGTAGACTACCGGATGGTACAAGGGGAGTACTTGAGTCTGACTTTATTTGTGATGATTTCCCTGATGCATCCCTTATGTCTATTTCCCTCTATGTTCCTTGGTTTGCTAATCTAGTGAATTATATTGTGACCGGCCTCATACCTGAGCATATGTCTTCTTTTCAAGCTCAAAAACTTAAACGAGAAGCTGAACACTACATTTGGGATGAGCCCTATTTATGGAGACTATGCAATGACCAAGTTATCCAGAGGTGCATTTCAGAAACCGAGTCCAAGGACATACTTTCTGCTTGCCATTCCATGGTTTGTGGTGGACACTTTAGTGCTCAAAAGACCTCTAGGAAAGTGTTAGATTCTGGGTTTTACTGGCCTACCCTGTTTAAGGATGCCTATTTATATTGTAAGGCATGTGATAAATGCTAAAGGTTTGGGGGGTTAGGTAAACAGCATGAAATGCCACAACAACCCATGCTCTTTTGTGAAGTATTTGATGTCTGGGGTATCGATTTCATGGGTCCTTTTCCACCATCATCTGGCTTTACCTACATTCTTTTAGCCGTAGATTACCTCTCTAGGTGGGTAGAAGCCATTCCTACTAGGAAAGATGATGCCCAAACGGTTTCCAAGTTTCTTAAGTCTAACATCTTTTGTAGATTTGGAGTACCAAGAGCTATAGTAAGTGACAGAGGTACCCATTTTTGCAATAGGCTTATTGATAACTTACTTGTTAAGCTTGGGATAACCCACAAAATGTCCACTCCTTATCATCCACAAACAAATGGGCAAGCCGAAGTATCCAACCGAGAGATCAAACACATATTGCAAAAGATTGTCAAGCCTTCAAGAAAGGATTGGAGCTCAAGGTTGGAGGAAGCACTATGGGCCTATAGAACCGCTTTCAAGACACCAATAGGAATGTCTCCTTACCGGCTTATCTATGGTAAAGCATGTCATATTCCGGTGGAGTTGGAGCACAAGACCTATTGGGCTGTGAAAATGTGCAATATGGATGTGGAAGAAGCTGGCTTGGAAAGGAAGCTACAAATGCAAGAACTTGAGGAAATGCTCCTGGAAGCTTATGAGAGCTGCCACATTTACAAGGAAAAGACCAAGTTACTTCATGATAAGAAGATTATCCGAAAGAATTTCAAAGTTGGTGATCAGGTGTTGCTATATAGGGCCCGATTCAAGTTGTTGGATGGGAAGCTTAAAGATAAATGGTATGGCCCTTTCACTATCACCAAAGTGTATTCATTTGGCATGGTAGAACTGCTTGACGAGACTACTGCAAAGGAATTTCGAGTCAATGGACACCTCCTCAAGCTCTACTATGATCCATCATCAAAGCCCACTTAGGGCCAGGTTGTCTCTTTCCTTCACTTACATTCTATGATTTGAATTGTTTAATTCATTCGTGCTTCTGAATGCTTGAAATAAGTGTGGGGGAGGGACTATCTCAGTAGTAGTAGTAGTAGTATAGTTTAGTAATTAGAATGAGAACTCCCAATTTATGCTTTGCATCTTAGCCACAACCCTGCTTAATTACCATTGTGCCTCTTCACTCTAATTTTCTCTGTTATTATGACTTGTTTCTTCTCTCTTCTCTCTTTATGATGTTGATGTGTTGTGCTTCAATTGCAATTGGACTTCACAACTTTCCACTTCATTAAGGAACAAGTTAGAATAATGGAATTGCTTTACAAACATTGAGGACAATGTGTTGATTAAGTGTGGGGGAGGGAAATACATTTTGAATCCCAATTAATGGTTGTTTAAACGAGAAAATGCCTAAAACTAGAAAAAATTTTCAAGGATAACTTGCTCTCTTGCATGCCCTAAGTGGTAAAGGGTCGCATTTGCCACTTGGGAAGTGTATAATTTGTGAGAAATTCTTTGAACTTTCATGAGATCTAGTATTTTGGCAATTTTAGAAAACCATGTCTTGTTTTTCAAGTGAATGGGAAGAGAAATGAACCCACAATTTGAGACTTGCTTACTCCTTATTTTGAAAAGAGATTTTATATATCATTAGTGCATTTAATAGTTGAGCATTGTTTGAACTTATTGCAATGTTTTGATTGGTTGTGTTTGGTAAGGTTAGCACTTGGAATAGTTAAGCAGATGTTTTGTGATTAGCTTACTATACAATATATTGTATTGGAATGAGCATTGGAGAAAAAACCTTGTTGGAAGGATATTTGAGCCTTAAATTCTTTTCATGTGTGCATGTTCACTTAGTTTTTCACCTTCTAGAACTTGTTTCAACTCTTTTTCGAAACAGTATTTGCGTTAGTGTGATGAAAATGAAAGAGGCATTCAATTCTAAACCATTTTTACCCAAACACAAGCCAACATTCATCTACCCTTTGCTTACTCCCTTTGAGCCTTTCTTATGTTATATGCATGTCATTTCTCATATAGTGTTCATAGTATTCTTTAAAAAAAAAAAAAGCATTCATAGTATTCTAAAAATCAAAAGAGAATTGCCAATAAAAATTTGAAATGCCATGTATAAAGAAAAAAAAAAGCAAAAGAAAAAAAAAGTGAGTATTATTTAAAAAAAAAAGGGAAAAAAAAGCATTTGGTAAAAAAAAAAAAAAAAGAAAAAAAAACAAGAGAAAAAAAATCAAGAAGGCATTTGTTCATGATTTTCAAAAGAATTGGCAAAAGTTTGTAAAGTTATTTAGATGCTATGAACTTACTCGTTAACTTTGACTTGCATATCAACTATTCATTTTCTAACTAATTCATTCCATCTAGCCTTCATCCAACATTACAACCCTTAAAAGCCCTCTTGATTCATTTCATTAATTGCTATTAATAGTGGAGATGTTAGAGTTGTTACAAGCCTATGGTAGGGTGTTGATTAAGTGAACTAGAGTGAAATTATCCCAATCAATGAGGTAAGATGAGTGAAACACTAATATCTTGAGAGTCTTCTTGTGCTTCGTTCTAATATTTTGAAGTTGTGAAGTCAGCTAATTCCTTTATATCACTTAACTATCACTGGTGTTGGCTTGAAGAATTTGATTAATTAACTCATTGCCTTTTTTATTATGAAATTGCTCTTCTTTCAAATGCATTAGTGATTTGAACTTAGATTTGGTACTCAATTGCCTTTGTTCAGGAGTACAAAGGTCTAAGTGTGGGGGAATTGATCTAACCATATTTTTATATGATTTTTGGTAATTAAATAGGGATTTTTAATGTGTTTTCTCATAATTATTGAGTTTTAAATGTATTTCTTATGATAAATTGATATTAAGAGTAAATACATGAAATTAGGGCTAAAAAGGGCAGAATTGTCAAAGAAATTGTAATTTCTCTTAATTATTGATTTTTATGAGAATATTTTATGTTAGATTAATTGGTTTAAATTGTAGGAGAATTGAAACATAATCAGCTAACAAATAGCCAAGTTAGGAAAGATTTTATCCGGATTATCTTGGATATATATCATAATCATTGATTTTGCTGGATCATGGAGAGAATCACGCCAAGAATCAGAACTGAACAGATAAGAAAACGCTGAGTATTAATGATAAGTACATATTTTATAATTAAATAAGTAGAGATTTTGGGCGATATTGATTGATTTTAGTAATATCTTGTGCTTATTTAATTATCTTTATGTACTTATCTAGCTTTTAATTAAATATAGGATAAAATGTGATTATAACAGAAAATCTACTCATATCCTATATTTTTGGTGCAGGAGATATTATATCATCTAAAAAGGCAACAAATTAAATTGAAAAAGAATATAATATAATATATTATTATATTATATTGAACAAAAAAAAGATGGAGAAGCGTGGAAACTAATATCTATTAAAGGGAGGAAGCAGGCTGAAGAACAAGAGGACGGTGAGCAAGAATAAAAAAAAAGAACGCAAGAGACGAGAGCAGCGTCAAAAAGGAAAACACGCAAGAACGAGAGAGCAGGAGGAACGCTGAAACAGAAAAAGAAACACGCAGAAATCAAGAACAGAAAAAAGAAAGAAAGAACAAGAAAGACGAAGAAGGGAGAGGGCAAGAAACGAGTCAGAACTAATCAAGAAGAAGAGGAACGCTGCGAGCTGGGGGGACATTGATCATCGTCACCCTTCCATCACGCCTTCATTTTTTTTTTATTCACCAAAGCATACTCGCCTTCAACCTCCAAACACCATCTTGAATTGATTAAATCAATTCACCTCCATACACCACGTGAATTGATTTAATCAATTCAATCCACAGCCTCTCTCTCCCTCTGGACTAGTCTCCATGTTTTTTCTAGATTGTGTTAGGGTTGGACTCATGGCAAAGTGTGGCTAAATTCTTTGCTTCTTGGTGATGAAGATTGTGGCTTGAGCAATTGTTCTTCAAAGGAGAGTTATTTAATTTAATCTTTTGCTTAAACTATTTTTTTTGATTTCCTTATTTAGGTTTTTCATTATTTAGTTTGAGACTTGGATGACTGTTATGTGTCCAAGAAGATTAAATATTGTGATTTTTATTGGATGATTATTTTGAAATTCATATTTCTTTATTTATTTATATGCTTGATGAAATTATGCTTGCTGTCATGTTTGTGATTAGTGATTATAATTGATTTGAGTATTTTAATGGTTCGTTAGAACATTCTAATTTAGAAGAACAATTTATATCATCCCAATTTAAATTACACATTAGGTGGATTTTAACAATATCTCAAAAGATAGTGGTTTGCTACGTTAGTAGGAGCTATTATTAATTGAGATTATTGGACTCAAGTGTTATCTTGAGGTTGTTCTTTAGACTTAATGAGAGATTAACTCCCATATATTTTTCTAGCAATGATCGCCATCTTCTTCATTACCAAGAACATCCATAATTAATTCTTTTTAATCCTAAGCATTCTTCATTGTTTTCCAAAAATACCAAAAAAATTAGAATTAGTTTCTTTTTATTTTTTTATGAATTTTAGTTTAGAGAAAATCAATTTCAAAACCCTTTTCTAATCATTTTTTTTTGCACTTAGTTTAACCTAGGAAATTCAAAATAAAAGGCTCCTTGATAAGAGAACGATCCCGAGTTGTTTGCACTATATTGCATTTTAATTCGTGGAAAATCGTGATTTGACCCTGAGATGACTAAGGTTTTTGTCAAATCACTATCCCAATAGATCCGTTGGAGAAGCTCTGCCAAGGTTAGAAGGTGGTTTAGGCATCTTCTCTCTCTAATCTCAGCTTAATCCAGTTGGCCAAGTAATATGTGTTGACCTTCTGCGAATTAATCCGTTGGAAATGCAGTTGTTTGTTGTAGAAAACATCCTTTAATGCTTTACAACCGTGTGCAGATGGATTAGCAAAAAAGAAGCAACTTTCTGGATAGCATTTAATGTACTGGCATGCTTTTTGCTTTTTCTCCAAACCTTCATTAATCATTCTCTAAACAAGCTGAAACTCACTAGTAAAGTGGTTAAACATAGCAGGGAATAGTAGAGAATAATTCTGGGAAGTATAGAGATCAAACATGAACGATTTGTGAATTCGTGAAAAATCAAATTTCAAACTTAACGATGGAAACTCGAGTTTGTTCATCAAAACTCGAGTTTTCAACTATGCACTAAAGTCCAAACTCGAGTTTCACAATCTAAACTCGAGTCTGCTTCTTCCAGAGAGCAAAGTCGTGTTTTGAGCTTTTGGACCAAGATTTGAGTAAATCTCAAAACTCGAGTTTTCAAACCAAAACTCGAATTTTGGACTTTTTAATGAAGCATGAGTGTTTCAGTCCAAAACTTCAAAACTTGAGTTTTAAAATGAAAACTTGAGTTTCCAAAACATTGAAAAGGCTTAAAACTCTCGGCTTGACCAAAACTCGAGTTTTCATTTGATTATGAAAACATTGAGAAATTTGGATCAGGTCAAGACTCGAGTTTCCAAAGGGAAACTTGAGTTTTCAAAACTTTGGAAAAATTGAGTTGCTCTCGGGTTGATCAAAACTTGAGTTTCCATATCGAAACTCGAGTTTTCACTTAAATTATGAAAACTCTGAAAACCTGTGAACATATCAAAACTGGCGGTTTTCAAACCAAAACTAGCGGTTTTGCACTTGTGAAAACTTGAATGCTCTCAGCCAGTCCAAAACTCGAGTTTCACTCCCAAAACTCGAGTTTTCACAAAAACCTATGAAAAATAAAAATTGGCAATTTTGATCAAAACTTGAGGTTTTCAAAAAACAAAGACCAAAACTCGAGTTTTCACCCAAAACTCGAGTTTTGAACTATTTCAGGAAAAATGGAGTGTTCTTTGAAATGTTCAAAACTGGCGGTGCTCTATGAAAACTGGAGGTTTTGAGACTTGAAAAATTCAAAGGCTCTCTCGGCCATGCCAAAACTCGAGTTTTGCTCCAAAACTCGAGTTTTCATATTTTTTCATGAAAACAAAAAACTGGCGGTTTTAACGAAAACTGGCAGTTTTGCTTTGTTCAGGATTTTCTCAGAAAACTCAAAACTGGAGTTTTCCCTTGACAGCAAAGTTTTTCAGATTTGCAAGAGAAAACTTCTCATTTTGTTTACAATTGTTAAAACATCATCAAAACACATATAGAACTAACAGAGTGGAACTCGTCACGTGATTGGTCGGCTAACATTGAGAGCTTCACCCATGCTTGTCAACGTTGGAACAAAGATGTTTTCAGGAATATACAGAGGCGCAAGAACCAGCTCCTACGAAGATTGGGTAGGATTAATCACGCGATCACAAGAGGTGGAAATAAAAAGAGTTATGAAGACCTCCAGAAGAATCTATGGCTAGAACATGATGAGACTCTAACACAAGAAGCTTTGTTATGGGCCCAGAAAGCTAGGATTGATTGGGCAATTGATGGGGATAGGAATACACGGCTGTTTCATGCGAAAGCCAATGGTCGTAGGAAACGGAACAGAATTGATGCGATTTGTGTGAATGAAAGGGAGTGCTGTTTTGAGGAGGAAAGTATAAAAGCTCACGCAACTATGTACTTCTCCAACCTCTTTAAAGAGGAGATAGTGGAGCCTCCAAGTATTATCTGTAATGTTGCCTATCCAGGTCTAACAGAAGTACAGGAACGGGTGTGTTTAAGGGATGGGGATGAAGTGGAGATCCGAGACGCCTTGTTTAGTATGGGGGCTTTGAAGGCACCAAGGCCGGATGGGTTTCATGCTCTATTCTTCCAACATCAATGGGAGAATGTTAGGGAATCTGTGGTCCACTTTGTTAAGCAGGTATTCCTTTACCCAGAGATGATACGTGAGGTGAACAAGACATTGCTAGTCTTAATCCTGAAGACGGATCACCCCAAGACGTTCAAGGATCTTAGACCAATAAGCTTATGTAACGTGATTTACAAGCTGGTTACGAAGATAGTAGCAAACCGAATAAGGGGATTTATGTCTAAAGTTATTTCCCCGAATCAATGTAGTTTTGTACCAGGTCGGCATAGCTCGGATAACATTATCGTGGTCCAAGAGGTTATTCACTCTATGAGAACAATGGGTGGAAAGAAGGGGTTTATGGCTATTAAGATCGACTTGGAGAAGGCGTATGGTAGGGTGAATTGGAAGTTCCTGCTTAGTTGCTTACATGAGCTTAACCTCCCTACCAATCTCATCCAGGTAGTGGAGCAATGTATTAGCACCGCTGATCTTCAGCTTCTATGGAATGGCAGTAAGGCGGACTTCTTCACCACTTCACGTGGGGTCAGACAAGGAGACCCGCTCTCGCCCTACCTATTTGTAATATGTATTGAGAAGTTGGCTCATATGATACAAGAACATATGGAAGCAAGGAAATGGAAACCGATTTGCCTCACTAAGATAGGGCCACCAATTTCACACTTGTTCTTTGCTGATGATATTATCCTGTTTACGGAAGCCTCGATTCAACAAGCGGAGATGGTAAGGGAGTGTCTAGCGCATTTCTGTGAGTGTTCAGGGCTCAAAGTCAATGATTTGAAGACTCGGGTGTTCTTTTCCAAGAACATAAATCATATCAGGAGCACGGAGATTAGTGTTGAACTGGGTTTCACTTTAACGACAGATCTTAGGAAGTACCTTGGGGTGCAACTTCATCACAAGAGAGTGGGATTGGATTCCTTTCATGCGGTTATTGATAAGGTTAAGGAGCGGTTGTCTTGGTGGACTCCTAAGAACTTCTCCTTAGCTGGTAGAGCTACACTTGTTCCCTCGGTCTCGTCAACTATCCCGGCTTACACAATGCAAACATCCCATCTACCTAGTTCTGTCTATGAGGTCCTAGACAAGCAGAATCGATCCTTTTTATGGGGTAGCATAGCAAAAAGTCAGAGGATACCTCTAGTGGCTTGGGATGAGGTGTGCATAGAGAAATGCAAGGGAGGTTTGGGGTTGAGGCATGCAAAATACCAAAACCAAGCCTTTCTCATGAAGTTGGGGTGGAGATTGGTCATGCATAGGGAGGATCTATGGGTCAAGGTGGTACGGGACAAGTATAAATGCGGGGACGATTTACTCCCTCGTATCGAGGCTACACGACCTGGTTCCAATGTGTGGATAGGAATTAAGCTTACTTGGGATAAAGTTCGAGGGGGAATCGAGAATACAACCAATCCACCCGGTGTGAGATGGAAGTGGGAGAGACATGGTGACTTCACAGTGAAATCGGTGTACAGTGTGGTTTCAGATAAGGGAATGGAGCGTGTGACCAACTGGGAGTGCATATGGAAGGTTAAAGCACCACACAGGTGTAAGATGCTCCTTTGGTTGCTAGCTCGTAAATGCCTTCTTACGAATGCGAATCAAATGAGACGAGGACTGACGAATGACTAGAGTTGTGTCCTATGTGGTACAGGCTGTGAGGATACTTTACATGTGTTCCGGGATTGCCCGCATTCGAGATCCTTATGGAGAAAGGTGGTGCCCCCGAACAAGTGGCACTCATTCTGTAGTAAGCCTTTATCTGATTGGGTATGGTGGAATATTGGTGGGAGGAGTATGGCGAGCAAGGAATGGATGTCTCGGTTCACTATATTATGTTGGTGGATCTGGAAGCGAAGGAATTTATTCGTGTTTGAAAAGAAGTTCACACCTAATAATAATATCATTGCTAGTACGAATGCAATGTTGGAGAGCAGGAGCAGGACGAATAATCGTTTAGTAGGTATGCCACTTAATGGCATTACTATGACTACTAGTCGTTTGAGTTGGCATCCTCCAGAGTCCGGGTGGGTAAAGGTAAATGTGGACGGCGCTTATTCTAGAGCTGCTAATAAGGGCGCCTGTGGGAGACTCATTCAAAGTTCTTCTGGAGCCTTCCTTAAGGGGTTCTTTCATTCTGTTGAGAGGGGAGATGAGTTGACTGCTGAAATATGGGCTTGCCTCTTAGGGCTCAAAACCGCTTGGGCGATGGGCCTCCGGAAGGTTTGGTTGGAATCTGATTCTGTGGAGTGTATTTCATTACTATCACAAGCACAGGGGGGCTCTTACCGCGACTCCAACATTCTGGATGAAGTCAAGAAGCTTTTACAGATGGAGTGGGAAATCAAGGTGTCGTATGTGCCCCGGTTCGGGAACTCAGCAGCAGACTATTTAGCAATAAAGGGACTAGAATCAGGAGGGGGTTTTCATGAAGTGTATAAGCCGTCTGAGGCTCTTGAGGTACTCCTTTGTCAGGATTGTAACGGGTGTGACACCCAAATAGGTGGTCGTTGAGGTATCCCAATTTTATCCAAAAAAAAAAAAAGAAAGAAAGAAAGAAAGAAATAGTAATATAGAGAAAAGTTGTCATTTTTGCAGCTTTGACGTGCCACAAAGATAACCCCCAATGTTGAACATTCAATTGTATGTCTAGTTTGAAAATTCATTGCACCAAATTAATGGTCACAAATAAATGAAAGAACCAATAGATGCTACAAAAATTCCAAAGGTTTTGTGTTCCATGGCTTGTCACTTCTTAAATTGCCGTGTTATATATGAACTTTCTTAGCCTGAAATGTGGTCCAACTTTTGTCTCTTGTGTTGTCATTGAGGAAAGGTTATATTCAAAACTCAGTTTCTTGAATATTCAATTATCATTCGACTTCCCAAAGTTCTTAGCACCAAAGTAATTGGAAAAAGTAAACGAACGAAATGCACTAAAAGTTACTAATTTCATGTGTGTGGTTCAATTTAGGGGAGGAGAAAATGGAAGGAGAGAAAAGTAAAGAGGTAATATTATCCCTCCTTGTATTTGAATAGAGAGGAGAAAAGAGGGAGGACAGAAAATGCATAATATTTACAATGATAATAATAATAATACCTTTATTTAAATTTTAACTTAGTTTTAAAGGAATGCCAAGAAGATGTAGATGTCAGCTTTTATGGATGCTGAGGCATCTTTAATTTCTTCCTTGCAACCCGTTAAAGTAGTGAACGTGATAACTTTTCTCCACATTATTACTTTTCTTGGACCCTTCATTGTGATTTTCTCCATATACTGTGACTTTACTCTGTGGAAGCGACAAACCTAGACTTCAATGGCAGACATGAAGAACCACACAACCATTATTCATAATTGAATGCATAGTACACTCCTTGCTGGAAAGCAAACCACCAAAGGACCCGTGATTTAATTTGGAAGAGTATTATTAGCCTAGCCTCTCACATTTGTACAAAGCACACTTTGACAGTGACTGATCGTAATTATTGGTGACCACCATAATATATTAAAAAGAAAGAAACTTAAAGGCTTTATTCAGTCTTTCCTCCTCCTTCTACGAGTAGTAGTATTGTATATATTCTAGTTGTATTGAAGAGAAAGAAAATCACGTATTATTGTTTGGTATGTTAAACAGCAAAATCGTGTATTCTCTACCGCGTCTAATTCCACAGAGGAATGAATAAATGCAGAAAAACGAATGGGTAGGAGATGGATAAGAACAACCGAACATGAGCATGAGCATGAGCATGAGCATGAGCATGAGCATGAACAGATTGATTGAATAGGTAAGTCTGTATAAAATATAAACAAGTCATATTTACTTTTATAAAAGTAATGATAATGGTAAGTCTGTATTTTACAATTAAATAGGTACATAGTTTGGCATATACAGGAAAAATAATAAAGGAAAGGAAGAAGCAAATAAGAAAATCAAAAAATAAAATAAAAAGAATGGAATGAAAAAATGACATGGGTCCTGCGGTGGAAGAAAGGAGCAATCTATGAAGTTTCAAGAAAAGCAAAAGAAAATTGTCTCCAATCTTAAATATAAGATCTCGTTTATAGTGTAAATTCCAATACAAACAAAATATTAAGGGTAGGATTTTGTACTATAAAAGGAGGAAGAATGCCTTTGAGATTCAAGAAGTAGAGTAGAAGGGGAAAAAATGAGGGGCGGGGGATTAGATACTATGTCAAGTCTAATAATTAAAAGTACATAAAACATAATATTTTCCATATTTTAGAAAGACAAGAAATTATCATATCCTATATATTATAAATAGAAGCTCTGAGATCATTCAAAAGATGCAATTATAAGCTAGCTGGTTAACCAAGAGATGTGGATGAATCATCAGAGCCAACATATCTAATGGCAGAAAGTTAAAGGATCTAATACAAAAAGGGGAACACAAACAAGCTAAGGACTTGATTCAAAACTGGAAAAATTTATAAGGACCACCAAATTATTTTCCATTAGTGTTAATGCTTTATTTGGATTTTTAACTTGCGGGTGTTCGACATTGATGACTTATTGACGGTTGCATTTGTTGAGAAACTTGCTACTACGGCAATGGTAAGTACATGTAAATTGTATATTGTTTATGCTTTTGTTCCTTAAGCAAGGATTAGATTTGGAAATTACATATTTTATTAATTTAAAATTGTTTATTAGTTGAGGAAATTTGAATCTAATTGTGCACTTATGACTAGTAATTTAATTACCTAGCTTGTGGTTTAATTGTGGGTTTTTTATACTGTAAATATATTGTATACTATATTTGTTAATTTCAAGCCTCAACCGGTTGTGACAATAACCAATGCCCCAGTTCAAGCATTGTAACCGTACCGATTATGACTTTGTAACTGGTGTAGAAAATCGTTTTGGACATTATTTTAAACATATCTTAAAGGTATTTTATGAACTTGTTCCAAATCCAAATGAGAAGAGGGACTGAAGGGGAATTATCTTTTGTTTTTCAAGAAAAATATCAATAGTGTTATAATTTTAGCCATGCATGTCAATATATTAAAAATGCTTTAAAAAAAATATAGTTATAACAAGAAATATACCAATATTAACAAATATATACACATGTAGCATGTTACTCCCTTCGGTCCTAAATATAAGGCATATTTAACTTTTTTTGAAAATATTAAGTTACTTAATCGTATCATATGTTATATATTATTAGATAATATCAATTAAACAAAATAGTTTGGAGAAAAACAATAAATATAATTACTTTAAAATAATTTAATTAACTTTCTTAACTTCTATAAAAAAATTCAACTGGGTCTTATATTTAAAACTGGTAGTATTTTGTGTGTTACAAAAGCATACCATTATGGACTAGGGAAATCAAAAAGGAATTAATCTGTGCATTTATAACATTTAATACATAATAGTTATAGCTAATAAACGTCATATATGTCGAGGTAAAAGTCACGAAAGGATATATAACACTTAAAAGTAACTACTAATTATATAGTAGTCATATATTACGTGGTAGAATTCTTAAAAACATAAAAATAATGGTTATAGTTATAATAAGGATCTTTTATTTAGTAACAATAGTTACATTTCTTTTGAAACAACTGTTATATAACATGTATAAACGATTTGTTATCCAACCTTCTTAAATCGACAAAAATACAAACATAACGGTTATATCTATTCACCGTAAAGTATGAACAACAAAAATAACATTTCATAATAAACAACCGCAACAAATCTAACAAAGAACCTTTTCAATCTTCTTTCTATCCTTTCCCTTTTTCATTAAATCTTTTAGGGTTTTTCAAGTTCAAATGATCTTTTTTGGTCTTTTTCCTAAAAATTATCCGTCACAATTAATTGGAATAATGAAGCATCTTTTTTTTTTTTTTCCCGGACTTCAATGAAACATCTTATATGCAATGAACAACTAAAGTATTTTACATAAATTTATTCCAACTAGATTAATTAATGAATGCATTCAAGATTACTTAGCGCGTGTGTGTGTGTTTTTTTTAACCTAAATCATTTCCTTAAACAAAAGTTTTATTTAGCTAACAAAGGTCATCATCTAATTTTCTAAAGAAATCATGTAGCAAAATATTTGTAAATTAATAATATGTTGATCATATTGCAAACTAATCTCTATTCTTATGATCAATCTCAAGATTGATACAAAAATTCAAGACTTAGAGGCTTAATTGAAACATTCTTTTCTATTTTAATTTTTGACTTGATTATATTTTTTAAGATGGGGAAAGCTCAAAATTAAAGTCAATTTTAAACAACGCAAAAATTTTGAAAGAAAAAAGAAAAAAAATTCTTTTCAATTGTATAAAGACAAGTAAAACTAAAGAAATCATATTTCTCCCCTACACTTAAATCAAACAATGTCCTCAATGTTGCAAAAATCAATAAAGAGGGAAAGAAACTAGTACTCTCTTGGTTTAGGTCTCTAACTCTGATGGGGAGTTCTTTGTCTAGTACCATCCATGACGTTTCATAGAAAGAGAGTACAAGCAAGAATTTGTAGCCACAAGAGACGAAATCATCTTTAAACCTGAATAAAACTGAAAGAAAAAAAGAAAAAAAATATGCAAGCAAAATCATTGGGTTGCCTCCCAAGAAGCGCCAAATTTATAGTCATTAGCCAGACTTCTCAAAACAGACCATTGAAAGAGATGAATCATTTCTCAAAGAGAGAAGAAAAAGGGAGAGAGGAGAACAGAGAGAGAGAGAGAGTGTGGAATTAGAAGAGATAAGAGAGAAGGTCAGATTGGTAATTATACATTCACAAATAATTACAACTAGGTCCCTTGGGACTTCTATGTAATTTCATGATTTTAAGAGACTTTATTGTGATAAATTCTTTTCCTTGGGACCTATGCGTAATTTTCCCAAACTTCAATATGTTTGTTTGTTTTTTTTTTTTTTATTAAAAAAAAACTTCAATATGTTTGTTTACTGTAGACTTTTCAGGAATTCATAATCAATTTCCCCCTTTTTTACTGGTTAAGCATAAATGATCTCCAGATATTTTTCTCCCCTCTCTTCTTTCCAAATTACCAAATTTTTGAACCACGGCACGTAATGTCAATAATAATGATAATTAAGTCATCAGGTAGACATTAATAATAAAATAATTAAAATATATGATCCTACATCAATAATTAATATTTATTGAAAAAAATATTTAATACTTAAACAGGTTAACCCTCAGGCCTAAAAGGCTACCGTATTATTTGCGGCTAGCCATTTTAAACCCAATTTCCCTTTATACCCCATAAATGTATGCCTGGCCCTTGACTTATGAGGGCTTACAAGGGCTGGTTCGATAAAATCAGTCTATTTAAAGCAAAAGAACAAAATAATGTGAGACATAGAGAAAGAAAAACGCGTAGATGAATAAAGCTGAAAGCATCAAAGATATGCATTTAAGGCAAAGTGATGAAATTGGCCAAGCCATTATAATCTCGATTGGTCAATAAATCAGCTAAAAAAAAAAAAAATGGACCAGTCAACTGGCCGATGTATTGATTGAAGGGTTAATAGGTTAGGTTAGGGTCAATTCAGGATCAAGCCGATCATTATTAAAACAATATAATGTAATTGATATTAAAAAGATTTATATTTGACTATAATAGTTTTAATTAATTTGATTTATTTAAGATCATATCATTATATATATAATATGATTTATTTATTTTAACTCAAAATTTTTTGCAATTTCTTAAATTTTTAAGAGAAAATCTCTCTCTCTCTCTCTCTCTTTTTGAAACTATCAGGCCTTGAAAGCACTCATAATTTTTTTGTTTTTCTGTTAGAAGGTGAGCGTCCAAGTCCCCTTCACTTACTCTAACACAACCCGACGCGGTAGGCTTTCTTTTGTAACCGCTACTGAAAAGCAAATTTTTTTTGTAGTGCTAGAAGCCTAGAACCCACTCCAGAAACCCACAAATGCTACAACGGATGAAAGTGAGCTATAAAGGAGAACGTACGGCGGAAGAAAAAGGAGTAAAATCATTAAGGCTTTGTTTGGTTCCCTCCCCTCCTTGGTGTGAAAATATCTATATGACCCTGATTTATATCATTTTCTGCACAAATATTTAAAATCAAGGTCATATATGTCTTTTCACCCTAAGGAGGGGAAGCTCCCCTCCCTCCCCTCCTCTCAAACCAAATAGAGCCTAAGGGTATGTTTGGATTGAAGCAGGGGGGAAGGGAGGGAGAGGGAGGGGGAGGGGGAAAAAAAAGGAGAGGAGGGATTTTTTTTTTCAAAATTGAGTGTAGTGGGGCCCACAAGTTTTCCTCTCCCCTCCTTTTTTTTCCTCTGCCCCTCCCTACCCCTCCCCCTCCCCCTCCCCCTCCCCCTCCCTCTCCCTCAATCCAAACATACCCTAAGGGAGTGACGGAGGAAAGCAAAATGGTGGTGGAGGAGTCGGAATGGAGTTGTCAATGGTATTAGAAGTAAGCTCTCTTTAACTTATAAGTTTCAAATGTTGAATGAAAATGGCTAAAGTATATATTTGGTCCTTTATGTTTGCCTTTGGTATCATTTTAGTCCTTTAAGTTTATAAAGTGCACGTTTGGTCCTTTAATGTTAACACCGTTAGTTTGACTTAACGAAAAATACTGATTTAACAATTTTAAGCGATGACTGTGTAATTAAATGCTGACCAAGTATGCTTATATGTTAGTATTTTAATAAATTAATATTTTAAATCCTATTAATTGAAAAAAAAATCTTTATGGACTATTTTTTGGTTTTCACAATTTGTGAAGATTAAATATATGTTTTTTTGTCGAAGAAAATTAAATATTTTTCAATTAATAGGATTTAAAATATTAATTTATTAAAATACTAACATATTAGCATGCTTGATCAACATTTAATTACATAATAATCGCTTAAAATTGTTGAGTTAGTATTTTTCGTTAAGTCAGACTAACAGAGTTAACATTAAGGGACCAAATATGTACTTTACAAACTTAAGGGACTAAAATAATACTAGAGGCAAATATAAAAGGACCAAATGTATACTTTAGCCAATGAAAATTGATCTGGGAGGGGGTTTTAAAAGAATATATTTAATAGTTGTTAATAAACAACCGTTAAGTATATATATTTGATGGTTGTTTTTTTAAACAACCATAAAATATATATCATATATATTTAACGGTTTTTAACAAACAATCATTAAAGAATAGATAACATGTGATATATATATATATATATATATATATATATATATATATATATATATATATATAAAGCTAATATATAACGGAAAACGTTCAATATTTTCTCATATACTCAATGGTTGTTCTAAAAAATTGTTATGTATGTCATTCCTGAATTTAGAAGTCCCTTTTAACTAAAAAATTTGTCTTATTTATCAGTCCCTTTTCAATGTATTAAATGAAATTATGATAATTTTGCCTATATTAATTGTACTAATGAAAATAGAGAGAGAAAACAAAGTTGAAAGATACAAATTCATAAATAAGGATAAAGTTGAGAATTTATCTTATAATTATTATTGAGTTAATTACATTTCTTCGGTATGTGTGATCTAGCTAAAAAGTGACTTCTAAATAATACCAAAGGGTTACATATTTAATGGTTTTATTAAAACTGTTAAGTATGGAGCATCAAATATAAACAAATCTATAGTGTAGTAATTACGCTTTTATTTTTCCAACACGTATTTGTAAGAGCTGGCTAAGATATGAGTTAATAGACATCTACGTATAAATAATATTCATTAATTACAGTGAACTTGAACACTTTTCTCCATATGGTTACTTTGCTTGAACCTATTTTAGAAAATTAAGATATTAGTCACCATTTTTGTTTTGCTCATTCCAACTTTGAAGCCCCTTCCTTGATCATAAATGCCGAATGAAAATTGACCTGGAGGTCAAGGCCAATAAGTGGGAGGAGCCATGGGAGATGGGGAAGTAGGGAACCACCAGGCTTTATGATTTGCTTTGCGTGTACTGTTGCAAATCTTCCCCATAGAGAAGATACCAATAGAAGAAAGTAGATGTTTGATGCACAAACACAACAGTATATCAGGATTGGAGAATCGCTAATCAACAAAAGAAAAAAATGATTTGTCTTGGAAATCTATTATTAATATTGAAGTAACAATCATGGTATATAACCCTAACTTTTCTTACCAAGGTCATTTATTAATGATCCAAGTCATTTAATTTTTAAAATAGTTGAACGCAAACAAGCAAACAAATCACAGATCCCAGAAGCGTACTCTTCACAAAGACAAGTTAATTAAATTTATATATTAGCATAAAATACAGCAGATGCATCAGGAAACTGACTTGCATTTGTGGATATACAAGGATAAGACATCGTAGTAAATAAAAATGCACGCAGTAGCAGCAGGTAGGACAGATAACTGATAAGCAAATACAAACTTGAATGTGAATGCACAGTTACATATAGATTGATAATTAATATATAATTATGCAAAAAGCTCCAAAATTTTAAAGATGATCAAGCAAGTGGGATTGGAGATGGAGGAATTGGAATGTCCTTTAACCCTTCCAACATCAAAGTCACATTCTTCATTGAAGGACGTTGAGACAAGTTCTCTTGGACACACCATAATGCCACCTTCACCATTCTCTCCAATGTCCTCGATTCCACATCTTCAACAAATTGTACCAATTTATACAATTCTCCTCTCTCAAAGCAATTATACACCCAACTTGAAAGCATTATTTCCTCTTCTGAAGCTGCTTTCACGTCTATATTCCTTCTGCAACATATTATCTCCAATAACATCACGCCGTAGCTGTAGATGTCAACTTTTATTGATGTCGATGCGTTTTTCTGCCGTTCAGGTGCCACATAACCACTTGTTAATTCATTGCTAGTTCCGATTCTTGAATGTTCTGGTATTGATAGTCTCGCAAGTCCAAAATCGGATATTTTTGCTGTCCACGTTTCATCCAAGAGAATGTTATGAGGCTTGATATTGCAGTGGACGATACAGACTTCACATTCTTGGTGTAGATATAAGAGTCCCCTTGCTACATCTAATGCAATTTTGACCCTTTGTCTCCAAGATAGATGAATCTCAGCTTTGAACAAAAAATCTGCTAGAGTCCCATGGCTCATATATTCATAAACAAGAAGCTTTCTTGAACCATCGATACAATAACCAATGAGCTGAACCAGATTTCTGTGTTGAGTTCGAGCGATTGCGATTATTTCAGCTCAAAATTCTCTTTCTCCTTCATCAACAGCATCATTATCAAGTTTCTTCACAGCAACCCTTCTATTATTTCCTTGAAGTGTCCCCTTGTAAACCACTCCGAAAGATCCTCTACCAATCTCTTCTGTGAAATTTCCCGTTGAATTCACCAATTCATCAAAGGCAAATGTTCGCAAACAATCCTCAGCGAACCCCAAATTTTCGCTAGTGGCAGAGAGCTTTGTGTATGAATAGACTTTATGCCTGTAGATGAAGAAAATAGATATTGCAAAGACTAAGGAAACGAATGAAATCGAACCTAGAGTGATGGCCAGAGTAAAAATCAGATTTTTCTTGTCATCAACAAGAACTTCTGGCTTCTTTGGATTTGGAGGCAACTTGAAGAGGGCTGTGGTTGAGACATCATGATTAATTCTGCCAAATCTAAGTGGAAGCTTATACATCTTACAGCTGCCATCTTCATGTAATGCCGCTCCACAATTACAGTCTTCCTGGCAAGACTTCCCACAAGCTTCCATTTCCAATGAAATAACCAAAAAAGGAAGAAGTCCCCATTGCACATGTTGTAAGGGAGCAATATCCCATAATATCTTTGGATCTGCACTGGTTTTACAGTCATCTGTGTGCCCCTGCTCGCAGTCCAAGAACATGCTTTGATTCCCATTTATGGGCTTGAATCCAGGATAACACTTGCAAATAGCTTCACTATCATTCATGGAGCAATAACTGTTGAAACCACAAAATCCCCGGACTTCACATTGATTCGAATTAGATTGCCACACAGACTGAACATTGAAGCTAGTAGTATTTGTCTCAAATGTGTGAACATACAATCTAAAAATGCCATCAAAATCCATTGTTGCTCGATAGATTAAGCTTGTGTTCCTTTCGAGATAGTTGCTACTATTGGCCAGAACCTTAGTGGCATTCTCATCATCATCGAGTAGGCAAAGAAAGCCTGTACGATCAAGAGTAAGCTGAATGGCCTGTGATTGATAAGTCGCTGAGGACCAGTAACCATAATTTTCTCCTGTTTCATTTTTCACAAGGTAGGCAACAAGATTTCCATCAGCCTGCATTTGGAGAATAAAATATCCATTTGCAGAGGTCAGATGTTGTCCCTCAGATAAATTCTGACCTCCTAATATGGTGTCCGTGGGGTAATCAAAGCTTTGCCAGATGACACTATGGTTTTTACTATAAAGCACAAAATTCCCAGAATCAAGTATAGATGCCGAAGCTGCAGGCTCAGACGCATTAGCAATGGCTACTTCCATCTGTTTCTCGTTTCTAAGCAGAAGCTGACCGTCTTTGGTTAATTGGATTACTGAATCGGAGGAAGCAGATAGATTGTTCAAGTTAGGTGTCCAAACGGTTGTTCCTTCATGTTCATCCATTAGCCGTATTCCAACGGCTAAGCCATTATCTTGGGGATAAAAGCCGAAGGAAAAATGACCCGACGGTGACACCCATGAAGTAGAATTCGTTTTTGGAGAGAGATAAGAACCTAAATTTATGATGTTGGAATCATTTTTTTGAGCGCTAACTTGGTTTGCAGATAGAACTGCAAATAGTAAGAACAGAGTTATGGAGGCCATGGATATGGTATGGTGCGCGAGGGGACGGGGAGGTTGAGAAACAGGGACACAACTCCGAAGAAATGATGGAAATTAAATTTGCTCTATGAAAAAACTTAATTTCAGAAAAATATTAAAAAAAGCAGGAGATTAGGTGAGGCTTTCTAGGTCATGAAATTGCCATGTTATATATGAACTCTCCTAGTCCTAGCATTACTAATAAGGAAATTCGGTGAAGCTTTCTATTTTATTTTACTATTATGGGAACGATTGAAAGACTTTGACTAGTAGGACATTACTTGCTTCATGCATTATTTGGTGAACCCGTGCTAATCCCGTTTATTGATTTTTTTTAAAATTAGGTGAGGCTGTCCACTTTATGAAATGTGAAAGGTAATGCCACCTCATTCATTTTCTTCCACGGAGGAAAAGTCATGAATCATTTAAGAAACGACAGAGATTGGCAACTTCTCAACACTTTCATGGAAGACTGCGAAGACTTCCACTATTGAACCAATCTTTTCCCTTGTTTTTTCGTTTGTTTCATCTTCCATTATTTCAGAAATCCTTTTTGATCATCTGGGATTCTACAATTCTGTGATATTTTAGTGGCCATGGCCACCATTGCATCAAACATATACTCTCTCTTTTTGGTATATTTACTATGCGAAAGGGTATTCACACTAGGCATATCACTTGGCTCTTCACTTTCCCCCACCGATCCTACCACTACATGGCTTTCACCTTCAGGCCGATTCCAATTTGGCTTTTACAAACAAGGCAATGGCTTCAAAGTTGGAATTTGGCTCTTTGACGGGGTCAGTAATAAAATTGTCTGGACAGCATATCGTGATGATCCTCCTGTATCCTCAAATGCGGAGATTGTTCTAAATGGAAATGGTGAGCTGCTTCTGCAAACAGGTCCAGGGCAAAAGAAGGTTATTGCTCATAGTAACAAGGGAAATGTTTCCTCTGCTTCCATGCTTAATACTGGAAACTTTGTTCTGCAAAGCAGAGTCTCCGAGTTCCTTTGGCAGAGTTTTGATTACCCAACCGATACTATTTTAGGGGGTCAAATTCTACCTTCTGGGAGTCAATTGGTGTCTAGTACATCAGACACCGACCAATCTTCTGGAAGGTTTCTGCTCTCGATGCAGGATGATGGAAACCTTGTTCTGTATCCACGAGATTCTAATGAGCACACAACTTGGGATGCTTACTGGGCCTCGAACACTGATTATGGCACTAGTTTCAAATATTATCTTTCCCTCAACAACACAGATCGCTGGCCTCTATGTATTGTAGTTGCTAATAGTTCCAACTCAAAATTACTTTGGTGTGAGGTTGGTAGCAGCTTCACAGGGTCCAACACTATTTATCGTGCAATTATTGATTTTGATGGAGTTTTACGACTCTACGCAAGTGGGGACAACCAAGTCGGTATGTTGTGGTCATCATCGTCAAGGTCGGACAATCTTTGTAGTGTGAAGAGTATTTGTGGCTTCAACAGCTATTGCACCATCGTGGGCACTCAGCCTTACTGCAACTGTATTCCTGGAACTGAGTTTAAAGATCCGAGTCAAACAAATCTTGGATGCAAAAGGAACTTCTCAGAAGCTGAATGTAAAGGAGGGAGAGATAATGCAACTTTTTATTTCATTTACAACATGAGTAATATGTACATGGGTGATCCTTCTTATACAGTAGTGGAAGACATTAAGGAGGAGGAATGCGCATCTTCTTGTTTGCAGGATTGTTACTGTGGGGCTGCCTTGTATGAAAATAATCGCTGCAACAAACAAAAGCTTCCATTAAGATATGTTATAAAAGAAACACCAGCGTCATCCAATAATACAATATTCTTCAAGGTGGGTAATCAGGAACTCATCAAAAGCAACAATGATACACCTTCCATGCTGAAACCCATCAAGACCACAAGCAAGAAAGCAATTACGGTGATCATTCTCATCGTCTTAGGTTTTGCTATTCTTTCATGTTCATCTGTTGCAATCTCTGGCCGATTTATATATAAGATTGGGGCTTTAAACAACAAGATGGAAGATTTAAGCTTGAGTGAAGGGGTTACTCTGAGGGAATTTTCATACAATGAGCTGAAGAAAGCAACAAATGGTTTCAAACAAGAGCTGGGTAAGGGTTCCTTTGGATCGGTTTACAAAGGAACTTTACTCAAAGGGAGAAAATTGATTGCCGTAAAAAAGCTACACAGATTAATTGAAGAAGAGAGAGACTTTCAAGCTGAAATGCGAGCCATTGGTAAAACCCACCACAAAAACTTGGTTCGCTTGCTGGGATATTGTGCTGAGGGATCTAAAAGGCTTCTGGTTTATGAGTTCATGAGTAATGGCTCCCTTGACAAGTTTATCTTTGGAGATAGTTCTCTGCATCCAAATTGGGAACAGAGAAGAATGATAGCACTTGACATTGGAAGAGGGTTACTGTATCTCCATGAACAATTGAGGGCTCCCATCATTCACTGTGACATAAAGCCTCATAACATATTGATGGATGAGTTTTGGACGGCTAAAATATCAGACTTTGGCTTAGCAAAACAACTATTGCCAGATCAAACAAGAACCTTTACAGAAGCTAGAGGGACAAGAGGTTATATAGCACCAGAGTGGAACAAGGACGACACTCCAATAACAATGAAAGCAGATGTTTATAGCTATGGAAAAATGCTTTGGGAGATTGCATTTTGCAGAAGAAGTTTAGTCGTTGACATATTGATTCCAGAGAAAACTGTTTTATCTAATTGGGTGTATAAGTGTTTTGTTCGGCGAGAGCTAAGTAAGCTTGTTGTTGGGGAAGAAGTGGATAACACATTGCTGGAGAATATGGTGAAAGTGGGATTATGGTGTATTCAAGATGAACCTTTTCTTCGGCCATCAATGAAGAGTGTTGTGTTGATGCTTGAAGGAGTTACTGAGGTGGCTATTCCTCCTCCTCCATCTCCTAATTATACTTGATCTATTTCTCTGTAGGAAAAAAAACAAAAAAAAAAAAACATAGAGACACTTGTGTTGTTTTGATTTGCTTTGTTTTTATTATTGTGTTTGTGTAATGTATGGTTATCTAAGCCTTGGTCTCCTTGTAGTTGCCAATAAAAGAAGGAAGCACTTGATGAGATCAGTTGTATATTGATTTCCTTTGTCCAAAATGATTTGGGTAGTTCTGTAACCACTACTGCGTAAATAATCTTCCATATATATAATGTTTAATAAATAATGGTTATAATAAATAACCATCATATATGTTCATATATATTAAGACGGAAGTCGTGCAAGAATATATAACATTAAAATATAATGGTTAAATATGTGCATCATCATGTGTTGAGAGGCAGAACTCACAAAAACAAAAATATAACAGTTGTAATTATTAATTTGATCCAAGACCTTTGAGCAAGATATCATCTCTACAACACTTAAATGATGTGTAGAGGTAAAACGTTTTTTTTTTTAAATATATATAGTATAATTGTTTATAGAAATTTTGGATACTTGATTATATTTGTTTAAGTTGATATATGTTTAGTTTTGGAAAGTACATTTGATTGTATTTATGAATAGAGGCGGAGCCAGAAATTACAGTTAGGGGGGCGAATTTTATATAATAGAACTCAAGTGTTTATAACATTATATTTTAGCTCCACAAACATTTCAGTCTTTCTATTTTAGTGCCTTCACTATAGAAATAATAGGGATTATAATGAAAATAATAAAATTTTTATAGTTAAAATATAATTTTATAAAATTTTGGGTTGTTACCTACAATTTAGGGGGGGCGGGGGCCACCCTAACACCCCCTGCCTCCGCCCCTGTTTATGAAGTGCTCAATGTATATACTTGCTTAGTAGGATTCTGTTTTGTGTACAGACTTACTTTCCGGGAATTGTTTGTGTTTTGTTTTGTATAGAAGCTATGGGTAGAAAATATAAATTACAGATATATATATATATATATATTTTAAGAAAAAAGACTTTCAACATCTATTTTTAAAAAGCAGATCTTGTAAGTTACAATGTCGGTTAAAAAATAAATGTCTATTTTAAAACTGTCAACGTTATTCATATAGATGTTCCCTTCGAAGTCTAATGATCCTAAAAACAAACGTTAAAAGCCCTTCCTGTAATAATGTTATATAGGAAAGAGGATCTGCTTTGATTTGAAACCCACAGCAGGTGGACTCCATGCTCATGCCAGAGTAGCACTCACACTCTCCGGATGAGAGAGAAACTCTCAAGAAGAAAGATTACATGATTAAAAATATATGTCATATTAACTAACTTAACAATAATTTTCTTAATTTTCTTAAATTAGGTAAATAAGTTTTATATTAAGAATTAGAAGAAATATATGGATTTTTTGAGTTTTTGAACAAACTTAAAAGCGCAAGAGTTATACTAACAAACCAACACACAAAAACTATGGATCGGAACGTAACCGGTATGACCAACGGGGGTTGACTTAAGTGGTAAGTGGCTTATGTCACTTAAACAAGGTTTAGGGTTCGAGCCTTGTGAAAGCAAAAAACTTCGCTTGGAGACTCTCCAACCATAGCCAGATGCACGAAACGGGTCGGATCCGGACTAGTCGGGACTCCGGTAAACCGGGTGGCCAACCAAAAAAAAGTAACCGGTATAAATGATTGGTATGTGCATATTCATTCGTTCTTTCCAATTTCTTACTGTGATATCATTACTTATCTCTATCCAGAGATCAGAATTTATTATTTCATCATACTAAATTTATTTGTCAAAAAAAAAATGTATTTATTGTGTTTCACAGTTCACACAGACATGTTACATTATATTGTAGCGAGAAATTAATTTTCAAAAAAAAAAAAAGAAAGTACTTCCACTATGAATTATGAAAGCAATTTTTTCCCTTTTTAGTTCACAACGAAGAAATTAGATAGCAAAGGAAATCAAAAGTTAACTACCGAAATTACGACTTCCATTGCATTCACTCGATGATTGTTCAACCATGCATTGACCAATTCAATTTATTAAAATTAATTAAAACCGGATAACGAAATACAACAATTGTTGATATGCAAGGTATAATGAGGTCGAAATTTATAATCATAAAATAAATTTATTAAAAAGGTTAGTACGTAATTAAAATATAAATAAATATTAATTTGGAAGTCAGATGCATAAAATAATTATTTCAAATTATTTGAAGTACAAGAAATTTAAATGTGTTAAGAATTACACTAAAAAATTTTAAATTTTTAAAAATAAATTCATCTCTAACCATTCAATAATTGTAATCTAAATTCAGGTAAAAAATTTGAAAAAATATACAAATAATATTCATCATTTGAAATTTTGACGTGTAGGCTTTCGTTCGAATCATTTTATTCCATTGAAGAACTCAAGAAAGCAATCATATTGTTCGGAAATGACATATTGGCAAACTTCTCAACACTTTCAGGGGAGGCTTGTTACACGAAGACTTTGGGATTCTGCAATTTCACGTGTAGGTCTTCCATTGCGACAATCCTTTATGTACATTGGCGATTCTGCATTTCTGTGAGATTTTCGTGGCCATGGCTACCATTGCATCAAAGTCTACAGTATACTTTCTGTTTTTGGTATATTTTGTATGTGAAACAGTATCTACACAGCACATACCACTTGTCTCTTCACATTCCCCCACTGTTCCTCCCACTTCATGGCCTTCACCTTCAGGTCGATTTGCATTTGGCTTTTACCAGAAAGACAATGGCTTATTCAAACTTGGAATTTGGTTGTTCGATAGGATTAAGAAAACAATAGTGTGGACCGCAAATCGCGATGACCCTCCTGTCTCCTCAAATGCGAGGCTTGTTCTTACCATAAATGGTGAGCTTCTTCTGCAAACAGGTCCAGGGCATAAGGAGGTCATTGCTCTTGCTCATAGTAACAATGGAACTGTCTCCTCTGCTTCCATGCTTGATTCTGGAAACTTTGTTCTATAAAACAAAAATTTCGACATCCTTCGGCAGAGTTTTGATTGTTAGAAATTTAGGCGATCTTATCATGCTGAACAACCGAATAGCATAAGATCAAAGCGGAAAAAGTAGTAGAGATCACAAATACCTCCCGCCATTGATTTGTCTCCAGAAGCTAGTAGGGACGAACTTCGAGTCTATAGACAGGAACAGATCCAAGCCAGCAACTAGGAACGAGCACCGAGTCTTTGTCCTTCTGACCCTTCTCTCTGAATCTGCAGGTGGTGTGCTTTTCTCAAGGTCAGAGCAGGTTCAGGGGACCAGACAGAGTTTCACCGTGCGTTTCCCCTCTAGCCATCACAGAGCTACAAAAGGAAACGTATTCAATACGCACTTATTGCGTATTAACTGTGTATTAATTGAGCTGTTACTGTATTAATGGACAATTACAAAACCAGCAATAATGTGGGTTATAAATAGAAATAACGGAATATTAATTACTGAATTAAATATTCCAACATTCTCCCACTTGGCCCACATACTTCAGTATATACCACTGAAAAACAAAATGCATGGATCATGGCGATAAGTCCTCTTAAAGCGAGTAATATCTTCCATGTATCACAATGTTTCATGTTTCCCAAGCCTAAGTAGCTTAATGAATAAACCCTACATTTATTCTAGGTCCAAACTTTAATGATATTTCTCAAAATGAATATGTGCGCAATACTAAATGAGAAAATATCGCAAATAGAGTTTCATAAATAATATCGTTCTTACAACGAAAATCACATAAAGGAACCAAGTCCCATTCTTTCTGCATGATCCTGAAATTTCAATGTAGGCATGCCTTTAGTTAAAGGATCAGCAATGATCAATTCAGTGCTCATATGTTCAATAACCACTGTTTTATTTTTAACATGCACTTTTATGGCTAAACACTCAATGTCGATATGCTTGATTCAACTACTACCTTTATTGTTCTTAGCCATAAAAACAGCAACTGAATTGTCACAATATAACTTCAATGGCCTAGAAATTGGATCCATAATTCTAAGCCCAAAAATGAAACTCTTCATTCATACACCATGTGAGGTAGCCTCAAAACAAGAGACAAACTCAACTTACATAATGGAAGTAGCAATCAAAGATTGCTTTTTACTACTCCATGATCCAGTTCTATTGGCTAGCATAAAAATATATATCCTGAAGTGGATTTTCTTAAGTCAATGCAGCCAGCATAACCTGAATCATGGCAACTAGTCACTTCCAAATTGTCAATTCGTTTGTATTTAAGCATGTACTCTTTAGTCCCTTAAGGGTATCTCAATACTTTCTTTGTAGCTCTCCAGTGGTTTGTACCTGAATTACTCTGATATCTCCTTAGCATTCCAACAGTAAATGCAATGTCAGATCTTGTGCAGACCTGAACATACATAAGACTTCTTACTGTTAAAGCACAGGGAATGTTACATTTCATATCAGAGAAATTCGCAGGTTGTATGACTGCATAGTATTGAACATATATGCTTATAACTAAAATTTGAGACTAATAAATCATATCATGATTTACCAATGTAAATCATGCTTAAAAAACATGAATCTACTGACATATAACTTGCCTGTGGGCTAAAGTTATAATTCAATTAGATCCATATATAACTTTATGATAAAACTATCAAATTATTTATTTATTCTTAATTCTTGCAGGTAAATTAAGAATATAATTTTATATTTTATCTCAATTAATCATATACATATAAATTCGTATCACTAAAGTCTACCTGTGGGCAAAGACATTAGCATAACATGAATTTATCTTGAATTGATGAAACTAGAATGCAATTATATCTCCTAATACATGTGGGCTACTTAGAAGATATAAAGCCTTTCCATTCCACCCTAATGTGATGTATTTTGTTCATCACAAATATCAATAATGTGCACTTAAATTCTGTATTATGCACAGCTTTATGGAGGACTTAACCAATTAATTTAATCAACATGAATGACTAAATACAATCCTCCCACTTTGATTAAATTAATATTACCAATATTAATCACCAAAATTAATCTTGTGCATTTGGATCCCAAATATGCACAAATCATTAATGAGGATTTAATTGATTAATTTAATCAACAAAATGTGATTAAATAATCAGCTTAGGCAAATTCTCCCACTATTTTGTACATTCAAAAATAAATCTAATATATGCACATCTTAATGGAGGGATTAATTGATTAATTTGATTAAAAAAGTGACCAAATAATCAGATTAAAAGAAAAATCCTCACACTGTTTTATGTATCCAAATAATGTTTAAAGAATTAATTTTGGCATAATTCACCTCAAATTTGGTTTCAACAATTTGAAATATATATATATATATATAATTGTCTAAAGTAATTTTTTCCAAATATTTAGACAATTAAACAACTCAAATTAATGATAATAATTTTTTCAAAAAGTTTCCAAAATGTGAAAGTTGCCAAAATTAACTTTTCTCAATTTAAACAAATCAATTTAATGTAATAAAATACATTTCCCATAAAACAGGTTGCCAAGAAAATAAATATGGCCAAGGTGATTAAAAATTGCAATAGGGTCTAATAATTTTCCAAGAAGGAAATAAAAAAAGTTAAATGCCCTGAAGAATTGCTCAACTTATATGAACAATTGGCCCAATGGCCTAAGGTATCCAATTAGATGTATACATAACTGTATGATAAAACTATCAAATTATGTCCTTATTCTTAATACCTGTGAGTAAATTAAAAATATAATTTGACATTTTAGCCTAATTAATCATACAAAACATATAATAAAATATTCTTGTGGGATAAAATCTTATTATATTACATATGATTTATTACAACTAATGTCATTATGTGATCATACAACTCTATTTACATTTTCAATTAATTAAAGATACTGTGGCTACTCTCTAATTAATTAAAAATATAAGGATCACTTAACATTACTATATAATATTGCATTAAACTATAAGCAATATTAAAATAAAATTGGATATTTACATATTATTTAACACAACATTGCATGAATAATTAAATAATAAATAATTCATGCAAGTAACACAATATGTAGTTCATGATCACATGAAAATTCAATTTTAAAATAAAATATCATATTTAAATGTAAATCCAAAAGGGCAAAATATGAAAAACTAAATTTTTCAAACATATCATCAAGTGTCACCTTTGCTGGATGGTCCAAAAAGCCTAATTAAGATTTTGGACCCAAAGAATGTGGGTTCGAATCCCACTTACAATACTTTAAAAAAATTTGGTTTTTGCTGAAAAATCATTTAAATTAAATAAATGCCATTCTAGAACCAGATAGGAGAGTGCTCAATGGTCCTAGGTTTGAATCCTAGCAAGAGTACTTGTGTATTTTTTTAAAAACAATTTTTCGCTAGAAATTTATTTAAATTAGATAAACACTCTCCTAGAAACAGATAAGAGCCCGTGGCTCAGCTGGCAGAGCGTCAGCACTTAGGCGCCCAGGCGCGCCCAGGGTCCTTGGTTCGAATCCTGGCCGAGACACTTTGTGCCTTTTATAACAATTCAGATTCCTCCTTTTTTTTATTTTTAAAAAACAAAAACGTGCCAGGCCCAACGTTCTGAGCCCAAAAACGCGTCTGGCCCATATCCTTAATGAGTGAAACGCACCGTTTCACTAAAGGCTCGACGACGTCATTTCAGTCTTCTGCTTCACCCGTTTTTGTGAATCCCTACCTGACCCACGAACCGATTTCAACCCGGTAACTAATGCCGCGAACCGCAATTTCCGTTGGCGTTCTTCAGGCGATCGGATAGCTCAAATCCTCCGTTTTCAATGGTATAATCACGGGAAAAAGATTCTGAACATAGATTTCACACAATCTCCAAAGATCTCCTCAAAATCAAAACAATAATTTGAGTTTGGAAATCAAAATGAAATCGTGATTAATTTCCACCGTTTGAATCCGATGAAAGACCGACGGTGACGTTGCAAGCAGTGTTTTTGAAAACTCAATCCAAACTCGTTTCATTGATCAATTACAAAGTCAAATTAAACTCAAAATATTTGTGTAATTGAATCAAGAATTGAAAGCTTCGACAACAAATTAAAACTCAGAGAACGTCATTAGCAAAGCAATAATCCAAGCATGATTCATCAATGGTTTAAGCAACCAATCTGAGTAGTTGCACAAGGATAGTAAATCCACATATAGCAGATGAATTGAAAATTACAACAATCAACTGAACCCTGAGAAAATTAACCACAGTAATGATTTTGAAGAGCAGAAACCCAAACTCCTCATCCGAGAACCACATAATGAGCATTAGCAAGCGAACATTTATACTCCAGCACAAATTCACCAATGATTTAACTCCCAACCACAAAATCGAAATAAAAGGATTTTGCACATGAGTATAAATGTAACATTGATTTAGAGCATTCAAAAATACAAGATATAATCAAGTTTCAAAGAACTCAATGAAACAAATTACCATGGATTACACTCTTGAAAAATCATCGACGAACAAGAAAAATTATCAACACATAGAGAACAAGGTTTCAAGACAAACCCATACATGTATCATAATTTTTTTGAAAGCACAACCGATAAATGGACAGAATTATCATCGATGAAAAATCAAGGCAGAGGCATATATAATTGCTCTGATACCAAATGTTAGAAATTTAGGCGATCTTATCATGCTGAACAACCGAATAACATAAGATCAAAGCGGAAAAAGTAGTAGAGATCACAAATACCTCCCGCCATTGATTTGTCTCCAGAAGCTAGTAGGGACGAACTTCGAGGCTATAGACAAGAACAGATCCAAGCCAGCAACTAGGAACGAGCACCGAGTCTTTGCCCTTCTGACCCTTCTCTCTGAATCTGCAGATGGTGTGCTTTTCTGAAGGTCAGAGCAGGTTCAGGGGGCCAGACAGAGTTTCACCGTACGTTTCCCCTCTGGCCATCACAGAGCTACAAAAGGAAACGTATTCAATACGCACTTATTGCGTATTAACTGTGTATTAATTGGGCCGTTACTGTATTAATAGACAGTTACAAAACCAGCAATAATGTGGGTCATAAATAAAAATAACGGAATATTAATTACTGAATTAAATATTCCAACATTGATCACCCAACTGATACTATGTTAGGGGGTCAAATTCTAGCAGGTGGGAGTAAATTGGTGTCTGGTTCATCAGAAACAAGCCAATCTTCTGGAAGGTTTCAACTCTCCATGAAAGTTGTTGGGAAAACTTGTTCTGTATCCACGATATTCTGATCAGACAAGTTGAGATGCTTACTGGGCCTCTGATACTAATTCTGACACAGGTTTCAAATAACACAAATCCTGAGGCCCTATGTATTGTAAATGGCACTAGTTGCAAATCAAAAATAGTTTGGCAAGTGGGTGATAGCATCTTCGAAGGAAACAACACTATTTATCGGGAAACTATTGATTCTGATGGAGTTTGACGACTCTGCTCATTTTGACGACGCAAATGGGATTCATCAAGTTCTACAGTTGTGGTCACCGGAAGAGTTGGAGAATCTTTGTAATGTGAAGAGTTTCTGTGGGTTCAACAACTAAAGACTACCAGTAAGAAAGCAATTTTGATGATCATTGTTGTAATCTTTGGTCTTTCTGTTCTTCTGTTTTCAGCTATTGGAATCTTTGGCCGTTTAATTTACAAGTTGCGAGTTATAAGTTACAAGAGGTTATTGGAGATGGGAGATTTAGGCATGAGCCAAGGGATTACTTAGTATTTTCATAAAATGAGCTGAAGAAAGCAACGAATGGTTTCAAACTCGGATTAGTTTACAGAGGAACTTTACACAAAGGAAGAAAATTGATTGCCGTAAAAAGGCTACACAAGTTAGTTTTTTTTTTTTTTTTTTTGCTAACAACACATATAAAGAATTACATCACATGGGAAATGAATCCTAATCTCTCTTGGCCAACCCAAGATCTCAAGTAATAAGAACAATCATACAAAATAGAAGAGGTAGAGATACCCATCTTAGCTAATACATCAACAATCCTATTAGACTCACGGGGAATAACTTTCAGCTTAACATCCCAATCCTGACATAAAAGTCTCCTAATCTCCATGTGCAGCAAGCTTCTAGCAACAAACATAGGATCAAGCAGGAGTCGAATTACCTCCAATGCATCAGATTCCAGAATCAAACGCCTAATGCCCAAATCCCTTAATTGAAGAAGGAGAGAGACAATTCCAAGCCGAAATGCAAGCCATTGGGAAAACCCACCACAAAATCTTAGTTCGCTTGTTGGGCTATTGTGCTGAGGGATTTAAAAGGCTTCTGGTTTATGAATACACAAGTAATGCTTGGTCACCCTCACTTTTTGTAACGTGGCTCACATTGTTTTTTGCACAGGCACATGTAACAATGTGTAGTTAAATTTAACGGTGTTGACATTTTTGTTCTTTTTTTGAATGTTCATGGGTATTTTTCCACATTTGAAAGGTATATGATGCTATATGCACTTTTGATAAAAGTTCATTAGTATTTTGGTGTCTTTATCAAAAGATCATAAAATGAAAAAAATTCTTACATTTAGTACCAAAATTTACTAATGAATGAGGTTTTACATTTTGGATAGGAGGCGTAACATTCTTCTAAGAAAACCAAAAAGTTTACAAAATGGCCTAAAGGGAACATGAGAAATTTATTTGATAAGAAGGACCAACTCTTAATGCTTATTGCAGATTCTAAATTATGCAATCGAGTTTCAAGAGATATTTAGAAATCTGCGTTGGATTTTCTTGAAGCTCAATTATTGCACATTTGTAATGAACCTTCAAAGGTTTGATTATTCCTCTGAAATACCTCATCCTTTTGGTTCTCATCCACAACTTTCTGAAGTAGCTAGGGCCATCCATCCCATGGGTGGAAGATGAGGATGGAATGGGAACCCTGCCCATGCTCATCTTTTATATGCTCATTATGTGCTCATCTCTCTAATACTTGGGTGGGGACATTTTTTTAAAAAGTTTTTTATGTTTTTTTGTTTATTTAGATTAAATTGTGAGCTGCACCCGAAAATATTTTTTGCATCCAGTATCTCAAAGTAATTAATTTTCAGTCCTGTGTTCAAAAATATTTTCTATAATAATAGTATCTTGAAATATTTTTCCAATAGCACTATTATATGAAATATTTTTTCAATACACAATATCTTAAATAAATTAATTTTTAGTGCATGAAGTATTTTCTCAAAAAAATAAATGAAAAATAAAAAACCCCATTTTATTTGAGGATAAGTACATAATAAGCATATAAAAGATGAGCCTAGAATGTGAACCCTTGACGGGTGATAGTAAGTCCTTATTGCTCATTGATAAACACATTACTTTATAGGTAGTTTTGCTGGACGAAAGCAACTCTATAAAGAGAATACGGCCTAAATAAATTTAATTTGTTGACCCTGCTCTTAAACAAACCAAACTAGACGGAGTACGCTGCTAGTTTTCTCTTATGGTTACCATTCAATTGAATTTAATATATGATGCTCATTTATACATGGGAAAATCTACCTCAGGGTCTAAAGTAGCAAAAAAATATCAAAAAATGTTTTAAAAAAAAGTCACATGTTAAAAAAGGCCTTAAAGCCTTTTTTTGATATAACAACGAAATCAGTCCCATTAACAACAAAATCAGTATCCGTTAACAACTAAATTCAGTAGAATTAATAACAATATCCTAACAACTAAATCAGTACCCATTAACAATTATATTAATAGGCGTTAACAATTAATGTTCTATAAAATAATACTAGAAAAGGTTTTCGGACTTTTTTTGACATGTGATTTTTTCTTGGGCCTTTTTTTGACATTTTTTTGTTAGTTTGGGTCTTGAGATGTATTTTTCCTTTATACATTGATCACGTCAATGTGTCACCCTATGTACTCAAATGCCCTCCGGTTGCTCTTGTATGTTTCAGATATTAGTTGGGCAAAAAATAAAGGGTTAAGGTGCATCGAGCACCCCTGAAATATATTTTTAGGTGCATCTAATGCCTTAAATATTTTATGATGTACCTAACATTTTGAAATATTTTTATAGTGCATCAAGCACCGTGAAGTATTTTTCAAGTGCATCTAATATCATAAATTTTTTTGGTGCATCCAACACCCTACAATATTTTTTTAAGTGTATCAAACACTCAATATTATCTAAATTGTTAAGTGCACAATTGTAAAAAAAAGCATCTTAGGGTGAAAGATGCTGCCAAAAAAATACTTATGGATGCTAGGTGTACCATAAAACACTTTAGGGCACTGAATGCATATGAAAAATATTTTTGGGTGCTAGATGCACCTTGACCCAAAAACAAATCTTTCAGCTAAAGAAACATGATTGTTGTAGGTACCGTTGTACACCTTAAACTACCCATGTTCACCATTTTCTTACCGCAAGCGAACAGGTCGCAAGTAATAATCACTACTGCAGAAAATCGTGATATATGATTGTTATTAATTGCCATACATAAAGTTCTGAACTATCATATATCACTACAAAAAAAGTCAAATTTTGCTACGGAAAAAATCCGTAGCAAATTTCGTAGCAAAATGGTTTTGCTACAGAAAAAACCTATTTTTTTGTAGCAAAATATTTTTGCTACGGATTTTGCTACGGAATTTTTCTGTAGCAAAATCCCGCATAGCAAATTGCGGCGGAAAATTCCGTAGCAATTTGCTACGGAATTTTTTTCAGTAGCAAATCCTCAATTTTGCTACGGGATTTTTTTCCGTAGCAAACTCGTAATTTTGCTACGGAATTTTTTTCAGTAGCAAATTTTCCTAGATTTGAGAATTTGCTACGGAAACAAATTCCGTAGCAAAACTAATAAATTTTTTTAAAAAATATTTTTTAATTTTTTTTTTAAAAAAGTGAATACAAAAGTAGTGTGCCATGGATATTTAAATTTTTTTTTAGAAAATTGAATATATAATAATAATCATAAAGAGTTTACATAGAGAAAACAAAATATAAATAATAATGTTGTGAACAATATGTAATAAAAAAATTCTAAACAGCAGCAGTATGGTCACCCTTGTCCTTCATTAGGGACTGAAGTAGAATCTGCATATTCTTCATCATCTCCTGTGTTTGATGCACCAGTATAGTCATTCGATTCCTATATATATATATATATATATATATATATATATATAAATTACGAAATTAAAAAGAAATGTACAAAATTTTGAGTTTTTTATTTGTATTATTCATAAGACGGTTTTAATACATGTAGATATAGGCCAATCCTAATATCTAGGAATTATAAAACAAAAAAGCAATTACAAATTCAAATTCTATAATCTATAGATTGATTTAGGCCGATCCTAATATCTAGGATTATAAAAGGCATATTCTAATATCTAAAAATTATAAAAGTAGATCATAATATATAAGAATTATAAAAGGAAGATCCTAATAGGAATTATAAAACAAAAAAGCAATTACAAAATTCAAATTCCATAATCCGATCAGATCCTAAAATATCTCTAACTACCAAGATTATATATTATACAGAAATTTAATATCTGCTGCATATAAGCAAATATAATATAATAAGGAAATTACCGTATGCAATCTCTAGTAGGAATCACAAGATGGCCAATTCCAATATGGCCAAGTGAAGGTGCAATCTCTAGTAGGAATCACAAGATGGCCAATTCCATGAGCCTGCCAAGTTTAAGTATGAATTAAACCACAAACGAACATGATGAAAATACATTAAATATAAAATCACTGAAACACCACCAGACTTAGTTACAATTTCTAAACATTCATAAAAAATTACAGGATCCCAATTTATCAATTAGCAGAAAAAGTAGGTAGTGTTTCTATCCAGTGTTAAGTGTGAAATGTTTATCACGAGCAGCAGGAAAAAAACCTATATAAACAACACTCACGTGATAAAGTGATGTAGGAATCAAATTTGATAAAGGTTTTCAAATACATAGCGCACAAGCAACACCAAAACAAGATACAATCATAGCTAGCTCCAACCTTCGGGCTATACAAAGCACCTTTGGGGCAAAGAACAAAAAAAAAATACCCTGCAATTAAAAGACAAGAAATCCACTCAATACACTCTCATGATATCAATCAAAGGAGAAGAAATTTTTAGGTAAAGCATAAAGCGGATATAAGACTAGAAAGCACTTCAGCTCAGTAAAAACAATCGCATAAAAAAACCTGTGGTAGCAAAATTGATTCTATAAGCAGATTTGCAAGGACATTTCTTCTAATAAGCAAGATTTGGATTAAACCCATAAGAAAAATCATCCCTTCACACCGTCCTAATCAGAAAGAAACCCACAAGCAAGATTCGCAAGCACTCAAAAGAAACCTAATCAGAGAGGAATCGAAAGGGATTTTCGGGAATATAGTTCAAATATGAGGGTGAAAGCTTTAGATCATTAGTTTAGGAAGATTTCAGGTGGCGATGACCGTGGAGGCCATCTATATATGCAGGGAGGTCACGACGAGGAGGGGCTCATGCATACAAACACTCAGCAAAAATCAAAGCCAAAAGTCAAAACCAAAAATCAGAGCAAAGATATGAGACCTGAAACCGTTGTCAGAGAGAAGACCGGAGAAGATCAAAACCATCGGACTGAACCAAATCATTGTAGAAAATCAACGTCGTGGGCAACGCGGACGAGGTGGAGGGAGAGCGCCGTGGGCGATACAGACGAGGTGGAGGGTGAGCGTCGTCGACGACACGACAATCAACAGCGATCGAGAAGGCTGGGAGAGAGCGATCGAAGGCACCGGTCTGAAAAAAGAAGAGAGGTTCTACGAGGTGAGGAGAGCACTAAAAGAAACTCTAATTTCTTTTACTTTTTGCTACGGAATTTTGTTACGGAATCTAAATCCGTCGCAATTTGCTATGGATTTGGATTCCGTAGCAACATTTTGCTACGGAATTCTAATTCCGTAGCAAAATTTTGCTACAGATTCTCAATTCCGTAGCAAATTTGCGGGCTTTTTCCCTCCACGAAATCTTTTTTTTTTTTTTTTGAGATTTGTGACGGATTTTGAATTCCGTAGCAAATTTGCGGGCTTTTCCCTCTAGGAAATCAGATTTTTTTAAAAAAAGTTTTGCGACGGAGTTATTTTTCTGTAGCAAAAGTTTGCTACGGAATTCAAAATCCGTCACAATTTGCTACGGATTTTGATTCCGTAGCAAAAATTTGCTACGGATTTACAATTCCGTAGCAAATTGCGACGGATTTATTTTTCCTTTGCAAACTTTTGCTACGGAATTCCAAATCCGTCACAATTTGCTACGGATTTTCAATTCCGTAGCAAAATTTTGCTACGGATTTTAAATTCCGTAGCAAATTGCTACGGATTTGGATTCCGTAGCAAATTCCATCGCAAATTGCGATGGATTTTTTCCGTAGCAAAATTTGATTTTTCTTGTAGTGTATGTGAGCACTATAGCTTAACGCAAATACATTATGGTTTCAAACCATGATTTATTTTGTATCTATTATAACATTTTTATTATAACACTTGTTATATATTCAGTTGTGGTGAGGCTATGTTGCACTTAATGTTGTTATAATAAATAACGGTCTTAAGTAAACAACCGTTATAAAACTTTATAACGTACATAACGATGCTTTCAAAATAACCATTATATAAAAGTTTAGCATACATAACAGTTGCTACAAAGCAACTGTTACTTATTTGTTATATATGTTAACGAGTTTGATGAAACAATTATCATATATAGTGTACAAATATATATAAAGGTTCTTATTTAATAACTGTTAACTTTTGAGGAATTTGTTTTTTTTTTAAATGTCGATTCTCCTTCCGCCCTTACATGCATACAAAACAAAATTGTATACAAAATTTTATATTACAAAAGCTCACACATTGAGTATAACCATGAAATTATTGATAGAGACATTTCCAGTTTTATGGCTAGGCTCAATCAAACTCCCTACTGTAAAGACTCATGAGATATGCAGCCTCGAGCAAGATTTGATAGAGAATGAGTGGTTAGATCTATAGTATGTCATCTACTCCTTCTCGTTAGGAACCATATTATGTTATATAGATCTAATCTCTCTTTCTCTATCAAGTCTTACTCGAAGCTGCATACCCTTTAGGCCCTTTACGATAGAAAGTTCCATTGAACCTACCCACAAAGCCATGAATGTCTTAATTCATCCCAGATTATATGTCTATACTCAATGTGTGAGCTTCTGTTATATTATATAGTCAAATCCAACAAGCAAAGCTAAAGAGTAAAATCCCAATTTTTATTTATAGTAATTAAGTGCTATTAGGATCATATGATTTATCAAGTAATATGAGGTTTAGAGAAGATCTAAAAATATAAAATTAGGATTTTTTTTTTTTGTATATATTATAAAAGAAACATGAATTTTAAAATTATATATATAATAATATAAACGTGGGGCCCACTTGTTTTTATAACGTCCATAACTTCTTTTGTAGCCTACATCTTCGTAACAAAATATTATTATATTATAATAATATATCAATCAATGGAATCCGTGGGTGATGTGGTTGTGGTGTACAATTGGAAAGGGGAATCACATCTAAATACCCACTCCTCAATCATAAATACACAACCACTTATATTCCACCACACACACACGCTTATGGTAGAGGAGAGTTAGAGAAAGAGAGAGGGAAAGAGGAGAGCCAATGGCGGAAATTATTTGTTGTTGGCAAAATTGGAAGCGTTCAAGTAGGGGTAAAAATAAGCTTGAAGTAGAGGTAACACTAATTATTCTTTTATATACTTATCAACTACACACACAAACACACACGTATATATATTATACTATTTTGGGATTTGTTGTGCCTATGGAAGGCTTAATTTAGAATTGTATATTTGACTAAAATTATATTAATGAGATTGGAAACTATTCAGACATGCTTGTGTGTATTAGAACTCGTGATTATCTATTTTGGAAATTGTTTAAGCACGCTTATGTGTTATGATGAAAATATTGTTTATTATAAATGATTTTAAAATAACGCTATATGTTTTAGATGATGTTATTTGTTATCTTAAAGATGATTGAGGATGGACTATTTGATAAATCCTATTTGGAACTATACTCGTTATTTAGAACTTGTATATACATATCAATATTGTAATTGTTTTTCATTAGTACATATGAATGGTTGTGGAGTTGTGATGACTTGGAGTAAGGGGGAATTTGTATGGTGAGATCTTTTACTATGTGTTATGTCATCACTCGGTGCACGGTAGATGGTACTTGTCATGACCCCTTCTTCCTCGTTTTCCTTTGGTCAAGATTATAGTTGGGGACATGTGATACCTTCTTAGTTGTGTTCTTTTAAGGAGGGGAGTCATAATTCAGACTTAAGCTAGCTTGCACTTTTGGTAGGGTAAATCTCAAGAACTGGTGAGTTTGGGACAATCCAATTTAATGGATGTTTTTGTTAAACTATGTGTTTATGACTCTAGTTAGCAGTTATAATGCTGGTCTGGGGTAATAAGGGTAGTCTATGCATCAATAATTTATTTTGCATGTTATATATGTAATTTATGATTTAAATGATAAAGCTTTTGTATAATTATTTTTCTAACATGTTTGAGATATGTTTAGTGAAATCTCTTATGAACGATATTTGGAAAATGAATTGATGTTCAATCGTTTTAGAACCTTTTTTTGAAGGGTATTTTGGTAACCAAATCTAGAACTAGTTTGTGAAAGGTTTTATGTTGATAATATTAATAAATTATTTTGAGTTGAACTTGATTTTAAAACCATATATTCACGATTTTGATTTACATGTATATTTCTGAATAACCAATGGTTACAGAGATATTTAGATCTTATGCTTATTATATTTATTTTTCCTGTAGATTATTAGGGAACAAGGGAAGACATATATGGAGTGAGTCTTGAAGGCTCTTCTGTACTCCTAGAGCTCAAGTTAAGTTATTATTATTTGTCATGACCATAAGAATTCCATATTTTATCAACTCTAAAATATTTTAGAAATTTGTTTTGACATTGTAAATATTTTGGAGATATTTCAAATACTTTTGTCAAGTATTTGATTGTTGGATTTGAGGTGTTACATAAAGCAGAAACTATATATATATATATCTATGTGTGTGTGCGCGCGCGCAAGCCCACTTTTTTTTTGTCATAAATGATATGACAATAAGGTGGTCAGGCCAAGCAACAAGTTTAAGCACATAACACAAGCACAGCTCCTCATACGAGCGTTCTATAGAGGACATCGGAAGAGCTAATTTGGATCGATGACGGCCTTTAGCTCTCTAGGCTACATGTTTCTAAGGGAGAGACAAGTTGTGGATTGTTTTATCCCTTTGTAGGTTATACATGTGGCCTATAGAGACAATTGTGAATCGTGTTCTCCCCATTAAGTTATATATGTGGCTTGTAGCAATTGTACATTGCTTGGGGCTATCTACCACACACTTAATATAGTGAAATCTTTGTAAATCTTTAACTATTTTCTATAACAGGAGAACAACTTTCGATCAGAAATTTTTCAAAGGAAAAAAAAAAGAAAGAACACAACCTAGGTCAAAACCTATCACAAAAGTCCTTTCTGTTGTAATCCGTACGGCTGTATCTTTCCTCTTGATCCCAATCTACTCGCTGTTTCTTTCATGCAAGCTAGAGTTCAAATGAATGAACCCCATGGGTAATAGTTAATCTTATATGCAAGTATGAAATATAAATGACAACATATTACATGTTAAATATAGAATAATTCATAGTAAACAAGTCACACCGTAACCACAGTTACCAGCCAAGGACTAAGGCTTTTGGGACATGTAGCCCTATTATAGGACACGCAGTCCCAATCTATAGCTGGGATACACATGCAAAATTATCTAGTAATTATGGTTAGTCATACATGAATATATGCATACAAATTAATAAGATAATAGCTACCCATTTCAAGCTTGAATCCTTAACTTTGTCCAAAGGTGTTGGGATCAGTAGAGGTGTCAAGGTATGCCTATAAACGTTTATCATTGTCATTAGTCACTTCTTACGTCGTAAAGTAACTAACTATGCGAATTATTTTTTAAAGAATTAAAAGTGGTTATTAACCCCTAAAATAATAATACATGTTTTAATAAAAAATAATAATATTTATTATTATTTATTCCCTTTCCTAATAATAATAATATTTATTTTATTATTATTATCTTACTAATTATTATTATTTCTCTACAATTATTTTAAACTCTTAGAAGCTATCCTAACATTTTAAATTAGGAGTGGTTCTGAGGTGAGGGGTCCGGGGTAAGTTGTGAGGGCTCTGGGATCCAGGTTGAGGTGTGAGGGATCTGGGTTTCGGGGTAATGTGTCCGGGTTAAGGGGTGAGGGGTCCAGGTTCCAGGTTGAGGTGTGAAGGGTTAAGGGGTCTAGGTTTCGGGGTAATGGGTCTGGGTTAAGGGGTGAGGGGTCCAGGTTCCAGGTTGAGGTGTGAGGGGTTAAGGGTTTCGGGTTGGGGGTGAGGGGTCTGGGTTTCGGGGTAGGGGGTCCGGGTTAAGGGGTGAAGGGTGAGGGGTCCTGGGTGAGGGGTGAGGGGTCCTGGTTGAGGTGTAAGGGGTTGAGGGTTTTGGGTTGGGGGTGAGGGTCCAGGTTCCGGGATGAGAGGTTGACACCAAGTTTTTCCTTTTCTTTGTTATGTACATAGCGTTTATATATACATCTATCCTATTATTTCCTTCTTTCTTCTATATAGCATTCTTATATATATACTAGGCATGACAGCAAGCTTCCTATATCTTTCAAAGAAAGTTCCTCCTATCAATAGCAATATATACATACATCCCACAGTAAGGCAAACTTTGGGATTTTAAGAACATCAGTTTTAATTTTGGGAAAATTACACACAGGTCCCAAGGAGCAAAGATAATTACATTTAGGTCCCTTCAAATGACAAAATTACACAGAAGTCCCTAGGGACTTCTGTGTAATTATTTCAGAAGGAAAAATGACCATTTTGGACAAAGAACAAACACGCCTAACTCATTGAATCAAGTCTGTCATCTCCCTCTCTTTTGTCTCTCTCCGCCATTTCTGTCAAGAATCGATCTTCCATGATTTCCGCCAAGAACCGAGCAAGGAAGACGCACGAAAGGTCATCGGCCCCTACGATCTCCGTCGACCACTCCGCCACGATCTCCGCTGACCGCCACCATCGTTCTGAAGATCACTTGCCGTTTTGCTTAATTTCATGTGCCCCGTGGATTTTCTGATTTCGGACCTACTCCAAGATTTAACTACGGCTTCCATTGTTTTGCTTATTTTCGGTGCTCTGTGGATTTTGTGATTTCGGACCTGCTCCAATATTCGACCTCTGCTTCTGTTTTGCTTACTCACGATGATCACTTGACATGGCTGACGGCAAGACCATAGATCCAACGAACTTGCCTTTCTCTTATCTTGCCTTTCTCTTATCCCCTGTTCCTTCATCCATCCTTCATCCTCTACTGTTTTTGGTTATTTTTCCAAAGGTTGTTGTAAATATGATTTGTATGTTGTTAATATAGGATTTGTTGTTGTAAATAGCCTTTGGAAGTGATATATGAAAAAATCCAGATTTTCAGAACTTGTTGTTAATATATGATTTGTTGTTGTAAATAGCCTCTGGAAGTGAGAGATGAAAAAATCCAGGTTTTTAGAAGTTGTTGTTAATATATGATTTTTCTGTTGCTAATATAGGATTTGTTGTTGTAAATAGCCTTTGAAAGTGATATGTGAAAAAATCTAGGTTTTTAGAAGTTGTTGTTAATATATGATTTTTTTTGTTGTTAATATAGGATTTGTTGTTGTAAATAGCTTCTGGAAGTGACAGATGAAAAAATCTAGGTTTTCAAAAGTTGTTGTTAATATATGAATTTTCTATTATTAATATCGGATTTGTTGTTGTAAATAGCTTCTGGAAGTGAGAGATGAAAAAATCTAGGTTTTCAAAACTTGTTGTTAATATATGAATTTTTTGTTGTTAATATAGCATTTGTTGTTGTAAATAGCTTCTAGAAGTGAGAGATGAAAAAATCCAGGTTTTCAAAAGTTGTTGTTAATATATGAATTTTTTGTTGTTAATGTAGTATTTGTTGTTGTAAATAGCTTCTGGAAGTGGAAATGAAAAAATCCAGGTTTTCATAAGTTGTTGTTAATATATGAATTTTTTGTTGTTAATATAGCATTTGTTGTTGTAAATAGCTTCTGTAATTGTAAAATAGTTTTGACGACTTTTTTTAAGAAAACAGTCGTTAAAAGTATTTTTTTATGACTGTTTTGAAAAAACCGTCAATTTTCGATTAATCTATCAGAAGATTATTCAAAAACGACCATAAAAAAGTACTTTCGATGACTGTTTTTTCAAAAATAGACATTAAAAAAAAGTACTTTTAACGAGTGTTTTTTCAAAAACAGTCATTAAAAAATTACTTTTAACGACTGTTTTCTTAAAAACAGTCGTAAAAAAGAAGCTATTTACAACAACAAATGCTATATTAACAACAGAAAATTCATATATTAACAACAACTTTTGAAAACCTGGATTTTGTCATCTCACTTCCAGAAGCTATTTACAACAACAAATACTATATTAACAACAGAAAATTCATATATTAACAACAACTTTTGAAAGCCTGGATTTTTTCATCTCTCACTTTCAGAAGCTATTTACAACAACAAATGCTATATTAACAACAAAAAATTCATATATTAACAACAACTTTTGAAAACCTAGATTTTTTCATCTCTCACTTCCAAAAGCTATTTACAACAACGAATGCTATATTAACAACAGAAAAATTATATATTAACAAGAACTTCTAAAACCTGGATTTTTTCATATATTACTTGCAGAGGCTATTTACAATAACAAATCCTATATTAACAACAGAAAAATCATATATTAACAACAACTTCTGAAAACCTGGATTTTTTCATCTATCACTTCCAGAGGCTATTTACAACAACAAATCCTATATTAACAACAGAAAAATCATATTTACAACAACCTTTGGAAAAATAACCAGAAATAGTAAAGATGAAGGATGGATGAAGGAACAAGGGATGAGAGAAAGGCAAGTTTGTCGGATCTGTGGTCTTTGCGTCAGCCATGTCAAGTGATCACCGTGAGTAAGCAAAATGGAAGCAGAGGCCGAATATTGGAGCAGGTCTGAAATCTCAAAATCCACAAAGCACCCGAAAATAAGCAAAACAACGGAAGCCGTAGTTAAATCTTGGAGCAGGTCTGAAATCAGAAAATCTATAGGGCACCCGAAATTAAGCAAAACGTCAGGTGATCTTTAGAACGATGGTGGCGGTCAGCGGAGATCATGGCGGAGTGGTCGACGGAGATCGCAAGGGCCGATGGCCTTTCATGCTTCTTCCTTGCTCGATTCTTGGCGGAAATCATGGAAGATCGATTCTTGGCAGAAATGGCGAAGAGAGACAGGAGAGAGGAGAGAGACAGAAGAAAGGGAGATGACAGACTTGATTCAGTGATTTAGGCGTGTTTGTTCTTTGCCCAAAATGGTCATTTTGCCTTCTGAAATAATTACATAGAAGTCCCTAGGGACTTCTGTGTAATTTTGTCATTTGAAGGGACTTAAATGTAATTATCTCTGCTCCTTGGGACCTGTGCGTAATTTTCCCTTTAATTTTTCTAGATTCAATTTATAATCTAGAGGAATAAAATGGTCACGACTTATTTCCTATAGCAACAACCTCATGTGGAATTTAGTTATGATTCTAACAGTTTCAGTTTAGAGCTTGTGTAGGTAAACGATGGAAACCAAAGGAAAAGAAACTTGATAACTTACTTTTGGTTTCCTGGCTTGTGCGATATAAACTCACTGATCTTCCCACGTTCTCAGTCTTGCTTGCAGCTTTTAGCTTCTCTCCGCGTCTCACTCCCCCAATTCTCACCTCTGTTTTTGGTGTTTAAAACAGAGGAATAACACTGGTTGAATCCTTTCTTTTTGACTCTCTCGCTCTCTTTCTCTCTCTTTCTCTCTCAACTCTGCCTTGGTGTGAGTGATTGGAGTCAAGGAGCATAGCTTATATAAGGACCAAAGGGTCCAGTCCGAGAAGCATGAATAGGCAGAGGAGAAAACATGTTTTCAGTTTGTGAGGCTCAAAAAGCATGGCTCTTTGCTGTTGCGTGACTCGTGAAAGTCGTTGTGCTCTCTGTTGCTTTTATGTGTTTTAGTTTAATGTATATTAGAGAAATAGGATTATATATATTTTGCTGCCTTCTCCACTGTCACGTGTTGGGCTGAAGAGAGGAGAATGAAGAATGAGATGGACTTTGTGTCTAATAGCTTATGGGACAATTGAATATATGGCTTTTAGGTGGTTGGGCCACTTTTAAAAATTATCCCACTTGATCCTCTTCAAGGCTCATATTTGCAAGTATTGGATAATTATCAAAATTAAATCCTTAATCCCATATAAGGATTTTCTTTCTTAATTAATTTCCCTTGGCCATAAAATATCGATTACATAAATGTTTAGGACTAAATTATTCTTTATGAATATTCCTTAATTTTTCCCAGAAATAAATTTAAGGATAAGTAGGCCTTAATTCCCAAAAATTATTATCATAATTATCTTAAGCTAGAATTTCATAATTAATCTCCATATATTATTCAAACTTAAGAATCCCAAAATTTGGGATGTTGCAAGTTGTCACCAAGAAACATGTAAAAGGCTTTGTGGATGGTGTGGTTCGACTAAAAACGGCAGTTGATAACTGGACTAGTGGGGTTATGAGGTTGGTAGGTTGGGGTTTACATTTAACCTAAGAGGCCAAGACAAGTGTACTAATGAATGAAATGAAGAAGCAGAGAGACGTTTAAATAGAGAGGAAAGTTTAACTTTATAATAGTCAAAATATAACATCCGTAATATAGTGCTCCATTATTACAGATATAACGGTTATTGTAAGAAGCCGTTAGATAATTTCAAAATATATATTACGGTTTCTAGCTAATAACTGTTAAATATCTACAACTTCTTTTCTTTTAAATAAGGAGTATTGTTTTCGATTTCCACGTGCTTTCATAAATAACACATAAACAAACAACAATACAATAGACCATCCATAAAAACACAAAAATTAAACACCGTTATTTATCTATAAATTCATGACGGGTGTTTCGAAAGAACAATTAACAAATCGTCATCTATTAACAATGAGATGGACTTTAGTCGTCATCACTAATACTGTTGTCATCCTCCTCCTCTTCATTCTCATCATCGAAGGAAAGAAATGAAGGGTCTGACTGCAAGTCATATTCAACCTCACTGTGATGAAGTATGAGGTTTAACTTCCTATTTTGCTTATTGGTGTATGTTGTGAGATGCCTTGTGTGGAGGTCAAAGCCTGCCAACAGCTACATAAGAGCCTCCATTTTATGAGGAGGTGGAGGAGGAGGAGGAGAAGGTAGTGGCGGTGGCGGTGGCAAAGGAGCTCCTTGGGATGCTAACATGATAGAGAGATGGAGGAGATCAATAAAGAAAAGTAGTAAGAATCACAAAGAATATGTGAGTTTAAATAGAGGTCTAATAGATGTTACATAGGGTTGTGACTTATGAAGGTCCGATAATGTTACGAAGAGTTATGAACAATGAACTGATGTTGGGGAAGATAGGTCGTTTGAAAGTGTTATTTGACAGTTGTTTTTGAAGATCATTATTTTTGTATTCGCTGATATAAGAGGTTGGAAATCGAATCGTTTGTAAGTGTTACATGGTGATTGTTTTGAAAGAACCGTCACTTTTGTCACTAAATAATTGCAGTTATTAATTACGACCGTTATTTTGTGTTTCTGTGAATTTCGCCTCACAATACATAACGGTACATTACGTTTAAACGTTATATATCCTTCCGCAACATTCACCTCGACAAACATGATTTTTTTTAGTTGTAATTGTTATGTATTTGGTGTTATAAATGCCTAAATATGTAATAGTGAATATAATATTGAAAAGAGTGTTGTTCTACAAGGACTATGAAGAAAGTGAGCTAATTAATATAATCATGTTCTTGACTAGGTTGAATGAAATCATTTGACATTGATGAAGTTTAATAAGGATTTTTTATGTAAAGCAATAAAGAAAAGTAAGGAAATTGAAAATTTGTGTTTAACTTGAAGAGGTTAAAACTTTAAGATTACTTCTTCTCCATCTTATTTCATGAAACTATGCAGTCATGTACTTATGTTAATTAAATGAGTCTATAAGTTAGTCAAATGTTCTAAAATCATCAACCAAGCTCTCTCAAGTCCAGATTGAGTTTCAATCTTCATTGAAAATATTCAATCTCATGTTTATAATTAATGAAAAAAATCTTTCCAAAATAATACTTCAATACACTATGTTTAGGTGTTTGCCATATCCCTTAATTGCAAGCATATGGGTCGTAAAAAGTATAAAAATTATTATCCCATGAGGACAAATGCAAAAACAAACTAGTTATGGCAATCGTATTTTTAATTAGGTTAAGTAGATTCAATTTTGTTTAGTTTTAAGTATTCAAAGGAAATAATGCGAACAAAATGGACTTAACTTCAGGAGTATTAATGACCTAGGACTATCTGTTCCCTTCTTATTTCAAGAACCTAGTTAATTCACCTGGATTAGGGATCAAAGAAGATATGTGTTTGTCTAAGATTCAAAGGTAATTGATTACGCTCCCTTGAGTCAAAATCAACATATATTTTCAAATATCATTTCATCTCTTGCAATAAGATAGTAAAAATAGTCTTTAAGTGCCAATCTTACAATGACAATACTATGTTAATAATAGATTTCTCTTCTATTAACAAGTCGTCCATCTGATTCTCGAACTTCAAGTCTAATATGATTTTATTTAAGTTCTTAAATAAAATAATTTTTCTCAAGCATTATCTCAGTCAACAAAATAGCCAGTGGTGATGCAAGCATATGGGTTGCAAATAGTATAAAAAGCATCGTTCCATGAGGACAAAGTTATGGCAATTGTATTCTTAATTAGGTTGAGTATAGGGAAAATCCCATATAAAGCTACTTCAAATAGAAAATTTCTAAATTGGGTTGATAAATTCAATAAATCTTTAATTGAGTCATTAACCCAATTTAGGATTTTAAATATGGGTAAAATAACTTTAATACCCTCTTATCTCTCCTCATTAATGAATTTTATTACTTCCTGAGTTATGTTTCCCATGTATATATCAAAAATAATTTTAATACAACAAAATATGATTCGTTTAAATATATTAACTATCATCATAAGAATAAAAACCTACAATATTTTCAGCAAAGAGTTCATTTTATTAACACTAACAATTTTTTCAAAGAAAACTTAAAATGTATGTCACTATAAAAAGGACATATTTTGATAAATATATTAATTAAGTTTGAATTTTACTATATTTTTCACACACTTATATATAGGTTTCTTTTAGAAATTTTTATATTGATGTAAATTGTTTTATCAAATTTGAAGTGCGTTTTACATCTTTTTTCTGAAATATCCATAGAAGTACATGAAATTTAAACGCGGTTTGTTAAACAAGATAAATAATATTACTGATTTATATTAAAGAATTAAAAAATTGAAATTGAAATATTAACTAAATTACTATCTAAAATATCACATTTAAGTGTTAAGGAAAATTATTCTGATTTAGATTTAATATTGATAAAAATGACTTTTATTTCAATTCAATTTTGCAAAGTGTGAAGTTGGTATAGGATATGCTTTTTCTTTTTGGTTTTATCTCACTCGATAAAAGTAACAACTTTCTTTTTAAAAAAAAAAACTCACATTTATTTTTTATCATTAATTATTAATTGATATTAATGATACTATTATAGCATGATATACTTGAATTATTCTTGATTATCCTTTTAGGGAAAAAAATCATTTGATTTAGCATAGATAAAGTTGATATATAGAAATATAAAGTCATAAAGCAATAATTCTTTTTTAAGAGGAGAGAGAAAAAAGGCCGGTAGAAAAGAGAGGATGGTCATTAAAGTCATTTTACACCAATTTTGAAATCCTAAATTGGGTTAACGACTCAATTAAAGATTTATTAAATTTATCAACCCAATTTAGAATTTTTCTATTTTAAGTAACTTTATATGGGATTTTCCCTTGAGTATATTCAATTTTGTTTAGTTTTAAGTATTCAAAGGAAATAATCTGAACACAATGGACTTAACTTCACAAGTATTAATGACCTAAGATTTTTCTATTCCCTTCTTATTTCATGAACCTAGTTAATTCACCCTTGAGTAGCGATCAAAGAAGATATGTGTTTGTCTAAGATTCAAAGTTAATTGATTACACTCTCTCGAGTCAAAATCAACATATATTTCCAAATCTCATTTAATCTCTTGAAACAAGATAGTGAAAATAGTCTTTAAGTACCAATCTTACGATGGCAATACTAGGTTAATAGATATATCTCTCTTCTATTAACACACCATCATTATTAGTTGGCCAGATCTTGTTTCTGTTGTAGGAACTAATATTTACGATACAAAGAGGAATAGGACCTGTGTTGTTGAGGAAAAACTAATATTTAGAGATAGTGTCGTCATACCTAGTTTGAGAGGCCCAGTAGGCATCCCAACTTGTGTCACCGGAATATCGTGAACATCAGAGGCGGAGCCAGAAATTGTAGTTAGGGGGTGAATTTTATAAAATAGAACTCAAATGTTTATGAAATTACATTTCAACCCTATAAACATTTCAATATTTCTATTCTAGTCCTTTCACTATAGAAATAATAGGGACTAAAATGAAAACAGTAGAACTTTTATCAGGTTGAAATATAATTCTATAAAAATTTGGGTCGTCATCTGTAATTTTTTTGGGGGGGGGGCCACCCTAGCACCCACCCTCCCTCCGCCCCTGGTGAACATAGAGCAAGGTTTCCGTCATCCTGAATGGAGAGCTGAAACCTTCCAGAAGAATGGTTGGTGTCTGATGAACTTGACAACAATTGACTCCGGAGAGGTAGAAGTTGACCCCCTAACATAGTATCAGTCGGATAATCGAAACTCTGCCAAATGATGTTGGAATTGTTGTCGTGCAGAACAAAGTTTCCAGAATCAAGCATCGAAGCAGAGGAAACAATTTCATTATTGTAACTATGAGCAATAAGCTTGTTTTCCCCGGGACCTGTTTGCAGAAGAAGCTCACCCCTCATGGTTAGAACAAGCTTTGCATTTGAGGATACAGGAGGATCATCACGATATGCAGTCCACACGATTGTATTATTGATCCCATCAAATAGTGTAATTCCAACTTTGAACCAATTTTCTTCAGGATAAAAGCCGAATGAAAATTGACCTGAAGGTGAAGGCCATGAGATGGAACGAGCAATTGGAGATAGGGAAGCACCAAGCTCTATAATCTGCTTTGCGTATACTGTTTCAAATCTTTCGCATAGAAAAGATACCAATAGAAGAAAGTAGATGTTTGATGCAGTGACTGGTAGCCATAGACACAACACAGCAATCTCAGAACTGGAGGATCGCCACTAAACAAAATGTATAGATTCAATGCTGGCCATAATTAACTTCAAAGTCTTCCAAGTCTTCCCACAAAGCGTTTGACAAGTTGCCAGTCACTCAATTACTGATTGTCCATGTAACGCCCTTCCTATTTTATCAGAGTTATCGCGCACAGGCATCGAAATGTTTTGGACGACTTTAATTGCGGAAAGAAAATTTCTTAAAATAACTAAGTCTGAAAATACGAGGGTAAATTTTTCGCGATTCGATTCCATCCCACAGGGGGATGTTAATACAGTAATCCCAAAACAGACAAATGATAAACGTTAAAGTTCTGGCTAACTACTCGCATTTTCCAAAAGTTTCTGTCTGCTGTAACCCTTACAGCTTCATCTTGCCTCTCGATCCCGATCCACTACCTGTCTCTTCCATACGGTCTGGAGTTCAAATGAATGAACCCCAGGGGTAACAGTTAATCTCATATACAGGTATGAAATGTAAATCACAGTATAACACATGTATAAGCATAGAATAATTTACAGTAAACAATCAAACCGTAACCGCAGTTAACGGCCAAGGACCGCAGCCCTTTATGGAACACGCAGCTCCGTACTTAGGACACGCAGCCCTATGGGACACGCAGCCCCCAATCCATAGCTAGGATACATATAAGCAAATTATCTAGCAAACATGATCAGTCATACATGAGATACATACATACAAGTCTATAAGATAACAGTTACCCACCTCAAGCTTGAATCCTTAACTCGTCTGAAGATGTTGGGATCAGTAGAGGTGTCAAGGTATGCCTAAACACGTTTATCATTGCCGTTAGTCACTACTTGCGTCGAAAAGTAACTAACTACGCAAATTGTTTTTAAATGATTAAAAGTGGTTCTTAATCCTTAAAATTTCCTTAATTTCCTTATTTTTGGACTTAACTAAAATTTCTCAGAATTTCTATTAAACTTTGGAAATTCATAATTAATTCTCTAGATCTCCAAATGAGGTGATTCAAATTTCTATTCAAATTTCTATAAGTCTATTTTAAGAGAAAAATAGCCATCAAGCCAATTTATGAATGAATGATTCCCAAAAATTCAAAAAGTATCTGTTACTTAAATCTTAAACAGGATTTTTCCTGGTTTTCTGAACAAACTTTGAAAAATCATAATTAAATCCACAAAAATCGAAATGAGGTTCTGCAAAATTCCACATGACCCTTGATATGTTTATTTTTAAATAAAAATAACAGAACAAATTTGAAATCTCTGTACCATTCCCAGTTTTAAGTTTTCTCAACACTGTTCAGATTGTAACTCCAGAAACAAGGCTTAACTTCAAAAATTCATATCTCCCTGAATACATATCCAAAGGAGTCGTATTACCTATCGAATTAAAGCTCTATATGTCTACTACACCACTGCAAAGTCTCATAATTTTTAAAAATTGTTTACTTTTTCCGAAATGCAACGTCATAAAGCTGTCTCCAGCATCTTTCCAAAACGTTACCAGATTTATAACCCAACTTCCAAAAATCATAACTAGAGTTATAGACCTCCGTTTTAGGTGAATCAAAGCTTATTTAAAACCTCAAGAAGTGTACTTTCTCCTGTAAAAAGTTCAGAGATAAACTCAAAAGTTTAACGTTCCAAAATGGAACCCGAAAATTACTGTTCATTTCTGGAAACAGAAAATCTTCAGTGTTCATGGTCCAACTTTGAAAAATCATAACTCCCATTCTACACGTCCGTTTTAGGTGTTCTTTGACTTTTTGGAAAGCTTAAGACGTCTTCTATGTACTGTAAAAATTTCACTTAAAAACTCAGATGTTTGCTATTTCAAAATCAAACACGAAAATGACTGTTCACCAGAGATACAGAAAACGTTCCAGGTTTTTGGCTGAACTTTGGAAAATCATATCTCTTATTATACACATCCGTTTTGGGTGTTCTTTGGCTCGTTTTAAAGCTTAAGATGTCAACTATCTTTCATAAGAATTTCGTGCAAAAACTCAAACGTTTTCCATAGAAACAGAAGCTCGCAAGACCACTCTGTTTTCAGCTCGAAAAACAGAGGTATTTCGTTTCAGTTTCATCTCTCTTGATCAAACAGAAAACCCAGCATACTAAGGTTGTGGAAACTAGAAGGAATAGGCTCCAAAAACTAACCTTAGATGTCCCTCAAGCTTTCATGCAAGTTCCATGTTGTTCTCCCTTTGGTTTTTGCTCACGTTGTAACTCTTAGTGGTGTTTCTCTCTCGCTGTGTCTCTGTCTCTTGCGTTTCTTTTCCCTTGTTGCTGCAAGAAGGGCTGAATGGTTTATAATGAGAGGGAGTGGGGAAATGCGCTGACAGAGGAGGTATGGGTGTTAGTGTTGTCGGCTTGTTTAAGCTAAAGGGAAGCAGAGGGTATGGAGATTCTTATCGTTGGGATTAGGAAGTATGGGTTCTGCATAATGGATGTCGGAGTATGCATGTGGGTTGCCGAAATCTCCTTCTATGTAAATGACGTAGTGATCTCCAGCTAATACCCTCCCTTGCTGTTGTTTTTCTTTTTTTTTTTAGCCTATGGACCCGAGAGATGAAGATAAAGAAATGAAATGGGTTTATTGCTTCTGTACGTTGGGCCAAGATGAAGATAATGGATCCCAAGTGTTTATATCCAAAATGCTCATGTCCAAATAATTCTACTTAAAATTTTCCATACAACATTTCTAATTTAAAATCTCAAAAATTTGGGATGTTACATTTCTCCCCCACTTAATTTAAATTTCGTCCCCGAAATTTGCTATATATTTTGCAAATTTTTAGCCATGAATTCCGGGTGCTTCTCCTTCATGCTTTCCACTGTTTCCCATGTTGCTTCTTCAGGAGATAAACCCTTCCATACCACTTTTACAAATGGGATGACCTTGCGCCTGAGCTGCTTCTCCTGGTGGTCAATGATTCGTATAGGCTCAACCACAAAGGTATTATCATGTCGGAGTTCCACATCCTCATACTCTATGACATGTTTAGGATCCGAGTGATACTTCTTTAGCTGAGAAACATGGAATACATCATGAAGTTTACCCATGTTTGGGGGTAAGGCTAGCTGGTAGGCTACTGGTCCACGCTTCGCTAATATTTCAAATGGGCCAACATATCGAGGACTCAACTTTTTCCTTTTTAATGTTCTACCAACTCCAGTAACAGGGGATACTTTCAGGAAAACGTGATCTCCTACTTCAAACTCCAAGGGTCTTCTCCTTTTATCAGCGTAGCTTTTCTGCCTGCTTTGTGCTGCTAGGAGTCTCCTCTTGATTAAATCAATACCTTTGGAGGTTTTGTCAACAAAGTCTGTCCCAATCAGCTCCCTCTCGGACAACTCTGTCCAGCAGATGGGTGATCGACATTTCCTGCCATATAACGCCTCAAATGGGGCCATCTGGATGCTCGAATGATAGCTGTTATTGTACGCAAATTCTGCCAATGGGAGATATTGATCCCAATTCCCTTTGAAATCCAATACACATGCCCTCAACATATCTTCAAGCGTCTGTATAGTTCGTTCAGATTGGCCATCGGTTTGGGGGTGATAAGCTGTACTATATTTTAACTTTGACCCTAGAGCTTCATGTAAAGCTTCCCAAAATCGGGATGTGAATCGAGGATCTCTATCAGAAATAATACTCTTCGGTATACCATGGAGTCTCACTATCTCCTTGATATAGACTTCAGCCAACTTCTCAAGAGAATAATTAGCACTGATGGGAATAAAGTGTGCTGACTTTGTAAAACGGTCAACAATTACCCATATTGCATCAAAATGCCTGATCTTGGGCAATCCCACTACGAAGTCCATGGTAACATCCTCCCACTTCCATTCTGGAATTGTAATTTTCTGTAGTAGTCCTGGCGGCCGTTGATGTTCAAGTTTTACTCTCTGACAAGTTAAGCATTTGGTTACATACTGAGTTACATCTTTCTTCAACCCTGGCCACCAAAAGTCAGATTTCAGATTTTGGTACATTTTGACCATACCTGGATGTAAGGTGTATTTTGTTTTGTGAGCTTCATCCAGTATTTTCTGCCTCAACTCATCATTTTTCGGTATATAAACTCTCTTCTTATACCTCACCAATCCATCGGGTGATAGATCATAATCTTGAGTCTCGTTTCGAGATATTAATTCTCGTATAGAATTTGCTTGTTCATCATGCTCTTGAACTCCTCTAATTTCATCTTTCAGGTCATACTCTCCTTGACTAACAAGAAGACTTGCAAGATAAATCTTATGGGGTCTCCTCCGTGCTACAACAGTTTGATTAGACAGATTCAGATCTCTGAAATCTTCCAATAGTTTCTGCTCATGAATTAACATGGAAGCTACTTGCACCACTTTTCTACTCAAAGCATCTGCAACCACGTTAGCTTTCCCTGGATGATATTTAATCTCCAGATCGTAATCCTTTAGTAACTCCATCCATCTACGTTGTCTCATATTTAACTCTCTCTGATCAAAGAGATATTTGAGACTCTTGTGGTCGCAATACAGTTCTACGGTAGCACCATACAAATAATGCCGCCAAATTTTTAATGCAAAAACAACAGCCGCGAGTTCCAAATCATGAGTTGGATAGTTTGACTCGTGAGGCTTCAACTGTCGAGAGGCATATGCTACTACTCTGCCCTGCTGCATCAGGACACATCCCAATCCATGCTTACTAGCATCACTATAGACCACATATGTCTGACTCGGATCCGGGATGATCAGCACTGGTGCTGTGGTCAACCTCTCCCTCAGTTCTCTGAAGCTACCCTCACAGCGCTCATCCCAAACAAATGATTGGTTCTTTCTCGTCAGCTTCGTTAATGGCAAGGCAAGTCTGGAGAAATCTTTTATGAATCTGCGGTAATATCCCGCCAGACCCAAGAAACTCCGTATTTCAGTTACCGTCTCTGGTCTCTTCCAGTTTAGTACTGCTTCCACTTTACTAGGATCAACAGCAACCCCATCTCGTGATATCACATGGCCCAGAAATTTAACTTCTGAAAGCCAAAAGTCACATTTGCTCAGCTTAGCATAGAGTTGCTTCTCTTTTAGTACCTTAAGTACTTGTCGTAGATGGTGCTCATGTTCCTCCTTATTCTTGGAGTAGATCAAAATGTCATCAATGAAGACGACCACAAATTGGTCTAGATACTCACGAAAAATTCGATTCATGTAGTCCATGAACACTGCAGGCGCATTGGTTAAACCAAAGGGCATCACCAAAAACTCATAGTGCCCATATCTGGTTCTAAAGGCAGTCTTCGGAATATCCTCAGCTCTAACACGTAACTGATGATATCCCGAGCGCAGATCAATCTTCGAGAAAACACAAGAACCAGCTAATTGGTCTAACAGGTCATCAATTCTAGGGAGTGGGTATTTGTTTTTAATTGTTACCTTGTTCAACTCCCTATAATCAATGCAGAGCCGAAGACTTCCATCCTTTTTCTTCACAAATAGTACTGGAGCTCCCCAGGGTGACACGCTGGGTCGGATGAATTCTTTCTCCAGTAACTCTTCGAGCTGTTTCTTCAATTCTGTCATCTCACTAGGCGCCATTCGGTAGGGTGGCTTGGAGATAGGTCCCGTGCCAGGCATCAGCTCAATAGTAAACTCAACTTCTCTCACTGGTGGCAATCCACTGATGTCTTCTGGGAATACTTCGGGGAATTCGTTCACTACTGGTATATCTGCCAGTGATGTTTCTGTCTCTGCCTGCACTGAGAGGAACACCATGTATCCTAGACAACCTTGATTTAGGTATCTCTTCGCTTCTTGAGCAGTAAGAAGATTCGAGCTGTTTGCCGTGGTACTTGCTGTTGGCTGTGAGTATAGGATTTGCTTGTTACCGCAATCGATCAGAGCATTATTGGCCGTTAGCCAATTCAACCCCAGTATGACGTCAATACCAATCAATGGTAGACAAACTAAATCCATTGTGGACTCATGTCCATTTACAATCAACACACAATTCAAACATGCCTCAGATACTACAGACTTAACACCAAGCGGTGTATTCACAATCAAATCATATGTCAACCTATGGGTGTTCATCCCTAGCCTTCTAACACAATCACAAGCAATAAAAGAATGGCTAGCACCTGAATCAAATAAGGCTTGCAAAGAATTTCCATTCAATGAGATTGTACCTTGGATCATGTCGGGAGATTTCCTGGCTTCTTCATGGGTTAAAGCAAAGACTCTTCCATGATTCTGTGGCCTCTTCTCTCCGGTGTTCTGTGGACAGTTAAAGCTGAAGTGTCCCGGCTGATTACACTTAAAGCAGATCAGCTTCCCATCACATCCTGTTCCCGGGTGGCTCTTACCGCACTTCCCGCAAGGTCGGGGCTCTAGTGGTCTTGGGTTGTACTTCTTGAAGTGATTGGGCTTCTTGTTTCCACCCTTGTAGCCAGACCAGTTCCCCTTTCTCTTTTGATTCTTCGTGGGGTTCCCACGACTTTCCCCACTTTGAGTCATCTCCATCCTACTCGCATGCAACTCCTTCAGGTTACGCTCGATTATCCTGCATTCTTCCTCAGCTTGGTGGAATGTATGAAATCGTCGGGAGATCAACCTATCCCTCATCTCGAATTTAAGTCCCCTGATGAGCATGCTTGCCTTCCATTCCTCATCTTCATTCTTCTTTAAGTAAGAGGAGTAGCGGGACAGGTTAATGAATCTTGCCAGATACTTGTCAAAAGATTCTCCCGGTTTCTGTTTGATGGTAAGGAACTCGTGCTCCATTTCCACCTGGACGGAGTGTGGAAAATACTTCTCATTAAACTTCTCTTGGAACAGCTCCCAAGTAATTGGTCTATATTTGGCACGCAAAGCCTTGGCCACGCTTTTCCACCAGTGGTCTGCATCACCTTCCAACTTATATATGGCTAGTTGTGCCTTTCGTTCTCCAGGGCACTCCATGACCTCAAAGATTTTCTCCAATCTGAATAGCCAATTCTCAGCAGCTTCCGCATTGTGCTCGCCTGTAAATGATGGTGGGTTGTGCTTACAGAACTGAATGGTCCAGAATTGGGACTCCTTGATAGCTTTCTGTCGCTGCGGTTGAACAGGAGGTGGAGCCTCTACTCGTAGAAGGTTATCCTCTTCATTTGTCTCCTCTCTCTGGGCTAGCCGCGCTTCTGCAGCTTCAGCACGTTGCCTTTCTTCGTCTCGCTCGGTCCTTAACAGGAAGACCTCTTCCCTGAGTTCTCTCAAGGAATCTCGGTGTTCATTCAGCATTTCTTGTACTAGTTGCATAGGGTCTTGGACCTGAGGTTGGACCGGAGGTTGTTGTTGTTGGTTGGGCCTTCCTCTGCCTCGGCCCCTACCTTGTCCTCGGCCTCGACCTCTACCCCTTCCACGTACAGGTGGGTTTGCTTCTTGTTGGGGCGGCTGTTCAGGAATCAGCTTTCGTCTCATTCTTGTGTTCATCATTGTAGCACCCTTGCACTCTGTTTCCAAAACAACTAAGTTTCGTCAAATCCTTTTCAAAGACTTTGTCCAAAATCAATGCTCTGATACCAAATTTGTAACGCCCTTCCTATTTTATCAGAGTTATCGCGCACAGACATCGAAATGTTTTGGACGACTTTAATTGCGGAAAGAAAATTTCTTAAAATAACTAAGTCTGAAAATACGAGGGTAAATTTTTCGCGATTCGATTCCATCCCACAGGGGGATGTTAATACAGTAATCCCAAAACAGACAAATGATAAACGTTAAAGTTCTGGCTAACTACTCGCATTTTCCAAAAGTTTCTGTCTGCTGTAACCCTTACAGCTTCATCTTGCCTCTCGATCCCGATCCACTACCTGTCTCTTCCATACGGTCTGGAGTTCAAATGAATGAACCCCAGGGGTAACAGTTAATCTCATATACAGGTATGAAATGTAAATCACAGTATAACACATGTATAAGCATAGAATAATTTACAGTAAACAATCAAACCGTAACCGCAGTTAACGGCCAAGGACCGCAGCCCTTTATGGAACACGCAGCTCCGTACTTAGGACACGCAGCCCTATGGGACACGCAGCCCCCAATCCATAGCTAGGATACATATAAGCAAATTATCTAGCAAACATGATCAGTCATACATGAGATACATACATACAAGTCTATAAGATAACAGTTACCCACCTCAAGCTTGAATCCTTAACTCATCTGAAGATGTTGGGATCAGTAGAGGTGTCAAGGTATGCCTAAACACGTTTATCATTGCCGTTAGTCACTACTTGCGTCGAAAAGTAACTAACTACGCAAATTGTTTTTAAATGATTAAAAGTGGTTCTTAATCCTTAAAATTTCCTTAATTTCCTTATTTTTGGACTTAACTAAAATTTCTCAGAATTTCTATTAAACTTTGGAAATTCATAATTAATTCTCTAGATCTCCAAATGAGGTGATTCAAATTTCTATTCAAATTTCTATAAGTCTATTTTAAGAGAAAAATAGCCATCAAGCCAATTTATGAATGAATGATTCCCAAAAATTCAAAAAGTATCTGTTACTTAAATCTTAAACAGGATTTTTCCTGGTTTTCTGAACAAACTTTGAAAAATCATAATTAAATCCACAAAAATCGAAATGAGGTTCTGCAAAATTCCACATGACCCTTGATATGTCTATTTTTAAATAAAAATAACAGAACAAATTTAAAATCTCTGTACCATTCCCAGTTTTAAGTTTTCTCAACACTGTTCAGATTGTAACTCCAGAAACAAGGCTTAACTTCAAAAATTCATATCTCCCTGAATACATATCCAAAGGAGTCGTATTACCTATCGAATTAAAGCTCTATATGTCTACTACACCACTACAAAGTCTCATAATTTTTAAAAATTGTTTACTTTTTCCGAAATGCAACGTCATAAAGCTGTCTCCAGCATCTTTCCAAAACGTTACCAGATTTATAACCCAACTTCCAAAAATCATAACTAGCGTTATAGACCTCCGTTTTAGGTGAATCAAAGCTTATTTAAAACCTCAAGAAGTTTACTTTCTCCTGTAAAAAGTTCAGAGATAAACTCAAAAGTTTAACGTTCCAAAATGGAACCCGAAAATTACTGTTCATTTCTGGAAACAGAAAATCTTCAGTGTTCATGGTCCAACTTTGAAAAATCATAACTCCCATTCTACACGTCCGTTTTAGGTGTTCTTTGACTTTTTGGAAAGCTTAAGACGTCTTCTATGTACTGTAAAAATTTCACTTAAAAACTCAGATGTTTGCTATTTCAAAATCAAACACGAAAATGACTGTTCACCAGAGATACAGAAAACGTTCCAGGTTTTTGGCTGAACTTTGGAAAATCATATCTCTTATTATACACATCCGTTTTGGGTGTTCTTTGGCTCGTTTTAAAGCTTAAGATGTCAACTATCTTCCATAAGAATTTCGTGCAAAAACTCAAACGTTTTCCATAGAAACAGAAGCTCGCAAGACCACTCTGTTTTCAGCTCGAAAAACAGAGGTATTTCGTTTCAGTTTCATCTCTCTTGATCAAACAGAAAACCCAGCATACTAAGGTTGTGGAAACTAGAAGGAATAGGCTCCAAAAACTAACCTTAGATGTCCCTCAAGCTTTCATGCAAGTTCCATGTTGTTCTCCCTTTGGTTTTTGCTCACGTTGTAACTCTTAGTGGTGTTTCTCTCTCGCTGTGTCTCTGTCTCTTGCGTTTCTTTTCCCTTGTTGCTGCAAGAAGGGCTGAATGGTTTATAATGAGAGGGAGTGGGGAAATGCGCTGACAGAGGAGGTATGGGTGTTAGTGTTGTCGGCTTGTTTAAGCTAAAGGGAAGCAGAGGGTATGGAGATTCTTATCGTTGGGATTAGGAAGTATGGGTTCTGCATAATGGATGTCGGAGTATGCATGTGGGTTGCCGAAATCTCCTTCTATGTAAATGACGTAGTGATCTCCAGCTAATACCCTCCCTTGCTGTTGTTTTTCTTCTTTTTTTTTAGCTTATGGACCCGAGAGATGAAGATAAAGAAATGAAATGGGTTTATTGCTTCTGTACGTTGGGCCAAGATGAAGATAATGGATCCCAAGTGTTTATATCCAAAATGCTCATGTCCAAATAATTCTATTTAAAATTTTCCATACAACATTTCTAATTTAAAATCTCAAAAATTTGGGATGTTACAGTCCATCATTAAGAAAGCCTATACCAGAAATTCCAAATTTTAAATTGTATTCCGGAAGATGTAGAGGTTAAAATTTCTAATTTAAAATCTTGAGCAGTACAATTTACCATTAAGAGTTAAGACTATGTTTTTTTTTTTTTTCCTTTGTATGCTCAACCATAGTCCATAATATATTTCTTATGTTGAACAAATATTTTGGCAAATATATCCTGCCATCATAGGGCCTGTTTGGGTTGGCGGTAAGAGCGATGGCTTAAAAGCTATCCGACTTTTATAAAAGCCTGGTAGGAAAAAAGTCAGGTTTAAATGGTGATTTGTGTTTGGATTGCCAGTCTGGCTTTTTGCAGAAGCGGCTTTTTTCTTAACTGATGAGTGTTTGAATTATTATTTGAAAAGTCAGTTAAGATGGAAAATGATTGAAAATGGCATGAATCATATTGAGTACTACTATAAATAATTAAGGAATTAAGAAAGCTAATTCAAATTATTTTAGAGTATTTTAATTTTTCCCCTAAATAATTAGTTTGACTAATTAAATTATGGGAAAAATATTTCTCCTGTCACTGGAGATAGAATTATCTCCAGTGACCCTAAAACTACGTCGTTTTGAATTAATGAAAAGTATGTTTGTAATTTCAGGTGAATTAATGAATGGTGTTTCCGTAATTTTGTACCATTCATTAATTCACCTAAAATTACAAACACACACTTCATTAATTCAAAACGACGTAGTTTTAAGGTCATTGGAGATAACTCTATCTCCAATGACAGGTGAAATTCTTTACCCTTAAATTATAAATATTTTTTATGTTTTTTTATTTTGCCACATTTTCCCTTTTTTCTCTCTCTCCAAGATATTTTTATAGAGTAATTAAATGAAAAGGGACTCCCCCCCCCCCCCAATTCTTTTTACCTGTTGTGAACTGATTAATTGAAGCAATCACGTGGTGCAAACTCATCTCTCTCTTTCAACAGTTCATCTTCTTTTTTTCACGGTTACTGGCTCGTCTCTCTCCTCCTCGCGTCTCTCTCCTCAACGCAACGCTGTGTCGCTACCAAAGCTCCAAGGGTGAGCTTCTGCTCTACTGAGCTTTTCTTAGAAAAGCTCAGTCACTGAAACACCCACCCAAACAGCACTGCCACCGCGTTATTACATTATACGAGTATATGTTTATTATATTCAATTGGTTTTCTCAAATGAATTATACTATAAGTATTAAAATAACACAACCAAAATGGCATAAGTGGTATATACTTTTATCTATCCCACTTTTAAGTATCAGTTTAAAAATTATAATTTTAGGGCCTGTTTAGATTAGCATTTGCAAAACTAACTTTTTTTTTTTTTTGCTAAGCATAGTTTTCTACTAGATACATTCCTACTTGAGGCACTATTGATCGGGTATTAAATATGAGTATCCCTTCTGATGAGGATTTAAACATTGGTTCGTGAGAGTTTAACCCATCTCATTATACCCACATAAAATTAACTTTATTCCAATTGACTTTTGTAAATTACAGTTGAAGAAAAAATCATTTAGTGTAATATGATTTCTATTTAGATACGCTTTTATAAAAGAAGTCCATTCGGCGTAAATTTGTATGAATAATATATTGAAAATTCAATTTCATAAGTTTCATATTTGAAAAATAATAATAATAATAATAATAATAATAAGCCAAAATCTGAAAGCTTCAAAATCTTACTTCCAATCTGACTAGGTTTTTGTTTGGTTTTTTTTTTTTTTGGGAGGGGGACACACCATTTGGTAGTAATGCTAAACTAAAACATAATTTTTTTTTGGCCTCAGACTGACTTTTAAGACTCCAAAAGTTAATTTTCACATTAGATGGGATACCAAACAAAAATTTATGAGAGAATTACACACAGGTCCCAAGGAAGACAAAAAAATACAATAAGGTCCTACAATAAGGTCCCATAAAATGACCAAATTACTAAGAAGTCCCTAGGGACTTCTGTGTAATTATTTGTCAATTGTAAATTACCATTTTCGATAAAGAAACACACGCATACTATCATCTCTCTCTCAATAGATTCAGCCCTACTCTCTAAACCGGAGCCCTTCGACTGAGCCATTCAACGCCATTCCACCGAGAGACCTGCATCGCCAGTGGGATTGTGTGAGAGTCCTTGCATCGTGAAGCTCGGGTGGTCCTCAGCAACTCGTCTCCTACATTGTGGAGTTTGGGGATTTTTTGTATTCTTCTTTCTTTTCGGCCTGGTTATATATTTGGGGAGTGAAGGATTGAAATTCTTTCTATGGTTGGGTGTTCAAAGAAGGAAAGGAAATGAAAAACAACAAGAGGAGGCAAAATTTGATGCATGTTTGCTGGTGTAGTTCAGAAGCTATTAACAACTAACAAAAGCATAAATTAACAACAGAAAATACATACATTACACACTTCACATTCTACGTGAAGATATAAGACTCCCCTTGCTACATCCAATGCAATTTTAACTCTTTGTTTCCAAGATAAATGCATCTCAGCTTTGAACAAAAAATCTGCTAGGGACCCGTTGCTCATATATTCATAAACAAGAAGCTTTCTGGATCCATCAATACAATAACCAATGAGTTGAACCAGATTCATATGATGAGTTTGAGCAATTGCAGTGATTTTAGCTCGAAATTCTCTTTCCCCTTCCCCGACAAAATTGTCTAGTTTCTTCACAGCAATCCTTCGGTTATTTCCTTGAATTGTCCCTTTATAAACCACTCCAAATGATCCTCTACCGATCTCTCTTCTGTGAAGTTTCCTGTTGCATTCACCAATTCATCATAGGCAAATGTTCGTACACAACAATCCTCGGCGAACCCCAAACTTTCGCTACTGGCAGAAAGCTTTGCGTATGAATGGACTTTACGCATGTAGATGAAGATGATGGAGGTTGCACAGGCTAAGCAAAGGAATGAAATCGAACCCAGAGTGAAGACCAAAGTGAAAATAAGATCTTTCTTCTCATCAACATGAATCGCCGGCTTTTCTGGATTTGAAATAGTGACTTTTCTTGAAGTTGACTTGATGAAGGCCATGGTTGATGAATTTTGCTTAATTCTACCAAATCTAATTGGAACTCTTCTACTTATTGCAGTTACCTCTTTCATATACCACTGCTCCACAGTCACAGTCTTCCTGGCAAGACTGCCTACAAGCTTCCATTTTCATGCATTCAACCCAATAAGGAACAATGTTATTCAACTGTAAGCCTTGCAAAGGATCAAGATTGTCGAGCATCCTTGAATATTCACTGGTTTTACAGTCATCTTCGCTGGTTCGTTCGCAGTCCAAAAACATGCTTTCACTTCCATTGATGGGCGTGAATCCAGGATAACAATGGCATACGCCTTTGCCAGCGACGGAAGAGCAATAACTGTTGTAGCCACAAAAACCCCTGGCATCACATTGATCAGAAAGACTCTGCCACACAATATGAACAGTTGATTTGGTATTCCCCTCAAATCTATGCACATACAATCTAAATATCCCATCCACATCAAATGTCGCACGATAGAGTATAGACTAAGCTTGTGTTATGCCCAAGAATGTTGCTATGGCCTAGAACCCGCAAGGTAAAATTGTTAGTCATCTTTACAAGGCAAAGAGAACCTGTAAGATTAAAAGAAAGCGAGACAGAGCCAAAAGTCTGTGTGGCATAGTAAGCATCATCTATCCTTCGGTTGTTCACAGGGTAGGCCACAAGATTCCCATCATTCTGCATGGTAAGAATCAAGTTTCCACTCGAGCGGTCGGATTCGGACAAAGCAGAGACCAGATTTTGTTCAGAAGATAAAGTTTGACCTCCTAATATGGTGTCAGTTGGGAGATCGAAGCTTTGCCAGATTATACTATGATTTTTATCATAAATCACGAAATTACCTGAATTAAGGATTAAGCATAGATGCAGAATCTGCAGGCACTTCAGGTGACGTATTAGCGATGAGTTTTCTTTTGCCTGTCTCGTCAGGAAGCAGAACTAGGCCGTCTTTGGTTAACTCGATCACAGATTCAGATGATACTGGTGGACTGTTGCGATAAGCCGTCCATACAATTGTATGGTCGGGCTCATGCCCCAGCCATATCCCAACAGCAAAGCCTTTACCTTGTGGATAAAAGCCGAAGGCAAAATGACCAGAGGTCGACGCCCATAAAGTAGAATTTGATTTTGGGGAGAGCCTCAAGCCCAAACGAATGATATTGGTAGGATGATTCTTTTCAGGTATAACTTGGTTTGCAAATAGCAGTGCAAAGAGCAAGAACAGAGCTATGGAGGTCGCCATGTGGGATATGTGGAAGGAAGGGAAAATAGATGAATCAAAACTCAGAAGAGACGAAGGAAATATATTTGCTTTCAGCTGCAAGTTGAAAGAGAGACCCCAGCGTACGTTATTATGCTAGCGAGTGAAGACTTGACTTGCTTCATGAATTGAGGACTTAGCTTATACTACCTGCATATTGCATGTTCTTTTGGACCAATATCAACAAATTAAAATTAAGGTAAATTTCCCCGAAGGAGAAAAGAAACAAGGGAAAATATTATAGTCCATATACTATAGTTTTCACTCCGTCATTAAACTTGGAAATTAAATAATCAATAATTAAAATAGCACCAATATAGTCGATTTAAATATCAATATTAAATATAAAATTTATTACTAATTACATTTTTAAAATAGTAAAAAGTATAATTATTTTTCTGATATTCGATATAATATATGACATTCAAAATATGCCATTCTGCCTAAAGAAAATGACAAAATGGTAAAAATAATTCATTAATCCTTCATCTTCCTTCCTTACTATTTTTTTAACTCCCAAGCAAGGGGAGGAAAAATGTGTTACCAAACATAATTCTGATTCTCGGAGTAAAAATAAAATGGGTTAACAAACGTAATTCTATTTCTTAGAACTCTTACAAAGCACAGAAGCAAAAAAAACTATTTCATCTCAGAAACAGTGCTGGGCAACAGAATGGTTGCCATGTACACCCTAATAATAATGTTTTGAAAAGAAAGTTGATAGTCAAAATATAAGGCGGAAAATCATATTTATCAAGAAAGTTGGTCCACATGCTTCTATTCCAATCAGCAGCTTTAATTCAGGGGAAATATCACTTGGGTTCTAAGGAAGAGAGAAAATATTAAAAAAATTTCAACTCCAAATCCTCTATCAAAAAAGTCTCTAAGGATTTTTCTGATATTAATTATGGAATTCTAATATCAAAAAAGTCTTATTGTCAAAATAGCTTTTCATGTTATTAAAATAGTTTTTCCTGTTGTAAAAGTTTTCCTATGAAAAAATTGTTGTCAAAATGGCTTTTAATGTTGTTAAAATAGCTTTTCCTATTGTCAAAAATTTTCAAGTTTAAATTTTCTACCAGAGGAAAAACTTGAAAATTTTTTTACAACAGCAAAAACTACATAGGAAAATTTTAACAATAGGAAAAGCTATTTTAACAACATGAAAAGTTATTTTAGCAATGAGACTTTTCTGATTTTTTTTCCGTAATTAATATAGGAAAAAAAAAAGTCTCTAAAGTCCCTAAAGACTTTTTTGATAGAGGATTTGGAGTTGAGATTTTTTTTTTTAATATTTTCTTTCCTCTTAGTATTTTTCCTTTAATTCACCTTCGTTCATTCAACTATGTTGCTCTCTCTCTCTTTCTTTTCTTTTTTTTTTTTAAAAAAATTATTCCCTTCTATGTTTAAGGTAAGACCTATTTATTTAATTTAATTAGATTAAAAAATTAATTAATATAACATAATTTTTTTAAAACACCTTAGTCATTTTCTTCCTCTCCTTCCTCCTTTCTTAATTATTATTAAAAGAGTATTAATATAGATAAATTAAAACAAAATAACAAATATAAAACTACATTTTATATTTAGGATGGACCCGTGTTCCGTTGACTCGACCAATGAGCCAAAGTTTGGCCACAATTTAGATTTGACAATCAGCAGCTTCCTATTCAGTCATTCATAAGTACTGGGGTCGCTTTCAAATTTCATAAAATAGCTAGAAAGCCTCACTTAATTACATTAGTAATGCTATGATTGGCTAGGAAAGTTCATATATAACACGGCAATTTAAGAATATCGTGACAAGCCATGGACCCCAAACCTTTGGGATTTCTAGCTTCAGTTCTGTTCTTTCATTTATTTGTGATAATTAATTTGGTGTTATGATTATGAATTTTCTTTTTCTTTTTTGGTAAATGATTATGAATTTCAAAATAGAGCGACGACTGGATGTTGTAAATTGGGGTTATCCTTGCAAACCGTTAAACTGGTGAACATGAAAACTTTTCTAATATAAAACTTTATTAAGAAGTTGATCTTGGTCTTCAATGTAAACCTATTTCTTATATTTATCAATTGTTTTCAAAATTAATCATATGAACGCCTCCTTAATAATAATCAACTAAAAGATAGATTGAGGAAATGAAAGAAAATTTTTAGGATGTTTTAAAAAACATGTCTTATTAACTAATTTGACTATTTTTTTAAATATAATCAAATTAATTAGGTAAATATGTTTATATTAAAGATTAAAAAAGTATGACTTTTCTTATACCCATTTTTGAAATGGACTTCTTCCCCTCTAGTACATAGAATATTTACTTCTCATCTTAACAATGACATCAAGTTTAAATGATTAAGATCTATTATTTTATATAAAATTATTATTGAAATATTAAATAACAAAAATATAAATAAATCATATTTTTTTATAAAACCAATTTTGATGATAAATTTTTATTTTTATAATTAACTTTTTGACCTGAATTTTTATAATTAATTAGATGTACAGTTTGGGTTATATTGAATTAAATTTGTTGGTATTTTATTCCTATTTATTTTACGTTATATACTTTTCATCCTAAATTTAATTATCTCGAAAAGAATTAAATGTGCAACAAAATATACTCATGTATTCCTTTATTGGAGGAAATATGATAAATAAGGAACAAGTAAATAAGAAAATCATTTTTAAAAAAAAGAACGGAAGAAAAAAATGACATGGGTCCTGCGATGGAAGAAAGGGATCAACACTTGATCTTAGCCAAAACGCCGAGAAAGCGGTAACAAGAAGAGACGGATCTGTGAACTGAGACAGAATAAAAAGTGAAAAAAAGAAAAAGAAAAAATAGTTAGAAATGTCAAATCTAATAAAAATTTATAACATAATATTGTTCATATTTTAGAAATATAATGAATTATCATATATGCTAAATATTATAAATAGAAGCTCTGAGACCATTCAAAATATAAGTTCATGTAAATGGTAATTATTTATGTTTTTGTGTCATAAACAAGGACTACATTTGTAAAAGGCTAAAGTACCCGTTTGGTCCTTTATGTTTGCTTCAAGTATTCATTTAGTCCCTTAAGTTTGTAAAGTGCTCGTTTGGTCTTTGAAAGTTAACACCGTTAAGCAGACTTAACGGAAAATACTAACTAAGCAATTTTAAACCATGACTGTGCACTTAAATGCTGACAAAGCAAGCTTACATGTTATTTTTTTAATAAATTAATATTTTAAATCTTGTAAATTGAAATTTATTCAAGCAAATTTTGGGTATATGTTCTTCGTCTGAGGCATTTAAGTACACAGTCATCGTTTAAAATTTCAATTTACAAGATTTAAAATATTAATTTATTAAAAAAGTAACATATAAACTTGCTTTATCAGCATTTAAGTGTACAGTCATCATTTAAAATTGTTGAGTTAGTATTTTCCGTTAAGTATACTTAACGGTGTTAACTTTTAAGGACCAAACGAGCACTTTACAAACTTAAGGGACTAAATGAATACCTGAAGCAAACATAAAGGACCAAACGGGTACTTTAGCCTTTGTAAAATAAGAAAATTATTAATTAAAATTGTTTCTTAGTTGACTAAATTTTAATTAATTGTACACTTGTCACTTGTAATTTAATTACCTTCTTTGTGGTTTAATTGTTTGTTATCTGTGCTGAATATATAAATATTGTTAAGTGTCAAGAGGGGTTAGGAAAAAACAAACATCAATTGTGACATTAACTCCACCAATTGTGCCACTCTCTATGGCCCCATCAATTGCGTTATTTCAGCTATCACACCATCGTTAAAATCTAACTTAACGGTGCATTTACAACACAAAATGTCATATTTACAACAACATTTAAACATCTAAATTTTGAACATAGAAATGTTATTTACAATTAAAAAAAAGGTTATATTTACAATAGAAAGTGTTGTATTTACAACAAAATTTAAAATTTGACCATATTTACAACAGAAAATGTCATATTTACAACAACATTTAAACATCTGGATTTTGAACATGGGAAGGTTATTTACAACAGAAAAAGACTAGATTTACAACAGAAAGTGTTGTATTTATAACAAAATTTAAAATCTAGCTATTTACAACAGAAAAAGCCATTTACAACAAGCTAGATTTTAACGGTAGTGTGACTTTTGCTCCTAAAATGTAACCACATGTGTATTTTTACTCAAAAAAATATATATATGGTGCTGGGCACTCCCGAAGATAAAAACACATGTGTATTTTTACTCCTAAACCTTATGCTCTCTGAATCTCCTTTGATATACAGGTAAAAAAAATCATTTCATTTCACATGGTGATATGAATTAATCTCTTTCATTCAAGAAACTTCTTGTGAAGATATGAATCCCCTCCCTTATTTTCCTTTTTACTTTTCTCTATCCAAATATAGCTCTAGAGAAATAAACCGGCCAACTCATATTTATAGTGGAACTTTCATGCCACTAAATTATAAAGCCATCATAAAAAAGTTTTATCCATATTTCATGAGAGTGGAGTAACATCTCTACTTTTATTACTTTTCCAACTTCACTGTTAACTATTTGGGTCCTTCTCAACTCCCACAAGTCACTTTATGAATTATGTCAGTCACTTTTTGTTCAATTTATCTCAATTTATACATTCATAGATTATATATTTTTATTTTTATTTTACCCTTGTCAGTCATATTAAAAGGGTTTTAATATCACACTTCCGAATATGATATATTTCTTTTCAAATGTTGACAGTAAATTTAATGAATAGATCTTGACCTTGAGATTTATAGCTACTCTTTTCTCAACTCCCTCCAATTTTTGACCCCAAAAAAAAAATCCCTCCAATAAATTTCGCAGGTTGTTTGACCACTCTAAAGCTTCTTGTTCCACTTCTCTTCTCCGCTTCTTCTTTCGCAGTTGTCAGACCCAATTTATTATCACTTCACGCTGTTTCTCCTTGCTCTTCTCACAATTTTGTGCTCTTCCCGACATCATCCAAAGCTCTCATCTTTGCAAATGCTCTTCCACCTTCCCCGTTACCACAGGACTTACAAGGTACTCTTTTGCTACTTGCTAACTTTGTTATTCTAGTTCGAGCTGACATTTGGTGATTGAATCCACTTCGGTGTGCATGGACCGTCTTCAAACTGGCTTGTAATCTGAGTATTCTAATCTAATTGAGTGCTTTGTGATGTGATTCTGTGTAATGAGTACTACATAAATATAATGTGTGTGACTTTGATATGTATTAAAAAGCAATTGCAGTGGAAGTGTAATAATTTAATGGGAATTATAGTAATTTAGTTAGGAATCTCTGGGAGAACTTGCAGCATTTTCTGCTTTTTTGTATCAAAATAGATAGAAAATAAGTTCATGGAGATGATGAGAGTTTCCATGCTTTAGTCTAATAGTTTCAATTAACTCTTTAATTGCTTCAGAGAAAGTTGTACGAGACACACAACCTAAGACTGCGATTTGAGAAGGGGCACTTTGCTTTGCTTTTTGTGTATCTGTTAGGATGCTTCAAGTCTTACATGTTCTGTTCTGTCTACTTCAAGTTCAATGTTGCTGTAAAATGCGCAACAATAACTCCAAGTCAGTTTTTCTTGGCTTTATTGAAGGCCCCATTGCATATGTTGCAATGGGTTACGAACAGAGTATAGCATCCCTGGACCACTGGTGATACAGTCATTTTTTATGATCTGTTCACAAACCAAGAATATGTTTTTGTTTTTGTTTTTGTTTTTGTTTTTGTTCCCATTGATTGGCCTAAATCCAGGATAACACTTACATTCACCTTTACCAGAGACGTCGGAGCAATAACTATTCATTCCACAAAAGCCATTCACTTGACACTGATCATAAATAGCCTGCCACACAATAATTTGGCTAGTGAAGCCAGTATTATTATTCTTCTCAAATGTGTGAACATACAATCTAAAAATACCATCCAAATCCAATGTTGCACGATAGATTATTAAGCTTGTGTTCCTTCCAAGATGGTTGCTACTTTTGGCAAGAACCTTAATATTCCCACCGTAACTGCCTAGGCAAAGAAAGCCCGTAAGATTAAGAGTAAGCTGTGAGTCATCATCTAACTGAGAAGTATTTGGGTCCCAGTAAGCGGAATTTTCTCTTTCATGGCTCACAGGATAGGCAAAAAGTTTTCCATCAGTCTGCATGTTGAGAATAAAATCTCCATTTGCAGAGATCAAATGTTGTCCCTGAGATAAATTCTGACCTCCTAGTATGGAGTCCGTTGGGTGATCAAAGCTTTGCCAGATGACACTACGGTTTTTACTATAAAGCACAAAATTTCCAGAATCAAGCATAGAAGTTGAATCTGCAGGTTCAGACGCATTTTTGGCAATGACTGCTACTACTTCCATCTGTTTCTCGTTTCTAAGCACAAGTTGACCGTCTTTGGTTAATTCGACTGAATCAGAGGAATTAGATAGATTCGTGATGTTAGCTGTCCAAACGATTGTTCCTTCAGGTTCACCCATCAACCATATTCCAACAGCAAAGCCATTATCATGTGGATAAAAGCCAAAGGAAAAAAGACGAGAAGGTGACACCCATGAAGAAGAATTCGTTTTTGGGGAGAGGGAAGAACCCAAAGCTATGATGTTGGAATCATTTTTTTGAGCTCCAACTTCGGTTAAAGATAGAACTGCAAATAGTAAGAACAGCGTTATGAGGGCCATGGATATGGTATGGTGTGAGAAGGGACGAGAGGGAGAGAAAATTGATGGAGAGAACTCCGAACAAACGAAGGAAGTTAAATTGGCTCAGGGAAAAAATTGATCTTCAGTAAAATATTTTAAAAGGAAAAGAAAAAGAAAAAGAAAAAGAAAGAAAGAAAGAAAGGAAAGACACCAAAATAAACTATGGGAATGAGTTAAGACTTTTGACTTGCTTTAATCAATGATCGCACTTCAATCCCGACAAACTTATTTAGTGGCAATTAAAGTTTTTAAAAGTCACCCGTTATCGTGTAAATTTCCATTAAGGACGATGTGTAGACAGTGGGTGGTGACTAGTGGGAGAGTACACCACTACTCCAAAAATAGTTCGAATATTAGATTTAATATTCGGTTTGGTTTATCTTAAGGACTGAATTTGAACTAGTTTTTAAGTTTTGCTATGCGATCGCACAGTGGGACGTCGCTGTTCGGACATATTCTAGGCGATCGTCTAGTCGAGGGATTTTCTGGGCGAATGCAGAGATCTCAGTTCGTCTAGAGCCAAACATGGGTTATTTATATTTCATTCAATGATAGGAGTCTGGAATATGAACGTTGGGTTGATCGTTTTTAATCTGCTTCTGAATATTTCGTTCTGTTTCTTTTAAATTTCATTTTTAATTTGTTTCAATCAAACCCCCCCCAATTTTTTACTGTTTTTGTTTCAATCAGACTCACTGCAAATTTTTTGGGAAAATGATCCAAGTTTCCCTATTACTACAAATCTTTTATTGAATCTGATTATTTTGAGGGACACGGCAAATCGAGAGAGAGAGAGAGAGACGCAGATCTGCAACCGAGATCTTTAATCAATGGCAAATAGATTTGGAGGTTGTGCAGCATGCTTGTAGTTCACGACAGAGGACGAATCAGAGTCGAAGTCACTCACTCCATGATAGCAAACCTCCTTGGTGGCAAGGGTAAGGCTGTTGGGTGCAGCGACAGAGATAGGTGGATCTCGAGACTCTAATTGAAAGGTTGCGTTCAGGATAGATTTGAGGAAGACGTTTTACACTGTTGGGTTTTGAAGAGAAAACTTTATATTTTTATGAAAGAGATGGAACAATAAAATGTTGAAGGCACGAGATTGAAGTTGAAATATCTAAAAAATTTAAGTTTCAACAACTGGTTTTCGTTGTAACTAAATGGCATGAGGGAGGCTTAAATTAAATTATATCAATATATTTTTGACAGATATAAAATATATATATATATATATATATATATATATATATAAAAGAGATATATTGTTTAATTTATTAAATTTAATTAGGAACTAACTAAATGGAAATAGGATTATATTTCTTCTCCTAACTATCGAAATTATAAACTACATATTAGGAAATAACTATAAATATGGGATAAAATCATATATATATAGATATATATATATATATATATAAGAGATATATTGTTTAATTTATTAAATTTAATTATTAGGAACTAACTAAATCAAAATATGGAGAGATTTCTTCTCTTAACTATCGAAATTATAGGCTACATAATAGCAAATAGCTATAAATATGGGAAAAAATTATAGTGGCCATATAATCTTGAAGCTTCTATTCTAACGGTAAGTAGCACTAATTTTTCACGAAATAAAATTAAATGGTGTCTCAAAATAAAAATAAAATAAAATAAATGGTGTCTAAGATACAACTACTGTTTTTATTAAAGCAGTCGTTGTATGAAAACATTTAACGTCCATTTTTAAAAAACAGACGTTAAAAGTAAGGAAAAAATTACAATAGTGTCACCGCCTAAACATTTAACGTCTATTTTTAAAAAACGGACGTTAAAAGAAAGGAAAAAATTACAATAGTGTCACCGCCTACATTTTAACGTCAACTTTTTTTAAAAAAACATTAATTGGGGGTCATTAAATTCCTATTTTGTAGTAGTGCAGAGCAAAAAGAAAGAAAAATGTGGAATTTGCATTTTGCAAGTACCATAAAAAAAATGATGATTAAAATAATTGCTTTTAGGCATGATTTTGTTCCCCAATTTATACCAATATATTTGAAACTTTTATTTTTATTTTAATATTTTTTGGAAAAATCACTGACAAAGAACTTTAAAAATGCTAAAAGAAAAAAAGATGTTCCGAATATTTATATACCAGAGAGAAGTGAAAGAATGATTTGTTCGTTTCAAAATTAAATTGAAACAACATAAATGCCCCTTGGATATAAAAAGAAAAGAATCAAGTATAAGAAAGAGAAGGGTGGCGCAAAGTGGGAAGCAAGAGAAGAGGAAGCAGAGCTGGATGTCACGCACTACAAGAAACACGGGATTTTTTGCGTGACAAGACACTTTTTATTAAAGGGAGGTTTAGACTTGTCAAATGATAAAGTCTAGAATCTTCTTGAATATTATAGATATATGTACATAAAGGTAGAATTGTATGGAGTAGAATCTCTTATGTTTTTTTTTTTGGTCAAAAGTAGAATCTCTTATGTAAAGATAAATATCTACTAGATATTTGCAGGGAAGGGTTCACATTCCATGTTTCTTCCTTACATGCTTCTTAGGTGCTTGTCCCTTTAATTAGAGGGTTGAAACATTTTTTTAAAAAAATTTTTTAATTTTTTTATATATTCTATTTATTTAGATTAAACTATATGTTGCATCCTGAAATTTTTTTTGCACCCAATATGTCAAATTAATTAACTTTTAATCCTGTATTCAGAAATATTTTCCCTGTAACACCAGTATCATGAAAATTAATTAATTTGAGATATTGGGTGTAAAAAAAAATTCAGGATGCAACATATAGTTTAATTTAAAGAAATAGAATATATAAAATTTTTTTAAAAAAAATGTTTCAACCCTCTAATTAGAGGGACAAGCACCTAAGAAGCATGTAATGTGAATTCGCTATAAATAGAGGTGCCCTCCTCATTTGTAAACCTTCCAAGGGAATTCAATCAAGTGTTACCCAAGAGCTTCTCTCTCTAGACTTCTCTTTCTCTCTCTACAGTTCTCTTAGTCTTTATGTTGTTTGCCTACTCGTAAGGTTTCGCTGACTTAGCAAAGATTGAGGGGGTGATCAAGCTAAGGCCAGTACGGTATTTGGGAGGTTTTGCTAAGATCGTGACAAAGTGGTATCAGAGCTTTAGTTTGGAGTAGCTAGGTTCAAAGTTGTGAACGTGGTTCGTAGAAAAGAATGTTGGGTACGATTGAGGAAGAAGTTGTTGCTGGAGAAGAAATGGGTAGAGAGACCCAACTTGCTCCCAAAGTAAAGAAGACCCGAGGATCAAGTAAGTCCCGCCAAGAAGCGGATATTACCACATTGATGTAAAGGTAGAGGCTTTGGAGGAGGCTTTACACGGGGTGACTAATAGGGTGGACAAGGTGGATGGTGACTTTGAGACACTTGAAACACACACCCTTGGCCAATTGGAGAATATGAGGTCAGATCTAGATTTGCACCTCAATGTTGAGGAGGAATGAGTTGAGTTTATGAGGTGAGTCAAGGCAAAGGTAATGGATGTCATTACAGCAATGCAGGGACAGCTTAACTCTTTAAAGACTTCTTTAGAAAGACAAGCAAGGACTCTATTGGTAGGTGGTACCAGTGGAGCAAGGGAGGCGAGGTTGGATCTCCCTAAGTCGAAGGCATTTCAAGGCGTTCGTGATGCCAAGGAGGTTGAAAACTTCTTATGGAAAATAGAGAGATATGCTGAGAGTCTGAACTTGGCCAATGACACAACCAAGGTACACACTGCTTACTTATTCCTTTCTGACAATGCTATGTTATGGTGACGTAGGAAGCATGCAGACATGGAGAGGAGCCTTCGCACGTTTGGAACATGGGAACATTTCAAGAGGAAACTGAAGAAGCAATTCTACTCGAGAACGTGGTCTATGTGGCTAGAAAGAAGTTGTGGGAACTTAAGCACAAGACCTCAATTTCGGATTATGTAAGGGACTTCATTGCCCTCACATTGCAAATCCATAATCTTAGCAGTGAGGAAATGTTGTTCTACTTCATAGATGGTCTTCAGAATTGGGCCAAACATGAACTCCAACAACATGGTGTGATGAGTGTGGATGAAGCCATTGTCATCACCGAGAGCCTTACTGATTGTCAAAAGGGAGAGAAAGGTAAGCCTTCTGAACCTAAGTCTTTTGAACCTAAACAAGGGAACGGTAGGGTAGACAAGGGTAAGGAGTTCACCAAGGAAAGAGCTGGCAAATCCTTCCATATGAACAAATATGAAGAGAAGAAGAGGACAATAAGATGCTACGTGTGCAAAGGGCTACATTACATAAACAAGTATCCCAAGCTTGGTAGCTTGTCGGCCATCATTGAAGGGAAAGATGGATCTAGTAAAGAAGAGCCAAGCATGCGAATGGGATCTCTTAGAATCCTGAATGCCTTGAAAGTTAAACATGGGGAACCTGTTTCAAGGAGTAAAGACCTCGTGCATATGGAGGCGACATTGAATGGGAAGCCAGTGAAGGTGATGTTGGACACCGAGGTGACCCATAACTTCATTACTCTGGAAGAGGCCAAGAGGGTTGATTTCTCAGTTACTCAGTGATAGGGAAAAACTTTAAGCCTAAACTCCGTAAGTGCACGGGCCGTATCAAGTAATAAAGTGATAAGAAAAGTATCGTTCCCATGAGGACTGAGTATCACAACTTTAGTTAAGCATTGATCTCACAATTTCATTTAAGTTGAGCAAAACAAATTGAATTTAATTAAGATAAAGGAAAAGAAAATCAAAATAAAAATAAAAATGAGAAAACTACCACAATAATCAAATGAGCAACCCAGAGTCACTAATCCCTTATTAGCTTCATAAACCTTGTTTTCACTAATTTAATTAGCTTTAATATCAATTCTGTTAATCTCGAGTATAAATAGCTATAAGTGCTTGTCGGTCCATGATGAAGCTTACTTTTGTCGCTAAAGCAATCAATTAAACCAGGACCAACTAATAATGCAATATAGTGGCAACCTAGGTCATTCTCCTAAGGAGCAAGCTGTGGGTTTTCTTTAGGTTGAATTTAAGTGATGAAAAATGCAATGGAATGAACCTAAACTAAAATGCAAAACACTACTACCTAGATGAAATTAAACTAACTAAAAATGTTGATGCAATTGACTCTAAAACCTAAATGAGAATGAAACTAATGAAACTAACCTATATGAATATGAATGCAATTTTTGGGGGGGTTTTTTTGTTATGAGAGAAAAATTAAAATCCTAAGAAGAAAATTGATTGAAATCAAATTAAGTGACAAAGATCTAGTTCAGTTATGAGGAAGAAGGGGACAACTTAGGAATTGCATGGAGTTAACTTTCTTAGCCCAAACCAATTAATTAGACCAAAGGAAGATTAATGAATTTAATCACCTAATTGAACACGGGAAACCCTCTAGTTCAATAACACATATTCCACTAGAAAACTCATAATGAAATAAGCGGTGGTTAATTAAACTCATTAAAAATCAATCACAAAATAGTTTTGAAAATCTTGTTTGCAATTATCCAATTGAACAACTAGATAATTTATCAACCCAATTTAACAATTAAGATGATAAACCAAATTGACAATTAAATTAATAATGAAAACTCAATTAATAATTCAATTGACAATCAAAAGGTTGCAAACAAAACTCCAACAATTGTCTCACACATAAAAACTTCAAATTATCAATCCAATCCAAAAGAAATATGTTTACAATCTAAAACTAGATTGTTCTCAATTAACACAACTTAAAACCCTTTAAAACTAAAGAACCTCAAGTTTGGATTAAGAAGATAAAAAGAAAGACACTCCCTTGTGGTCTTCAAGTGTAAGTTCCTAGGCTCTAGCTTTTTCCATACTCCTCCCAAGTTGTCTCCTAAAAGCACTTAAGCTGCCATGGAAATATTCTCCTCACCAAGCTTCAAACAACACGTCACAGCCATGAGGAGAGTCTGATAGTATTAATTGATAATTGAGTAATCGCCGTGGGCCCGTATGGAGGAATAAGAATAGTTGAATGATGATAATTCTCCAATGGAATGCTACGCCCAGTACGTGAATGGAAAAGAGGAATGGAATGGATATTATATGATGATGGCTTCTTTTACTCCTCCAGTGACTGCGTCTTTACCTCTCAGCGTCCTTGTTCCGCCTGCGTGAATGTTCTGGAGCTCTCTCGGGTCTGCTCGGCTCTCAATGCAGCGTCTCTTCTCTTAGCTGTTAGGTCTTTTTATGAAAGGAGGGAAGGGTTTTGGGTACCAACTTGAGCTAATCAAAATTCTAAAAGCCCAACAAAACTCCACCATTAGATATTCTTTTAGCTTCCAAGGTTAATTCTGCATCGTAGGATCTTCCAATATGCTTTTTTTCTTATCCTGCAAGAATTAAATAAAATCGTGATCTATCATATATTTAGAAATATTATTCAATCACAAGATCTCAATCAGAATAATAACAATTTAAGTCCAATAATCTTATAATTAATTCTGATTTATATTATTTCCTAGAATAGGCTAACAATCCAAATATTGCCTAATAAATCCAAATTAGCCTAAAATAGTCCCCAAAATAAATGAATAAGACGGGATAAAATATATTAAATTGGGATTTATTAGTCCACTTACAACCCTCTCTTGAGTATAACTTGTTATGTCTAACATAATTACTCAAGAGGCAACAAAACTCGAACACACTCTTCAACAATTATATAGGGCCATTAGGTATATGTCTATCCTAATCGCAAATTAAATCATAATCTAATCCCATATTACTTAATCTCAGAGCCTAATTAAAATCCCCTTCATCAAGGTAAATCCTAATGCTCAAAATCATATTCAATGATGGCCAATCACTAAATAGATAAAACTAAACAAGATTAAGTAACCAAAAATAATATCAAATTTAACTAAATAATGAAAACAAAATCCAATTCACCCACAAGTTCATAAGTCCTCTAGGTTGCAAAAACAAATAGCCACACATGGCTCTAATAAAATCTAGAACAAAAAGATGAACTCAGATTGAAAGAATAAAGGAAAGAGATGAAAAAAAAGATTCTCCGTCGCCTCCACAGTCCTTTCGTCCTTCCGTGGAGATGATGAAGAGAACCGAAATGCTCAGCCGCTACACCTCTGCTTCTTTGTTCCTTCTTGTTCTGTGTCTCTCAGATCTACCCTCTTTTCTTCCTTTCTTGCCTCCCTATTTATAATTTAGGTCTTGGGTCATTGATTCTCTTTTTGTTATTAAAAAAATATAGTATATCTTATAATTTACTCCACCAGATCACACAATTGATTTTGTTTCTATTTTTCTTGCAGGAGACCATTGAGTTTGACTGATTGCATATCCTTTTAATTGCTTTTTCTCCTTCATTCCAAATCAACTAATATTTCCTGCACAATAAAAAGAGGATATGAGTAGATTTTATGTCGATTTATTCTTTGATCCCAAGTTTCATTCAATTATGGAAAAGTTCATAAAAGATAATCAAATAGGTATATAATATCTATAATTCCAATTAAATCTCATAAAATATACACCTATTTAATCATAAAATATATACTCATCACTCAGGCATGAAGTGGATGGTGGAAGACTATCAACACTCCTGCCAAATGTAACGTCACAATTTTAATACCCAAAAACTCGGTCAAAGTATTGAAAATACCTTCAAAAGAGTTCAAAAATATCCAAATCCTTTTACAATGTTACCATTTCGAATAAAACCCGTAATACATAATCAGAATAAATTCCAGAAAATATTTCAGAGTTTAATACAAAACGGAAGTCTTAGGTTCATGGCAAATATAATAACATAACATAATCTATTGGAGATCAAAAGAGCTTCCAGAGCTCACTCCATAGGTGCCTTCCCTTGCTCTCTACTAGAATAATCACCTGAAAAATGTTAATATGGGATGAGATTCCACGTCTCAGTAACTACTGAATATTTCTACCTTACACGAGCAAATTACATATGACAAAATAAAAGGTAATATAATGTGAATTTAATATACTCAGATATTTTTAGATATACCGTTGTTCACATCAAATGCCTTTACAAAATACTCATCATTCTTTATTGAATAATTCAGAAATGCACTATGCAGTATGCAGCCTCCCTTATATCCCCTTCCAACCGTATACCGCTGACTGGAACCATAGGCTAACATATAGTCCAATAGAAACTCATTCATTTGACTGGATGGTTTCAAGCTCACCAAAACTTAAGATACACCCGGCCAAAGGTATAGAGCTTAAATCTGGACTATGGCTCCCCTCCTTTAAAATAACAACTAAGGAGGTGTCACATGTCCCACATCTCCAATGAAATCCCGGCCAGAGAAAAACATGGAAGATGGGGCCCTGAAAAGTACCATCCACTGTGCACCGAGTGGTGGCATAAACAATTCTTATCATTCAATTCCCTCCTTACTCCACCCATCACAATACAACCGCCATGATGAATGTATTTATTCAAAAATAATGCATTATTATACCATTATATACATTGATATGCGTATTTATGAATAGTAAAATACTATGCGTATCTGTGAATAGTAAAATACTATGCGTATCTGTGAATAGTAAAATACGGTATATACATGAATAGTAAAATGAGTAGTAAATACGGTATACGTGAATAGTAACATGAATAGTAAATACGGCATACATGAATAGTAACATGAATAGTAAATACGGTATACATGAATAGTAAAATGAATAGTAAATACGGTATATGAATAGTAAATACGGTATATGTGAATAGTAAAATGAATAGTAAATATGGTATATGTGAATAGTAAATACGGTATAAATAGTACCTCTACAGATTTGCAAGTCAAAGTTCCCACACCAGATCTTAAAACCATAAATATTTTCTAAATATTCTTGCCAAAATAGTAAACAAACAAATTTATAATCATACATAATTCACAAGTATAAGGAAGAATATTCAGAGTTACCTGTTACTTGCTAATACCCGAATCACCAACCAGCTATTATAACTCTCAAGCAAATATCTCTACTCTCTCTCTCTCTCTACCTCTCTCTATGGCTCTTAGAAGTTGTGAAGAATGAAATGAAATGGAAGGTCTATTTATAGTTGGAAAATGGGTCTTTAAGTGTAATTTTCGTCTCTGGGTCGTTTTACGTAATTTTAACAAAAATATGAAAAGAAGAACCCGTGAACCTCTCAGCCGCCTCGTGAAAAATTTTTGAAAATTTTTAATAATATTTTAATAATATAATATAATATATATTAAAATATAATATTATTTAAATAATAAATTATTATTGAGTGGGTCCCGCGGCCATTTTTTTCAAAGTTCACGAGAATTGTGTTGGGAGGAAGAATTATTTTGGTTGTGGGTCCCGCAAAATACTGATTTCAAATTTATCACTTTCTGAAAATAGAGCCTACTAGTCTTTCCAAAATAGGTTTATGTTCAAGATATTAGATTCAAAATTCAGGATGTTACACCAAACCTCTTGAAGGCGTAGCTCATGGAGTAGAGCTATGCATTGGTACGTGGAAAGCGACCGTAGATCTGTAGGTTGCCTTTATAGATGATTTTGATGTTGTATTGGGTTTGGACTTTTTGCGCAAGGCAAAAGTAGTCCTTATGCCAAGTGAAGATTCACTGTGCATCCTTGACAAGGGGATTGATTGCATAGTACCTACGATAACCAATGATCAGAAGGTTCACTTGGCAGTTATGAAGGGACTTAGGAGTGGGGAACTCACCTACCTTACGGCTTTGAACGTAGTGGATCCTGATGTGAAGGATCATGGGAATCTTCCCCTTGTCCTAAAGAGGAATGAAGACCTCATGCCACCAAGACTCTAGGAAAGGTTTCCGCCTAGTGATAGGTGGACTGCGAGGTAGAGTACAAAGTTGGCACGGCTGATGTAGTGGGTAATACATTAAGCTGAGAAGCTGAGGTGACGAGAACCTCCCTTGTCAAGCAAACAAAAAGGTGAGGAAGTTTGTGAAAAGGAAGAAGCGAGTTTTTGAATACCCAGAAGGAAACAAGGTGATGGTGAAGCTTCTCCCTCAACAACTGAAGGTGTTTCGAAAGGAACACAAGGGCCTTATCTGCAAGTATGAAGGCCTGTACCAGATTGTGGGAAGGGTAGGAAAGGATTCGTACAAGTTGGACCTTCCTCCGAACTTGAAGATCCATCTTGTCTTCCATGTTAGCATGCTAAGACCCTTTCATGAAGACGAGGGTGATCCTAATCCAGCCAGGGATGAGTAGTGACAAAGACGTCATCGGATTAGGTGGGGGAGAGTGTCACGCACTGTAAGAAACGCTGGATATTTTACATGCCAAGACACTCTACATTAAAGGGAGGTTTAGACTTGTCAAATGGCAAAGTCTAGAATCTTCTTGAATATTGTAGATATATGTACATAGAGGTAGAATTGTATAGAGAATTCTAGAATCTTTCATGTAAAGATAAATATCTAGATATTTGTAGGGAAAGTTTTGGAGAATCAATCTCCACCGTAGGATGATTTTGATCTTGACCGTTCATTAAGGAGGTGGTAGGCTATAAATAGGGGTGCCCTTCTCATTTATAAACCATCCAAGGGAATTCAATCAAGTGTTACTCAAGAGATTCTCTCTCTAGACTTCTCTTTGTCTCTCTAGAGTTCTCTTAGTCTTTGTGTTCTTTGCCTACTCGTGAGATTTCGTTTGACTTAGCAAAGATTGAGAGGGGTGATTAAGTTAAGGCCAGCACAGTATTTGGGAGGTTTTGCTAAAACCGTGACATGGAGCCATGGAAAGTCAGTGAGGTATGTATTTTTAATTTTTTGCCATAATGTTCTTCTCTTCAACACACGATCCTAATTATAGCTTTGTTGGTCTTAGTTTTGGTGGGTGTCTTTTTGGGTAGCAGGCTTTTTAGCTTGGAGAGGTGAGATTTTGTGGGTAATAGTTAATCTCAAGTTGTAACACCTTGATGGGAATTTGTGAAATAGTGAAGTCAGCTTTTATTTTTGTTTTTAGGAACTAATGAAATATAAAAGTTCTTGAATTGATATATTGGTAATTGTAGCAAGTGGTGATTTTGAAGTAGAATTAAATCATTATTAAAAGTGTAAAGCAATAAATTGTCATTGTAGTAAGTGATGATTCTTGAATTGGAATTTGTGAAAAGCTTATCAAAACTTGTTGAAACGTTATTTGAACTTGTGATCCCCTTATTATAAGTGGGAATTAATACTTTGTCAATGTAGTAAGTAGTGATTTTTGAATTAGAATTTGTAAGAATCTTATCATAACTTGTTAAGACATTATGTAAACTTATGAAACTCTTATCAAAAGTGTGAGTGAATACCTTGCCATTATAGTAAATGATGATTTTTGAATTGAAGTTTGTAAAAATGTAATTAAAACTTATTAAAATCTTATCTGAACTTGTTAAACCATTATCAAATATGGGAGAACAATATTTGGATATAAGTGTGTGTGAAGTTACCCGCAAAATCGCACTCTCTTCTCCATTTTGCTTTTAAACTCAAAGGGAAATTTTTTACATTTCCATTTAATTTTTAAAAGAACAAATCAGGCCCATACACTTTTCTAGTATTATAAATATTTTGAACACATTTTTATCTTTTAAGATTTTTAAATTCCTTTTTGAAGGATTTTTCCATATGTTTTTGTATTTTAATTTATTTATAAAAGGCTCTTTTGTGGTTTTTAGTCTTTTTTTTAATGTTATTTTTATTATTATTATTTTTTTACAGGTTCTTTTAATTTTTTTTTATTAATTTTTAAAAATTTATTTATTTAGTAGAATTAAAATAGGATTTTTTTTAATAAATGTTTATCAATTTTTTACTTAATTATCGTATTTTTGTATTTTAATTTTTTTATTCTGTTTTATTTCGTTATTTCAATTATGCAATAGGTGGCAGAATTTGAATGACACGAACCTACTCGGCCTAGGATACGTTGTCAGTGTCTTGTAATGAACACACGAGGCAGTCGGTTGAGAACGACAATCATTTGTTCAACCACTTTCTGGCCGATCAAAGTGGGGATTTCATTTCGTTCCCCTTCCATTTCGAGACCTAGAAGAAAATGCTAGCAAAACCAAGGAGAACACTTGGACAGGTGTTGTGAAGGTAATTAATTTTTATTTAAATATTTTTCATTAAATTTAAATAAATATCAATTATTTTAAATATATATTATTATTTACGAGTTAGCTTAGAATCTTTTGTTGTGGGTGATTTCTATACTTAACTACTATTGAATTTTTATTTAAAGCATCTTGATCTACCGTAGCTAAAAATATATGTGCGTGAGTGTGTAATATTAATTTAGATTAGAAATCAATATTAGTAAATTCGAGACTTTTGGGAAATTGAAAATAAATTAATTGCACTAGACGCCTAATGGATATAGAGCGATTTGAAAGAGAAATTGATTTCTATGAGTTAGCTTTATTCACATTGATTTCTAAAATATTATGACTGAAACAATATAAAATGATTATTGAAAATGTCAAATTACTTTAAGATACCTAAAAAAACAAAAAAACAAAAAAATTGATATTGGAATTGTAAAAACATACACACACACAAAACAAAACAAAACAAAACAGCTGTGAAAAATACTTTAGGGGAAAAATTGTATCAAAAAATTACTTTAGGATATTGAGTACCATTGAAAAATACCTTATGATCATAGATGTACCTTAATGAAGTTTTTGGAAGTTAATGGTGAAGGCAAAATTACAACTAAAAAACTTTTTGGAGTGCAAATTTACACCTAAAAAATAGTTTAAGGGAAAAATAACAAGTGTTGATTTTGAATTAGAATTAAAGCATTATTAGAAGTGAAAGTCAATACTTTATCATTATAGTAAGTGGTAATGATTCATGAATTGGAATTTATGAAAAGTTATAAGAGCTTGTTAAAATATTATTTAAATTTGTAAAACCCTTATTATAATTGAGAATCAATACTTTACTATTGTATCAAGTGGTGATTAGAATTTGAAAAAAATATTATCATAACTTGTTAAACATTTATCATATATGGGAGCACAATATTGGGGCACAAGTGTGTGCAAAGTTACCCGTTAAATCACACTTTCTTCTCTATTCCATTTTTAAACTCAGAAGGAAATTTCTATCATTTCCATTTAATTTTGAAAAAGAAAAATCAGGTTCTCACACTTATTTGAAATTATGAATATTCAGAATAAATGTTTGTTTTGTGTTTACGGGTTTATTTAAATTGTTTTTTATTAATGTATAAGAATTTATTTATTTAGTTAAATTAAAATAATATTTTTTAATTAAATTTTTATTTATGATTTTTATTTAATCACCGGATTTTTAGAATTTTTCAAAATATTTATCCTGTTTTATTTCGTTTTTTCAATTATTTTGTGTCTTTATTTTATTTTTATTATTTGTTTAAGTATTTTTGGTTTGTTGGCTAATTTACTCGTAACTCTAAAATAAAATGGAACGAATTTGAGTCTTTTTTATATAAGAAAAGTCAGGGTCATCCCATCATTCCTGATAAATAAATATAAAAATGGGCATCCGATGATTGTTCCCACAATGTAATGCATTTTGGATGTTGATATCCAAAATGAATAAACTTTTCCCAAGATGTTAGTTAGAATTTTCTTTAAAAAAAAAAAGAGAGAGAGATGTCAGATAAAAAAGGAACACAGACGGATAGAGCTGTCAAAACGGGCCACCCCGGCTCGTTAAGTCCTAGCCCGCGCGGGCTAGGGCCAAAAAGCCTATAGGCCAAAAAGCCCACACATTAAACGGCCCGCACGGGCCAAATAATTATAAAGCGCTAAGGGTTAGGGCCAGCCCGCACGGGCCTATTGAATTCTATAAGTTACTTGAAAATGTGCCAACAAAGAAAGCTGAGCCTACTGTGAAACAATATCTTGAGTGCATTTCTCTAATTCTAAAATAATATCTTAAGTACCACTATGGTCCTATTTATAAGTTCAAATTAACTAATTCTCATGTATCAAATACCAATAATAGTTAATTAACATATTAATTATGGCTTAAATTTATAATTTTGTCCTCATTTATGATTAGTTCCAAGAGTCAACATAAATAAATTGGGAAAATATTAGTGAAGCCCCAAGGAAGAGAAAAAATATCAAAAAAGTTCCAACCCCAAATCCCATTGATATTAATTACGAAATTCCAACATAAAAAAGTCTCGTTGTCAAAATGATTTTCTATGTTGTTAAAATAGTTTTTCCTGTTGTCATTTTTTTTTTTTTGAGTTTTTCCTTTGGTGTGTAGAATTTTAGAAACCTTGAAAATTTTTGGTAACAGGAAAAGCCATTTTGACAATAATATTTTCATAGAGAAATTTTAACAATAAAAAAAGTCATTTTAACAACATGAAAAACCATTTTGACAATAACATAGGATTTGGGATTGATATTTTTTTTATATTATTTTTTCTCTTCCTTAAAACCTCACTGATATTTTGTCAAATAAATTCTTTTTTTATTGCCAATAATATGGGCAAAATTATAAAAATCACATTTATTACCATGAAATTGGATTTATAATAAGTAAAAAAAATTAAGATAACCTAATAAATAAAATCAAAATGATAAATAGTTATATTTAATATGAGTTTTACCTCGTTTTCCATTAATAATTACCGTCCAAAAGTAATTCCAAGCGTAGAGTGAGTCTTCTCAGTTTTGCAGCCATCCCTTCATCCATTATTATTTGTCTCGTAGTACACGTAGGACTACTGGCCCATCCAACACGTGTCCCTTCATCCAACTGCAATTTGCTCCTTTTCGTGCAGAATTTTTCCACGTCATCCAACCCCCACTAGCCTTTGTAACTTCGTGTCTCACTGAACAGCAAACAACCACACGGCCACTGGGTAGGATCCATTCAAGTTTTTTTCTTAGCTCGCAGTTAGCCCTAATATAGCCCAACAGAAGTGGGGGTTATTTTGGGTTAGGGCCAAAAATAACCCTATCACATGGGGGCTAAAAATAAGAGGGCTCAAAATAGGGCTTAATGGGCTAGCCCGCGGGCTCTAACCCATTTTAACAGCTCTACAGACGGGGATAGACGTGAATGACTATTTTTTGGACAGAAGACGTGGATAACTAAGACCTGCCTGAATTAATGTTAAAAAAAGTATGTATATACAAGTTGAGATAAAATTCTTATTATATACTTATTTTATATGACATAAATTTATGTCATAAAAGTAACTTCCCTCACTAGTCTAAACAAGTATTTTGCATGATGCAAATTTTGATCCACGAAATATCCATATCTTTATTCAGGAGGTCTGGATGAGGAGATAGATCGAGACCATAATCACTTGGGTCATTCTGCTGGTAGGTCAATGTCGAAGTTTTTTGGAAGTAATCTCTTAATCAGTTTTATGCCAAAAAAGAGTAATAAGTCTATCAATTGTTTATTAAATGGTACAAATATATAATATTATCTAGGACCACACCTATATCAAATTTCTTATATCCATTATATCAAGTTGCTCAAGCGCTAGCGCATACTATCGTATGTCATAGTTTTTTTTATATGGGTCTATAGTTAAATGATGATAACTCAAAAACATAATATATGGTCACATATGATTGGAGAATATGATAAAATAGATATAAAAAACTTAACCCAAGTATTTTTCCATTATTTAATTGTGGAGATAATCATAGTAACACAAGCAATAGGTGACTGAATTTGAAGGACACGAACCAACTTGGCCCAGGATACTGTGTTGACCTAGAAGAAAATGCTGGCAAAACTAAGGAGAACACTTGGAAAGATTGTGAAGGTAATTAAATTTTATTTAAATATTTTCATTAAATTTAAATCATTAAATATCAATTATTTTAAATTATATTATTATTTATGAGTAGATTAAGAAATATTCACTACTACAGAAATCAGATTTAACGTATTTGATTAACGTCCTATTATTAAAAAAGGAAGTAAAACAAAACACGGTGGCATTTTTGTAATTAGTAGGTAATTTTTGGAGTCTAATTTTATTTCTTAGACGCTCAAAGCAAGCGAAAAGGAGTCTAAGTCTGAAAATTAGACTCCTTAAGTCAGAAAAAGTAAATCATTTGAAGTCTAAATCTAAAAATTAGACTCCTTAGATATACATTTAGAGTCTAAATTATAGAATTAGACTTCTTAGGATGTAAAAAAATTACCACTTTTGAAGTCTAACTCTAATTTTTAGACTCCATAATATACACTTTTTTACACCCTAAAACCATTTCCCTCTTTGTCTCCCGCGTGTCGATTCTACAATTCTCTCGGATTTCTTCGATCTCAACCCTGGTAGCTCCTCCATCTCCCTCTCCACCGTAGCTCCTCCGATCTTCGTCCTCTTTCTCACCGTCCTCCTCCCGTCCTCTCTCTCACCGTAACTTGATCCATCTTCAAAATCTGGACGTACTTGAACCTTAGAAGGGCGATTTGTCGAAGGAACGTGAAGATTGGGCTTCTTCGATCCTGTGCCTGGCAGCCGACGTCTCATCCAAAAGCGCTTAGGCGATTTCTGAGTTTGATTTGGTATAGCTTCAATTGGCAGACGAAAACGCTGGAGCCCTAATTACTCGGTGTCGCAGGATTTCGACGGAGCTGAGCTTTCTCTTTCGATTCAGGTCGGGCTTTCTCACCTCTGTTCTGTTCTGTTCTGATCTTTTATTTTGGGATACTATTTTGGTTTCCCTCTCCTTCAATATAATGCTCTCAAATCAGCCTAACTCAGAGTCTGTGAGCCTTGGATGGGATTTGGGGTTTAATGCCTGTGGACAACGCGGTTCCCAGAAATCACGTTTTATCTATGACATTATTGTACATTTAGAATACTGGATCTTGTTTGTTCGTTCGTTTGTTTGTTTTTTTTATTTTGGGCAAGTCTCAGTTATGCTTGAAAAATGTTGCGTGCTAGAAGTGTTTGTAATGGACATGGTTTTTGCAGGACGAGATCTTGCAGAAGGCAGTTCTACGTTTTAAAGGAAAGAATTGGAAGAAAATAGGTTCCTTTTTCGTATCATTGATGGATTCATTCATGACTTAATTCCATGAGTATCTGTTTGACAGTATACATTTGTTATTTAAGTTATTCTTAACAGTATGCTTTGCTTTAATTTAGAAGGTATATTCTCACCTCAATGGATCAAAATAAAACAAATCAATAGTCCGCTGGTTTAAACACATTTTATGCTTTTTTTATAAATCAATGCATCTTCATTCTATTTTGGAGACGAGCCTCTGATCCTGTACTTGCACATGACCCCTTTTCAACCTTATGTGGATTCTCTTCTGTCTTCCATCTCCATTTTTGTCCTGTGAAGAATCTTTGTTATCCCTTGTGCATGCTTTCTACATAGTAGCTGTAACTCAGGTTGGCCATCTTGCTCTGAAGTTATTCAGGTTATGCATTTTCTGTTATTCTGTTGATTTTGTGATGTGGGTTCATCTTGATGCAGGCTATTATTTTGTATTGTGTCAAAAGCCAGCATAATTTAAGTGAATTATGCATCTCTGATTGCCTAATCACTGACATATATAAAGTTATGGGTGAATCTGAATGCGCTCAGCAGTATTTTGTGTCAAACTATTTTAACCCGAGTGCTGATGTTAAAGATGTAATTAGGAGGTTCACTTTCCCCTATTTGCGAAGATGTGCACTGTTGTGGAAAATACTATATTCTTCTATTCCAACACCATTCTGTGATGATGACAATGCATTAGATAGATCATGGAGTTATACAAATGACACAATGGTTGGATCTAATCTTGACATGTTTGAGATTGCTAAAATTCAAGAGCTTGAGAACATGTTCAAGATTCCTGCTCTTGATGTTGTTCTGAAGGATGAATTTTCAAGATCTTCGGTCTCTATTTGGTGCCATCAATTTTGCAAGGAATTTGAACTAGTTGGGGTTCATCGTAACATGCATTTGACCCCTGCAGTTCCATTTGAATTGATGAGATTGCCAAATGTTTATCAGGATCTTCTGCAGAGGTATTGTGATTTATTATATTTTCCCATGTCTAACAAAAGGTATATTCTGTTAAATTCAAAATTTAACTGACACATCTTACTCCTGCAGAAGTATCAAACAGAGTTGCCTTGATTGCAAGTCTCTTCTTGACGAACCTGCATTGTGCTTGTTGTGTGGTAGATTGTGCTCCCCAAGTTGGAAATCTTGCTGCAGGTTTTTTTGCGATTCACCAAGTGCATCTTTTTTCCAAATTTTTTATTCTATGCTTTGAAATGCTTGTGAGCATTTAAAGTTTCATAATAGCCCTTTGATCTTATGTTCATGACGTATTTTAGATTCAGTTGCATTTTAGTATCTCGCTGTCCCAAAATATTATGCAGTCACAGTGGTGTTAATTTTAACTCTGAAACCCCTATTATGATTGTGGTTAATAAGTCTTTTTCCCACTGTTATTTTGAACTGTCGAATAAATGAAACTATTCTGGCTGCACCACTGCGGTTCCCTTCATTATCCCCTTGTTGAAATAGATTGATAATGAAAAGGGATAGTGCAATTAGATATCTCTGTTTTTTCAAACTTCTGTGTACTAGAATTTATTTAGTTTCACTCGCTGCAATTAGATATCTCTGTTTTTTCAAACTTATGTGTACTTGAATTTATTTAGTTTTATTTGCTGCAATTAGATCAGTATGTTGTTTCAAACTTCTGTGGTATCATCGATAGATTGAAGCCACTATGGTATTCCATATATGTAAAACTAATTTGATTACAACCATTACAATGTTTCACATTCTTAAACTTTAATTTTATCTATCCTCAGCATTACCTTGTATATGAGATCTACATATGCATTAATTCTTATTGATGCAAGTCTAATTTGTTTACTTGCCTTTGTCACAAGACGATCTCCTACTGGGTGGTAGTATTTTTATACTGGTTTCGGCATCCTGGCGGCGCTGGGCCCTTTGGAGTGTGAAAAAATTAGGTTGGTTGTTGTGAATTGAGGATAGTTGCTGAATAACAAAACGCTGAACCCTGGAATTATTTAGAGGCACTTAAATGAGTTCTTTCAATTGTCTGTTTGGTAGGAATGATTGAGTGCTCTATGGGTCGAAAACCTTAAGCATTCTATTCAGTTTGCTATATTGAAGTAGGAGTTAGTTACAAATAGATACATCTAAAGCAATGCTGTAAGCTGCGGAGTGTGAAAAATTAACATGAACAAAGTTGTAAAGGAAGGGGATTTGTATTTATTTTTTTTTAATCTGTTCAAGGTTTCCCCTTTTAAGTCTTGGAGCACAAAGGGAATCTGTTCAAGGTTTCCCCTTTTAATCTTTTTTTTAATCTGTTCAAGGTTTCCCCTTTTAATCTGTCCAAATCTGATGATGATGCAGTATATTCCAAGCATGTTTGACAGTCATAAAATATATACCTCAGGTTAGAATTTATATCTTGTATTGTTGTTTCATTTTATCCCATGAAGAATTTATTCTTATTTTGTATGTGGTTCCTTTATTTATGATCATAATCTGTTGGTTGATGCTAGACACTTTAACACTGTTGGTTGAAAGATTATTAGAATTTGGATTTAGATTGACTACTTGAACCCTTGATTTTGAGGGTGACATATAGAGGCAAGCATATCACAATTGCACAACACATATATCTGTATTGTGGATTATTCACCGATGTAACTCCCTGATTCTTTCTTAATCAAATGGTGTCTGTTTTATTTCCCAAGTCTGTTCATATTACATGCTACTTTTCTATGTTTCAATTCCTGAAGCTACTTCTGTTTTAGGCACTAGCTGTTATTGAGTATTTGGTATCTTTACTTCTCTATAAACTGTCATTGGTCTATTGTAACCTTTTGTCTAATCAGTTACCACCCTATGCTCTCAGGTCTCACTTAAGGAAGTTTTTTGTTAGAAATTGTGGGATAGTGAATATACGAAGCAATTTTTTTTTTTTTTATAAAAAAAAGAACACTTGAGGAGTCTAATTTTTATAATTAGACTCCTAAAGTGAGACTTAAGGAGTTCAACTTCCAGAATTAGACTTCTGAAGTGAGACTTAAGGAGTCTAAGTTCCAGAATTAGACTTCTGAAGTGAGACCTAAGGAGTCCATTTAAATAAATTAGACTCCTTAAGTGACGCAAGACAACGTTACAGTCGTGACTTAAGGAGTCTAAGTTTGTAACTTAGACTCCTTAAGTCATGACTTAAGGAGTCTAAAAAAAAAAGGATTCCTTAAGTTTTCCCTACGGCGCCCCCTAGATAGACGTCCCCTCGGAAAAGGACGTCAAAAGTACCAAAAATAGGACTCCGTAGCCCCGTTTTGTAGTAGTGATTATAATTGATAAAATAATAACTTCAAAGTATTTATGGTTTTTAAAGATTGATACTAGATTATGGAGCCATTTAAATATTATCTATGTCTAATCATGATTTAATATTGAGATAAATTTTAAAATAAATACATTTAAAGTGTATTAAAATCTCTCTCGCTTACACAAACACACACATTAATAACTTAACTGTGAAATCCTAAATTACGTACTCTCCTTAAATTCCATTGATTCATCTTTGTTGTGTACTTCTTTCGTATTTGGAACAACTACTATATAGTCCCATATAACTTATAAGCCATCTAACTATTAAAAAGTCTCACAATAAATGAGAAATATACAACATTATCATATAATGATAATGTTCACTTATTGTAAGACTTTATTATTGGATTATTTATGTAGGATTATTTACTCTCGAGTCCTTCCCTCCCTTTTTTTGGCTTCCTCTTTCTCTCTTTGTCCTCTTTCTTTCTTGCTTTTGATCTTTCCCTTATCTCAGTCTCCCTTGCCACTACTAAAAAAATGTTAAATAGCGATGGAATTTGCGACGGAAAATTTTCCGTCGCAAATTACGGCATTTTGCGACGGAAACTGAATTCCGTCGCAAAATGAGGAAATTAGCGACGAATTTTTAATCCGTCGCTAATTGGCGGGCAAAAGGCCGCCAGTTTTTTTGAGTTAGCGACGGAGCGGCCAAAAGGCCACCAGTTTTTTTGAGTTAGCGAGGGAATAAGATTCCGTCGCTAACTGGCGGCCAAAAAGGCCACCAGTTTTTTTGAGTTAGCGACGGATTTGATAATCCGTCGCTATCAGGTAGCTGTGGCAGCTTTTTAGTTGCGACGGAATTTGGATTCCGTCGCAAAAAGCAGTTTAGCGACAGAAGTTTTTTCCGTCGCTAAATTTATTAAATAAACCCCCCTCATCTTCACCCACAGCTCGCCCGTACACAGCCTATTACCTCCGATTCCCCACAGCTCGCCGTCACCGGAATCACGCCCCCAGCTCGCCCTGCCCCAGCTCCCCTCTGCCCCACCCCGAAGCTCGACGCCGTCCACCAGCTCCCCGCGACCCCCGCCCCCCAGCTCACCGAACGCCAGCCCCGACAGCTCCCCCCCACGCCCACAGCTCCCCCATCCCCAACCCTCAGCTCCACCGCCACCAACGTCCTGAGCTCCCACCCCCACAGCTCCCCTATCCCCAACCCTCAGCTCCACCACCCCCATCCCCAACCCTCAGCTTTCCGGTAAGATTTGGCTTTTTTTTTTTTTAATCACATTAATTTTTTTTTTTTGAGAAATAAGTATAGATAAACTTTGGAAAAATTGCTCATATTTATTGCTCATGAATAAATAGGTCTCCAAAGTCACCATTCTCTAGTCACCGGTGCTCTTCTCTACCGTCCGGCTACCCTCTTCATCCAGTAAGTTCCCTTTCTTTTGTTCTTTTTTTTTTTCACCATATTAATTATTATGTTCACTTTAAAGGTCATTTTTATTTTTTGTGAAAATTATTAATTATAAAATGTATTAATAAAATAATGTGGTAATCATTTTCAACAGCATAAATGATTTTAGTTTTAATTATATTTGATAGTTCTTGTGTAATTTGCTCCTGATTACCCATAATGGATCTGTTTGGATTGAATAGAATGTGCCTTTTCCATCTTTCAAGGGATTAATGCGCTTTGATATTTTAAAAATAGCATCATGAGGGGGGGATGTATACATGCCTGGCTGCCCTCCAATAGCATACCATCATGCATTATTATTAACAATGTGTCTGACAAGATGCATTATTTACACAAACAATTCCGTACTATTTATCATAATCAACCTTGATTGGGGGGTGGGGTGGGGTGGGGTGGGGTGGGGGGGGGGGGATGTATACATGCCTGGCCGATAGCAATGAACCAGACTCCTAAAATCAATAGAAGGATTTTTTGTTTCCTTTTTGATAATATCATATTACGTACTCCTCTTGACTTGACGAACCAAGCACATGTTCAGCAGCCCCCATTCTATTATTCCTTACAACAAATTAAAGTTGAATGTAAGCTTTAATTCATGTGTTAATTATTATTATTCCTATTTTATCATTATTATTTTATGATGATAGTCAGACTCGTCCCCAAAAGTAAGCCTTTTTCGTCATGATTGAGAATAATTAATGTTCAAACATCTAAGGGGGGAAAAATAATCTGATATTAAATATAAGGCATAGTTAACTTTTTTATAAATATAGATTAATGAAGCTAAATAAATTATTTTACAGTCTTTATATTTATTATTTTTCCTTCAAACTAATTTGTGTGACTATTATCAATCTTAATTATAGGACAATATTTGGAAATTGATCTTGATCTTAATTAAAGAACAAAGTTCTAATTTCTATCCATTTCTTTATAAAATACCTCTATTAATACTTTCTCAATAATAAATTAATAATGCACCTATAAATTCTATAATATGAGTAATGTTTACAACTCATTAATGTCATATACATTTTAATTCTACTGTTTTTGATTTTTTAAATAAAATAATTTAAAATTACGGTCTTAATTATAAGAAATACTTAGAATATAAGCCTTTCAACAACCAGCAGACATAAGCTCCATCACTTGGCATGAAATTAAATTCTGTCTCCTCTAAACAGATTTTTTGGAAAACCATTTTAATAAAATTTAAAAACAGAATAATACAAATAACAAAAGTCTAGTATCTAATTTTTTCATCGCAACCTTTTTTATAATTTATTTAACTCTACAAGAATCTCGATGACTAATAATCATCAAAAGAATGGAGCACTGCAAGACTTAATATAATATAATTAATTTCATTTGGAAAACAAATCACCGACAAAATTCTTTCTATTAAAAAAAATTACGAATTGATTAGCGATATTTTGTCTCTAATTGTCAATGAAAAATAAAATTATTGCGTATTATATCCTTCAATGTTAATAGTAATGAACCAGAAAGTTGAATCATATTCTCTATGTGAAGCAAGTTGTCTGAACAACTTATCAAGCTAATTATTATTAAGCTGATTCCTGCACGTGGTTGAGTTTATAAAGTTGATTTTGCAGATTATATAAATTTGATGTAGTCTTATTTAATCTTTATATGTTAGAAAATCCAAAATACTTATAGTATTCTATTTTTTGTTTGCCCCCTCCACAAGCATGTCCCCATGTTCTGGTGTGCTATCCTTATTCTCTGGTTTCTTGCTGGGATATGTTCTTTGTTCAATGCATATGTTTGTTTTTACGCTTTCTTGATTAAGTGGCAATTGGTTGGCATAAGTGGTTAGTTGTATTGGCTACTTATAATTGTATTTGTGGCAAATTGAGATGTTAATTAGGTTAGTAACTGAAGTAGCTAGGAAGTATGGAAGACAATCACGATAGGAGTTGGATGTACAATCGTCTAACTGGAAGAGAACTAAATCCAGCATTCAGGGCAGGTTTGAATGAGTTCATCAATTTTGCTATGGCGCATTCAAATAATTCAAGTAGGGAGATCAGGTATCCGTGTGCCAAATGTAAGTGTTTAAGGTTTAAAAATCCGAGCAGGGTCAAAATTCATTTGTGTCAAAATGGATTCATGAAGGATTATGAGTGTTGGGAATGTCATGGCGAAGTCCGACAGACACCGAGTGGTTATTACGGGGACAGTAGTCATCGAGAAAACCTTAATGCGTATGAGCAGTTGGTTATGGATGCCGCGAGACCGTCCATCGGAAGATATTTTGATCCCGTTAATCATGCCGAATCGTCATACATGGGAGAGGAGACTGGTACACATACTCAACCATCATACATGGGAGAGGATCCTCATCCGGACGCCGATAGGTTCTATAAAATGCTTCAAGAAGCGCAACGTCCGTTATGGGAAGGATGCGAACACTTTGAAAGTAGTGAATATTCATCGCTTTCGGCTACCCTAGCAACACTAAGCTTGAAGACTAATCACCATATGAGTGAGAGGAATTACAACGAAATGATGCAGATCATAAAAAAAGTTGTTCCCAAAGACAATAATTTGCCGAAGGATTTTTACCAAGCAAAAAAAAAGGTGAAAAAGCTTGGGCTTGGATGTAAAAAAATCCATTGCTGACCTAGAGGATGTATGTTGTATTACAAGGATGATGCTGAGCTGATCAATTGTAAATTCTGTGGACATGACAGATATAAAGTTGTGAGGAAAGGAAGGAAAATGACTCGTCAAGTGTTAAGCAAGATGCACTACTTTCCTCTGGTGCCCAGACTTCAGAGATTGTACGCATCAGAACAAACAGCTGCTCACATGAGATGGCACCGGGAGCATCACAGGGATGAAAATTTTGTGACGCATCCATCCGACGCCGAAGCTTGGCGTAAATTTGACGAGGCGAACCTTTTCTTTTCTATGGATTCCCGTAATGTCCGTCTTGGTCTATGCTTGGATGGGTTCACTCTTTTTGATAAATCGGGGAGAAATTATTCCTGTTGGCCTGTCATTGTGACACCGTACAACCTCCCACCTTCTATGTGCATGAGAAGGGAGTTTTTGTTCCTCACCGTGTTAATCCCTGGGCCATCCAACCCCAAAAAGAAGATAGATGTGTACCTCAGGCCTTTGATAGACGAGTTGAAGATGTTGTGGAGTGAAGGGGTTCTACCGTATGATATATCATTGAGTCAGAATTTCACAATGCGTGCTGCCTTAATGTGGACGATTAATGATTTCCCTGCATATGGGATGTTGAGTGGCTGGCAAACGTCGGGAAAGCTTGCATGCCCGGTATGTCTTGAGCAGAACATGGGTTTTAGCTTGGAACACAGTCGCAAAGTCTGTTGGTTTGACAGGCACCGACGATTCCTACCCCCGGACCATCCGTATAGGACAAATAGAAAAGACTTCACGCGAAATATGGTTGAACGAGCAGATCAACCTCGTCGTTTAAGTGGTCAAGAAATATGGGACAGGGTCAAGTATATTAAAAGTGTCGAAGAGGGTGCTGCTTCCAACGAGCCCGAGGGATATGGTGTTGATCATCATTGGAACAAACGCAGCATCTTCTGGGAACTACCATATTGGAAAGATCAATTGTTAAGACACAACCTGAATGTCATGCACATTGAGAGCAATGTGTTTTGCAATATTTTGTACACCGTGATGGACACGAAAGGCAAGACGAAGGACACAATCAATGCTAGACGAGACATAGAAGCGATTTGTAGAAGGCCTGCTTTGCATTTGGTGCAAGATGGCAGGGGACGGATTTCCAAACCTAGAGCACCGTACACATTAAACAAACAGCAGAATTTGGAATTGTTGCAATGGGTTGAAGAGTTGAAACTCCCGGACGGTTATGCGTCAAACTTGAAAAGATGTGTCAACTTGCACGAGGGGAAGTTATTCGGGATGAAGAGTCATGATTGTCATGTTTTTTTCCAGAGATTGTTGCCGTGGGCCTTCAAAGCATTACCGAACCACATATGGTCTATTCTAACAGAATTTTTCAGGTTCTTTAGAGAAATTTGTGCTTATGAGCTTAATGTGGAAAACTTACGGCACCTGGAGGCGAGCATGCCAATAACACTATGCAAGTTAGAGATCGTGTTTCCTCCTAGCATGTTTGACTCAATGGAACATTTACCTGTTCACTTGGCATATGAAGCAAGAGTAGGAGGTCCCCAACAATATAGGTGGATGTATCCGTTTGAGAGGTAATATATATATTTCATTCGTGCAGTTATTTCTTTTGCGCACTTTAGTTTATAGATACCCTGTAATTGTCCATTGTAGGTTTTTACGCACTCTTAAACAAAAAATCAAAAATCCAACCCACGTTGAAGGATCTATCGCTGAAGCGTATCTAGTCGAAAAGGCCACAAAATTTGCGTCATACTATTATCCCCCTGAAATGACATCAACATGGAGACGGGTACCTCGCAACGATGATGGCGGTAATACGAACGAACAAAAATCAATATTTGATTTTCCAGGCCGAGTCGTGGGAAAACGTTGGAGATCAACTCTTGAAGCAAGAGATAAGCGAGTAGCGGAGTGGTACATTCTAAACAACTGTGAAGAGGCCGCCCAATACTTAAAGTAAGATTTGTTTTCTTTTCACTGTTACGGTAAGTATTATAGTATTAACTTCATTTTTTTGTTGCAGTCATTTTTCTAATTTGATCCGATCGAAAAATCCTGAAATGGCGGAATCCCAAGTTGACCAATTCACGAACTCTAAGTTCCCAAAATGGCTTCGCTCCTACTTCTTGGAACATCCAGAAGATCCCAATCAAGTGGCATGGAGTTTATCTTATGGAGCTGCAATTAGTGTTACTCGGTGCAACAAATATATAATCAACGGGTATCGATTTTCAACTGTTGAAGCGAACGCAGGTACACAATGTTGCAATTATGGTGTATGTTGTCGAGGTGACCAAGTTGACGGGGTGGAGAGTTACTACCACAGGAAGTTAATCGACATAATTCAGCTGAGTTACCAGTGGGACAAGGTGGTGACACTTTTTAAATGTGAGTAGTTTGATAACAGTCCGTGTGGGACAAAAGTGGACAAACATGGAAATATTGAGATCTACTGGACAAGGAGATATACGGTTGGTTATAACCCATTCATCCTTGCTCAATAAGCGGAACAAGTTTACTATACAAAATACCCCACATCCCGCCAAGGGTGGGTGGGAGTTATTAAAACCAAAGCACGAAATATTATACCTCAGTCGAAAGAGTCGGAAGCAAATGACGGCATGAAGGAACCGTTCCAGGCTGATGTGGAACATGTACTGCCATAAACATTGCCGACGACGATATACCAAGCAATCTGTTTGATTCTGCTGCGAACTTAGAGTTGATTCCTATCCAAGTTGACGGTGAGGAATCAGACGATGAGACAGAATTGATTTACTCTGATAGCGAATCTGAGTTCGACGACTATGAGACTCTAGAGGAAGACGTGCAAGCAGATGACGAAGAATGTGAATCATCCGATTGATTTGTGTTAGTTTTTTTGTTTATGACAATTTGTTATACTACATACTCCGTAATTGCGCTACTGTCATATTAAGTAATAAATATCTTATTTTTATGTATATTTTCACGTAATGTTTGTAAGTGTTCATAGGTATATGGAGCATCCAGCTGGAGGACGTTCAGATGGTGGACGTGGTCGTGGTCGATCCCAACCCCGTCCTGTTAGAAGTAGGGGAACGCCATCTGCTCCCTTCGTAGGCATGGGGGGGAGAGGCGTCTCCCCAGAGGTTTCACCATATGAGTCCTCATCTTCACCATCGGCTTACCTGTCCACTTCACCGTCGTTGTATATGTCCACTTCCCCGTCTTCCTCCAGTGATCCACAGCAAGGTGGACACCAGGTTTACTTTACCATTTTTGATTGATTTCCATATGTGTAGTTTTATTTAACCATCTATGTACAAACTCTTCAATAATTCACATTCCTTCATTCAGCACATTCCGTCGCCTCATAGCCAGGTCGACGAAGGAGGTAGTTCCTCTAATACACATGTATGGGGAGCGAAAGATCCTGCGACGGGGAAGCTTTGGATCCGTCCTGACGGCACCGAGGGGTGAGTCATATAAAGTTACTAATAACACTATGATTTTTAACCTTTAGTTTGTATGCTCATATTTGCATCATATCCTCTGTCTACAGATTTGACCCTTATCCCCCGGTGGCTAATGTCTTGTCAACCCAAATATTCCGTAACTTCAATGAGCCTTGGGGCACGTGGAAAGAAATTCCTAAGGACACTCGGAATAGATGGTTCAACGAGTTTTTGGTAAGTTAAGTGATTTATAGTTATTAATTTCTTATCCAAATACGAACTGATTAAGTATTTGTAACATTTGGGGCACTAATTGTTCATTATTGATTTTCAGAGTAAGTTTATGACGTTGCCTGAACATCATAAAAGTCTGAGAAAAGCTTTTAACCATAAGGGAAGCAAGTGGTTGTCTGGGAGATTTCATAAATTGAGAAAGGGTGAAGGCAAGACAGATTGGATTGACCTTGAGACTGCAACACAGTGGGCGAACGATGAGAAATTTAATAATAGAAGTCAGAAAAGTAAGGAGAATAGGGCCAAGCAGGTGGGACCTTCATATGCTAGCGGGTCCATTCCGCTGAGTGAGCATTGTCAAAAACTTGTGAGTACACGTTATTTTCTATTAAAGTATTCAATGCTTTGTACCTTGAAACAATTTGTTAACGATTTTTCATGTGTTTGCAGGCACAGTCTGGGGATGTTCCACCAGAAGATGTTGAGTGGTGTGCTTTTGAGCAGACCTATACCCGCCAGACTGAAGGGGGTGAGAAGATATGGATTAACGCCAGGGCGGAGCAAGTGGCGGTGAGACATTTATATTGCATTGATTCTTTGTTTCGGACACCAACATGTTTATTTCATTTCACATGTCTTTTTTTGTGATGTATTTTTTTGTTTATAGGGCAACTATCTGAGGCTGACACAGGAGAGAGACTCACAGAGTCAAACTGACCCCTCATCCTCTCAGTCCGATAACGAGACTCTATTCTTACAGGCTGCGGGTGGATTTAACAGCAAAGGTAGAGTCTTCGGGTTAGGTTCCTGTGCCAGCCGACTTAGGGAATCAAAGCGCTCCACATCCAGCAGTGAAGGTGTTTCTACAGGTAAACGTAATACATTTGATATTGATTGTTACATTTTCATTCTCTGGTTCATTTAAATGTAGTGCAAAAAAGATAATTATATTTCCTAATTTTTTGGCAGATGAGTTGAAGAGGATGAAGACAATTATGAAGTCGCAAGCAGCTGAGCTGAGCGAGACAAAGCAAAAACAAATGAACACAGACATTGAGCTCCACCAGACACAGGAGATGGTTAGACAGATGCAGCGTCAAATCATGGCCCTAATGAAAGACAAGGGTCTGATGCCGCCTCCTGAAGGTGATCCTCCTGCTGATGATGATGATGATGATGAGGATGCTGCTGCTTAGATAACTTTTTTAGTACATCTCTGTTGAAACACTATTTATATTGTATTTTATACTCTGTGTTATGAAGATTCGGTATGTATGTTATATAACTTTTTTTAAATATTTTAATATATAATTTTTAAACAAAATTAAAAAATAAAATAAATAAATTTTAAAAGAATAATGGAAAAGAATATAATTATTTTTAAAAGAATATAATTTTGAAAAAAAATTAAAACAAAAAATAAAAAATTAATTAAAATAAATAATATATAATTTTTTTTAAAAAATTTAATCAAATTAGCGGAAACTGAATCCGTCGCTAATTTGAATTTAGCGAAATTAGCGACGGATTTTAAATCCATTCAAATTAGCAACGGAATCTTATTCCGTCGCTAATTGCGACGGAATAATTTTCCGTCGCAATTGCGACCACTTTTTAGCGACGGAAAAAATCTGTCGCTAATTCATTTAGCAACGGAATTTTAGGTTTTAGTGACGGATTTTTTCCGTCGCTAAATCCCTTTTTTCTTGTAGTGATGCGTCAATTCCTTTTCTCCACAAGCGCGCACGTCTACGCACAGCCTCATTCTTATTGCAATCAATCTGTCCATATCCCTTTTTCTTTTCCTCTTTTTATACAAAAAAATTAAGAAAGGGGTTGAGCTTACCCACGATTCAAGAGTAGGGCAAAATCTCAATTTTTTTTAAGTGATACAAATGCTGAGCAAACCGAGCCGTCTATTACCCTTAGGTGTTTACCTAGACACTCAAGAACTAAGATGTCTCCTTCAACGCCTTGACTCTTTTATGAAGCATTTCCCACTGTCAACAAACATGTTTCAAGTCTGTTATCTTAGAATCTTTTGCTGTGGGTGATTTTTATACTTAACTAGTATTGAATTTTTGTTTAAAGCATCTTGATCTACCGTAACTAAAAATAATGTGTGTGTGTGTGTGTTTAATATTAATTTAGATTAGAAATCAATATTAGGAAATTCGAGACTTTTGGGAAATTGAAAATAAATTAATTGCATTGGACACCAAATGGATATAGAGCGATTTGAAAGAGAAATTGATTTCTATGAGCTAGCTTTATTCATATTGATTTCTAAAATATTTATGACTGAAAAAAATTGAAAATGATTATTGAAAATGTTAAAGATGGGTATTGGAATTGTAAACAAAAAAAAAAAAAAGAGCTATGAAAAATACTTTAAGGGAAAAACTGTACCAAAAAATTATTTTAAGATATTGTGAGCCATTGAAGAATACCTTATGATCTTGGATGTACCTTAACAAAGTTTTTGGAAGTTAATGACAAAGGCAAAATTGCAACACAAAAAAATTCTTGAAGGGCAAAATTACATCTAAAAAATAGTTTAAGGGAAAGATAGTAAATGGTGATTTTGAATTAGAATTAAATCATTATTTGAAGTGAGAATCAATACCTTGTTATTGTAGTAAATTGTGAAGATTCATGAATTGAAATTTATGAAAAGCTTATAAAAACTTGTTAAAACTTTATTTGAACTTGTGAAATCCTTATTATAAGTGAGAATAATACCTTACTATTATAATAAGTGATGACTTTTGAATTGAAATTTGTGAAAATATTATCATAACTTATTAAAACACTATTTAAACTTATTAAACCCTTATTAAGTATGGGAGCACGATATTGGGGCACAAGTATGTATGAAGTTACCCTCGTGCTTTCTTCTCTATTTTATTTTTAAACTCAAAAGGAAGTTTCTGCCATTTCCATTTAATTTCAAAAAATACAAACAAGGCCCTCATACTTCTCCGATATTATGACTATTCGGAACACAATTTTTCCTTTAGAAATTTTAAAGTTTTTTTTAAGGGATTTTTGAATATATTTTTGTATTTTAATTTATTTATAAAAGGCTCTTTTGTGGTTTTTAATATTGTTTATTTATTTATTTATATTTGTATGATATTTTTATTATTGTTTGTTTTGTGTTTACGGTTTTATTTAAATTTTTTTGATGTTTAAAATTTTATTTATTTAGTTCATTTAAACTAGTATTTTTTAATTAAATTTTTATTTATGTTTTTTATTTAATTACGGGATTTTTTTATTTTATAATTGCTTCATCCTGTTTTATTTCGTTATTTCAATTATTCTGTGTCTTCATTTTACTTTTATTATCTGTTTAATTAATTTTGGTTTAAAGATTGGTATAATTTATTTATTGTTAGTTAGTAACAGCTAATTTAGATCGATGGACTTTGGTCATTAATAATTTCTTAATTTTTATGAATGCTTATGTGAAAATATTTTAAGTGTGTTAGATACACCTTAGTCCAAAATAAAATAAAATGGGACGACTTTGAGTCTCTGATATAAGAAAAGTCAGGGTCATCCCATCATTCCTGATAAAATAAAAATAAAAATGGACATCCCTTGATTTTTCCCACAATATAATGCAGTTTGGATGTGGATATTCAAAATGAATAAACTTTTCCCTTCTTGATTAATAAAGAAAATGTTAGTTAGAATTTCCTTTTTTTAAAAAAAAAAAAAGTTAGATAATAAAGGAATACAGACTAGGACAAGTCAGATGTGAATGACTTTGTTTTTTGAGAAATTTACGTGCAAGGTCCCAAGAACAAAAAATAATTATAATTAGGTCCCTTAAAATCACTAAATTACACAGAAGTCCTTAGGGATATTTTTGATATTATTTGTATGGAAACAAAATCTAGGTTTTTAAATTTTGCTATAAATATGACATTCCCTATTGTAAATATGGCTTTTTCTATTGTAAATGGAAAGATTTTAAATTTTGTTGTAAATATGGTACTTCCTGTTGTAAATATGGCTTTTTCTGTTATAAATGACATGTACGTTTAGGGACTTGAGTTTGAAACAAAATCCAAGGTTTAAAATGTTGTTGTAAATATGGCACTCTCTGTTGTAAATATATATATATATATATATATATATATATATATATATATATATATTTGGTTGTATTTGAATGACACGAACCTACTCGACCTAGGATACGAGGATAGTGTCACAATGTCGTGTAATGAACACACGAAGCAGTCGGTTGAAAACGACAATCATTCGTTCAACCACTTTCTGCCCGATCTAAGTGGGGATTTCATCTCGTTCCCCTTCCATTTTGAGACCGAGAAGAAAATGCTGGCAAAACCAAGGAGAACACTTGTAAAGATGATGTGAAGGTAATTAAATTTTATTTAAATATTTTTATTAAATCTAAATGATGAAATATCAATTATTTTAAATATATATTATTATTTAGGAGTAGATTAAGCAATACTATAATTGATAAATAATAACTTAAAAGTTTTTAAGGTTTTTAAATATTATCTATGTCTAAGCATGATTTAATATTGAGATAACTTTTAAAATAAATATATTTAAAGTGTATCAAAATCTCTCTCTCTCTCTCTCATATTAATAATTTAACTGTGAAAATCCTAAATTATTCTCCTTAAATCCCCCTTCAATCCGTCGCAAAAGTTAATATGCTTTTTGCGACGGATTCACAATCCATCGCAATTTGTGACGGATTGCGTTTCCGTCGCAAAAAACTTTTATAACCCTCAGCTCACACCTGTCATTATGTCATTTTGCCGCCCCCAGCTCCGTTATCGCTGCCGCCGCCCTCAGCTCGGTGAACCCCTGTCGCCGCCCTCAGCTCGGTGAACCCCTGCCGCCGCCCTCAGCTCCGTTCGCCGCGCCGCCTCCCCTAGCTCGTTTCCCCCCTTAGCTTCCCACCCCCAGCTTCGTCCTCCCCACCCCCCAGCTCTACCTCGCCACCTCCCCACACCCCCAACTCCGTCCGCCCTCAACCCACAGCTCCCCTGCCCCACCGACGCCGTCAGCCCCCAGATCCCCTCGCCGTCAGCCCCCAGCTCCCCCCAGCGCCGTCAGCCCCCAGCGCCGGCATCTCTCTGCCCTCCAGCGCCCTCAGCTCAGAACAAACAACGGTAACCTTGTTTTTTTTTTTTTTTTAATTTTTTGATTTGAATGTTGTGAATAGTTCAGGCTTAGGAATCCTTCCCCAAATCCCACAATCTCTTAATTGTTTAAAGCTGAAATTTCACAAATCAATAATAATTTTAAGAGTATTTGAAATTACTAAGGGCGGCTCGATCAATGAAAGAAATTACATAATACCTTATAAGCATGATTTTGATTTTTGATATAGATTTGTTGATTGGTACACTAATAATGAATATCAATTCGTTTTTATAAAGAAATATTTTTTGGTTGCTGAAACATAAATCCCGATTAAGTACTTATAATGGAATTTTTTACGCAAAAAAAAAAATTGTATTTTAATATCTTATAAGTGCGTTGAATAGTTGTAGACATAATAAAATGACGATATATCATACTTGGGTCTACGGACATTTATTACTTCTAAATAATTTTTTGATCTATATGTTTTTTATCATGGACTCACTTTCAATGTCTCAATCTGAAATCAGAGTGTGGTTAGTAGAAGTAAATAATATGATCCTTTGGGAGAGTTAAAAAGGCAAAGTTCTATTGTGAATCGGATCTTTGAAAATTGACATGAAACTCATTAAAAAATTATCTTATAATCGACAAGAAGCCACTTGATGCATGCATTCACCACAAACTCCCACGCAAATGTCAAGTCCATTGATTGCCCATTCCTGTGAGTTTAAATGTCTAATTTTATCATTTGTCACTCACGTATTTTTATTATTGTTGTTATTCTTTATTAATCTCATTCAGTGGGCTTAAAATGATTAATCTCATTCAATGGGCTTAAAAGGCCTTACTTTCATGAGTAACGTATTTCAAAGAGAGTTTATATATATATATATATATATATAAACAAATTTAACATAATGCCCTATGGTTGGACTGATTGAAAAGGTAGCTTGAGACCAAGAAACAGGAATATTTAACATCTTATTTCATGCTTAAATGTGGTTTCTATCTTACAAGTTGAGACAAATTAAAACTCCTCTCACATGCTTACTTTGTAAATCGTAAAAGCTATTCTCCAAAAGCTAGTCTAAACACACTTCCATTAACATATGAAGCGCGAAGCATATGATAAGATCACAATGGTTATCAAAGGCTGGACTAATCGAAGTAATTACTACAAAAGTAATTACTTGAGAAATTGTTTACCTGACAATTATAAGAAATTAGTATAAGTAAAAGGTGAAAAAATTAATCATATTTATTAAGCTCAAAGAAATAGTTTATAATTTTGCTGTTTTTTTCCTCTCCACAGTCGCTATTGTCCATTTACCGGTGCTCTTCTCCGTCGTCCGGCTACTCTGCCCTTCGCGTAAGCTCCCTTTCGTTTCCTTTTTTACCACATTATTTATTATGGTAAATTAGTATAGATAAAAATTGAAAAAATTAGTCATACTTATTACTCATGAATAATTAGGGTAATTTTGGTTACAATTTAACATTATTGTTTATTTAGGTTAAAATTTGGTTAATAAGTAATGTCTATTAAGTATTTAGAGGAGCAGTATAAATATGATTAATTTTGATTTTTCAAATCAATTTTGGGTACTAATGCATTCGGTGAAGGCCATAGGGGAAATTGTTGTGGAAAATCCTGTATATGTTTGGTGATTGTAAATTTTGTGTAGTTTTGTTCAGGAACATAATTGTTATTGTGGGCTTTAATTTACAATACTGAGTTCTTACGATATTTAATTTTGTGGAAAATCCTGTATATGTTTGGTGATTGTAAATTATTAGTATTGTTCAATTAACTGTATGATATGTGTTTTACGGTTGTAATTAACACCAAATTAAGAATGTTTTCTTCAATACTTGTATCATTTTTGTCTCTCTGTGTGTGTGCTCTTAGTATAGATTTAAATACTTTAATTAACACAACCCCTTGCGTAAAAAATGAAAATTGGAAAAAAATTATTCCAAGCAATCTCTTCAATATCTTGCGGAATAAATGAAAAACAAATTAAGTCAAACATACATGGAAACAGTTTCCCAGTAAGCATTAGATAGAGCTAATCAGGTCTGGACCTTTCAAATATGATTTGGATATAAAGATCTAATTTGATTTTTTTAAAATGATGATTTTTAGATAAAAATTCATTTTTTGGCAAAAAAGAAAGTTAAAAAGTTATCTTTATTTTATATTTTATACCCATTAAAATATTTTTTTAAGAATATAGACGTTTTAAGAAAAATAAAATTTAGATCGTTTAAATTAATTATAAACCATCCATATCTGATTAGCTTTTCCTATTAAGCAAATTACCAAAAAAAAAAAAAAATCTTCTCATTTTTAGACCTCCATTCCTTATTAGAAGGAACAAGTATAAAAATCAAGTGGTTCAAATATCCATTTTTCTTAATAAAGTCTCTTTAAGAGAGTACATGAGAGATAGCGAGTGAAATATTATTGAAGAGAGATAATAAGTGGAATATAATGAGGTAAAAATAGAAAGACCAATTTAAAGTATACATGGAAAAAAAAAAACCAATTGCACTTTAGAATTTCAAATCATTGGTTTTCTTATAAAAATAATTTGTAAATTGATAAATTTTATACTAAATACTTATTCTGTTGTAGGTTACAAAAATTATTAAAGATTTTGAATTCTACATGATATTTTATTTTATTTTTAATAGAAAATGTACATGAATAACATTAGTGGCATGAATTTGTCCGAAATTTAGAAATCACAATTCTGATTTTGGTGTGATAAAATTATTTGTGGCATGTGTTTGTTTTTTCATTTCCTTGATTAATTGGCAATTGGTTTGCATAAGTGGCTAGTTGAATTGACCACTTTTATAAATTTGTGGCATGTTGAGATGTTAATTATGTTAGTAACTGAACTAGCTAGGAAGTATGGAAGACAACCATGATAGAAGTTGGATGTACAATCGTCTAACTGAGAGGAGAGAACTAACTCAAGCATTATTGGCGGATTTGCAAGAGTTCATCAATTTTGCTCTGGCACATTCAACTAATTCAAGTAGGGAGATCAGGTGTCCGTGTGTCAAATGTAGGTGTATAAGATTTGAAGATTTTGAGGAGGTCAAAATCCATTTGTGTAAAAGGGGATTCATGAAGGATTATGAGTGTTGGGAATGTCATGGCGAAGTCCGACAGACACCGACACCTAGTGGTTATTACGGGGGCAGTAGTCATCGAGACAACCTTAATCAATATAAGCAGTTGGTTATGGACGCTGGGGGACCGTCGATCGACCGATATTTCGATCCTGTTACTCATGCTGAATCGTCATACATGGGAGAGGAGACCGATACACATGCTCAACCATCATACATGGGAGAGGATCCTCATCCGGAAGCCGATAGGTTCTATAAAATGCTTCAAGAAGCGCAACGTCCGTTATGGGAAGGTTGTGAACACTTTGAAAATAGTGAATATTTATCGCTATTGGCTACCCTAGCAACACTAAGCTTGAAGACTGATCACCATATGAGTGAGAGGAATTACAACGAAATGATGCAGATCATAAGCAAGGTTGTTCCCAAAGACAATAATTTGCCGAAGGACTTTTACCAAGCGAAAAAAAAAAGGTGAAAGGGCTTGGGCTTGGATGTGAAAAAATCCATTGCTACCCTAGGGGATGTATGTTGTATTACAAGGATGATGCTGAGCTGACCAATTGTAGATTCTGTGGACATGACAGATATAAAGTTGTGAGGAAAGGAAGGAAAATTACCCGTCAAGTGTTAAGCAAGATGCACTACTTTTCTCTGGTGCCCAAACTTCAGAGATTGTATGCATCAGAACAAACAGCAGCTCACATGAGATGGCATCGGGAGCATCACAGAGATGAAAACTTTGTGACGCATCCTTCGGATGCTGAAGTTTGGCGTAAATTTGACGAGGCGAATCCTTTCTTTGCTATGGATCCCCGTAATGTCCGTCTTGGTCTATGTTCGGATGGGTTCGCTCCTTTTGATAAAACGGGCAGGAATTATTCCTGTTGGCCTGTCATTGTGACACCGTACAACCTCCCACCTTCTATGTGCATGAGAAGAGAGTTTTTGTTCCTTAACGCGTTAATCCCTGGGCCATCCAACCCAAAAAAGAAGATAGATGTGTACCTCAGGCCTTTGATAGACGAGTTGAAGATGTTGTGGAGTGAAGGGGTTCTTACGTATGATATATCATTAAGTCAGAATTTCACAATGCGGGCTGCCTTAATGTGGACGATAAATGATTTCCCTGCATATGGGATGTTGAGTGGCTGGAAAACGTCGGGAAAGCTTGCATGCCCGGTATGTCTTGAACAGAATACGGGTTATAGTTTGGAACACAGTCACAAGGTCTATTGGTTTGACAGGCACCGGCGATTCCTACCCCCCGATCATCCGGACAGGAGAAATAGAAAAAACTTCACGTGGAATGTTGTCGAACGAGCAGATCAACCTCGTCGTTTAAGTGGCCAAGAAATATGGGATAGGGTCAAGTACATTCCAAGTGTCGAAGAGGGGGCTGCTTCCAGCGAACCTGAGGGATATGGCATTGATCATCATTGGAACAAACGCAGCATCTTCTGGGAACTACCATATTGGAAAGATCAACTGTTAAGACACAACCTCGATGTCATGCATATTGAGCGGAATGTGTTTTGCAATATTCTGTACACCGTGATGGACACCAAGGGCAAGACGAAGGACACAATCAACGCAAGACTGGACATAGAAGAGATTTGCAGAAGGCCTGCTTTGCATTTGGTGCAGGATGGCAGGGGACGGATTTCCAAACCTAGAGCACCGTACACATTAAACAAACAGCAGAATTTAGAATTGTTGCAATGGGTTAAAGATTTGAAACTCCCGGACGGTTATGCGTCAAACTTGAAAAGATGTGTCAACATGCACGAGGGGAAGTTCTTCAGGATGAAGAGTCATGATTGTCATGTTTTTTTCCAGAGATTGTTGCCTTGGGCCTTCAAAGCACTACCGAAGGAAATATGGTCTATTCTAACGGACTTTTCCATGTTCTTTAGGGAAATTTGTGCTTCAAAGCTTAATGTTGAAAAGTTACGGCTCCTGGAGGCGAGTATGCCCATAACGCTATGCAAGTTAGAGATGGTGTTTCCTCCTACCTTTTTTGACTCAATGGAACATTTGCCTGTTCACTTGGCTTACGAAGCAAAGGTAGGAGGCCCGCAACAATATAGATGGATGTATCCGTTTGAGAGGTAATATATATTTCTTTCGCTCTGTTATTAATTGACCGACATGGTACTTTAGTTTATAAATACCCTATGATATTCCATTGTAGGTTTTTACGCACACTTAAGCACAAGATCAAAAACCCAACCCACGTTGAAGGATCTATCGCTGAAGCATATCTAGTCGAAGAGGCAGCTAAATTTGCGTCATACTATCATCCCCCTGAAATGATGTCAAGATGGAGAAGGGTACCTCGCAACGATGCCGGTGATACAAGGGATAAAAAATCAATATTTAATTATCTAGGGCGAGTCGTGGGAAAACGTTGGAAATCAACTCTTGACGGAAGAGATAAGCAAGTAGCGGAGTGGTACATTCTAAACAACTGTGAAGAGGTCACCGAGTACTTAAAGTAAGATTTTTGTTTTTCCTTTTTACTATTACGGTAAGTATTAAAGTATTAACTTCATATATATATATATATATATATATATATATATATATATATATATATTTACAGTTACTTTTCTAATTGGGTCCGATCGGAAAATCCTTCATTGTCGGTGTCCCAGGTTGATCAATTCACGAACTCTGAGTTTCCAAAATGGTTTCGAACCTATTTCGCGAAAAATCGAGAAGATCGCAATGAAGTTGCGTGGAGTTTATCTTATGGAGCTCCAATTAGTGTTACTCAATGCAACAAATATATAATCAATGGGTATCGGTTTTCAACTGTTGACACGGATGCAAGTACACAATGTTGCAATTATGATATATGTTGTCGAGGTGACCAAGTTGACGGGGTGGAGACTGTCTACTACGGGAAGTTACGTGACATAATTCAATTGAGCTATCCGTGGGACAAGGTGGTGACCCTTTTTAAATGTGAGTGGTTTGATAACAGTCCGCGTGGGACAAAAATTGACAAGCATGGAAATATTGAGATCCAATGGACAAGAAGATATGCGGTTGGTTATGACCCTTTCATCCTTGCTCAACAGGCAGAACAAGTTTACTATACATCATACCCCACATCCCGTCAAGGGTGGAGGGGGGTTATTAAAACCAAAGCACGAAATATTATACCGAAGTCGAAAGAGTCGGAATCAAATGACGGTATGGCTGAACCGTTCCAAGCTGATGTGGAACATCTATTGCCCATAAACATCGAAGACAACGAAGTAACAAGCAATCTCTTTGATTCTGCTCCGGATTTAGAATTGATTCCTATACAAATTGACGATGAGGAATCAGACGATGAGGCAGAATTGATTTACTCTGACAGTGAATCTGAGTTCGACGACTATGAGACTTCAGAGGAAGACGGGCAAGCAGATGTCGATGAACAGGAATCGTCCGGTTGAGATTTGTTAGTTCTTTGTTTATGACGATCTGTTATACTACATACATTGTTACTTCACTACTGTAATCAACCCTAAATATCTTTTTATTTTTTTTTATTCTTTGATCTAATGTCTATAAGTGTTCAGAGATGGAGCATCCAGGAGGATCTTCAGGTAGTGGACGTGGTGGTGGTTGATCCCGGCCTCGTCTTATCAGAGGGGGTAGGGCGACGCCATCTGCCCCTTCTGTAGGCAGAGGGCGGGGCGGTGCCCCAGAGGTGCCACCGTTTAATATGTCATCGTCACCGTCGGGTTATTTGGCATCTTCACCGTCGCTGTATACGTCGTCGTCACCGTCTACCCCCACTGATCCGTAGCAAATGGGACAACAGGTTTACTAGCCCAATTCTGATTGATTTACATATGTTTAGTTTCATGAAACCATCTATGTACAAACATCTTTAATATTTCACATTCCTTACTTAGCACATTTCGTCGCCTCAGAGCCACGTTGAGGAAAAAGGTAGTTCCTCCAATACACCAATCTGGGGCACAACAGATCCTTCGACAGGGATGCTTTGGATCTGTCCTGACGGCGATTTGTAAGTCATGCCAAGTTACCAGTAATGTTACAAATCCCTTCTCTAATTGGTTTGTATGCTAATAATATTTGCATGATGTCCTCTGTCTTTAGCATTGTGCCTCGTGATCCGGTGGGGGCTTTCATCTCGGACCAATTATTCCGTAATTACAATCAAGCTTGGACCAGCTGGACAGCGATTCCTACGGAAAATTGAAATGCTTGGTTCGATGAGTTTATGGTAAGTTATTTGTTTATGGTTATTAATTAAGTATTTTTAAAAATTACCGCACTAATTGTTCGTTGTTGATTTTCAGGGGAGGCATATGTCGTTGCCTGAACATCGTGAAGCTCTGAGAAAAGCTTATAACGCCAGGGCAGCCCGGTGGTTGTCTCAAAAGCTTTATTGTTTGAGAGAGTCAAGAGGCAGGCGAAATTGGCTTCCACAGGACACTGCAAACAAATTATTTGACAATTGGGCCACCAATGAAAAGTTTCAGGAGAAGCGTGCGAAAAATAAGCAAAATAGGGCCAAAATGGAAGGACCGTCATATGTTGGCGGCTCCATTCCGATGACTGAGTGGAGACAGAAAATTGTGAGTACACGTTATTTTCTATTTAGGTATTCAATATTTTGTACTTTGAAGTAATTAACTATGATCATCATTTGCGTTTGCAGGCAGAGACTGGGGTTCCTCCAGAGTCGATAAGTTGGGCTACCTTTGAGCAGACCCATTCCCGGCAGTCTGAAGGAAGTGATGAGAGGGAATGGATTAACTCAAGGGCCCACACAGTAGCGGTTAGACATTTATTGCATTTATTACTTGTTTTATGCACCACAATATTTATTTCATTTTACATGTCTTATTTGTTATGTATTTTCGTCTTTGTAGGAAAACTTTATGAAGCTGTCGCAGGAGAGAGACTCACAGCGTGAGACTGACCCCTCATCCTCTGTGTCTGATAATGATAGTCTATTCTTTGAGGCTACAGGTGGATTTAACAAGAAAGGGAGAGTCTTTGGATACGGTGCCGCTGCTAGCTGACTCAAGCCAACAAAGCGCTCCTCATCCGGCATTGAAGATGTTTCTCCAGGTAAACATATTTGATATTGATAATTTCCATTCTCTTGTCCATTCAAATGAAGTTCAAATAATAAATGTACTTGATATTGTTTTTGCAGATGAGATGAAGAAGATGAAGGCTTTGACAGCACAGATGACTCAGGAACATGAGTGGATGCTTGAAGAGCAAGAGAAGATGAGGCAAATGATGATTCAGGAACGAGAGATGATGGAGGAGCGGATGACTAAGGAACGAGAGATGATGCAGGAGCAAATGAGGCAGATACAAGAGGAGATGATGAGGCAGATGCAGCTTCAACTCAAGTCCCTAATGAACAAGGGTTCGGGGTCGGCTCCTGGTGATGATGACCATGCTGGTGATGATGATGATGATCACAATGCTGCTGTTTAGACTACTGTTTAGAATTTGCTCTTTGTAACATTGTTAGGCTACTTTTTAGTATTTGATATTTGTTAGATTACTCTTAATGTGCATTCCTTATAATTATTAATATATCCATGAATCACTACTTTTTGTACTCACTTTTATAAAATAAAAAAATATATATATATATTTTAAATAATTATTAGTTTTGCTAAGAAATTGTTTCTGTAGCAAACGATCAAATATGGGGAAATTTGCTACAGAAAAAAATTCCATAGCAAAATTTCAAGTTTGCTACGGAATATTTTTCCGTAGCAAAATTGAGAATTTGCTACGGAAAAAGTTCCGTAGCAAATTTGCTACAGAAAAAATTCCATAGCAAAATTCAAATTTGCTACGGAAAAAAAAAATTCCGTAGCAAATTTGCGACGGAATGGAATTTCCGTTGCAAATTGCGACGGATTTTCCACTTCCGTCGCAAATTGCTACGAGGAATTTTGCTACGGAAAAAATCCGTAGCAAACCATGTTGATTTTTTCCGTAGCAAAATTCAAAATTTTTTGTAGTGTTACCCGCTAAATCGTGCTTTCTTCTCAATTTTGTTTTTAAACTTAAAAGGAAATTTTTGTCATTTCTGTTTAATTTTAAAAAAGACAAATTAGGTCCACACACTTCTTTGGTATTATGAACATTTTGAACACATTTTTGTCCTTTAGAATTCTTAAAATTCTTTCTGAAGAATTTTCTATATATTTTTGCATTTTCATTTATTTATAAATTGCTCTTTATTGGTTTTAAGTACCGTTTATTTATTTTTTTATATTGTTTATGTTATTTTTATTATTGTTTGTTTTGTGTTACGGGTTTGTTTAAATATTTTATTAATTTTTAAGAATTTATTTATTTATTTAAATTAAAATAGAATTTTTTAATTAAATTTTTATTTAATTATCTTATTTTTTGTATTTTAATATTTTTAATCCTGTTTTATTTCGTTATTTCAATTATTTTGTGTCATTATTTTATTTTTATTATTTTTAAAATTAATATTGGTTTATAAATTGGCATAATTTATTTATTGTTAGTAAGTAATAGCTAATTTATATTGAATTTAGTCATTAATAATTTATTAATTTTTATAAATGCTTATGCAAAAATATTTTTAATTAGAGTGTTATATAACCCAAAATAAAATAAAATGGGACGACTTTCAGTCATTGATATAAGAAAGTCAAGGTCATCCCATCATTCCTGGTAAAAAAAAAAAAAAGAGACATCCCATAATTGTTCCAAAATAATGCATTTTGGATGTGGATATCCAAAATAAATAAAGTTTTCCCTTTTTAATTAATAAAGATTTTGGTTAGAATTTTCTATTTTTTTTAAAAAAGAATGTTATATAAAAAAGGAACACAGACGGGGATGAGTCAGTGTTAGTTAGAATTTTCTATTTAAAAAAAAAAAAGAAAAAATAAGATGTTATATAAAAAAGGAACACAGACGGGGATGAATCAGAGGTGACTGACTTTTTTTTTTGGACAGAAGACGTGGATGACTTTGACGTATAGATGCAAACTTTGATCCGGCAAATATCCATATGGGTCTGGATGAGGAGTTAGATCGAGACCATACACTTGTGTCGTTCTGCCGCAAGGTCAATATCGAGGTTCTTAACAATAGCAAGCAATCTTTTAACCATTCTTCTACCAAAAAAGATTAATAAGTTGATCTTTTGTTTATTAAGTGGTTCAAGTATATAATATTATTTAGAACAGGTCAAATTCTTTATATCTATTATAACAAGTTTTTCAATCATATATGACCACATATATCTGTTCTGTCCTAAGAACACAGATTAATTGGACTTGACTAGGTTGTCAATCCTAGAGCCTACGCACCCTTTGAAGGGATCAAAGTCCATGTAGTTCGCAGTACACTTGAAGGCGTGAAGCCAGGGGGTGGTGTGTGTGCTCTGTGTGACAGGAAGTAAATAGAGCATAGATTAGAACGTGTGCACCTGAGTGGCATTTCTTGGCTTTTATAGAGGGTCCGGCGCGATTATCCCGGCCTGGTGAGTAATATCTGGGGCCGAGATACTAGGAGCTAATATCTCGGGATTATGGTTAGGATGGATAGGATAGATCCTATATTGTTGGGATCTCATATCCTCGCGTTATCCTGTCGATTATGCTTCTAGGCCAGGTTGGGCCATGGCCAGTATATGGGCTGTTGGGCCGGTCCGTAACAGTTGCCCCCCAGCTTGGTCGTGTAGGCTTTTGTACAGCCGAGGTGTATATTGCCCCCAGACCTTGTTGTGGTCAAGGCATTCTACTTCAACGAGACCGGCTCGTGGCTGCTGCGGCCCTTTGTCGAGTTCGAATCTGGGGCCGGCTTTTGGTGCCTTTGCCCTAGTGTCCTGCCGAGGATACCGAGTTCAATTTGTAGAGACGATTCTCGATCCGTTCCGGCCCTAAATGCCCCCAGCTACTTCGGTCCTGCCTTTTGGCATTCTTTATGCGCTTTGGGATTCCCTTCACGCGCGCCATCATTACGGGTCTACACCTGGCGCGCCCTGAATGGTGGTGTTCTGCAACCGTCGTGTCCCTTCGCTTCCCGAGATCTGTGCGCTTTCAATGTGCTGACGTTGCGCTGTACCAATCCCGTCATTCCTGCGTCGGAATAGACCGTTTTACCAATGTCGTTTCGCGACTTGGTTTAAATGGCTTCTTTTCCTTCTTTCGTTTGTACTTTTCCCGCTATTCCTCTTTTTCTCAGACTTTTCTCTGGTTTTCTTCTAAGTTCGTAGTATTGCCTTCTTCAGTCGAGACTTTGCTGTTCTTCATTTCCAGAGTTCTAGTCCCCTCCATTCTATCCACACAGGTATTCCGTCTACTACCTTGCGCTTTTGTTCAGTATTTTCTTGCATTTTACCGCTTATTTCTGAAATTGCTGCCTGTGTTATTGTTCTTTCTCTTTTCTGGGTCTTTTTGGGTTTTTCTTGTGTCATCCTACCCAAAATTCGACCCACTGCTTATCCTTAAAAACAAGCCTTTAGTGCCTTAGGCTTCCAGTTATGGTGAGAGACAGAAGTTTTCCTAGGCCAAGGGCGTCGTTATCGCTGGGGGAAGAAATGTTCCTTCGTATGCGTTTCCCAAGGGCCACTTATTGGGTTCTTGGGGGTGAACCGCCTGCCGCGGAGGTTTTGGCTCCTTTGCGCCGAGGCGGCGCCATCCGTCCGGGGTGAGCTGGGGCTCGCCTGGCTTCCGCTAGGGTTTCGGTTCCACGTCCTGTCCGTCCTCTAGCATACGCCCTGCCCCCTGGGTCGCTCGGTGGGGCCGGGATAGGCTCCTCGTCCGGATCCAGGTCCTCGGCGTTGATGGCCTAACCCCTCAATTTTTATGAGGGCCCCTCTCATGTTCGCGAAAGTCCCTTTCCGGAAGGGTATCTCGGCCCGTGTTGGGACTGCCTTGCGGAGAGCTCTGCGTTGATAGCATGCGGTGGAGACGTAAGGGCTTCTTCCATACTCGATTCCTGCCGGCATCGGCCTGCCCCGGATGTCCCTTCTAGTGCCCCCGTTCGTCCGAGTCCGCAGTCTTCTTCGCCTGCCACCGTTGTAGTGCTAGGTATTCCCGCTCTTTTACTGATTCTGGCTTTGTTTATTTGCCTTTAGGTGTAATGGCCCCTAAACCCCGGTCTTCTAAGCAACGGTCCGAGGCGGAGAGTTCGGATTCTTCTAGTCCGCCTGAGGCGCTGTGTCGGCAGTTCGACTGGGTCTCTTATGAGATGTTGAAGATCCGGTCTCTGATTTCTGTTACCGATATTGCCCGACTAGAGTTGCCCGAGCTAGAAGGCTGTGCATATATTCCTGCGGGGGCGGAGGAGCTTGTCTGCTCTGTCCGCACAGCCGGATCCACAAACTTCTTTTTCTTTTATCAGGATTTGCTGACCCGGATCAAAGTGCATTTCCCTTTCACAGAGTTCCAAAATCTCGGCACTAACCTACCTCAGCCTCGCGCCGTCGCAGTTTTATCCGAACGGCTGGGCCTATCTGGTGGCCTTTGAAAAGTTGTGTGCCTCGTTTCCGAGTCCCATCCCTTGTACAGCTAACCTTTTTTTCTATTACTTCAGCCCTTTTACTCCTGGTTCGCCCAAGGAGAGTGAGAAACTCAAGGTTCTAGTTTCGCTTCGAAATGGGTCGGACAGGAAACTGATGAGGGCCTTCTCGGATTCTGTCAAGCATTTCAAGAACGCCTTTTTCAAGGTCGTGGCCAAGCCTGGCCACCAGCCCTGGTTTTTAAAAGGGGCAGAGGGCCCGGGTGTGGAGTGGAGGTTTCCCCTTTATTGGCAGAAAGGGCATTATACCAAGTTGCCAACGTCTTACTTGGTTGATGATGACGACCTCTTTCCCGAGACCGTCCCTTCCATCCCCAGGTTGGCCGCATATGTGGAGAAGTACGGGGTGCAGAGTGCAGCCTTTTTTATTACCGGGCCTGGTTCCCAGCAGACGCCCCCTGCTTGTAGGATATTCTGCTAGCCATATCATCTTGTGTTTTCATGTGGATTTCGGGTCCATTTTTCTAACTTGTTTGTTCTTTTTCTTTCTCAGCTACAGAAATGAGTGCCCTTCCACTGTATGTTCACAGGGCAAATCCTGCTACTGCTGCCTCGCCGAGCCGCCTTACGAAGAAGCGGGGTCCTTCTGAGGATGCTGACGCTCCTGCGGCCGAGGCTCGTAAGAGGTCAAAGGACTCAGTTGCCCGGGACCCTTCTCCTGCTGCCGCCGCCAAGCCTTCCTCAGAGGTCTTGGTCGAGTCCCCGGCTTCCAAGGGAAAGGAAGTCGTGGTCACTGATGAGGAAGTCGAGGCTCTGCTCTGTTCTGAGGCGCCATCGGGTCCACTGCCGGCTCCTCCTTCGTCTTCGCCGCCCCTCCTCCGCCTTGTCAGCCGTCGGGTCCGTCTTCGGTCTTCCCTCGCGGCTTTTTGTGGGACAAAGGGGTGGTGCCGGAGGTGGATGTTGCTTTCCTTCCTCCTCGGCATTTTCTGGAGAGCCAGCCTTTGTCTCCGTCGTCCCTGGATGAGTTACACGCGGCGTAAAAGGAATTGTGCCGGTCGGTGGGGTACGTTCAGGCCCTGATCTTGGTGCGGGAGAAGTACGCCCTGGCCGACGTCGACTGCAAAAGGCTGAGGGCATCCGAGGAGGAGCTGAAGAATAGCCTGGCTGTGGCCGAGGTGAAGGCCAAGGCTGCTGAGGAGGAGCGGGATACGGCCAGGGTCGAGCGGGACGCTGCTAAGGCCGCTGCGGAGAAGGCGGATCAGGAGCTTCAAGCCTCGCGAGGTTCTGCCGAGAAGCTGGCTGAGGAGTGCACTCGGGCGCAGAAGGGGTTGTCCGAGGGTGTGGCTGCGATGAAAACCCTTTAGCAGCAGCGGGCCTACCTGGCTGCCGAGAAAGAGGCGCTTCAGGGGGCCCTCTCCGCGGAGCAGGCGGCTCATCGGGAGACGTCCGACGCCTTGCTGCAGACTGCCCGGGAGTGTTTTGAGCAGGCCTTGGCTCAGATCCGGTACTTCAACCCCAGCATGAAGCTTAACGTGGATGGGTATGATTACCGCGCCTTCGTTCAGGACGGGAATCTGATCCCTTACCAGTCTCCTGCCGCCGAGGACCCTGCCAAAGGTGCTGAAGAGGATGCTACCGAGGGAGCTGGTCCATCCAGCTAGTCTTAGATCTTAGTTTTGTTCTCTTTTTGTTTTTTGGGGCATATGTGCCCTTGTAATTTCACAAAACAATTTTGGCCTTTGGGCCATTCTGTACAAACTTTTTTGGACAATGAATGATCTACGTTTTCATCATCCTTTTGTCTTAGTTTTTCGTAATTCTAAACTCGGTTTAGATGACTTAGACAATGAATGATTTACAATTCTATCATCCTTTTGCCTTGTTTTAGTTGTTTGTCAGCTGCATGCGTACAAGCCATTTTTACTCTACCACACTCAGCGTGTGGGAGGTTGGCAGGGTTGTCTTGTTTCAACCTCGTCAGGTGTAACTAACCTCACTACCTCGGTCCGGCTTTCTAATAGCCGGACTCCAACTTTCACTTAGTCGGGTTATATTTTACCGACGTAAGGGTTAGACTACCATATGTCCAACCGAGGCTTCGCCTGCCTCTAGTCAGACATTTTGACCTAATCAGGGTCGGCATGGTAGTTTGCTTGCTTAGTCGGGCGAGCGTTGACGCGTCAATTTCACTAAAAGCCACGTATGGCGCCTTCGCCGAGCTCTAGCCAATGCCTGTCGGAGTACAACGGCCGGTTTTCGTACATCTAGATGTTTTTAGTTTTTCGGCCGGGTATACGACCTCGGAGCTGTTTATCCGGTACCAGGCTTATAGGCCTCGGCTTTCAGTTTTCTGGCCGGGCTTCATTGCCTCGACCTTCGCGTTTTCGACAGGGCTTTGTAGCCTCGGCTTCATGCTTAAGCGGATATTTGTGCACATTCATGAATCTCCTCAATGGGGTCCTTTATTAATAAAAAAAAATAGCCCTAAGGGGCTTTACAAGGAAGCAAGATTAGGAAATGACATAATTTGAACTTTGAATTAAATAAACAAAGTAAAAACAAACGAGGCCAGGGCGGGATCTAGCTATAGTATATCTTTAGCTTGTCGGCGTTCCATGTTCTTTTGACCGATTTCCGTGCCAGGGTTTCGAGAATGTATGCCCCTCCATCGAGCTTCTCTTTGATCCGGTAGGGGCCTTCCCAGTTTGCCGCCAGCTTCCCGTCCTTGGCATTCATGTTGCCTATGTCGGCCCGTCGGAGTACGAGGTTCCTGCGGTTAAATGATCGGGGTCGGACCTTTCTATTGTACTTAACCGCGAGTAGCTGCTTGGGGGCTAAGTCCCAGCAGTGCGCCGTGACTCGAATTTCGTCTATGAGGTCCAAATCGGTCTTTAAGGCGTCGTCGTTCGACTCCTGCCCTTCTTGTCTGGCTCTAACCTTTCTCCAAGATGGCTGCCCATTTCGACCGGGATCATTGCTTCACACCCATAGGTTAGCCTGTATGGGGTTTCCTGGGTCGAAAACTACACGCTCGTCCGGTATCCCCAGAGAACGCTTTGGAGCTGCTCGATCCAGCTGGTGTCAGCTTGCAACATCCGCCTCTTGAGTCCGTCCAGGATGACTTTGTTGGCGGCTTCGGCCTGACCATTCGACTGCGGGTGCTCCACGGAAGAGAAGTGCTGTTTAATGTCCAGGTTGGCCATTAGCGCTTGGAATCTGTGGTCCATGAACTGGGTCCCATTGTCCGTGACGACCTCGGCTGGTATTCCAAAGCAGGAGACGATGTTGTGCCGGAAGAGTTTTATTACTCTGGCCGAGGTTATTGTGGCCAGTGGCTCTGCTTCGATCCACTTGGTGAAATAATCCACTACGACAATGAGCCATCTGCATTGCCCCTGCGCCGGTAGGAACGGTCCGAGGATGTCCATGCCCCATTTATAAAAGGGCCAGGGGGCCGGCATTCCTTTCAATTCTGTAGGCGGCGGCCATATGATCCTGGCATGTTTCTGGCAACTATCACACGTCTTGGCTTTTTCCATGGCGTCATGCTTCATAGTGGGCCAATAATAGCCGGCGCGTAGTGCCTTTCTAGCGAGGGCCTTGCCCCCCATGTGGTGGCCGTTGCTGCCTTCATGTAGTTCTGCCAGCACGTATTTTGCCTCGGTTTCGCCGAGACAGCGCATCATCGGGCAATGCAGTCCCTTTCTATAGAGTTGATCATCGACCATTGCGTAGAGAGCGGCTTCTCTGATCAGCTTTCTGGCCTCGGTCGATTCGGTAGGGATAATACCCCTCTCGAGGTAGTCTTCTATCGGCTTCCTCCAGTCAAGCCCTACCGAGATGGTCATGACACAGCTCGGCTCGGTCAGGTTCTGCTGGATCACAGTCCTGTGATTGTCCGGTCCCTTAGTGCTTGCCAGCTTGGAGAGGATGTCGGCTCTGGCGTTCTCCTCTCTTGGGATATGGGAGACGGTCACTTCTTCGAACTCGGCCATGAGCTCTTTGGCGCGGTTTAGGTACTTCGCCATAAGAGGGCCTTTTGCTTGATAGCTGCCGTCAATCTGTGCGGCGACGAGCTGCGAGTCGGTTAAAACCTTTACTCGGTGTGCGCCATTGTCTTTTGCCTGGAGCAGTCCGGCCAGCAGAGCCTCGTACTCGGCTTGGTTATTGAAGGTTGGGAACTTTAGTTGGAGAGAGTGCTCGGTAGCGACCCCCTGGAGGCTTTCCACGATGACTCCTGCACCGCTGCCCTTAGCGTTAGACGATCCATCTACATAGACCTTCTAAGTCCCATCGCTTGTTGCTGCCGGGGTGAGCTCCCTGATAAAATCCGCCAGCGCTTGTGACTTGATCGCCTGTCGGGTCTCAAACGCTATGTCGAACTCTGACAACTCAATGGCCCAGTTGGTCATCCTTCCGGCTAAGTCTGGCTTATGGAGGATCTACCGGATCGGTTGGCTGGTGCACACCACTACCCGATGCCCAATATCGATCAACTCGTGGACAACTCGGTCGGGTACCAGCTCCTCTCCTTCATGGACGCCTACTCCGGATACAATCAGATCGCCATGCATCCGGAAGACCAGGAAAAAACCGGTTTCATGACCGACAAAGCAAACTACTGCTACAACGTCATGCCATTTGGGTTGAAAAATGCTGGGGCCACCTACCAAAGGATGATGAACCGGGTGTTCGAAGACCAGATCGGGCGCAACATAGAAGTCTACATAGACGACATGATCGTCAAGTCGAAGCCACCAGAAGACCACATCCGGGACCTCGAACAGACGTTTCAGAAGTTGAGAAGATATCGAATCAGGTTGAACCCGGCCAAATGTGCCTTCGGAGTTCCGGCTGGAAAGTTCTTGGGCTTCATGTTGACCAAGGTCATTGACTCGCCGGATCCGACCCGAGGTGGATATGAGGGTCCTCCTTCCTTGACCCGGAGAGCTTCAAAGTAGCATTGCCGTGATTCCTTTTGGTCACCGGATACCAAGACTATCTGGTTTTTGTCGTTGACTATCTTCAATTTCTGGTGCTTGGTGGGCACCAGTATGTCCCAGTTATGAATCGTTGGTCGGCCCAGGATGATGTTGTATGGGGATCGAAAGTCGGCGACTATGAACCTCACGCGTTCGGATTTGAAGGCTTCCTTGGTCCCGAGGGTTAACCTGAGGTCGATGTAACCCTTTGGAAAGGACTGCTCGCCGTTGAATCCGATAAGGGTGGTCTTGCACGACTTGAGGTCCTCTTGGTCGAGGTGCATCCTCCTGTAGGCGTCCCAGCTGATGATGTCGGCCGAACTCCCTACATCCACGAAAATCCTCTTGACGCGGCAGTTCACCAAGGTCCCGGTGATTACCAGTCCATCCAAATGGTCGAGAATGACGTCTTTTAGCTCCTCGTTGGTGAAGGTCAAGGTGGGCGGCCGCGGCTTGCTGGGGTCGTCCTTGAACTTGGGGACGTCTCTGACAGCTAATACCTCAAGGAGGTATTTCTTCCGCTGGCTTATAGTATCCCCGCCCCCTCCGAATCCTCCGCTGACGACGTTGCACTGGAAATCCACCTCTGGGAACTCGTCGTTCGAGGCGGTCTTCTGCTTCTTCCCCGGCTTCCGGGTGTCCTTGGGCGGACTTCTTGTGCGGCCACGCTCGTTGCTCTTGCCGCTCGTCCTTCCCTGGGTCTTGATGACATATTGACGTAACTTGCCTTCTCTCACGAACTTTTCAATGGCATCGCGGAGGTCGTAGCATTCGTTGGTGGTATGTCCGTGGCAATCGTGGAACATACAAAACTTGGCACGGTCCGTGTTAGAGCGGCCTCTAATCGGCCTCAGCTTGTCAGCCCGCCTCATCTCGGCCTGGGCTACTTCTTTCCATACCTGAGACAGAGGGACATTCAAGGGGGTGTAGTTATCGTACTTGGCCTTCTGGTCGGCTCGGTCAGGTTTGGCTCGGCTCTCGCGGTTTCATTTTCTCGGTTCAGCCCTCGGCCTTCTAAGCCGTCCTTCTTCACTGGGCGAAGTGTTTCTCGTCCGTTCGGGTTCATCCGCGTTGGCCGCCTCCATTTGCTCCACTTCTAGGTACTTCTTCGCCTGGGTGTAGAACTCGGTTAATGTGTACACCGGGTTCTTGCATAAGTTCCGGGCCAATCGTGATGATGGGTCTAGCTCGTTGACCAGGCAGTGTACGTAAACTTCCTCGGGCAACGACCGAACCTGCATTGCCACGTCACGGAATCGATCCAGGTACTTCTGTAGTGCCTCGCCTTTCTTCTGTCTCACTTTACTTAGTGTGAATTCGGTCTTCGGCTGCTTGTTACTGGTGGCGAAATGCAACTCGAACTTGCGTCTGAGGTCTTCGAAACTCTGGATGGAGTTGTCCGGGAGCGAGCTCAGCCATCTGCGCACCGGTCCGGTCAGAGTGGTCGCGAAGAGACGCTGGATAACCAGGCCTCTAATCGACCGGACCCACATGAGCTTCTCGAACATGTCAAGATGGTTGCGTGGATCCTGAGTTCCGTCGTACTTTGGAAGGTAGGCTAGGTCGAAGTGCTTCAAGTAACAGGCCGTTGCTACCGCCCTCGAGAACGGGGATCATCCGGACTCCGTCAGGTACTTCATTCGATATTCCCGTGGAGAACCTCGGCGGGGTGATCTGCGGGCTCGAGGACTTTCATTGTCTGCGCGGCGCTCTTCTCGGCCTCGGCCATCCCTGGCGATCCGATTGGTGCGGTTAGCACCGTCACCCTGGTTTCCCAAGTCGTCGATATTCTCTGGTGATGGTAGGTGGCCTCGCTCTACGCTCGTCCTACCGTCCGATTCGTCGTTGTCCCGGTAGGTGCTCCTCGGTTCTGGGCTACTCGAGGAACTGTCGTCCATGGGAGCCCTTCTTCCTCTTCTATGATTTCTTCTGCGATTCCCTTGTCGGCGATCGTGCTCGAGTGCGTCTTTTATCATTTGGCCAAAGGCTTCAAAATTAGCCTCTTGTTGGAGGTGGTCTCGCTTCTCCTTATTTTCGAGTCTTTGAAGGAATGACTCCTGTGTCCTCTGTAAGATGCGGACGTCGGCTTCGACCGCCAAGACGTCTCGTGCTGGGGGTTCTGAGCGCGCTTCCTGCAGCGGCTGCTCGTCTGCCTGAGGGGAAGTCGTCGTGTCGGTCACGTGGCCTTCAGGAGTGTTTTCCCGTTGCTGCTGCCCCTGTGGCTCCTGAGGCTCCTGCGGCTGGTTCAGTCCAGCCGGCGGTTGGCTTGGCTGGGGATCTTCGCCAACTAGTTGCGGTGGTGGTCGGCTGTGGCTTCTGGTGTTTGCCATCAGTGGTCACGGGGATAGAAATTTATGGTCCCCACGGTCGGCGCCAATGTTCTATCCTAAGAACACATATTAATTGGACTTGACTAGGTTGTCAAGCCTAGAGCCTACGTACCCTTTGAAGGGATCAAAGTCCACGTAGTTTGCAGTACACTTGAAGGCGTGAAGCCAGGGGGTGGTGTGTGTGCTCTGTGTGACAGGAAGTAAATAGAGCATAGATTAGAATGTGTGCACCTGAGTGGCGTTTCTTGGCTTTTATAGAGGGTCCGGCGCGATTATCCCGGCCTGGTGAGTAATATCCGGGGCCGAGATACTAGGAGCTAATATCTATCTCGGGATTATGGTTAGGATGGATAGGATAGATCCTATATTGTTGGGATCTCATATCCTCGCGTTATCCTGTCGACTATGCTTCTAGGCCAGGTTGGGCCGTGGCCAGTATATGGGCTGTTGGGCCGGTCCGTAACAATATCATATTTTTACAAACTTAAGATATAATAAAAGTCATACTGTAAATGTGATTTGTGTTTGAATTAACGATGACAGAAGTGACTTTTTTCCAAACTGAAATTTGTTTGGATTATTATTTGAAAAACAAGTTGAAATGATTAAAAATGGCACGAATCTTATTGAATAATATATATATAGTGATAATTGAAGAGAAAATTTAAATTTAATAAAAAAATGTTAAATAATTATTGAAAAAATTAAAAACACTAAAGTCCTTAATTAAATATATTTAATGAATAAAGTTATATATAAATTAGAGTGCATATAAATGTATATGAATATGTTGATACTAAATAATACTACATTGCTAATTATGGGTTTTGGTTCCTCAAAGAGAAACATAGTCCAAATATTTATTAAAATTAAAATTTAATGTATTATTAAAAATTTGTAAATATTATAAAACACCTAATTAGATATATTGAATGAGCATAAAAATTATTATTATTCAACTTTTGTTACAGAAGAAGAGTATTAAAATAAACAATTTTCGGTATTGAAAAACAAATAGGGATCAATAAAATATGTAGCTAACAAAAAATCATTAGAGCATAAATATAGCCAAAAATATAATAAAAATCCCATTTTATAATTAATCTGCTTGTATAGGAGAACTTGTTTAAAAAAAACAAAAAAGCGAAAAAAAAAACAAACAAAAAAAAGTGGGTAAGGTTGGAAGATGCACAAAAGGAAATAGACAAGGGACCACTTCTCAGTTTTTCACTTTTTCTCTCCAAAAAAAAATTTGTTGTAGAAAAGCAACAAGTCTGATGGCCGATGGGCTTTAGTCTGATGGCCGATGGGCTTAAAAGATAACATACTCTCTCTCTCTTAAAAGATAACATACTCTCGTTTTCAGAACCAAGGCATAGCAAATAATACAACAGCAACAAACACTGAATGGATGCCACCTTCTATTGAGGAAGATGATTTGCTGCATAGGAGTTCGAAGAAGCTAAAGAATGCGAGCATCTGTATTGTTGAGGAACAATGGCCAAGTCTGGGGAACGGTCCTCAGAAGAAGGGGATCACAGGACAATCGTTTGCTGAGAAGTTGAAAGGAACTGCTAATGAAGAAGCTATGCTTACAGCTCAGGATGTGGATCCTAGCCTTTCTGATGATACCATCTCGGATAGTGAAGGTGAGAATGAGAAAAGTTCCCCGCTTTGTTTAATAACTGAGGATCCAAACAAGAATTTTCCAACCTTCACCTTCTCAAGTAGGATGAAGAAGAGATTATACAAGGCTTGGAGCAATGCTGTCATTGTGAAGCTCCCTGGGAAGGAGATTGGGTATAAACTTTTACTCTCTATACTTTAACCCCTTTGGGCAAAGCGCGGAGTAATCAACATTATCAACATAGGAAATGGCTTTTTTGTGGTAAAGCTGTCGAATAGAAAGGATTATCGCAATGCTCTCACTGGAGGCCCGTGGATGATCTTCGATCACTATTTGACAGTTAGACCATGGGAACCTCAGTTTCAACCTTGGAAAGCTACCATAGATAAGGTTTCCGTTTGGGTTCATATGCCTAGGGTGTTCCTTGAATACTATGATAGAGAAGCTCTCACTTGGATCAGGAATAGAATAGGAGACATCATCAAGATTGACATGAACACCCAAGGTCACCTTAGAGGACATTACGCGAGGATTTGTGTACTGGTGGACCTCGGGAAACAACTCATGGCGGGATTTACTCTCGATGGTGTGGACTACTATCTGCAATATGAAGGCTTGCATGGGTTGTGCACTCAGTGTGGGATCTACGAGCATACCTTAGTGGAGTGTCCTACTCTGAAAAAAACTCAGTGTTCGGAGGGTAGTGCAGAGGGTATGGGCCAACCGGAGAAGATAACGGTGACGGCCGGAGTGGAAGCAAAAGGGACGGATGTGGATGTTTGGAAGGTGGTTCTGAATTCACGTCGACAGAAAAAAGGTTCAAAGGAGAAGCAGTCGGAAACTTCTCAGGCGGAGAACGGAGGATCACGTTTTGGAGTTTTGGCCGGAGAAGACAACGGAGGTGGCGAGACGTTACAAGTTCAAACAGTCCAAACTGTACAGGTGCATGCCTCAGGTCACGGTGATACGCAACAGGTTAGCACAGAAGTACGGGGTGGTATAGAGAAAAACTTAAAGGTGAGGAAGAGCAGTGGCAAAAGGAGAGGGGATAAAAACAAAAATGTGGCGGCAGGCAGCAAAGTGCAGAGTGTAGGCAGGCAGAACCTGCGGAGAGAGAAACGTACAAGAGTATTGGGGCTTGGGGAGAATAAGTTAGATGAGGTGTTAAGGTTGACTAATGGGAATCCCGAGGTGCAGCAGGGAGGGGACGAGCAGAGGATGACATTTCATGGGGAGACATCTGAACCTGGAAACGAGGCCCTACCTAATGATGTCACCTTCGTCTCGGATTCGCTGGATCCAGGGGAGAAGGATGTGCCCATGGGTATTGTGGGGAAATTTTGGGTTGGACCGGAGGAGTTTGGGCCTGGTTTAGTAGTTGAAATGGGTGATGGGGCAATTGAAGAGGACGCCTCCTTGGCTTCAGAAGCCCACGGTCGTGGTCCTGATGGATTTGGACCGAGTATGGTCATGGAAGAAGAAGTTTGTGAGGAGACCAAGGCCGATAGTATGGTTCCGGAAACCCAACTTGATTAGATATATTTGACCCGTACTGTACTCATATGGCCAATATCGTATATTGGAATATCAGAGGTGCTTGTGGGAGGAATACTTTGCAACAAGTCAAAACTGTCTGCAAAATGCCGAAACCTTGTATGGTTATTTTAGCTGAAACCAAGTGTGAAAGCGACTCTCGGCTTCTTCGCTTGAAACGGTTGGGCTTTGATGGATTCTGTCATGTCCCGAGTGTTGGAAGGTCTGGAGGCTTGGTGGCGGTATGGAGATCGGAGCAATTGGGGGTCTCGGTTCTTAGACGTGACCGTCAATTTCTTCATTTCTTATGTTCCAGGAATGGGGAGCCGTCTTTTTTCCTGACCACGGTTTACTCTCTTCCTCTGCCTCATCTTAAACAGGTACTGTGGCAGGAACTTCATAGCCTTTCTCTTATTATTTCGGATCCTTGGGTGGTTGTCGGGGACTTTAATGACATTGCTCTGCCTTCGGAGAGAATTGGGGGTTCATTGCCTAATGAATCTAGAATGAACTCCTTTTTAGACCGGATAAATGGTTGCCATCTGAGTGATTTGGGTTTTAGGGGTCCTTTGTTTACTTGGCGTGGTCCCCGTGTGGCGAATTCTACCAGATTATTTGAACGTCTGGATAGAGCACTTGTTAACACGGACTTCCTGACGTCTTTCGATAATTGCCTGCTCCGTGTCTTAACTCGTCTTAAGTGTTCTGATCATAACCCAATTTATCTCTGTTTTGGGGACGAGGGGAATATCCCTAATGTTAATCGTCCGTTTCGCTTTGAGGCAATGTGGTTGAAGCATGATAATTATAGGTCCTTTCTGATGGAGAACTGGAGGGCGCAGGAGGAGATCAATTATACTCTTTCCCTTTTTCAGGAATCTATTGGATTATGGAATAAAAATGTTTTTGGTATGGTGGAGAACAAGAAGAGGAGGATTATAGCAAGGCTAAATGGAATTCAAAATTCCTCGTCATATCCATACTCCAGTTATTTGTGCAACCTTGAAGTGGAGCTCCAGGAGGAACTTCATAGGCTTTTGGCATTGGAGGAAATCAAATGGTTCCAAAAGTCTAGGGATGATTGGATCCAGAATGGTGACCGGAACACAAGATATTATCACTTAAAAGCTAAAATGAGATCAAGAAGAAATAAGATTGCCGCATTAAAATTTGATTCTGGTACCTGGGTGACTAATGAGGAGGAGATGAGGAGGATGGTTGTCAATCATTTCTCGGCTCTCTATTGTGAGGTGGAGTCCGGATCTAGTACACTGCAAACTACAGCTAGCTTTCTAGTCATTGATCAGGAAAAGGCTATGAATTTAGGCAAAGTCCCATCTGAGGAGGAGATTCGCGTGGCAATGTTCTCTATTGGAAGTCTTAAAGCGCCAGGAATTGACGGTTTTCCTTCGCTCTTTTACAAGAGTAATTGGGAAACCGTGGGTCCTATTGTTTGCAATTTTGTCAAGAAAGTGTTCTTGGGGGAAACCACGGTGGCGGAGGCAAATAGAACTCTCATTTCCTTGATCCCTAAGAGGGATTATCCTGTCCAGGTATCCCACTTCAAACCTATCTCTTTATGTTCTGTCCATTATAAATGTATTTCTAAGATCATAACTTTGCGTTTGAAAGTTGTGATGAATGATCTGATCTCGCCATTCCAAAATAGCTTTATTAAGGGAAGGCACATCCAAGATAATTTAATTATAGGCCAGGAGGTCATGCATATTATGAGTAAGAATAGAAGTAGAAAGGGATTGATGGCTTGGAAAAGCTTATGATAGAATTCGATGGGACTTTGTTGAGAGAGTTCTCATAGATGTGGGGTTTGCTCCGGATTTTATTAATCTCATTATTTCCTGTGTTTCCTCGGTTTCATACAATGTACTTTGGAATGGAGTCCAAACTGATTTCTTTTATCCTAAGAGAGGGCTCCGGCAAGGGGATCCTATATCCCCGCTCCTATTTGTCCTTTGTATGGATAGACTGTCGCATCTTATTTGTGATGAGGTGGCAACTGGTAATTGGAAGCCTATCAAAGTGGCGAGCTCTGGTCCATTTATCTCTTATTTGCTATTCGCTGATGATCTGCTCTTATTTGGGGTTGCGTCTGAGGTGCAAGCCGATTGTATGCTTAAGTGCCTGGATAAGTTCTCCACTGCGTCTGGTGGGAGGGTTAATAAGGCCAAATCATCCATATTTTTCTCACCCAGAGTCCCTGTGAATAGCAAGCAAAGGATTAAGGATATGGCGGAAATGAAGATTACTAGTGAGATTGGGAAATACCTTGGTTTTCGGTTGTCTCGAAATCGGAGATCCAAAGACGAGTTTCGCTATATAGTGGAGAGAACAAGATCTAAGCTGGCAAGTTGGAAGGCTAGTTGTCTTTCCTTTGCGGGAAGGATAACTCTAGCTAAATCAGTGTTGAGTTCCATACCTTTATATCCTATGCAAGTCGCTTCTATTCCTAAGGGTATTTGCCTTGAGGTGGAGAAGATACAAAGGAACTTTATATGGGGCCATGATAATTCCTCTAGACGTTTTCATGCTATTGGGTGGGAGCAAATCCTTAGACCAAAGCAATTTGGAGGTCTCAGACTTCGGCGTCTGGAATCGGTCAACAAAGCTTGTGCTGCTAAAGTTGCGTGGAATCTGATTATGGGGGTTAACGGATTATGGGCGGAAGTGTTACAACAAAAGTACATGCTAAGGGAGGAGGATTCCCTTCTTTCTTATAGAGCAGGGGATTCCAGACTTTGGAAGTTTATATGTGCTCAGAAGGATCTGATTGACATAGGTTCTAAATGGCAGGTCAGGAATGGCCAAGCAATTAGCTTTTTCAACGACCGCTGGCTGCTATATGATAAATATTTGAAAGATGTATGTAGGAGGCAATTATCGGAGGAGGAAGACTCGTCCTTAGTAGCTGATTGGACTATAAATGGAACCTGGGACTTTACCAGACTCTCGGTGTTATTCTCTGATGATATTATCAACCGGTTTAGAGCGCAGATGCCTCCTTGTGAGGATGCGGGTTTGGATTGTTTGGTGTGGGGTGCTTCTAAAGATGGATCCTTCTCAGTAAGGAGCGCCTATGGCCTTATTGAGAAACTTTCTGATCTTACGCCACAGGTTGGCCTAAAGGAAATTTGGTCTTGGAAGGGAGTGGAGAGGATAAAAGTATTCATGTGGAAAGTTTTCTTTGACAGGCTCCCAACAAATGAACGAAGATGTAGGTGGGGGTTAGCTGATGATCGGTATGAGTTTTGTAGAAATGAGGTGGAGTCTATTTTGCATATTTTGAGAGACTGTAGTTATGCAAAACAGATGTGGTTAAGGCTTCGTGTTATTCCCCGCATAAGAAATTTCTTTACTGCCCCTTTAAGAGACTGGTTGATAACTAATTTGAAAGGGACTGGTGGCTTTGGAGTTCATGCTCCCTGGAGCATTATCTTTGGTGTGGCAATATGGATGCTTTAGGGCTGGAGAAATAAGTCTCTCTTCGATGGGAATTTCTGCAGACCTTCTAACCCAGCGGAGATAATTATCCACGGCTGGAGGAATTTTGCGGTGGTTTCAGATTCACCTTTGGCGAGTCCTATTGTTTCGAATCTGCCTCCTTCGGGGATGATGAGTGGTTGGCAGAAACCGCCTCAGGGATGGATTAAATTGAATGTTGACGGGGCGGTGGCTCTAAATTCTTCTAGGGCGGGGTGTGGAGGACTGTTGAGGGATGGTGGGGGTTTATGGGTTGGCGGTTTTATGAAAGAAGTGGGTGTCTGTGAAGTTCATGTGGCAGAACAGTGGGCTGTCTTTGAAGGTCTGTCTTTAGCTTGGGAGTTGGGTCTCAAAAATATTATTTTGGAATCTGATGCTTCAGAGATAGTTACGTTGCTGTTGGAGGAAAATGCTACTGGTTCAGGCCTTCTGCTCATGAATATTAAGGCCTTCTTGCGGCGGGATTGGCGGGTCCTTGTGTATCATATTCCACGAGAAGCAAATGGTGCAGCTGATATTCTTGCGAAAAGGGGCATCAGTCAGTTGGATATTCTAGTGGATTGTCCGGGTTTTTTTGGCCCTTAGTGACCTAGGAGAGCTTGGGATCTGTATCCCCTTTCTTTTAGTTTAATGTTTGTATCTGGGCTTTAAGCCTTCTGCTTTTATAAAAAAAAAAAAAAAAGATAACATACTCTCTCTCTCTCTCTGGCTAAAAAAAGGGGAAAAAAGAGAGAGAGAGAGATTCAAATTTAAAATCTCCATTTATCAGTATGTTTTTACGATTTTTTTTATTAAAATGATTTTACTAATTTTATCAAAGTTATTATATTTTTACGATTTTTTTTACAATTTTTTTACGGTACGATTTGTTATCCTTTTTTCTATTTTACGTAAAATCTCGATTTTAACTACCTTAATTCGAATCCGGCCATCATTGTTTTGACCAAAAGCAAATTTTGACGGTGGAGAAAATGTTGCTAAACATCTGAAAAATAGGAGCATCAATAATGATTTTGAGATTCAAAATTATGGTTTTGAAAAAGCAAAATCTTCTCCTTTTTCTCTTTCCTTTATTTCTCGTTTTCCTCATTTTCTCTCTCTTTCCACGTTTTCACCTTTTTCATCTTTCCTCTTTCTCTTTTTTTCCCCATTTTCCCCTTTTTCCCTCTTTCCTACTAGTAACAACGAATATTTTTGCTTGAGTTTTATTGCCATGCTTCCTTTTTTTTTTTTTTTTTGAAGTTTGAAGTAATGACGTATTTGTAAAATAAATATAAATAGCCCCAGAATGTTTAATTAGCAAAAACATGAGATTCAGCATGGCAACGAAGAAAAGTTGAATAAATCGAATTACTTTTGTTTTTTCACCCATAAAAAAAATCGAATTACATTCTTAAAACAATGAGGTTAATGACATAATTTAGTGAGCGAGTGACCTGTTTGATTCTTCTGTTATAATCTGTAATGAGAGTACAAAAATTTAATAACCAAAATTTTTGAACTATTTTATCATTATTAAAATTGACTAATGTTATAATTTTAAATTTTTCAAATTATATAAATTTTATTATTGTATTATGAAATTTGATGTTAAATGTATTTGAAATGGAATTTTATATTTTATGTGCAATTATTTCATTATCTTATGTCTTTTTTGGTGATTTCCACATAAAAAAGTGATTATAATAACAATTATTCAAGCACTATCAAAATCACTCTTTTTTACAGAATCTACTTTCATAAAATCATTTTTTATCACTTTTTCTTTAAAACTTATTTTCCAAATGTTAATCATATGATTGTCCCGACAATGTAATGCATCTGGATGTGCATATCCAAAATGAAAGCAATTTTGCCCTTTTTAATTCATAATGTAGATGTTGGTTAGAATTTGCCCCCAAAAAAAAATGTTAATTAAAAAAAACACACACACACACACACAAAAGTTAACCCGGAAATTACGACCATCGTTGCATCCCTGGATGATTCAAATATTGGCCAAGTCAAGTGATGAGATTAGTTAAAATTACATAACGAAAAACAACCATTGTGAATAGATAAAGTAATGAAGTGGGCATTTTTAATGCATAAAATAAAATTTGTTAAAGAATTAATTAAAATATAATTAAGTATTACTTTGGAAGTCAAATATATAAAATAATTATTTCAAATTTATTTTAAGTTTCAGAAATTTAACTGGTTTAAAAAATTACCATACCAGATTTTAAATTAAGAAAAATCATTTCTGATCATTCTATAATTAATTCAAATTAACAAACTCATACAAATAATATTATTAAGTTGGAATTTCACGTGGAAGAAGTCAAGAAAAAGCCACGATACACTAAGGAAATGGCACAATCTCAGCACTTTCGGTGAAGAGTTTGAGATTCTGGAATTTCACGTGTACGTCTTCAGCTGCAGCAATCCTTTTTACTCATTATCGACTCTGCTCTGGCCATGCATGGCTACCGTTGCATCATCAAACATATACTTTCTCTTTTTGGCATATTTTCTATGTGAAACAGTATTCACACAACACATACCACTGGGCTCTTCAGTTTCCCCTATTGTTCCTCCCACTTCATGGCTTTCACCTTCAGGTCGATTCGCATTCGGCTTTTACGAGCAAGGCGATGGCTTCAAAGTTGGAATCTTGTTGTTCAATAAGAATGATAAAACCATTGTTTGGACTGCATATCGTGGTGATCCTCCTCTATCCTCAAAAGCAAAGCTTGTTCTAACCATGAGAGGTGAGCTTCTTCTTCAAACAGGTCCAGGGCAAAAGAAGGTTATTTCTCACGGTAACAATGGAACTGTTTCCTCTGCTTCCATGCTTGATTCTGGAAATTTTGTTCTGCGAAACAAAAATTTCGACATCCTTTGGCAGACTTTCGATCACCCAACTGATACTATATTAGGGGGTCAAATTCTAACTAGTGGGAGAGAATTGGTGTCTAGTTCAACAGACACAAACCAATCTTCTGGAAGGTTTCAATTAGCGATGCAGAGTGATGGAAACCTTGTCCTGTATCCACGATATTCTGGTAGCACAGCTTGGGATGCTTACTGGGCCTCGGAAACTGGATATGGCACTAGTTTCAAATATTATCTTTTCCTCAACAACACAGATCGCTGGCCTCTATGTGTTGTAAATGCTACTAGTTCCAACTCAAAAATACTTTGGCAAAAGGGTGATTTCAGCTTTAAAGGGTACAACACTATTTATCGTGCAACTATTGAATCTGATGGAGTTTTTCGACTCTATGCTCATTATTATGAAGATGTAAATCGGACACGTGAAGTTAAAATGTTGTGGTCCCCGCCAGAGTTGGACAATCTTTGTAAAGTGAAGACTTTTTGTGGATTCAACAGCTATTGTACCATCAATGACAACCAGCCTTATTGCATTTGTCTTCCGGGAACTGATTTTATAGATCCAAGACAAAAAAAATCTTGGATGCAAAAGGAACTTCTCAGAAGTTGAATGTAGAGGTGGAGAAGATAATGCAAACTTTTATTACATGTCTCCCATGAGTAGTATGAACATGGGTGATGTTCCTTATACAGAGGAAGACATTCTAGAGCAGGAATGCCCAGCTTCTTGTTTGCAAGATTGTTACTGTGGGGCTGCCTTTTATGGTGATAATCGCTGCAAGAAACAAAAGCTTCCATTGAGATATGTTACAAGAGAATCACGAAATTCGTCCTCCTTCACAATATACTTCAAGGTGGGACTTCATAGCCTGCAAAGCAACCATGATAACCAACCACCTCCCATCAAGACTACCAGTAAGAAATCAATTGAGATGATCATTCTCATTGTCTTGGGTTTTGCTGTTCTTTTGTGTTCAGCTGTCGCAATCTCCGGCCGTTTAATTTACAAGATTGGAGTTTTAAGTTACAGGAGGTTGTTGGAGATGGGAGATTTAGGTTTGAGCCAAGGGATTACTCTGAGGGTATTTTCATACAATGAGCTGAAGAAAGCAACAAATGGTTTCAAACAAGAGGTGGGTAAGGGTTCGTTTGGATCAGTTTATAAAGGAACTTTACTCAAAGGAAGAAAACTTATCGCAGTAAAAAGGCTACACAGATTCATTGAACAAGGAGAGAGAATTTCAAGCCGAGATGCAAGCCATTGGGAAAACCCACCACAAAAACTTAGTTCGCTTGCTTGGATATTGTGCTGAGGGATCTAAAAGGCTTCTGGTTTATGAGTTCATGAGTAATGGCTCCCTTGAGAAATTTATCTTTGGTGACAGTACTGTTCGTCCTGATTGGGATCAGAGAAGAAGAATAGCACTAGACATTGCAAGAGGCTTACTGTATCTCCATGAACAATGTAGGGCTCCCATTATTCACTGTGACATAAAGCCTTCAAACATATTGATGGACGATTTTTTTACAACTAAAATATCAGATTTTGGTTTGGCAAAACTTCTAATGCCAGATCAAACAAGAACCTTTACTCAAGTTAGAGGGACAAGAGGTTATCTGGCTCCAGAATGGAACAAGAACACTCCAATAACAATGAAAGCAGATGTTTATAGCTACGGAGTTATGTTATTGGAGATTGCATGTTGCAGAAGAAGCTTAGTGGCCAACACTTCAAACCCAGAGCAAATTATTCTATGTAATTGGGTGTACAAGTGTTTTGTTCGGCGAGAGTTAAACAAGCTTGTTCTTGGGGAAGACGTGGACCTAACGATGCTAGAGAATTTGGTGAAAGTGGGGATATAGTGTATTCAAGATGAGCCTTTTCTTCGTCCATCAATGAAGAGTGTAGTGTTGATGCTTGAAGGAGTTACTGAGGTGGCTATCCCTCCTTGTCCATCTACTAATTCTACGTGATTTATTCCTCTGCCGGAAAAAATGATTAAAGAATTTCGTGTTGGTTTGATTTGCTTGTTTTATTACTGTGTCTGTGTAATAGTAGTATATTGTTCTCTAAGCTTTGGTCAGCTTGTTGCTAAAGAAGGAAGCACTTGATGAGATCAGTTGTTGTATTTTGATTCCATTCGTCTGAAATGATTTGCGCTGTTCTGTGAAACATTAATTCACATGATTGCAACTTTAAATTATGGAATAAAAACTCTTAAAAAAATTGGAAAAATGACAACCAGGTCCCAATGACTATGAAAAATAGCAAAAAAGTCCTAACAGAAATTCACATATCAAAAAAGTCTCTAGGGACTTTTTTGATATTATTTGTATTAAAACAAAATCCAGGTTTTTAAATTTTATTGTAAATATAACACTTCTTGTTGTTAATATAGCTTTTTCTGTTGTAAATTTTTATAGCTTAATCTGTTGTGAATGCTCAAGTTTTAAATTTTGTTGTGAATATAGCACTTCCTGTTATGAATTTATCATTTTTCTGTTGTGAACATTGTTGTGAAAACGTCGTCCAAGAACATAGAAACGTCCGTTTCTACGTTCTTTCGTCGGAAAACGAGTCAGCACGGTGGTCTGGACGGGTTTGGAGTTGAAACGGCTGGAACGCCGTTTCAACTCGGTATAATCGGTTGAAACGTCCGTTTCTGGCATTCAGTCCGGTGGTGGCTGGCTGGCTGCAGTTCTCACCCCTCTGTTTCAGGTCGCCACCGGCGATGGTGGTGAGAGTGGAGGCCGCCGGAGACTTAGAGGAATGTGGAGGAAGAAAGGACGAAGGACGAAGGTCGAAGGTCGAAGTTCTCACCTCGCAGCGCTCTATGTTTGTAGTCTTCAATCGAGTCTGTCGCACGCTCAGTCACATGTCCCCTCTTGAATGAATATGAAGAAGCCCTAATTACTCCCTTGGTCAAAATGTGTGTTTTGACCAAAGGACTAAAATGAAAAAATTCAAAGTTTTGAGGAGGGACTAAAATTAAAAGTTTGAAATATTTTTGGGGCATAACTACACTTTCTAAGAAAATACATTAAGAATCCCAATTTAATTATGAAAAATCACATTAAATTATGAACTTAATTATTTCCTTAAATATTTGAACTTAAATTTATGATGATTTTAATGTATTAGTGTGTTTTTGCTTTATATATGTTGGATTTTTTTATTTTTTTTTGTAGTACGTAGTAAACTCGTACGTTTCGTTTACGTTTTCCGATTTTACATTTTTGCTCACCCTTACCGTTTCTACGTAGACTCTACGTTTTAACAACATTGATTGTGAATGACCTCTGTACGCTTAGAGACTTGAGTTTGAAACAAAATCCAGGTGTTTAAATATTGTTGTGAATATAGCTTTTCCTGTTGTAAATGACCAGATTTTTAAATTTTGTTATAAAAATAGTACTTCCTATTGTAAATATAGCACTTTCTGTTGTCAATATAAATAATATCAAAAAAGTCTCTAGGGAGAGACTTTTTTTATATGTGAATTTCTATTTGGACTTTTTTACTATTTTTTATAGTCCTCGGGACCTAGCTGTGATTTTCCCAAAATAATTCCCTGGAGAAATTATATACGAAGTAAAAGTTGAAGCATAAAGCCTGAACATGTAATATATGTTTTTTTTAGACTTAGAGCTAGTCCTTTAAAGGCATATTTACAATATAAACTTTTAAAAAGGTTTGATATTATAGGCCTTACAACAGAGCACCATTTGTTTCTAGGAGTGGCTTTGGTCTGATGCTGACTATGCTCCACTACCCTCCATACTTGGAAAAGATGCCGTTTTGGGTAGGAAACAATGACCGAGTTCCTTTTTTTTTTTTTTTTGAAAGTTTTTTTAGGACACTAAATGAAACTAAAAAGATACTTCAGGATACTAACCAGTATTGAAAAAAAATCTTTCATAATCTTAAAAAATTATTTTATGATCTTGAAAAACTATTTGAAGCTACTGACTGGTACTAAAATTATATTTTAAGATACTGAATCATACTGAAAAAATATCTCATGAATTTGAAAAATTATTTTAAGATCTTGAAAAAATATTCTAGAGAGTGATTGATACTAAAAATAAACTTAAAGCAATTTTTTCAAGATCCTAAAATAATTTTTCAAGATCATGAGATATTTTTTTAGTATATTGAAATATTTTTTTAGTACCAGTTAGTACCCTGAAATATTTTTCAAGATCATAAAACAAATATTCAAGATTATGGAGTATTTTTTTTAAGTACTAATCACTATCCTGAAGTATTTTTTTTAATACTATTCATGCCCTAAAAAAAATTCAGAGAAAAAAGGGAATTTGGTCATTGTTTTCTACCCAAAACGGCGTCGTTTCAAGTATAGAAGGGTAGCGAAGCGCAGTGAGCATCGGATCAAAGCCGCTCCCATTTGTTCCTTTACTTCTTTTTAAACATTAATTATGCAAATGGTGATGAATGAAATATCCACTATCAAATTATGAAAGCTCTATTACGGTTTGTGAATGTTATCTCAATAAAAAAAAAAATTATGCCCAATTTATTTTTAATACACTATTCAATTTTTTATAATAATGTATTACAATAAATTGAAATTTATTGTGACAATACATCTACATATGCAGAGATCTATTACCATCTTTCAATATTTATATTTATATTTAAAATTTATGACCCGGATTTAACTTTTGAATCCTCTGTGTGTGTATAAATAATCCATGATTATTTGTTTTATAAAAAGGGAAAATCTTATATAAAGATATTCATGCCGCATTGTAGTATACAGGAATTCACCTCTTTCAATTGTACATACTCTTAGTTTCCTATAAAACCAAATAGTGTATTAAAAAAGAATATTGAGCATAATTAACATTTGGAAATAAGTTAGAGCACAAGATCATACCGTACTTCCCAATAAATTAATTGACAGAGTAAATAATAGGATTATGTTTTCAAATTTGCTATTTTGATAACAAAGGGATATGGAGGTCAAATTTTACGACCCAGCTTTAAATTTTGAATCCTCTGTGTGCGTATAATCCATGATTATTTGTTTTATATAAAGGGAAAACCGATATAAAGATATTCATGAGACATTGTAGTACATAGGCATTCACCTCTTTCAATTGTATATACTCCTAGCTTCCTATAAAACCAAATATTATATTAAAAATAATTAATATTTGGAAATAAGCTAGAGCACAAGATCGTGCAATACTTCCCAATGAATTAATTGATAGAGTAAATAGTAGGGTTATATTTTCAAATTTTCTATTTTAAAAGCAAAGGGATATAGAGGTAATTTAACCCAAATTTTAAATCCATAATTATGACGTATAACCTGATATATAATTTATTAAATTCAGTTATTTAAATTAAAATTTAGGTAATTAAACCGTCTTTATATAAGATTTCTCTAAAATATACAATACTTAATGGCGATCAACTTGCTCTCTGACTACGCAAATACCACTAAAGAGATCAAAAGAGTATATTGTTAAAATAAATCCCATTATAAAGTTGAGCGTATCAGCTACTCAATTTAAAGGTTAAACCGTTAGAATTTTATAATTTACTTTTTGAAGATTAAGAGCTTTCTTTTTGGCCATGTTGATGATTAAGGGCTGAAAATGTGTGATTGTGAAATTGAAAATAAAGTTAAATATTAATGCATCATTCATATGGCATTTATGAAAAATATAATGACTCGCCCCTTCTTTTTTATTTTTGCCCCAAGATTGACTCATACACTGTTTTGATCCCCAAAAAAAAAAAACCTCATACACTGTTAATCTGTTATACCACCGTCGCAAACGCGAGGGCAAATACAAGCGTCCCCCACCTCCAGCCCCGTTAGTTCTCTAAACATTTTTGACGTCATGGCTTTTGCCTAAGAATCAAACTTATTTAAGTTTGGGCTTGTTAAGAGGCTTAGGGTGCTTTTTTGACCCGTCAATCTTAGGCTTTTTTTTCCCCTCTCTCAAATCACATGTATTTTACTAATGGAGGCAATTATATTCTGACCTTGGGTCGTAGGTTCGATCCCTCTGCCATTGCTGGAACTCTTTTGGTAGGCGATTTCGTAAGTCCCCATTAAGTGCTCGTAGAGACCAGGGCCGTGCCCTAGCCTTAGTGGGGGACTGATGCCGAACCCCTTCAAAACTTTTTTATATAAAAAAAAAAATATTCTGACCAATATTTAACACTAAATGCAGGAATTTTTCGTCATGAATGTCTGTTTTTTTTTTTTTATTTGCCCAACTTTCATTAATTATCTCTCACTTTTTTTTTTTTTGATATAATCTCTCACTTTTCATTATACACACCAAATCATGCTTGTTTCATTTCAAATAAAAAATTTACACAAAAATTTGGGCCAGAGTCCAATATCAGTGGGTTAATACTATGGGTTGGTGGATTTCAATATGGTATGTGATATGGCTAGATTATTATATTGCGATGTTATTGCCTTCTCAATATTTTCTCCTTTTTTAGATAACAAAATATTTCTTACAAAATAAAATAGGATATCAGTAGATTTTTTGTATAATATTCTTTTATCCTATATTTAATTAAAAGATAGATAACTATATAAAAGATAATTAAATAGTTATAAAATATTAATAAATCCAACACATTATATCATAAAATATATATCGAGTTAATTATAAAATATATACTTATTGAACTCCCCCCACACTTACACATTTGCTTGTCTTCAAGTAAGAGGAAAAGAATTCATTATCTAAAAAGAACATTGCTCATGAAATTCCTAAACAGAAAGCAATAAACCACCACATTTAAATCATATCATCAAATCTTATTTAAATTAATGTATTATAAGAATAGATCACTAAGCCAATAGCATTAAACAATTATAACAATCTTTTAACATCTCATGATCAAAGGATCAATGAATAATAAGTGCAACAATAAGATTAGTAGAAAAATATTACCCTACTCAATTTTATCATAAAAATTCAAATGACCCCATTGAACCAAAATTTTCATTTAATTTAATAAGGATCCTCAGGTAGGAAATAACTCAATTTTTTTCATCTTTTTATTTTTATTTTTATTTTTTCCTTAAGCCGTTGTAGGTATCCTTTTGACGTGATCCTACACATGGATGATGCAGCACCAATTACTCAGTGACTCCAACAGACACTTCAAGAGGCTTTTAGCCTAACTCATAATTCTCTTTGACATTACCATTTGATACAAGTGCCAACATTGATGATGAAGTGCCCCCGATTACTAAGTAAGGTCTAAAGAAATCATTTGAGTTGTGTGTGTGCGCGCGCGCGCGCGTGTGTGTGTGTGTGTGTTTTTTTTTTTAACCTGAGTCATTTCCTTAAACAAAAGTTTTACTTAGCTAGCAAAGGTCATCATCTAATTTTCTAAAGAAATCATGTAGCAAAATATTCGTAAATTAATAATATGTTGATCATATTGCAAACTAATCTCTATTCTCATGATCAATCTCAAGATTGATACAAAAATGTAAGACTTAGTTCTATTTGAATTTTTGACTTGATTATATTCTTTAAGATGAGGAAAACTCAAAATTAAGGTCAATCTTAAACAACGCAAAAATTTTGAAAATAAAAGAAAAAAAAATCTTTTCAATTGTATAAGGACAAGCAAAACTAAAGAAATCATATCTCTCCCCTACACTTAAATCAAACAATGTCCTCAATGCTGCAAAAATCAATAAAGAGGGAAAGAAACTAGTACACCCCTGGTTTAGGTCTCTAACTCTGATGTGGAGTTCTTCCTTTAGTACCATGCATGATGTTCTTCCTTTAGTACCATCCATGATGTTTCACAGAAAGAGAGCACAAGCAAGATTTTGTAGCCACAAGAGACGGAATCATCTTTAAACCTGAATAAGACTGAAAGAAAGAAAGAAAAAATAATAATAAAAATATGCAAGCAAAATCATTGGGTTGCCTTAAAAAAAACACTAAATTTATAGTCTTCAGCCAGACTTCTCAAAACAAACCACTAGAAGAGATGAATCATTTCTAAAAGAGAGAAGAAAAAGGGAGAGAGGAGAAGGAAGAAGGAGAACAGAGAGGGAGAGAGGGGAATTAGAAGAGATAAGGGGGAATGTCAGATTAGTAATTATACATTCACAAATAATTACAACCAGGTCCCTTAGGACTTCTATGTAATTTCATGATTTCAAGAGATTTTATTGTGATAAATTCTCTTTCTTGGGACCTACGCGTAATTTTCCCAAACTTCAATATGTTTGTTTGTTTTTTTTAAAAAAAAAAAACTTGAATATGTTTGTTTACTGTAGACTTTTCAGGAATTCATAATCAATTTCCCCCTTTTTTACTGGTTAAGCTTAAATGATCTCCAGATATTTTTCTCCCCTCTTCTTTCCAAATTACCAAATTTTTGAACCACGGCACGTAATGTCAATAATAATGATAATTAAGTCATCAGGTAGACATTAATAATAAAATAATTAAAATATATGATCCTACATCAATAAATAATATTTATTGAAAAAAATATTTAATACCTAAACAGGTTAACCCTTAATCCTAAAAGGCAGCCGTCTTATTTGCGGCCAGCCATTGTAAACCCAATTTCCCTTTATACCCCATAAATGTATGTCTGGCTCTTGACTTATGAGAGGGCTTACAAGGGCTGGTTCGATAAGATCAGTCTGTTTTGATTGTTCTACTACTCTATTATTGGTTTTTTTTTTTTTGGTGTTTTTGCGAGACGATGCTTTTGGGAAATACAATCTGAGTCTATCATTTTTTAAAAAATTATGTTCCCCCTCAATTTAAATCATGTCAATAATGTGAGAGCACACAAATATAAAAAATATACAATACTTTATGGCGACCAAATTGCTCTATGACTCTACAAATACCACTAAAGAGATCCAAAGAGTATATTCTAATAGTGTGTACATTCTTATATACTCGTGGGCGTACATTCGATGAATAAAGAATAATCATAATGCCAAGTCCACGGATATATGCTATTATTGCTCTGTACTGTCGTCCACTATCAACTGATCGAGCAATACTGATCCATATATTTGTCTAACAATATAAATATTAAATTAAAAAATTTATATATATTTGCTATTTAATACTTGATGTGTTCCGTAATAAGCTTCTTTAATTTATACTTATATTGTGCAAGGTCTCAGATTTGTTTATTAATTAATTACATCTAAATGTTATGTATCAGTATTTAAATCTTAATTTAGAGTTGTTTTTCTGTTGTTGCAAATTCTTAAGTAGTCACGGTCTTCCAGTAGAAGAAGTTAAGGAACTTAATAAAGTTAGCACAAAAGTGAATTTCGGGGAATTTTAATTTGAAAACATGAACAAAAGTAAATGTGAACAAAATGAAAAACGAATAAACAATTAAAGCAAAAGAACAAAATAATGTGAGACATAGAGAAAGAAAAACGCGTAGATGAATAAAGCTGAAAGCATCAAAGATATGCATTTAAGGCAAAGTGATGAAATTGGCCAAGCCATTATAATCTCGATTGGTCAATAAATCAGCTAAAAAAAAAAAAAAACTGGACCCGTCAACTGGCCGATGTATTGATTGAAGGGTTAATAGGTTAGGTTAGGGTCAATTCAGGATCAAGCCGATCATTATTAAAACAATATAATGTAATTGATATTAAAAAGATTTATATTTGACTATAATAGTTTTAATTAATTTGATTTATTTAAGATCATATCATTATATATATAATATGATTTATTTATTTTAACTCAAAATTTTTTGCAATTTCTTAAATTTTTAAGAGAAAATCTCTCTCTCTCTCTCTCTCTCTCTCTCTTTGAAACTATCAGGCCTTGAAAGCACTCATAATTTTTTTGTTTTTCTGTTAGAAGGTGAGCGTCCAAGTCCCCTTCACTTACTCTAACACAAGTCCCCGCTACTGAAAAGCAATTTTTTTTGTAGTGCTAGAAGCCTAGAACCCACTCCAGAAACCCACAAATGCTACAACGGATGAAAGTGAGCTATAAAGGAGAACATACGAGCTCAAATTCAAATCTGATCATAGGATTGTGGTGATAAACTCCAAGCCTTTGACCCTTGCCCCTCGCCCTCATAGGTCCTTCTCCTATCAAGTTGCATGGACCTTGGAGAAGGATTTCAGGGACATTGCTAAGGAAGCCTGGCGGGACAGAAATTGGTTGCAAGGTCTTCAGCGTTTCCAAACATCTGCTCTAGAATGGAATGACAACCGAATTGGCAACTTCTCCAAAAGGGAAAAAAATCTCATTCGTCGTCTGGAAGGTATTGACAGATGTCGTAAAATGAACTTGCGCACTGGTCTGTTTAGATTGGAAAAACAACTCTGGGAGGAATACCATAAACTGGTCACCCAGGAAGAAATCTCTTGGTTTCAAAAATCGAGATGCAAATGGCTCCAGTACGGTGACAGGAACACTAGGTTCTTTCATGCCTCAACTGTGATTAAAAGGAAGAAGCAGCGTATTGGAGCTATTCAAAATGAGGCAGGGGAATGGATAGAAGAGCATGATATAGCGAAGAATATGGCCCACAATTTTTTCTCCAACCTTTACACTAGAGACTCATTTGTAAAGGACCTTAACGGGTGGTGTTCGAACTTCCCTATCATCAATACCCATGAGTTACGTATGCTTTCAAAGAAAGTTACCAGACTGGAGATAAAGAATGCAACGTTCGCCATCGGAGCTTTCAAGGCTCCGGGCCCTGATGGCCTTCAGGCCCACTTTTTCCAAACACAATGGAATGCTATTGGGGATAGAATATGTGATTTCATTGAAGAGTGCTTTTCTAATCCTTCCTCTATGGCTAGTATTAACAGATCCAAGATTGTTCTCATCCCTAAAGTTGATTACCCTTCTACTTTAAAGGAATTTCGGCCTATATCCTTATGCAATGTCAGCTTCAAAATCATCACCAAGATCTTGGCGAATAGATTCAAAGCCGTCATGGACCAGCTTATAAGCCCTGAGCAATGCAGCTTTATTGCCAACAGATCCAGTTGTGATAACATTATCATTGCTCAGGAAATTATCCATTCTATGAGAATGAAGGGTAAGAAGAAAGGATTCGTCGCCATCAAAATTGATATGGAAAAGGCATTTGACAGGCTTGACTGGGGGTTCATAAGAAATACTCTAACATGCTTGAGGCTCGATAACAATCTCATTGACCTTATCATGGCATGTCTTTCCACCTCTTCTATGTCGGTCCTCTGGAATGGTGATGAAAGCCCAAGTTTTACCCCCTCCAGAGGCATTAGACAAGGAGACCCTCTAAGCCCGTATATTTTTGTCCTCTGCATGGAAAGGTTGGGGTACCTGATCAAATCTGAGTGTGAGGCCCGGCGCTGGAAGCCATTCACCTTCAAAAGAGGGAGTCCCGCCATCTCTCATCTATTTTTCGTCGATGACCTTGTCCTTTTCACTGAGGCCTCTGCCCAACAAATGATTGAGGTCCGCAATGTGATGCAAAGTTTCTGTGAGGTCTCTGGACACAGAATCAACCTAGCCAAGTCTTGAATGTTCTGCTCCAGTAATGTCAATTTTAACAGAGCTCTTAAGCTAAGCCAACTCTTTGGCATTGGAATCACTCATGATCTTGGGAAATATCTAGGAGTGCCGATCATCCATAAGAGAATTACCAAAGCCACATACCACCACATTGTGCAAAAAGCCAAGAATAGGCTATCCATGTGGAAAAGCAAATTCTTAACTATGGCTGGTCGCACTGTCTTGATTAAATCGGTCCTATCCTCCTTACCCAGTTATCAAATGCAATCAACTCTCCTCCCTATATGCATTATTAATGAGCTTGATAAGATATCGAGGAATTTTCTTTGGTCTCAGGATGAGGACGTTAAGAAGATGCATCTTGTTGCTTGGGACAAAGTAATTAAAGCTAAAAATCAGGGGGGGCTTGGGCTCAAAAATCTCTGGCGCCACAATAAAGCTTTTATTATGAAGATTTGTTGGAATCTCTTGACAAAAAAGGATTCCTTATGGGCCCAATGCCTCTGGTCCAAGTACAATTGTGGTCACTCTTCTATGCCTAAGGTATCTAAAAAGAGGAATTCTTCATCTGTCTGGAAGGCGGTGGTTGAGGTCTGGGATAAGTTTCTTTCTGGCATTGGAAGAAAGGTTAATAATGGGAGCGATACCAAATTTTGGCAGGATCTTTGGCTCCCCCTTGACTACCCCCTCATAACCTTTGTTCACGACCCATCCTTGGTTAATGTCGATGAGGCGGTTAGTGATCATATTTTGAGTAATGGGAGATGGAACGCTAATAGGTGGCGGGGCATTCTTCCTCCTACACTTATAAATTCTATTTTAAGAATGCAACCCCCTTCTAATAGCTCCTCAGATTGTTTCACCTGGTGTGCCGCTAAAGATGGATGTTTTACTGTTAAATCTGCTTACAATTATCTTTCACATCATGATCAGATCGGTGCCAACAGCTTTTGGTCTCTTCTGTGGAAATGGAATCTCCCTGAGAAAGTTAAAATGTTCATGTGGCAAGTTGGCCATGATAGACTTGTTACCAACTCCCTAAGAGCCAAAAGAGGAATATCAGATAGCAATCTTTGTCCTTTCAATTGTAATAACGAGGAAGATGTGCTCTACGTTATCAGGGATTGTGAAAGAGCTAAAAATTTATGGAAACTACTTGTGATGCCTAACTATTTCTCCCACTTTTTTATAGGAAATGTGCATGACTGGCTTAGCTGGAATGGCAAGCACAACCCTGGAAAGGGACGCTTTCAGAACTACTCTTGGCAGAGAACTTTCAGTTTGGTGTGCTGGGTCCTTTGGACGACCAGATGCAAATTCCTATTCCAAGGCGAAAGCACAAATAACAGGGAAATACTACACACTTGTAATCACCTCCTCATGGAGAACACATCTAATCAAACACTGACGCATAAAATTTTTAACCTTGGCAGGGATGTGGAAAAAGCTTGGACACCTCCTCCTGTGAACGTGGTCCGTATCGACGTCGATGGCTCTGTACGTTATCAACATCACGCCGCTTGTGGTGGGGTCATGAGAGATTCCCAGGGTCGCTGGTTGATGGGATTCAAAAAATCTCTTGGCCTCTACACTGTCATTGAAGCAGAATTACATGCCATCAAGTTAGGCTTGAAGCTGGGCCATCAGATGGGATTTCAGAAAATTCTCCTCTACTCAGACTCGCTGGATGCTGTCAACATCCTTATGAGGGACTACCATGCTGATCACCCTCTTAGAGAAATCATTGGGGAGACTAGAGATTTGCTTTACAAAGACTGGAGCGTTGAACTTCACTATACTCCGAGGGAAAACATCTCGTGCGCTGATTATATGGCCAAACAGGGCCATGACACCACTGCCGATGCTGATGTCACCTTAATGCCTTTTGTCCCCAGGGGATGCCTGGATATGTTTTTCAGAGACCGGATGGTCTGCTTTTGTTAGTTTGTTTTGATAATTTGATGTATTAAGGACTGGACTTTCAGGGTCTAGTCCTTCTCTCATCATCCCAAGCTTCATAGCTTGCCTGTAATTTTCAAAAAAAAAAAAAAAAGGAGAACGTACGGCAGTAGAAAAAGGAGTAAAATCATTAAGGCTTTGTTTGGTTTGAGGGGAGGGGAGGGTCCCTCCCCTTCATAGTGTTAAAAAATCTATATGACCCTGATTTATATCGTTTTCCGCACAAATACTTAAAATCAAGGTCATATATGTCTTTTCACCCTAAGGAAGAGAAGCTCCCCTCCCTCCCCTCCCCTCAAACCAAATAGAGCCTAAGGGTATGTTTGGATTGAGGCAGGGGGAGGGAGGGAGAGGGAGGGGGAGGGAAAAAAAAAAAAGGAGAGGAGGGAATTTTTTTTTTTTTTCCAAAATTGAGTGTAGTGGGGCCGACAAGTTTTCCTCTCCCCTTCTTTTTTTTCCTCTTCCCCTCCCTACCCCTCCCCCTCCCCCTCCCTCTCCCTCAATCCAAACATACCCTAAGGGAGTGACGGAGGAAAGCAAAATGGTGGTGGAGGAGTCGGAATGGAGTTGTCAATGGTATTAGAAGTAAGCTCTCTTTAACTTATAAGTTTCAAATGTTGAATGAAAATGGCTAAAGTATATATTTGGTCCTTTATGTTTGCCTCTGGTATCATTTTAGTCCTTTAAGTTTATAAAGTGCACGTTTGGTCCTTTAATGTTAACACCGTTAGTTTGACTTAACGGAAAATACTGATTTAACAATTTTAAGCGATGACTGTGCAATTAAATGCTGACCAAGTATGCTTATATGTTAGTATTTTAATAAATTAATATTTTAAATCCTATTAATTGAAAAAAAAATCTTTATGGACTATTTTTTGGTTTTCACAATTTGTGAAGACTATATATATGTTTTTTTGTCGAAGAAAATTAAATATTTTTTAATTAATAGGATTTAAAATATTAATTTATTAAAATACTAACATATTAGCATGCTTGATCAACATTTAATTGCATAATAATCGCTTAAAATTGTTGAGTTAGTATTTTCCGTTAAGTTAGACTAACAGTGTTAACATTAAGAGACCAAATGTACACTTTACAAACTTAAGGGACTAAAATGATACCAGAGGCAAATATAAAAGGACCAAATGTATACTTTAGCCAATGAAAATTGATCTGGGAGGGGTTTCTAAAAGAATATATTTAATAGTTGTTAATAAACAACCGTTAAGTATATATATTTGATGGTTGTTTTTTTAAACAACCATAAAATATATATCATATATATTTAACGGTTTTTAACAAACAATCATTAAAGAATAGATAACATGTGATATATATATATATATATATATATATATATATATATATATATATATATATATATATATATATATATAAATATATAAAGCTAATATATAACGGAAAACGTTCAATATTTTCTCATATACTCAATGGTTGTTCTAAAAAATTGTTATGTATGTCATTCCTGAATTTAGAAGTCCCTTTTAACTAAGAAATTTGTCTTATTTATCAGTCCCTTTTCAGTGTATTAAATGAAATTATGATAATTTTGCCTATATTAATTGTACTAATGAAAATAGAGAGAGAAAACAAAGTTGAAAGATACAAATTCATAAATAAGGATAAAGTTGAAAATTTATCTTATAATTATTGAGTTAACTACATTTTTTTGGTATGTGTGATCCAGCTAAAAAGTGACTTATAAATAATACCAAAGGGTTACATATTTAATGGTTTTGTTAAAACTGTTAAGTATAGAGCATCAAATATAAACAAATCTCTAATAGTGTAGTAATTACGCTTTTATTTTTCCAACACGTATTTATAAGAGCTGGCTAAGATATGAGTTAATAGACATCTACGTATAAATAATATTCATTAATTACAGTGAACTTAAACACTTTTCTCCATATGGTTACTTTGCTTGAACCTATTTTAGAAAATTAAGATATTAGTCACCATTTTTGTTTTGCTCATTCCAACTTTGAAGCCCTTTCCTTCATCATAAATGCCGAATGAAAATTGACCTGGAGGTGAAGGCCAAGAAGTGGGAGGAGCCATGGGAGATGGGGAAGTAGGGAACCACCAGGCTTTATGATTTGCTTTGCGTGTACTGCTGCAAATCTTCCCCATAGAGAAGATACCAATAGAAGAAAGTAGATGTTTGATGCACAAATTAAAAATAACAGTATATCAGGATTGGAGAATCGCTAATCAACAAAAGAAAAAAATGATTTGTCTTGGCAATCTATTATTAACATTGAAGTAACAATCACGGTATATAACCCTAACTTTTCTTACCAAGGTCATTTATTAATGATCCAATTCATTACATTTTTAAAATAGTTGAACGCAAACAAGCAAACAAATCACAGAGCCCAGAAGCGTACTTTTCACAAAGACAAGTTAATTAAATTTATATATTAGCGTAAAATACAGCAGATGCATCAGGAAACTGACTTGCATTTGTGGATATACAAGGATAAGACATCGTAGTAAATAAAATTGCACCGTCGCAGTAGCAGCAGGTAGGACAGATAACTGATAAGCAAATACAAACTTGAATGTGAATGCACAGTTACATATAGATTGATAATTAATATATAATTATGCAAAAAGCTCCATAATTTTGAAGATAATCAAGCAAGTGGGATTGGAGATGGAGGAATTGGAATGTCCTTCAACCCTTCCAACATCAAAGTCACATTCTTCATTGAAGGACGCTGAGACAAGTTCTCTTGGACACACCATAATGCCACCTTCACCATTCTCTCCAATGTCCTCCATTCCACATCTTCAACAAATTCTACCAATTTATACAATTCTCCTCTCTCAAAGCAATTATACACCCAACTTGAAAGCATTATTTCCTCTTCTGAAGCCGCTTTTACGTCTATATTCCTTCTGCAACATATTATCTCCAACAACATCACGCCGTAGTTGTAGATGTCAACTTTTATTGATATCGATGCGTTTTTCTGCCGTTCAGGTGCCACATAACCACTTGTTAATTCATTGCTAGTTCTGATTCTTGAATGTTCTAGTATTGATAGAATGATAGTCTCGCAAGTCCAAAATCAGATATTTTTGCTGTCCACGTTTCATCCAAGAGAATGTTACCTCATCTTAGCCTGAATGGAGAATCCAAAATGAGGTTCAAATTGTCAAGAAAATTCACCCTTTCAATCTCACTCTTTTATAAGAGATTCAACCAAAAAGAAAGATGATCTCTCCCAAACTATGGATTCTATACAACGAAGATTGCAACTCCTTCAAGCCAATTTGGCAAGTCAAGATAGGAGTCTAATTGGTCAAGAATGTCATGATCCATTTCACTACCTGCACCATAAACCTTACTAACAACCTTCATTCCAACCTATTACCTATCACATCCAACCTATAGACCATACCATGAGCCTTCTCCGCCACCATATAACCTATACTATGAGAATTATTCTAATCCTTCGCTATACAACCACATCCCATATAATGAACCTCCTCTTTCATTCCAACCCATTTTCCAACCATGTCATCCACGTTAAGAGTCTCTATACCCACCTTTTGAGCCACCTCATGGACCATCTTTCCAACTATGTGTGCCAAACCAAAAACCCTCCCATTGTGAGCAAATTCAAGAGCTCCAAAATCAAATGAATGAGCTTATGAAGGAGCGGCAATCACATAAGGACAACTTTAACCATCATGGACTATATGATTAGAAGAATGGAACAAAAAGAGAGAGAAAATGAGAGATTGGAAAAGGAAATTGACCGCCTCACTTAGCAAACGCAAGCATTGAAGAACAATTTCCAAAAAAGTCCTCCAATATCTACGCAAGTATAAGAAAAAAGAAGGCAAATAACATCGGAGTAAGCGACAATCATCATTCATCTACTAAAGTGATGTGGTGGTGGCAGCACGCTGGCAGGGACATGTAAGCGGCCATTTTACAAAACAAAAAATAAGAAATAGGAACAAGAAAACATATAGATTTTTTTTTTTTTTTAGATTTTAAAAACAAGTTACCACTATTTTTATTTAAAAACACCCAACTAAGAATAAATTACCAAATAAGTTTTTTTTTTTAAAAAAAAACATATTTCCTAAAATAAGGAAGCAAACAATTTAGTTTTAATATGCACAATAGGTATGACTCAATCCATAATGAAAGATCTGACTCCTTTCCAGCTGACTTACTCTTTTCTTTTTCTTTTTTTTTTGGTACCTGACAAGCTTCCTTTTAATGGGGGTAATGTCATGATCACAAAGGATTTGGGCCTGGATGGGGGCCCAATGAGAGCCCAAAATACCACCACCGCAAAGGAGTAAATGGACAAGACAGGATAAGATAAATAATGAGGGAGTCACTGAAAGGGACGTACGAGGTTGTTATGAATTTCTATTCTCTTCTACCTCTATTCTTCTTTTGTGATTTCCCCCTTTTGGCGATCTTTCTTTGAAGACTTATATTTCTTTATGTTATGTTATTTCCCTTTTGTTTTACTCAACTATCGAGACTTGTTTTTTGAATATTATGTCACATATCCATTGGATTTTTGAATAGGACTGTAACAATTAGTACTTTATTGAGAGACAACCAACCGGAGAGGGTTACTTGCAGAGGGCTTTGATTGGAAGATGTTGAATAACAAATGGTTTAGTGAAGCGCTAAGTAAAGTGTCTTAGTATGAAGTTACTGGGATGTCATATTAGCCAGCTAACCAAAGAAGGCTACCTGAGCCACTAGGACGTTGTCTCTTGAGAGGGTGGATTGTAACGAGTCTCACATAGGGTGCATTACCTTCAAAAAGAGGCCTCATATAACTTTGGGTTCCCCAACTCCAACAGCTAACTTTTAGAGCGTGATTCTCCTAAAGACTTAAAGCTATTACAAAAGAACAATGGGGGAATGTTATGAGCCTAGTTAGTTTCAAATAAAAGATATACCGAAAGAAGAAACTAGATGTTTGATGTAATGGTAGCCATGGTGCTAAAATCTCACATTGCAAAATCGCCCATGAACAACATGGATTGCTGCCAGGGTGGCCATAATCTCAAAGTCTTCCCGAGAGTTGATATAAGTTGCCAATTTGGCATCTCTTAACTGGATCATGATTTTCTTCTATGGACGAAAATATCGAAGGAAACCCTACACGTGAAGTTCCAAACTGCTCCCATCAAATAGCAAAATTCCAACTTTGAAGTTTGAAGCCATTTCCTTTATGATAAAGCCAAATGGAAATTGACCTGATGTTAAAGGCATGAAATGAAACGAACAAGACAGGGATGCATCAAGCTTTATGAAATTGACCACTACTGTTTAATGCAATATGGAGACCATAACTTCAAAGTCTTCCAAGAAAAGTAATAAATAATACAGAGAAAAGCTGTGATTTTCGCAGCTTTGATGTGCTACAAAGATAACCCAGAATTTTGAACATTTAATTGCATGTCACTCTAGTTTGAAAATTCATAACACCAAATTAATGGTCACAAATAAATGAAAGAACTAAAAGAAGCTACAAAAATTCCAGAAGGTTTTGTTTTCTGGCCCATGATTGTCGCTTCTTAAATTGCCGTGTTATCTATGAACTTTCCTAGCCCAAAATATGGTCCAACTTTTCTCTCTCTCTCTCTCTCTTTTAATATTAACTTTTGTCTCTTTGTTATTACTGGGGACAGGTTATATTCAAAACTTAGTTGCTTGAATATTCATGCCCCGTTTGATACGTTGAGGCTGTAGAATTGGAATTGGAATCCAATGTAGTCTTTTTCGGTTTTCTGGAACCAGTTTCACTTGGAACCCGCTCCCATAAAGTATTATGGACTTTTCTTGGACTCACTTTTGAAATGTACTTTTCTACCTCTAGTAATACACATTTCCTTCCCAAATCAAATTTAAATTATGAAGATTTAATATTTTACATAAAACTATTATAAAAATAATAAATAAAAAATATAAATAATTCATATTTTTTAATAAAACTAATAGTAATGTTAAGTGCATATTTTATAACGAAATAGGCGTATAGTTTGGTATATATTGAGTTAAATTTCTAAACATTTTATACTTAATTTATTTTATATTCTTTTCTTATAAAATTTAATTACGTGGATAAAAAGTAAATGTGCTACAAAATTACCCGGATCGTCTTTTATTTTGTTGGTAAAATGATAAAAGAAGGAAGAAGCAAAGAAGAAAATCTTTTTTTAAAAAAAAGAATGGAAGAAAAAAAAAGGACATGGGTCTTGCCCGGGAAGAAAGGAGTAACAAAATGAACGGATTTGTGAAGTTTAAAGGGAAAGAAATAAAAGGTAATATACAAAAAAAAACACACACACACACACACTCAAATTACCCACAAAATTACAAACGGACAAAATTCTGTCAAAAATTATCCTTGGAATTCTGTGGGTAAAAAATTACTAACGTAATTACCCACAGAATTCCGTTGGCAACTAACATTACCGACGGAATTCTATGATTAATAAAAATTATCAACGGAAAATTTCTATTGCAAAAAACACTATGGCTTATTCTACGACAGAAATTTTCCATCAGTAATTAATTAGCTATGGAATTCTGTGTGGGTGATTTCGGACAAAATTTTTTGCATTGGTAATTCCGTGGGTAATCCGAGGTTTTTGTGTAGTATAAGATCTCATTCATAATGTTAATTATACTACAAACAAGGTGTTATATTAAGGGTCAAAATTAATATAAAAAGAGGAAGAATACCTATGAGATTCAAGGAGGAGAGGGGGGCCAAAAAAAAAAAAAGATATCTTTCATGAAATTTTCGTTTAACCAACCGATAGAAAGTTAAGAATCTAACATAAAAAAAGGGGGAAAAGCAAGTTGATAACTGAAAAATAAGGGTACTAGTTTAGAATAATGACATATTGAGGACACACGGAGGTAGCACTAAAAAAGACGTTTTGTAGCAATAAAAAAGGCACAATTGTAGCGGTTAAAACCGCTACAAATGACATGTGTAACAGTTTTAACAACCGTTATAAAATTTTGTTGTTACAAGTATTTTTGTAGTGGTTTATTTGGAGTTTCTACCTCTTTAGTTTGGTTATTTACAAAAAATAATACTACGTCTTGACCTTAATATAAGAGCTTGTTAAGGATTAAATTTGATTTTAAATATAAGACCTCAATCTATCATGTCTCCTAAATTTATAATTTTTTCAAAGTATCCTTATTGATTGCACACATTAAGGAAATTCTATTAAGGATATTCATGATAAAATATGATATTTTAGAAAAAACCAATAGCATATATTTGTTACAAAGTAGGAGGATAAATTTACTATGACAATAATACCCTTATTTAAATTTTAACTCATTTTTTAAGTAATGCCATGGAGACACGTTAAAGTTGTGAGGTGGATAACTTTTCTCCATATTATTACTTTTCTTGGACCCTTTTTTGAAAAGGACTTCTCTCCCTCTAGTACATATTTGCTTCTCATCTTAACAAATGAAATCAAATTTAAATGATTAAAATTGAATATTTTATATAAAACTTTTATTAAAATATTAAATAACAGAAATATAAATAAATCATATTTGCTTTTATAAAACGAATGTTAATGATAAGTTCATATTTTGTAATGAAATAGGATATATAGAATTAAATTTCTAAATATTTTATACTTATTTAATTTATATCATATACTTTTCTTTTTAAATTTATTTATTTAAATAAAAAGTTTATGTGCTACAAAATCTACTCATATCTTCCTTTATTTTTCAGGAAAAATGATAAAAGAAAGGAAGAAGGAAATCATAAATAAAAGGAAAAAAGGATCGAAGAAAAAAATGACAGGGGTCATGCGAAAGAGAAAGGAGTATCAAGTGAAGTTTAAAGAAAATCATAAAAAGAAAAAAAAAGGATGGAAGAAAACCAATGCACCAATTGTGGCATTATAACCGCAACGATTGTGACTTTAACCGGATGGAAAATCGTTTTGGAATTTTTACATTGGTTGAAGAACCTGTGTTAAAGGGCCTTTTTAACAAGTGTAAATGGTATTTTATGCACTTGTTCCAAACCCAAATGAGAAAAGGGATTGAAGTGGATATATCTTTCGTTTTTCAAGGTAAATATCAATAGGCTATTATTTTCAAGCCATGTCTAAACAAAAAAGCAACAACTATATGGTTATTTCTCTTTTCCTAATTATAAAAGATATTTATTAAATTTTGGAGGGATTAAAGATACTAATTAAATTAGTTAATTATATTCATTTTTCTAAAATAACCTTGTTTAAAACTTAAAATGACATTAACAAAATATCTACTCATACTTCTTCACATTCCTACATTTATCTTGCCTGTCCACAATAGATCTCCACCCAACTTTTTAAACGCACAAGATTAACACAATTTCTGTTATCTCATCCTTTGTTTTGGGATATTTTTTAAACATATATATTTTTTTTAAAAAAACTGTTGTGAAAATTAAAAAAAAAAAAAAACCAACACGTTCTAATATTTGATTATATATGAAAAACTTCCCGTGGTTACATGAACTTTTCGACCTATCGGAAAAAGATATTATATAATACTCCTGGTATAGAATATAAGAAAAACCATCACATATGAATTATAAAATATAAGTGTGTTGTTAAAATTAATTATTGTTGAAGTATTAGTAGGGGTAATATGACAAAAATTATTCAAAATTATTTTATTAGAAAACAAAAAACAGTAGTATTGATATGCATATGACATTAATTACTTGCAAGTATTATTTATTTTATAAAATATATAAGTGCATTATTAAATCATTATTGTGTTTAATTATTATTGAGAAAGTATCATAGGAGTATTTTAGGAAGAAATTGACTAAAGTTAAAACTTGGTCTTATAATTAGGACCAAGACTAATTCCTAAATGTATTTGTTACGGACCGGCCCAAAAGGCCCATACCCGGACCTCGGCCCAACCATGCCTAAAGTCCAATCGGCGCTATAATGGGCAAAGATATGAGATCCCACTAATTGAAGATCTCATTAACCAAGGATCTCCTCCAATCATGATCCCAACAAATCAGCCACTGATCTCTCAATCCCGGATATCGCTCATTAATACGGAGGTACTCGTACCAGACTCCTCTATAAATACAGAGAAACCCTAAACAGGTGCACGCGTTCTAATCTATACTCTCTTTACTTACTGTCACACAGAGCACACACACCCCCTGGCTTCATGCCTTTACGTATATTGCGAACTACGTGGACTTTGATCCCTTCAAAGGGTACGTAGGTTCTAGGCTTGACAACCTAGTCAAGTCCAATTTCTCTGTGTTCTTAGGACAGAACAATATTCCTATAATTAGGATTGGGGGAGTATATAAAAATGTTTTTTCTAAAATATAACCAGAAATATAACAATATCAACAACTTACAACTATATATGTATGCATGTTCTTTTATGTGTTAGAGAAGCGCGCGCATATATATATATATACTATTATGGACTAAGGAAATCAAAATATATAACTGATGTAAAGTCCTTCCTTCTTTTATTTGCGCTACAAGTACAGAAAAGGCTAGAAAATCATATTGATGCTACTTCATCAATAATCTAGTAAGAAAGAGACTGAAAGAATTAAGGAAGGTGATTAAGGTGGTTTAGAATAAATATATCATATTAACTAATTTAACTAATTTTCTTAATCCAATCAATCGTTAAGAGATAAAATTATACAGAAACCCAAAAAATATTAACAGATCAAACTAAAGTTACATGGAATTGCAAGACCTTAATTGTTCGATCGTTTTTGTTTTCCAGCAAAAGTGATTGTCAAATAAAATCAGGAGATGGAGAAGGAGGAATAGACACCTCAGTAACTCCTTCAAGCATCAACACAACATTCTTTACTGATGGACGGATCTGTGAAGTTTAAAAGGGAAAGGGAAAAAAATAGAAGTGAAGAATACCTGTGAGATTCAAGGAGGAAGGAAAGAAAAAGATTTTTTTTTTAAAAAAAAAAAAAGAGAAAAATTAGGATTAGATATGACATATCTAATAAAAGTTTATATAACATATCATTTAAATACTCCATCCGATCCTAATTATATGACATATTGAACCAATTTTAGAGGAATTAAGGATATGGATTAAATTAATTAATTTTATTCATTTTTCTAAAATGCCCTCATATAAATTTTACACGTCAATTACCTTAATTTCACATAATCCCTCATTCATATCAATAAGGATATTTTAGGAAGAAATTGATAAAAATTAGAAGGTTATCCTATAATTATGACCAAAGCAAACTCTAAAATGTTATCCTATAATTAGGACCGCAGGGAGTATTATAAATAGAAACTCTCGGATCATTCAAAAGGCATCCGGTTGTAAGTTGGTTAGTTATCCAAGATGTGGGTGAATTATAAAATACAATAGATCTAATGAAATGAATTTAAAGGGTCCAACAAAATGACAATAAAAACTCAAGGGAAAATTCATAGGGGGGCCCTTTTTGGAGAAAAAAATCCTAAAAAGGACCCCAAGATTCTGAAAATCCCAAAAAAGACCCTTTTTGTTTAAATTCACAACATATAGTGAACAAAGATACATTTAAAGATTAACTCATATTTGAGACATTAAAAGTGTATCTATATCTAGTGCCAGATATTGTCTCAAATAAAATTGCCTTCAACAATAATAATATGATGCTTTTGCCTAGCAATAGCATACCATTTTCGACAAAGGAAATTAAAATACAATCTCAAGTGCTTCCATCTTTTATTTGCAGCTACAAGCAGATCATAGCTAAGAAAATCATGTTACACAGACTAAAACAAAGCAAATCGTTGGCACACCCCAAAAAAAAAAACAAACAAACAAACAAATTAAAACAACACGAAATTCGCTCTCTTATTTTAAATTTTTCCGCAGAGAAATGTCACATAGAATTAGAAGATGGACAAGGAGGAATAGCCACCTCCGAAACTCCTTCAAGCATCAACACCACACTCTTCATTGATGGACGAAGAAAAGGTTCATCTTGAATACACCATATCCCCACTTTCACCATGTTCTCTAGCAACGTCAGGTCCACCTCTTCCCCAAGAACAAGCTTGTTTAGCTCTCGCTGAACAAAACACTTGTACACCCAATTACATAGAACAATTTGCTCTGGATTCGAAGAGTTTACCACTAAGTTTCTTCTGCAAAATGCAATCTCCAGAAGCAGTATTCCATAGCTATAAACGTCTGCTTTCACTGATATTGGAGTGTTCTTGTTCCATTCTGGAGCCAAATAACCTCTTGTCCCTCTAACCTGAGTAAAGGTTCTTGTTTGATCTGGCATTAGAAGTTTTGCTAAGCCAAAGTCTGAAATTTTAGCCGTCCAAAACTCGTCCATCAATATGTTTTGAGGCTTTATGTCACAGTGAATGATGGGAGCCCCACATTCTTCATGCAGATACAGTAACCCTCTTGCAATTTCCAGTGCTATTCTTCTTCTCTGATCCCAATCTGGACGTATGGTACTATCACCAAAGATAAGCTTCTCAAGGGAGCCACTACTCATGTACTCATAAACCAGAAGCCTTTTAGATCCCTCGGCACAATATCCCAGCAAGCGAACTAAGTTTTTGTGGTTTGTTTTACCAATGGCTTGCATTTCAGCTTGAAATTCTTTCTCCCCTTCTTCAGCTAACTTTTGTAGCCTTTTTACGGCAATCAATATGCTTCCTTTGTGCAAAGTTCCTTTGTAAACTGATCCGAAGGAACCCTTACCCACCTCTTGTTTGAAACCATCCGTTGCTTTCTTCAGCTCATTGTATGAAAATAACCTTAGAGTAACAACCCCCTCGTTCAAACCCAAATCTCCAATCTCCAACAACCTCTTGTAACTTAAAACTCTAATCTTGTATATAAATCGGGTAGAGATTGTAACAGCTGAACACAAAAGACTAGCAAAACCAAAGATGACAACAATGATCTGAACAATTGCTTTCTTACTGGTAGTCTTGATGGGAGGTGGTTGGTTATCGATAACAGTGTTGCTTTTGAGGCTTTGAACTCCCACCTTGAAGTACAATGTGTAGGAGGAGGACCCTTGTGTGACTCTTGTAACATATCTTAAGGGCAGCTTTTGTTTTCTGCACCGATTATCTTCATAAAAGACAGCCCCACAGTAACAATCTTGCAAACAAGAAGATAGGCATTCCTCCTCCAGAAGGTTGTATTCCTCTACATAAGGATCACCCATATTCATACTAGGCATAGGGATCATGCGATAGAAAGTTGCGTTATCTTTCCCTCCTTTGCATTCAGCTTCTGAGAAGTTCCTTTTGCACCCAAGATTTCTTTGACTTGGATCTATAAAATCTGTTCCGGGAAGGCAACTGCAAGAAGGCTGGTTGTCATAGAAGGTGCAATAGCTGTTTAACCCACAGAAACTCTTCACGTTGCATTGATTGTTCAACTCCGTCGGTGACCATAACTCTTTGACTTGATGTTCCCGATTTGCGTCATCAAAATGAGCATAGAGTCGTAGAACTCCATCAGAATCAATAGTTACGCGATAAATAATGTTGTTTCCTTCGAAGCTGCTATTATCCACTCGCCAGAGTATTTGTGAGTTGGAACTACTGGCATTTACAATACATAGAGGCTGGGGATTTGTGTTGTTGAGGAAAAGATAATATTTGGAACTAGTGCCACGATCACTGTCAGAGGCCCAGTAAGCATCCCACCATGTGCGAGCATCAGAATATCGTGGATACAGAACAAGGTTTCCATCAACCTGCATCGAGAGTTGAAACCTTCCAGAAGATTGGTTGGTGTCTGATGAAGTAGACACCAATTCACTCCCACCAAGTAGAATTTGGCCCCCTAGCAAAGTATCAGTTGGGTAATCGAAACTCTGCCAAAGGAAGCCCAAAGTTTCGTTTTGCAGAACAAAGTTTCCAGAATCAAGCATGGCAGCATAGAAAACAGTTCCATTGTTACCATCAGCAATTACCTTGTTTTTTTCTGGTCCTGTTTGCAGAAGAAGCTCACCGTTTCTGGTTAGATTAAGCCTTGACTTTGCGGAGACAGGAGGGTCATTGCGATTCGCAGTCCAGACGATTGTTTTATTAATCCCATCGGACAGCCAGATTCCAACTTTGAAGCCGTCGCCTTGCTCGTAAAAGCCGAATGCGAATCGACCCGAAGGTGAAGGCCATGAAGTGGTAGGATCGGTGGGGGAAATTGAAGAGCCAAGTTGTATTTCTTCTGTGAATACTGTTTCACATAGAAAATATACAAAAAAGAGAAAGCATGTGTTTGATGCGAGGGTAGGCGCCATGGCCACTCAATCTCACAGAATTGCAGAATCCTCGATAAACAAAAAGGATTGTTGAAATAATGGAAGATGAACAAAGAAAATGTTGCTGCAATGGTCGAAGTCTTTGCAGTCTTCCATGAAAGTGTTTAGAAGTTGCCAAGCGGAAAAACACCAAAATAATAATTTTTTTAAAAAAAGAAATTACCTAATTAGGACAGTTTGGAAAAAATTATTAAAATTAATGCAATCAAACATATTGACTGACAGGGTACCACTAGTCATGTGGGAAAGCCTAACGTCACTAGGTAGTCATATAAAGAGGTCCCACGTCACTGTTGGCGTCAAGGACGGAACTTAGAAGGGGCCCCCAAAAAAAAAAAAACTCAGACTGAACGAGGGATGAAGGAACGAGGGATAAGGCAAGGCACAGTGTTCTGATTTCTGCTGGATGTAAGGCCATGGTATGATTTCTAATGCCACTCCAAGCCTCCAACATTGATAGCAGAACGCAGAAAACTCGACGGTTGCCACTGCCGTCATCTCTTCACGACCAGCGCTCATGAATGAAGACGGGATGAAGAAAGGAAACCGTGGTAGATGATGAGATGTTTTATGAGTACAGGTGGCATGTTTTGATTGGATAACTGGATTCTCTTTTCTATTTCTACTCGTACTTTTGAACGAAAATGACTTGAAGGATTGGGATTATGCTAAAAACTTACAGATTCTTTCATTTCTTGATCTCTCCTCTCTCCAAGGCAGATTAGTCTGATTCCCATTTAAACAATGTTGAAAGAAGTCACATTTCTTTCTTTTCAGTATACAAAGCAAAAGACAACACATAAATTTCAACCCACTACTCTCTCTATTTGACTTTAGATCTTGCACTACTAGTACGTATCGTGATTCACATGAGATTAATATATGAGGTCACAAATCTAATATAATAATCACCATTTTTTTATATATTAATATAATAATCACCATTGAAGTAACTAAGTATGACACAGCATATATATCAGCATTGAGGAGTTTATCATGTTTGTATTTCCTAGTTGCTGCTTACAGAAAAAAGACACATTGAGCTTCCAAGTGATGACAAGATCGATGGAGTTTTGAAGTTTTTTATGATCCGCTATTATCGGAGGGTTCTAATGGAGATTGATTTGTTTTTCTGTTGTCTTTTTTGAACTGATTTTTTTCCCTCATGTTTATTATTTCTGGGTCATCTTGACCTTCTTTTTTTTTTTTTTTGCTTTGCTTTGCTACTGTATTTTGCTGTTCCCTGTTTTCTACGATGAGCAATGATGGGAGGCCAATGAATGAACAATAACCAGTGGCCCCTCCAAAGATTTGTGTCAAGGTCCGTCTCTGGTTGGCGTGGTACTTTATCACGCCACCAGTGACATGAATGAGTGGCATGAATATAATTCACGTCACTGGTGGCGTGATAAAATACCACGCCACTGGTGGCGTGGGACTCCTTGCGTGACTACTCGGTGACGTGTCCTTTTCTGACGCGACTAATAGCATCCTGTCAGTCAACATGTTTGACTGCATTAATTTGATAAATTTATTCCAAACTGCTGCTCTAATTAGGTAAATTTTTTTAAAAAAATTATTATTTTGATGCTTTTCCTAATTGCCAATCTCTCTGTCATTTCTCATATGTATCTTGACTTTTCTCCGCGGAAGAAAACGAATGTGGAATTGTTTGATAGGAAGAATTAATTGGGATAAAAAGAAGGGAATATATAATGGAAAAATTCTGATAGTTAACATGTTTAGTACGCATTATATATATAATAGAAATGGTTTGATAAAAAAAATTTATGTTAGGGAGAATGAAAATGGTGATGTAATAGAAAAAAAATATTAAGAATAAATGATGTTAATTTTATTTAAATAATAATAAAATAATTATTATTTTTTTGCTAATAATAAAAATATCAAAATAATTATTTATGATTATAGGTTTTTTTCCTTTATAATTTTATGATTAGAGTTGAAGGCAATCACTTAAGAAATATCCCTAGACATTTCACAACTATTTGAAGATTTTATACGACTTTTTGGTGGTTGTTATTCTCTTGCTTACGATCTAACAGTGATTTTTCCTTATAATTGTTAGTGAAATATAGCAAAGTAAGTAGTGAAGATAATTTAACTATTATTTAAAATAATAGTGAAATATAGCAAAGTAAGTTTTAAATATAATTTAATTATTATTCAAAATAATAAAGACAATTTGTATCCTGAAGAAATTTAATAATAATAATAATAATAAAATTATTATTATTATTATTATTATTATTATTATTATTATTATTATTGAGAAAAGTATTTCTCCAGTCACTGGAGATAGAGATATCTCCAGTGACCCCGAAAGCTCTGTCGTTTTGAATTAATGAAGGGTGTATTTGTAATTTTAGGTGAATTAATGAAGGATGTTTCTGTAATTTTGCATCCTTCATGAATTCACCTAAAATTACTAACACACCTTTTATTAATTCAAAACAACGTAGTTTTAGGGTTATTGGAGATAACTCTATCTCCAGTAACTGGAGAAATCTTTTACCCTTATTATTATTATTATATGGTAATGGAGATGAACAGGAATAAATTTGAGGGGCAAACTTATTTTCCAAATTTTCCTCTACATAGGTGAAAATTGATTCCCATGAAAAATTGGGGTTTTGATTATCTTATTTTCTTCTCAAAATCTTATATCCACTCTCAAATTAAAAATATAAATGGTTTATATTTAATGTTTTATAAATTTATTATTATAAATATAAATAAATAAATTTAAACCATTAAAGTTTAATCTACCCAACTAATAACTGCAATACTGAGATAAATTTAAATTTATAAATATAATAATAATAATAATAATAATAGTTTTAATAATATTAAATATCAACTATTCATTTTTTAATCTAAAAGAGGAGATAAGTTATTAAATAAAAATGAGGAAGAGAAAAAAATGAGAATATCATTGTTGAGAAATTGACTTCTAAAAGATTGTCCCACTAAACACGTTAAGGGCGAAACGTAGATTTTCCTTTTCTTCCCACCTTGCGTGTCAAAGATTGGCAATTTATTATTACTAGGGAAAATTTCAGATAAAGGCTAGTGTAGAAAATCAATTCACATCAACCCCAAAGGAATTTGAAATTTCACTGCAATCCGGTGAGGCTACAGTAAAATTAATTTGTGAAGCAAAAAGGCAAATCATTTCAAAATCAAAGGAGAAACAACGTGATTTACAAATGACGAACACATCATGAATAAAATGGAATAATCCTATGAAAAAGTAAAATTATTTTTCATTTGTAAATAGTGAATACATCATGAACAAGTAAAATAGTCTTACGAATAAGTGAAATTCTACTTTCTCACCAAGTATTATCATGAAATTTTTTATAAGACTATTCCATTTATTCACGATATGTTTGCTATTCGTAAATGTAATTTAATTTGACTTCATTATGCTCCAATAAGTTCTTGTTACAAAATAAATTTTATTGGTTCATAGGACTATTTCACTTGTTCATGATATATTCGCTACTTGTAAATCAAATTGTTTCTCCCTTAATTATGAAAAGGGTTATTTTTGCCTTTTTTTTTCACAAATTAATTTCACAACAAGTCCACTGAACTAGAAATTTCAGATTTTTTCATAAACTAATAAGAATTAATTTACTACAGTGGTCCTTGTATGAAATCTTCCCTGATTATTATTATAAGTACAAATCACGGTATGACCCTGACTTTTCTAATCAAAGTCATTAGTTTAATTTTATTTATCAAATTAATTTCTCTCTACAGTGCAACACGATTTGGTACCATAAGGTTTCAAAATTTGGTCTCCATCTTTAAAAATTAGGATATTTTCTAAATAAAGAATATAAAATATGTGAATAATCCCCTCCATTTTTAAAACTTAACAAGAAATATTTTAGATTTTTATATTTATGCTGATAATCTTCAGGAAAAGTAATAATGTAACAACTTTTACTAAAAATTGTACTCAATTAAAGTAGATGGAAAAACATTTTATCAAAATAAGACAGTTAGTAACGTCGCGTCAAACAATGCTACTACTAACGTCAGGGTGCCTGATGCCACCAAAATGACGTCGTACTGGTTGACACTACTAGTATACCTCAGTGGTGTCAGGGTGGCGTTACCTGATGCAATGTCACTAACTGCCTTATTCTAGTAAAATATTTTCCATTTGTTTTAATTGTGTACAAATTTTTAGTAAAAGTTGTTACATTGGTGCTTTTCCCAATAATTTTCTTACTATCAATTTCTCAGGTTATTTCACTAACGAAACATAGTACTACTATGTCTGTTTCTGTTTTCCTTTTTTTTTTTTCCTAAATTGTTTTTAAAAACAAGTTTTGAAAAAAGAAATAAAAAATATATGTTTGGATAGTTGTATTAGAAAAATCTGTTATGGAAGTGATGTGACAATGGGGGCCGTCATTAATGGTAAGATGGCTGTGGTTGGCGCTGATGGTGTTATATCAACGGTGAACAAGGGGTGGCCTCAAACAAAAATAAAAATTGAAAACAAAAACAAGAAAAACACCAAAGAAATTTTTTTTAACATTTTAGGTTTGAAAAACAACTTTATGTTTTTTTTAAAAAAAAATGAAAATAGATTTCCAAATAAGTTTTATAAGTTTTTGTTTTTAAAAGCACAAACTTGTTCTTATCAAATAGGCTCTAAATCTGTAAGCTTTATTTTTAGGAAAAATTATACAAAACCCTCTGAATTTTTGGTCAGCTGCATATACCCCTAACTTTTAAAAGTTAAAATGAAATCGCATCAACCTTTCATTTTTTAACTATTAGCCCCTTGTCGTTAAGTGGCCATTATCTTTTTAATAGAAAATGTCATGTCAAATTATAAGATGACACATGTTATCCTACATGGCATCCTGTGTAAATTACTAATTTTATAAACCCCCGAACTTTGAATAGTTGTAGAGAACCCTCTGAACTTTGAACAGTTACAGAGAACCTCTGAACTTTAATCAATCACAAATAATCCCTATAATATTTCAAAATTTAAATTTAATTCTCTGCAAATTTTGATTTACAATATTAGTTAATTTCTATCATTTTAATAAATTTATTAAATTTTTAATTACCATTTGTCAATTAAAATAGTTCTTTTGTGTGGTAAAATCTAGAAGAATAATATTTAGAAAAAAATAAAGTAACGTTGAACCTCTAATTCAAGAAAAAATATGTAATACTAATAAAAATTAATAAGGGCAAGAAATATCCTCTAACAAAAGTGTAATATTTAAACCATCAATGTTCAATCATTCCAATAATATATTTAATATAAATAATGATAATTTTATACTATCAAAGTATCAATGCTATATTAACCCAATAAAATAAGTGAATGTCATGCAAATGATGACCATTTTAATTTTATATTTTTTAAATATCAGTCTTCTAGTTTTTCCCATACAAGAAACTATTTTAATTGAAAAATAATGGTAAAAAAAACTTAATATATTTATTAAAATCATAAAAATAACAACATGAGAGGTTTGCTTATTATAAATCAAAATTTTAAGGGGGTTAAATTTAAATTTTGAAGTGTCAATGGGGTTATTTGTAACTGATCAAAATTCAAGAGGTTATCAGCAATTGTTCAAAGTTCATGGGGCTTTATAAAATTAGTAATTTAGATAGGATGTCATATAAGATGACACATGTAATATCATAATCTAACATGGCACTTTCCATTGAAAAGAAAACAGTTACTTACCAACAGGGGGTTAATATTTAAAAAAATGAAAAGTAAGAAGGATTACATTTAAGGGTTAAGGAGCGCCCAGCACCACCAAGTTTGCTTCAGGGAGCACCCAGCACCACCAAGTTTTTTTTGGAGCAAAAGTACCTACGAAGTTACAATTTTAGAGCAAAAGTGCCATTAGGGAAAAACGGTGGTTAACTTGCTGTTAACCTGTGCCACCTGTGTCAGTGAAATGCTGACAGTGAAATTTTTTTTTATTAGAAAACGCACAGCACCGTGTTGAACGCAGAAAGAAAAGAAAGAACTTGGGATCGGGAGTGGTATATAACTGACCCAAAAATCAAAAAGTTTGGTATAATTTAGCCTTATTTTTATGAAAATGTCAGCCTCAAAGTTTAAATTATGTGTAACTAATTCCTCTAAAAACTTTTCTTGGTATTCTCAAGTCTCAACCCTAGTCCATAATAAATTTTTTTCAGTTGAATAAATGTTTAAGCCAATATCCTACCATCATGAGTCGCTTCATCGCTCTATGATTTAAATTTTTCATACCAAAAAAAAAAATATATTATCAGGACCTATGGTAAAAATTTAAATTAAAAAATACTCCATCCGGTCCTAATTATAAGATAACATTTTAGAGTTGGTTTTAATCCTAAATATAGAACAAAATTTTAACTTTTGTCAATTTATTCCTAAAATACCCCTATTTTATTCTCTCAAATGTGTTTGGTTTTTTGTGAGTATATATATGTGGATGCGTAGACTCTTCCAATCAGTGAAACTTTTAAATTGTTGGATTTTAATTTATTTATTAATCAACTAATGTTAATTTGCTAATATATATAGAGAGACATACACACGAATATATGTTGTCTATATATATATATATATTTGTCTGTTATATATGTATGTATATATGTGTATGTCTATACACAAATATATATAGACACACACACAGGTGTGTGTGGGCGCGCGCCTCTCTGTATATATGTGTGTGTGTGTGTATATATGTATATCTATGTGTGTATATGTGTGTGTCAGTCTGTCAATACACACACATATATATTTTTGTGTGTGTGTGTGCGTGCATATATATGTGTGTGTATCTATATATATACACATATATGTATATATATCTATATGTATACACACACACACACATATATAGCAATACCATTATTTTAATTAGAAAACATATGAAAAGAAAAATTTTAGGTAAGAGAGGTATGTGATAGGGATTATTGATTCACTTTTACTTGTGTCATTTTCAATTTATATAAGGGCATTTTAGGAAAATGAGTAAAATTAAGTAATTTAACTCTTCTCCTTAATTTCCCCAAAATCGATTAAATATATATTATATTTAGGACCGAAGGAAGTATATTATAGGATTAATATTACTGTTGATCCTTATAGTTTGGTAGAATTTTGATTATGAACTTTGTAGTTTTAAATAATTAGTTTTGGTGCTTGTAGTTTCATAATAATTTAGTTTGAGTTTAATAAAAGGAATTAAATTTGGCAAGTTAAAAGTATAGAGTACAGCTATTAAACTCATAATAAATCCATAAGAAATTATAAGGACCAAAACCATCAATTTAAAACTACAAGAGCCACAACCCAAATTCGATAAAATTGTAAGGATCAACAATAGCAATGGTCATTGTTGTCAAACTTGTAAGTTGACTATTTAAATGTAGCATTTTTACGTTTATAGCTTACAAAATCGAGTCGAGTCACTGGTAAACTCGTGGTTGTTATAAATTCAATTAAATTCACAAGTTTATATACCGAGAATACCGTTTTTACGTTTCCAGCTTACAAAACTTTGAATACTTATCCTTAAACTCGTGTTACCTTCTTCGATTTGATCATGCTCAGCAAATTAAAATGTAAATTTTATAGAAATTTCTTTATTAAATATGATAAATTATGAATATTAATAGATCTAATTTCAATTATTTGGATTTAAAAAATATTTAAATCAAATAATTGTTACTTTTTATATTTTAATTATTTAATTATACACTAATAATATCTATTTAATGGTAAAAGTAAACTCTTACGAGCAGTGGCGGACCCACAGTAGTGCCTGTGTGGGCAAATACAGACAAAAAAAAAATGTAAAAAATATATATATTGTGAAGGAATTCTCCAACAATTTATCTAGTTGGAGTAGTTGGTTGAAACTTAGCCCATCTACCAACATATCCCCGGTTCGAACATCTCTTTTATCCTTTCCTTCTTTTTTTTAATTCCAATTTCATTGTTCTCAGTCCTCCGTCCTCCACATCGATCCTCAGTCCTCACCGTCCCTATTCGCCGCCGTTGCTCTCCAAATCTCTCACCCAAGGCGCTCTCGGCTCCCAAACTTTCCCTCCGTCGTCGGTGTCGCTGTCCCTTCCACATCCACAGTTGAGTGCTTCCAGATCCTCGGCGTTTCTTCTCGATTCTGTCTTCCAAAAAATACAGGGTCTTTTTTCCTTTCCCCAGAAAGTATAATCAACTGAAAGGGTTTTGGGTGGGGCCAAGTTGATTTTGAGTTTCTTTTCGGTGGAGTCCCAACATACATTTGGGAATTTATGGGCACGAGATCCCCGATTTCAATATCGACAGGTTCATTGGCTTCTCTTTTCATGTATTTCCTTGCTAATTGTTGCTTGGATTCTTGCTCTGTTCTGGTTGTTTATTTAGTTTGGGTTTTGTTGTTGCTTCATGTGATACATAATAACATTTTCCTAATCCATTTGGTTGCTGCAATGTCCGAAGTTTTCTGATGGGTTTGAATCTGTTCTATTCTTCATCTGTTTCTGGGGAAAGTGGATTTTCTTTTCTTATCTATTAGTGCCTTTTAATCTCAGTTCTAAAAATTCAAAGTATTGTATTTTTTTCTTATCACTTAAATGGAGCATTTTCCTCTTTTCTCAGAGTTGGTTTGCTGGTCCATTATTGTTTCCAATTTATGGGGCATCTATTAGCTGGATTGATTTAAAGTCGTCCAGTTACGGATCGCTTCATCTATGTGTGTGAGGGAAAAAAATATGAAAGAATAAGAGTGCTCCTTAGCGTTTCTACAATTGTTGCTTCACTTGCTTGTTTATATTTATTTGGCGATCTTTTACTCACAATTTTTGGTCTTTGCTGAATCTTATTTCTTGAAATTTATGATCTAACAACTTTAAGTTGAGGATTTTCTCATTCTGGGTTTCGTCGAAATCCTGTTTCTTGCCATTGATATTTGATACTGGGGTTTTTGTTTCTTTTTGGTCAAAAGGGGTTTTTGTTTTCAAGTGTAACGGGGTGCACGAGAATTCTTTCACGAGCCTTTTGATTTTCTTAGCCTGATAAAAAACTTTTGAGACCTTTTCTCTTTAAATCAAAAAAAAAAAAAAAAAGTTTCGGGGGCGCTGCGCCTGAACCCTCGAATCCCACCACTAATTGTGCACCCACAAACTTAAAATCCTGGGTCCGCCACTGTTTACGAGTTTTGCTCACTGTCACGAGTTTGCTTAAACTAGTGAGTTTACGAACCTTGACAATACCCTTATATTATATATATTCAAAAGAATTTCTCAAATGAATTGATATTATCTAAATATTGATTATCAAAATAGCATAACTAAATACTAAATAGGCATTAGCGCTATACAAAATTTTACTTATTCCACTTTTAAATGGTGGCAAGCGGTTTTGTTTTTGTTTTTTTTTTTTTTCAAATATGCTGCATTTAGTGAAAAATATACCTAAATACTACATTATAAAAAGTAGGGTTAAAGGTCTAATTTGCCATGGAAGTTTTGTTAAGGGAGCGCCCAGCATCCGGAAGTTTTTTTGGTACCAAATTTGCCCCTTCATTAATTTTGACCGTTAAGTTTGACTGAGCGTACACTTAGCATGCTACCTCATTAACCCAATAAGAGTTAAGTATCATTTTTGCCCCGGAAGTTTTCACTGAGAGCAATTTTGCCCCGGAAGTTTTCACTAAGAGGCAATTTTACCCTAGAAGTTTACAAAATGTATCAATTTTGCCGTTCTTTCCCACATATTAAATCTGACTATTAAATCAGTTAAAGACCACACATGTCAAGTCTTGAAAAGGGCGAATTTGGAGTCAGAGAAGGAGATCTTTGAGATGTTGAGCTCAAATCGACCAGAATTTGTGAAGCCGAACTGCTCACAGGAAGCATCACTTATTATCTAAGCAAATGATCAGTGTATACAAACGTAAATAGTATCACTATTGATTTGTTTTACTGAACCAATTTTTGGAACAATTCATTTCTCGTTTTGCATTTCATTTGCTTAGATCATAAGTAATGTTTCCTCTGGGTTTTATGATAGACCTTTCAATCCCTGTGAGCAATTCGGCTTCACAAATTCTGGTCGCCTTAAGCCCAACATCTCAAGGATCTCCTTCTCTGACTCCAAGTTCGACCTTTTCAAGGCATGACATGTGTCGTCTTTGACTAATTTAATAGTCAAATTTAATATTGGGAGAAAGAAGGGCAAAATTGCTACTTTTGTAAACTTCCGGGGCAAAAGTGATACTTAACTCTTATTCAGGTTGATGAGGTGGCATGTCACGTGTCATGAGGTGGCATGTCACGTGTACACTCAGTTAAACTTAACGGTCAAAATTAACGGAGAGGCAAATTTGCTACCTTTTTCAGACTTCCGGGGAAAATTTGATACCAAAAAAACTCCGGGGTGCTGGGCGCTCACTTAACAAAACTTTCATGACAAATTAGGCCTTTAACCCTAAAAAGTATTTGTCAATATACTACATTTAAAATGGTTCACTAAATGAATGAGTTAGTATTTGTATGCAAATTGTTCACATCAAGAACAATTTTCATTTTGTCTCGGAGCAATCATATACTTTTTTTAATAAAAAAGTAACATCGTTATGTGAAAGTAGAGGCATGGTGCAGGAGAGAGCGGAGAGAAAAGTCTAGAGGTGGATTTTCTGAAGAATGAAATTTCAATTTTATTTTATTTTTATTTCAAAAAATTTCATGTTTATTTACTTTTAAATTTGATTTAAATTTCTATAATTGATTTGTTGAGTTTAATTTTTATTACTTAATTAAATCATGTTAATTAATTCTATGGGTCATCTTAATAATTTAATACTAGCTAACTTCAATCCTAAATATAAAAGTTCATGCTCGATTAATGTATTATACTGTTTAAGATTAAAATAAACATCTTATTTAAGTCATATATTTAGGATTGAATGTGATTTTAAAAGATTAAAATGACCCATAGAATTAAAATGGTTTAACTAACAAAATAAAATAAAAATTTAAACTGGAAAAAATCAATTTTAAAATTTTAAATCAAATTAAAAAGTAAATAAACATGTAAAGTTTGAGAAATAAAAAAATTGGCTTATTCTTTAGAAAAATCTACCTCTAAGATGAAAACGTTTAAAAGGAGAAAAAGGGAAAATCTCCCCAAGGCCCAAATAACTAAAAAAATTGTCAAAAAAGGCCTAAAAAAAGCCATATGTCATCTAGGATTATTTCATAAAAGTTAACAACTAAATCAATATACGTTAAAAATCATATTCTAACAACTAAATCAGTACATATTAAAAACATATCAATGCACGTTAACAACTATATCAGTACACGATAATAACTTTTACAGTACAATGTTTTCTGAAATAATACCAAGGCTTTTTTTGACATCTGACTTTTCTATGGGTCTTTTTTGACAATATTTTGATAACTTAGACTCTAAGGGGGATTTTTCCTAAAAAAGATGGAAAAAGTGTGTGAGAGTTGTGAGAGAGGGAGGAGAGATAAGCTTAGTTCATTAAAAAAAAAAAGAGAGAGAGAGAGAAAAGACAGGAATATAAAAGGGAAAATCACTGTAGGGTTCTTTTTGCTCAAAAAATCACAGTAGGGTTCCAAAGAACAGAAATAATCACAAAAAGTCTCACAACAAATTCCCTCGACTTTTTTGTGATTAGTTGTGAAATTTCCCTTATAAAAAAGTCTCGTTGTCAAAATGGCTTTTCATAAATGTCCCTATGAGAATTTCATTGTGAAAATAGCTTCGAATGTTGTCAAAATAACTTTTCATTTTCTTAAAAATTCTCTGACTTTTTCATATATGTAGAATTTTAGAAACCTGAAAAATTTTTTAGGAGAATTTTTAACAATATGAAAAGCTATTTTGTCAACATTAAAAGTTATTTTGACAATAAGATTTTCATAAAGACATTTTGACAACATGAAAATTATTTTGACAACGAGACTTTTTTGTTAGTGAAATTTCACAACTAATCACAAAAAAGTCCCTAAAAGGGAATTTGTTATGAGACTTTTATTGTGATTCTTTCTGTTGCTTGAGACCTCATTGTGATTCTCCCAATATAAAATACATTCTTCTATTTTGTTCTCTCTCTCCTTCCACCTTTACTTTCTCCCCTCTCTAGTGTGTAACATCCTCCATTTAAAAGACAATTATTGATTATTAACGTAATTAAATCATTTATTAAATGTTTTATGCACACATTTAAGCTTTGGACTTTACTAGGTTCATATCTTAAAATTAAATATTGCTTTAGAATTTGCCAAAATAACCAATTACACTAGAATATGCTGATTGAGCCCTAATGATGTGGCAATATACAATAATTCAACATGTACCATAAAGGTGGAAGCACTACCGTTAGCAAAAGTAACTTAAGCTTCTGAAGTCTTCTCTGATTGACTCACACGAGAATTATCACCTGAAAAATATTTGTAACTATCAATCCAGCTCATTATAAAATGCTAATATGTGCTCGTGAGGTGCCTAGTAGAACATCTTATATAACAAAGAACTAGATATATAATTTACAAAATTATCTGAGCATAATTTCTGTAATAAAATTTCTATGTCAAATTTCATATCATGAATCACATATATAACATGCCAAGCAATAAATCGACACCTTGGCAATCCTTATCACCCCCCATCCTTATTCCCACTGACAAAACCCATAGGCTGTAACGTAATAGGTGTAGTCTTTATGACAAGATAGCACCAAGCTCTCCGATAATGAGGTATAGTCCGGCCAAAGACTATAGAACTCATATCGGACCATGGGTTCCCTTCCAAAGACTATCGAACTCATATCGGACCATGGGTTCCCTTTCCTTTGAATATAGAAAGGTGTCACTGTTCCAAGGGTTGACCTTTAACTCGGCCAAAGGAAAAAAGGTGATACCAAGGGCACTGAAAATATCAAGCCATCAACTGTGCACTGAGTGGTGGCATACCACGTGGTATTATATACACAATAACTCTCATCATTACTCCATATCCATCACCGCTCCACATCATCATAGTCTTGGCATGAATATATGAAATTCCAAATGAGATTTATGAGTATGACAGTAATATATTGCCACAATAATGATTAAGATAACAATATAACTTTAGCTCAATAAATCATAAAAAGTACATTTTCCATAACATATAATTTCATTTCAAAATAAATCCCACAAGGCAACTTCGTCAAAAACATAACTTTCATAGGTTAAAAATCACTCACAAATCATCATACAAGCAAGTACAATGAGTGGAAAGTGGTTACCTCAAATTCCTAACAAGAAATAAACTTGAGAGATACCAAGTCCACTCGAAAAATAAATATATAATTATACGTTAATATAATTAACAAAAATTCAATAATAATTAATTAAATTATAATTGTCTCATTTAATTTTTTTAGAAGATTTGACAATTTTATTTATTCTTCAAATCATCGTTACAATCTCATTTCCCTCCTTCATAAATTATTTCTCACTAATTATGATCATCAAAATATCGCCACATCCTCAATTTACCCAAAATATCCAATTTCCTACAATAGAAATTTCACCTAAATATTCACATTCATTATTAGCCTCAAAGTCAATCCATCTAATCCTCAATATAACCTCCAATAAATTATAAACTCAGATATAAAAACCTAATATTACAAATTTCAATTTCTCAACCTAATACCAACTTATAAGAATAACCGAATTTATTAAACAAATCTTCAAACTTCCATATAATTAAAATCATACCAAACTTTAACTTTAATTTCCAAGTTATAATTTTGTACAGTTCAAGATTTAGCAAAACTAAACCGACTAAACTGCCAACAATACCTCTAGTAACCCAAATAAATGCCTTAAACATCATTTAATCGGTGAAAATATCATACAAGGCATAAATCCTAAATTCTTTTAGATAGAAAATTAAATTTAAATTCCCACAATTACCAACAAGTTAATCTAAACCGATTAAATAACTTATTAACCATGCTCTTGATATATACAGTTATATATTATTAGAACTCAAAACTTTGCTAGTATTCCAATCCCAAAATTTTCACTAATCAATATTATATTACTCTCATTAGAAAGAGAAAATACGTAGAATACTTTTATTAAGAGAGTTTGTTGAAAAGAAACTAATTTAGTTATATAAATAATTTTATAAAATAAATAACATACCTTAAAATATTCTCTGAAGTCTTTTTTTTTTTTTTCTTCCTTTTCCACCTTTCCATCTCCTCACTCTCTCACCGTCTCTCTTCCAAACTCACACACACTCACAAATTCACACACACACACGCATGACATAAATTTATAGGGGAGGGGAACAACGGTTTATTCCCCTCCTTGGCAGCATGCTGCCATGTTCCTTGCCAAATATTTTTTTTAAAATTTTTATTATTATTTTATTTTAATAATTATTACTATTATTATTTGTTATCTCTCTCTTTTTTTTCCTCTCTTCTTCGACTGTTTTGGCCTTTCTTTTTTCTTTTTTCCTGAACAACAATAAAATAATATATTTCATTCATTGTTTTTACATACTTATTCTACTAATTTCTTTTACTATCATAAATGACATTTTATATGAAAACTTTTATTTTGATAATTACATAATAAATTCATGTATTATGATTAATTAATTATTTTTGTTGATAATAATAATTAAATCCTAATATACAAAATTAGGATATTACATAGTGCATACTCTCTCCCTTTCACATCAAATAAGAATAATATGTAAGGGTATTAAACTCGGACAGGATCGGTCGGTTTGGATCGGAAACCGGCGAACTGGCTGTGAAGCTGATTCAGAAAACCATAGAAACCAGGGTCATATTTTGTTGGGTTTTTTTTTTTTTTAAAAAAAAAGAAAATAGCTTGAAACCCAGAGACATAAAAGGAGAGGCGGAAAGATCTGAAGAGATTTGAAGCTCTCTCTCACTCATTTCTCAATGAAGCAGAAGGTGAGACTTGAAAGGTTGCATAGTGATGGAATCCATCGTAAAATAGAACTAATTTAGTTATGGAAGAAAGAAATGAGTATGAACTAAAAAGAGGAGAATACTAAGAATTTACTTACAAAAAGCCTCCAACCTAGTAACCACGGCCTTCGGAGGAGGGAATTAGAAGAAAAACAAGCATGAGATAGAGTAAGAAGGACGCAGAAGTTGGATTAACAAAGAAGGAGGCCATTGTTGACAGTCTTTGGAGGAGGGAATCAAAAGAAAATTTGCAACCCCAGAGTCCACATTATATGCTCATATCTTATGTGCTTCTTATGTGCTCATACCTTTATTAGATGTATGAGCATATTTTTTTTTAATATTTATATATATTGTATTTATTTATATTTAAATTATATGCAGCTTTTTGATATGTTTTTTTGAACTCAGTATCTCAAATTAATTAGTTTCCATGATACTGGTATTATAAACAAATATCTTTAAATGCAGAATTAGAACCTAATTAATGTAAGATACTGAGTGTAAAAAACATATCAGAAAATAGTATATAATTTAAATCTAAATAAATATAATAAAAAATGTTTATACCTTTAATAGAGGTATAAACACATAAAATATATGCATGTAATGGGAACTAGGGCTGAGCAGTCGGCGGGCGGCAAGGCTGTCTCATAGCCTAACCTGTACCCCGCCCATTTATTTTACACGGGTACGGGGCAGCCCCGTACCCGTGGCTTAAACCGTTTGACTTGTGAAAAACGGGTACGTGGTAAACACGGGCGGTCCAGATGGGTTCCGGGAATCCGTGGCCACTTTGTTAAAAAAAAAAAAACAAAGAAAATCGATCCCTCACTCTCATTCCTCACAACACCAATCACAGCCAGTCAGCCACTACCAACAAAAAAGTAGTAGAAGAAGAAAAATTAGAAGATGAAGAGGAGAGAAACCCTTATGATCCGGGGCGAGATCTAAGAAATGCGAAGGCAAGATCTGAAAATTCTTTATGCTTGACGAGGGAGCAAACAGATCTGAGATGAAATTGCAGACGCGATTGAACAGATTTGAGAAGAAGAAAAAGCACGAAGTTGACTTGTCGTCATTGCAACGGCAATGGATGAGGAGATAGATGAGAGAGAAAGACATGGATGAGGACTCTAGGAGAAGGAAGCGGCATCAAGGGAAAAGGAAAGGAAAGCTACCGTGATTCATGAGGAGGCGGCATCAAGATGGGAAAAGGAAAGAAAACCTGTCGCGCAGGTCATGAAAATGAAGAAGAGGGCAAAGGGGTTGTTTGTAATTTTGGAGTTTTAAAGTTTAAAATTTTATATAAAAATTGATTAAAAAAAACTGAAAAATTTCACACTCAGGTTCACGTGGGGGAGGAGGGAAAAATACTTTATTATTATTATTATTATTATTATTATTATTATTATTATTTATGTTGACTGCTGTGCCTCTGACGCGTTCACGTGGGGGGAGGGGGGAAAATAAATTTTTTTTTTTATTTATGTTCATTGCTATGCCTCTGACGCGTTCACATGGGGGAGGAGGGAAAAAATAAATGTTGAATAAATGGGTAACGGGTAGACCCGGGTTACCCGTGGGGTAACCAGTGCCCCGCCCGTATAACTTATACGGGTATGGGGAACCCCGCACTCGCGACGGGCCCAATTTGGGTGAACCTAATCCAGAGAATTTTTTATAGGGTGTGGCCAGTTGGGTGGGCTCCGGGGTGCTTACTCACCCCTAATGGGAACTTGCAGCCCCAAGCCCATGACTCAACCCTTATTAATTTCTTTTCAGTTTTTTCTCCCTGAAAGGAGGACTGAGCCACCCACGTGACCTCAATCCCTATTATTTCCAACTCACGTTCTGTTTCTGAAATACCTCACACGTCTTCCGAATTCAAATATTTTAAAAATTCCAAAACCTCGTTTTTCAGTTATTCCTTTGGGAAAAAGATAAATAAATACCTTTTGAACTTACAAAACCCTCATAAGTCCACCGAATTTGTAAAAGGACTGAGAGGTGACATAAATTTCTAAGGGATATGTAAATTCATGGCAAATGACTACAATGCCCTTTTATCTTCTCTCTTTCCTCTCTCCATCTAAACTAGGCCCTTCCTACCAGATTCGCCATGATTGCGTCGCCGTCTACCTCCACCATTGACGCCGATGCCAACACTACACCCATCGCCACCTATGGCGCACCCACTGGCATCAGTGGAAAAGAAAAAACAAATGAAACACACGAACGAACGAGAACGAGAACGAGAACTAACAAACAGTAAATCTTTTTGGGCCGATCCGGAAGAAATTAGAAGAAGAAGACGTGAGTGAAGGAAGGAAGGAAGGAAGAAGAAAAGGAAGGAAGGAAGGAGGAAGAAGAGAGAAAAGAGAAGAAAAAACAAAGTGCACTCCAATGTGAAGTGCACACTGGAGTGCACTCCCCAAAAAAAAAACAATCCCTACACTTTTTTTTTTTTTGTAAAAAAAATACATTATTACAAAACTTTCATCGCTATTTACAAATCTGTCATCGCCATTTACAAATATACCATGCTTCATTTACAATTTACAAAACTTTTCCATCGCTATTTACAAATCTACCATCGCCATTTATAAATCTACCATCGCCATTTACAAATATATCATCGTCATTTACAAATTTGTTTTGGAAAATTTACAATTGCTTCATTTACAATTTACAAAACTTTCATTGCTATTTACAAATATACCATCGCCATTTACAAATCTACCATCGTCATTTACAAATTTGTTTTATTAAAACAATTGTAAATTTTCCAAAACAAATTTGTAAATGATGATGGTATATTTGTAAATGACGATGGTATATTTGTAAATGACGATAGTATATTTATAAATAGCGATGGAAGTTTTGTAAATAGCGATGGAAGTTTTGTAAATTATAAATTTTCCAAAACAAATTTGTAAATGGCGATTGTATATTTGTAAATAGCAATGGGAGTTTTGTAAATTGTAAATGAAGCAATTGTAAATTTTCCAAAACAAATTTGTAAATGACGATGGTATATTTGTAAATGGCGATGGTAGATTTGTAAATAGTGATGGAAATTTTGTAAATTGTAAATGAAGCAATTTGTAAATAGCGATGGTATATTTGTAAATGGCGATGGTAGATTTGTAAATAGTGATTGAAGTTTTGTAATAATGTATTTAAAAAGAGTGTAGGGAATTTTTTTTTTTTTAAAGGAGTGCACTCTAGTGTGCACTTTTAATGCACACTCGAGTACACTGAAAGTGTGCACTTTTTTTTTTCTTCTCTTTTCTCTCTTCTTCCTTCTTCCTCCTTCTTTCCTTCCTTTTCTTCTTCCTTCCTTCCTTCCTTCATTCACGTCTTCTTCTTCTAATTTCTTTTGGATCGACCAAAAAAAATTTACTATTCATTCGTTCTCGTTCATTTGTGTGTTTCATTTTTTTTTCTTTTTCACCGATGCCGGTGGGTGCGGCATAGGTAGCGGTGGGTGCAGCGTTGGCGTCGACGTCAATGGTGGAGGTAGACGGCGGTGCAGTCACGAAGGATCTAGTAGGAAGGGCCTGGTTTAGATGGAGAGAGAAAAGAGAGAAGATAAAAGGGCATTGTAGTCATTTGTCATGAATTTGCATATTCCTTAGAAATCTGTGTCACCTCTCAGTCCTTTTACAAATTTGGTGGGCTTATGAGGGTTTTGCAAGTTTAAAAGGTATTTATTTGTCTTTTTTCCTATTCCTTATTAGTGAGAGGGTTGTTCTTTTGACCCAAAAAAAGAAAAGAAAAAGAGAGGGGGTCCTGCACCTAAGGTGGGTGGTGGAGACATGTGAGATGGTGAAAGGCACTTAGAGCCTCAGAATGTCCAGATAGGTCATATCATAATCACAACTTCCCAAATTATTATTTTATAGAAAATATAAAATCAATTTCTTTTTTGGGAAAATCCTTTTTTGGGCCCTTTTTGTCAAAAAAATTCCAGAAAAGGCCCCAAAAATCTGAAAATTCCAGAAAAGACCCCAAGATTCTAAAAATTCCAGAAAAGATCCTTCAGAATTCACAGAGTTGTTAACGGGGTTCATATAGTTGTTAGCAGGGTATTAATATAGTTGTTAACTGGGCTGATTTAGTTGTTAAAAAATTTTTTTAACAACTAAATCAGCCCAGTTAACAACTATATCAGTACTCCGCTAACAACTATATCAGCCCCATTAACAACTTACGCTGGGCCTTTTCTAGAATTTTTAGAATCTTGGGGCCTTTTCTAGAATTTTCAGAATCTTGGGGCATTTTCTGGAATTTTCAGAATTTTGGGGCCTTTTTTAGAATTTTTTTGGTAATATGGGCCTTGAAAAGGATTTTTCATTCTTTTTTTATAATTTCATATTAATAACTTTAAAATTTTCAATTCTCCACCAGTTTAGCTCTGATTTAGCTTCGGTTTGATTCCAGTCTGACACATTGACTCTTAACCTAATACCCCGATTAATTCACTGACCGGTCTGGTTTTAATAACTTTGATAATAAGTGAACAATTATATTTTTTATTAAGAAATTATATGTTTTTTCTGACAAAGTGAAAATCATTCATGGCGTCAACCATTACAAATTTTGACTTATTCTTCTGGGAAAAAATTTTAATGTAGCATATTTGTGAATACTTTTTAAAGTGGCTTAAGTGGCAAATCTATCTTGAAAGTATATATCTATGAGTAATTTTTCCCTGATTTTTTTTTCTGCTCAATATAGCCCTGGAAGTCTAAAAACATAGCAATCTTACATTTTTCTGTTAAAAAGTGAACGTTAACCGTTAAAAAAGTGATGTTGACTATTAACTTTTTAACTGAAAAAAGGACAACATTGCTATATTTTAAAACTTCTAGAGCTACATTGAGCAAAAAGAAAAAAAGGAAAAAAAAATTTAGGACAAAATTGCTTCCAGACATATAATTCTAAAGTAACCCTTTAGGCTATGTTTGGGAGTTTGGAGGGGAAGGGAAGGAAGGGGATGCAAGGAGAAAGGAAGGAAAGGGAAGGAAGGAAAATGGTGGATATTTCCCTCCCTTGTTTGGGAGTTAAAAAAATAGTGAGGGAGGAAGATGGAGAATTAATGAGTTATTTTTAAAATTTTGTCCTTTTATTTAATAATTAATATAATTATGGGAAAATTCTAAATAAATACCTTTTGAATTTGCAAAACCCTCAGAAGTTTGTTGAATTTGTAAAAAGACTGTGAAGTACCAAGGACCTATGAGGGATATGCAAATTCAGACGAAATTATCCCTTTGCCCTTAGTTTTAAATAAAAAAAAAAAAAATAAAATCCCCTCCTCGCCCACCGCCACCACCGGTTGGTCACCACCGCCGTCGTTTGGCCACCACCACCATCGGCCGGCCACCGTTGCTGCCAGCCACCGCCGGCCTCCATCACTGCTTGTCGGCGGCGGTGGAGGCCGGCCACTGCTGGCTGCTGGTGGTGGTGGCCGACGACGGTGGTGGAGGCCGGCGGTGGCGGAGGCCGGTGGTGGTGGTGGCTGGCCGGCGGTGGCCGTGGCCGGTCGGCGGTGGCGGCTGGCCAGTGGTGGCAGTGGCCGGTCGGCGGTGGCGGATGGCCAGTGGTGGCAGTGGCCGGCGGTGGTGGCCAACTGGCGGTAGTGGAGGCCAACGGTGGCGGTGGCCGGTCATGGTGGTCGGTCGACCGTGGTGGAGGTCGGCGGTGGCGGTGGCCAGCGGTGGTGGCGGTGGGCCGGCCGGTGGTGGTGGTGGCCGGCGGTGGGGGCGGCGGTGTTGGTGGTTGTGGGGTGGGGCGGGGTGGTGGTGGTGATGATAGTGAACAAGAGTAAAGAAGTAATTAACCTATTGTTCCTCTTAAAACCTCCCATATTAGGGGAACTTTATTTTTTTAGAAGAAGGAAGGTTTTGGAAGATTTGCAAAATGTTTTGGAGGATTTGCAAAATCCCCAAAACCCTCCCCTCTTATTTTTAAAACATGCAAATAAGGGAAGAGACTACCAAAACCCTTCATTTCCTTTCCTTTCCCTTCAAAATGAAACTCGCAAACATAGCCTTAAGGTATAGCATTTAGGAAGATTTTTTAATTGCATACGGCATATTAATAAAAAAGCTAAGAACTACTATAGAAGGCGTGGAAGAGAGGTGACAAATTGGTTAAATGTGTCTCTGTTATTTGAACCCAAAAGACTAACTTGCTAATGTTATTTGTCAGTTCGATCATAATTTGTCTTCACATTATTTACATATTAGCAAAAAAGATAGTAGAGACGCATAATAAGGAAACTAACTTGCATTTATAGATACATAAAGACAATGCATATATAAATTAAAATTGCATACAGTACAAATTAATCTCAAGTCCAAGTAATTCAGAGATACAATAATCAAGTTACACAGAAAAAAATTGCAGAGAGTATATATGGATGCACATTGATGCTTCTGCAAAAAGCATCATGATTTTGGAGATTATCAAGCAAGTGGGATTGGAGATGGAGGAATTGGAATATCCTTCAACCCTTCCAGCATCAATATCACATTCTTCATGGAAGGACGTAGAGACAAGTCCTCTTGGACGCACCATAACGCCACCTTCACCATTCTCTCTAGTGTCCTCCATTCTACATCTTCATCTAATTCTACCAATTTGTTCAATTCCCCTTTCACAAAGCAATTATAAACCCAACTTGAAAGCATTATTTCCTCTTCTGTAGCCACATTCACATCTATATTTCTTCTGCAACATATTATCTCTAGCAACACCACGCCATAGCTGTAGATGTCAACTTTTATGGATGTTGATGCATCTTTCTGACGTTCTGGCGCCACATAGCCACTTGTTAATTCGTTGCTAGATCTGATTCTTGAATGTTCTTGAATTGAGAGTCTTGCAAATCCAAAGTCTGATATTTTTGCTGTCCACATTTCATCCAACAGAATGTTATGAGGCTTGATATTGCAGTGGACAATACAGACCTTACATTCTTCATGTAGATATAAGATTCCCCTAGCTACGTCCAATGCAATTTTGATTCTCTGTTTCCAAGATAGATGCATCTCAGCCTTGAACAGAAAATCTGCTAGAGACCCATTGCTCATATATTCATAAACAAGAAGCTTTCTTGACCCATCAATGCAATAACCAATGAGCTGAACTAGATTTCTGTGATAAGTTCGAGCGATTGTAGTGATTTCAGCTTGAAATTCTCTTTCTCCTTCGTCAACAACAACATCGTCTAGCTTCTTCACAGCTATCCTTCTATTGTTTCCTTGAATTTCCCCCTTGTAGACCACTCCAAAAGATCCTCTGCCGATATCTTCTGTGAAGTTTTCTGTTGCATTCACCAATTCATTAAAAGAAAATATTCGTAGACTACAATCCTCATTGAATCCTAGATTCGCACTTGCAGATAGCTTTCTGTAGGAATGGACTTGACGGTTGTAGATGAAGAAAATAGACATTGCAAAGAGTAATCCAGCAAATGAAATTGAGCCTAGAGTGATCACCAGGGTCAAAATCAGATTTTTCTTGTCATCAACAAGAACCTCCGGCTTCTTTGGTTTTGAAGGAATGATATTTCTTGAAGGCAATTTGAAGAAGGCTGTGGTTGATACATTTTGCTGAATTCTGCCATATCTAAGCGGAAGCCTATACTTCTTGCACCTTCCATCTTCATATAACGCTGCCCCACAATCGCAGTCTTCCTGGCAAGACTTCCCACAAGCATCCAGTTCCATTTCCAATGGTATGACCCAATAAGGAAGAAGGCTCCAATATTGAACATGTTGTAAGTGAACAACATCGTACAACATCTTTGGATCTTCACTAGTTTTACAGTCATCTTGGCTCCTTTGATAACAATCAAAGAACGTGATGTTTTGATTCCGATTTATGGGCACGAATCCAGGATAACACTCACAAACAGCTTTACCTCTATTCGTGGAACAATAACTGTTGAAACCACAAAATCCCTTGACTTCACATTGATTAGAATTAGACTGCCACACAGGCTGAACATTGACAAATCTAGTAGAATTCTTCTCAAATGTGTGAACATACAATCTAAAGTTACCATCCAAATCCAAGGTTGCACGATAGATTAAGCTCGTGTTCCTTCGAAGATGGTTGCTACTGTTGGCCAGAACCTTAGTGGGTTTCCCATAATAATCGAGCAGGCAAAGAAAGCCTGTAAGATTAAGATTAAGCATCGAGATGGCTCCCTCAAACCAGTAAATACCTTCTCCTCTTTGATCGTTCACAGGGAAGGAAGCGAGATTGCTATCTGTATCCATTCTGAGAATAAAATGTCCATTTGCAGAGATCAATTGTTGTCCTGCAGATGTTAAATTCTGACCTGCTAGTAAGGTGTCCGAAGGGTGATCAAAGCTTTTCCAGATGACAGTATGGTTTTTGCTGTAAAGCACGAAATTCCCAGAATCAAGCATAGATGCTGAATCTGCAGGCTCAGACACATTAGCAATGACTACTACTCTCTGTTTTGGCTCATTTCTAAGCACAAGTTGACCGTCTTTGGTTAATTCCATTACTGAATCAGAGGAAGCAGATAGATTGTTCAAGTTAGGTGTCCAAACGATTGTTCCTTCATGTTCACCCTTTAGCCGTATTCCAACAGCAAAGCCATCATCTTGTGGATAAAAGCCGAAGGAAAAAAGACCCGATGGTGAAATCCATGAAGTGGAATTCGTTTTTGGGGAGAGAAAAGAACCTAAATTTATGATGTTGGAATCATATTTTTGAGCTCTAACTTCGTTTGCAGATAGAACTGCAAATAGTAAGAGCAGAGTTATGGTGGCCATGGATATGTATGATGAGAAAAGGGACGAGGAAGGGAAAAATGATGAACAGAACTCCGAAGAAATGAAGGAATTTGTTTCTTTCTTATTTTTTTAAAAGGAAAGACACCAACGTAAACAATGGGAACAAGTGAAGACTTTGACTTTGACTTGCTTCGTGCATTTGGGGTCTACGTAAATTTTTTTGGACAGAATCTATGTCAAGTTTTAAAGTCTTGTCAACAAAATAAAAAAAGTATAAGAAAGTTGCCAATAATATCAATATTAATAAGAATTACTTCAGTTTCAATATATATATATATTAAAAAAAAACACACACATACACGTTACTGGAGGTTCTTCAAGCAGAACAATCACTCAAAAAAAAAAAAAAACAGAATCGCATCAATTGTGAGATATCAATCCAAGATGGGACAAAATTCAGATTATGAAGGTTCATCAGTTAACGGAGGGAGAAAAAGCTTTTCCTCTTCCCTAATTTTATTTCCACGATTTTGCGCGCACAAGGAGAGTGAGAGGAAATTGACTGCATTTGGCAAAAGGGTGTGCCGTGGTAAGTGGGCAATTGTTTGCCATAGATGAGATGGAGAGTGAAGCTACCGGAAGAGAATGAAAATAGGACAGTAAAAAAGAGGAGTTCCGAGCCATATTTCCATGACCACATTTAGCGCTGTTTGGTATACGGATTCGGTGGGAAGGAAAAGAAAAATCAGTAAATTTCTCTGTTTGATAGTATTTTGGATAAATCTTTTAGGGAACTCATCTTCCTGGGCCATCCAATCTTCCCTTACATGTGGGAAGATCAGATCCCACTAAAATTGGTGGGATCTCAAATTCCCACATCACTGTTCATTTTTTTTGGGACAAATTTACCCCTAAAATTTAAATTTGGTGGGATGTTCGAATTTGGTGGGAAATTTTTTTTTTTACATAAGTTCAAACTTGATAAGAGCATATTTTTTTAAAAAATATATTTTTCTTTTTTATTTCGAATTGATTACTTTTGAGAGTAAAATAAACATTTCTTGATTTTTTAGCAACTACTACCCTTTAATTTTCTTCTTATCAAATAACTCATCTTCTTTCAAACTATCTTCTCTTATCTTTTAAAATCTTCCATTCCCTTCATTTCCCTCTTCAAATTTTCCCTATACCAAATAGACCCTTTAGTCACTAATATATTAAGGAACGCACATACGTGGACCAAATTGTTCATGTCACGTCCCTTGGATTTTTTTCCCCTCATATGAACCTTTTTCTTTTTTTTTTTCTTTTAGCTTTGGCCCAAAAATTATGAACTTTTCTAATAACTTCCCAGAGTCTTAAGAATTAAAATATGCAGATTTTTCATTTGATAAATTTTGAAAAACTAATTGTATTACTTTTACATATGTGATTTTCCCAAAATGTTATAGTTTCATAATCTTAATGAATATTAAGAAGAATAATAGGGAAAATGACAAAAAGAACTTTAAAATTACAAAATCTTAAATCATGTATTTCTTATAAAATAAGTTATAAATTGATCATCAAGTTTTATCAGTATCTTATTAATTATTAGAAACAAACTTGATTTAGAATTTTATAATTTTAAAATGCTTTTTTGTGTCATTTTTTCAAAATAATACCTCAAACTTGGGTTAACAGGGGACAAGAGTCCACGGAAAATAACAACATGGAAAAAGAGAGAGCCGTCGGTTTTGAATGACAACATGCACGGGTCCAATCAAAGACTTGAGTGTTCAAAAAAAAAAAAATACTAATTACTAGTAAAATTAGGAAGACTTGAGTGTTCAAAAAAAAAAAAAAAAGGAAGACTTGAATGAATATTAATTAGTCGAATCAACAGGTCAACATTTCCCTGGAAATATATAGTAATGTGGAGAAAAAGAAAGCCATAATCAAAGACGGAGCATGAAGCTGCTTGTCGGAAAAATTAAAAGTATGGGGTCCAATATCACTTGTCACTTCTTCAAATTAACCTCTTATATTAACTTTCTCCTCAATGCATCACTAGTAATATTTATTAGTCAAATTAGACAGATTGTGAATGTCATATATTCTACCCATGGAATGTCTGAAAAATAAATTTTATATTCGACATTGGTATTTATATGGAAGGGGATTTCTTCAGAAGCTTCTGCCTCAATATCCCTCAGAAACAAGATTTGAACCGTCCAAAAGTGAATCTAACGGCCAGAGAAGGAGTTTTAAAATTTTTATAAAAACCGTGCGTGTTAGTTTTTACCGCGTGTGGTTTTTTACATAATGATTCTGGACTCTTAGATTAACTTTTGGACGGCCCAGATGGAACGATACTGAGGGATATTGAGGGATCCAATACTAAAACAATCCGGATCCGGATCCGTATTTATATTTATATTGATTCTATTGTTGATTTTTTTAAATGTTGAATTAGATTGAAACTTCAATTCATGAAAGCAATAAGAGATAAATATGATTAATGTTTTATGAAAAATGTGATTAATTATTAATCCCTCTTGTCTTTTTTATAAGAGCCCAATAATCTTATTAAATGATTTAATAAATTAATTTAAATTAGTTAAAAGTATTACATATATTTGAAATGAACCCTTTTTTAAATATAAATATGCTCTTATTTTAAGAGGGCAAGATAGAGGAATAGAGTTGTTGTGAGAAAATGTGATTGTTAATTCATATATACTGTGAGCAATATTTTTGTTTATAATTTGGAGTATTTCTAGATCATGTGGACATATTCAAAGAAGACCATTGAGGACACCAATGAGGAAGATTGATCGAGCAATATGGAGTCTTGTAAAGAGAAGGTAAGGAAGACCAAAACGAACATTCAAATTAATAATTGATGAACCATGTATGTAGTTGTTGATAGCACAAGTAAAATACAACACTATCTCAAAATGAGTGAATGAAAAAAAGAAGAGGAAAGTGTGAAAGCATGGCATGGAAATAAGAAAGTGACTGAAGTAAAGTGAGAAAGTGATAACTTCAAAAGTGAAAGTCACAAAGAAACGTAATTCATCACCCTGACCATGAATTAAGTTTTGGAGGAAAAAAGCTTGAATAGCCTCTACATATCACAATACTTGTATGGAAACACTCCTGGATGTATTTACCTTTCTCATCTTTTGATTATTCTTATAACAGTTTTTCTTTATACAAATAATAGCCTCTACGTATCACAATACTTGTATGGAAACACTTCTGGGTGTATTTACCTTTCTCATCTTTCAATTTTTCTTATAACACGTTTTTTCTTGCAAAAAATTTAGGTGAGTTGGATTCAAAAGGCTTATTAGTCAGAGCATGCATCTGAGTTGGATCACAAAGGCTTATCAGAGTGCAGTACTTACATATCATCAATCATCTACTAACAAAGTCCTCACAATGATAGTGAGATTTAAACTCAACCTTGTGAATTATGAGTGTATTCCTATTAAGAACACGTATTTTTGTTGTATAAATTATTAATACGGATTTATTAAAAAAAATTCTAGTATTTGTGAGGGAGTGATTCCAATTAAAAACCCCACTTTAATTTAATGCACTAAAACCTCATGGCCCAGCTGCAACATTATGGGTCTAATAAGAAAGCCGCGTTTGCGTTGGTCTTGGTTTGGATTTAACAAACCATAGGATAGATTTTTGTGAGAGCAAAAAAAAAAAAAAAACTTTTCGGTTTTCACAATATTAAAAGAAATAAGATTTATTTAGTGCCCTTAGTTTTCCTCCGAATTTTTTAGATTTTTCAAAAAAAAAAAAAAAACTTTTCGGTTTTCACAATATTAAAAGAAATAAGATTTATTTAGTGCCCTTAGTTTTCCTCCGAATTTTTTTTTAGTTTTATGTTAATTTCATCCATAACTATTTAACATTTAAACTGTATCGTTAATTTTATCCCTCTATTTTCTTTTTAATGAAAAAACAGACCTCATTAATTTTCTGTCCGACCTAAATACCGGATTTGTTCCATCTCATAACAATAAGTACTCAAGAAGACAATTTTTTTTCCTCATTTCAATTAATAGCACTTTTTTTTTTTCCTGCCTTCCTCTTTATCCTCTGGCAAGATTATCACACATTTCATTTATTATCAGGTCCCAGACGAATTTTAATAATACACACACATATACTCTCTGAATCTCCTTTGATATTCAGGTAAAAAAAAAAAATCATTTCATTTCACATGATGATATGAATTAATCTCTTTCATTCAGGTAACTTCTTATGATGACATGAATCCCCTCCACTATTCACATTTGCCTTTTTACTTTTCTCAATGCAAAAATAGCATTAGAGAAATAAACCAGCCAACTCTTATTTCTATTGGAGCTTTCATGCCACTAAAATTTCACATGTTCCCGCCTTTAACTTGGCAAAAGGAAACAGATTCACATTTGCCTTTTGTTTGTTTGATAGGATAGGTTGTTTGAACACTCTGGAGCTTCAAACCCTCTCGGTGCTTTCTTCTTCCACTTCTCTTCTCCGCTTCTTCTTTCGCAGTTCTCAGACGCAATTTATTATCACTTCACTCTGTTTGTCCTTACTCTTCTCACAATTTTGCGCTCTTCCCGACGTCATCCAAAGCTCTCCTCTATTGGAAATGCTCTTCCACCTTCCCCGTTGCCTCTAGGAGTTACAAGGTACTCTTTTGCTACTTGCTAACTTTGTTATTCTCGTTCGAGCTGACGTTTGGTGATTGAATCCACTTCGGTGTGCATGGACCGTCTTCAAACTGGCTTGTAATCTCAGTATTCTAATCTAATTGAGTGCTTTGTGATGTGATTCAGTGGCAGACCTATGTTGGTGCCAATGTAGGCAAGTGCAGACACATAATATATAAAATTTGAGAGAATTTAGTAACAACATGTCCACTTAGTGCAGTTGGTTAATTCGTTATATCCTTCCCTTTCCTTAGGTCACCGGTTCGAACCTCACACCTTCAATTCTTTATACCCTTTATACACATTTTTTTCACGCTTTCGTGTTTCTTCCATTCACAAGCCCTCCAATTTTTTCTCTCAGTCGAGCCCTAGCCGTGCTTCACCTGGTTCTTCTGTCTTTTCTGATCAGATCACCTTCTTCCTATTTCTTTGAGAGTTTTTCTCATTTCAACCGAACATTTCCCTTTGTTTGTTCCTTTCTCTAATTCGTTTTTGACGGATCTGTTCTTGGTCACTTGTTTCGTTGATTTTTGGTATATGTGCCATAGAACCTACACACACGACCTCGTCATCTTCGCTCGCCGGTAATAATGGCGGGGATTCGAATCGCCTTCCATCTGATTCTACTCTTCCGGTAACGGCGAACTCTAGTCTTCCGTTGCTGCAATCGTCGTTTCATCTTCGAGATTGTTCTGCTTCATCAATGGCGACAGAGCCTTCAATTTCCTTCTCTACTCATGCCAGAAATCCTGCTCCCCGGTATGCTATTCCTGGAATTCACAAAAATAATTTGTCTAATTCTGGAAGGCAATGTAGCTATTGTGGAAAATTAAGACATATGAAAGCATTTTGTTATAGGAAACATGGTTTTCCCCCAGGAATTCACAGAAATAATTTGTCTAATCTTGCATTATATACTTCCTATAAATCCATATCCCCTGTTTCTGAAGTACAAACTCTGCTATTGACACTACAAGAAAAAAGGGTTTTATCGACGGAAAAAATCCGTCACTAAAACCTCAAATTCCGTCGCTAAATGAATTAGCGACAGAATTTGCGACGGATTTTTTCCGTCGCTAAAAAGTGGTAGCAATTGCGACGGAATTTTAAATTCCGTCGCCATTAGCGACGGAAAATTATTCCGTCGCTATTAGCGACGAAATCAAAATCCGTCGCTATTTTGAATTTAGCGACGGAATTTAAATCCGTCGCTAAATTCAAATTAGCAATTCCGTCGCTAATTTCGCTAAATTCAAATTAGCAACGGATTCAGTTTCCGTCGCTAATTTGATTAATTTTTTTTTAAAAAAATTATATATTATTTATTTTAATTAATTTTTTATTTTTTGTTTTAATTTTCTTTGAAAATTATATTCTTTTAAAAATAATTATATTCTTTTCCATTATTCTTTTAAATTTATTTATTTTATTTTTTAATTTTGTTTAAAAATTATATATTAAAATATTTAAAAAAAATTATATAACATACATACCGAATCTTCATAACACAGAGTATAAAATACATTATAAATATAGTGTTTCAACAGAGATATACTAAAAAAGTAATCTAAACAGCAGCATCCTCATCATCATCATCAGCAGGAGGATCACCTTCAGGAGGCGGCATTGGACCCTTGTCTTTCATTAGGGCCATGATTTGACGCTGCATCTGTCTAACCATCTCCTGTGTCTGGTGGAGCTCAATGTCTGTGTTCATTTGTTTTTGCTTTGTCTCGCTTAGCTCAGCTGCTTGCGACTCGATAATTGTGTTCATCCTCTTCAACTCATCTGCCAAAAAATTAGGAAATATAATTATCTTTTTTGCATTGCATTTAAATGAACCAGAGAATGAAAATGTAACAATCAATATCAAATGTATTACGTTTACCTGCACAGACACCTTCACTACTGCTGGATGTGGAGCGCTTTGATTCCCTAAGTCGGCTGGCATAGGAACCTAACCCGAAGACTCTACCTTTGCTGTTAAATCCACCCGCAGCCTGTAAGAATAGAGTCTCGTTATCGGACTGAGAGGATGAGGGTTGGGTTCCACTCTGCGAGTCTCTCTCCTGTGTCAGCCTCAGATAGTTGCCCTATAAACAAAAAAAGACATCACAAAAAAAGCCGATGTGAAATGAAATAAACATGTTGGTGTCCGAAATAAAGAATCAATGCAATATAAATGCCTCACCGCCACTTGCTCCGCCCTGGCGTTAATCCATATCTTCTCACCCCCTTTAGTTTGCCGGGTATGGGTCTGCTCAAAGGCAAGCCACTCAACTTCTTCTGGTGGAACATCCCCAGACTGTGCCTGCAAACACATGAAAAATCGTTAACAAATTGTTTCAAGGTACAAAACATTGAATACTTTAATAGAAAATAACGTGTACTCACAATTTTCCGACAATGCTCACTCAGCGGAATGGACCCGCCAGCATATGAAGGTCCCACCTGCTTGGCCCTATTCTCCTTACTTTTCCGACTTCTATTATTAAATTTCTCATCGTTCTCCTACTGTGCAAGTAATAGGTTTGCAGTCTCAGGGTCAATCCAATCTGTCTTGCCCACACCCTTTCTCAATTTATGAAATCTCCCAGACAACCACTTGCTTCCCTTATGGTTAAAAGCTTTTCTCAAACCTTTATGATGTTCAGGCAACGTCTCAAACTTACTCTGAAAATCAATAATGAACAATTAGTGCTCCAAATGTTACAAATACTTAATCAGTTCGTATTTGGATAAGAAATTAATAACTATAAATCACTTAACTTACCAAAAACTCGTTGAACCATCTATTCCGAGTGTCCTTAGGAATTTCTTTCCACGTGCCCCAAGGCTCATTGAAATTGCGGAATATTTGGGTTGACAAGATATCAGCCACCGGGGGATAAGGGTCAAATCTGTAGATAGAGGATATGATGTAAATATGAGCATACAAACTAAAGGGTAAAAATCGTAGTGGCAACAAGCTGAGAGTAGTGGCGTGGGCAACGAGCTGAGAGTAGTGTAGCTTAGGGGAGGGAAGCTGTGGGGGAGGGGGGAGCTTGGGCTGTCTCGGCGAGCTGTGGGGTGGCGAGGGAGCTGTGGGCGGGGGAGGTGAGCTGTGGGGGTTGAGGGCGGCGGACGCTAGCTGCGGGGAAGGCGAGCTATGGGAAAGACGACGACGGCCGAGCTGTGGGAACGGGAGAAGCTGTGGGGAAGGTGAGCTGGGGGGGGGGGGTGGACGGCGAGCTGGGGTGGGGGAGCGTTGGAACGCGAGCTGGGGGCGAGGTCTCGAAGGCGGCGAGCTTGGGGCAGCTGTGAGAGCTGGGGCCGACGAGCTGTGGGTTCTAAGGAAGAAGAAGGGGATTAATTAACAGTACTGTTGTTAGTAACCAGCGTTCTGTATTCAGTCCTCATAAAACATTATCAAGCATGCTTGGGGCGATTTTATCAAAACGATGGAAAGTCCTTTTTTCTTTCAATACCATGATAGCACGTAGGAACTACTTCGTAATAAGATGCCCCAGCATGAATGTTCACAAACGATATTTCAAATGTTCCTTCAAATCTAGTTTGTCAACAAAACCGGTCCCGATAGTAACACTTGCCAACAACTCTCCAAAATACCAAGCCATCTTGACATGAAAACTTTTGTGAGAAAATAGAAACATTTCCTTAGCATAATATTACATAATCATGAGTGACTCTATGAAATAATGGGAGAAGTATAAATCACAATAAGTAAAACCACCAATTTAAACTCATTTCAATATCAATAGGGATATGAACAATCCGATAAGCTCTTATTGACAAAATCCTACTTGTAAAAATTGGTAATTAACATAAAGTATGACAATTAGTAAAAATGACATTTATAAAAGTTATTATGGGACGTTATTCACTCACCTGAGGGCCTATGCTACACCTCTTCCTACCCCTTATCGGCTTCCAAACGATGAATTCCTCCTCCTTCTAACACCCAACAAATACACCAATTAAAATCCCGCGCAATTAGCTATTACCACATACAATTCACACCCTTCTAGATGACACAAAATCCCTTTTTAACCATGTATGAGCTTCCTTCAAAACTAATAAATCCCGAAATGTTATGCACAAAGCCCTTCTAATTCACATCAACAGCAAACTCTATTTACAAAACATGGCAATCACATTGCTTTCCTCACACAACCATATACGTTTACAACTAGACATACCTACTGACCAAAAATGATAAAACCACACCTTTAACCACTACAAAGCTTGGCTAGCTCGAACCCAACGCACCCACAAGAACACGATGCAACAGATTCACAACTCTTCCCACCAAGCACAATGAAATGATGAATGAGTTGAAAATTTAAAGCTCAAGAACCCATAACCTCTGCTCCTACCCAACAAGGACGGCAAAAAGCAAAGGAAAAGAAAAAAAAACTACAAAAAAAAAAAAAACAGGGTCACGGAATAGAAAGGAACCCAAAACGGACCAACCAAAAATCTAGCCTTACCCAGATTCAACCCATCGAAAATACCCACCAACAATCCAGCTCCTTAAGCCATCAAGCAGAGAGGAACCAAACCGCCAAACCCTAAATTTCAAGACACAGCAACCATAAATCCAGAGGTGCAAAACTCAAAAAAAAAAAACGGAACAGAGAAGCAGCAAAAGTAACGGCAACGGCGAAACCAAACCGGAAAAGGTGAACCGCCGGTGAACAACTGAGCGACGACGGCAGCCAGGGACGGAGCAGACGGGAGAGACCGAGTGGACGCCGGACTTGAGGGAGAATTCCAAAATCGCGAAGTCTTCTTCTTTCTTTCCGTATCTAACGAGCCCGACAGTTTAAAACTGATCTCCATATTTTTTTTTTCAATAGGGCATTTTGGTAATTTCCTCAGCCACAATACAGACAAAAAATTTTTAGCGACGGAATCTAACTAGCGACAAAAACTAAATTCCGTTGCTAACTCCCAAAACTGGCGGTCTTTTTGACTGCCAATCTAGCGACGGAATTTAATTCCGTCGCTAAAGGGCGGGATTGGCGGCCAAAAGTCAGCGACGGATTTTGATTCCGTCGCTAAATTTAGCGACGGATTTGAATTCCGTCCCTAAACTTAGCGACGGATTTTAAATCCGTCGCTAATTTCCTCATTTTGCGACGGAATTTTATTTCAGTCGCAAAATGCCTTGAATTTGCGACGGAATGTTTTCCGTTGCAAATTCCGTCGCTATTCTGCATTTTTTTAGTAGTGTGAATGCTTGTGCTTACTGCTTTACTTGCCTTCTGTCATCTTCACTTATTAAGAGGATTTTTAAAAGGATAAAAGAGGTTGGCTTTTATGATGCTTCCACTTGTTCTCTTTTCCGTATGAGGGCTGTATTAATTCTTTTTTCTTTTTCATTATCTGAATCATTGAATATCATTCTGTCTGTATCTTGATGTGGTCTGCACCCCTTTCACTATAACTAGTTTACAAAGGTTTTGTAGGAGGTGGATCCTATTGATGAATAAGATGAAACGTGAGGGAATGGATTCTTTGTTTTTAGAACTAGCAGGTGTTATACCTGGAATTGATGAGGCAATGAGCTTTTATTTCCTCGGAAACACTTTTCAATTGAACCCCACTCTTGGTCTTAAACTTTATGGAGGAGTAGGTTGCCTTTTATCCTTCTTGAAAAAAATTTTCGGGGGGCAGCCCCTCAAATCCCACCACTAATTGTGCACCCACAAACATTACATCCTGGGTCCCCCATTGATGTGATTCCATGTAATGAGTACTACATAAATATAATGTGTAATTGCAGTGGAAGTGTAATAATTTAATTGGGAATCTCTTGGAGAACTTGCAACATTTTCTTTTTTGTATCAAAATCAGATAGAAAATAAGTTTATGGAGATGATGAGAGTTTCGATGCTTAGTAATATGACATTTTAGTCTAATAGTTTCAATTAACTCTTTAACTGCTTTAGATAGAGTTGTCTGAGACACACAACTTAAGACTTCGGTTTGAGAAGGGGCACTTTGCTTTGCTTATTTGTGTATCTGTTAGGATGCTTCAAGTCTTACGTGTTCTGTTCTGTCTACTTTAAGTTCAATGTTGCTGTAAAATGCGGAAAAGTAACTCCAAGTCAATTTTTCTTGGCTTTTATTGAACAAAATGTTCTGTTCCATGATTTATTAGAAAACAATCGTACTTAGAATTTGGCTCAATTGAGTGTCCCCGTTCATGCATATTATATAGTATTTTACGTTGTCCATGCCATGTTGGTGGCACTACGAAATTTTGATTTTATCATAATTTTTTCATGGATCAAACTCCAACAGGTAATTCTTCCCCACCATCACGTGAGCATCCCTTCCTGTTGCCTACAAGAGTCATGACTGCAGAATCCTCTTATAGAGCCAGATTTGCCTTCCTCCGGACTGTGGAGTTTCCAGAGGTTTCTGTTGATGCGTGTGCCACTAGAGTTGGATGCTTTCAAAAGTTTTGGATGCAATAAAAAGTACAACAGCTGATATTGTGAGTCATTTTGCTTTTCTGTGCTTATATGTCAATTGTAATGTTTAATTTATTTATCGAAAGGATTGTTGCATAAGCATTTTGGTAGGCTGACAATGCTTTCGCTGAAGCTTGTACACTTTATTGAAAGAATTTTGTTTAATATATTTGTGATGGATTTTTTTTTTAAATTTAAATTTCGTCGTAATTTGTGATAGATAACCCAAAATTTCATTTGTGACGAAGTTTTTTTATACAGTTTTTTTTTTCCGTCACAAAACCAGTTTGCAACAGATTTTCTCTAATTTGAAATAGATGTTGTCCGTTGCTAAAAACTTTTTTTTTTGGGTAGTGTAGAGTGGGATCTGTTAGTTATACTTAGTTTTGATGATGACAAATATGCTTATCAATATTAAGAACAAAAAATTTCCATAGTACATTGATCTTCTACTTTGACTAATGCTTATATTTAATGTTGATGTGAAGTTGAATTATGGAGAATGATCAAGAGAATAGAAGAAGAAAAGATATTGAAGAAGTTGAATTATGGAGAATGATCAAGAGAATAGAAGAAGAGGAGATATTGAAAAAGGTAGAACTTATAAAGAATGATGAGCTCAAGTTAAATGACGAAGAAGCATTAAGATGGGAGATAGAAGATGGAAGAACTTGATGAATGAAATGAGAATATCATTATACAAGTTTCAAAATTGATTCTAGAAGTCTCCACGATCAAATGGAAGTTAGAATGGTTCAATTCGGAGTTAAAACAAGCAAAAATATGATTCAGGATGAGTTAACTCGAGTTGGAACTAAATGACTCGAGTTAATGACTTTGCTACAGTGATTTGAGCCTCTGGAACAAGTTGACTCGAGTCAATCACTAAATGACTCGAGTCAATGTGTTTTTCCAGCACTCTGTTCGACTCTGTTCGACTCTGTTTCACGTTCAGCATATGCAAAGTTTGGTAATTCGATGATATCTTCCAAACCAGAGATCAGATTGAGGTGAAACTAATTTTATATGAAACTAGACTCCTAATGCGTCATTTTGATATAAAATGCAAGCCCAAAGGAGTTTAGATGAGAGAGCTATTAATTTCACAAGTTGGACCATCAATTCATGCCACATAGCAAACCAAGCTTTGATGTTTTGAGTGTATCTCACAAATGACACATCCAATTTAGCTGAAACTAGCGCCATTCGAAGCTAGACTCAAATACCTTTCCAAAAACATCAAGATCACAAAAAACAAAGATCAAATGAATGAGATATGAATCTTTGAAGTTGACAGTCAGTTCAGAATGCTGCAAAAATGTTGGTCTATGACAGCTTCTATTAATCTGACCACAACACTCAACATAGAATGAGTTTGGAGCTGATTCTTCTTGCATTGGAAAGAGGACTTAAAGAGGCATAGGTGGTTTAACAAATTTGGAATGAACCTCTCAACTCGAGTGAAAGCTTTGAATAACTTGAGTGCAAGTCAAATAGAGAGCAAAGCGAGTTTGGATCAAAGGCGTAACTCAAGTCAAGCTACGAGTAACTCGAATCAACCTTAGACAGAGAGCAATGAAATTTTGAGAAGAGTTGTGAACTCGAGTCAAGGTATGGTGACTCGAGTCAACAAAGGTCAGCAGAGAATGAACAACTCAAGCACATTAACAGAGCACAGTTTCAGTGTATCTGAGAATTCTAAAATTATTGTTATCAATTAATTACTACTTGCTATACTTCTCAATATTATTAATAATCTTTATGAGCAAGTTTTAGATTATCAAAAGCTCGGATTAAGGATCAATACCAATGCTAGCAAACACATATGAGCTACCATTAGATGATCTTGTAACTCAAGTCAATGCATGATAACTCGAGTTAAGTTGAGACAGAAAGCAATTTGAGTAAAGCAACAACCTTTTAACTTGAGTCAATTAATGATAACTCGAGTTAACATCTCTGCTTCAGAAAATCACCGTTGTCTGAAATCTCAAAATCATTTATTGTGATTTCATTAATCCTTGTCATCACTCATTACTATTCCTAACTATGTTTAATCAGTTTGTTAATGAGTTTTAGATGATTATATGAAGGATTAACATCAGATTACAAAATGCAGATGATTATGTTAGAGCTTACAACGGTAATATTCTCCAACAGTCGAATAGTTCCAATGGTCATAGACACTCACAACAGTCATATTCAAACTTGGAAGAATTGCTCAATGTTCTTCACTGACTATAAAAGAGCAACCATTCAAAATGGAAACAACGATGAGAAGAGCTTGTACTGTCGAAATGTTGATATTCTGAATCCAACATTTATCTCATACGCTCTCTATTCTCAATGCTTATATAGTTCAACATAGAGAGTGAAATGATTTCTATTATACTTCAGTGTTTATTCATTCATTTTTGAAAGAGAAGATTTATCTGTAGACATTCTATCTGAGAATTACTCAAGATTGAGTGATCTTGAATGAAAAACCCATTGTATTGATTACAACTTGTAAGGGGGAGTGAATCCTAATGAGAGGATTACTTCGAGTACAGAGTGTGTAGTCAAGTGGGTGTATTGATTACAACTTGTAAGGGGGAGTGAATCCTAGTGAGAGGATTACTTCGAGTATAGAGCTGTAATACCCCAGATTATAATAATAATAATAACAACAATAACAATAATATAGTAATAATAAAATTTAATAATAATAATAATATAGTAAATAAAGATTTAGAATTTAATAATGTTTGTATTATTTTATAATTGATTAATTGGTAATAATTATAGTAATAACAGAATTTTAGAATTTAATTGTATTGTTTAAGAATTTATTAATTAGCGATAGTTAAAGAGCCCAGCCCATAGCTAAACCCTAAATTTTAATTATAAACTTAGGTTTAGCTGTTTAAACCTAGCAACGCTCGATAGTTTTCTTCTCCGCTACCTTTTCTTCTCAAATCCTCCTTCCAGACTCTCATCAAATTATTTTCTAGGAGGCTAGCAAAAACGGAGACCAGGTAATTCTAATCCTCATAAACAATAGGTTAGTTTTATATATAGACTTCGATAGGGTTGTTATGTATGAAATCCTAATCCCTAGAACAATATAACTTGTGATCAATTTGACGAATTCCTTCTTTATCAAATGAATGTAATAGTTTTGCCTCGGCTTGCGTACCTCAATTATATATGGATAGCCATGCGTCTTTTTGTGATTGAGCAATATTCCGTGCTTGACTTGTATACGCATTTGATGGAATATCCAATTCTTGGATTGAATTTCCCCTGTGCATTTAATTTCCCTTGTGTGTTTTTGTTATTCAGATGATAATAAAGCTCCTAAAGATTTGGATGGGATTCCCAAAGTACCACTTATTTTATTCACATGATTAGAAGTTTGAAAATATTAAAAGATACTTATTATCATGAGTACCATAAGAGTTAACAGTTCTCATGATAACTTTATAGGAAGTAAAGCCAAAAAGGGATGATGATTAGTAGTTCATAGGATTTAAATGATGGTCATGAGAACTTCTCATGACAACCTTATGGGAACCCATGAGTAAAATAGATAATGAAAAATTAAGGATTTAAATGATGGTCATGAGAACTTCTCATGACAACCTTATGGGAACCCATGAGTAAAATGGATAATGAAAAATTAAGGATTCAAATGATGGTCATGAGAACTTCTCGTGACAACCTTATGGGAACCTATGAGTAAAATAGATAATGAAAAATTAAGGATTTAAATGATGGTCATGAGAACTTCTCATGACAACCTTATGGGAACCCATGAGTAAAATAGATAATGAAAAATTAAGGATTCAAATGATGGTCATGAGAACTTTTCATGACAACCTTATGGGAACCCATGAGTAAAATTGATAATGAAAAATTAAAGATTTAAATGATGGTCATGAGAACTTCTCATGACAACCTTATGGGAACCCATGAGTAAAATGGATAATGAAAAATTAAGGATTTAAATGATAATAATGAGAACTTCTCATGACAACCTTATAGGAACCCATGAGTAAAATAGATAATGAGTAGAGCTAAGGATTTAAATGATGGTCATGAAAATTTCTTATAACAGCCTTATAGAAACTCATGAGAATTTATTTTACAATTTAATTTGAGAAATCCATTTTTGTGTGTATTGAAATAACTTAATAGTGGGAGGATAGCTTTGGGATGGTACCTCCCAAACGATGAACACAACTTTTGGGCTTTATTCCACTGATGTGAAAAGATAGTATCCGTTCTTCCCAAAGTGGTGTCTGGCAGGGTTTCCTGGGATACTAGTAGCAACTTTGGGAAGAGGTGTGCACACTAGGAAGATATGTTTATGACCAATTGATGATTGTGACTGGCATGGTTTTTCCCGGGTCACAGGGTAAACTGGCAGGGTTTCCCGGGTTTACCATGGTTCTCTTCCCACTAAATAGACTGGCAGGGTTTTCCGGGTCTAAATAAATTTAAATGATAACGAATAATGTTTGATGTAATCACCTTATGATTTATGTGTGTGTATATATATATGTATATATTTGCTTTGATTATTGTAGCTGTGCCATTTAAATTGTGTTTTATTAGAATTACCAGCAATTGCTGATGTTTGTGTTCATGGGCTGCGATGATCCTTCGGGGGAGCAGAATTGCATTGAAACAGGTGCCAAGAGTTGGGGCTAGCAGTGAGAAGTGAGGAAGCACCTTCATCTAATTTTATTTTATTTTGTTTGGAGTAAAACATATTTTGTTTAAGTTTGAATTTACCTTATTTGTAATAAGTAGCCTTGCACTTGTCCCAGTACAAGTGCGGCGGTAACACTCCCCAAGGTTGTTTATTTCGAATTTTATTCATTCATTTATGAAAATCATTTAAATTTTTTGTTATTATAACGGTTAGAAATTGGGGGTGTTACAAGAGCGCATAATCAAGTTGAAAGAAGATAGTGGATTGAAAATCTTAAATAGAGCTTGAGGACTGGACGTAGGTCAAGGATTGGCCGAACCAGTATAAATCTTAGTTTTCATATTCTCTTCCCTTATCTCTTATATTTCCAGTATATCCTTTGAATATCTAATTGTTGTTTTAGAAGACGCAAAAAGTTTTTTAAAGTTCTAAGTTTTTAATCTTCACCTAATTCACCCCCCTCTTGGGTTCAGCTGGTTCTTACAGGATCTTTTTGTGAAATCTACCAAAGATTTAGTTTATGATAGAGCACAATAACATCATGTGATTTATGTATCTGGCCCCACCTAATGATATAAAGGCTTTATGACTTTCGTTATTGTTTATTTTGTTGCAAAGTATCTCTAGATTACTTTAATCTTGAAACTAATTTTTGTTAGTACGTGTCCAATTTTAATTAATAAAGTCTTGTCCTTGTATGTCCATAAGTGCAAGTTAGTTTAATTTCCTCATGCATCTACTGTATTTTATGCTATAAGTGAAGCCAAATTAAATGACTTGACAAATAACACCAACAAGTTAGTATTTAGGGTTAAAAAAACTCAGTTTTGGTCCCCAAATAAGTCCAAATTGTCCTTAGCATTAGGTTTATTCAGAGCACTTTTATGGCTCGAATAGTGTGAATGAAAAGATGTCCAGACACATTTAACCAATCTGTTACCTCTCTCTTTCAAGCTTGCCATAAAACACTTATGCCGATTTAGTTCTTTTATTTTGATAATTGATACTTATATTATTCCATTTGAGAAACTCATTTGGATGTATATGTGTATGTGTGTTTGTATATGAGAAGATCCATGGGATTATTTTTGTGGATTTACAACATGTATATCAACCCTTAGGGGAAAAAACTTGATTTGTACTTCGCATGATCGGTTGAAAAATAATGTTATGGATAATTTTGAGGAAACAAAAGAAAAAATTTCTAAGTTGTTATCTGAATACTCAAATCACAAATGTAAACATTGTGAAGAAAGAGAAAAAGCTATGCAAGATTTTAAGGAACCCGATCTAGATCCTACTATACTTTAAAATAGAAAAAAACAAAGAGGAAGCAGACAAGGAAGCTTGCCAACAAATTGAAGAAGACAAAAAGAAAAGAAGTGGAACGCGTATGAAAAACATCTTGCCGACACTGTAAAAATAGTTCAAAAAGAAAAAGAAAAAGTCAACAAAGTACAAAAGAAAGAGAAAGTATCTTTGAACTTTACGTAATGCGGTAACATGTCTTGTATGTCTTGTAATAAAGTTTGCCCTATGTAATAAATAGTAAAGTAGGAAAAGATAAGATGCCTATAACAAAGTTGTAAGAAGATAAGGCTCATGCATTAATACTTTTTAAAGATGTCAGTCAAGTAATGTAAAGTCATAACTAGAGTCAAAAAATAATCAGAGTTATGCAACTTTGGTTGGGATGCTAACTTTATATAAAGTTTTGTAAGTGTCATTGCAATACACATTGATCTTGAACTCTCAACTCAAATTCTCTCCTCTCTCTCATGTACTATTGTATATTTCTGAGCAATAAAAGTTCAAATTTCAATATTATAACTCTCGAAGAATTTTTCGGAGCTTTAATTCAGCAATAAAAGGTATGAGTAATATTATGATAACTAATTGTGATGATCCTGTAAATGAGAATATTTATGGTTATATGTTCATTTATGTAACATCCCAATTTTCTAAAGTGTTTTCGAAATAGTTCGATCAGAATTTGAAAAGATTTAATCAGAGTAGAGCATCGGAATAGTCGTGAAACGAGTAACTGATAAAACATTCATTTAAGGTGCATCAGTCTTCTGTTACAGTCATCCAAGAGTCGAATATTCAGAAAAACAGAATTAAAGATTTTAAAAGAAAACTCCTTTTCTGCCTCTTCACGCCACCTGCTTACCCTTCTCCTTGGATTGTCCTCCTGAGGATCCTGGGGCTAAAGCAAGAGCTGAGGTTCAAATTACCATTGAACCTCAGGTAACGGTTAACCTCATGCTTATGTATCAAATATGAATGACAGATATCCATGGCAAAAACAGTAATAATCACATACAATACATTCATAATCAAATAATAACATAACACAGCCACTGCAATTTGCATGTTATTAAAGTCTGCACTATTCACCAGTGCCACGGTGTACACCCGTGTCCTCAGCGCTAGGAAAACATAACGGCATTATCAAGACTATAACCCGTATTAAGTTGTATGTGTATGATCAATTTTCAAAATACAGAATTTCAGACTATCTATCACATATAAGCATACCATAAGCATCAGAGTTAAGGTTACAATACGCGTCCGTACCTTCGTTGATGATGTTTTGGTACGTTTGACTATAACGGTACTTCTAACGGAAAACAGCGGTACAAGTTCACAGATACCCTATAGGAACAATATCACATTTATCATTGGCCATCAACTTTGCAATACTTGTGGAATTCTACGTTGAAGATTTACTGTTCATGTGAATAGTATTCACTATTCATGTGAATAGTACCAGTAAAAATATTTTTACCGTGACGGTAAATAATTTTTACTGTTCGATAAATAGTATTTACTGTACTAGTAAATAATATTACTGCTCAAGAATAATTCTTTTCTGATGTGACAGATCAGGCTAAGCTGCAGCCACAGAGCATACTCAGAAAAACTCTATCAGGCATTTCTACTATAATTACCGAAAGAAACTACCAAATCTTAAGACTAGAGACCAAAGAACTTACCCTTGAAGTTCTACTCCTTCTCTCCAGCTCCGAGAACTTTACTCTAAATTCTCACTCTAAACTCTAAGAATTCTCTCTCTTCTATTAAACTCGACCGTTGTGATCTGAGTTTGGTGTGAAGAAAATGAAGAAGTGAGGCCTCTATTTATAGTGTTGGAAAATGGGTCCTTAAGTGTAATTTCTTGTTTTTGGGTCATTTTTCGTAATTTCCAAAAATATTAAAAAAATATTAAAAAGGTTCACGGGTGTTCCTCTTTTTTTTTTTTTTTAATAATGCAAATAGTATTTTTTACTGATAAAATTTCTGTTCGGTGTTCTGACCGCGTGATCTTTTGCAAATTCTCAAAAATCCAGAAGCACAGCCTTGAAGCTCTATTCTTCCTCTTTAAAAATATATGGGTCAACTGAATTTTTGACCTCATTCAGGGTATTTCGTAATCTGTCAAAGATTTTAAGTCGGACACCGCCGGTAACAGAAGTTACTTCGGGTGACACCATCTTCGAGACAAAAATTCACTGATTCATAATATGCCCTTACCCAAGAAACCTAGTTCACGGTTTACAAGATATAATTTTATTTCTATTATTTCCCAAAATATAAGATATTACATTTCTCCCCCCGTTAAATAAAATTTCGCCCTCGAAATTTACTCCATACTAACTAAACATTGAGCCATGAACTCCGGATATCTTTCCCTCATATCTTCCTTTGTTTCCCAAGTCGCCTCATTAGGAGATAAACCCTTCCAGACCACTTTCACAACAGGAATATTTCTGTGTCGAAGCCGTTTCTCCTGGTAATCGAGAATTCGCTCCGGCTCGACCTCAAAAGTGTTATCATGTCGCACTTCGACATCTTCATATTGGATAATATGATCGTGGTCAGGTTGATACTTCTTCAATTGAGAAACATGGAAGACGTCGTGGAGTTTACTCAGATTCGGGGGCAAAGCTAATTGATATGCGACCGGCCCACGTTTTGCCAAGATTTCGAATGGCCCAATGTAACGAGGACTTAGCTTTCGCCGTTTAAGCGTTCTTCCAACACCAGTTACCGGGGATACCTTGAGAAACACATGGTCTCCAACCTCGAATTCTAGTGGTCTTCTCCTCTTATCAGCGTAACTCTTCTGTCTGCTTTGTGCTGTTAGGAGTCTCTGTTTGATCAATGCAATTTGCTTGGAGGTCTTATCAACTAAATCTGTCCCGATGAATTCTCGCTCCGACAATTCTGTCCAGCATATAGGTGATCGACACTTCCGCCCGTACAATGCCTCAAACGGAGCCATCTGTATGCTCGAATGGTAACTATTGTTGTAAGCGAATTCGGCCAGCGGTAAGTGTTTATCCCAATGGCCTTTGAAATCCAATACACACGCTCTAAGCATATCTTCTAGCGTCTGTATTGTCCTTTCAGATTGACCATCGGTCTGTGGGTGATAAGCCGTACTAGGTCTTAGCTTAGTTCCCATCTCTGCATGCAAAGCCTCCCAGAATCGGGACGTAAATCGCGGGTCCCGATCAGAGACAATACTCTTAGGTACACCATGAAGTCTTACGATCTCTTTGATATAAATCTCCGCCAAACGTTCTGGTGAGTAATTAATACTAATGGGGAGAAAGTGTGCTGACTTAGTCAATCGGTCAACAATTACCCAAATCGCGTCGTGTTGTCTGATCTTAGGTAACCCTACCACTAGATCCATGGTAATGTTCTCCCATTTCCATTCTGGAATTTCCAAACCTTGAAGAAGACCAGGGGGTCGTTGGTGTTCAGTTTTAACTCTTTGACAGGTCAAACATTTTCCCACGTATTCAGTTACATCTTTCTTCAATCTGGGCCACCAAAACTCGGATTTCAAGTTCCGGTACATTTTGACCATTCCCGGATGTAGAGTATATCTGCTCTTATGAGCCTCGTCTAGTATCTTCTGTCGTAATTCACCATCCTTCGGAATGTAGATCCGCTTCTTGTATCTGACCAAGCCACTTGGCGATAGGTCACGGTCTTGGGTCTCTCCTCGTGAGATCTTCTCCCGTGCTGCTATAGCCCACTCATCGTGCTTTTGAGCTTCCTCAACCGCATCTCTCAGATCATATTCCCCTTGACTAACAAGGAGACTTTCAAGATAGATGTCATCGGATGTGCAGTGGTTCATGCAAACCTGATTGGTCAGGTTTAGGTCTCTGAACTCCTCAAGTAGTTTCCGCTCTTGTATCATCATGTACGCAGTGAGTACCGTTTTTCTACTGAGTGCATCAGCTACAACGTTTGCTTTACCCGGATGATACTTGATCTCCAAGTCGTAATCTTTTAGCAAATCCATCCAGCGACGTTGTCTCATGTTGAGTTCCTTTTGATCAAAAAGGTATTTCAGACTCTTGTGGTCGCAGTATAACTCTACGGTTGCACCATAGAGATAATGCCTCCATATTTTTAAAGCAAACACGATAGCTGCAAGTTCTAAATCATGCGTAGGATAGTTCAACTCGTGAGGCTTTAACAGACGAGAGGCATAAGCTACTACCCTGCCCTGTTGCATCAGGACGCATCCCAATCCTTGTCCACTGGCATCACTATATACTGTATAAGTCTCATCTGGATCTGGGATGATCAATACTGGTGCTGTAGTCAATCTCTCCCTCAGTATTTGAAAACTCGACTCACAGTCCTCGTCCCACACAAAAGGTTGGTTTTTCCTTGTGAGCTTTGTCAATGGTAAGGCAAGACGCGAGAAATTCTGAATGAATCTGCGGTAGTATCCCGCTAGACCTAGGAAGCTACGTATCTCTGTCACTGTTTCTGGTCTCTTCCAGTCCAGAACCGCTTCTACCTTGCTAGGATCAACGGCAACTCCGTCGCGAGTTATGACATGGCCCAGAAATCTCACTTCTGGCAGCCAAAATTCACATTTGCTAAACTTAGCAAAAAGTCGCTTGTCACGTAGTATACCTAATACGATTCGCAGATGTTCCTCGTGCTCCTCTCTGCTTTTTGAATAGATCAGTATATCATCGATGAATTCTACTACAAACTTGTCTAGGTGCTGGCGAAAAATCCGATTCATGTAATCCATGAATACGGCAGGTGCATTAGTCAATCCGAAAGGCATCACAAGAAATTCGTAATGCCCATATCTGGTTCTAAAAGCTGTTTTTGGAATATCACTGGCTTTTACTCGAAGCTGGTGGTATCCTGAGCGCAAATCGATCTTTGAAAATACACAGGAACCAGATAGTTGGTCGAGTAGATCATCGATTCGGGGAAGTGGGTATTTATTCTTGATAGTTACTTTGTTCAACTCACGGTAGTCGATACAAAGTCGTAGGCTTCCATCTTTCTTTTTAACAAACAATACGGGGGCTCCCCACGGTGACACGCTGGGTCGAATAAACCCTTTCTCCAGCAGTTCTTCAAGTTGCTTCTTCAACTCCTGCATCTCGTTCGGTGCCATTCGGTATGGTGCTTTTGATATTGATCCCGTTCCAGGCATCAATTCAATAGCGAACTCAACTTCTCTTTCAGGAGGTAACTCAGTGAGATCCTCTGGAAACACATCAGGGAACTCGTTGACAACCGGAATGTCTTTGAGTGAGAGTTCAGCTTCCGCCTTTACAGAGAAAAATACCATGTATGCTTGGCAACCATGCATTATGCATTTTTCTGCTTCCGAAACAGAGATATAACTCAGACTCCCATCAACCTTGCTTCGGTTGTGCGGGGGTGCAAAGGATATCTGTTTACTTCCGCAATCAATTATCGCATTGTTAGCCGTCAGCCAGTCAAGACCGAGAATAACGTCAATGCCACTAAGCGGTAGTCGAATAAGATCTATGTTTGAATCTCGTCCATTTACGCTCGCAATACAATTAAGGCATGCATCAGAAGCTAAGGATTTCGCACCAAGTGGTGTGGCTACTAATAGATCATATGGTAGTCTATAAGCATGCATTCCTAGCCGCTTTGCACAATCATATGAAATAAACGAGTGGCTAGCACCAGAATCATACAATGCTTGGAGTAAATTCCCATTAAGAGAAATAATACCTTTGATCATTTCCGGAGATTTTCTGGCTTCTTCATTCGTTAAAGCAAAAACTCGACCTGGGTTTTGCGGCCTCGCCTCCAGTGCTTTTTGTGGACAGTTTGTGCTAAGGTGCCCCGGCTGCTGGCACTTGTAGCACACAATCTTTCCTTCGCAGTTAGTTCCTTGATGATACCTTCCGCATTTTGGACATGCTCTGGATGTCTGTACCCTTGGGAAGTTCTGCTGCCCAGGTTGGAATGGCCTCTTGTTTCCTTCACGGAAATTACTCCAATTGGTCTTCCGTTTCTGCGATGAGTTTCCACGGGTAAAACCGCCACGACTGGGGCCACTACTATGAAAGACTCTAGTCTTCCTGAGCTCCTTCAAATTTCTTTCGATCAATCGACAAGCTTCCACCGCTTGAATCAATTGTGAGAATTGCTGCGACACAAGCTTCTCCTTTATTTCATACTTCAAGCCATAAATCAGTATGTTTGCCATACTGCCTTCATCTTCACATCGCCTAAAGAGGGTTGAATATCGAGACAAATTGGTAAAACGTGCATAGTAGTCATCAAAAGATTCATCTTGCCCTTGTCGAATGTGCAGAAATTCAGATTCCTTAATCATCTGAACAGAGGGTGGAAAATATTGCTCGTTGAATTTTTCTAGGAATTTCTCCCACGTAATGGGACAGTGACGTGCTCGCAGTGTTGCCGCAATGCTCTTCCACCAACGATCTGCATCTCCTTGCAGCTTATAGATTGCCAGTTGAGCTTTTCTATCTTCCGGACATTCCATGACTTCGAATATCTTGTCCAGCTGCATCAACCAGTCTTCTGCTGAATCAAGCTTGCCTCGGAAAGTTGGGGGTTTCATTTTACAGAATTGTGTCACCCAATATTGGGTATTCTCGACCACTCTATTTGGTTGCTGTAGCTCAGCCATCGCTCTCTCCTGTTGGGGAGGTATTTGGAATCGATTGGTTCCCTCAACTTCATTGTCACGTTCTTCGTCGTGTTCGTTGTTGTTTTCATTCTCCTCATTAATTTGTTCTTCCTCTACTTGTCCCCCTTCGGCTTGTCTCTCAAGCCGTTCTGCAAGAAGCGCATCAATGAGTGCCCTTTGCTCTTGTAACATTCTCCTCATCTCCTGCATCTCATCCCGCTCTGGTTGCTGTGGTTGTTCCGGACCTGGCAGGGGTATTACTTGCGTTTGTCTACCTCTGCCTCGACCTCTACCTCGGCCTCTGCCTCGTCCTCTAGGGACTCCGGATCCTCTCGAGTTTGCCATACTTAAATCTTTTATTTATGAAACCATATGAACGTTAGAGAAATAATAAATAGCATACAAATAGGCTTAGCACATATTCAAACATAATTATATATTTTTATAATCAACCATCATTCACAGTAATTGCTTTATTTTACAATTTATCTCCTTAGGGTCTTTTAAAGGTGTACTACAACAGCGTCTATATCTACTACTACTATTACTATGCGTCACTAGCACTTCCATTGCTTCCTTGGACTGATTCTGGTTTTTGTCTCCCTCCTGGTTCACATGCTACGATGTACCCAGCTTTGGATCAGCAGTAGATGGATGTAGACCTTCTCAATAGGTCCTGCATCGAGAAGTTCATTCGTTTTGTGAATCCAGAAATTGGTTCGAGGAAAATGATGAAGAGTGGATCGGATCCAGTCTTCGGGAGGATAGGGGCTGTTGAAGGGCATGAACATATCGTAAAGCTCCCTAACACGGGTCAAGAAGCGTAAGTACTGCTCTTGAGCGGTTGCCACATTCCAGCCTGCTCGAACAAAGTCATCATACAAAATCTCCGTCAAGTCGCGGTTGCCATTCAGCACATACCGTAGGTTTTCATCGTCAGCGTTTTCTAAAATAGCTACATTATCTGCGTGCTCTTCTTCTAAGTCAGCTACATTGATGTAATCAAAATTGTCCCCAACAGAGGAATGATGTGAATCTGCTGGGGAACCTGGTGTAAGTATGGCTGGAACAGAATTAGAACCATCAGAGTTTTCTGGGCTTGGATGGTATTCGGGCTCTGGGTCATGTAAGTGTTCAACAGGGTAATGTGGATTGTATGGCAACCCCAAATCATTAGCAGGAACAGAACGTATTGGCACAATTTGAGGTGCAGATGCGGGCGGGGAATAAACCGGGTCAGGGTTCAATCTTCGGGCCACCATCTGAGGGTTTACAGTTTTTCGAGCAACACGTCTCACACGTCCGTAACGGTAAACAAAAGGGGCTCTTTGATAACTAAGTGGGGATCTAGCCATTTCCTGAAACACGTACACCAAAGTTATATCAGTACTCTTTTCGAAATATGTTCCAAAACTACGGCTTAGAGCCTAACTCAATTAATCAACCGATTGGCCAGGTAAGTGTCTATCATGGGGGTCTCACCAACTCTATGGCGACTGCTTGACCGAACCATATAGACTAGCCTTGCCTTCGGCACCAATGGTTTCTTATAACTGAGCCAGGTTCTAGCCGGAAAATATTTTTTTTAAAAAAAAAACTCCGAACCTAACTCCGTTACTCAAATACACCGGCCTAGCCAGACTTTTTGGAGTAACTTAGTTAACTTCAGAACCGTCTGCTCTGATACCAAAAATGTAACATCCCAATTTTCTAAAGTGTTTTCGAAATAGTTCGATCAGAATTTGAAAAGATTTAATCAGAGTAGAGCATCGGAATAGTCGTGAAACGAGTAACTGATAAAACATTCATTTAAGGTGCATCAGTCTTCTGTTACAGTCATCCAAGAGTCGAATATTCAGAAAAACAGAATTAAAGATTTTAAAAGAAAACTCCTTTTCTGCCTCTTCACGCCACCTGCTTACCCTTCTCCTTGGATTGTCCTCCTGAGGATCCTGGGGCTAAAGCAAGAGCTGAGGTTCAAATTACCATTGAACCTCAGGTAACGGTTAACCTCATGCTTATGTATCAAATATGAATGACAGATATCCATGGCAAAAACAGTAATAATCACATACAATACATTCATAATCAAATAATAACATAACACAGCCACTGCAATTTGCATGTTATTATAGTCTGCACTATTCACCAGTGCCACGGTGTACACCCGTGTCCTCAGCGCTAGGAAAACATAACGGCATTATCAAGACTATAACCCGTATTAAGTTGTATGTGTATGATCAATTTTCAAAATACAGAATTTCAGACTATCTATCACATATAAGCATACCATAAGCATCAGAGTTAAGGTTACAATACGCGTCCGTACCTTCGTTGATGATGTTTTGGTACGTTTGACTATAACGGTACTTCTAACGGAAAACAGCGGTACAAGTTCACAGATACCCTATAGGAACAATATCACATTTATCATTGGCCATCAACTTTGCAATACTTGTGGAATTCTACGTTGAAGATTTACTGTTCATGTGAATAGTATTCACTATTCATGTGAATAGTACCAGTAAAAATATTTTTACCGTGACGGTAAATAATTTTTACTGTTCGATAAATAGTATTTACTGTACTAGTAAATAATATTACTGCTCAAGAATAATTCTTTTCTGATGTGACAGATCAGGCTAAGCTGCAGCCACAGAGCATACTCAGAAAAACTCTATCAGGCATTTCTACTATAATTACCGAAAGAAACTACCAAATCTTAAGACTAGAGACCAAAGAACTTACCCTTGAAGTTCTACTCCTTCTCTCCAGCTCCGAGAACTTTACTCTAAATTCTCACTCTAAACTCTAAGAATTCTCTCTCTTCTATTAAACTCGACCGTTGTGATCTGAGTTTGGTGTGAAGAAAATGAAGAAGTGAGGCCTCTATTTATAGTGTTGGAAAATGGGTCCTTAAGTGTAATTTCTTGTTTTTGGGTCATTTTTCGTAATTTCCAAAAATATTAAAAAAATATTAAAAAGGTTCACGGGTGTTCCTCTTTTTTTTTTTTTTTTTAATAATGCAAATAGTATTTTTTACTGATAAAATTTCTGTTCGGTGTTCTGACCGCGTGATCTTTTGCAAATTCTCAAAAATCCAGAAGCACAGCCTTGAAGCTCTATTCTTCCTCTTTAAAAATATATGGGTCAACTGAATTTTTGACCTCATTCAGGGTATTTCGTAATCTGTCAAAGATTTTAAGTCGGACACCGCCGGTAACAGAAGTTACTTCGGGTGACACCATCTTCGAGACAAAAATTCACTGATTCATAATATGCCCTTACCCAAGAAACCTAGTTCACGGTTTACAAGATATAATTTTATTTCTATTATTTCCCAAAATATAAGATATTACAATTTAAAGTTAAGGTATTGTGGTAATCATATGATGGCTAAAGGATAGAACTCAGTTATGCCTCTAGTAGAAAATGAAGATAGGCTATGTTGATATGATTTGAAGGGGGAAGGTTTGAGCTGAAAAGAGCAAGGGGCTCTGCCTATGTGTTGTGAAGACTCTGTAAAAGTTCTCCTGTATGCAATAAGAGAGAAATCCTTCCATGACCTGGATCATATTTGGTCAACCCCGGGGCTCTATCTATATTAGATCATATTGTTATACGAAAATCTTATCTGAATCTAGACATATAACCTGGCTATACTATATATATATATATATATATATGTATATATATGTATGTATGTATATCAAGATATATAAGTGTGTGCGTGCATGTGTAAGTAGCATATGTGTGTGTGTTGTGTGTGTGTGTGTAACATATGTGTGTGTGTGGATATTTATATACCATATAAGCGAACAACCAAGTTATATGCTCAAATAGAGAGAAGATATGGGTGTGACGATACTATAACCAACCATCAAGCTCTAGAGTTTGACCAAATATGATTCGGGTCTTGGAAGGATACCTGTTCTTTTTCATACAAGGATACTTTTATAGAGAGTATATGCTTCTTAGACCTTCCTCCTTCAGATCATATTTAGCACAACCTTCATTTCCAAAGGAGGCGTAGCTACAAGTTGATTTTATGGTTTTATATGATCATAACCAAACATTAACCTTATTTAAATAATAACCATGTGTGTCTTACAGGACCATGACCAACGAATTTCTAATAATATTACTACCTAATTAAAACTCATACCTTGTATTTTTTCCACAAGAATTTGAAATATTCTTTAAAGAAAGAAATGATTAAACTTTTAAAATTTTATTTCTCAGGAAAACTGAATACAAGAGAGTATAAAAGCAAAGTAGTGAGTTAAGTGATAATTCGAACTCGGTACAATGCATAGTTACATGACCTTAAATAGGCAATCGGCATTCCAACTGCTTCCGATTCTATTCTGACATACGACATTTACATAAAGGAACTTTACGAAAAGTCTAAAAGCCTATCTACCTATTTTGTACTATTATCTTATTATACAAGATAACTATTTGTAAAAGCTTTATGTCCTTCTAAGACACATGTACTTTTTTGGTTGACTTTTTTTTTTAAACAACTTTTGGCATTGTTGGCAAAATATTCACCTCACACATTGCATCGCTTTACACTTCTTTGCTTTTATGGTTCAGCTTGTCAGCACTTTGTCAGTGTCGGCAAATTTCCTTGTCTTCTTCTATTTGTCTTCAAATCTTCAGAGAACACTGAGATCTATTTCTGGATTTTCAATATCTTGTATGGCTTTTTCTCATTCAACGCAATTCTTATACCTGTGATTAGAGTACTCTGATAAGAGATTACATATCTTCTTTTTTGTTTTTTTTTGAATTATCCATTTTATTATTTCTTAGCCTGTCATACCACTGCATGGTTGATCAAGTGATATCTTTCCAAATGCTGCAATTATTGATATCATTCCACAATAATATACCCACTGCTTCTCGTTTGATGCAATGGTTCTATTTATTTCTTGAAAGATGATATGATAATATTTTCTTTCCTCTTATAAGGTTAAATAGTATAGCTATAAAAAAAATTGAATAAATGCAGCATATCATCTTCCAAGAAATGAATAGAACCATTGCATCAAACAAAAAGCAGTGGGCATATTATAGTGGAATGACATCAATAATTGCAACATTTGGAAAGACATCACATGATCAGCCATGCAGTGGTATGACAGGTTGAGAAATAATAAAATGGTGAATTCAAGAGAGAGAGAGAGAGAGAGATATGTAATCTCTTAGTAGAGTACTCTAATCACAGGTTTAAGAATTGCGAGGAAAGAGGAAAAGTCATGCAAGATATTAAAAATCCAAACCATGTATGAAAAGGACAGGTATCCTTCCAAGACCCAGATTATATTTGGTCAAACTCTAGAGCTTGATGGTTGGTTATGGTATCGTCATACCCTTTTCTTCTCTACATTTGAGCACATAACGTGGTTGTTTGCTTATTTGGTATATACATACATACATATATACACACACATATATGTGTGTGTACATATATATATCTACATATATATGTGTTTGTACACACACACACGTGCGTGTGTGTGTGTGTGTTATATAATATATAAGGATTTATCGTTTGTCATGTCACTTGACATAAGGTTATGTTAAGTCACCCCAAAATGACATCGTTTTGGGAGTTAGAAGAATTAATAAAGGGTGTTTTGGTTTTTTTTTTTAATATTTATTATATGAATTTTACTAAAAGACCCTTCATTAATTCCCTTAATCCTAAAAGAACGTCGTTTTGGGAGTTAGGAGAATTAATAAAGGGTGTTTTGGTATTTTTTTAATATTTATTTTATGAATTTTACCAAAAGTACATTCATTAATTTTCTTAATCCTAAAACTACGTTGTTTTGAGAGTTAAGGGAATTAATGAAATGTGTTAATTTTACCAAAACACCATTTATTAATTCCCTTAACTCTCAAAACGACTTAGTTTTGGGGTGACTTGACATAATTTTATATCAAGTAACATGACAAATGATAAACCCAATATATAAATATAAATATGATATATTATATGGATATATATAAAATGGGATTCATAAGACTGAACAAAATTTGAGCACTATGAACAAAATTCTAATGGGAATAACAAATTCATTAATGAAATTTACAAGTTCAGTGATGATAATTATCAATTTTTTAATGATTTTTACAAGTTTCGTACTATGGTTAGCTTGTGATCAAGATAAAAGAATTCAGAAGTATCTTGCATAAGTAGAGGCAACAACATCATCCAATGATGATGTTGAAACATGGAAAATTGTCGAAACGATTCCAGTCATGGTGGGACGAGAAACATGGCTTGTTCCACCTATAACTTTTCCCAATTTGGTAACACTATTGTCGAGTTGCAGTACGGTAGATTTGGAAAACATCAAATACATGAGTAAATTAGAACTAGATGCTCACGATGTGAATGGACTCGGAGAAATTGCGAGTTAGGTTTGTGGCGTTAGGTTTTCCACAAATATCTCTTATGAAATAATAAATAAAGGTCCATTATAACAAATCTTGTAATAGGAATTATCAATTTGTTAATAGTATTTACAAGTTTCATAATGATAATTACTAGTGGTTTCGTTAGGTTTTTCATAAATGTCTCTTCAATTTTTTTTTTTTTTTGGGGTTCAAGTGTCTCTTCAAATTTTAATTGCAATGATCACAAGTTAAATTGTAGACATAGATATTCAATCAATAAAGAATAATTATAGCCACAGGCATAATCCAATTATTGTTAATGGTATTTTAATGCATGTATGTATATATATATATATATGAGATTCATAATTATTGTTAATGGTATTTCAATGCCGCGTGCATGCGCGCACATATATATATATGAGATTGAACAAAATCAAAGCACTATAATCAAAATTTATAATGAGAATAATAAGTTCAGTAATATGATTTACAAGAATGTTTCTTGATAGAAAAAATGTTAAGAAAAATATATATTTGTTTATCGCATATATATATATATATATATATATATATATATATATAAAGAAACCAAGTGGCCACTTGGCCCCTATGAAGTTGGGATGAGTTCGAAACCCACATTCTCACTTTCATTCAATCTTTTTTAAAAAAAAAATAAAAAAGATTTAACCCCACAACCCCCCCCCCCCAATCAGATCTTAGGCTGTTGGCAACCAGAGCCCAAGCCGTCGGTCGCGATGCCCCTCTGATGAGGGTCATTTTTCTTCTTCTTTTTTAATTTAATTAAAAAATGAGGGCAAAAACGTAAATTCACCTAAATTTAAAAATCTCAATTTGGTCCTTGTCACCTTTAAGTATTTTTCAAAGTTTAACATACATTTGGAGATTTAGCAAATTCAAATAGTATTTAAATGTAATTTTTCCTAATTAAGATATATTCCTATAGTAATTAATTTATATTCATATACTTGATATTCTCAACACTCCCCTTAAGCAAGCTTGAAATAACTTGCACATGTAGCAACTGATATTCAAGAAAATAATTATCCATAGTTGAGAACTCAAAAATAGTAATAATCCACCAACTTTACTAGGAGCTTGAACAATAAAGAGAAACCCAAATTAAAGTAAAAGCTACAACAACAAATGGTTTAACCTACGACCAAACAATACTCCAAATGTTTCACCAAAGACAAATAATAAACGGGTCATAAAAGGACCCCCAAACAGTAAATAATTGCCAAACACTTCACTGGAGGCAAAGAACTAATAGGTTACACAAGGACCATCAAACAGTAAATAATTGTCCAAAACAACCAGCTAACAAAGGTCACAAAGTACAACAAATGCCAATACACGAAAGCCAACTTGAATCGAGAAGAACCACAGGAGCCAACCATGTAATGAGATGGCAATACAACATTCTGTAGCAAGAGCAACAAAGAGGGAAGGATCGCCTCCAGAAATTAATGTGCACTCTCTTCTCAATAGGCAAGAAAGGACATCAAGGAGCTCCGATGGGTGCAAACAAATTCTCCATTCTCGTGGTTGTCTTTGTAGGGAGCTCATCCAACAATTGGTCCACCTCTGTTTGCTCTGTATCAGATCGATTAATCTTACTCTTACACTTTTTGCCAAAAAAAAAAAACAACAACAACAACAACATATCATCTCCTTTGACATATCGCAACCAACCCACACACCGCACTCGTCACAATTTAACATCTCCCCATTGTTAAAATTCCCATCACATACGCAATCCATAGTCCAAGAACCATCAATCCCGTCGTACAACAGCCCAGAAATTCTTCAACAAAAAATAAACTGAAAACCTAAATAGTGCTACCACAAATTATTCAATGCCAAGGCAACTGAACGTCAACAATCGGCAGCCTTGGGGAATTAGGATCCTTTTTTTTTTTTCCTCAAAATTTTCTATCACCATGCAACACACACACTCTCAAACTCTCTGAACAGTGACGAGTCATAAAACAGTACCAAACTCATTATTTTTCTCAAAACAATACCAAATTCAACCAGAAAATTGACTGAATGAACAATAAAGGAAACCAAAGTTTTGATACCATGTAATTAAATAATTTGAATATTATTTATTCTTCTATATTAAAGGAGAGTACAAAGAGGTCTTTATATAAGCAAACTAAAAAGTTAATTGTGATCCCTAAATATATGGATCTACCGCAATCCCTAGTTATATAGATCTAACCATAATCCCTAATATATTTCCTAACAAAGAAGAAAATTAGTGGTTAACATTTCAAATCTAGAGCAAATTGTTCTGTGTAATTAGGCGTACAAGTGGTTTGTCCAGTAAGAGCTAAATAAGCTTGTTCTTGGGGAAGAAGTGGACCTAACGTTGCTAGAGAATATGGTGAATGTGGGGATCCGGATATGGTGTATTCAAGATGAACCTTTTCTTCGGCCATCAATGAAGAGTGTGGAGTTTATGCTTGAAGGAGTTTCGGAGGTGGCTATTCCTCCTTGTCCATCTTCTAATTCTATGTGACATTTCTCTGCGGAAAAAATTAAAAATAAATTTAAAAAAAGGGTGAATTTCGTTTTGTTTTAATTTCCTTTCTCTTTTTGGCCAACGATTTGCTTTGTTTTATTTTTGTGTCTGTATAATATGATTTTCTTAGCTTTGGTCTGCTTGTTGCTGCAAATAAAAGATTGAGGCACTTGAGATTGTATTTTAATTTCCTTTGAAAGCAATTTTGTTCAAGAAACATATCTTTTTAAGTGAGGATTCAAACATTATATTTTTGTTTTATATGAAAATTTTAGGAAAGGGGTTGGGCTCACCCACAATCCAAGGGTAGAGCGCTTAGAGCCCAGTCCACAGGAGCTCAAACATTATATTTTTTTGATATATAGGCGATAGGGGATGGGGGGATCGAACCCAGTATAAGGGGGTAGGGAGACTACTCCCAATACCACTGCACTCCTAGTAGTGCCGGTAAAAACATTATATTATATTTGTTCACTATGTGTTATGACTTATCAGAGCCCATTCTACTAGATCCAACCTAAAAATGTCTAAAAATTTAGAGATGGCTGAAATAACACACAAAAGTTCAATTCTAAATAAAGCAAACTAATTCCTGAGCAAAAATAAATAAATAAAGCAAACTAATTTGGTGGTTCTTCAGTATCCCCAAAAAAAATGGTGGTTCTTATAATTTCCTCCAGCTTTAAAATAGGCCTTTGAGCATCCCCCCCCCCCCCCCCCCCCCCTGCTCTTTTTATTAGACCCTTTTATACCATTAAATCCATAGCTGCAAGCCTGCACCTATTGTGACGACAAATTAATGTAGAAAGTGTTTTTATTCCTATTTATATTTTTAATGATGAAAAAAATTATTTTTTTAGTATTTTTTTAAAAAATAAATACATAAATTGGATAAAAAAAAATATTTCAAGGATGTATATAAGAACGCTTAATAAAATAAAAATTTAATATAATAAGAGATAAATTAGTCAATATAATTATTTTTACTTTAATAAATTTTTGTTCTTTTATACAGTATTTCAAAAATTATTTATTTAAATTGGATTCGCTTAATTATTCAAAGTTCTTTAAATTGGGGAAAATACTGGAGAATCAGATCAGTATATGAGAAAGTTCATAATTTTTATTTTTCCAATATAATTAGAGATAAAAATTAAATAATTTAAAATATTTAATGAATTAGTTTTAACAATGATGAAAATTTAATTAAAGTATAAGTTTTGAAATTAAATGAGAGGCTTATTCAGTTTTAACGAAATGAAAGGCACTCACTGTGGGTGAAAAAAGAAGAGTCTAACTTATTCAACCCTTAATGTAAATTAATCTAGGGATGTACATTAACTTTACTTCATTATTGAGCCCCAAACTGTTAAGAAATGTGATTAGAGAAATAATATGAAAAAAGAAGATGGAGAATCTTATTGTATTAACCACAAAGAGCAACATGTTCTCACAATGAGTACCTCTTAGGGTCCGTTTGGTTCAAGGAATTTTTGAGGAGGGAAAGGAACTTAAAGGAAGGAAAAGGAAGATTTGAAAGATTAGGGAAGATGGCTTGAGTTGTTTGGTAGGAAAAAAAATAAAGGGGTGGTAGTTGGTAAAGAATTAGAAAATGTTTATTTTACCCTCAAAAGAAAATAATTCAAAATAAAATAAAAAAATTTTTGCTAAAATATATTTTTAAAAAAATGTCCTTGTTAAGTTCAAATTTATAACCCAAAAAATTTTCGCCAAATTTGAACTTTCTCGCCAAATTTGAACTTTCCCGCCAAGTTTGAACTTCCCGCCAAATTTGAATTTCAGGGGTAAATCTATCCAAAAATGTGAATAGTGACCAGGGAACTTGAGATCTCACATATGAGGGAAGAGTGGTGGGCCCGGTGTGGCCCGGGAAGTTGGGTTCCTGGGCACTTAGCGCACCAAACGGTCTTTTTACATGGAACTGTATTAAGTTCCCTTTCCCTCTGCCAAGTTCTGTCAACCAAACGGACCCTTATTGTTATATCTAAAATCTCCTAAACCTATTAGGATCTTGAAATGAGACCAAATTAATTCTTTCTTGAAAAAAGACCAAGATAACTTTCTCTTAAAAAGAGACTAAGTTAACTCCCTCTCTTTTGGTGAGGACTCCACATCCCATATACTAACACATTAGCAGCTAAAATCTGTTATATAGAATAAGGTACTAACTAACAAATCAATTAATCACCTTATACTCTTAACACACCCCTCAAATTGAAAACTATTTATCTCAGTTGTGCTCAAATTGAACAATATAAAAATAAGAGGTAAGGTAAATTAAATTGAACAATTTTCAATCAATAAAAATAATACAAAGATTTCTTTATAACATTTTTCTCCACATCAACTTGTAGATTCTCTCTAACGTGCTTAAATCTGTGGGTTTATGAAATAGCTTCTAGTTGCAATCATTGGCTTGCTTAGAAGAATGTCAACAAATCTGTCCAGTCCACTGAGAATCAAATGAGAGTGTAGCGTATTTAAACCTCTTTGACTCTTATTGCTTCTGCATTTATCTTTTAGCTCCTAATACCGCAGAACTAGCGATCTCATCTTGCACTCCTGAACCTTCATTTCAGCCCCTCGTGTATCCTAGCCAAGGAGGACTTCCATACTGTTTGAACTGCTTTATTAGGATGAGCTTCAACTTGTTCTTATATTCCATGAGGGTAACAGTGATGAGATCAAGGCATCAAACTCTCGGTATATAGCCTTTACTTTGGCAACATTGCATTGGAACCTTCATGATAAATTCATCCCAATCAGTAATACCTTGGCGACACTTTCAAACTTTCCATGGTCCAGCTATCAAACCTTTCTTCTTGTTGATATTCCTTGAGTGGTCCACAATGTAAATAGAAAAGTGAGTCAACAACTTGAATAAAGGATGATTATGTTACATATAGACATCTTCTATGTTCTGGGTTTAATAAATCAACAACATTCTCTTGATGATCAACCTCATACAGTAATATAGCAATAGATTTTCCATTTTTTCCAGCCGGTGAAAGAAACTCAAAGACAACAAGCATAGACAAACTAGGTATCTTAACAGAACCCTGAATGAGATGAATCTTTCCACTGCCTTTTGCTCCATACGCAGTAATAGAGTTGTTGTGGCCTTCAAAAAACTGCAATTATATATAAGAGGCTTCACATCAACCAAGAATAGTTAAGTTGTCCACTTATAGGTACCAATTTCCTCAATTCGTGGGGCAAAACATAGCTAATCCCAAATTTCCTTAATTTCGTTTTCCCGTAAATTGCCGTGGTCACCTCCATCTGTTTCGAGTAGTTGCTACACTGCAAGAATGTAATTTAAATGTAATGAATTATTGTAAATGAACACCTTCTTGACGCCTCTTATTGATTTCAGACTAATGCAACCACTCACTAACGCATCGTATGTACTGCTACCCACATCTGCCAACTCACTATATTCATCTATCACAAGTACTGCATCCCTGACTTCATCTTCCAGATATTCATCCTCATTCCTGCGGCAAGTCCATCTTTAGGAAGAAGATGAGAGGCATCATACCACCATAAAGAAAAACTCCTCATTTTCAGTATGTTAGAATGCGTTATGTTGTTTGTATAGTTTGGGCTTGTAACTTTAGCCCTGGCCCATTTAGTGTTGTATGTACTTATCATTTCCTATAAATAAGAGAAAGACCAGTCAATTCAACTTGGCTGGGTAACTTGTTCACTTTGTTTGGGTGCAATATAATCAGTTCTCATGGTATCATGAGCAAGGTTCCTTTTTCTTTTCACACAAACTTTTAGTGGACAAAAAGAGGGGTTAATGGAAGAATAAGCTTCTTTGTCTTGCAAGCCCATATTCAAGAACCAATAAAAAAAACAAAAAGACAAATATTGAGGCCCAGATTCAAGATCTGACTTGCCAGACCACCAAGACTGAAGGCCCAGCTTCAAGATCCGGCAGCTGCACAATCCGACCAGTGAGAACTCAGACTTTGCAAGTTCAATCAGCTTCATGTGATTTGCATTTCTTGACGGAGCTATGCTAGCCGTTAGTGAAGATCGTTATTGCCATTCTCCCTGATTCTGGGCTCTGTTTCTATTTTTTCCTTTCCCTCTGAAATGCTTCCTAGGATTGTTGTCATTGTTGCCAATCCTTGAGTTCTGATGCAGGACTGTCTCTGGTTTTTTGTTCGTCGATCTGCTACTCGAAGTAGCCACTCTAAATTTTTTTATCGATAAGATTTGAAGGATCGTGTTGAGGTTATCGCCGATCTATTTCCTCATCGTTGTACTTCAGTCATCGCCATTTGGTGCCGTGGAACTTGTTTGACTTTCACAAGATTTCCATGCTCTGGTTATTTGAGCGTTGCCGTTAGCATCTGAGGCCTCACTATTCTGGTTATTGACTTTGAACAGCTCCCTGGTTATTCTAGCGTTGCTATTGTCGTACTGGTATTTTTTGGTAGTCTAAACTGTCACTACGTTGTCGCCTTGGAAGGACTCACTGATATCTGGCTTCTTCATTGTTAGTCTAGTTCTCCATTTCAGGCTGGTTAAAATTCAAGTTTGCATTGCTAAGATCGTTACCTCTATTCTCGAGGTTGTTCACATTGTTCCTCGGCTTCTAAGAGTTTGTTTGCCCTCTCAATCTCAATAAAGCTCATTCAAGTTTCATCTGCCTAAGGGACTCCTTTTCTTTGGTTCACAGTTCATTGTTTGTCATTCAAGGAAACCACCAAGAATCCTGTTGATGTTAATCATCCTCTTTATTTAATCCTTCAGATACTCAACAACCTCTTTAGTGCCACAAGTTCTCACTGGTTCCAACAATTATGTAGTATGGAGCAGAGTTGTGCGCCTAACACTTTGAGGCAAGAACAAAACTGGTTTTTTAGATGGAACGTTCCCACGTCGACATGCTTCTAAGTACACAGATTTATGAGAACGTTGTGATGCTGTTGTATTATCATGGCTCATTCAATCGGTTGACAAAGATATTGCAATTGGCATTCTCTTTGCTAATTCCTTTCATCGTGTATGGCAAGACCTCCAGGAGTGCTTTAACAATGTAGATGGTGCACACATTTATTCCTTACATCGTTCTATTGCATTTACCACTCAAAATGGTTTGTTGGTTGCTACATATTTTACCAAATTAAAGGAGCTATGGGATGATTAGTCTGTGTTAGTGCCTTTGCCCTCCTGTAAATGCAACACTTCTTTAAAGTTTGTTAAAATTAATCAATAACAGTGTTTGTTTCAATTTCTTATAGGGCTTACTGAGACATACCAACCTCTTTGATCACAGATTTTGCTCATGTCTCTACTACCGACATTGAACTAAGCTATTCTATGATTGTTCAAGAAGAGGACCAGCGTCACCTTACTATTCCCTTTTCGGTCAGTCCTCTTGATGCCAGTGCTTTGACAACTAGAGGTGGTACGCAGGGCCGTGGCAAGGGCAGAGGACGTTCTCAGGATATATGTAGTCATTGCAACAAGAAATGTCACAAACAAGACACATGCTATTGGCTTATTGGTTACTCGCTTAACCTCAATCACATCAACCAGGATAATCAGGTCAATCCAGCTGGGGGAGAAGCAAATGCATCCTAGTCCACCTTCTCTCCTCCTACGTTAACCCATGAGCAATACAACCAGCTTCAACTTCTCCAAAAAGATTCGAATGAGGTGGCTGTTGGGGTTGCTAGATATATTGAGGAAAGTATCTTAGGCTTGATTTAGGCATAGACTCATACCTTAACTAAATCTCATTGGATACTAGCTTCAGGCCACATGTCATGTTGTTAGTAATATTACCATTTTTGACACTATTGCACCTTATATTGGTCCACTTAGAAAGATTAAAATGCCTAATGGAGATAAAATAACCATTATACTTATAGGGAAAATACAATTATTTGATAATATGGTGTTGCATTATGTATATTTTATTGCTAATGTTGTTTCAATTTGGTCTCCATTTCTAGGCTTACTAGGCAAATGCAATGCAATATATCATTTCATCCTGACTTCTGCACTTTGCAATAGAAGTTAACTGGGAAATCCCACATTATTGGTAAGGTATCTAATGGATTGTACTTAGTTGAGGAGACTCTACAATCTCAATGAATCATACACTTGCATTCTACTCATCACACTAAAGACTATTCTGTTTTGTGGCATTATAGGATGGGTCATGCCCCTTTAAATGTTTTTAAACATTTAGATTCTCTAAATATGGATGTTGCTCATTCATCTATGCCAAATTGTGACATATGCTATCAAGCCAAGTAAACTCGTTTATCTTTTCCTTGTAGCACTTCTTTTACTCATTGTATTTTCAAGTTGATACTTGGGGATCTTATAGGGTACCCACATATTCTGGTCGTAGATATTTTCTTGCTATTGTTGATGATTTCTTTAAATGCACCTGGATCTTTCTGATGCGCAATAAACATGAAAGTACTTCTTATCTCAAATATTTTATTGCATATGCTCATAATCAATTCTCTGCCAATGTTAAAAAGGTTCGATGTGATAATGGCCTTGAGTTTGTAAATAATGAGCTTGCTGATTTTTTTAGTAGTAAAGGTATTGTGCATGAAACAACTTGTCCCTACACACCTCAACAAAATGGTGTGGTGGAGCAAAAACATAGACGCCTCTTGAATGTTGCTCATAGTCTCATTATTCTCTCATGTGCCAACCCAATTTTGGGGAGAAAGCATTAAGACAATTGCTCTTTTTTTTAAAAAAATTATTATTATTAATTGCACTCCTTCCAAATCATTGCATTATACAACTCCTTATGAAATGTTGTACAGTAAACAGCCTAATCTCTCTCATCTTAAAGTGTTTGGTTGTTTAGCTTTTATGACACTCCAAAACAATAATGATAAATTTCAGCCTCATTTTGTTGCTTGCATTTTTATGGGATATCCACCTAATCAAAAGGGTTATTTGCCGTATAATTTGCTTAAACGGACTGTGATGGGTAGTCAACATGTTTCATTTGATGAAACTCGCTTTCCTTTTAAAGATAATACACCTACGGTACAACAAAGTTCTTTTCCATTTGATTTAAATCCTTTTCTATATGATACTCATGATTTGAAAGCTCTTCCAAGGTTCGATTCTGTTCATGAGGAACATGGGGACACACCTTATCCTTATGATCATGATCCACCAGGGAATGAGTCATCTATTGATGCAGAACAGCTTTTACATAGGGAGCTTCGACCAACAAGAGATAAACGAGCTCCATCATAGCTAAACTAGTACATTTGTCTTAGAGATGTTGAAAATGGTGAGACATTTAAAACTGGTTGTAAGTTGAATTCATGAATATATCTCATATGCCAATTTATGAAAGGATTACAAGGATTATTTGTTAAGTATTGATAAGCTCATTGAGCCTTTTGCTTTTCAAGAGGCATCTAAGGATCCCAAGTGGATGAAGGTTATGCATGAGGAAATGGCCACCTTAGAAAATAATCAGACATGGGACATTGTGTCCCTTCCCGAAGGTAAATGGGTCATTGGTTGTAAATGGGTCTTTAAAACTAAATATGATTTTTCTAGTAACATTGAGGGGTATAAAACAAGATCAGCGGCTAAGGGATATACTCAACAAGAGGGGATTGATTATTTTGAGACTTTCTTCTCGATCATTAAAATGGTAATAGTAAGGACCATCCTCACTCTTGCACCAATGCATGGTTGGCATCTCTTTCAAATGGATGTCAAAAATACATTTTTGCAAAGGGACTTAGATGAAGAGGTTTACATGCACATCCCACAAGGACTTGATATTTATGGTGAAAATAAAGTTTGTAAACTTCACAAATCCTTGTATGGGTTGAAGCAAGCATCTAGGCATTGCAATGTGAAACTTACTAATGCATTGACTCAGGGAGGTTTAGGCAGAGCAAGTATGACTATTCTTTGTTCATTAAATTAGATGATTATGGAATAACCCTTGTTTTGGCATATGTAGATGATTTGGTTATTACAAGAGAAAATATGCAAGAAATAGAGGATTTTAAAGCTTATTTGCACCGTCAATTCAAAATCAAGGATCTAGGGCATTTGAGATATTTTCTTGGGTTAGGGTTGGCTTGTTCAAAAAAGGAATAGGGCTCAGTCAAAGAAAATACACACTTGATCTCATTAGTGATATGGGATTGAGTGGGGCAAAGCCACTATCAATTCCCATGCAAAGGAGCACACAGTTGAGTCTAGAAGGACATGTGAGACATGATACAAGCAAGGGTGCTCGTAAGAAATAGAATCCAAGACGCAAAGTCGATCACCTTCTTGTTGGATTCGGCAATTTATCATCATTTAATTGGTAGGTTGTGTTATCTTACTAATACTTGACCTGATATTAGCTATGTTGTGTAGACTTTGAGTCAATTTATGAGTGCTCCGAGGAAGTCACATATGGCATCGACGGTTTGTGTTGTGAGACATCTCAAGAGTTGTCCAGGACTCAAGCTTCTTCTTTCTTCAGCAAATCAGTTCAATATGGAATGCTATGTAGATTCAGATCGTGCAACATGTCATGATACTAGGAGATCAGTTACAAGATACACCATTAAGTTGGGAGAGTCATTGGTATGTTGGAAATCAAAGAAATAGCATACCATCTCCAAGTCATCAGTCGAAGCCGAGTATAGAGCACTTGGAACAGTGGTGTTGGAAATAGTTTGGCTTGCTAGATTATTGAGTGATCTTGATGTAAAAGGTTTGAAACTGGTTAAGGTTCATTCACTACAACAAAAAAAAAAAGGTCAATTTGTAGCGGTTTATTAGTAGCAGTTAAAATAAACTGCTACAAATATGCACATTTGTAGCGATTTATACCGAAACCACTACAAATTTGTGGTGGTATGACTCGCGCCAAGTGGTGCGCTAGTTCATGAACGACATTTGTAGTAGTTATCATAAACTAACCGCTACAAAATATGGCGCCAAGTTGACGCCAAATTTGTGGCGGTTATTTTGTAGCGGTTTAGTTATACAAACCGCCACAAATATGGCGCCAGTTTGGTGCCTTATGGCGCGTCATTTAGTAGCGGTTTATTTGTCACGGTTTATATCAAAAATCCGCTACAGAATGCCAAGAGTTTGAACTTTTGTAGTGGTTATAGAAAACTGCTACAAATTTTTAGTTTGTAGTGGTTTTTTTAGTTAAACCGCTACAAATGTGATATTTTGAAATTTATTTAGTTTTTAATAAACACCAATGAATTTTTGTAGAGGTTTTGTAACCGCTACAAAACAGAAAAAAAAAAAAACCACTACAAACGTAAACCGCTACAAAAATCGTCACATCAACCGCTACAAAGTGTATAATATTGAAATTTGAATATTTTGAATCCCGCCAACGTTCATTAATTTGTAACGGTTTTTAGTATAACCGCTACAAAATGTGATATTTTTATTTATTTTTATTTTTTTAAAAATACCAAGGAATTTTTGTAGCGGTTTTGTAACTACTACAAAATAGGAAAAAACCGCTACAAACGTTAAACCGCTACAAAAACCGCCGCATCAATCGCTACAAAGTGTGTAATATTGAAATTTGAATATTTCGAATGCCGTCAACGTTCATTAATTGTAGCGGTTTTTAGTATAACCGCTACAAAATGTGATAATTTTATTTATTTTTTTTTAAAAAAAAATACCAAGGAATTTTTGTAGCGGTTTTGTAACCGCTACAAAATGGGAAAAAACCGCTACAAACGTTAAACCGCTATAAAAACCGTCGCATCAACCGCTACAAAGTGTATAATATTGAAATTTGAATATTTCGAATGCCACCAACGTTCATTAATTTGTAGCGGTTTTTAGAATAATCGCTACAAAATGTGATATTTTAAAATTTATTTATTTTTTTAAAAAAATACCAATGAATTTTTGTAGAAGTTTTGAAACCGCTACAAAACGGGAAAAAACCGCTATAAACGTTAAACCGCTACAAAAACCGTCGCATCAACCGCTACAAACGTTGTTACGCATATCTTTATAAATACCCCCACCACACCTCATTTCACACACTCTCAATCATTTCTTCCCACTCCTTCTCTTTCGTTTTCTCTCATTTCTTCCCACTCCTTACAAATTCTTTGTTTTTAATGTTTTATTTTTTCCTTGTTATTATATTAATACTATTTTTTTTTTCTTATCCAAAACTTTAAGAATATTTCCTCAATATTCATTCTATCATCATCAACATTCTTTCCATAATCAAATATCATCTAATAAACAACATAATTTTTTTGCTCAGAGGTGGACAACACAATAAACCCTTATTATCTACACATTCTCAGTATTATACCTACATAATATTTATACTTATCTAACTTGAGTTAATCATTTTTTTAAATATTAACTATTATCATTTAATTTGTCACTTAAATAATAAAAATATTTAACAAAATATTATAATAATGGACTCAAATTATGATGATTTTTTATTATTTTGTAATATTTTGTAGCGGTTGTAAAACCGCTACAAATTTTAATTCAAATTTAGCTTAAATATTTGGCACAATTTATGAAATTTTATCCAATATTTGTAGCGGTTTTACAACCGCTACAAAATTTTGGCGCCATTTTTTTTGGAAATTTGTCATTTTGTAGCGGTAACTCAAAACCGCTACTAATTCAGTAGCGGTTTTATTACATGAGTAGTGGTTTTAGAAACCGCTACAAAACATCTTGTTTCAGTGTATTTTGTAGTGGTTCTTTAAATCGCTACTAATGTCATTTGTAGCGGTTTTTAGCTGTTAAAACTGCTACAAATACGTAATTTCAACCGTTACAAAATGTCTTTTTTTTTTGGTAGTGATTGTGATAATAAGGTAGCAACATACATTGCTACGAATCCTGTATTTCATGAACATATGAAGCACATCAAGATTGATTGTCATTTCATGCGTGAAAAACTACAATAGGGTATTATTGATTTACAACATATAGCTTCGAAAAATCAGTTGTCAGATGTGTTGGCAAAGCCACTTGGTAGAGAAGATCATGATAATTGTGTTCGCAAGTTAGGCACTACAAATTTGTTTAGTCCCCCACTTGAAGGGGATGTTAGAATATGTTATGTTATTTGTATAGTTTAGGCTTGTAAGTTTAGCCTTGACCCATTTAGTGTTGTATGTACTTACCATTTCCTATAAATAAGAGAAAGACCAATCAATTCAACTTGGCTGGGTAACTTGTTCAATTTGTTTGGGTGCAATATTAATTAGTTTTCACAGTCTTTTCACTCACCAAATTGGAGTTAATATTAGTGATGCCAGCATTCTCCCGAACAACTAGTAAAACCTTAATGACTTAGCAAAGTCCTTTGCCACCACATGGCAATGTGAGCGGATTACTACCACATTGCTTCGAAATTCAAGAGATAAATAGGGAAATACTCAAAGCAACACGCGACAAGGCTTCGAATGTCCGTCAAAGCCCCAAGAAACACAATACAGACCTTGCAGGTAGAGTTCGGCGACAGAAATTACAGCAACAGACAGATTGTGCGTTAAACCTCAGATTGTGGCAACTTTCTTAGCGACAGAACCAAGGATGATGGTGAAGGCAAGAATATATACCTTGAGCACAAAACCAAGGCGGTGAAGGCACTATGAAGGGTGATTAAACAATCAAGAACCACTAAGAACAAGAACGTGCATCTTTGTGTGCAAATCAAGACTACGAAAGCGTGATGAAGAGCGATCGAACCATCAAGAACAACAGAGAACAAGAGAAACCAACTTTGCTACCAAAGAGTAGAGGGATCAAACGGTTTACATGGTATTTCCTCGGCAAGTAAAAATAATACTCAAGAATCTAAAGAAAGAAACTCAAAACCCAAAGGGATTGCGAGGATTCACTATCATAGTCTCCTTGTCGCTGCTTCAAGCTTCATGATTCACAATAGTGGTCCATGTCGTTGCATTATGAAAGAGTTTGGTTCTTTGGATCAGTCAATACTCGTACCCTTGGATAACCCGATTTGGTATCTTGAATACCCATCATCTGAACCATTAAACCACTCTGATTGCCTAGTTTGATTATCTCTAAGACTATCAATTTCTTGGGCCGTTCTTGGATCGTTGTCAGCCTATAGAATTGCAGGGATGAAGTTGGTATTGGGATCCATACACGCAGCGGATTAAAATATTTTACAAATCCCATCCGAAGGATCACTCAGGCGCGTTTAAATCAAGGTTGAGGAACCCGAATTGTACCTTATAGAATTCGGAATTATCTGGAGCCGGAGGTTTTCCTTTGATTTTAGCGAACTAGTAGCTCAAGAATCTACACAAACCTTTGCGCACATTTTCTCATGGTGATCAAGAAAACCTAAACTGCAGTGAATTCGTTCGCGTCTCGTTCTCTTTGAACTGGTGGGCTACCTTCTCGATCAGTAGAAGACGACTCTTAGAATCGGCTTCCTCTACCGGTATCCACACGAACAATCTCCAAACACGGACACGGCAGTGTGCTAGTGCCTCGAACTGTGCGTCTCTCTCTTTTTCGCTTTAGGGTTTCTCGTGGCTTTCTAATACGCTCGACTAAAAGTCCAATAGGTTTTTCTAAACCCAATAATCGTATTATATAATCAAAATTAATCCTCATTAATTTTGAAATTCGAATTTTGAGTCTGGATAATATATTAATTGAATCTATCTAATAGATCTAATCTAATATATTTATTTAATCCGAATTAAAACCAGATCTGAAATTCGAATCTTGAATTTAGATTAAATCTAAATTAAAAGCCTTCTGATTTAATTTATCTTTATAAATTAAATCCGAGAAATGATATCTATTTATTTAATTAAATCTGAGATACAATATCTCAATTTAAATCAAATAGATAATGATATCTTTATTCGAAAATTAAATGAGATATAATATCTCTATTTGTTTTAGATATTTAATTTATTCGATAAATTAAATATAAAACAAATATCATATAATAATATTATAATCTCCATTAAATAATATTATTATATTATTTTCGAATTTAACATATATATATATTTATCCTAGATTAAATTCAATATTCATTTAATCTTAGATTGATCTGAGATTCAATGAATCTGGACACTTTTACCCGTGTTGGATTATTCTTGTGTGCGACCCAGCAGGCCCATATGAGATTGGCAGTGGGCCAAGACTGTATCAGCCCACAAGTTGCAAGCGGCCTCTAGCAAGACATTGCGACTACCCAATTCACATGGGGATCGATGACACGGTACTACCTATCGTGCAACCATGTCACGTCCCTTTTGTCACGCGATAATTCGGTCAAAGATGAGGCATGGATAACGTCAACTTTCTTTTCTTGACCATTTCTTTCTCGATTCTCGAGCAGTCTAATAAGTGAAATGGAAACTCTTTTCCATCACAGTATGGCCATACATTTTTTAGACTCACTCATCGAGGGGCCCAGTATTATCTCTCTACAAATGTGAGGGACAAATTCCATCTTGACCATTCACATTCCTCCGCATGAAAACCCCTGATCCTGATCCCAGCCTTTATCATCACCCGGTCAAAGGTGACTTTTGACTAGGTCAAAGGTCAGCGACTCATTATGTAGGAATCCATGATGATCTCAGGTCATAGGGCGTTGTGACGGGGTTATACATGAGATAAGCTTATGACTTATACCATGCAGCTTTCTCATAGTGGGTCGGTCCAGCACCTTGTACTCTTACAAGTGCCTATGACTTTGATTCGTATCTCCATACCTCATCAAAGTCATACTGGTCTTAATTCATCTTCACTCCCGCGTAGATGACCGATCAGGGACATTTAGGATAATCTATAAGATGTATCCAGGGATATAGTTATCACCATAAACATGCGTATGAAATGATAACTTAATGGAGAATAATGACTTGCCCCTAGGGCATAATTTCCAACAGACTCCCACTTGCACTAGGCACAATCATTAATTACTCTAATTCCCATTGCCCTAACATGACGCTCATGTTTTGCTTGTGCAAGCGGTTTAGTAAGAGGATCAACTTCATTGTATTCTCCTAGTACTTTGCATACTTTTATATCACCACTATCTCTGATTTCTCTGAGAAATTGCCTAAGTACATGCTTGGTCCTTTAATGTGACCTAGGCTCCTTGGTTTGCGCAATAACGTCGTTATTGTCACAGAACAAGACTATTGGACCTGAGATGGTAGGAACCACCCCCAGTTCAGTGATGAACTTTCTGATCCAAACGGCCTCCTCAGCTGCATCCTTTGCTGCTATATACTCAGCTTCCGATGCAGAATAAGCTACAGTGCTCTACTTAGAGCTCTTCCAGCTCACCGTACCACCATTCAACAAGAATACATGTCCTGATTGCGATCTTAGATTATCTTGGTCAGTTTGGAAACTCACATCTGTGTAATCAGTTACACAGAGCTCATCCTCCAAGCCACCATATACCAAGAATAAGTCATTAGTCCTTCTTAAGTACTTAAGGATATTCTTGACAGCAGTCCAGTGACCCTCACCGGGATCTTGTTGATATCTGCTGGTCATACTCAAGGCAAATGACACATCCGGTCGAGTATATAGCATGGTATACATGATAGATCCAATGGCAGAGGCATATAAAATCTTACTCATGCAGTCTCTTTGATCTTGTGTACTAGGACACAAATCCTTACTGAGATGGATGCCATGAGACATGGGCATGTTACCCCTTTTAGAATTCTGCATACTGAACCTAAGCAGTATCTTGTCTATATATGTGCTCTGACTTAGGCCTATCAGCCTCTTGGATCTATCTCTATAGATCCTAATCCCAAGGATATAAGTGGCTTCGTTTAAAACTTTCATTGAGAAAGTCTTTCCTAACCAAGACTTGACACTCTGCAAGGTAGGAATGTCATTCCCAATGAGTAGGATGTCATCAACATAAAGTACTAGAAATACAACTGTGCTCCCACTAACCTTCTTGTAAACACAAGGTTCATCAATGTTTTGAATGAATCCAAACTCTTTGACTACTTCATCAAAACGATGATTCCAGCTCCGAAATGCCTGCTTCAATCCATAAATGGATCTTTGAAGCTTGCAAACTTTACTAGAGTCCTCTGGACGCAAAAAACCCTCAGGTTGTATCATGTACACATCCTCAAGCAACTTTCCGTTAAGGAAGGCTGTTTTGACGTCCATCTGCCATATCTCATAGTCATAATATGATGCAATGGCAAGAAGGATTCTGATTGATTTGGCCATTGCAACTGAGGAAAAGGTTTCATCATAGTCCACACCATGAGTTTGAGTGAATCCTTTTGCAACCAGTCGTGCCTTGAAGACATTTACTTTGCCATCCATGTCATTTTTCTCCTTGAAAACCCATTTGCACCCAACGGTTTTTACACCTTTAGGTGGATCGACTAAGGTCCATACCTTATTGTCGTACATAGATTGCATTTCAGACTTCATGGCATCAGACCATTTTTTGGAGTTTGGTCCCACTATGGCGTCTCGGTAGATCGTTGGCTCATTCTGCTCAATGTGCAAAACATCACGACTTCCAGTTATCAGAAATCCATATCTCTGAGGCTGTAGCCGTGATCTACCGGACCTTCGTGGGCCTTGTGTTACTTGAGTAGGCTCAACAACTTGTTGTGAGTCTTCTCCGGTTTCCATCTGTGGTTCTACATTATCCTGTGACTCTCGAACTTCTTCGAGGTTCACTTTACTCCCACTGGTTCTTTTAGAGATAAACTCTTTTTCTAAAAAACACCATCCTGAATAACAAACACTTTGTGATCGGTGGGATTGTAGACATAAGATCCTTTAGTTTCCTTAGGATACCCCACAAAAGGCATTTTGAGGATCTGAATGATAATTTATCAGAGGCTTGTTGTTTAACATAAACCTCACATCCCCAAATCTTAAGAAATGACAAGCTGGGTTACTTCCCAATCCATATCTCATGTGGTGTCTTTTCAACCGCCTTTGACGGAACACGATTTAGTGTGAACGCAGCAGTTTCTAGGGCATGACCTCAAAAAGAAGATGGAAGATTTGGTTGACTCATCATAGATCGAACCACATCTAATAGAGTTCGATTCCTCCATTCAAAAACATCATTCTATTGAGGTGTTCCTGGAGGAGTAAGCTGTGAGATGATCCCACAACTCCTAAGATGGTTACCGAACTCTTGGCTCAAATATTCACTACCCCGATCAGTTCGAAGTGCCTTAATTGTTTTGCCAAGTTGATTTTGCACTTCATTTTAGAATATTTTGAACATTTCAAAAGATTCAGACTTATGTTTCATTAGATAGATATAACCATATCTACTCAGACCGTCTATTAATGTAATGAAGTACAAATGACCTCCTCTGACAACTTCATTGGTCCACACACATCCGTATGTATGAGGCCCAATAAATCGGTGGCCCTCTCACTGTGTCCAGTAAAAGGTGCCTTTGTCATCTTACCCAATAAACAAGACTCACATGTATCAAATGATTCAAAATCAAATGACTTCAGAAATCCATCTGTAATGGAGTTTCTAAATGCACTTCTCATTTATATGGCCTAGACGACAATGCCATAGGAAGGGAGGACTCAAATCTTTTGACTTGATCCTTTATGTCACAGATGTCCATTCAATTTTCTACTATCCTTGAGATCCTATACATTTATACAAATGCGTGAACCACATGTAGTATCTAATACCCATGTTTGAGGAAGTAGAAAAGCGAATGTCTATGACATAGATACCTGAAGCGATAGCTCGCTATCCTTCTTGTTCTTTTCAGATCTTCGAGGCAAAGTGTGCGATTCTTCTTCAAATGACCAATTTCATTGTAGAAGAAGCAGACCCGAAAGTGAGATCAAGATCACATCTGTAGCTAACTCCTGGGATATGAGGAATCCAAGCCTTTCAAGGTGATCAATGTAGCCTTTCATTTTCAAAAATGAAGACTAACCAATTCACCTTCAACCATCTTGCAAGAGAATAAGGCCTTTGTGGTCTCATACCTCTCTTGCGTCGCCTGTTCCTGGAATATTTCCATAGGATGATAAATCATCTCAAACACCTCCATGTGTTCTAGATCTCTATCGAGGTCTGGAACACAGTGTCAGGCTTCAGGCATCCTGCATCCTGTATCCATAGAGTCATCTTGATGCTTCATGTAAGTATCAGTCTGAGCTTTTAAATCATTAGTTGCAGGCTCGTCAGGGATGAGTTGATAGATAAGATACTCATTTCTTTCGTGTTTAGGATCAACACTTAAGTCCTCAAACATGTCAAGAAAGTTTGTCTCATCGAGTTCGTCCTTCTCAAGGATTGATCGCATTGATGGTGTTGGGGTGTTACTATTCTACATGATTCCACAGTCAAAAGGTATGCAAAGTTTAATCAGTAACCTCCCACTGAATTAATAACCCTCATTATAATTAGTGGGCTAAGATCCATATTTAGCTTAATCTTAAGTCCGCTTTGGCAGGACGCTTAAAATCAAGCTATTTAGGTAAGCAACCCCCTTGCCAATTACATCACATGTAACTCTTAGATCTTTATGGGATTCGATCATCATATGACCTAGCATGTTTAATCTCATCCAATGCCTTGAGATCCAAAACCGTTTTAATAATCTCAATTAAGTCAAGACAACAATGAATATAGAGTATCACCATTACTCTCTCTTGTCTCCCCAAGATTACTCAGAGGCATCCACTTTGGTGGAACATACAAATAGGTGATCGAGGTTTTGACAGTATTCATTTATTGTTGGTATTATGACTTAAGATTTTATTTAAAAGGTATTATTAGATATAATCAAATTAATCATATTAATTTAATTTTAAATTAATTATGAGTGATCTAATCAAATCATAATTAAAATTCTAAATTAATTATGAGTGATCAAATCAAGTCATAATTAAAACTCTAAATTAATCATAACATATGTTAATTCATACAATTATGAAATAAATCATTATGATTAAATTATTGAGACTTGCGGCTGTCGCTTCATTTTAATACGACTAGATCTATATCTTATAGGATTTCTAAAACCCTAATTGGCCGTATTAAAATATTTAAAATTAATCTTGAACTCAAATTTTAGATTAAAATAACATTAATTAAATCTGTCCAACAGATCTAATCTGATCTATTTATTTTAATCTAATATAAAAGCCTGCCGATTTAATTTATCTTTATTAATTATGCAATCATTATTGCATATCTCATATAGAATCTAAATTAATCATGTAGTGATCATATCAAAACATAATTAAAACTCATGAACAACGTGACTCATCTAACCTGTAGTCCCCTCAAGCCAATGAGAGGATTTCTCTAAATAATAAAAGAAAGTACATAATTAGAAACCTCGTTTCACATACGAGGGGGAATGAGATGAGAAGAGATTTAGAGAGAGGCATGGCACGCAGCCATATTTAAAATTTACAACATTAGAGCCATCTTGTTCACCATACCCAAACAACACTTTGTAAGGTTATGAACATACTTTAATTTATACATTTATGAAATAAAATATTACTCATGATAAAATTCTCTAATCTTATATTACTTTATATCATGATTTAAATTCTCACACTACAAACAATTTCATTTCTCGCGCTACAAACAATCAGTCGGTCCCTACGGTAGTCCCGCTAGCCGGTTAGCAGGAGCGCCCCCAAAGCTTTTGAAAACACCATATTCTTTTAGAAATAGAGTTTCATAAAACTTAATTTCAAACCCCCAGGGGCGTTGTCCGAGCATGATCGAAAATTCTGAACGATTCAGAACGTCTTCGATGCGCACGAACGTGACGGACGATTCCGAATATCGTACGCTCTGAACAATTCAGAACTGTATGAAGTAGCCGCGGCACCATTCTAGAGACCTGTCTGAAACCCTAACACGAATTTTCAAATTAAAGCATTCAAAATTCGATTTCTTGATACAAAGATTCAGTTTCTTGCATACAAAGATTCAAATTCTTGCATACAAAGATTTAGATTCTTGCATATATATCACATATAATAGCATGTACAGAAACCCAATTTAAACGCACGTTGAGTCGGCTCTGATACCACTGTTGGGATCCATACACGCAGCGGATTAAAATATTTTACGAATCTCATCCGGAGGATCACTCAGGCGCGTTTAAATCAAGGTTGAGGAACCCGAATTGTACCTTATAGAATTCAGAATCATCTGGAGCCGGAAGTTTTCCTTTGATTTTAGCGAACTAGTAGCTCAAGAATCTACACAAACCTTTGCACACATTTTCTCATGGTGATCAAGAAAACCCAAACTGCAGTGAATTCATTCGCGTCTCGTTCTCTTTGAACTGGTGGGCTACCTTCTCGATCAGTAGAAGACGACTCTTAGAATCGGCTTCCTCTACCGGTATCCACACGAACAATCTCCGAACACGGACACGGCAGCGTGCTAGCGCCTCGAACTGTGCGTCTCTCTCTTTTTCGCTTTAGGGTTTCTCGTGGCTTTCTAATACGCTCGACTAAAAGTCCAATAGGTTTTTCTAAACCCAATAATCGTATTATATAATCAAAATTAATCCTCATTAATTTTGAAATTCGAATTTTGAGTCTGGATAATATATTAATTGAATCTATCTAATAGATCTAATCTAATATATTTATTTAATCCGAATTAAAACCAGATCTAAAATTCGAATCTTGAATTTAGATTAAATCTAAATTAAAAGCCTTCTGATTTAATTTATCTTTATAAATTAAATCCGAGAAATGATATCTATTTATTTAATTAAATCCGAGATACAATATCTCAATTTAAATCAAATAGATAATGATATCTTTATTCGAAAATTAAATGAGATATAATATCTCTATTTGTTTTAGATATTTAATTTATTCGATAAATTAAATATAAAACAAATATCATATAATAATATTATAATCTCCATTAAATAATATTATTATATTATTTTCGAATTTAACATATATATATATATATATATTTATTCTAGATTAAATTCAATATTCATTTAATCTCAGATTAATCTGAGATTCAATGAATCTGGACACTTTTACCCGTGTTGGATTATTCTTGTGTGCGACCCAGCAGGCCCATATGAGATTGGCAGTGGGCCAAGACTGTATCAGCCCACAAGTTGCAAGCGGCCTCTACTAAGACATTGCGACTACTCAATTCACATGGGGATCGATGACACGATACTACCTATCGTACAACCATGTCACGTCCCTTTTGTCACGCGATAATTCGGTCAAAGATGAGGCATGGATAACATCAACTTTCTTTTCTTGACCATTACTTTCTCGATTCTTGAGCAGTCTAATAAGTGAAATGGAAACTCTTTTCCATCACAGTATGGCCATACATTTCTTAGACTCACTCATCGATGGGCCCAGTATTATCTCTCTACAAATGTGAGGGACAAATTCCATCTTGACCATTCACATTCTTCCGCATGAAAACCACTGATCCCAATCCCAGCCTTTATCATCACCTGGTCAAAGGTGACTTTTAACTAGGTCAAAGGTCAATGACTCGTCATGTAGGAATCCATGATGATCTCAGGTCATAGGGCATTGTGACGCAGTTATACATGAGATAAGCTTATGACTTAATCCATGCAGCTTTCTCATAGTGGGTCGGTCCAGCATCTTGTACTCTTACAAGTGCTCATGACTTTGATTCGTATCTCCATACCTCATCAAAGTCATACTGGTCTTAACTCATCTTCGCTCCCGCGTAGATGACCGACTAGGGACATTTAGGATAATCTATAAGATATATCCAGGGATATAGTTATCACCATAAACATGCGTATGAAATGATAACTTAATGGAGAACAATGACTTGCCCCTAGGGCATAATTTCCAACAGTTGGGGCTTTTCTTGAATTTTTGTCAGCCCATAAAATTTATGGATTTTCAATTATCAAACCTGCTCTGATACCATATTAACAAATGTGATTAGATAAATAATACTACCTCCGGTCCTCATTATAAGAATTAGTTGACTTTCTTTAGAGAGATTAAGGATGCTAAATAAATTACTTAATCATGTCATATGTTAAATATTCTTAGATTATATATTAGTTTATTAGTCAAAGTAATAAGTTTGAAGAAAAAAAATAAAAATAAAAATACTTTAAAGTAATTTAATTAACTTCCTTAATCTCTCCTAAAAAGTCAACTAGCTCTTATAATTAGGATCGGAGGGAGTATGGAGAAAGAAGATGAAGAATCTTATTTTATTAACCACAAAGAGTAACATGCTCTTATAATGAGTAACCCTCATGCTTATCTCTAAAATCTCCTAAACCTATTAGGATCTTGGAAGGAGACCAAATTAACTCTTTTTTGGAGAGAAACCAAGTTAATTCTCTCTTGGAGGGAAACCAAGTTAATTACCTCTCTTTTGGTGAGGACTCTACATCTCACACACTAATACCTATTATATAGACTAAAGTCCTAACTAACTAACTAACTAATCAATTAATCACCTTATACTTCTAACACTAACCCTTAACATGTATTTTTTATTTTTTGCGCACATACATACATAAGTATGTATGTATATAACTTTCATTGTGAAGTCAGTAAAGAATTGGTACACGGATAAGCCACTCTATTATTGGTTTTTTTTTTTTTTTTTTCCCTTTTTGTGTGTGTGTGGAAGAGGATGCCTATGGGAAATGCAGCCGAGTCTATCATTGTTTTTTTAATTATTTTTACCCTCAATTTAAATCATGTCAATAACGTGAGAGCACACAAATATATAAAATACATTTTTTGGCGACCAAGTTGCTCTCTGACTGTACAAATACCACTAAAGAGATCCAAAGAGTATTTTGTAATAGTGTGAACATTCATATACACCCGTGGCCTCTCGTTCAATGAATAAAGAATAATCATAATGCCAAATCCACGGATATGTTTTATTAGTGCTCTCTACTGTCCTCAACTATCAACTGATCGATACGATCCATTTATTGGTCTAACAATATAAATATTAAATTAATTAATAAATTTATATATATTTTCTATTTAATACTTGATGTGTTCGATAATAAGCTTCTTTAATTTATATTTATATTTATATTGTGCAAAAACTCAAATTAATTAATTAATTAATTACATCTAAATGTTTAGTATCGGTATTTAAATCTTAATTTAGATGGTTTTTTTTTTGGCAATTTCTTAAGTAGTCACGGTCTTCTAGTTGATGAAGGAAAGGAACTTCATAAAGTTAGCACAAAAGTGAATTTTGGGGAATTTTAATTTGAAAACAAGAACAAAAGCCAATGTGAACAAAATGAAAAACGAATAAACAATTAACGCAAAAGATCAAAATAATGTGAGACAGAGAGAAAGAAAAACGCGTAGAGGAATAAAGCTGAAAGCATCAAATATATGCATGAAAGGCAGAGAGTGATTGAGTGGGCCAAGCCATTAAAATCTAGATTGGTCAATAAAACAGTAGTTTAAGGATTATTTGATCGAACCGGGGTTAAACTGTTGATAAGCAAATTAAATTAACATATTTCTAATCATATATTAATTGGGGATCAGCATAACTCGACGATGTGTTAATCCATGTCAATATCTTAGGTTACCCTAAAAGTAAAACCAGGTCACTTTTTTATGTGATCCAATTGCTTTCTAACATATTTCTGATTGGGTAGGTTTTGGTTTCTAATTCATTGGAGTAGACCACTCCACCATATATACGACGTACATACAAACCCTAATGTGAACATAAGGGAAAAAGAAAAATTAAAATCATGGCCATCTATTTTGTGTCAACTTATCTATACTTATCTCTTATGTCTTTTAAAAACACTAAAAAAAGATGGATGGTTTCTCATAAGGGCGGTTCAGTATGAAGGATTTGGAGTGAAAGGGAGGAGAGGGAAAATTGCTGAGTTAAATTTTTAGAAAATTAAAGAAGTGGGTTATAAAATTTTAACAAAGATATAAGATGTAAGATAAAATAGTTTTTTTAAAAAAAAAAAAGTTCATTAAAAGCTTTCAGCCTCATTTCTCTCATTTTCTTAAATCCAACTCAATTTTTTTCCAACGCTCACTTTCCCTCCAGTCTTATCAAACAAGCCCTTAGCTTCTCTTCTAACTTGGTGCAGTCATTTTCTAAAAACAATCTAATAACAACATGATGGGAGCCTTATTTGAACCCTGGACCCAATGCAACAGTTAAGTTACCAACATCTCCCTACAGAAAATTAACTACACTTAAAAGATTCATATTTTCAACTACACGCAAAACAAAAAGACATTTATGCTTATATAGCTGAAGACATTTGTAGCAACTATTGAAAATGAGTTGTATCCACTCAAGAACTTAGGTCTTTAAATACATTCAGACAATAAATTTTACAATGGAGAATTTTTCAGCAATTTTTCCATTTTTAAATCATGATATATAAGCTTAATCATTTTATTTTATTTGTATTAAAAAGAAAAGGAAGAAAAAGATGTGGCTTGTTTTGGTGGGCGTACACGTCACATAGGCTTATATATAAGGTAGAGGAACGGGTTCAAATGGTGAAAGGCAAGGAGCAAAAGGGGAAGAGAAGTATAGTAAGCATACTTATCTATCATTTGGTTTTTGAAAATGGAAGAAGGCAAATTGTGGTGTTGCGTAGTTATGGTGTTAACGTTGATGAGATCAGCTTGCGGGCAGCTTAAAGCTGGTTTTTATTCATCTTCGTGTCCAAATGCAGAAGGCATAGTAAGATCAACTGTTCAATCTCACTTCAATCAAGATCCCACCATTGCTCCTTCCCTCCTCAGGCTTCACTTCCATGACTGCTTCGTCCAGGTAACTAATATCTCATCTTCAGTTCTTATATATATATGGACACTAGTAGTTATAACTGGTTAATTAAGACATGATTATTATTAATTAATGTGTTTGATAATTATTTACAGGGATGTGATGGATCTGTATTGATATCAGGATCTTCAGCAGAGAAGACTGCTTTATCAAACACTGGTTTAAGAGGCTTTGAAGTTATTGATGATGCCAAATCTCAGCTTGAAGCTTCTTGCCTAGGGGTTGTGTCCTGTGCCGACATCCTAGCTTGGGCTGCTCGTGACGCTGTCGTTTTGGTACTATCACTCACCCCCCCCCCCCCCCCCTTTATTTTTTTAATTACAACACAAAATATAACATTAGCAGCATGACAGGCGATTGGACTTGAATACAACATCTCGATTCATTTTATTTTTTATATATAGTATTTTTTTTCCAGATTAATTGACCCAACTTATAAATCAATATATAATCTAGTTACATATAAATAATTTTGGGGGGAAATTAGAGAAGGAACATAGTTAATGATAAATCCCAACAAGAAGTGAGGTCTTTTCATTTATTACACTGTATTTTAATATTGCATATTTCTTAATCGCCATCGAAACTTATTGACAATTAAGTCACTCCCTTGAAAGCTCATACTAATTTCTCCTAAATTTTGTTGGGAGATGATATCATATTTTTTTTAAAGGGAAATACACTTCTTATATCATAGGAGAAATGTATTCTTATGTCATAAATAAAAAAGATGTGAGTCTCATTATTTCCGTTTTTGAGTTTTATATATATATATATAAAAAAGATGGGGGTCCCACTATTTCATGTGTGTAGTAATTTTCTTCTCTTCATACAACATGAGAAGTATAAATTCCTTTTTTAAATTAGATTTCATTTCCTTAATCTACACGAAATAAGTAATTTTCTCTCTCAAAATTTTATGGATTTGTCTAAAACATATAATGCCTTTGAATATGAAAGACGGGAGGTCCAAGCTGGTCAGTACCAACAGGAAGAAGAGACGGCACCGTTTCGTTATCATCACAAGCCTCAAACTTGCCTTCTCCACTCGACCCAGTTTCGGTTCAGAGGCAAAAGTTCTCTGCAAAAGGCCTAGACGATCACGACCTCGTCACCCTCGTCGGTATTATTCTGTTCCTCCAAACAATCCCTTCACAATTAAACCAATCTGTGTTATTCTCTCTCTGTGATTCTGATCTTCTTGATTCGTTATATGTACAGGTGCTCATACTATAGGCCAAACAGATTGCAGATTCTTCAGCTACCGTTTATACAACTTCACGGCCACCGGAAACTCTGACCCGACGATAAACCAATCTTTCTTGGGACAGCTTCAAGCTATGTGTCCCAAGAACGGAGATGGGCTGAGGAAGGTGGCGTTAGACAGCGGAAGCGCGGCCAAGTTCGACGTTAGCTTCTTCAAGAACGTGCGTGACGGTAACGGGGTTTTGGAGTCAGATCAGAGGCTGTGGGAAGACTCTGCAACACGAAGTGAGGTGCAGAAATATGCAGGGACTGTGAGGGGCTTGTTTGGGTTGAGGTTTGATTTTGAGTTCCCCAAAGCGATGATTAAGATGAGTAGCATTGAGGTTAAGACTGGAAGTCAAGGAGAGATTAGAAAAGTTTGCTCGAAGTTTAATTGAAGACATATGCTGAGTGTAAATGGAAGATAGTAATGTGATTACTGATTGTGTTGTTGTGTGTAGAAGAAGGTACTGTGATTTTTTATATGTTTGTTTGGTTAAGGGGAAATGGTTATTGAGGGTAACAGATTATAGTGTTTTTCTTGTAAAAGAATAAGAAAAGTTTTGAGCTTTCAGGTTTGACGGAACATGAAAGTGTAAGGCAATTTTTCTGTCAAGTTGGTGAGGACGAAAAGTGCGGGTAAACAGAGCTGCGAAAAGTGCGTTTTCATGTAAACGGAGCGTTGGTGGCAACCAAAAACGCGTTTCCATGAAACTGAGTTCTGGAAAACGGCGTTTTCAAGTAAACCAAAAAAAAACATAAAGTTCAAAAATCATCGTCGCCTGAGAGATTCGAACTCTCGCGGGGAAACCCCATGTACTTAGCAGGCACACGCCTTAACCACTCGGCCAAAGCGACTTTGTTGGGATATTTGCCTGTGAATTATATATATATATATTAATTAATTTTGGTCATGCCAAGGATTTCTGGTGAATGAAGGACAGAAAATTTAAAAATATAAATATATGAAAACATTATTGACGTTGATAATGTACTTTCAATTTGCTAAAAAATTAAGACAAATTAATGTATAGATGTTATTAAGTTGTCAAACTCAACTCAATAATTTAAATAAACTTGTGATAAATATATAAATTCAAAACCTGTTCACTCATTTTGGCTCTTTCTAAATTGAGGACTTTTTGGAGAGGAACCTTTTTTTTTTTTTTCCTCTCTCTCTCTTTTACGGTCATGATTTTTGTGATGGTCTATTAACTTTAACTCTTGTAAGAAAAGCAAGAATAATAAAGTCTCAGCTTGCTCCAGACTTGGAGAGAAAATTATTTTAAAATTTTTTTAAAAAAAACAGAAATTTATTGACTATTTTCTCTCATGATTTTTGTCATATTTCATTAATGCCTATGGAAAAAAAAAAATAAACGAAAACTCCTCACTCATTTTAGACACAGAGGCAAATTAATTTAAAATGTTTGTTGATTTTTGTGCCCACATAATTTTTTGTAATTGGAATTTTTAAATATATTAATAAGAAACTAAAGTATATCATGATTTAAGTTTTTTCTACACATATTAACAATATATGTTTACTAACAATTTGAATTAAAGTGAAAAATAATTTACATAACATATAATTAAAAAATATAAATTAATACTCTCTTTGGTCCTTAATACAAAATGTAACATCCCAAATTTTGAGATTTGAAATTCAAATATTTTATGGAAATTAAATTATGGAATTTGGCTTAAAATAATTGTGAGAATAATTATTGAAAATTTAAGCTTATTTTTCCCTTAATTAATTTATTCTGGGAAAAGGAATAAATTCAAATAAGGAATTAATCATGCCTAAAATTTATAAAAATAATATATGAGAATTGAATGGTGGAAAATAGGCCAAATGATTTAACTTAATTATTTGGAAAAGAAAAATTGGGAATTTATAATAAAATTATGGAAATATTGCAAAGGTTAATTATTTAATAGAACCTATATATATTCCTAAGCCCAATACAATAACAATTATCTTCTTTTAATTCAAATCACCTATCCATGCAATCCATTAAATCACACCAGCCTATATTATTCCAACCCAATATCTGTTATTATAAGCTGTCCCCACTGCACACACCGAACACGTTAACACTAAGATCACAGAGACACGCAAGAAATCACAGCGTGTTTAACGAAAATGCTGAAAAGAGGATTTATTCAGCTACTTTTACGGAAGCAGCGCTTTTCATACCTTTCGGCCAACACGAAAACGCAGAGATGAAAAGGAGAGTCAGCGGGAGACCATACCTGCTCAAGCAATTTCGAGCAGCACACCCACGCCGTTAATGCTTCTCGGACCAGCGGTTCTTCTCTCGGACTGGACCCTTAATTTAGTTTATACTCACTACTCTCCATTGCGTTAATCATTCATGTTGCGTCAAACAAAGAGTGAGCTGAGAGAGAACAAGAAAGAGAGGGAAGGAGAGTGGGAACTGAGAAGGAAAAGAGAGAAACCCGAGAGAGGGGGAGAGTGGGGTTGTATATGCTCTGTTTAAATCCTAGTGAACAGAGCAAGGCCAAGAAGACGAAGGGAGTGTGAACACGGGAGAGGGAGCCAAGAACTAACTGAAGGTAAATCATCAAAATCTCTTCCTCCTAGCTTTCGTCACTTTCCCAACATAAGGTCTGAGTTTTAAGCTTTTGGAGCGTTGATATTTGCTGATATACATAGCTGCATACACACACACACACCAACGTACCTGGAAGCAAGAAAGAAGAGTTAGCTGTCAAAACTCTACTTGGCTATCATATGTGTGTGTGTGTAGGTGTTGTTGCATGTAGAAAATGAAAGGAAAACTTTCTGTCATACATAAATATAAGTTGCTGTTATAAGTTGTGCGGGTAATGTCATGAGCGCAGGGGGTTTTGTGTGAGCAGTAGAGTAAACAACACCAAACTTTATAGTTTAACTTTTCATATGGGAATAATGTTGCAACTGTACTACCCCCCACTAAGACCCAAACACACACAGTTTTTCATTGGTGTGGATGATTAGTAGGGATTAAATACCAAAATAAAATTCAAAAAAAAAAACATGGGGAAGCAAACTTGTAGAGGAGCGTACCCCACTTCTCTCAAATATATAAGTCTTGCAAACGAACTGTCAACAACTTCTCCTAGATATTAGATTTCTTTTAGTTTCATGATAAATAAGTAAATACATATACACACACCCAAAGTCTTACTGTGTGTACCTTGCAGACGCACACACATATATATGGGAAACCCAAAACATAAGAATTATAGGAAAAACTTTGCTTTCATGTTCTTTAAATATAAACATAACGCATGCTATTAGTAGTGCTAAGGAAGTCAACTGAAACCCAATATTAAATATATAGAGATGAAAATGAAATTTGATAAACATAGAACATGCGAGATTTCACCGTACATGTTTCCTTCAGCAATTACATGTTTGCTAACTATATCTATATCATTTTATTTAGTTCACAAGCATTGTTTATTAAACGTAGCAAGAGTTTGAGATGAAGATTAGTAATTAGTTCACAAGCATTGCTAACTATATATATAGTTGTTTATGTATCAAACACTTCAGTAAATCCATGAGAAGCATTAAAGCATAATTCATATAATGTTTGGTAATTATAAAAACTTCTAATTTAAAGTATTAGGATAGTCTCTGAGAGTTTAAATTAATTGTATAATAATAATAATAATAATAATAATAATAATAATAATAATAATTAAATAATAATAAATAGGCATTGTTTTATTATAAAAAAGGGGGAATAAATAGTAAAGGGAGTTATTAATTAATAATAAATCGAAAGGAGAAATAAATAATTGTAATGGCCTCTCTGATTTTTTTTTTTCAGTCCCGTCATAATGTGTCCACTTTAAACATTCCAAATATTTTATTATTAAGATTTGTATGTTGTTAATTTTAAGAAATTATAAGTTATAATTTCGATTGTGTAGAGTCTTAGAAGAGTTATTAATGGTTAGTAAATTGGTTGTGGTAGATTGATTTTTTGGCGTGAATTTGAGCTCTTGGATTAGGAGCTGTGTGATAATAGTTAGCTTCGGCGAGAGGTAACCACTTTCCACTTGTTATGTGTATTAGTATGTTGTTTGTGAGTATTTTGTGAAATAATTATGAATATCTTATTAGAAATTGCCTTGTGGAATCTCATGATTTGAATTGTGAAATATTTGCATATATTGATTTATGTATAAGAATTGAGAATTTTGATATTATGATATTTATTATGATAATTATGGGAATGGTTGAATTGGGAGGAAATGAATATATTCCACCACGTGGTGAGGCCTCCATTGGTGCACGATGGTTGGCTTTCTATTGTCCCACCTGTTCAATGAGGGACTGGCCCACTAGTTCAATGAGGGCGTACGACACCCCGATAGTTCAATGAGGGGGAAAGGCCCATGGTCTGAGACATGTGCTCTGAGGATTTTGGCCGGTTCTCATCACATGACCAGTGAGCTTTTGAGTAACCAGTAATATGGATGTAACTTAGCCCATGGGTCTAGTCGGAGGAAATAAGGCGGTTCGGTTGGATTGGTTGGAGGTATCTGGGGAATTGTGTTAATGAAAACTGTGATACATAATTTCTGATATGAAATTTTGTGATGTGGATATTGGCAAATTATGTATATGATTTTATTTAAAATACTTTGTTATATAAATTGTTCCACATGGCACCTCACTAGCACCTATTAGTACTCGTAATGAGTTGGATTGATGGTTACCACATTTTTCCAGGTGATAGTTCCCGTTCGGATCCATCAGGGAAAACTTCGGAAGCTTAGGCTACTCCTTCGGACAGTAGTGCTTCCATCTTCTGGTATATGTTGGATGATTGTATATTGCCACGTTAGGGCTCATTTTGCATACTCTGATTTACATTTTGTATATTTTGGTAACTAATAGGTATTACTTAATTGTTAATGAACACTTAATTTGTTATTATATTAAGTAAATTTTGAGGATGTTACACAAAACATATTTGAGGAGTTGTGGTCCTAAATATAGGATATGGTTTTCATATTTGTCAATCATTTTCTAATTTACCTCTAATAATGCTCCTTCAATAATGATCAAGGATAAGAGTATATGAAAGAATTAAGGAAGGTGATTAGGTTACTTTTGAAAATACATGTCATACTAACTAACTAAATTAATACTAACTAAATCAACTTCCTTAATCTAATTAAAGTAGGTAGATATATCTTATATTAATAATCAGATGGAGTATGTATGAGTATAATAATAAATTAATTATTACCACTCATGTTCTCCTAACCAGATAAGGAATCACTGAAATCCCCCCTCCCTCCCTCCCCCCCCCCCCCCCTTTCTTTGATTCAGTGACAAGACTCTTTGATGTTTAGGTTAACACCTGAAAGTAATAGACGATTGACTCTGCCCAACATCGATATCACCTTGAAAAAAGGAAGGTTTCGTCTTGTCTTGGATCGTAGATGAACACAACCCTTTTTTAAAAATTTTTATATCAAATAAGAAAAAGGGTTTTTGGCAGTTTGGTACATAGGTTTAGTTTTTCGAGATAGACAAACATATCCCTGTATGTATTCATGTTTACTAAATTGCCCTTACTTCTCACCCCCAAGGCACCAACATCCTTTGCCATCACTGGTTTCTCTATTTTCTTACTTTTTGGCATAACTCACGGTTAAAAAGTAAGAAAATGGGGACAAATTGAAAAATGAACCGATACACTTTATTATAATTGAAAAGAGCCTTTAAATAGGCAAATTTCATTTCAATAATAGAAATAATAAGCTTGCTTCCTAATAATTACTCCATAAGGGGGGAAAACTATTAACTACGTGCACCAGCAAAGCTTGGAGTTGATTGATAGATGAGTCCCTTAAACATAGTGTCTTGTGTTTAAAAAATTATATGAAAAAAATTAAACAACAAAAATGATAAGCTCACCTCCTGAAAAAATTAGACCAAGTCACAATGATGAAATATGTAATGGCTTTTAAATGAATAAAATGCAAGAAAAAATTATCTAACAATATTTAAAAGTGGAACGATGAAATCAATCTAATTCTAATGTGTATTACGTGGGTAACAACCGCTAGAGGGATCAACAACTTTAAAACATGAGGCAATTAAATAGGATTAAAGGTGTAATTCTGAGTATGACCTCATTCTAGATCTAGTTTCGTGTGTTCGACTTCAAGTAACCTGCCAATGTCTTTTTCTTTTCTTTTGGTTTCTTTGATATTGATTGTTGATGAACCTTGTAGTGATTTGTGAGATTGTTGGTGATGAAGGTTTGGATTCTGAAAATTGTGATATTTTGAAAGTTTGATAGATATTAGATAGTTTCCTATTGTGGTTGTATTACGTTATTACTCCCTCCGGTCTTAATTATAAGAACGAGTTGACTTTTTATAGAAAAATTAAGGAATCTAAATAAGTTACTTAATCATATCAGTTGTTGTATCTTTAGATTATATATTAGTTTATCAGTTAAACTGATTAGTTTGGAGAAAAATACAAAAGCAAATACTGTGAAGTAATTTAAGTAACTTCATTAATCTCTCTAAAAAAAAAAACTTGATTTTATAATTAGAACCGGAGGGATTTTTTATTTTTTTAAATTGGTAAGGGTTCCATGGGTCAAACTTAGCCTTTAGACTCAAATAATGGTGAAAATATTAGATAGTGAAACTTCATCCAATCATTTCTGACAAAATAACAAATGAAATTTAGGGGAAAAATGCATAAAATCCAAATTGAAAAGCAGGAGGGGATGTTTACACACAAAAATTAAAAAAGAAAAAAAGAAAGGAGGAAAGAAAAGGGGAGGAGGCGTTAACGTTATTAATTTATCCTTCTTGTTAATGCCGTGCAGAACTCTACAAAAGTTCAAAAATATTAATTATTCTCATAAAATGAATGTTAAAAAAGTGTTGATTACTTTTCAAAGCTTAATCATCATAACAATAAGTTAAATTTGATTTTTCTTTTACTTCTTACCGACATATGAAAATAGACTTGGGTTAAAAAATCAATAAATGAAAAAACTATGCATATCATATCCTTGTATCAATATACTTCTAAATTTCTATTTCTAATACTTGAAAAATAGTATGCCAATTACCAAAAAGAGATCCAAATTAAATATTGGTGTGACGATATACTCAATTTTTTCTATCATGATAATTCATAATAATAGTAAGAATGATAAAGGCGTGGGATAGGATAGATTTATTATTTTTATTTTAACGTGTGCTTTATACTTGTCTTGTCTTATAACTCAATATAATTTACTATATTTTTTTGGTGGCAAAAGATTAATATTATTTTATAGGCTGAATTTATCGTTTTTCGTCATTCAAACTAATCTCATTTTTTTATCCAAATAAGTTTATATATATATATATATTCTTAAATTTACATTTACTTCTAATATACATTTAGACTCATATATGAGGAAAGTGGGAGTGGTAGGGGTGAGAGGAGGTGTGGGAATATAGGGAGCACTACTGGTTTTGGCCGCACTTACATTGCTTCTAAGAGAACTTGTACTTAATTGGTAGTGTCTCTCGTGAGACTTGGACATGCCACCGATTTAGATTATACAGTCATTATTTAAATTTATTTAGTTTTAATTTATTGTTTGTAACATTAACAATATTAAATTTTAAAAACTAAAACTGAATTTTATCAAAATGCACTAAAATAAAAACTTTATGTAAATTGTTTTAGTAAAAGAAAACTCATATAAATTTAAATAACTAAAGGTATACTTTAATTTTAATTTTTTTTAATTAGATGTTTTCCATTAAATGATAATAAAGAGGTTAATATATGAAATTAAGAAACCAAATTAAACTAAAGGTTCAAAATATATCAAAGTTAGCTGGCAATTTTAATTGAAGTCTTCAAAGAAATTTGATTAATATTATTTTCAATTTTTATAAAAAAAATATAGGGTGAAGGAGCAATATTGTCAACCAATTATTAGGGTAGGAGCGGTAGGCACAAATAACTTTTAATGGGACCAAATCTACCAACAAACAATTTAATTTGTTAAATCTTTACAAAACCGTCTGATGCAAGGCCATTTAAAATTTTCACGTTGGATTTGACCTCTTTGCACGTGTAACTGCTCCTCCCCTTCCTACCTCATTGCCCCCTCCAGCCCTGGCCACCACCGATTCCCAAACTTCTTCTTCAGCGCCCTCGCCAGCCCCTCCTCCTATCTCCCTACTTCTCCACCTTCTACCTCCCTTGGTGCCGCCGCCGACAATGATGAAGATTTTGAATCCAATTTTAGTGGCCACTCACAAAGAACTTCTCTCTTCGCAGACAAGCTATTCGACGACGGCAAGATTCACCCCTTGAGGCCTCCTCCGTCGCCTCGGTCGACGCTTGACGTGTCCAAGGGAAAGAAAATCATTCAGGATCGAAGAGATTTTGGTTCTGACTCGTTTGAGAAAAACAGAAAAGTGGAAGAAGATCAACAGAAAAGAGGGAGATCGGGAAGGGCTTCTTCGTTCTCATATTCTTCGGAGAATCAATGAGGAGACAAGGAGCTTCAAGCTTCATGGAATCCTTAGACCAGACAGAGGATTCCATGAAGCGGCTCGGCTTCTGGTTTGGGTTGCAACTTGTTTGTAACCCCACCCTCGAAACGCCACCACCAAGCGGGACCTGACTTGTTCTTCTTTCGCCTTTCTCACCTTCTTCAAAAACCGAACTAATGATTTATAATATGCTCTTTGATAAAATACGTTGTTATGATACCTGGAAAAGGCAAAGGATCATATTGCTTGCTCATACACCACAGCGGGCACGTTGACTTGCTTACTCCCAAACATAGAACAAAGATTAGATTCCTAATTATTTAATTGGGGAAAGGGACGAGTATTCTGGTATTTTTGTTATGCCTTGCTGATTCTTCCCTAACCCCAAGCTAAAGATAGACGACTCGCATAGCCTAAACTAATCAAGTTTGATCCTCTTTATTGATGTTACTTAGCTCTATGAATCAAACTCTTCCTTAGATCACTAGAAGAGAAACTATCCTTTCGCCTAGCTACCTGTATGGAGCAACATGTCTCCTTTCAGAATTTCCGTCGACGGATGTTAGTTGCCATTTGACGGTTTTGTGAAGATTTAACAAATTAAATCGTTTGTTGGCAGATTTGGTCCCATTAAAAGTTATTTGTATCCATCATTCCTGACATAATAGTTGGTTGATAATATTGCTCATTTACTCAAAAATATAATACAAATGTAAGGAAGGACATAAAATTGAGTTTATCCGTTCTTAAATTTTATCCTAAACCGGAATCCCCCCCCCCCCCCCCCCCCCCCCCCCGGCGAATTCAATATCATTTCTCAACATCAATCAATCGAATTGAATCAATTTCCATAATCCAAACAAGAAACAATAATGCAGTCAAACAGCCCGACATGAAGTCCAAGAGGCCATTCCTGTTCATGTGATTGATCTTCCTTTAGTTGGAAACACCAATCTGGTGCTTCGTGCAGCGTTGGATTTTCTGCCTTTTGGGCAGACGCAACGCAAATGCCTCATCTTGCTCAGCACGTCGTTAACCGGACAAAACATCACCATCAAGAAACCCTTTTCCTCGATTAGCCCCACAGGAATCACGAATCCATGTGCGAAGAGCCACAAGCCACTCTAATCGTTGTATCTGTATAGTAATTCAGTTCAGAGCAACTATCTTCTTTCAAGATACCATGGCAATTGGGGATTCACAAATTATGTGGTCATGGTATGGGCAAACATTCATTCCCATGCTCCGTTCATTCTCATCCATCCACCTAATATTTATAATTAATTTATTGTTTTTAATTCACGGTTTGGATTACATTCTAACTTAATATTATTTATTTGTCGCTGTTTCTTCAAGATTACTTGATCAAACTTTCAGTTTCCTGTAACGGTGTCGAGTGAGACTGGTCGATTAATTTACTTCAAAGGTTTCGTGCACGATTGGTTCATCTTGTGGGTATTTCACTACGTTGTGCTACCATGGCTTCTCCAACTCCAGTTTCTCAATTTAAATACGTCTTTAGTGAACCCAATTTAGCAACAACTTTTCAAAATCCCATTAGTGGTAAGCCAAAACTTGGATCGTTTTTCTTGCCCAGAAGGTTATCTGTGCAATTTCAGGCTCCTCGTTGGGATTCAAAGATGTCATTGAAGGCTGTTACTGTGTCAGCTACAACGGCCGAGAATGCCAAGAAGCGTCATCCTGCTGAATCTAAGGGGTTTGTAGAGGAGATGAGATTTGTGGCGATGAAATTGCATACCAAGGATCAGGCTAAAGAGGGAGAGAAGGAGATCAGTCAGCCTGAGGAACGATCAGTGGTCATGTGGGAACCCACTACTGGTGGGCATTTGAGGTTTCTTGTGGATAGCAAATTGGTTTTCGATACACTGGAAAAGATCGTCGCTGATGCTGCTTATCCTTATTGTGAGTTCCTTTTATGAGTTACTTTTAAACGCTTCATTATCTATATTTACATCTATCTATATAGTCTGATGGTTACTGTATTGTTGATTGTTTTCTGATGCTTTCCTTAATCCTCATGGTTTTCTCTTTTTTGATGAACTATTGCTGCACTTTGTATTAGTCATTTATGTCCTTTATTGCTTACATGGATCATAATTTGGTATCTCCTGATCTTCATAAATGTCAAGTTTCTTGTATTTTTTTATAGTATCAGTTCTGGTGGCTAAATGCTGAAGATCTTGTTATCTTTCTATAGATGCTGAATTCAGAAATACTGGATTGGAAAGGTCTGCAAGCTTGGCAAAAGATCTGGAATGGTTCAGAGAGCAAGGTCATGTCATTCCTGAACCTTCTTCTCCTGGGCTTACCTATGCACAATATCTTAAAGAGTTGTCTGTGAAGGATCCCCAGGCTTTTATTTGCCATTTCTACAACATATACTTCGCCCATTCAGCTGGGGGTAGGATGGTTGGGAAGAAGGTAGCTGATTGGCATAAGATTCGCTACTTAAAAATTCATGGTTCTTTTCTTCATAATTTAACAGAAACTAACTGTTTTAGAGAAGTCTCACATGTGGATTAGCATGTCAATTGTATGACTCATTTTGGTGCTTTGCTTCGTTTTCCATATTATATTGGCTTTGTCATCATTACTGTGATTGTTACACATCTACTTTATCTTCTCACGTAGGGTGATGCTCAAAATTCTATATCTGAGGCCCACCAGGGTATTGTCTAATTGGCAATACAGTTCTCTAGAGTTTTGATGCAAATTTACTATTTATGATTTGTTTCTACCTTCTTACTCTGTATGCATCTAATCCATCCTAATTTGAAGGTCTTGAACAATGAAATCTCCAATTTTTCCCTTATTCATAAAGTTGCATGTGAGTGATTTAATACCACTTCTAGGTGTATTATGTTTTGGCTTTGCAGCAAAAAAATGGAACTCAGAATAGGGTTGATCCTTCTCATAATCTTAAGAACTCAGGCTTTGTGATGTTTTATAATTTTGTTTTCAGTGATTTTCTGGAGCGGAGGGAAAGATTAATAATGAATGTTTTACTTTAGTCATATGCTCAAGAGTAAAGACATTATTGCACTTTCTTAAGTTTTTAGTCTTAATCTACAGGTGGCAGAAAAGATACTTGACGAGAAGGTGTTGGAGTTCTATAAATGGGATGGTCAGCTTTCGCAGATGTTACAGAATGTGAGGGACAAGCTGGATGAAGTTGCTGAAGTAAGTTTCTTTTAACATAAATCTTTACCTGTTTTATTCCTTGAGGTTTTATGATTATTGCGATAAGTTGGTTCCATTGCCAATAGCTTTCTACGTTGTGCCGAGTTCACTAACAGAGTCAAAAATAAAGAAAAAATGGGGTCTATCTTACAAAGTCTGTGTGGAAAAGGTTGATTTGTTACGAAAATTGAATCCGGGGTGGTTCATCAAATTATTGGTCTGGTTTAGTTGGCTCAAAGATCGACCAACCAAATAGCCAACCAGGAGAGGGTCGAATGTTTAAATACTGGTTGAATCAATCAGAATTGATTGATGGGTTAAGGTCCAAATTTGTCTTGGAAGTTCTTGCATAAGATATGAATAGTGGACAACCTAACCGTTAAAAATGCTAGTGGACAACCTTAGTTTTTTAACATTTAGGGTAAATTTGCTCCATTTAACACTTCCAAAGCAAAATTGATTTAAAAATAATTTCTGAATACCCACAGCTCTGACCTGAAAACATCAGGGGCAAAATTGAACCTTAATCCTTGATTTTCCCTGTAAATCATGTTAAACATTTTGAAATTCAACATGTTCGTATCTTTAAAACCACTTGGCACCAGTACGTTTTTCCCCAATCATGAAGCAGTCCTCGAAAATTTTGTTATTCACGTCGCAATGAGACCAAGATTAATAAACCATGATCCATGAACTAGTATCTCCATTGCTTTAATATTGGGAATTTGATAAGGTCAAGTAAAAATGTCTTCCTTTGTGGTCAGAACTCAGATGTGATGATATATATAGTTATAACCTTGAAATATATATATAATTATATATATATATATTTTATTATTTCCCCCCCCCCCCCCCCCTTTTTTATATGCTTAACTGGTATTCAAGTGGAGATAGAAAGTAATGTGGTGAATGGATTTGGTCAGGGGTGGACTCGAGAAGAAAAGAATCATTGTTTGGAAGAAACAGAGAAATCATTCAAGCTTTCAGGCGAAGTTCTGCGTCTGATATTAGTGTCATCATAATAACAGTTTGTACTGCTTGATTTTTCTGTAATTATCATTATGTAACTGTAAGTAATTGCTAAAGCTCAAAACATTGTTGGACCTTCAACAAGTTATGTTATTTTCAGTTCATAAAAAAGTGTCTCGTGTATATATATGATTATGAATGTTGATAGCTCTTTGTTTAATGAGTAGATAAACTTTGTTTTTAATTTCTGAATTACAAATGTTTATCACAATCTTTCATATAAAAAAGAAAAACGAAAAAAAAAGTATCAGCAATTGTTCTCATGATGTTGAAACCAGAAAGTATAACATATATGGAGAAAAAAATGTCAAGGTGGCCAAGGGGATTTTTCAATACCTGCAAAACTCCAAATGTGACTTCTCTTAATTTTATTCACAAAAAGTGCTATGTTAAAAATAATACTAGAAAGGTAAGTTATAATAATAATAATAATAATAATAATAATAATAATACACTCATAAAAGATTCACAGACCTTCATACACATCACTAGAAGGGAAAAATAAATTTTACCACCTTTTAAAACGGGTTCTTAATAATCTTTCCAGTGGCAAAACACGTAGTAAATCAAAAATAAGAATCGTGCATAAGACTAGTATTACACTTTCTCAAAGAAAAAAGAAAATCTAAATCTTTGCTTCGTTTACAAGCACGCTTTCACTTTCACACATATTTTCAGCTTTAATCTTTACAAATATATGCAGTTGAGCCAACTATACATTCTGAAATGTCCTGCAATTCCTCTTTCCATGTATGGTAAGCCGTAGCAGCTATGAGTGTGTATGACAACCATTCTGTTGCCTAGTACTGTTTCTAGAATGAAACAGTATTTTTTTTTAATTACGTTTGTTAACCTTTTTTTTTTTTTACTTCGAGAATCAGAATTACGTTTGGTAACACATTTTTCCTCCCATTGTTTGGGAGTTAAAAAAATAGTAAGGTAGGAAGATGAATGATTAATGAGTTATTTTTACTATTTTGTCCTTTTCTTTAATAATTAATATAATTATTATACTTTACAAATAAACTTAAATTTAAATTTCCTAAAAAAATTATTTATATAATTTTATATTCAAAAAAATATTTATGTGGCAACGACGATGGTGGTGGCAGTGACGATGGTGGTGGTGGGGTGCTGGTGTGGTGGGGACGGTGGTGGTGGTGGTGGTGGTGGAAGCTGTGGCGGCAGTGGGGGTGGGGTGGTGGCTGTGGTGGTGGGGCGGTGGCGGTGGTGGTGGTGGTGGAAGCGGTGGCGGCGGTTGCGGTGAGGTGGTGGTGGTGGCAGTGGCGATAAGGCGGTGGCGGTGGGGTGGCAGTGGTGTTGGGGGTGGCAACAGCAGTGGTGGTGGTGGTGAACGAGGAAAAATATCTACTTCGATTGAGGGAAAAATAAATTCTGATTTTTTACCCTGGAATAGAGAAGCCAAAATTTTTAGCTTCTTTTTTTTTACTCCCCAGCACAAAAAATAAACCGGTTCATCCCAGGAGCAAAAAAAAAAAAAAACCGAATTTACCAAACACAATTCCCATCCATTTTTGTTCCGGGGTACAGAAATTAAGAAAAAAGTCATTCTAGGAGTGTTACCATGCACAACCTACATACAATACATATTTTCTAGGGTTAAGGTTGAATTTTACTTCGGAACCTTTTGTTAGTGAGCTTTGGGTATTTGAAAGTTTTGTTAGGTTAATTTTGCCTCGGAAATGTTAAAAAAAATGAGCAAAATCACCATAACTTTTAAAATGCTAATATTAACCATTATTAGACCTTAACTCTATTTTATAATCATAGCATCAGATAAAAGAGTCAACTTGATAATTAAACAACAAGCAAACATGTCCCTTGTAAGCAATATCTTCCTTCTTCCTTGTAATAAGCGACATAAAAAGGTTCATGTTGTAAAAGAATATAATTTTGCAAGGGTGGAATGGGATATTAGTAAAAGCCAATGGTTTGAACACTACCTGTGGGTAAATAATTAATATAATACTATAATGAAATATAATAAATTCTTAAGGATATGTTTATTTTTATTTCCAGTGAATGACTAAGACAGTTTTAGTGATCTACATTTAAAATTTTTAATTAATAATTTTTAAATTAAAAATCATTTAAAAAACTGACAGTTAAAACACTATCTTTATTTAAGACTCTATATACACTAAAATATTTTTTGCTTAATTGAAGGGAAAAGAAATTAATCAAAATCATCCAAGTTAGATCGGATGGTGTGCAATGGTGACGAGCATAGTTGCGGAAGCTGAAAAAATATAGAGCGTAACTAATTATATTAAAAAATCACAATATTAGAAAACAAATTAAAGTTTCTAAACATAATTTAATAATATAATAAATCATAACTATTATATTTAATAACAACTAATAAATAATCAATAAGACAACAATAAAAGAAATACTAGAATTTAATTTCACTCCAAATAATTACAAGTGAAATACTATCAGAGAGAAGGAAATACAAAATGCCTTATAAAAAAGAAAGGATTAAATATTATTTTCGCAATGAAAGTTTGGCTTAAGGAGCAATAGCCACTTGGAATTTTTTTGGTCTCATTTTTGCCCCAAAAGTTTAAAAACATAATAATCTTGCCCATCCGTTGATCTTACCCATTGAATTGTTGCTCTTTTTTTGTAAACTTTCAGGGGCAAAATTGCTCAAATCAAACTTCTAGGGCAAATTTGCTCCTCGAAAAAACTTCCGAGGCATATTTGCTCCGTTTTGTTAATTTTCGAGTGACCAATGCTCTTTAGGCTAAACTTCCATAACAAAAATTGTATTTAACCCAAAAAGAAAAAGCAATTTGAGGGATGAGTGTAAAGGGAGGATGTGCCTCAACTTTTATAGTGTAAGAGCCCCAACCCCCCCACCCCTCCCCAAAAAAAAAAAAAAATCTTGAAACCCCATCGATGTGGGACCTTTGGCCAAAACCTACAAATCTACATCTTGGCAAAATTCCCACATTCTTAATTTCTCCTCCTTACAAATTCTGGTTGTGCTTCAAATTCAATAATTAATGTTCAACAATATTAATTAGATAAAAAAAAATATATTGAAATTTGGTAGAAGTCACCACTTTTGTCAGCATATCAGCAGGATTTTCACTTGTCTGTATCTTATAGATCATGACTCCACTATCTTCTAAGATTTCTCATATAAAGTTATATCAAACATCAATATACTTCGTCTTTGTATAATAAACTTGCACAAACCACTGATATCACATTCCCAATGTCGACCCCCTTGAGCCTTCATATATTGCTATAGCAGGACCTGATAGACAATGTAGTTTTAAAATTGCCTTGATAGATAATGCTATAGCACTCTAACCGGAAATGCAAATGCTGTGACACGGTGATGCTCTCTTCGTTTTTTTTAAAAAAAAGGGTCTGATGCAAAAGAACCGAGAGCACGAACAGTTCCTATTACAAATTTTATGTATCACTGTAAGTTTGTCTGAAACCCTGCTGTAGCAAGTCAATTCCATTCACGTCCTTCATTCATCTAGCCACCCCCAACATTACAATTCTTGAAAGTCTTTTTAAAGCAAGTCCACTCATATGTAAGGTTATAGACTGTAGAACTTTGACAAGCCTATAGACAGTCTAGACTATCAAAGCTAAGTAAAACGGAATCCGCCAAGGTGAGAGAGCAATTAAACACCTTAATGAGAGTTTCTGGATGCTCCTTTGCTAGAGAAATGCCTTATATAACATTAGGTTAGTGCTGGGCAATGGGATTGTTTGCATGGAGAGTTGAACTTGAGATGACAACATGATGCATGATTCCTTGGACAGGAGCAAAGCTGTATAGTTTATTTTGCTAAACCTTTCTATCTCTGTTTTGCTTTGGAGAGCAAAAAGATAAGTGTGGGAATTGAAAGTTTCATAAGTCATATTTCTACCATATATTTCGTATGTGTTATGATTGCTTTGCATAGTAAAACTAAGCTTGAATGCATTTGATCTGATGAAATATGTTAGAAATCATGCACAAATAGAAATAGGCGATAGATGAAACATGCATTTTAATTACTAATTAGTCTATTAGCTAATGTCATAGAAGTTCTTAAACAATATTAAAATTAAGACATAAATTAAGAGCTGGGATCCGCTGAATAATAAAAGGAGCGTGTAGGCAGTAAACCATTTTTCTGGCTCTGAATATTGTTATTAGTTCAAAGTTTTGACTGCATTATAAATAGCGTAATTTGCGCTTATGGACAATTAATCAGTAATCACCTTCTAGGAAATTCCAAGACATGTGATATTTATATTCTTCGGATCTCCAATTATTCATATGTGATGCATTTCTTATATTTAAAGTCGTGTTATCTATTCATGTGAGGGGGAAAAAAAATATTTAGGGGAGGAAAAAGGTTAGACCCCTATCGTGATCTACGACATGGTTTGCTTAGGGCTTCGCTTAGTCTGACCTGTTTATTAAAAAGGCCAAGGCAATGCCTATTTAAAAGCTTAAATGTGTAAATAAGTCAGACCTATTTTATTAAAGTCAGACTTGTTTACACAAAAAATATAATTTTATTTATATCATATATCGATATCAGTATATTTAGTGCAAATTATAAGGGATATATTTTTCTATTATTAGTGATTATGATTATTTTAGTTTTATGTAGGATTTAAATAGGCTTTAAGCCTATTTAAAGCCTACAATTTGTAAATGTATTGGCTTTGAAATCAAAAGACTACATATATTTAAGTTTTTGTAGGTTCAAAGTCTACTTGTGGTTTTTAAAGCCTGTAATATGAAACATTTTTAAAGGCTTACATTGTAAATAGGTCTTTAAAAATGCTTTAAGCTTGGCTAGGCCTTATGTAGGCTCGATCTGAGCCTAAAAAAAGCCTACATGTAGGCTCATGCTTCATATTCTCATTACAGCTATTTTCTCCCTCATGATTTGAAGTCTGAAAACGAAAATCATGTTAAACAGAAATTAGAGCTGCCTAATCAAAAGTAATTATAAATTTATGACTATGCAGCGCATGGTTTTGATTCAGTTTTATGAGAAAATTGTATTCCCAAAAAAACTTCGTGAGGGGATGAATGAGAGCTTGGAGATTGGATCGTTAATTAGAAAAGTAAAACAACATAACTGATCGAAGATGAAAAGTTTTAATGCCTATCATTGGTCAGCGTAAGATGATTAGCCAATGTTCAATTTTCTCACGAGGAGATCCTACTTGTGGCAGGTGTTAGGTGCTTCGTGGAACCCAACCCTACGTCGTCTTCGTCAACCCCTTGTCCCATTCACTGTACTATAAAAAAGATCTCTTGCTCGGTTTCTCTTGATACATTCATTCATTCCTCACATGCATCCACACATATCTACCATTAATTTTACCGATGACTCGAGCACCATCTCTTTCTTTCATTCTTCTTCTACTTCTTCTTCATGTCTCTGTTTCTTTTGCAGACTCTTCCATTTACAACACCTTCCTTGACTGTCTGCACAAAAACACCGATCCATCTGACAATGTCTCCCGCATTGTGTTTGCTAAGACCAACGTTTCTTACACTTCAGTTCTTGAGAATTACATCAGAAATGCCAGATTCAATACTTCCTCCACCCCAAAACCCTCCATCATCGTAACCCCTCTGAAGGAATCCCACGTGCAGGCCAGTGTTATTTGTGCCAAATCCATCGGGGTTCAAATCAAAATCCGAAGCGGTGGCCACGATTATGAGGGAACCTCCTATGTCTACAACCCACCCTTCGTCATCCTCGACCTCTTCAACCTCAGAAGCATCTCCGTCGACATCCAAAACGAAGTCGCCGTCGTCCAATCGGGTGCCACCCTCGGAGAGTTATATTATCGTATTTGGGAAAAGAGCAAGGTTACGTTCACGGATTTCCGGCAGGGGTGTGTCCCACTGTCGGCGTCGGAGGCCATCTGAGTGGAGGAGGGTACGGCGCCATGCTTCGCAATTATGGCTTGTCTGTTGATCACATTATAGACGCCACAATTGTTGACGTGAATGGCAATATATTAAACAAGGAATCCATGGGAGAAGATCTTTTTTGGGCGATTAAAGGAGGAGGTGGCAGCAGTTTTGGCGTTATACTGTCCTTCACTCTAAAACTCGTCCGCGTGCCAGAGATTGTAACAGTGTTCCTAGTTGAGAAGACATTGGAAGAAAACGCCACCGATCTTGTGGTGCAGTGGCAAGATGTTGCTCCTCGTACAGATGACAGGCTTTTCATGAGGTTGAGTTTAGAGCCTGTGACTTCTAAGGTGAACAAGAATCAAAAGACAATAAAAGCTTCGGTGGTGACAATGTTTCTGGGACGATCCGAGGAACTCGTGAAGCTGTTGGAGAAGGAGTTTCCTGTGCTGGGCTTGAAGAAAGAAAACTGTAACGAGACAAGCTGGATGGATGCGATGCTGTGGTGGGCAAATTTTGATTTAGGAACGAATCCAGAAGTGTTTCTTGACAGGGACTTGAACTCGGCCACCTTCTTCAAGAGGAAGTCAGATTACGTTCAGACACCAATCTCGAGGGACGGTTTCGAGTGGATATGGAAGAAGATGATAGAAGTGGGGGAAACAAGGTTTGCTTTCAATCCTTACGGGGGAAGAATGAGCCAAATTCCCTCAAATGCGACGGCGTTTCCTCATAGGGCAGGGAATCTGTTCAAGATTCAGTATTTAGTGGACTGGGATGAGGCAGGAAGTGAGGCGGAGAATAATTTTGTAAATCAGACAAGGAAGCTGTACAGTTATATGACGCCGTTTGTGTCAAAGAATCCGAGGAGTGCCTTCTTGAATTACAGAGACCTGGACATTGGGACGAATAACTTTGGGGAGAATAGCTTTGAAGAAGGTCTAGTGTATGGAACGAAGTACTTCAACGACAATTTCGAGAGGCTGGTGAAGGTGAAGAGCGCAGTGGATCCACAAAACTTTTTCAGAAACAAGCAAAGTATTCCTGTGCTTCCAAACAAGTCATCATAAGGATACTCATACGCATTAGGCAATGAAGCATGTGTTATTCATCCTTCATTTGCTCCGTGATGAACCCGACTAACTATTACATACCCTTACCTTTTTTATTATTCAATTATGAATAACTAGTACAGGACCCGTGCGATGTGCAGGGTACTGGTCAATAAAATTGGCTAGGCATGCCATATACACAAACAACGAAAATAGAAAATTGTTTCTAAATTCTGTCAACTAAAATGATGTTCTTTGTTGTTATAATGCACAATATACAATGCAATTTCAACCATTCACATGGACATGAAATGTTAACAACACATGCTTATAACCTCATACGAACAAATTATAATAGACCTCTTTTGTACACAATGTTGCCCATCCACTTCCAGACTTGGAAACAAATTCAAAAGGAGCCAAACTAAAGGACAAAGTGTGGGAAGATGTCGTTACGGTAACTAATTGCATTTAATTATAGTATAGATGTAAGTAGTTATAATTTTTTGTTTTTTTAATTAAATAACTAATTATTCAATTATGGTACAACATAAGTTTGGTGTCCGCATGCAATAACAAGAAGAGGTACTTGCTGATTAAGATGGGGGACGACAGAAAGAACCAGAGAATTCGTCTCTTCCACATGATGAATAAAGATGGAACGTTTCATCTACAATAGCTTATCAAGAGCCTGCCAAACGACGTCTAGCATTAGACTGAGCTAGTTTTTTCCAGTTCATGAGGGGTTAAGAGGGACATGCAAATTTTTAAATAATTCCAAATTTGTTAATAATTAATAACTTTTTATTATTTAAACTATTTTAATGTTTCTTCTCTTCTGCAAGGTCTTTCTTAAAAGAACACCAAGATCTGGGTGTAGCAGAGGATCCACCACATGGTAGGATCCAAGACTTTTGATGTCACTTACAGTTAGCTGATATTTTTTAAGTTAAATTAATTTCATCTTTAAATTATTTATTATTTTATTTTTACTACAACTAAGTTCATATATATTTTTTAATTATTTTAGGAAAGGAAGGCCTAAGACGACAACCGCCAGACGAACTATGGGGACTTATTCACATACATCCATAGACACCAAGATGGGACGCCGACCTCTCAGCAAGCAGAGGATGCCATTGTAAGTTATACACATAAAATGATATAATTTATGTAATTATTATTTACATTAGATGCAACTGTTTCATCAATGTCTTATAAAATGTGTGCCCCAGGTGTAGATTCAACAGTTCCAAGCTAAGTTGCGATAGTCCTAGATCCCTGAGTCACAAGGGTCAATGGATCCCCCAACCCCCTTCAAAGCTAGTCAGGACTCAGTTGAGCACTCTGGATGATTTAAGGGTACGGGGATAAGCGCTAGGCCTAGCATGGTCTACGGTGAGAGGGCCACCTCAAATGTCGTCGAGACCTCTCTAGCAGGGACCTCCAGTGTTAGAAGGTCGACGAAGCAGATGTTTGAGTCGATAGTTGATAAGAAGACTCTGGAAGATCCAAGCGGAGATCTATGTGGAGGTTGCCCGGTAGTTTCAGGACCAAGCCGAAACTTGGTACACTCACCAGAGGCAGAGCTAGGATTTCTTGTCGAGGGTGTTTTCTAGGATGTTTCTTAATGAGAAGGTTCCCTCACCTCCTCCTTTGTTCACCATTGATCCAACCCCATGCCTCCTCTTGTGTGTTCCCTATCGATCTGGCCCCTCCACCACCTCATATCGATGATGATGGTGTTGTAACCTCTGGTCAGCGTGTTGATCCTGCCCCTTTAGAGAGGATCTGATGATCAAGCTTTGGGTGGTTGTTTGGTTTTATTTCTGTTTTAGGACATTTTTATTTATTTAACTTGTTTGTTATATTTTATTTATGATATTATCATACATTTGATAATATATCATAAATGTTTGTATTGCAAATTGAGTATAGCATTACTACTTTTTTTTTTAATATCTCGTAAATTCTTTTTTCATACCTGTACTAATGTATTATTATTTAATGTTAATTATATTATATAATAATTGTTATTGAAAATAGATGGTAAGTTACTATTTTCCACTTTATTATTTCTCAATTATCTTCAAATTTTTGAAATTAAAGCATATAAAAAACACAATTTGAACGCTTTGTATCAGTTTTACTTTTAAAACTGCTACAACAATGTGAAACATTTTTGAATCCACCAATTTTGTAGTGGTTACAAAACTAAAACTACTTCAAATTTTGGAAATTTGAATTTTGAGTTTCCCTCTGTAATGGTCACAAGCTTGTTGCAGTTTCAAGAGTAAAACCACTACAAAATTAAAATTTTGAAATTTGAACTTGGTAACCTCCAACGGTCTTTGTTTTTGTATCAGTTGTAGTAGTGGTTTTTTGAATCGCTACAAAATGTAAACAACCTTGAAATATGTAGCGGTTTTTTGCCCAATAACCTTTGCAAAGTGATGAATTTTGTAGTAGTTATGGTAGCAAAAACCACTACAAATTGTCCAATGGTGCATTTTAAGCATCCCAACACACGTCGTTCAAAGAACTAAACATTCTTTCTTCACCTATCTTCTTTCCTAACTTTGTCCATTACATATAGATAAGTCATGAATCAAATTGTCATGTAATTCTCCAACATATTTGGCCGAATTTAACACTTTCTTGGATTTTGCATTCTCTCACACTCACTGTAATAGTAAGATCGTGTGTCCGTGTTGTCGATGCAAGTTTATGAATTGGTATACACAAAAAGTTGCTAGTACAGGATGTGCAGGGTACTGGTCAATAAAATTGGCTAGGCATGCCATATACACAAACAACGAAAATAGAAAATTGTTTATTAATTCTGTCAACTAAAATGATGTTCTTTGTTGTTATAATGCACAATATACAATGCAATTTCAACCAACATGGACATGAAATGTTAATATCACATGCTTATAACCTCATACGACAAATTATAATAGACCCCTTTGTACACAATGTTGCCCATCCACTTCCAAACTTGGAAACAAATTCAAAAGGAGCCAAACCTAAAGGACAAAGCGTGGGAAGATGTCGTTACAGTAACGAATTGCATTTAATTATAGTATAGATGTAAGTAGTTATAATTTTTTGTTTTTTAATTAAATAATTAATTATTCAATTATGATACAACGTAAGTTTGGTGTCCGCATGCAATTAGGGGTGAGCAACGGGCGAGTGGGGCTACCCCGGGAGTCAACCCGTGTCCCGCCCGTTTTCTTTCCCACAGGTACGGGTTAAATGGGTATTCATAAACGGGTCCAGGCAACTCGTTTATGAAATCTGGGCCTTTATTTAAAAAAAAAAGTTTTTGGGGCCAAGAATAGTGTCAGTTTTTGGCCCCAAATCATATTTGCTTTTGCATTTTTTGGGCCCAGAAGTCTAGATCAGGTTTTTTTTTTTTTTAACCTATTGCCCAACGTTGGCTTTATAATGCCCAGTAAATCTGTATCAAAAATAAATAATGCCCAGTAAATTATAATGGTTATTTACCACTAATCTTAATATGATTTCGTGAGGATTTACTTTTTTTTTTTATTTTGGTTGACGTAATTGTTATTTTGAACTTGTATTTTATTTATATCTCATTCTATCTTACCGTTTAAGACTTTAAATATCCCTACAATTATTAAAATTTTAAACTATAAAACTTTCACATTTTAAAATTTAAACTATCTATGGCCCAGAACAAAAAAAATTGCTATTTGAAACATAAATATAGAACAAAATATGTGGTGGGAATGAAAACAAATATGCACATAGCTATTAATGTCTTGATGACTTCAAAAATCAAAAATTCACCAACCGAACAATATTAATATTCATCAATTCAATTCAAACTTCAAACTCACAATAATGATAGATTCATAAAATCAAACTTCAATCATCACAACTTCACAATTCAAACATAAATATAGAACAATATTAATAATTGAAGTTCAAACTTGATGACTTCAAACATAAAAAATTCACCAACAGAACAATATTAATATTCATTGCTCAGATTTGTCTCCTACTACAGCATCTGCCTCTACAAAATGAAAGAAGATAAATCCCAATTAATATGTAGTAACTAATACGACAATGAAATGAAACATTAATAATTGAAAATAGAAAATGCAAATCAATATACCGATAACAATAGCTTCGGTCTCATCAAAATTATCACAATCAAAGTCATTGAAGTTGGGTGGTTTCACGGATAGCCAATTTTGTGCACATATGAGTGCCTCAGCCATCTTTGAGGATAAAGAGCTCCTGAATGCATCTAATACTCGACCCCCAGTGCTGAAAGCTGCTTCTAAAGAGACAGTAGAGACTGGAACAACCAACATATCATGTGCGATCAAGCTTAACACTTTATACTTACAAGTATTGACTTTCCACCATGCCAAAAGGTCGAATTTTGAATCACGATGACCAACTAATTCAGCTCGAAGGTACTCATCCACTTCTGAAATTTTCTCAACATTACTCTCTGCATTTGCCTGGGCCAAAAACTTTTGGTATGTAGCATCCCCAAAATGCCAAGGGCACTTCAAGTTCTAACTCAACATTATCCCCTGGCTCCAATGTTGGTTGAGAAGAAGATTCCCCAACATGAACAGTAGCTGAATAGTGGTCATATAAACGATACAATAAACTTGTAATCTTCCTCAACATAGCTTCGCACTGTGTTGGTTCATGAAAAAGGTCAGCGAAAGCAACTTTGACATATGTCAATTTATATCTAGGGTCTAGTATCACAGCCACAACCAATAAAGGATTCATTTTCTCAGCTGCCCCCCAGTATTTGTTAAACTTTGATAGCATTCTTCTTGACATGTCATTTAATAGAGAATATGAGCTACTTGCATTTGATTCAAGGCTTGTGTGAATTGAAACTATGTGCTGGAAACAAGTGTTACTTGTAACATAGTTTGATCCAGAAAACTTCAATGTCATGTTGTAAAACAACTTCAAAAAGCCAAGAAACTCATTTGCAGTGCTCCAATCATATGCACTAGGAGGCAAAATTGTAGGTTCAGTAATCCTTCTTGATGTTGTATCATTGAATTCATCATCAACACCTTCACGATCATCAATCAAGATAAAAGTGTCTTGACTGGTTGCTTTCTTCACTTTCTTCTTTAAGTATTGTTTGTATTCTTCATCTTCCTCCTCCATTTGAGTAAAGACTTTGACAAACTTAACAACGCTCTCAAGCATAAGGTATGTTGAGTTCCACCTAATGACATGATAGAAATGAAAAACAATTAAACATCAATGCATTATCATATCAAAACTCATCAAACAAATTATTAAAAAAAGTACCTTGTGGGACAATCCAAGGTAAGAAGGCTTTTTGATTTGACTCGTTCTCTTTCAGCCAACATTATGAATTTACGCTTCCTTGATGGCGAAGATTTAACATATTTTACTGCATGTGAGATGAGCTCAATAAACTTGTTTATTTCTTTTAGACCTTCAGAAACAACCAAGTACAATATGTGAGCAGCACACCGCATTTGCAAAAATTCTCCATCACATACAATTGCAAAACCATCCCAACTCTTGAAACGATTTTTTAGGATTGTAATTGCAGAATCATTTGCAGAAGCGTTGTCAACTATGATTGTAAAGACTTTGTCAATGCCCCATTAAAATAAGCAATCCTCAATTTGTTTGGCAATTAACTCACCTCCATGATCTTTAATCTCACAAAAATTCAAAATACGTTTTTGCAGAATCCAATCATCATCAATCCAATGTGCAGTCAAACACATGTAGTTATTATTTTGCATAGATGTCCAACAATCAGTTGTGAAAGACACACGGACTTTAGAAGTCTTGAAATACTTTTTGAAGATATTTGCTTGTTCTTTATATATTTCATAGCAATCTCTAGCAGCTTTCTATCTTGATGGCATTTGAAATTTAGATTGAAACTCTTGCAAAATTTCTGTCAACCCCTACTTTTCCACAGCCCGGAAAGGCACCTCATCCTTTATGATGTACCTAACAACAACCTTTCTACCTCTCTCTTGATTGAATAAGTGATGAGTCAGTGTTTGATTTGTCGTAGCCGAGAATAAGCTTTGACCCTTACTTGCTTTGTTGGGATTGTTTGGACACTAGTCAAAATGTCTCCATAATTGCTTAGTGCCATCATTCGAAGGATGTCTCGCATAATTGGCTCCACAATAGTTGCACTTTGACCTATGTTTCCCTTTATTTTCTACTCGTGGCAACCTTGTAAAATGGCTCTATATATCAGATGACAGTTTCCTTTTTTTCCTAGGTTGGGAATCATTCTTTTGTCCCTCATTCGTCATCTCATTCTCAACATGGGCAGCAATACGTTGTGCTTCATTACTAGCTTGAGTAGCTTCCGCTTCCCCTACGACACTTGGAGCTTGCCCTTGCACATTATCTAGTGGAATATGTGCCATGCTAATTTCAAGATAAAAACATATAATCAGATAAAAATTTTGATCATCCAATACATATATGGCCACAATTAAAATAAAAAGTTATATTATGAGCTCGAATCAGATGAGCAAACAGTGAATACAAAATTAAAAAGGGAAATATTCTTATCAAACAGTGACCTAAATTTTCTATTCACAAACTCATACAAGTAGGGGCCAAGAGATGGTGGTGGGGCCGAGGGTGAAGAAAGTAGCCAGAAGAGTACAAACAGAAACAACCAAACAGGTCATATTAAATATAGACAAGAAGAATACAAACAGCAACAGGTCATATTATATATCACGTTGAATACAAGGGCATATTTTAATTCTTCTTGTTGCTGTCGAATACAAACAAGAAAAAACAAGTCAGCAACCAGTCAAAATCTATTTAACATACAGGAACAGGATGCAAGAGAATACAAATAGGGGAAAAAATGGAAAAGTAACTCAAAAACATTTAACCTACAGAAACCCGTTTATCGGGAGAGCGTGAGAGGAAGCTATTAAGGGCGAGAGGAAGAGGTCGCGGCGAGCGGTGGAGGCGGCGACTACAAGGAGAGAGCGGCGAGCGGCGAACTTGAGACTGAGAGGAACGGAGATTGGAGATCGACACTGGCCGCTGCCCGCTGGATTGGTGCTTGGTGTAGAACCGAGAGAGATGATTCAGATGAGAGACTGAGAAGTGAGAAGCGAGAATGGAAACTGAGAAGCAAGAACCAAGAATGGAGATTGGAGATTGCAACCAGCCAGGGTTTGAAAAATTCAAATGGAAATTGAATTTGAGTGTGGAATCGAGAGAGATGAGACACGCTTACGTCTACACCTGCTCTGCTGCGCTGTTGAGTGTTTGACCGAGAGAACACCCGTGAATCGTGATGATGAGAGGCCGTGAGGGACTAAAGGTGACTGATGAGGGGAAAAGAAAACAAAAAATTAAAAAAATAATGCTAAACGGGTAACAGGTGGGCACAGGTGACCCGTGCCTAAACCTGTGCCCCGCCCGTTCAATATAAACGGGTAATGAGTAGCCCGTTACCCATGACGGGCCCAATCTGGGCGGGCTTCAACCGGGGAATTTTTCGTGGGGCGCGAGCGGTTAGGCGGGTTGCGAGGTGCTTGCTCACCCCTACATGCAATAACAGGAAGAGGTACTCGTTGATCAAGATGGGGGCGACAGAAAGAACTAGAGGATTCGTCTCTTGCACATGATGAATAAAGATGGAACGTTTCCTCTACAATAGCTTATCAAGAGCCCGCCAGACGACGTTCTAGCATTAGACTAGGCTAGTTTTTTCCATTTCATGACGGGTCAAGAGGGACATGTGTAAGTGGAGCTAAATCACCAAGAAGGGGGTGAATTGGGGATTTTGAAATTCGTTTTTGAAGTTCTGTTTTTGTTTGCTAAAACAGGGTAGATGAGAGTATGAAAGGAAGAGTAGCAAGACACAAGGAGTTTATCCTGGTTCGGTCTGATCTCTTGACCTACGTCCAGTCCCCAGTCACTCTTGGATTTTCACTATCTCACTTTGATGATTACACACTCTGCAAATGAAGGATGTTTCACAACCTTGAACACACTCCCCTTTACAAGTTGTAATCAAATAACCCAATCTCAAAGTCCCACTACTTTGAGATCTTTACAGAAAAGAAATTACAGAAAATGAACTCTCTTCTAAGAGTGAATAATGATAGTCACTGAAGCACAATGTATCTAAGATACAATCAAATGTGTAAGAATAGCTCTTGACTGATATTTTCGAGCAAGCTTGTTGTATTTTACTTCTATGTATGTCCAGCTTCAAATCTTCAGCTATTTATGGTGGTTTGAAGCTTGTGAACGTTATAGATCCGTTGGAGCTTTTACCCATTCGAAAATATAGCCGTTATGAGTGTTGCATAATAAATCTATCTGCTAAAACCACTTGCTGTTTGAATATAGCTGTTGGGAGATTTTTGCAGATTTGAATATTTGAATTTTGGCTCTTCCCATGTGGTCTTGTCTGAAGAATAATGATGTTCAGCCTTAATTGCTGGAGGCATTAAATGACTGCATTGAGAAATGACTGTCCATCTTGCCAGACTGTCTTTAAGATATTGCAAGTTGCACAAAATGAATCTTCATTTGATTCTCAATTAAATTCAAGAGTTTTCTGTAATCTCATGAACAAACTCATTAAAACAGTTCAGTTACAATGATAAATGGTATATGAAACATATAAGATCAATTCGTAGACATTGGGTCAAAGTATAAATCAGATTGAGCATTTTCTGTAAAACAACGTTTTTATGATAGAGGCACCAAAACTTGAGTTTTGATAACCAAAACTGGAGTTTTGAACTGTTCATACTTTATAACCGGCAGTTTTTAAAACAAAACTGGCGGTTTTCAGAGTTTGGAAATGTTGAACCTCTCGGGTTGCCCAAAACTCGAGTTTTTCTTCCAAAAACTCAAGTTTTGAACTTTTGGTATCAAGTTCAAAACATCAAAACCGGAGGTGTTGGTCCATAACTGGTAGTTTTCAATTGTGAAAATCTTGAATGCTCTCTGCCTCACCAAAACTCCAGTTTTGCTTCCCAAAACTCGAGTTTTCATTTGTTCAATGAAAACTTGCGAAAACACATGAATGGTCGAAAATTGGCGGTGTTCACCTGATACAAACTTGGTTGCTCTCTGTCTCTCCAAAATTCGAGTTTTGCTTCTCAAAACTCGAGTTTTGAACTTTCTTGCAAAACATAAGAAGTTCAAAACTGGCAGTGATCACTAAAACTGGCGGTGATGACTTTTGTGCAGTTTTGCTACAGACCAAAACTCGAGTTTTGAATCCCAAAACTCGAGTTTTCCTCTGACAGCAAGGAAAACTGATTTTCTTAAGATAAAACTTGTCATTTTGATTTCCATGGCTTTACAATTGTTCCAATCATCATCAAAACACATTGACAACTAACAACATTAAATTTTTAAATAATTCCAAATCTGTTAATAATTAATAACTTTTTATTATTTAAACTTCTTTTAATGTTTCTTCTCTTCTGCAAGCTCTTTCTTAAAAGAACACCAAGATTTGGGTGTAGCAGAGGATCCACCACATGGCAAGATCCAAGACTGTTGATGTCACTTACAGTTAGCTGATATTTTTTTAAGTTAAATTAATTTCATCTTTAAATTATTTATTATTTTATTTTTACTACAACTAAGTTCATATATATATATATATATATATATATATATATATATATAATTATTTTAGGAAAGGAAGGCTTAGGAGGACAACCGCCAGACGAACTATGGGGACTTATTCACATACATCCATAGACACCAAGATGGGACACCGACCTCTCAACAAGAAAAGGATGCCATTGTAAGTTATACACATAAAATGATATAATTTATGTAATTATTATTTACATTAGATGCAACTGTTTCATTAATGTCTTATAAAATGCGTGCACGAGGTGCAGATTCAATAGTCCCAGGTTGAGCTGTGATAGTCCCGGACCCCAGAGTCACAAGGGTCTGTGGATCCCCCAGCCCCCTTCAAAGCTAGTCTGGACTCAGTTGAGCACTCTTGATGATTTAAGGGTATAGGGATAAGCGCTAGGCCTAGCATGGTCTACGGCGAGAATGCCGCCTCAAAGGTTGTCGAGACCTCTCCAACAGGGACCTCCAGTGTTAGAAGGCTGACGAAGCAGATGGTTGAGTGGATAGTTGATAAGAAGACTTCAGAGATCCATGTGGAAATCTTTGGAGGTTACCAGGAAGTTTCAGGACCAAGCTGAAACTTGGTACACTCACCAGAGGCAGAGCTAGGATTTCTTGTCGAGGGTGTTTTCTAGGATGTTTCTTAATAAAAAGGTTCCCTCACCTCCTCCTATGTTCACCGTCGATGCAACCCATGTCTCCTCTTGCGTGTTCCCCATCGATCTTGCCCCTCCACCACCTCATACCGATGATGATGGTATTGTTACCTTTAGCCAGCGTGTTGATCCTGCCCCCTTAAAGAGGATCTGATGATTAAGCTTTGGATGGTTGTTAGGTTTTATTTCTGTTTTAGGACATTTTTATTTGTTTAACTTGTTTGTTATATTTTATTTGTGATATTATCATACATTTGATAATATATCATAAATGTTTGTATTGCAAATTAAGTATAGCATTACTACTTGTTTATTTATATCTCGTAAATTTTTTTCCTTACTTGTACTAATGTATTATTATTTAATGTTAATTATATTATATAATAATTGTTATTGAAAATAGATGGTAAGTTACTATTTTCCACTTTATTATTTGTCAATTATCTTATAATTTTTGAAATTAAAGTATATAAAAAACACAATTTGAACGCTATGTAGCGATTTTACTTTTAAAACTGCTACAACAATGTAAACTTAAAAAATTCAGAATTTTTGAATCTGCCAATTTCGTAGTGGTTACAAAACTAAAACTACTTCAAACTTTGGAAATTTGAATTTTGAGTTTCCCTTTGTAATGGTCACAAGCTTGTAGTAGTTTCAAGAGTGAAACCGCTACAAAATTAAAATTTTGAAATTTGAACTTGGTAACCTCCAACGGTCTTCGTTTTTGTATCTGTTATGGTGGTAGTTTTTTGAATCGCTACAAAATGTAAATAGCCTTAAAATATGTAGTGGTTTTTTGGCCAATAACCTTTGCAAGGTGATGAATTTTGTAGCAGTTATGGTAGCTATTTTTAAATCGCTACAAATTGTACAATGGTGCATTTAAGCATCCCAACACATGTCATTAAGAGAACTAAACATTCTTTCTTCACCTATCTTCTCTCCTAACTTTGTCCATTACATATGGATAAGTCATGGATCAAGTTGTCACGTAATTATCCAACATATTTGGCCCAATTAAACACTTTCTTGGATTTTGCATTCTCTCACACTAGCTGTAATAGTAAGATCGTGTGTCTGTGTTGCCGATGCAAGTTTATGAAGTGGTATACACGAAAAGTTGTTAAGGAACATTTGCTTGTGAAGCCTTTCCTAAAGGAATATACGTTCTTGGGAGTTCGTGGTAAGAAACCTTGTATGAGATATGATGATCATCTTCCTCAAAGTTCACAAGTAGGAGTTCAAATAGATCAAGATGTTTTGTTAATGATGTTGTTTGTGATGTGTTTGGTTTTCAAGATGACAACTTCATCGCAGAAGTTCAGGGTGCAAACCCTGTTTTCTTGAGGACTTATGTAGCTAGGGAATTTTGTAGCCTTATGGATGAGGTAGATTGTCCTTTGTATCAAGGTTGTAAAAAATACTCCAAATTATCTTTCTTGATCAAATTGTATCATATCAAGTGCTTGTGCTGGATCACTAATAAGGGAATGTTGATGTTGCTAGAATTACTACAAGATGCATTCCCTTATGTAGACATTTCTACTATCTACGAGGCCAATAAGATTATTAATAGATTAGGCTTAAATTATGAAAAAATTGATGCATGCCATTGTGTGCTATATTGGCGAGATGATGCTCATAGGGAGACTTGTAAGCAATGTTGAAAATGGAATATTACCAAGAGGGGGGATGAATAGGTTATCTAAAAATTTAATTCAATACATGATGGGTAAGCGATGAAAGCAATAAGAGCAGTAAAGAAAGATGACACAGAAGAGTTATACTGGTTTGGTCCAATTCTTGACCTACGTCCAATACCCAGACACTCTAGGATTTCACTATCTCACAAATGCAATTACAACCTCTCTGTAATACAGAATGACTCTTACTCTCCAAGAATCACTCCCCCTTACAGATCGTAATTGTACAACTGTACTCAAGATGCCACTACTTTGAGATTTGAGCTATAACTGAATACACTTGAAAAGACTCCCTTATAGAGTGAATGATAAACACTGAGGCCCACTTATAATTCAAGCTTTATGAACACGAATAAGAGCTGATCACTTTGAACACTGTTATCTGTGTATGTGTTGTTCACTGTATAGATGAACTTTTATTCTTCGAGGATTTATACTATTTCGAGAAATAGCTGTTAGTAGGATTTGATTTTTTTTTTTTACCGTTGTTAGCATTAATCCATTCACGCTAATCTCGCCTCAATTGGATTAGATGCTTTTACTCTGTTTGTCTCTGTTCCACAAAGTTGTTAGATGAAAATTTGACCTACGAGATTGTTGTTCTAGCTGCCAATTTTGAAAACTTCTTCCTTGAAGCGATGACAATTTACTTATCTTTCCTCCGTCCTTTTTCACTATAATCCTTTATTTGGCAAGGGAGCTTGACCGAGCAGAAGAAGGAGGAGGAGACTATCTCCGGCCACCATCACTGACCTTTGTTTCTCTTCACATCCTAGAAATCCTTTCAAATACTCTTTCATCACTAAACCTCGACAAAGGAGACTAAGAACTAAAAGCTCGAACTATGTGGTTATGAGCTTTAAAGACGAGAGGGAAGAGAACACAGCCACCAACCATTAGTTTTAGCTACCACCTCTGTCAAACCAACACTGGAGTTGCATTCTCTACCACCACCGTTCTCTATTTTTGTTATACCTCTTATTGTCACCGAAAAATCATAGTTCTGACGACTTCTCCATCAATCACACTAACAGATTTCTCTCTCCATCACTAGCTTCGTTCTTTCTCTTCCATAATCACAGTATTTTCCCTTTCTCTCGTTGACAATGACGAAGATATCATCATAGAAGCTAAACCCTCATTTCCATATCGCTTTTCAAATCACTTTTGCCTTTACCTCCTCAATCGTGTATTCCACTGTTGCAATGGAGCTCTCCGATAATGCTAACAAGGTGAAGGAATAGAGGTGGTGGTAGCACGGTGATGGGAGAATCTCACTGGTGGTAATAAAGGTGAATGTGTCATCAACGAGGAAGGAAAAAGGCAAAGGTAGAGGTATGGAGGATCGATGGATTCTAGCATGTCGATACGCGACGCTCTCTTGTGGTCTCATAGAAGAAAGCTCAGACCTAACTTGCTTCTCTTTTCCTTTTTCCTGCTGACACGTGTATACCACATCTTCCTTTCCACTACGCCATGTTAGCAATTTCAGCTTCCCCTTCTAATTATTTAAATGGTTGTTACTTTAGTTGTAACGACATTATGATAGTTGCCACTTTTTAATTGTTTTTTGGTAGTTATAGTCCCCTCAATTATTTTAGTGCTAGGGGCTTGTGTAACACTTTATTGGCCAATTAGCACCTTAACCCTAATATATATGATATAATAATGAAGTCAATATTTTATTATCTGTCATATAATAATTAATTAACTATGATTATCTTTATGTATATAAAAGGAACATCAGCATGTCATATATTAAACAATTGGAAATAGACTACGTATATCACACTTGAAATGAAAAGTAGAAAAAGTAGAAAAATTCTGATAGCACGCCACAGGTGGAAACATTAAAGGAAATCCAACAACATTATTAGAAAAATTGAAATTATAAATAAACATAGAAAACTAACGAAAGTCCAAAACAACTAAAAAAAGCCTAAAATAGCGACAACAAACCACCCTAATCATCGATGACAAACTTATTCTCCTTCTTTACCTTGGCCACTTTAATAGCTTTATCTTGCCATTTCGAATTCTTTGAAGTACCAACCAAATAATCAACTAAGTATACATTGTCATCATCTGCAAAATCATCCCTTTTCAATTTTTACTTTAACACCTACTTTTTCACCCGCAATTACCAATGAGCTTGCACCCTTAGGGTCAAGAAGGCACATGTCGACATCCTATGATATTATTGACACCAAAAAAGACGAACATCAATTCCACGTTCATAAATGTGTAGAAACAAATATATAGTGTTATGACAAAATTAAGCAAATGATACAAACTCACAGGTTTATCTTCATGGCTGGAAGACATCGTAATAGGGGAGCCAGTTGGAGCATCTTGTTCAACCTCAAACATTTTGATGATTCGGTATCTAAAGTCAAACGTGTCACAAAACACGAACTGGAAGACCCATCCACATATTCCTTAAGAATTCTTAACAGGCACAATTTTTTTTTCCTACAATCTTTTCCATAAAATCCTTAGGGAGAACATTTCCATTTTCAACATCACCCTATGCTCATATAGCTCACATCAACAACATGGACCTTGAATAGATTACAGGTAGGATATAATTATAACATGTTAAAGGATTGCACATACTCACATCATGGTGAATATGTTGATGAATCTCTTGATCTATTATCTTTACTACAAAATAGCCTTCCAACTTAGATAACTCCCTATCAAACAATACAAAGATGCAAGTGCAGGTGTCATCCATAGCATTGAACTTCACCAAGAACCTAGCACCAGCCAGTCAAACTTAAGGGTGCCAATAAAGCATGCTTATTTTGAGTTGACATACAGGAAAAAGAAAGAGAGCATATCACATGAGAATCACATTCTTTACGATCCCTTTATACTTTTCACCCAATAAAAAAAAAGGTTCCCATTTAGAATAACTTTCTTTCCATCTACCTTACATGAGTTGTAAAACCATCCATGCTCAACATAGACATAAATAATTTCAACTAACACCACAGGCATCTCATTAAAAATAGCACATAACACATCAGTAGGAAGGCTAACAAATGTATGAAAAACTATATAAACAACGATATCATATACTAATATAAATGTAGGTTAAACAGTGTATACATAAAAAGAGAAATAAGATAATAACTAAAATATTAAAAATAATAAATTTAAATCTCAATAACAAGTAACATTTGGATTTTACAACTATTAAATTGTTTAAAATTAAATAACGAGTAGATTTTAAGAGATAACTAATGGCCCTCTATGAAGTCCTATAATATGTTGTATGTCTGGGTTTCCCAACAACTCTTCAATGATAGTTAAATTAAAGTACACTGAGGTGTAATGTGGTCTTGTGGTTGTGATACATCAACTCCTACTGCCTCAAAGCTAGTGATGAATTGACATAGTAAATTAATGATAAAGGCACATTAGGTGTTCAACTATTATGGGTAGATAAAAACAAAAGAACACTGATGGAGAAAACGCACCTTTTAATAAAATCACTTACTTCTGGCAATTGGGGTGTATATAAGCAGACGAGATGCATACATAGAGTTGGAGATATTATTCCTAGCTAGATGCACTAAATAACATATGGTGTTGCATCAGTCCATTGTTATGGACTTAAAAAACAAAAAACAAGGGAATATACAAAACTAACGGTTAAATTCTCGCACCTTGCACCACTGGAGTATGATCACAACATGGCTAGACTTGTGAGAAGCCATACATGACAGAAGGTCATCTGCAAATTACCCCCTAAATGCACACTAGAGCCATTCTAGACTGCAAATTATCTAAGCGGTTATCATAACAACCATCAAAGGTGAACAACACATGATGTAGGGAAAGAAAATCTCACGCTAACTTACTCTTCATTCATTAATTCTATGTCAACTTGATGGACACCACCCATGGACAGTGCACTGTTCTAGTTGCCCCATATCAAACACCCTCCCAATAATGTCTAGTCAAAGTTTAAGAAGTGAATACACATTTAGTGGGAAAAAAAATAGGTGACAAGCATAGAATGCGCAGTCATAAAAACCTTACTCACCAAATAGGAAAGTTCATCCAAGTTAGTAGAGAATATGTCAAAGAAATTCTTGAAAGCAAAACCATAACGTAGGATGCTATGATCATCCTTGCAAGGGAGGACAACGATGGAAAACTGGAAGTTAACACAATACAAGAGCTCAGTTGGCCAGTATGACCATGTGGTAGGAACTACGAGGAAATTGGAGACCTCCATAACTGCGCCCTCTTCTAGATTTTTGTTATGGGGACGAACTAATCTACTTTGCACAGATGCATGCACACAATCACCCTATAAGCATAAACATAATACAAAGAAGGAAACAAATAATTAACAAATGGACATACACACAAGGAAGCAAAATGAATTGGTGAAGAAGGCCAATTGAGTGACCCAGAATCAACCCCTCACATGAATATCTTGCATTACTAGCTCCATAAAGGATGCATCACCAGGACCATGCCAAGCAGGCATATTCCAAATGCAAGCAACACCGACACATCTGCACCAATTATGTTGCTTAATAGTCAATGCACAAATGGCAACAAAAACTGTAACCATAGCTCTGCGTAAGAAAATTGAAAAGGCAAGTGAAAGATGAAACCGCTAGATATAGAGCATTTGTTGTAAGGGTGAACCCAAGCTTTTAAAGGGGATACTAGGAAAGGGATGCAAAGTGAATAACTTCCCACATGAACTGAAGATGGCATAATGTAAGACGTGGCTATCACCCAAGAGGGGAGGGTGAATTGGTTGTCTGATAAAATTTTAAAAACTTTGATAATCTTTTCGCAATTTCTAAATCAACAGTTAGATATTCAAATAAGCATATACTGGAGGAAATGTAAAGGAGATGAGCTTTTAAGATAGAAAACATGAATGTGAAGCTCTTGTATCTCCCTTTGTTGTTTGAATGCTTCTTCTTTTATAGCTAATGAAGATCATTGAGCAATTCTTCCAGGTTTTGAATATGACTGTTGAGCGTATATGACCGTTGGAAAATATTACTGTTGGGATATTCAAGTCGTAGCATTTGAAGCTGATGAACACGTTGAGCATTTTAATTCATTTAAGAACATTACAGTTGAGCATTCAACTTCGTTTCTTCAAGTTCCTCGTTGAATTTGATCTTCTCTGCCATTTCTGAAAATCTGCAGCAACCTTCATCTTCATGTTTTTGAAAGATTTTGATTTCTGTCAAGTTTGATGTTATCTCAAACTTTAATCACCTGAAACTTATACACAAATGATATAAATGATGTTAAGAAGTAGTATAAGATCTTTTGGAATTCATCTGGACGTTCTTGATGAGAATCTAAGATTTTGGACATGGTGATTTTCTGATGCAAGGATGTTGACTCAAGTTATTCCACGTGACTCAAGTTGTTTTAAGCGCCAGATGCTCTCTGTTTGAATTCTAACTCGAGTTGTCATATGTGACTCGAGTTGCGCAAATGTCATTTCCTCCCTGTCTACGAGTAACTCGAGTTAGCCTTCGTGACTCGAGTTGCCAAGGTGCTCCAATTTCTCTCTGTGTTCTTGAGTGACTCAAGGTGGTGGACTTGACTCGAGTTATGTTTGTGTGCCAAAGTTCTGATTGCTTTCTGTCTGAGGTTGACTCGAGTTGCCATGCCTTGACTCGAGTTAAACCAGCTCATCTAATAGTTGCTAGCATTGTCATTGATCCTCAATCTGAGCTTTTGATCAACTGAAACTTCCTCACAAAGATTATTAATACCATTGAAGAGTATAGCAAATAGTAATCAATTGATAACATTAATTTCAGAATTCTCGGAGACGTTGTGGAACAGTGCTCTACAACTTTGTTCATTCGAGTTAAAATCTCTTCTCAATATTCATTCTTCTCTATCTGCCTCTCTGATTGACGTTGACTCAAGTTTCCAGTCCTAACTTGAGTTATCCAAGCCTAGTTAACAACTCATTCCAAACTCATTGTATGTTGAGCGTTTTTGAACCATCTTGAACTTACTATAACTTTCAAAGGTCATATCTCCATGGTTTAAACTCCGTTTTGCTTGGTTCAAATCTTGATGGAAATAATTTTGAGTCTTCTTTCACATTCCACTGATTTCAACTCAATTGTATTTGTAGTCTGTGAGTTACACTCAAAATACCAAAGCTATTATGCACTGTGGCATGAATTGTAGTGTCAATTCCACAATTCATACCTCATTGATCTGAACTCCTTTGGGCTTGAATTTTATATCAAAATGACGCATTGGGAGTTTAGTTTCATATGCCACTAGTTTCACCTCAATTTGATCTCTAGTTTGTGAAATATCATCAAAATACCAGACCTCGCCAGCTGAAACGTGAAACAGAGTATAATAGAGGTGCTGAAAAAGCACTGTTGACTCGAGTTATTATTAAGTGATAACTCAAGTTACACTTGTCCAGAAATGCTGAGAACACATTTTGACTCGAGTTACTCATACATGACTCGAGTCATACCAGTCCAAAAGCCCAAAAACACTGTAGCAACTTTATTAACTCGAGTTGTGAGTTCATGACTTGAGTTATATCATCCTGAAGCTCCCTTTTGCTCATTTTAACTCCGAATTAAGTCATTCCAACTTTCATTTGATCATAGAGACTTCTAGAATCAATCTTAGAACTTGTATAATGATATTCTCATTCCATTCATTAAGTTCTTCCTTCTTCTATCTCTCATCTTGATCATTCTTTGCGATTTAGCTTGGACTCATCATTCTCTGCAACTTCAATATCTCCTTCTTGATTATTCTCTATAATTCAACTTGGATTAATCTACATTAAATATAGTAGTTAGACAATGTAGGAGACAAATAAAATGTGTAAACTTTTTGCTCTTAAGAATGACATCTATATAAGACATCATCAAAACTAATTATATCTAACACATAAGAGTGACATAAGATTACAAACACAAAACCTTCACACGATATTCATTAATTCCCACTTTTAATGCATAAATAGAGCACAATATACCCAAAAACACAGCAAATGGTGGACCAAATCATTGACTGTCGTTAGTGGGAGAGAGGGAGGCGCTGAAGATACTGAAAGACCTGACTATCACCCAAGAGGGGGGTGAATTGGGTGTCTGATCAAAAACTTGATACTTTGAAAATCTTTTACGTTTTCTAAATCAATAGTTAGATATTCAAATAAACATATACTGGAAATATAAGATATTAAGGAAAGAGAATATGCAAACTATGATTTATACTGGTTTGGCCCAATCCTTGACCTACGTCCAGTACCCAAGCTCCACTTGAGATTTTCAATCCACTATCTTCTTTCAACTTAATTACACGTTATGTACTTGGAGTAACCCTCTCAGTAGGATTCACTCCCCCTTACAAACTGTAATCAATACACCCATTTGATTACATACTCTATACTCGAAGTAATTCTCTCACTAGAATTCACTTATCTTATAAGCTGTAATCAATACAATGGATTTCCCACTCAAGATTACCCAACCTTGAGTAATTCTCAAATAAAATGATAGGATGTTTACAATGAATCTTCTCTTTCAAAAGTGAATGAATAAATACTAAAGTACATTATAAATAATTTCACTCTCTATGATGACCTAAGTAAGCATTGAAAATAGAGTGTGTATGAGATAGATGTTGGATTCAGAATGTTGGCATCTTGACAGTGCAAGCTCTCTCTCATAAACCTTGAATGCTTCTTCTTTTATAGGTAGAGATCAATATATGACTGTTGAGAAGCTTCAATGACTGTTGGATAAAGAAATATAACCATTAGACTCAGATGGAACTAGCTGTTAGAACTTCATTTTCTGAACCAGCTATGACATCAGCATTTACTTTACCCTTGATCTTCAGTTTAACAACCTTTGATCATCTGAAATTACTAACAAATTGATTAAACATAACTAGGAATAGTAATGAATGATGATATGAAGTATACAAATCATTCATGAAGATTTCGCAAATTCAAAATTAGAGAGTTCAAACCAGGGCACTTCAAAACTAGAGTTTGCTCAAGAAAACTGGAGTTTGTCACTGTGCATTAGAAGCTAAACTCGAGTTTCCAAATCTTAACTCGAGTTTCTTTCTTCCAGAGAGGAATGTCGCAATTTGAGCTTTGAAACATATTTTTGAATGGGAGCAGAACTGAAGTTTTCAATTACAAACTCGAGTTTTGGACTCTTAACATGAAAAATGAGTTTAAGTCCAAAAGCTCAAAACTGGAGTTTCTAGTTTAAACTGGAGTTTTCAAAACATTGAAAAATAGCACAGCTCTCTGCTTGGCCAAAACTGGAGTTTACAAAACTAAACTCGAGTTTTCATTTAAATATAAAAACCTTTGAAAAATCTATGCCAAGTGAAAACTGAAGTTTTCAAAATAAACTGGAGTTTTCACAAACTAAGTAAAACTTGAAAACTCTCTGTCAAGCATAAACTCGAGTTGTCCCAAAATATGGAAAACTCGGAAAACTCTTGGCCAATCTCAAACTCAAGTTTACATGTCCAAGTTCGAGGTAAGAATCCAATGCAAGAAGAATCAGCTCCAAACTCATTGTATTATGTTCATTACGATCCAATGAATGAAGGCTATTCTTGATTAGCATTTTTGCAACGTACTGAACTAATTGTCAACTTTCGAAGGCCATATCTCCCTGGTCTAAACTTTGTTTTGTTCCATTCAAATCTTGATGGAAAGACTTTTGAGTCTACTTTCAAATGCCACCTATTTCAGCTCAATCGTATTTTTATTTTGTGAGATACACTCAAAACATTGAAGCTTGGTCTGCTGTGTTGCGTGAATTTCACTATCAAATTCCACAATTCATAGCTCCTTGATCTAAACTCCTTTGGGCTTGAATTTTATATCAAAATGATGCATTGGAAGTCTATTTTCATATACCACTAGTTTCACCTCCATCGGATCTCTAGTTTGGGAAATATCATCGAATTACCAAACCTCGCTCAAGCTGAACGTGAAACAAAGTAGAACAGAGTTGCTGATCAGCGCTGTAAACTCGAGTGTGTACTTGGAAACTTGAGTTTTCTTAATCCAGAGACGCCAGAGATGCTAAAGACACTCGAGTTTATGATGACTGACTCGTGGTTTGAGTCCTAAACTTGAGTTTGGAGTCCTTAACTCGAGTTTCCTCATATCAGAGAGACAAATTACTGCAGCAAGGTAGTAAACTTGAGTTTAATACTTGGAGACTCGAGTTTGCTCATCCAGAACCTCATTTTTGTTTATTTTAACTCTGAATTGCGACATTCCAACTTCCATTTGATCGTGGAGACTTCTAAAATCTATCTTAGAACTTGTATAATGATATTCTCATTCCATTCATCAAGTTCTTCTATCTTCCATCTCACATCTTGTTCATTCTTTGTCATTGAACTTGGACTCATCATTCTCTGCAAGTTCTACCTTCTTCAATATCTAGAAAGCCAAGCCTATGCTGAACTTGTTCCATAATTTAATGTGTCGACTTTCTGTATCAGCACTATTCATGTATACTCCACTGTAGCTCAAATATGATAAAGTTTCATTTCATCTTTTGTTTGATCATAAAGACTTCAATATTGATATTCTCCTTTCTTAAATCTCCTCTCTTGATCATTTTTCATTGTTTAAACTTCATATCTACATTAAATAGGAGAATTAGTCAAAGTAAAAGATAAATATAGTATGCAAGCTTTTTGCTCTTAAGAATAACATCTATATAAGACATTATTAAAACTAATCATATCTAACAGATACTAGGGTTGATATGTCACTAGACGACAACGTTAATAATTAGTAAATACAAAAATTAAAATTAAAGAAATTTGAGACTATGTATGAAGTATGAACAAGCCTAGGAGTAAGATGGACACCTTGAGCTTAGAGCTCCCAAAATTTGAAGAAGAACAAAATTTGCGACGGCTTTTAGGTGAGCTTGATAGGGTGATGAACTACAATTATCAAGAGAGAGGCACAACAATTCCTCCATGGTGATGGAGAACGAAACACGATGGCTACGGCAGCAAGCTCATCTTGATGGGGCGACAACCTAGGGCTATCGAGCACATAAAAGAAGAATCTATCAAGAAGAGAGAAGCTCAATTTTACAAAGGGTATTTCAGTATTTTCACAATTTGATTTTATTGCACTAATGTCCAACAAGATTTACCTACAAAATGGAGATTTCAAGAGACCTCGAAATAGTATAAACTCTTAGTCGAAACCTCAATGTAACTTTTTATACTGTACATGAGAAGTTATTCTGTTTGTTACTAAAAAGGCTTTTTAATTTCCCCTAAAATCAGGGAATATATGGAAAGTTATCAATTTGGAAATTAAATTAATGAGAAAAGTATTTCTCCAGTTATTGGATATAAGTTTATCTCTAGTGATCCTTAAAACTACGTCGTTTTGAATTAATAAATGGTAGGTTTGTAATTTTACATGAATTAATGAAATGTGTTTTGGTAAAATTCATATGATAAAAAAGTAAACAAAATTATGAAAACACCTTTCATTAATTCAAAACAACGTAGTTTTAAAGTTCAATGGAGATAAGTTATCTCCAGTAACTGGAGAAATCATTTATTCTTAATTAATAGATAGGAATTATAGAAGTTATTTAGTTTGTTACTAAAAAGGTTTTTCTTTTTTCTAGAATCAGGGCATGTATCGGGAAGTTATCATTGGCCACATATATCAAAAATTAATCTGTATATCTTAAAATTTAATACGCCATATAATAATTAAATAATTTAATTTATGTAACACAGGCCGCTACCATGTGCCACAGGTAGGCCTGCAACTGGCCATACTAGCATCCCTTCTATTATATAAGTGAGGCACGAGCAGTCTTCCTTTCTATACGTAAGCACTTCCACTCGTCAGATTATGTTTGATAACTTTTAAGCAAAAATTTACACATTATCACAATTGAACATTTGAAAGTGGTCACTTTGAATAGCATGTACTTATTTTTTTTAAAAAAAAATAATAATAATTGCACAAAACATGGTTTTAGAATTAGTTTTGTTGGTTCAGCAAGGGCACAATTCGAAATTGTCCATTGTGGGAAGATTAGCTTAAAAAAAGAATTAGTTTTGTTTATTTTCCTATTTCAATTCTTCTTCTTCTTCTGTTTTTTTTTTTTTTTGAAGGTATTGGAATTCATTTAACAAGACGTTGTCATATCAAATAAACGGAGAAGAAAGAGCTAAGAAAAATATTGTGAGAAGATATATTTTATTTATGGGTTAAGTAATAAATCCGTTCCGAAAGTTTATATCTAGGAGCAACATATTACCTTAAAAGTTTTTTTAGATTTAATGTCATCCCAGAAGTTTTAAAACTTAGTCATATTACCTGATACTGTCAAAAAATTGAAGTTGACCGGTAACTTTTTAACAAAAAAATGGCAATATCGTTACGTCTTAAAACTTATAAGGTAACATTGAATTTGAAAAAACTTTCAGAGCAGTATTACACCTTAAAGCTTAATCTATTCTTTCAAGGTGGATTTGTTATTTAACCCTTTACTCAATATCATATTCCATTTTTAAATAAATTAAATCATAGTAATTTAAAAATAGAAGAGTTGATAATATCCCCTAAAATTAGGAGCTACGTTTAACTTCTTTAAATTCCACAAAATCAGGAAACATAATCTATTAGATGACTAAACAATAGAAGAAACACACTCAATTAATTGATTTTAAAATTTCAAATTGCAACTGATTATTAAAAAGCAGCAACCAATTAATTTTAGAGATACGATATTGTCACTACTATTTTTTTCACCGTTAGATCAAAATCTTAATAGGAGAGAGAAATAATAAATGTAGATAAGATTCTAATCTAACGGTGAAAAAGTGGTAGTGACATAAAATTAGAAGTGACATAAAATTAGAAGTGACAATATCCTATCCTTTAATTTTAAGTGTTAAAATGCAAAAATACAAATATAGTTTTCTCAAAAGTATACCCAAACACCAAGTTGTTGTTATTATTGTTGTTGTTGTTATTATTATTATTATTATTATTATTATTGTACAAAAGTGATGACCCAATAAACAAAATTAAGCACATAATTAAAAGTAAGGCAAAAGTACTAACCAGAACTAGCAAATTAATTTTTAAAATTTTTTTTTGTATTCTTTAAAAAAATATTTAAATTCGCGTAACAACCTATTTTACTTTTATTCTGTTTTGCATTTTTGGTTCTTATAGTCGTGTTTGTGTCTGGCGCCACGCAATTTGATACTACTCCCTCCGTCCATATTATAAGGTACCAATTAATAAGTTTTTTTGGTCTTTTTTATAAGGCACTTATTTATTCCCAATGAGCATTAATTATTTGTTTTTATGTTTACCAATAATTAATGAGGGTAGTGTGTGAGAGTAAAAATTAATATAATATTAGAGTTTAGTGTAATTAATAGGGGTAATATTGAAAGTTACCTAAATTATAGGGTAATTTATTGATTTTAACTGATTTTATTGGTTTGTAAGAAAAGTTAGTTGGTGCGATAAGTACCGGACGGAGTACTATTTCTCTATAGCTGTTTCTTCAGGATTACGTTATCACGTTTCAATTGTGTGCTTGACTCTTGGGCTTTCGAGTTTCGAGTGAGATCGTTAGGGAATTTTATTTGGAAGGTTTGGTAAGCCGTGAACGTCTCTCATTCATTCTGTGGGTATTTAACTACGACACAGCCATTGGTTTCTCCGCACCTAGAATTTATTGAAACTCTTGGAAATCCTACCATTGCCGACGCAAAACATAGTTCAATCTTCGCCAATTAGGTAATCTGTGAGAAATTTCGGGGTTTTGAAGATGGCATTGGAGGCTGTTACTGTGTCCGCAACGACGACGGCCGAGAGTGCCAAGATGCATCCCTCCGGCGAATCGAAGGGGTTTGTGGAAGAGATGAAAATTGCGTCAATGAAATTGCATACGAAGGAGCAAGCTAAAGGGGGAGAGAAGCGTGCCAGTCAGCCTGAGGAGCGATCGGTGGCCAAGTGGGATCCCTCAATTGAGGGGTATTTGAAGTTTCTTTTGGATAGCAAATTGGTTTTTGATACACTCGACAAGATCGTCGATAATGCTGATTTTCCTGCTTGTGAGTTGCATCTGAGTTGATTTTGAGTAGTTCCTGATATTTATTTTTAATTAATATTTGTTGATTTTTTTTTCTAGTGGTTCTAATTCTACAGTATGTTGGCTGAATTTTCTTTCAGCTGATCTATGAGTTTCATCTGTGAGTTAACTGTTCTGGTTGTCAATATATATATATATATATATATATATATATATTTAAAAAAAAAATCTGCAGTATGTTGGCTAAATATTTTTTTATCCTATTTATTGTTTAGTTCTCCCCTGCATTCTGACTGATTGATAAGGTTATGCAATACATCGGTCTGCCAATTCTTTATACTTTTTTAAGCTTCCTTCTATTATAACTCTGGGATTTCAATATAGCAATGGTGAGCGATGTTCCAGTTTCGAAAGGTTTTATTTGATTCTGACAAAAAAAAAAAAAGGTTTTATTTGATTGATGCTTTTAGTTAAAACTAGCCCGTGAGAGGCCAGTTATGTAGATTTTAAATAATATTATATATATATATATATGAGTGGAGAGGTGATGCTATAGCAATTTTGACTTTCATTTCTCAACATGTATATAAAATACGCAAAACTGCTCTATATAAAAAGTTGTAATTAATTTGTTGGAATCCCCTTTTTTCTATTGATTAGTTCCTAAATTTGGACATTGGCACATATTTGTATTTATAATTATATTATTATATTTGTTCCTTTTAAAGATCTCAAAAGGGAATGATCAAAATATTAAATTAAATATTTACTTAATATTTTGTATCTAACCCATTATTAATTTACAAAATAGTGTATAACTATCTTCCCCATTATTTATCTTTCATAACTTTCTCTCATTATTATCTTTTTTTATTTTAGTGTTTTGAGGCTGTTATTTTGCTAATGTGTCGGTCAAGGAGAGCTCTAATTTTATGTAGTTAAAGATTTAAATCACATAACATGTTTATTGTAATAATCCTTGATAGGCCATAGCTGGAGTTGATGGTGTGCCTGGGGTGTTGTTTAATACACACATTCTCTCATTTTTAAGTTTACCACTCACACCCTTTTTTCCTTAGTAATCTACAGGTCATGTTATAAGGTTTGAGGCTTAGTCCATTCTCACTTCAAGTTTACTGAGAGAGAATGAGTTTAGAGAGCTAAAGAGCCATGTGAACCATCTGAACACCTGATCTCTCTCCCACTCAGCGACTTCTTTCCTGTTTCATGCTTATAGTTTCCTCTTTTTGAGGAAGTATTGCTTTCATTTATATTAGTAATTTCTGGCTTTTAGTGCTTGCGTGACTCATAAGTTGGTGTTCCTTAATCCTTGGTGTTCATATATGTGAAGTTTCTTGTATATTTATCTTGCGGTTCTGGTGGCTGAATGCTGAAATTCTTATTTTCGTTGTATAGATGCTGAATTCAGGAATACAGGATTGGAAAGGTCTGTGAGCTTGGCAAAAGATCTGGAATGGTTCAGGGAGCAAGGTCATACCATTCCAGAACATTCTTCACCTGGTCTTACCTATTCACAGTATCTTCTGGAGTTATCAGCGAAGGATCCTCAGGCATTTATTTGCCACTTCTACAACATATACTTTGCCCATTCGGCCGGAGGTAGGATGATTGGGAAGAAGGTAAAAGATCATATCCATCAAAATTGTGGCTAGAGATTCATGGTCTTCATGATGATTTAAAAAAAACTAACGGTTTAGAAGTCTCACTTGTAGATTGGCATGTCTATAGTATGATTCAAATGGTTCTTTGGATCATCTCCTTTGGCATAAAGTATTCACGACCATTAATTAGACATGATTCTGAATATGAAAGAACAAGGAAGATTTGAAAATGAAGTTGGAACATAACTGCTTTCATTTGTTATATGGATTCATGCGCAAAGTTTTACATTGGAGGCCAGTAAGGATACTGTCTAACTGTCAATTTACAGCCCTTCGTAGAGTTTTCGAAGAAAATTTACCATTCATGATTTGTTTGTCTGCCTTCTTTCTCTGCTTAGCTAAACCCAACATAGCGTGAAAGACTTGAACTATGAAATTCCCAATTCATCCAAGCTATTAAGAAGGAATCACTATCCTGCATTTTGCATGTCTGGCTTCCCACCTGTTCTGTTTTTGGGTGAGGATATGTTGGCTTTCAACAACAATAGAACTCACATCAGTGTTGATTCTACTGATAACGATGCAGCTTTATAATGTTTTTAGTTTTTTATTTCTGTGATTTTATATTTAATGCTAATTTATCCTTCTATACTCAAGATTCAACAGTCTTGGCATTATTCTCCTTTCTTAGTTTTTAGTTTAAATTTAATCTGCAGGTAGCTGAGAAGATACTTAACAACAAAGTGTTGGAGTTCTATAAATGGGAAGGTCAGCTTTCCCAACTGTTACAGAATGTGAGGGACAAGTTGAATAAAGTTACAGAAGTGAGTTTCTTGGATCTTGAATCCTTACCTGTTTACCCATAGGTCTTTCATTCAAGTAGAGATGGTCAAAACTCAAAAAAATGCTCAATATGATTTTTGTCAGGGATGGACCAGAGAAGAAAAGACTCATTGTTTGGATGAAACTGAGAAATCATTCAAGCTTTCAGGCGAAGTTCTGCGTCTGATAATAGTACCATGATGATTATATTTTACTGCTTGCTATTTGTGTAATATTGTGCAAGTAATGGCAAAAGTTTAAAACAATGTGTAACCGGTATGTTATGTTACTTTCAATTCATAATCATTTATTTGTCAAAAAAAAAAAAATCATAACAGTTTATTTGTAATTATGCATTCAATGATTTATAAAGCTAAAATATTATAAAGCTGCGTCATTGTTTCGGATATTTTGGTTAATAATTTATGAAACATTTATGTAAGGGAAAATATCAATGAGGTCCTAAGTCAAAGAAAAAAATATCAAGAAAAAATCCCAACCTCAAATCTCTCATAAAAAAAACCCCTAGGGACTTCTGTTTATATTAATTACGGAATTCCAATATAAAAAAAGTCTTGTTGTCAAAATGATTTTTCAGATTGTTAAAATGATTTTTCCTATTGTTAAAATTTATTTATGAAAATATTGTTGTCAAAATGGTTTTTCTTGCTATCAAAAATTTTCCAAGTTTTTCCTCCAACATGTAGAATTTTAGAAACCTAAAAAATTTTTGGCAACATGAAAAATCATTTTGACAACATGAAAAGTCATTTTAACATCGAGACTTTTTGGATATTAGAATTTGGAAATTAATATCAAAAAAAATTTCTAGCGATTTTTTTGATACAAGATTTGGGTTTGGTACTTTTTTAATATTTTTTTCTCTTTCTTGGGACCTTTTTGATATTTTCCCTTTATTTAATTATTATTTATTTGTTTCATGTACAGCCACTTGGTCACTATCCATGCTATCTTTTATTTTATTTTTATTTAATTGTTTTTCGTAATTATTCATTAGGATAAATAGTTTATTAGTGTTTCATTTTACTGGAAACTTGTTGAATTATTGCAAAACATACTGAGCCTGTTTGGGTTGGCAGTGGGAACGGATGGCTTATAAGCTATTTGACTTTTATAAAGCCCGATAGGAAAAAAGTCATGTGATTTATGTTTGGATTTTCCATTTAGCTTCTGTAGAAGCGGCCTTTTTCTAAACTGAGGAGTGTTTAGATTATTATTTCAAAAGTCAGTTAAGATTAAAAAAAAACTAAAAAGGGTATGAATTTATTAAATACTCCTTCTGAACCATATTAGTTATATATATTTAGACAAATGAAGATAAAAATTTTAATTTGAAAAAAAAAAAGCTAAATGATTATTAAAAAAATAATTAACAATAAAGTGTTTAATTAAATAAATTTAATGGATAAAATTGTTTATAAAATAAAATATATACAAATAATACATTGTTAATTTCTCCCATTACTATGTATGGTTTAGAATTTTAGAATTTTAATTTTTTTTTTCATTCTGCCTAAAATATTTATGGCTCCAGAAACAAAAAAGCTCTAGGCTTGTACATAGGAGTATCTTCACTTCAAACACTTGTCTACTGTAAAACCATGGATTTTGGATTCTATTAATAAGTCTGCGCTTGTACCTGCGCCTTCCCTTCTCTCTCCCACTATATGTCAGAAAATGGGCCCACAAAAAAGGTCAATGCGTTTCGGTAGCAAAAAAGCAATAAAGGAGAGCTTTTTTTTGTAATGGGCGTTTAGGTAAAAAGTCCAGTAATAAAAAAGTGAATCCAAACACACCACCAATGCAGTCTTTTTTTCCATTGGGATTTTATACCAACGACCAACCAATTTTTTTTTTGCCTAGAACGCTTTGTTACCGTGGCAACCAAACAGGCCCAATATCGGTTTTCTCCCTCGGTTTCCTCTTCTTTTCTTCTTTCTCTCTTGATTCTCCATTTCTTTGGGAAAAGCACCAAAATAGTGCTTTCAAAAAAATTTTTTTACCAAATCAGGGCTGATCAGAAAGTATTTACCAAAGGTGGGCAGTCAAACCCCCCCTTTTTGACTGACACCAGCAGTGGTGTCACCACTGGTGACACCACTACTCAGTGGTGTCACAAGTGGTGACACCACTGAGATGGCATGGATGTGTGGTGCCCTGACTGGTACTGACTGCTACTAACTCCTGGCTCAGTACTACCCTGTCCATGATAAGAGGAACAGAAGGCAGTAAAACCCTGTGGGGGCTGGTAAGCACTGGGTCCAGGAAAGCCGTATGGAGGCTGATAGGCAGTAAAACCACGTCCAGGCTGGTAATAAGTGGATGTGGCAAAGCCGGTCTGGGAACTCTGTGATGGCCACTCATATGAGTATGGAACCTATGTCTGTGGAGCAAACATCGTCTGTGGCTGTGGGTAAGAAGGGATCAGTGCATGTATCTCTGGAGATGGCACACGCGTCAGGAATCCTGACTTTGTGTCAGGATGAGGTGGAGGTGGCACACGCCACCTCAGTGGTGTCAGTGCTGTCACCAGTGGTGACACCACTGCTGGTGTCAGTCAAAAAGGGGGGTTTGACTGCCCCCTTTGGTAAATATTTTCTGATCAGGCCCAATTCGGTAAAATTTTTTTTTTGAAAGCATTATTTTGGTGCTTTTCCCCCATTTCTTTCCATCACAATTCTCAATTTTTGTTAATGATTAAGTTGTTATTAGAGCACAATGACATCGTATATGACAAGGTATATTGTTGTGGATGATTCTTTCTTGAATTAATATCTTATTATAAAATTGCTTGATTCAATTACTTTATATAAAATTGATATTGACAATTTACCCAAAAAAAAAAAAAAGATATTGACAACATTTTTTATAATTAATATATTATTATATTGATACTAGTTATAAAACCAACACCATCTTAATTATTATATTGTCTTTGAGCTCTATCCACAAGAAGAAAAATATTGATAGAATTAGCAACGAAAATAAAAAAAATTAGCAATGAAATTTCGGTGATGTGGCGTCAGTAATATGGGGTGATCGTTGCCCTCAAGCACACACCCGGAGAAAAAGAGTTTCCGCATTTTTGAAAATAAAAAATGAAGAAATAGAAAAACAAGAATAAGAAAATATAAGTTTTTTTAGTTTTTTCCACATGCGACCATATTTTAATTTTATTTTATAATCAAACATAAATTATTGAAAGACTATAATATCCCTTTCAATAATTATTATTTTTTTTAAAGAAAAAAAACTTGGGACCTCAACCCCAAGGAGGGGAGTTTAATCCAATTCTACTTATGCGGTACTATCTGTCAAGTTATCATCAATTCCATGTGTCAAACAATACAATTCGGCTTACCAATCACAATCCTAACCCCCAATGCTATCTACCAACCCCAGTGCTATCTACCAAACAGTGCCTAACTAAAAATAATCAAACAAGGTTTTTTATACTTTTTTCTTAAATTGTTTTCAAAATTAAAAACCAAAACAAAACAAATTAGGGCTAGCTGACGAAGGGCCTTGTTGGCAAAACCCACAATATAGCATGCATTTAATTTCATGTTTGTCCAGAAAACCTAAACACTGTGTTTAACATTGTAAGGGACTTGATCCTCTTTTAATTTCCAACTAATATATAAGGCGTAGGCCTCTCTTCTATCAAAAATACTTGATCCCCTTTTAATTTCCAACTAATATATAAGGCGTAGGCCTCTCTTCTATCAAAAAAAATCAGACCGTTAGGATTTTTATTTATTTATTTATGTATTAAAAAAAAGGCTTCATGAGTCTTGCGAAGTGAGCAGTTAAGAACCCAACCCAGGGAGGGAGGGAGGGGGGATTGAACCCAGGACCGGAAGGAAAAAATTAATCCAAATACCACTGCACTATTAGTAGTGTTGATAACAAGTGTTTCTTTTCTTGTTCAAGGTGATGCCAAAAACATAATATGGACACACTGTTAAATTCCACCGTTTTTTTTCCTAGTTTTTTTTTTTTTGGATATATCCTATCAAGCTTTATCATATATAGTATTCAAAATGGGCCCAAAATAATGTCCCTATGGTCCAAGCACATGTTCATTCCAAATTTTGTTGGGCCAACATTAATTCTATTCTTAATGCTATCCTTTCTTCCTACCAATCCAAAGACATTTCGAATGAGTTTTTCTGCCACTAGAAGGATTGAGTTTGATTACAACATAATTTTATATTATTTCCCTATTGTTGTTTCGGTTGGAGATTGTGCTAGGTCAATCAATGGATATAGACATTCTAATTAATTTAACAAAAACAGTTTTATTAAATGTTTATTTATTATCTTTATTTTGCCCGCTTTCTTGATACTAATGATCCATGAATAATTGAAAAAATAATTCTCAATGTCCCTGATAAATTATTATTATCGTGAGAAGAGTGAATTAGAACTAGCATGCTTTATATTGATGATCATGTATGGAGATACAAATCATGATCATAGGCAATTGTTAGAGATATAGCTACAGGGACATTCACTGTTCTCACGATAATAATAATTTATCAGGGACATTGAGAATTATTTTTTCAATTATTCATGGATCGTTAGTATGAAGAAAGCAGGCAAAATAAGATAATAAATCATGATCATAGGCACTTGTTAGAGACCAAGGTCTAGACCAACCCATCATGAGATAGCTACAAAGATTAGGTCAATGAATCATTACAATATAATTGTTGAAGGAGAAAATATTTTTAACTCAGGTTAAAAAATAAACATATTGAACTATTTATTAAATAGTATTACAAAATATTAAAAATTAAATAAATAATAACCAATAATTATAAATCAAACATATATATATACTAACCATTTCAATAGGTATCTCAAACAAAAATTTTACTTTCATCTCACAGGCTAATGAATAATGAACCAAACATTGTTTTTATAGAGAAGATAAGAGATTAGTTGGGGTCAAATTATTGGCTAAATTAATATATTATATAATAAATACATATATATATTAACAAATTTTAAAAAACTCAGTTGGGGTCAGCTGGGGCCAAGGCCGAACTAGCCAGCAAGTGGTTCCGCCATTGATGAGGGATACTGTGTTTCAACAAAATCATAGAGGTCATGATTGAGTATATATGGTGAGAGCCATGTAGAGGAAAGTGAGCAGTCAAGATGGGATTTGTCCCTCTCATTATAAAAATTTTAAAATTTTATGAAAAATACATTTTAGCCCCATAAAAATTTTAATATTTTACAATATAGTCATCAGGATCCTGATACATCCACCCCTCTAGTGTGGTATCAAAGCCTAAACGATTTTGCAGATAGTATTAAAATATTTAGAACAGAGGTGAATAAGAGGCATCTCTTAAATTATGAGTGAAGCAGCTAGATCCTCTACTTCAAATCCTTCTAATTTCTCCCTTAGTTCTCAGAACTCTTTCTCCTTCCATTTTTTTTTTTTAAAAAAACCTTAGCCAGCAAAGTAGAAAACCTTATAGAGGTCACTCATCATCCTGATTCTCCTATTGGAAATACTAATCTTCCTACCTTAGTCCATACAGTGTCTATCACAGAAATACTTTTACCTGTTCTATCAGAACTTTGATCAGGATAAGAAAACCTCATGCTAAAGAGGTTGTTCAGTCTACTAGACTTGAACAATGCACTCTTCCTGCATCACCAAAAGAGCAGTATTCTACTATTGAGATCTCTCTAGATCTCATTGATGTTTGGAAATCTAAGGGTTACACCCATATTCACTTTGGTGCAATTCGATTAGTCTTTACTCTCCATGGACATAAAGGACTCCCTGTTACAGCAAAAGTGGCTCTCCTAGATTCCACTTACAAAAACTACTTCGAAGCCCTTATTGGTGCACTTCTCACTACTCTCAGCAATGATAGTGTTATCCTGACTATCCAGCTTGACTACAACGTCAATCTATTTGATAGAACTTTGCCAAGGTGGTTACAAGTTCAGATTCAAATCACAGGAGCTGAACAAGATTCACAAGCCATTATAGCTACCCTTCATCACCAGATCATATATAGTCTCCAAAATCATGCTCTTGATCTTAGTCTCCCAAATCTACAACAGATGCCCTTATTACTATCTCAAACAGAGCAGATGATACCTCAATCATCTAGATTCCTCGTCAGATGCCCAAAGAGGAACTCGCTCAAATTATGCCTATGGAATGGATAAGCAACTATGAACAGCTTTTCCATGGTACCAAAACAGATGTCCATACCACCGCTCCACCAACTATCATAAGAGTTTCAGATGGTGTTACTAAGGCCATTTTTTCTAGACCCAGTGTTTCTAGCCCATTTAATCCCTTTAGAAGACTTCTAACACTTACACCTGCTTATGTACCTGCCAAGGTTAACCAAGATGCCAAGCCATGCTTTGTTTCTCACATAAATGGTCATTTCCTATGGGATGTTCCAGGCTCGAGTATGTGTGACCTTAATTGTGAGTGTGATACTCCTGAGTAGGAAGAAGATTCATATGATGAATAGGGACTATTCCCCTATAAATATGCTCTCAAACAGGCAGAGAAGAACAAACCTTCTTACATATCTCCTTGTATATCTCACAAATCTACGAAGTTTAATGATCATGAAGACTATGGTTCTTCACGGCCTGTGTCTACACAAAGCTCTACATGTCATTGACAACCTCCTCCTCCACCAGAAAAATCATCAAAAGATATGTCTCTGGTTGAGTTCATGTTAAAGACAAGTTACCATGATCTTGTAGAGAAATATTTTCTTGATGTTGTTCTTGATAGTCTAACAGAACCATTTGTCCAGATCTCTACTCCATCTGCTGCCCAACCAATTTCTTGTATTGTTATGCTCAACCCTTATGAGCAAGAATTTCCTCCTCTTGAAAGAAGAGTTAATCAGAACACTAGAGTAGCTTCCAAACGCTATGTTGTTCCAAATACAATTGATGCTCAATGGAATTATCAATCCTCACAAGCTGAAGAAGTTTTGAATTGGCAAACCCAGATTGCAATTTGTCAAAATACAACTTTAAGAAGGATTGATTCAAAGCTTGATTCTCCAACCACTAAAACAAATGGATTAGCCTATTAGATTAATCAGATATCTGAAGAGGTCAAAAATCAATATCTTCATTAGAGGCAACAAGCTAACAAACTGGATGCAAAGCTTAAAGCTTTTATTGAAAGAGGATATATGGGATCATAGTTTAAACAAAAAGAGATAGACCTTCAAGCTATTCAGCAAGATTTAAGGACAAATGAACTAGACATAGCCAAGAAACAATCTCAAGCTATTCTATCTCTTAACATTCTTGTAACTCTACAGCCTACACATAGCCAATAAACAATCTCAAGCTATTCTATCTCTAAACAGTCCCAATGGCACCATATAGACGTCATGTGCCCTTTTGTACCGACACTTTAACTCTACAGTCTACACATACTAGGTCATGGCCAAATCATATAACCCTTAAGATCTATTCTATCTCTTAACATTCTTGTAACTCTTCCTGAATTGGGCTTAATTGTCTACTTAACACAAATTTATCCTCAAGTCTCTAAACCGAAAATTCAGAATATTACACTGAGAGCCTAAATGCGTGCTTACTTTGTGTGTGTGTGTTAGGGTTAAGCAAAGAACCCGCAACCTGATGAGCTCGCCCATAACCCAATTTAATTAGACCTTTTTGAGCCAGCCTAAAAAGACCCATTATGGGTTGGGTTACAACCCGCCCATTTAAAATTTAAATAGGTGGGCTATGGGCACACTATTAGGCTGCTTATACCCTTCAATTTAGTTAATATTTTTTTTAAATAGAAAAATGGACAAACAAGACACTGAGAGAGGACAATAATAGTGAAATACACATTCCCTAATTGCTTGACTCTCACTCTCACTCTCTTTTCCCTTGTGACTCTAGGTAACCCTAACCTTTATGACTCTATGCAATCCTAACCCTTGCGACTCTAAGACCCTAACCCTTGCACCATCGAGGCATCGACACCGTAGTAGAGCAGCAGGTTAAGGCATCAATCGTGAGTCATTGCCGTTGTTGTCATTCTTCCTCAACAAAAAAGTTGTTCTTCTCCTTCTTCCAATCTTCATGGGTCGAGGCAACGAGTCATAGTACACTGTCATCCTTCTCATTCTTCCTAGCAAAGTTCTTCTTCTTCTTCAAATCTTCGTGGGTCGTGAGTTCATCTCCTCCCCTTACTCCAAGTTTTTAATTTAAAAGTTGGAACATCAAAATTATGTTATGATGATACTGATCTAAATTTAGGTTCTTTTGTATAAACTATGATTATTGAACTTTGAAGATTTAGATTTCAGAATTTAGAATTGGATGGATACTTAATTATTATGTATGTTTTTTTAAATAAAAAAAATTGGTTAAACGTAAATGGGTTACTCAAAACCCGATTAGCACGCTCCATTTATGTGCTAGACCGTTTACACGAGTTTAAATGGGTAGAGGTACGGCTATGGGCTAACCCATACCCATATAAAGTTAAATGGGTGGACTATGGGTTTAGGCATCGACTGCCAACCTGCCTATTACTCTGCCGTAGTGTGTGTGTGTAAGGGGTCCCTAATACACACACACACACACACACATATATATATTGGGAAAAACATTTCTCATGTTGTAGAAGAAATGTTTTTTCATGTTACACGCACATAAAATGGTGGGACCCATATATACATATAATGAGCATTATATGTATATATAGGTCCCACCATTTTATGTGTGTGTAGGAATCTTCTTTTTCTCATGCAACATGAGAAAATTAAACCCCATATATATTATAGTTGTTAAACTCGCGAGTTGACTCTCCGAATTTACCGTTTTTACGTTTCTACCTTATAGAAATGAGTCGAGTTAGTAGTAAATTCGTGTTAGTTATAAACTTAGTTAAACTCACAAGTTTATATATCGAGTTTACCGTTTTTACGTTTCTAACTTACAAAACCGTGTTAACTTACTCTTAAATTTATGTTAACTTTTTTAATTTGATCATGCTCAACGGTTTTATATAGAAATTTCTTTATTAAATATGATAAACAATGAATGTTGATGGATTTAATTTCAATTATTTGGATTTAAAATATATTTAAATCAAATATTGTCATTTTTATATTTTAATGATTTAATTATACACTAATAATACATATTTAGTAATGAAAGTAAACTCATACGAGTTTATGATCCGAGTTTACGTCACTGTCACGAGTTTACTTAAACTCGTGAGTTTGACAACATTATATATATATAGTCTGAATTTTTAAATCAATATTTCTAATTTTACCCTCTTTAAATAAATGTCACTTGTCCATCATCCATGTGGAAGTAAATTTTTATCATTATCTCTAATGTAGTCTCTTTATGAAGAAAGAAAAATTCATATCTTATAAAATTATTATTTTTAACTAACATTTTGAATCACATTATTTTGGTGTTGGTTTTTTTTTTTTTTAAATGACAGGGAGGAGTATTTACCCATGTGAGATTTGGATGTAGGCATTGAACCAGGATAAATCGCGGGATTGATGTTTGGAAAAGTCCCCAAAAAAAAATACTACGTAAATTTTAAAATACTAAATATATGATTTTATAATAGAACGAGTTGTCAATAGTTATATTGTTCTTGTTAATCTTATTACTATTGTTGTCAGCATGATTTTAAAATTTAAGTACTACCTCCGGTCTTAATTATAAGAGCTAGTTGACTTTCTTTGGAGAGATTAAGAAAGCTAAATAAGTTACTTAATCATTTCATATGTTGTATATTTTTAAATTATATATTAATTTATTAGTGAAACTAATTAGTTTGAAGGAAAAAATAAAAATAAAAATAATCTAAAGTAATTTAATTAGCTTCCTTAATTTCTCCAAAAAAAGTCAACTAGCTCTTATAATTAGGACCGGAGGAGTAATATTTTTCTGTCATTTTCCTTTAATTTTTCTTTGTATTTCTTTTTTAATCAAGGATTTATCTTTCTCTCCATTATTCCATTTACTCTCTCTCTCTCTCTTTACAGGGTATTCACGCTTTCACTCTCTAGACTCAAGTGATTCAACTACTGTGCAATTATCTGGTATAAAAAAAACTACTGTGCAATTATATTGATCATTTGTATAAAAATTTGAGATACCGAATTTACCTCTCTTAGATAACCACCCAACTAGCTGCTAACACACTATTATGTTTTAGTTAATAGTCGGAAAAATAACATAAAAATACTATTTAAATTACAAAAATTCCGAGATGTCTACTAAATAAACAAAAGAACAAATAGGTGATCTAGTTGAAATCCATGATTTTGAAGTTTGGGTGTTGATAACTTGAATATAGTCAATAATAATTTAAGAATAAGAATTAGCAACTTGGAGATACACCAGTGTTATTAAACTTGGACCGGACCGGCCGGTTTGGCCCATAAACCAACGAACTAGTTGGTAAACCAATCCAGTTTGGGCATTAACGCTGTTTAGTTTTTTTTCAAAAAAAAAAATCATTTTTTTTTAATTTTCTATATAATTTCATATTAATAACTCTAAAATCTTAACTTTCTTACCAGTTTGGTTCTGAGTTAGCTCCAATTTGACTCTAGTCAAATTACTACTTTTAGATTGATATGAGATTTCTTCATTTGGGAACTGTTTATTTTTTGTTTCTTAAAATACGTGAATGAATATTACTACTAAATTGGTCAAAGAATGAATATTACTATATTTAACATCTGAGAGAAGAAGACACTAACAATCCTCCTCGGATCCGATCCAATTTTTATGCCCAAGAAAAGGAATATCTAGATTCGTGCATGCAATAATTTATCATGTGATTTTTCCCGATGAGATATCCTATCATATGATACTTGAAAATATCAAATAATATATATCGCCATCATATATTTTAAAAAATATAACACATGAAATAATATCCTATCATATCATAACACAAGAGAGGTGCCAAACCAAAACCGAGAAATAATATCTAGATTTAAGATCCAATTTTAATTTTACTCCAAAAGTTGTTAAAGAAGAGAAAGGTTCTCACAAAATTTTTTTTTAGGAGTAAGGTCGCCTTAAAAATTTTGAAGTTGTATTAATTTCACTTCAACTATTATCTAGATTAAGTTTAATCATTAATTAATTAATTTATTATATTAAACAAGCCGTTCATACGTCATCCATATCATTTTTATAAAAAATGAATTAACAAATCTGAAATCGGTTTATAGATTATATATTTATTATCAACTATCATATCTATCACTGGTATAACAAAAGGGATGTTGATAGGCTGATGTGTGACATGTCACATGTCTACATGTGTGCCACATGGCGGCATCCTTTAGATATATCTAATAATTTCCATACTTTTTTAACAATTTGAATTTAAAAAAAAAAGTTTCCGATAACTTCCCATATATTTTTTAAATTTTAAATAGGGTTGTTGAACTTTGATATAATTTACTTTGCACCTATATAGATGTCATCACCAAGGTTGAGAGATGAGGATTAAGAATTTAAGACCATAGTTAATGTAGTATATTTTATAAAATACTAATCAAGGGAGAGATAATAAAAAATAGTAATATTAAAGGGATAGAGATTGAATTTAGCATACATAGGAATTAATTTTAGTATGTTATTCATAACCGAACATCTAGATTTTTGCATGCAATAATTTGTATGGTTTTTTCTCGCCCTTATACACCATTTTCCATTTAAAACTTGCTGATATATATTAAGTGCATAACATAATTTTTTATTTACTTTAATTTTTTATTTTTTTGCAAATTATATATAGATATTTTTGTACTATATTTTAATTACGTTACTTCCTACATATGCCCAAATAATATTTGATACTAAATAGTACTCCCTCAAGTCATTTTTTTTAAACAAATAAGGAAGTTAAATAAATTAGTTAATCATATCATATGCTGTATATTATTTGATTATAGTACTATATTAGTTTATAAGTCAGCTAATTTAATTTGGTATAAAAAATAAATATAAATACTTTAAAATAATTTATTTAATTTTCTTAATTTTTTCTTAAAAGTCAATTAGTTTTTAGGATTAAGGTGCAGATTGGCCAATAAAGTTTTACTCTATGAGTGCCCAACACAAAAAAGTTGTAAGTAGTGGACCAAAAAACCAAAAAAATTTAAAAATGTAAAGTTGGCACAATACGTTAGAAAATAAAATTAACGTTCGTTAAAATCACAAACTTTTAAGGGCTAGGATGCAAAATGGCTAACAAAGTTTTACTCCAGGAGCGCTCAGCACAAAAAAGATTTACTCTAGGAGCGCCCATCACAACAAAATTTTACTCTAAGAGCGTCCTGCACAAAAAAGGTTTTAAGTGGACCAAAAATATCTACTTGTCACATTTGTGATTTTTTTTTTTTGTGCATTCATTCTTTCTACTCCCAACTTTGTTTTTACTATTTAGTTATAATTAATATTAATTTTGGTTACTTAATCTTATTTAGCTTTATCTATTTAGTGATTGGCCATCATTAAATATGAATTTGAGAATTAGAATTTACCTTGACGAATGAGATTTTAATTAAGCTCTCAGATTAAGTAATATGGGATTAGATTACGATTTAATTTGTGATTAGGATAGACATATACCTAATTGCCCCATATAATTGTTGAAAAGTGTGTTCGAGTTTTGTTGCCTCTTGAATAATTATGTTAGACATAACAAAATATATTCAAGAGAGGGTTGTAAGTGGTCCGACAGGCACTTATAGCTATTTATACTTGAGATTAACAAAATTGATATTAAGGCTAATTAAATTAGTAAAAACAAGGTTTATGAAACTAATAAGGAATTAGTGACTCTGGGTTGCTCATTTGATTATTGTGGTGGTTTGTTTATTTTAATTTTAGTTTAATTCTTTTATCTTAATTAAATTTAATTTGGTTTTCTCAACTTAAATGAAATTGTGAAATCAATGCTTAACTAAAGTTTGTGATACCAAGTCCTCGTGGGAACGATATTTTTCTTATCACTTTATTACTTGATACGGCCCGCGCACTTGCGGAGTTTTTAGGCTTAAAGTTTTGTCCCATCAGAATACAACAACAAAAAAACCACAATTGTAACAGGTAGATTTCATTTTGAGTAAGAGTAGTAAGTTTTCAAACTTGCTCAGGCAAATCTACGTGTAATCCACCTAAAATCCGATTGTTGCAAATCCTTATCCGGACCCCAACTATGTTCATTAGGATTATAAAGAGTAAATATAACAAAAAAATCACAAATATAACAAGTAGATATTTTAGATCCACTTGAAAACTTTTTTGTGGGCGCTTCTGTGTAAAACTTTTTTATGCTGGGCGCTCATGGAGTAAAACTTTGTTGGCCAATCTACATTTTAAACCTTAAAAGTTTGTGATTTTAATGAACGTTATTTTTTTTTTTCTAAAGGCGTTGTGTTAATTTTACATTTTTAATAGTTTTTTGATATTTTTTGTCTAAAAATTTTTTTGTGCATGGTGCTAGATTAAATCTTTATTGGCCAATCAACACCTTAACCATAGTTTTTATACACTAATGAAGTTGACCTGCTTCCGCCCTTCCCGCCAAAGTCGAAACCCAGCTTCTCCCAATCAGTCAATTTAAACTATTTATATTGGACCCCGTACCCGCGTTCATCTTCAAAATCCTACCATAGTTCAATCTTCGCAATCACAAAGAAGGTTGGCTATCTGTGAAATTCCGGTCTCCTCTGGTGATTTATTTCGAAGATGTTGTCATTGAAGGCTGTTACTGTGCCGGCAACGGCAGCGGCAGCCAAGAGTGCAGAGACGTGTCATTCCGGTGAGCCGAAGGGTTTTGTGGAGGAGATGAAGTCTGCGACAATGAAATTGCATACGAAGGAGCAAGCTAAGGAGGGAGAGAAGCGCGCCACTCAACCGGAGGAACGATCAGTCGCCAAGTGGGAACCCACAGTTGAGGGGTTTTTGAGGTTTCTTGTGGATAGCAAATTGGTTTTTGATACACTCGACAAGATCGTCGACAATGCTGCTTTTCCTGCTTGTGAGTTGCATCTGTGATTTAATTTTGGATGGTTACTGATATTATATATAACTCTGTTGATTTTTTTTCCTAGTGTTATTAATGATCTCTGATCTCTAGTACATATGTTGGCTGGATGTTCTTGTCGTTGATTTGTGAGTTGCATCTATGAGTTAATTTTAAATGGTTGCATATATATATATATATATATATATATATATATATATATATACACATACATACATACATACATACATTTTTTACGCGACGCTTTGATTAAAATTTGAATCACGTAAAATGTTTAATTTGTCGCAAATACCCTTGCTAGGTTATAACTGAATACACGTTATATCAGTTTGAATTTTACCACTCCCACGCACCCAGTTTTGTAACTTGTAAGTAATCTAAGGGTCATGTTATAGCTTTTGAGGCTTAGTCCATTCTCACTTCAAAGTTTACTGTTAGAGAATGAGAATTTAGAGGGCCAAAGAGACCCTTGAACAATGTGAGCATACCTGATGATCTCTATATTTGAGACTTGTTTTCTGTTGATCATCCTTATACTTTCCTCTTTTTTAGAACTTATTGCCTTCAACTATATTAGAAGGAATTGGGCTATACCTGGAAGTCCAACTAAGCAACGTAACCCGGTAGCCCATGCGAATCCAAATCACATCTAGGACTCACTATGATACACAACGAACACCAAAGTTACCATATTACTCCTCTGGCCTTATTTACAAGACATTAGGAGTTTGAGATAAATATTGGAGGAGTCAAATGTATATTCATTAACTAATTAAAAAGAAAAATATTTAGGGGGCCAAATGTATTTTAAAAAAAAATCTAATTTTCATTTAAAAAAAATTTTGGGGGGGGGGGGTTGTGGGGGACACTTGTCTATGAAAAGCTCTGTCTCTTTGCAAGGGATTTTCAACATTTTTCACACAAACAAAAAAAAAAAAAAACTTTAAATTTCATTAACTCTACCATAAAATTTGACAACCTTTCAAATCTAACCCTATTACGAAATACAAAATGAAAATAAAGTCAATATAATAATAAATAAAGGGTTAAATTGTATATTCATCTCAAAATTTTAATGATGTGGCTTATAAATAGAACAAAAATCTTCTCTCTCTACCTTATATAGGACCAGATCCAGGAATCTTAATTTTAGGAGTCTTGTATGGAACTTGCTCCCTCATTCCACTGTGTAAGCCTCGTTTGTATTGAGCTTGGACCATGATCCACTAAGGGAAGACTAGGTAAAACCCAGCAACATAAGCCATTGCTGCCTTACTAGTGTTTGCATGACACATGAGTTGTTGTTCCTTGATGTTCATATATGTGTGAAGTTTCTTGTATATTTATCTTGTCGGTTCTGGTGGCTGAATGCTGAAATTCTTATTTTCATTATGCAGATGCTGAATTCAGGAATACAGGATTGGAAAGGTCTGTGAGCTTGGCAAAAGATCTGGAATGTTTCAGGGAGCAAGGTCACACCATTCCAGAACCTTCTTCACCCGGTCTTACCTATTCACAGTATCTTCTGGAGTTATCAGCGAAGGATCCTCAGGCATTTATTTGCCACTTCTACAACATATACTTTGGCCATTCGGCTGGTGGTAGGATGATTGGGAAGAAGGTAACGGATCATATGCATCAAAATTGTCACTAGAGATTTAATAAAATCTAACTAACTGGCTGGTTTAGAAGTCTCACTTGCAGATTGGCATGTCTATAATATGATTCAAATGGTTCTTTGGTTCATCTCCTTTAGCATAAACTTCACACATGATTCTGAATATGATAGAACAATGAAAATTTGAGTAGAAACACGACTGCTTTTATTTGTTATCTCAATTCATGTACTAAGTTATTATACTTTGGAGGCCAGTAAGGATAACCGTCTAACTGTCACGGTCCTTTATAGAGTTTTGAAGCGATTTTACTATTTGTCATTTGTTTTTCTACCTTATTACTCTTCTTGACTGACCAAACCTAGCGTGAAAGGCTTGAACTATGAAATTCCCAATACATCTCTGAGTTATTAAGAAGGAATTACTATCAGACATTTTGAATATGTGGCTTCCCATCTGTTTTGGTTTTGGGTGAGTATGTGTTGGTTTCCAGCAATAACGTAACTCACGTTAGTGTTGGTTCTTCTCATAATGATGTAGCTTTATGATGTTTTAGGTTTTTATTCCCGTGATTTTATAGTCAATAATACTATTTTGTCCTTCTATACTTAGGAGTCATGGCATTATTCCCCTTAGTTTTTAGTTTTGATCTGCAGGTAGCTGGGAAGATACTTAACAACAAAGTGTTGGAGTTCTATAAATGGGAAGGTCAGCTTTCCCAACTGTTACAGAATGTGAGGGACAAGTTGAATAAAGTTACAGAAGTGAGTTTCTTGTATCTTTAATCCTTACCTGCTTACCCATAAATCTTTTATAACAATTGCAAATAGGTTGTTGTTCTATTGCCTGTAGATTTCGATTTTGTGGAGTTCACTGTGTGTCAATATTAAAAAACAATTGACACGAAATGGAGTCTTTTGATGCAAAAGCTGATTTTTTTGGCTTCTTAAACTGCAAGTTAATGAAATGAATCAGATTAGCCCCCCATTAATGGTTGATTTGGTTTGGTTGGCTCAAAAATTAGCTAGCAAATGAGTCAATCAAGAGTGGATCCAGTTGTGCAAAAACCAGTTGAATAGATCAAAATCCATTGTGTTTTTTTTTTTTAAAAAAAAATCATATTAAACATTTTGAAATTCGAAAGGCTCGTCTTCATAACCACTTGTTATCAATATTTTTATCCTTTAAAAAAAAAAAATCCAAAATGATCCTTGGAAAAATTCCTTTTCTATGTTTTTGTACTTCGTACGTTTGAAATATTAATATGAGATTTTTATTTGATTACACTTTTGGTAACATCCTTGATTTTTGGGACTTAGAGTGTTAGTAGTGGTTTAAGGCAAACTAGTTAAAAAATAATGATAAATATATTAATATTAAAATAATAATATTTATTAAAGTTGATTAATTAACAAGGATAAATGATACTACCCTCGGTCCTAATTATAAGAACAATTTTATAATGTAATTTGCATTACAAAAAGTATTTTTATAATTAGGACCAGAGGGAGTAGATAAGAATAATAAGAAAAAGAAAATATGTAAGAGAAATATTTTCAAGAAATAATTTAATCTGGGGTTTAATGTTTCTACTTTTGTTATAAAAACATTTTTCCTGTTACACTCACATAAAAACAAGTAGGTTTCATTGTAAAAAGAAGAGAGAGAAAATATTATTGGAACTCACTCATTTTTTTATGAGTGTGGTAGAAAAAATGTTTTTGCAGTAAAAGCAAAAACATTAAACCCTTTAATCTATATCTAAATAAAAAGAAAGAGATGGTAGAGAAAGGATAAATAAATATCATTTTTCAAAAAAAAAAAAAAGATAATAATAATATTTTTATAAAAGGGTCAAATCCTAATTCTCTCTCTTATAAATATCTTATTTCTCACCTCTTAGGATCCCAAGCGCTGCATCGCTAGTCTCTTCCTTTTGTCTTGTCTTCACTTTTCTTCACTCTCATTCGTCTTGCTGCTCCACTCTCTCACAGTCGCACAGGTGCACTTCGTCTTCATTTTTATCTTCTACACAGTGTCTTGTCAGCTCCATTTTTTATGGCCTTTTCTTCTTCTTTTCTTGAATATTAGTGCTTGTTTTGTCAACTGTGAGTGATTGTCTAGATAATTAAATATCCTTGCCCCCCTCTTCTCTTAGTTACGGTTGGGGTTCTGTGTGTCTTACTCATAACTCATATCTCTACTATCAAACTGACTCTGTGTGTGTGTGTATATATATTATTTTCTCCCAAGGCTTGTTTCTGTCCTTTGTTGTGTGTATGTATGGGACCAACATACTGGAACTCACTTTCCCTCTTTCAGTTCCAGCCTCCTGATTTTTAGTGTATATGAGAATTTATTCAAGTTTAAATCTATTCAATCCCATGAAACCTTTATCTCTCCTCTTTATAACTGGATGTGCGTTTTCAAGCTTCTACATGGACATATATTTCGTTATTTGATCTCCTTATTCATCCCATTTCTAGAATTGTGGTCCTTCTTTCATTTTTTGTATTTTGTATTTTGTTTTTGTTTTAATTTACCCTTCTTTTCCACAGTATCTCCTAATGCATCAATGGTTCCAAGACTTTCTGTTCGTTCGTACGGACAACCTTCCTTTTTATGACAAACACGTTTTTCTATATATATGAAAACTTTTATACTGTATATAATTTTTATTTCTAAATTTTAACTAATATCAAATCTCTTCATACAAAAGTTGATATGTGGTAACTAATAAATATGTATCTATATAATGTTAATTTTTAGTAAATAGCTTTAGGTTTTCGGATTGTTGGATTAATATATTAATAGTTTTGGAGTAACTCTTGTGGATTAGCTGTAAGTTAGGGAATATTAGGTAATTCTGAATATTTTTCATATGTATGTGAATTGTGTATAATTGTAAATGACTATCTTTTATTAAAAATTTATGCACTGAATTATTTATATATGTGAATGTATTATAAATTTATATTTTACATAAATGAAAGCATGATTTATTGTACCTATCTTTTAATTATATTATTGGTGGATTGAATATATTTCTCATGGTAATTCCATTTGTGATGGGTTAGGTTAAGGAGTAACTTGTGTGTTGAGATCTTTTATCACGAGGTATGTCATCACTCTGTGTACAGTGGATGACATATGTTATGGCCCTTTCTTCCATGTTTTCCTTTGACTGGAATTGCATTAGAGTTATGGGATATGTGATATCTCCTTAGTTGTGTTTTTTTAAGGATGAGAGCCATAGTTCAAACTTAAGCTCTGCATTTTTGGCCACGTGTAGAGCTTAAGTTTAAACTATAACTCTCCTCCTTAAAAGAAAACAACTAAGGTGTTGTCATATGTCACACAGCTCTAATGCAATTGCAACCAAAGAAAAACAAAGAAGAATGGGTTCTGACAAATACCATCCACTGTGCACTGAGTGACACCATACCACGCAGTAAAAGGTCTCAACATACAAAGTTTCTCCTTACTCCAACTCATCACAAATGCAACCACCATGACAAATATATTCAATCACCAATAATATAATTAAAAGATAGGGTATAATAAATCATGCTTCCATTCATAAAAAAATATAAATTTACAATACATACGAAAATACAAATAATTCAATCTATAAATTTTTAATAAAAGATAGTTATTCACAATCATACACAATTGACATGAATTCACATGCATATCGAAAAATATTTAGAGTTACTTGTTACTCCTTAACTTACAGGTAATTAGACAAGAGTTAAAGTCTACAAAATCACAACATAAATATCTATTAGTATATTATTACTCTAACTATTCAAAAACCGTAAGCTACTCTCTAAAGATTAACATTATATAGATAAATATTTATTAGTTACCACATATCAACTTTTGTGTGAGGAGATTTTATCTTAGTTAAAATCTAGAAATAAAAATTACATACAGTATAGAAGTTTTAATATATAAACCAAAACGTGTTTGTCATAACCGTACAAATTAAAGGAAAAGGAAAAAAAAAGAAAGGTAAAATGAAACACAAAAGAAAATATATCTAAATAAGAAGATAGAGATGATAGAAGGACCAGAATTCTAGAAACGGGATGAACAAGGAGATCAACTAAGGAAATATATTCCCATGTAGAAGCTTGAAGATGCAAATCCAGTTATAAAGAGAAGGGATAAAGGTTTCATTGGATTGAATAGATTTAAACTTAGATAAATTCTTATATGCACTAAAAATCTGGAGGCTGGAATTGAAAGAGGGGAAGTGAGTTCCAATATGTTGGTCACACAACAAAGGACAGAACAAGCCTTAGGAGAAAAAATATATATATATATACACACTCAGAGTCAGTTTGATGGTAGAGACATGAGTTGTGAGTAAAAGACACGAACCCCAACAGTAACTAAGAGAAGAGGGGGGCAAGGATATTTTATTATCTAGATAATCACCTACAGTTGACAAAACAAGCAGTAATATTCAAGAAAAGAAAGAGAAAAGGCCATAAAAAATGGAGCTGACAAGACATTGGGTAGAAGATAAAAATGAAGACGAAGTGCACTCGTGCGACTGCGAGAGAGTGTAGCGGTGCGATGACTGAGAATGGAGAAAAGTAAAGACAAGACAAAAGTTGAGAGACTAGTAATGCGGCGCTTGGGATCCTAAGGGGATGAAGAAATAATATATTTATAAGGGAGAGAAATGAGAATTAAGGTTTGAGCCTTTTATAAAAGTATTATTATTATTTTTAAAAAAATGATATTTATTTATTCTTTCTCTACCATCTCTTTCTTTCTATTTAGACATAGATTAGATTATGCTATAAAAATATTTCTCCTATATATTTTCTTTTCCTTATTATTCTTATCTATCATTTATCATTGATAATTAATCAAATTTAATAAATTATTTTTATATTAATATATTGATCTTTATTATTATTACTACTTTACCTCGTAAACCACGACTGAAACTCTAAATTCTAAAAATGGATGTTACACACCCTATTGATTCAATCATATTATGATTAATAAACTGTGAACTAGTTTAAATTTTAGACAAGTTAATGTCTTTGATTCCTGTGAAATATATCTTGCTCAATCTGATTTTTATCAGGGATGGACCAGAGAAGAAAAGAATCATTGTTTGGAAGAAACAGAGAAATCATTGAAGCTTTCACGCGAAGTTATGCGTCTGATACTAATATGATGATACTCCCTCCAGCCCTAATCATATGATAATATTTGGGAGTTGATTTTAATTTTAATTATAAGATAAAATTTTAATTTTTTGTGAGTATATGTATGTGGGTGTGTAAACTCTTCCAGTCAGTGAAACTTTTAAATTATTGGATTTTAATTTATTTACAGTGAGTATATGTATGTGAGTGCTAAACTTTTCCAGTCAGTAAAACTTTTAAATTGTTAGATTTAAATTTGTTTATCGATTAACTGATGTTAATTATATATATATATAGACACACAAGTCTATATATATCTGGGTGTGTATATATGTGTGTGTATCTACACACAAATATATATAGACATATAAACGCACACATATGTGTACGTGTGTGTATACATATATGTATGTATGTGTGCTCACGCATATGTGTAGATATTTGTGTGTATGTGAATACACACACACACACATATATATATAGTAAGACCACTATTTCACTTAAAAAGCGGTTGGAAAATAAAATTCTTGGTCAGATAGGTATGTGGTAGAGGCTGTTGATTCACTTTTACTTATGTTAATTATATATATATATATATATATAGACACACAAGTCTATATATATCTGGGTGTGTGTATATGTGTGTGTATCTACACACAAATATATATAGACATATAATTAAACACACACATATGTACGTGTGTGTATACATATATGTATGTATGTGCGCTCGCGCATATGTGTAGATATATGTGTGTATGTGAATATATACACACACACATATATATATAGATATATTTAGCAAGACCACTATTTCACTTAAAAAGCGGTTGGAAAATAAAATTCTTGGTCAGATAGGTATGTGATAGAGGCTGTTGATTCACTTTTACTTATGTTGTAACATCCAAATTTCAAATTCTAAAATTAAGTAAAATATTATGAGAGATTAATTTATGGTAATTAAATTTATCAACTATAACTTGTTAAGTATTAAAGAAATTTTATTTAGATTGAAAATATAAACTTTGGTCCAATTGCTGTAAAAAAAAAATGGAAGAAAAAAAAAAGGAAAAACAAAAAGAAGAAATAATTTATCATAGAATGATATAATATAATAATATATTATATTAACAATATTAACAATATAATGATATAATATAATAATATATTTTATTATTAATAATAATAATTATATATTATTATGTTACATGCTGCCCACCACAAGTTAATATGACGGTGGGGGAGTAATAATTACCCCCACCGCCTTAATTAGTTTTAAATATGTGTGTGTGATGGTTTGTGAGGGTGTTATATGTGCGTGTGTGTTGAGAACGAGAGAGTGAGCCGGAGAAGTAATGAGGGAGCGTGGAGATGGAAAGGTGGAAGAAAAAGAAGAGTTTAGAGGATATTTTAATGTATGTTATTTATTTTATAAGATTATTTAGGTAATTAAACTAGTTTCTTTTCAACAAATTCTCTTCATAAAAGTATTCTACATATTTTTCTCTTTCTACTAAGAGTAATATAATATTGATTAGTGAAAATTTTGGGATTAGAATATTGGTAAAGTTTTGAGTTTTGATAATAGAAGATCGTATATATGAAGAGTATGATTAAGAAATAACTTTAATTGGTTCAGATTTGTAAGTTTATTGCTATGCGAATTTAAAATTATTTTCTATCTAAAAGAATTTAGGATTTATATCATATATGATATTTTTACCGATTAAATGAGAGTTTAAGTATTTAGTTGGATTACTAGAGGTATTATTTAAGGTTTAATCGGTTAGTTTTGCTAAATCTTGAAATATATGAAATTATGAATTGTGATTTGAGATTTTAAATTATAGTTGATATGATTTTGAATAAGTGAAGGTTTGGAGATTACTTAATAAATTGGATTATATTTATAAAAGTTAGTATTCGGTTAAAAATTGAAAAATAGATAAATTGTCATTTTTCTAGGAAAACTAAAGTGAAATAATAGTTTAATTAATTATTTAATTATGATATTAGTGGTTATTGTTAATTCTATTAACATATAATTATATTTATTTTTAAAGGGACTGAATTCTCTTACGTTTAGTGTCGTGTCAGGAATTTGAGGTAACCACTTTTCACTCATTGTACTTGCTTGTATGATATTTGTGAGTTATTTTAAATTATATAAATATATGAAACTATGTTGTTAATGAAGTTGCCTTGTGAGATTTTATTTTAAAGTGACTGGTGAGATTTTGTTGATTTAATATTCAATGAGTACTGAAAAATGGTTATTAAGACAGAAAATTTATGGTATGTGTTTTGGATAATGCACTTTTGTTATGATTTTTGTGAGTTGGAATAGTATTGTTATCTTAATGATTATTGAGACGATGTAATATTTTATAAATCATGTTTGGAATCTTATATATTCATGCCAAGATTGTGATGATGTGGAATGGTGATGGTTGTGGAGTGATGATGGGAGTTATTATGTATATAATACCACATGGTATGCCACCACTCGGTGTATAGTGGGTGGCTTTGATATTTTCAGGGCCCTTGGTATCACCCTTTTCCTTTGGCCGGGTTAAGGGTCAGCCCTTGGGACAGTGACACCTTTCCATATTCGAAAGAAAGGGAACCCACGATTCGATATGAGTTATGTAGTCTTTGGCCAGGCAAAACCTCATCATCAAAGAGCTTGGTGCAGTCTTGTCATAGAGACTAAACCTATTATATTACAGCCCATGGGTTTTGTCAACGGTAATAAGGGTGGGGGTGACAAGGATTGTCAAAGTATCGACCTATTGCTTGGCATGTCATATATATGATTCGTGATATGATATTTGATTTAAAAATCGTGATAGAGATTGTGATTTGATAATTTTGTGAATTTGATATATAGTACTTTGTTATTTAAAATGTTCCACTTGGCACCTCACGAGCACGTATTAGCATTCACAATGAGTTGGATTGATGGTTGCAAATATTTTTCTGGTGATAGTTCTCGTGTGGGTCAATCAGAGAAGGCTTCGGAAGCTTAAGTTACTTTTGCTAATGGCAGTGCTTCCACCTTTTTGGTACATGTTGATTATTGTATATTGCCACGTCATTAAGGCTCATTTGGTATATTCTAGTATATTTTGGATATTCTGGCAAATTCTAAAGCAATACTTAGTTTTGAAATATGAGCATAGTAAAATTCAAAGCTTAACTGTGCATAAAACATTTTAATAAATGGTTTAGTCAAGTTAATAAATAATAAATTGTCCTTTAAAATGGAGGATGTTACATATGCCATTTTAAATTTATATAAAGACATTTTAGGAAAATGAGTACAATTAACTAATTTAACTCATCTCCTTAACTAATTATAGTATATGTTATATGACATCTTTGAAATTTTTATGTGTACCGTTATATTATATATCAATTTATAAGTCTAGTGAACTAGTATGAAAAAATTAATTATATACTTAATGTAATTTATTTAACTTCTTTAATCTTTTTTAATTAGTTAACTTTTTTTTTTCCAGAAAGAAGAACTCCCTTTGGTATAACTTTTTTTAAATAAAAGAATCAACATTATAGTAATTCAAAAAAAAAAAACATAAATGGCTTAAGCGCAAATAAAACGAAACTCTAATCCTAAAGCACACAAGAAAAACAATATAACCATCATTCACCCAAACCTAGGTGAGAAAACAAGAAACCGAACACAATCAAAAAAAAAGAAAAGAAGAGAAAAAAAAAGGGGGGGGGGGGCAAATAGGAAACCAACGAGCCACCACTGTGTGAATGAAAGAAAAAACTCGAATGAAGATACAAAAATAGGTAAAGAAAATTTGTAAAACACGACCGAAATAAGAGATGGGGTTTATTGAACCATCAATCAGTCTCATCCCATTTAGTAACATAAAAGCTATCCTCTAAGCAGTTTTGAAAGTACCTAACATCCATTGACTGCAAAGTGAAGAGCACCAATACTGGCAACACATCCACCAAATCAAGATCATCAAGGAGAATCGTTGAAACTTGAGAGTCACCATCATTCTTGCAATCTTCCATCCATGACGTTGAAGCATTCAAACTAATTGGCACCGTCCCTAAATCCTCCATCATCATCGTCGCCGTGTCCGTATAGATCCATCCCCACCACACCACACCCCATTAAAAGAAACCCTAAAACACACACATACACCCACACCAGCTACACCCTCCCGAGCTTGTGCCTGGAGAGAGGTGCCGAAAATATAGTCGACAAAAGCTATGAAGTTCTTCTACTAACAAAGAGGGAAATAACTCTAATCAAAGAGAGAGAGAAAAACAGAGACAAAAGACAACTGAGTTTGGTTGTTACTTTGGTCCTTGTTCACAAAACCCACAATATAGTGTGCATTTAATTTCATGACCTTTTCGAGGTAGGCAGTTAGTTTGGGCCTTGTTAGCCTCTTTGCAATTATCATCAATAAATGTTCTCTATGTTTTCTCATCTCTCCATGCCATTGCCTCACCTCTAAGGCCTTGTTTGGTACAAGGAACATATGAAGAAGGAAAGGAAAGGAAGGGAAGTGATCAAAAGGGAAAAGAAAATTGGAAGGGAACTTGAAAAGGTGAGTTGTTCGGTAGATATTTAAATGGAGTTTAAGTTGAGGAAAAATAAAATGTTTGGTAAGAAGATGATGAATTTGGTTAAGGAGGAATGAGAGGTAAAAAACCCATAGTGCCCTTGACATAAAAAAAGGCGAAAAGGCCTTAACTGAATCTTTTTTCCTATTTAACAGAAATAGATTCAACCCCAGATCTCAACTGTGTTGATTAAGAAGTAAAATCAAAGGAGTTATGGATGGGATATTTGACGGCGATGATAAGAACGACGGCCGGAGGTCAGAAGGATGATGGACAGGGAAGAAATTACATGGGCGCAACACTGAATGTTGTTCAATGTTAAATTTTGATAGGACCTTAAGGGGCCATAAAAGAAGGGAGGGTATGAAGCTTGGCAATGTGGGTTCTATTTGTTTTTAGAGAAATGCAAGAGCGAATGAGTGTAGTCAACTGAAAAGAGAGTGGAATTGGGGAATTTTTTATGAGCTACAAAAATCAGGACATAACATGCTCAAAACATATTGCTTAGCAGTTTAAGTTGAAGTTGGAAGAGGAACTTTAAGTTTGTGAAGGAAGAAAACAAATGTTCAGTTCTTATAGTTGTTGTTATCTTGAGCAGAATATGTATTCTAACAACTTATAAGGAATGAAACATAAATCCTTTCCCATATGAGAAAGTGGCAAATCTCCCAAATGTGCTAGCATGGTTGAAATGCCAACTGAATACACGATCATTCCTAAATCAATATCAAACAAAAAGCTTGGAAGGCATGCATATTGCTCCTAGGTTACAAATGGCAGTAAAAGCATGTAATATAGCCCTGTGGTACACAGAAATTTTGTGCATAAGGTGAAATGAAAAAAAAAATATAATCACAAAATATATGACAGAAGAATTAACATACGTAAAGAGACATTTAAACAGAACATAGATAATGCGTTGGCCCTCAATGCAAAATAGCATAAGGCTGAGGGGAGGTTAAATGTTAAATATGAGTCGGCCAATCATACTCATATTCGTCTCATATAACATTTGAATTCTAATCATATGGAAATATGTTGTAAAACTGTCAGATGCAAGTTAATAAAAGCAATAATGAAAAGTTTAATGTTGTGTTAAATTGCAACACATATGTGCCACAAATGCGAAATAAACATAACAGAAATGTAAGGGTAATGAGAGGTAAAGATAGTAAGTGAAGAAGGTAAGGGGTGTATGAATTCGTGGAATAGGCAACGAGGTGAACATTTTTACGAGTTAAAATGAGTATCAGTTTGCATCATTTGCAAATCCAAACAATGGCAGCAAAATTTAACGTAAAGCAACAAATAATTATGTCATAATTGCAATTAAACCACTGCAGAACTACTATAATCATCTTTAGTGGTCTCACCCTCAACCAGGATTTTATCCATGTCTTCTCTAGTGAAATTTGTGTCCATTAACTGTATGTAGTGTCTTAACATTTAACCAAGTGAGGATTTTTTTTCTCATTTATTTCGATTGTTTGGCCTCGAACACATGTGGACCAGTTTTAGACATTTTCATATTGGAGTGAAACACCTTCACGACTGACTAAGAATAAGGCAATGAAAACTCAAGTAGTCCCCTAAATGGCCTAAGAATCTCACTAGCCCAAATTGAAAAACATATTCAAAGTTGTCCAATTTAACCTTGCTTATTTTTAATAGAGTCCTCCCAACTAACCTTATGTCATAACCTTTAAGTTTGAAATGGTTGAAATTTGCCTTGGCTTATAGGGTGACATTTGCCTTCTCTTTCATTATAGGTTTCTTGTACAACTTAGCCCTGACCTCATCAACACCCACATCATTGTCTTCTTGATTGTTGGTTATGGAGGATTCTTGTTCTCAGTCAGCCTGCTTGCATCTGTCGTCATCCCCACTCAAACTTTTATTAACAACCAACGTTCTCGTGCCCTTCTTAACATTCTCAACCTTTCGCTTTTTTTTGTTTGGAGAATGACTCTAATGATGGCTGTACCTCAATGTTAGGAGGCGTCTTTCTCTTAGCAGAAATGCTAGCCTTCTCCTTTGTCTTTGTAGCCCGTTGTTGCTTTTTGACTTCCTTTGCCTAAAGTTCACCCTTACGCTTCGCAGCTACCTCATAATCATCATACTAATTGGCCTATTTTATCGTGTACTTCGAGAGCCCATCTCGACCATATGCCAAATGATTCAAGCTCTATCAAATGATTATTAAGAAGGCCTTTCTAAATGGTTACATTATGGAAGAAGTTTATGTTGAACAACCTCCCGAGTTTGAAGATGTATCCAAATCTGACCATGTTTTCAAACTTAAAAGGCTCTATATGGTCTTGAACACTCGACTAGTGCTAGTTCAACACTCGCTTCATTTTTGAAAGTGTTGTGTTGGACATTCAAGTGTGTTAATGACTACTCAAGTGTTCATTTAACACTTACAAAGGTTTGCCTGACAATCAAACTCATTCTGGAAATATCAAGACTAACACTCGAGTGTAGACTTCAATACTCAATGTAAGGTAAACATTTAAAAGTTCAGTTCATAACACTCGCTGATGAATCAAATGTTGTCTCATTTGTGAGAAGCAATCAAGTGTGTCAAATTGCACACTTGAGATTGGAACTCGAACATTAAATGCAATCACAGAAAAAGAGCAGATGCAAGCAATCATAAGAGCAGGTCAGTGACTATGTCTAAAGTGTTAATTTTGGTGAAGCAAAAGCAACCTAACCTTAAGCAATCCTAAAGTAGTCTAATAGGATGTCGTGCGAAGATACATTTGCAGCAGAGCGAAAATGATAGAACCTAAAATTCTTCTAACCACTCTAATATATCTCTAACTGAAAGCTTGAAGTCTCACCATGGTCATTTATGAAGTTCAACTATAAATACAAAAGCATTCAATTTGGACCACCTAACGAAGTACTATCAAATTTATTGCTCACTTATGGCTCATTAATACTCTATGATATATCTATTGATGTTATTGTTCATTAGTATTTATTATCTACTTTGTAAGAGAGTTTTACAATCAATTTGATTTATGTAAAATCTCAAGGTAGTAAAACTTTGAATGGTTGTTAGATTACAACTAATAAAGGGAAGTGAGTCCTAATGAGGATTAATCTGTATTACGGTGCCAAGAACCTGGTTGATCTTAGAACAATAGTGAAAATCTCAAAGACGCTTTAAGGACTAGACTTAGGTCAAGAAACTTAAGGCCAAACCAATATAAATGCATGTGCATGCTTTGGTGATATCTCTCTAACTCTTTCTGTTTCATTTAATAGTTTGATGCTTTCATTTTAAATTTTCAAATCACCCAATTCACCCCTCTTGGGTGAAACATTTGCACTCACAAAGCTTGGGACTGGACGTAAGTCATCGTAGGTTGGACCAAACCAAGATAAATCAAAGTTTGCATATTCTCTTCCCTAAGCTTTTGTTTTTTTTAGTATATATGTTTGAATAATTGACTAATGATTTATGACTTATTACTTTCATACTTATTGCTTTTACTAAGATGCGAAAAGATTTTCAAAGTTCCTAAGTTTTATCTTTCACCCCATTCACTCCCTCTTGAGCATCAGTCGATTCTATCATAGGCGTCGCTTCTATATTGACTTCATCCTTCATTTTAGAAGGGAACCTTCCTTTCTCACCTATTACCCTGTCCCTTGCCCACATGATGCATAAAGAGTCAAAGTTGAGGAAGGAATTGGTGTGAAAGTGTCCAGACTTTATATGAACCTACATGTTGAACAAGTAAGTCACTACATGCAAGCTAAGCCACGTGACATTTTAAACTAAATTAACTTCAATAGAGTAATGTTTGCACTTACCTTGATATACTCATCACATACCTCTTTGCCTGCTATAACAAATTTTGTCTCAGGATCCCAACCAAAGTTAGAAGTGTTAGTCCCATAAGCCATATCATATGTCACTTGTCACAGGCGCTTTAAGGTCTTGATTTTGGAGGTTATGTGAGGACATGCTTTTATCACACATCCAGAAAGCTTCTCTTCCATTATTGACTAAAGCGCATAAGCAAATACAAGCTTGAACCCGTTGTCGATCACGAACTTTTAGTCCATCCTTAGAGTAACTAGGAAGTCAATCAGCACTTTGTCCTCCTCAACAATCCACATTTTTTATCTTGCCCTTAGTTCCCTATTCACACAAGTCCATCTAAAAAAAATCATGTAGAACTTTAATTAACTTCAATAAAAGAACAAACTAACTAACAAGCACACCACACGCAAAGTGGCACTTAATTTCATTCAAATTCACATATGATAGAGTTGTTTATTCTCACATAAACAAAGAAAAGCCATTGTTCATAAAGAGGCAACAATAGTGTACACTACCATCAACTATCTCTATGCGCCACAAATGCAGTAAACATGTCATTTGCAATATGTTCTCTAAAGTTATTCCACAAATCACTCATTTCCATAGGCATCATTGGGGAGTTCTCAATTGTTACAGGGGTAGGTTCAAACAACTCAAGTTGGTCATCAAGGAAATCTTGAATATTCTCCCGACAAATCATATTACATAGCAATCATCATGCAATAATGTTTATGTTTTAAATCTTCACTAGGTAAAAAGATATGCTCTTAAGGATTACCCAACGTAACTATAGTATGCCAAAGCACCTTTCTCTCATATTACGAGCAGTCGAATATCGCATATTTAAGCACTTCTGAGGAGTTTGGGGTTGGTATCCTTATCTCTACTCATTAAGGTGGTACCTTTGACCTTTACAAGGTGCCAAAAAACCTTAGCAATTCGTGTACTCAACATCAACCAAGTAGTAGTTTCTTGGCCAAACGAATCATATGAGTTAAATAATTTTTTCTACTCTTGCGCCTAATAAAAAATTAGTAATATTGAGCTAACCATAACACTCATACCTTGTGATACTCTTAGCCCACGTAGTCTCCTTATAGCATTTCTTAACATCCTCCCATTTATAGCTAACCCTTCCCACCCAGGCAAGATATATATGAATTGCCTATCCAGTGAGTATACATGCACCTAAGACATTGGTCTTTACCTCTCCTTTTGTATTTTAGTACCTCCCTTTGTGTTCTACAAGGACTTGTACACGTATGTATGTACCATCTAATGCACCACATACCCCTAAAATTAAACAAAATTAATACCCTATCAGATGAAACCATAATTGTTCAATGATAGTAAATTAAACTGTACTTGTGACACAATAACACAATCTACATGCCTTCAACCACTTCCAATGATGATCATTTGAGTCCTCCAGGATGAGCTTGGGTTTCTTCAGAAGCAATAATTGCAGCCTAATAGTAGCATTCAACACAACTTAAAGTATTTACTAATGGTTTCTCCCGATCTTCTAAATTCAAATTGAATGGCTCAGTTGTTCACATAATGCCCTAATATGTAAAGGAATATTACCACTTGCTCATCAACTAGCATATGTTTAGTTGGTATCAATCCACCAATTATGACTAACATATGACACAATTTATCAAACGTTGTCTGATACATTCTAATTTGGTTGAAGCAAGGTGTGTCAATATTGGATGTCATAGCCCTCAATTCACTCTCTTGGCATGAAAATATAATCTATATGACCTATCTGGTAAGTGCCTCAGTCTACCTTCTTCCACTGCAACTATCATAGTCACAATCAACCTTCTTACTGCTATAAGCAAAGCTAAGCACCTAGCCAACATTGCAAACATTTGATTTGATTTTGGCTCCATATCTACACAATTTTTGCCACACCCATTTCCTTTTCATATAATCCACTACTCCTCTTTCCAAATTACCGCTTAATACATTCAAACATATCTCATTTTGGTCCCAACAAATAAAATTATAACAGAACTTATGACACAAAAAACACAATACACTCTCACTTAAAAACCATCACAGTCATTTTATCTTTCAAGTTTGTTTACTTTCTTTTTCAGAGGTTCCACATACTCGTTTTCCTACAACAATTCCTATTTTAAACAAATTTAACTTACTCTACAGTTTAACATATACCATTTACATGTAAACTATACCCATAGAAAACTCAATTGTCATCTTCAAAAAACATACTAGCAAGCTACAATCACTTTCATATGTAAAACATATTAAACATTATAAAACAGAGCACAATGTAAAGGAAAACACAAGCGATGTCATTGCCTATTTTAGTTGCCTTAATGATTTACATTTGCTAACTCAACATTAGTCACACCACAAACATACAGATTAACACGCCATTAATTAAAAAGTCAAAAAAGTTGCTTTTGAATGCATTATCTACGTTTGAGTCCCCAGCTGGAAGGAAGAGGCCATTGAGAAAAATTAATTCCATACAACTATTTAAACACCACAACATACAAACCCATTGTCATTTACATCGATTCGAGCTTCAATTTTCCCTGCCTTAAAACTTGTCCTTGGACTATCGTTACTCCTGCCTTCAGCTCGTCACTCCTACCTTTTAAAGGTGGACTGTTTAAAAGGGCTTTTTTGTCACATAAATTGTTTGTCCCAGGAAGATTTTTCAGAGCTCGCCACTTTCAAAAGGAAGTCACTTTCCCATGTTTAAGGGAACTCAACGCTTGGTGGGAACTCCATTTGACAGAAGATTTCAACGCCAAATGTGTTTTTGGCTTGAGAACATTATCATGTTCTATTTCCCTTGTGTGCTTTCCCTGTACCAAACCAGCCTTAAAAAGGTGTCAACTTTTTATCCTTTTTTGTTTTTGTTGGTTTTTAAATAGTGTGATTGGTTCTTTATGGGGAGAGGTATCCCCAATTATCTTCCTCTCTATTTACTATATTCACCATTGGATCAACTTTTCAATATTTTATAACAATATATTATAATTTTAAATAATAAAGAAATATATAAATAAATTTCAACTATTGAAATTTAACCTAAAAAGTTCAAAAATTCAAAAGAAAAAAAATATTTTAATAGCATATCACCAAGTTAATGTATTCAGATCAAGGTTCTGAAACCCGAACCAGTGACTGAACCGGTCGGGGTACTGGGTTAAGGGTTAGTGGATCAGACCAGAGTCAGCCCGGAGTTAACCCAGCCTAGACCGGTGAGATATAAAAAATTGAAAAATAATTAATTTCTCATCACACTAACATAAATTTCACATACTATATATCATTTCAATACTTTAGATCAGTAGCAAAATAACCATATACTTTAATACTTGTGACATATTTAGATATTCTAAACAATTTTCTTTACAACCTACATTTGAGATAAAATATTCAGATTAAAGTATTTTCAACCTACATTTCCCTCCATTAGCATAGATTGAGGAAATCTCGCATATTAGCATATGTCATTTCAAATGATCAAATTAGATTGCTTTAAAAAAAAAATCAAAAAATCAAAAAATTTATTTAAAAAAAAGGGGGGGGGGAAAAAAAAGAACCGGGTTGACCCTTGTAACCCATCCGGGTTACATCGGTTTTACCGGGTCAACCCAAGTTAACCGGTTCAGACTGGTTTTGGCTTAAACCGGACCGGTTTCCAGGCCGGTTGGCCGGTTTCTGGTCTGAACCGGCTGGTCTGGTCCGGTTTTATAAACTATGATTCAGATATAATTTTGACCGCTTAAATTTATTTATATGTATTTTTTAGTTAATGTTATAATAATATTATAAAAAAATATAATAATATTCTTATGAAATATTAAATCTCAACGATTGAAAGTTGATCTAATAGTGAATATAGTAAATGGAGAGGAAATGGGTCACTTTTCTCCTCTTTATGATCAGTATATTTCATACTAGAGCAAGTAATGACTCTCGTCCAACAACCTATTGATTGAGATAGCGTTAAAAAGCTAAAAGCTCCTTTAGGTATGCTTTGGCTATTTATGGTTTGGGATCACGATAAAAAATAAGCCCTTATAATTTAAAAAAAAAGATGAAACAATAACAATTTGAGCCTTTAAAAGTATCTTTTCAATTGTCATTTGCGGTATACAAAGTAAGTATGTGAGATGAGTTTTGTTTCGATTTACGTAAATAAAACTTTTGAGGATTCTAAATGTTATTTTTAATAGTGTGTTTGGAATAACAATAATAAAAGTGACTTTTTTACAATCTGACTTTTGAAAACTTAAGATTGGATAAATGTCAGATTGTGTAATGTAATTTATGTTTGAATTAGTGGTAGCATAAGTGACTTTTTAGAAAGTCAAACTTATTTAGATAATTTTTAAAAAAAGCAAGTTTAGATGGAAAATGACAATAATTTCATTATATACAACTTCCAGTCCTTAATACAAGGCTTAGTTGAGTAGGTTGGGGAGATTGAGAATACTAAATAAATTATTTAATTATAACATATGTTATATGATATCTCTAAATTATTTATATGTATCATCATTAGATTATATATCTGTTTATCTAAGTCAAACAATGATAAATATACATACTTGTAAATAATTTATTTAGCTTTCTCAATCTGTCCAAATTAGTAATACATACTCCCTCCGATCCTAAATATAAAACTAGTTGACTTTTTTGAGAGCTTAAGGAAGTTAAATAAGTTAATTATATTATATGTTATGTATCATTGGATCATATATCAATTTATAAGTTAAGAAAAATTGTTTAGAGAAAGAAATGATAAAAATAAATATTTTAAAGTAATTTAATTAATTTTCTTAATATCTCTAAAATTCTATATAAATTTGTGGTGTATATTTAAAGTAAATAAATAACTTTAAAATAAGTTTGTGGTTTATTTTTAAATAAATTACATTTAGAGAAGTAAATAAATAATAAGTTCTTACTTATTATTATTAAAAAAACTAATTAAATTACGTTAAAATATTTAGTTTTGTCATTTTTTTCTCTAAACAATTTTTCTTAACATATAAATTGATATATAATCCAATAATATATCATAAATGATATAATTAAGTAACTTATTTAACTTCCTTAATATCTCAAAAAAGTCAACTATGTTTCTATATAAAATTGTGGTGCATATTTGTACAATTAATTACTTGAAAGATTATTATACACTAGGGTTTTAGGCGTAATTAATAATCAATTAATTGAGACATATGACTGACGGTTGTCTAGGGTTTGTATATTATATTTAGTAGTATCATCTATAAACTCCAAATTTAGTGTTGAACTATAATGACCTCTGATTTATTCTCAAGAATATTCACCGTACCTCGTGTTTGATCATCTTTTATATTTTTCTTTTCATTATTAAAAAATCCCAAAAATATCACTCTTTATTTCTTTTGAGTGTTTAACCCTCATTTAATTTAGGAACTAAATATGAATGACTTCACCCAAGAAAATACGATCTAGTTGTTCCGCTACGCTACATAATTTAGGGCTTGTTTGGATGGATTTTTATTTTTTAAAAAAATGTTTTTTTTAAGTGCTTATTTTTTAAGCTCTAAATTATAGTTGGGAATCAGGGCCAGCCCGGCCCTCCAGGGTTGGCCCGTGAAGTGCCAGGGCCTAACAGGGCCGGCCCTCCAGGGCCCGGATGAGTAAGAAAAACACCTGTTTTTCAAAGCCCGGCCCAAGAGCACCAGGGCCAGGGCCAGCCCATAGGGCCCAGAAATTACTATTCCAAATTTTAACGATTTTTCCTCTATTGTTTTTTTTAAGAAATATAATTAGTAAATTACAACACGAATCATCCAATAAATAACTACAATCACTAATTTATAATCAAATGCAAACTATCTTCACAAATAACTCACATAAAATATAAAAAGCATATTATGAATTTCTTCTCCTGCATCATGAACACATCCATAATCTTTATTTGTAACAGATAATAAACCAAATTATAAAATTAAAGTATAGTTATTATATATTTGTAATTAAATAGATAAATAACTTTATAACAAATACAAAAAATATATAAATTAATAAATTTTTTAAAAAAAAAAGCTACAGTGAAAAGGACTTGCAGGGCCGGCCCGTGGCCCTCTAGGGCTAGCCCGTCTAAGCCTGAGGCCCTTCAGGGCCAATTTCAAATATTTCGTCTATTTTTCAAGCCTGGCCCTTGACAGGCCAAGGCTTAAATAGGCCGGCCTGATGGGCTCGGCCCATTTTACCGACTCTACCCCAAATTAGAGCTTTTAAAAAAAGCAGCACTTTAGTTTTTTTTTTTTTTGTGACTTTTGCTTTTTTTAAAAAAATATCATCTAAACACATAAATTAATTAAAAAAGCTTTTTTTTCATTAAAAAAGTTCTTTTTTTCTCAAAAAAAAACTCATCCAAACAGGCCCTAGTTAGTTATTAACTTGAGCGCTAACGACAAGCGTGAACCCCTTCCACATCATCCACAAATATCTTGAATAACCAATTTTCACTCCACAAACAAGGACGTGTATTGTATATTAAAAAGAAAAAAAAAAGGACGTGTAAGTGGTTGAGAAAATACATCTCTATGCAGCAAAAGGTGATGGTTGAGTTAGTTAATTGACAGCAGCGAAGATAGTGGCTTGTTGCTAAAGACGCCCCCTTTATTTTTAATCATACCGGGCAAACTAAGTGTTTACCAAGTGCTTGAAGTCACGATAGGATCAAACCCACAAGCTTCTATTACCAAAAGATAGGGTACATGCCGCTAAACTGCAAATCCCTCCATTGGTGCTAACAATGCTTTTTCAAACTTGTCAAAAACCATAGTTAGATCTATGTTGACACGATCCTTGAAAGCATTCATCAATAGAGCTTTGGGAACTCATTCAATATAGTGGGTTATGACATAGTTTATCAGAGTTTGTGGAACGAAAAGCATGGAGGAGATGCCTAAACGTATGCTTATTGAGTTCAATTTAACAAATTTAGAAAAGCGATCTCAAAATTATTAAAATCTTTCCTCCCCTCCCCTGTATTTCCCTAGTGCCAAACAGATCCTAAGTGAGGAACTACGCTTTCCATGCAAAAGCACCGGCGGGAAGGCTTTTCAGTCACAAACTACATCTTTGCCGTACCAGAATCTTCATTCCAACAAATTACGTATGATATCTTCTTTCTCATATAAATGACACACATGGACCCCAATGGCAAAACCAAACACACTTGAGCAAGCAATGGAAAGGAAATTTTCCTTTTTTGGGCCAAGAATCTAGTAACCAAACAAGCATGAAATATTGGGAAAATCTAGCAGGCAAGGACTGAATAGAACCATAATTAATCATGCATTGAACGAAAAACACCATAATTATCAATCAATATAAAGTGATGCTACACTTGTCTTGTGTCCAGGTAATATTGTCAAAACCGTGAAACAGATACTGTTTCTTACAGACAGAATTACATATGGCAACATTCTTTTAAGGGATTAAAAAAATAAACAGAGGAACATTTGATGCGCCTTTTCCCTCTATAGGCAATCTTGCAACTCTCTAGTCATCAAATGAGCTCATGAATCCACCCAGAAAACCAGCTCCATTACACTCTCCACACAAAACATCTCTCTTGCCCCTGCAAGATACATCCATGTTGGAGAGCTTTAAATAAAAGAAACCAACACTCATTGAGCTGTTTTCATATTCTGAGATTTGTTCTTGTTCAAATTTGAATGTCTAACTTGGCAAACTCCCCTAAAATTTTGTTAGAACTATGGAGAAGCAATAGATAATCAAATATACTTAACACAAACTTCTGTGCTTCACCGATCGATTTGGTGAGCAGAAGCAAATGAAAGCATTTCATAAAGAGTTATGCATAATATATTGAACTGTGGTTACTCATGCATCAGGTATTAAGTTATCAATATGCACTGTAACAAGGGATTAAGTTTCAATGCTCATCAAAGGTAACATGGGATAAAGTTTCAGTGCTCATCATCGTTGATGAGCACTGAAGTCTGGACCATCCAAATTAAATTTGGATGGACCAGATTTATTTATTTTTTACTTTTTAAAATTTTTTGAAAAAATTATTCTAATTTGTTTAGAATTTAAAATAAAGATAATCTCTTAACTATCAGTTTAAAAAAAAATGATTTTTTCATTTTAAACAATTAGTTGAAGATTTTAAATCTAGAAGCGATGAGCAATGAGCATCGAAACTGGTTCCACATTGGACATGCTGATGCATGGTTCTGGACGCAGCACACATTGATTTATATATGGACTTAATTATACACAACATGGTACACAGAATCAGATAGACATGTCCACACAGGACAATTTTAAGGCAATTGATGCAGCTACCTGCAAAGCCAACATAGTCCACCAGCTTTATATTGCCCGTTGAAGTGATCTATAGAATTAACTCCAGTTCCTTTGCACTGACCACATAATATGGCACCTAGAAATTGAACCAAAATATAAAATCACATAATATGGCACCTAGAAATTGAACCAAAATATAAAATCATGGGCGAGTTTAATGCTGATGTTTCTACTTGAAGGGAAAAAAACTATGCAAGTCCATTAGTTTGCTAAGAAATTTGGAAGCACTGACGGTGGTTAAGGCTAAAGATGCAGAACATAAATCCTCAAATATGCTTTAAAGAACATCAAGAACAAGCAATTTCCCAAATTAAATGCATAGTGGACACAACATCATCAGCAGCAACTATATGACAATGCATGAATGTGTGTCTGGTTTAATCAATCTGACTAAACAATAGAGAATCAGATTCTAAAAGTGATGTAATTATTTCAAATACTCCACCACCAATGTAAAAATGTACCTATGGGAGTACATTAAAGCAAATGCTAATTTGCAGATTACCCAATGCAAAGGACAAGTCACTACTAATAAATCTACCATGTTTACACATCACAGTAAAAGCAATGTGATAATATTACTAAGCATATATCAGTATTTATAGGAAAAGCTAGCAGAACTCTCAAGAGGCAAGAAACGACTGGATAATCAACTTTTCCTTGAGTCTATGTTTTGCCATCTAGTATTGATACCAACCTAACTGGGATGCATTTTATGGCATGGAGGTACTACTGCATTATTTGGATATGACCCCATATATAGAAAACGATTAAAAAGACAATAATCCAAAAGTGATAAAATGCGCTTCACTTACCATTTCCTTCACAATTAGGACAAACGATGCTCCTTGTTTTGGTGGTGCTGCTTTGACTATTATTATCATCAGTAGTAGCCTGTATTCAACGAAGATTCGAGTTTGCTTTAAAACAATTTTCTAACATAATAACAAAAACTGTCAAATAATACATCTTCAAGTTACATTGGCCCATAATTTCAGGTCCTTAATCAACGTACAGCTAATGACATGAGCCAACAAATCCTCCTCCTATAGAACCTCAGTCTGCTTATTACCTACCTACTTCATCCAAAGAAGTCCCAAACTAACCCTTAAGCCTTAATCAATGTCATAATACATGTTTATTTTGAGTCTATGACCCAGATATCATAAACCATAACAATTATCCAATTCACTGAATGCCAGCTAACTATCCCATGACCAACATAAATTCATCTAACCCGGCATTGTTCCTTACTTTATTCTTTAGTTTCTTGTTTAGAGCAACAAAATAAATGAAAAGGCAAGGAGTTTATTGGCTGTGCAGTCTTTATCACGCTATGTATCACAAAATCTTCACAGAAACTAATCCCACATGACACTTTCCAGCAAGAGAGAAATCCCCTTTATTAACTAAATATCAGCAATAATCAATCAGCGTCTCATTTCTAAATGGGAAGCTAAAATCAATCTCACCTTGATCTCGAAAGACTGTGAGTCGCGAGCCTTAGAATTCTGGCATGCTTCGATTATCTGGAAAGCCTTTCGGTTGACAGAATTGCAGGTCACTATCCCTATTCAAATTAATTCAAAATCATTCAATAACAACAACAACATTCGCTATCTTAGAAGCTTGAGAAGCTTCACAAAGTTACGAATACCTGGTCTGTTTGAGGATTTCAAGGAACAAATCGGAGTAGTGAACAGAGTGTGCGTCATATCTTGGACTTCGAATACTTTTGATTTAGCCTTTGCCTTCTCAGAAGAAAAGTATCGAAAGGATTAGCTAGCCAAAGCCTAAGGCTGAAGTGAGTGCTCTTTGCGGTCTAGTAGTGGCAACGAGCACAAGTTGAAACAGATAAGGCCATCTTCACCGTGGGTCCAGTTTGGGTTTATATTCCGTAAATGACCTTGGACAAATCCCAAATTCCCCAGAATATTCCATTTCTTACGGCCAAAAAGGGTGGGTATTAGCGTAAAATTAATCACCCCAAATTGCTCCTCCCACAGAAACCGAAAAAACCAGGACGTAAACAAAATACTAGACAGAGAAATGGCGAGCTCTCTGTTGTCGGTTTATCGCTTTCTTCCTTCGCAAAGTAAGCTTGATGACCTTTATATACTCTTTTAATCTCTTTTGCTGATTAATTTTGTATCACTTTTATTGGGTTTTCCCTTTGAATCTTACAATTATTCTAAGAACTGTGATAATTCTTACATATTACAAGCTGAAATTTGAGCTGTTCTTCCATGTTCATGGGGAAAAGTTTGATTTGGAGCTAATTGCTTATAATTTACAGTATTTGTTTGTTTTAGAAAAGGATAATGTGGGATATGTAACTAAAATCAAGACATCATTGTACGGGCAAGCACTGTGTAATCCAAATTCTGTGAGAAGACAGATAGCTACTCGCCATGGAAGCCGTCTTGCTGTTTCCTCACTGGTTACTACCGAACCCTTCCACTATATACTTGTATATACATATATAGTTATATATAATTTAGTAATTTACAAAAGGTCATGATTAAAATAAAATTCTATAATTTTCTAAATATAAGCATGTCGATATTGGGATGCTCTGAGCAACATTGCCACCCTGGTTTTAGTTCGGTTTAATTCTTGCTATTGAGTTTCTTTGTTGACAGTTTGGAAGGAGAGTCAAAAGCAGAAGAGAGACTGTGATTCCTGACCCAGATTACCGAATTCCAATTGTTCTTCTCGGTAAACACTACTTCTTTCAAACTTATGTGTTTGAAGTTAAACATGGGTTCATATTGTTCTTTCAGGAAAGATGAATATTGAAAATGGTAGTCAATAATATTTGCGTGATCTGAATATTAACTGAGATATCAAGTAGACTGTGGTTATCCATGAATGTATGTAAAACTTTTCTTGGTAATCAACTTTCATAAAATGCTAGTGGACTAATAATTATCATCTAGCATTTCATAATCATGAGCAGCCACGCAGTGAGTATAGAGGCAAGCAAACTGTTCTTTCACCTATTAACAAATAACTTCATTGTCATAGCTCTTTGCTTTGGGTAGTGATGGAAGGTTACAATTTTATACGACGTGAACTTGATTTATTTACACACACACACACTAATTCATCCCCATCAGTGTGCTGGCTTCTTTTCGGGTATTTGTCATAAGGCGGATGTTTACAACTATAAAGAAATGGAAATTTTCTGTATGAGGATAAGGGCTCTGAAAATTGCTAGCTTTATTCACTTGCAAATGTTGAGTATTCTGTATGAGGATGCTAGGGTCCAGTACTTCCCCTAATACTTGACTGTATTTCCTTTTGCTACCCGTGTTTTTTTTCAAAGAAAGAAAGATTTCCGTACTGTCTGTATTGTTATTCATTATAAATGATGACTTTAAGATGTATCATTTTAGGTATAACTGGTGGATTGGTTTACACAAATAACCTGGGACCTGCTATACCTGTTGGTCTCCTTGGTTTGCTTCTGTTAGTGCAGGTAATTATCAATAATTGACCATGTAATTAAGTGGTCGAGGTGTAGTAATTAGTATGACATGGTTATCTGTTTTAGTTAGCTGCATTACTCTTTCCAGTTTTAAGAATCAAAGCTGACTCTTTCTCTTGTTATGTTTCCTTTTGTTTCCTCAGACCACTAGAGTTAGATTCGTCTTCGATGATGAGGCTCTGGTATGTTCTCACCTCACCTTCCTGGAACTTTGTTTATTGTTTGCTATTTCTTCATGTAAATGGATTTTACCATTCCTAGGATTTTGGTTTTTTTTTTTTTTTAATCTGTATTGACGAATAAAATTAGTTTAAATCTACAAACTTTATGGTTTCAGGAGGTAAAGGTAGGTGATGAACTCAAGCAATCAGGTGAAAATGTCTTTGTAGGAGGGAAAAACCGTTGGAAGTAAGTGCAAACTTTAGTTTTGCAAGTCTAATTAATGAAACTAGAATTCCATTAAAAGCAGTTGGAGAAACAAAAACAAATTTGCTTTGATGGACTTTCAGGTATTCAACATTTGTTAATTGGGAGTTTTGGTGGCCTAACTTCCCTATCTTAGTGTACTTCAAGGAGACACAAACAAAGCCTGAGGGACAAATTCATTTCTTCCCTATAATCTTTGTAAGCATTTTTGGAATTTCAAGAGCTTTTGAAATTTTGTTTTTGTTTTTTTAATCTTAATTTGATCATTTGTTAAAACAAGCAGAATGGGAAGCAGCTTTACGATGCTATGGTGGAAAGAGCTGGCCTTTCCCAAAACAGTGGACCAAAAGATTCCTAAGCATCGGCTTTTGAATCTGCATCTCTAGATCCAAGTTACAACAAATTATGTGACCTTGTACAGATTCAAGTTGTGTCTATCTTCTGTAAGAATAGCTTTATAATGTATCCAAATAATTTTTGCTTTACACTTGAAGGGCTCCGTTTGAAATCACAATTCTATTGCTTCAATCTCCTACCTACAATTAGTCAATTTGTGAGATGTTTCATTTGAACGATCTTTTTTTTTTTTTTTTTTTTGAGGACTTGATTTCCATGCTGACACCCGGATTATTTGTAGCAATAAAATATATATATCTATATAGATAGGAATCATATTTTAATAAACTGAATTCGAAAAGAAAGTGTTTAAAAAAAACTACAATTGTTTTATAGAATTCACGTCTTATAATCACAATATCTTCTTTCTTTCTTTCTTTCTTTCTGTTTTTTTTTTTTTTTTTGGGGGGTAATCTTCCTCTAGCTACCTTTCTTTCAATACAATTTCTCCACATTGTAAATATGTAGATTGAATTCTCTTCATTCACACATGAGGGAAAGAAAGTGACACAGAAGAATCTGTGTCTCAAATAATCAAATTATTTGTTACTCTGTTAATTTCTGTGAATATATGATCGGTCTCAATTGAAAATTCACACTTGCAAGTGAACCTCACTTTCCTCACATGCATACAAGTTAAATGGCCTAATTCGTTGAGTGGCACAGAAGGCTGAATCACTTGGTTTACATTAATTTGTTGCTTGCTTGCTTCTCAAATATTCCACTCCAGCTCATTAGTAACAAGATGACAGACAATGGATAGCTTTTTCATGTCCAAGTTTTTTGTTACATACGAAGGCGCGGCAACAGATGCGAGGCTAACCCATCATTCACATTCTCAATGTCGTAATTTCACTACATCTGACATATATACGTAAAAAAATGGATAAACCAAATATCAAACAGAAATGACTGAAAATCACCTAAGCTCCTATAAAAAAAACCTTGATTTCGCCAAACAGCTCAAGCGCAGATCTCTTTCCAACCTATGTCACTGTGAGATTCATCAAGCTATTATGAAGCCAGATGTTAACCATTCAATCCCCAACTGTATTGACTCACTCTCGCTAGCATTTGCAATCAAGAGAAATTCTTACCCATACTATTCTAGATTAGTTTAAGGAGATCAATGAAAGTGATTAAAATGAATAAGCCAGTGGACCCTATCATCCATGTAGAGAAAAATTTTTGAACATGAAAAGCTATGTTGAAGCCTTCTTGGTGCAATGAGCATCGGTGCCATGCTGAGTACAATCATGATAGCCCACAGTTTTGAGGAAGTCTCGAATCTCTTTTGCACTGCTATTACTAGCCTTCAACAAACGCTCATCTTCCTCATAGATGAGATATGGCGCCTCACTTGCCTTTCTCGAGAGCAGCTTCGATGCTCCTTTAAGCACATGATATTCCCATCCCTGAACATCTATTTTGAGCAGAAGTACCTGCTCCGATTCGGGAATCACTTCATCTAGAGGAACAGAGTTTACTTGAAGGGCTACCTCTTCATTGGATTGAAATGCCAACTTTGCACCAGTTGCAGAAACAGCACTGTTGTCCAGCCGGCCGACCAACTGTAGTAGACAAGCAAAATATTGACACACATTTATTAGATACTCTCTCAGGTACAAAAAGCAAATAGTAGATTCCTCCAAACTAGGTTTGGTCTATACACAAAGGCTTTTTTACATTATAAGTGATACGACTCCAAAGGCCAATTTTGTCAATTCTACCAAGTCGTGGTGGAAGACAAATAAAAGTCTTTATTTAAGAGTCATTTTTTATTTCCTAGATTGTTAGAAAGATTTAATATATCTTTTAGATATTTTGAATTATCCTATGAATCTTTTAAATGTTGTTTTAGTTTTCTTTTCAGGATATTGTTCTAGATATATGAGTTGACAAATAGGTATCTCAAGGAGTCCAATCAATAAGGCCTTGCTCTAGTGGAACTAAAGCCTACCTCACCCTTGGATTTGGAATCTGGAAGTTACAAGTTTGCAAAGTGTTTTTGAAGTGAAGGAGAAATAAAGAGAGAAAAGTGCGTAAAAAGAGCATGAAAATGGGTTCAGCAAACACTCTCAATTCTTTCTGTCATTTCCGCTAATGCTACTTAAGACCCAAATAACTCATCTTTATGCTGGAACTATGTGGTCTCACGTTCTAACCCTACTAGCCAGTGCATTTCATTTTATACAACAAAAGCACGAATATGGGGCAATGAACCAAGAAATAATCAAAACTACAAATGAAAATGAATGTGTTGTAACTTCTTCAAACTATTCACAGCTTAAACCACGATGCAGACAAGTATATTTTAAAATACCTCTCACTGTAACAACTGTAAACTGCACATGGTACCGACTTTTGGAGCCTTATCGAATCCCTAGAAGATGTCGTTAAGGTTTATAGGTGAGATTCATCCAAGCCCATCCAATTGAAGCTGTAAGCCACAGCTTTAACTATACATATTAGCTTATCATTATTCACAAGTCAATATCAATAGCCTGCACCAGGCTTCCCACAATTGATCTCTTCAAGAGATCTTTCATGATCTTGTCATTTATTACCTACAGAAATTTTTTTTCCAAGTTTCTAACATAATTTCACGTATCAAATTACATGTATGCTTGAACTTAAATATCTTCATACTCAAATTGAATATATTCCACTGGAATCTAGATTCTAGGGTGACTAAGAATGCAAGAATCAGTAATTGTTCGGAAATTAAGAATAGAAGCAGCTCAAGTCTGAGAGCATTCTGATTTATTATGATTACATGCGACATTCATAACAAATCCACCATAAATTAACGTTGCAGATATGCTACTCAGTTTCGAATTCTAAATTTTATTGATTTAGAACTGAAGCCTAAGCTAAGCATTTATCCAGTTACTCCACTTACTTTAAAATAATCTCCGACAAACAAAGCCATTTTCTGCTATCTCCCACCACAGTTCAATTGATACTTAACCATATAAATAGAGAAAATCAAATTTAATGCAAGCAATCAGTCAAAAGCGATCACCAATAGATAAAAGATCAACTTAAACTGTTAGAAATGTCGACAAACAGTACCTTGTGAAAGGTAATTTCACCGAGCCGATCCGACGCTGCAGCCTGAAATACAGTGACCAATTCCGCCACCCTATTGAAGTAAATCCCTTCACAAATCTTCTGCAAATTCTCGAAAACAGGTTCGAATGCCAGAACCCGAAAACCCATAGCCGAGGCAGCGAAGCTAGCCATCCCAACATTGGCGCCCACATCAACAACAAACCCATGTCGTCCTTCGCTTTTCATCCTCTCCAAAACCTCCTGAATCGTTACCGAAATATCGGGTTTCCTAAATGGTTTTCCTTTGAGGATTCTGACGATGTTCTTGTGAGGCTTGTCGGGCAAATTTCCGAAATCGGAAAGCGAGTACAGAAACGGGTATCGAACGCCTTCAACGGTGCTAGCAACCACTGGGTGTGCTTGTGGAGATTTGATGCAATCGAAAGGAGAAATCGCGTGGAATAAGAGATGAGTGTTGACGGCGGGGAAGCCAGGACTGGGGCTGGAGGGGCCAGAAGTGAGGGAAAAGAAGATAAAGATAAGGATAAGAGAAACAGAGAGAAGTAGAAGGAGAAATCTAGGGGAGCGTAGTCCAGAGGCTTTATCTCTTTTCCAGGCATTTGCCATGGAAAAGGAAATTGAAGGAGATGACAGATTCTCCCTTTGAAATTGCAGCTCTTCCTGGGGGAAAATAATTTCCGGCAAAGCGTCGTATTTTGAAGGAAAATGCGATCTGGATCTGTCAAAAGCAGTGGAAGCCTTCTGATCTAACTGGGGCGATTGATTTCAGAGTGTTGTGTTGCTCATGCAAGCAATTCATAATCCAAAATCGAACAAAATGGGAGAAAGCGCTAGGCAGAAAAATGACTACTTTCAGCCAATAGGATAGAATTTTGTTGGAAACTTGCAAGGTCCTGTTAACAAACTAAATGATAATCAAATATATCAAAATCTTAAAATTACAGGGAAGTTTTAAGGAACTTGACTATTATTAATTTTAAATATAAAAGTACAATTTTATCAAGTTTAAAACAACAATAACAAGTTTAGAGCATTCAATGATCATTAATTGATTGTTGTATTAGTGATTTATGTTGTTGTTTTATTGAGTGTGTGAAAGGGTATGAATTTTTGTTGCAAAGATTGTGCTATATCTCTCTATGCTTAAATAGGAATAAATAGAAAAGATGAAGTTTTATATGTTTATAACTCCTACTATGCGATTTTAAAACGAGTCGTTAATATTATTATTGTTACTCATGTAGTTGTTATTAACAACTTTGTTCTCGAGGGTGACAAAAAAGATGGTGTGTATGGTGAGTACGTATGGAAAACAAGCATATATTATGTTTCTTGCATATAAGGGGACAGATTTAAATGAAGAAGAATATTATTTGCAATATGTGAGGGCTAGCGTTAAAACAAAGACCATAAAGAAAGGCATTGTGTATGAGAAGCTGAAAACAATTGTAATGTCAATTGTTTTTTTTTTTTGGGGGGTAGAATTTTCATGAAATTCACGTTGGTCTTAAGGATGAGAAATGGATGAGTAAGGCTGCCTTATAACTTAACCTGTATCCTGCTCATTAATTTTACATAGGTATGAGGTAGTCGTATTTGTGACATAACCTATTTAACCTGTAATAAACCGATACACAATATACGAGTGGGTTTTAACGAGTTATGGGTAACCTATTTATAAGATGGTCATAAAAAAAAAAAAAAAATCAAAGCAACATACCAGTCACAATCTCCACCACCAAGGAGGAAGAAGAATGAGAAAATGAAGAGAGAAATCCTCATAATCGATGGTGAAATCTGAGAAGTTCGATGGCGAGATGAGATGCAAGCATAATTGAACATATATGAAGAAGAAGAATAGAGATGAGTTGTCGTCATTGAGGCAGTGGTAGCTATGGACTACAGTGGCAATGACCACAGGCTAAGGCAATATGAGAAGGGAGAGAAAGAGAAGGATGAAGACTGGAGTCTAGAGGAGGAGATGGCTAGGGTGAAGTCAAACAAGAGGAAGGAGAGGGCCAAAGAGTTAGGTTAATTATGTTTTAAAACTTGAAATGTTATACTGAAAATTGATTTTTTAAAAAATAAGTTTCACATGGTGAGGGCCTGCGAATTGGAAGTTAGAGCTAAAGACTCAAAAAGCCACTCTAATACTGTTAAAGCTAAACTTATACTTGGTACGGATAGTGGAAAATTAATATATGGTAAGAACTTAAAACAAATAAAAAAATTAAAAATAAATATGGGCAAGTGAGGGCAACCCGTGGGTATGCCCGTGCCTCGCCCCGTTTAAGCCGGCGCTACTTATTTGAGCTCACCTATTACAAGCTCAATTTGGTTGGGCTTAAACTGGTAAAAAATCCATAGGTTGTGGGTTTTTTTCTCAACATTAGTTGACCTTTTGATGCAACAATCTTTTTGAACCTTATAGATGATGAAGGAATAGAAATTTTATTAAAGTCAATGGAGTAAATGGTTATGTGTATGTAAAAGAGAATATAAATGATAATACACAACCAATAAGAGATGATGTAAGAAATGAACAATATATGTAAGTTGTATTTGCTTTTGGATATAATATTTTCTATAGTCACTTCTTGTTATATAAGATATCATTGGATGCTGTAAAATTTTAATTGGTTGTTTTTAAACTTTGCATTGATTACTCTAAACTTGTCATTACTGAAAAAGGGGCAAAATTGTATTTCCATGTTTGGAATTAATAGCACTTAGGTCTCTTGATACTTCATTGTAATTTAATAATTTTGATGAACCTGATTTTCTTTAAATCTGTTAATTAGGACCTAATTGCAATTTTCTCAATTTTGTTTCCTGTTTCATTTCAACTCTCTCAAGTGAAACGGTCATCCACCTCCTAGGAGCTAAACCCGTTTATTTCCTAATGATTTCTTTTTTTTCTTTTTGGCCAAAACCATTTTTTTAGTAGTATTTTCAAGTTAATCTTTAGAAAAAATAAATCCATTTTAAAAAAAAATGAAATTTAAAATCATGTCTCCAAATTCAACAAACCCCTAATTAATTTATATGATCAATTTAAGATTTGGTTAAAGGGTATCTATCATACTGAAGTGTTTTACTTGATAAATCTAGTACCTTAAAGTATTTTGTAGTGTACCGAGTACCTTAAAATATTATTTCTTGTGTATTTAACACCTTGAAATATTTTTTCATGTGCACTAGCACCATAAACTATTTTTTGGAACATCTAACACCTTAAAATATTTTTCAGGGTATCCTACTCCCTTAATTATCTAAATTCCTAATTGCAAATTTGCATACGAAAGTACTTTAGGGTGATAGATGCACCTAAAAAAAATATTTCAGGATACTAAGTGCATCACAAAATACTTCAAGACATTGGATGCATTTGAAAAAAAAAATACTTTATAGTGTTAGACGCACCTTAATTCTTTAAGATTTGAGGATATTGTGCTTTTATAACATTACCCCAATACTCTATATATATATATATTGGAAATCACCCCATCGATGCATGATGGCCAGAGCTCCAGCACTGTAAATAATTTGAAATTCGGTCCATTGTCTATAGTCGAAGCTCCAAGCAGGCTAGATTTTATTTTTTATTTTTCAAAAAAAGGCTAAATTGTATAAAACCCCCATAAACTTTAAGTTAGTTGTACATAACCCCCTGTCTTTTCATTTTTTACCTAGTAGTCCTAATAAGTCATATTTCTGCTATGAATTTCCACTATGTTATGACTGATTTACAATGTAAGCTAGAATATGTTCGATATGATAAAATATGAGTGAATTCATGCATATGTGGAATTAAGGACTGGAAAAGATGATTTCATGCAATTTAGGAATAATCCCGCTTATATAAGGAGAAAATGACTTAAGATTGCTATGAATTCTGAGCTGACATATTAATGTTGTAGTAATGCTACAACATTGTAAGGACGGTTATATGAGATTTCATATTCTGCTATACGTTGATCTTTTCTTGGGAATATGCAAAAGATAATTAAAGAAAATTGAGTCGAACATCTAGAAGACAATTGACTAGATTGAAGCGGAAATCAAGATAGCAAGGAATTAGAAGGAATATCTAACAGAATCTCACTGCATTAAAAGAAAAATCAATCAACCGAATCATCCAGCCAGGCCTAACAAAATAGAAAACCCATCTCACATGACATCAGACTGGATGTATGGCATAAGGATCTTGGCCATTAAGGAAAGATGGCTAGACCTAAAAGGAAGTTGAAGAGAATTGAGGATAAGGTGAAAGATCACAGTACCCTGAGAAGCTCAAGAAGGCTAATTGTGATAAAGGAGTGCTTATTCAAAAAAGACGCAGAGGTGTTACATGACAGATGCTACTCTATACTGTTGGAACCCTTCGACGATTCCTTTTCATTCTAGTTTTTTTCTTTGGACTTCATGAATATGTTATCAGTTTCAATGGTCATTTGCTTGTTAGTCATGAACTGAATTCCTTTAGCTAAGCAAGGATAGATCCATAGTTTGTAATTCCAAACCAGATTGCAAATTTTCATTTATATAATTCAGTTTGTTTAATTGCATAGTTAACATCGGTCTTGTGTGCGCAAGAGTCGTGTTCTTAATTTACTACAAAGGAGTTAAGATTATACCTAAATTAAATAGTGTGTGCTAGTAGAGTTTGTGCAGAACTCTGTCTAAATTATAAGTTACAAGAATGAGTTTATCTCGCATAGCCATTACACCTAGATTAACATGATATTTTAAGCTTGAAAATCTGCATAGGAATATGGGAGAAGTAAAGTTAAGAGTATAATTACATGATTGCAAAAGCTTCTGTATATATTAGTAGTGGGTTAATTGAAAAGCTTTGTTGTAGCATTGTTGTAGCTGTTACAGTATTGTTGCAGCATCAGGATAAAATAATATGGGGATGAAGTGAAAATTAATGGGAAGTTTGAGCTATACCTATTTCAAACCTGATATAACTCAATTGTGTCCACGATTACTCTATCTTATTAGTTTGTTAGAATTAGTATATTAAACCAAACACTCATTCTTTATAAGCACACGACTTTTGATTATTAATTGGCAGCTTAAACTAATATTTCAATCTTTATGAGATGATACTCTAATTTTCACTATATTATTTGTTCAACTTGTGCACTTGCCATAAAAGAAATTGACCAACAAACCCCCTATCCTTAAGTGGCTGTTATCTTTTTAACCAAAAAAAAAAAAACCACATTAGACTATGAGATGACCCGTGGTATCCTATGTACATTTCCAATTTCATAAAACCCTCTGAATTTTGAATAGTTGCAGATAACCCCCAAACTTTGATTAGTTACAAATAAACCTTTGACATTTCAAAATTTAAATTTAACTCCCTTAAAATTTTGGTTTATAATATTAAACCTCATGTTGTTACTTTTATGGTGCAAACTACAAGGGAAAGATCTCATTAACCAATAACCAATATGAGATATACTCACCCCAGCAAAGCTAAACAAAGATTTGGTGATGCACTTGAACCTTGAGCACAAAAGAACAAGGACCCGAAGTGTTGGAAGAGTCCACAAGATTGATCAAGCCTTGATAAGTCTATTAGTTCTAAGAAGAACCCTAGAGAGAATCCATTCTCAATTCAAAGTTTTGAAAGCAACTTTTCATTTCTCAAAGTCAAGTCTAAAGTTTGATTACAAATAAAGGGATAAGAGGTATTTAAAGAAAAGTATTCAAAAATCCTAATTGCATTAAATGCAACCTAGAGACTCAAAAGTCTTCAAATATGATCTAATTGCAATAAATGCAACCTAGGGAGTCAAAATATTAAATGCTAACTTAAAAAATAAAAAATAACACTTAGTGCAATGAACTCAAAAGTCACATCTTCAAACTACTTCATAATTTTTGCACCAAAAAAAAAAATTACAATCCGCATTTAGAGCCCAAAAAGTGCTTATTCCTAAATGTGTCTCCCTATGTGCAGAACTCTCAAAGTTCTTTGTTTAGAAGTCTTCAAGCCCAAAGTATATTCATTAGCTCCATTTCCAGCCCACATGAAATGAGTGACTTTTTTAGCATTTTTGTGTAGATTTGATCCAATTGCCATTTGCTTTGTCCAAGTCTCATGCACTAGCCTATTTAATGCTTCCTTTATTTTTTGTGGCTCTTGTTGTTGTGATTGGACCACTAGGAATTTTTAAAGGATCATTTGAATTTGAATAGATAGCTTGTATTTTCTGTGTCACATCATTTCCTCTCTCCTCAAAAGAATTCGTCCTCAAATCTTTATCTGCATCAAACGAGATAAATCAACCACATTAGAAGTAGCACTAATATTATACTTACCAGGTAGATCAATCATATAAGCATTATCATTGATTCTCTCCTACACTTGAAATTGATTGTTACTTTTCTATGTGTTTTAATGATAACTAGCAATTGTAAACTTAATATGGTCTTTGATTTAAGCCACGATGTTTTTGACTTGATCAACATTGAATCAGAACATATTGTCACAATTGCTTTCAAATTGACTCGAGTTTGGGTTGTCAAACTCAAGCCACGCCTTGTATGACTTGAGCCAGAATGCTTTCTTGACTCGAGCAGTACATTAGTGACTCAAGCCACGATGTAAACTTGAGCCAATGCCTGGTGACTCTAGTCAATCTTTGTGAACCTAAAAAGATTTTTAAAAATACAAGGTTAAAGGACTCGAGTCAGCAATCAGTGACTCAAGCTTGGGATTTAATCGTTTTATTCAAATATACCTTGCTAACTCGAGCCATCACTTAGTGACTCGAGTTAGGAAAAGTTTTCAAACCATTTTCAAAATGTCTCTTGATAACCTCTTATGAAAATGGTTTTAGACTCGAGCCAGTCTTACAAGACTTGAGTTTGGACGTAAACTCGAGCCTAATTTGAGAGCCTCAAGTTATATCTTCACAAAGTCATCTTCGACATTCATTTTCAAAAGAAGACGAACTCGAGCCTAGATTTGGTGACTCGAGTTTGACCTCAAGTCGAGCAGACCTTAGCTAACTCGAGTCTGTGCTTCGTCTTTCAAATCGTCTTCTTGAAAGGAGATGAACTCTTGACTTGAGCTACATCAGTTTAACTCGAGTCAATATAATCTCTGTTTACGAATCACTGTGTCTAAACTTCTTAAATCTCTAAGATTGTTTTATCTACTTCATATCATCACTCATTATTATTCCTAAGAATGTTTAATCAGTTTGCTAATGAGTTTCAAATGATTTTAAGGTGGATTAACACCAAAATGCAATAAAGCAATTATGTACCAGAGCATTTAATGCAAAGCAGAGAAGAAACACCATTTTGGCAAATAATCCTCTGAGCATTTATAAAGATTTCTGGCCATTTCCATTGTTCACTTATTGTTGAGTCTCGATGGACAAATGGAATAAGGAATGTCAACAGAGGTTAACGGTGAACATTTGGAGAATACAAAGAGATTGAGTTAACATTCTTCAACGTCAATTTCATTACTCACAACGACTCTTTCAAAGACTTCAACGGTCATTAATGATGACATCTATAAAAGCCAAAAGCATTCAATTCTCCACCTACCAAAACACTACGCAATCAATTCGAAATTATAGCATTTACTGTTTCATACTCTTAAGCAATATCTTCGGATATTGATAATTTTCAGTGTTTATCTATTAGCTCTTTTAAAGAGATTTAAACTTATTCACCTTGTATTAATCTCAAGGTTGTGGAACCTTTGAGATTGAGTTTATTTGATTACAACTTGTAAGAGAGAGTAAGTTCTAATGAGAAAATTACTCGAGAGTTATAGAGTATGTAATCAAGTTCTGAGAAATTAGAATGAATACACATTGTATTCATTCTAATTTATTCCCTTGTATATTTATTTCCTTATAGATTGTATTCTAGAAGAACCCATAGGGACACATGTCAATGTATAATTAGATACCTCAGTTTATAAATAGAAAAGGTGGAGGCTCAAGCTAATCATTGAGTACTTGACCTAATTCCTTAATTTTCTTATTTTCTTAACTTGGTACCAGAGCCAAAAAGGCCAGCAATAGCATCAAATAGCGATTTTATCAGCAAACTAGATGGAGCCACCACCACAAATGTGTCGGCCAACCCTAATACTAGTCCTCACATTGCCTTCCCTTAAGATTCCACAGTCCTCACCGTTACATCACCTGTCCCTCTTGCTGCTCACCACTTGCCCCCTTTGTCATCTTCCATACCTTCTCACTCGACCGTCTCATCTCAACTCCCGACGCCCAACTTCGTTCACATCCCAACTCCCCCTTTCACCCAACCCGAGTCCTTCGCCCACACTCCCCCACCATCGACCTTACCACCAACGACAACTCCAGCCACCCTCCATCATGCAATTCCAATTTCGACTTTTGTCCCTCCCTATATTCCTTCACCATCGTCCTATCCTTTCCCGTCACACTCCTCCCTTTTAGGCATTCCATCTAGTTTCCCCACGGCCCTTCACCATACTCCTCAGGTCCCTACTCGATCTACACCACTATTAAGCTCTCTAAATCAGGGCAATCCCGTCAAGTTGGATGGTGATAATTTCATCATCTGGCAATCAACTGTTCTACCCATTATTCGCGGCCATAGAATCGACGGCCACATCCTTGGCACAAAATCCGTTCCACCTGAATATGTTTTGGACTCAGCCGAGAACGTTTTCCCAAATCCCCTCTATGAGGAGTGGCTTGCCACCGACCAAATCTTACTCAGATGGCTTTTCGGTACGATGTCGATGGAGATTGCATCTCAAATGACCCACTGCACAACATCTGCCTCTCTCTGGAAATCCATATATGAATTCGTTGGGGCTAACACAAGGTCCCGAATCACCTTCTTGAAAGGTGAATTTCATCGCCTGAAAAAGGGATCACTCAAGATGCGTGACTACCTCTCGAAGGTGAAATCAATCTCCGATAATCTTAATCTTGCTGGATCTCCTCTGTCTCTCACTGATTTGGTTACTCAGACCCTTGCCGAATTGGATACAGAGTACACTCCGATTGTAGTAATTCTCTCAGAAAAAGAAAATCTATCTTGGGCAGATCTTCAGTCAAAACTCCTGACATTTGAGTCCCGATTGGAGCAACTCAACACCACAGCCACCACTAATCTGTCTAGTGCATTTGCCAATCTGACTTTTCAACCTAATTCCTCTCAGTCACGCTCCCCAAATTACAGTGGAACTGGAGGAAGGAGAGGCAGGGGACGCTCAAACAGAAGCTTCTCTGGTGGACGTACTTCTTTCGGTGGTAGAGGAGTACCCAAAAACGATAAGTGGTGCTATCTCTGTGAAAAGCCTGGTCATGAAGTCCAAAATTGTTTCAAAAGCTTTGATCGAAGTTTTAAGCCACCTCGCAAGCCTGATAATGCGTCTGCATATATTACCACCCCAGAGACTACTGCAAATCCAGCCTAGTATCTTGACACTAGGGCGACTCATCACATTACCAACACTTCTGAGAACGTTGGTCCAGTTATGACCTTAGCGCCCGAATCAGGTATATCCTCTATCTCTGTTGGCAATGGCGAATCTGTTAATGTGATTGGCACTGGACATGCTAAACTCCTATGTGATAAACCTGCTAGATTAAAATGTCTGCGATTAAATGATGTTCTTGTGGCACCTCGAATGGCCAAGAAATTGATTAGTGGTTTTAAGCTCACTAATGATAACAAAGATGTATTTGTTGAAATTGACTCCCATGGCTGTTTTGTGAAGGACAAGAGTCAACATAGTATTCTGCTGCAAGGGGAAGCAACCAGAGGGTCCACTCTGTTGGTTATAATTAGTTTTGATGATGTCTTATATAGATACCATTGTTATAAGCAAAAAGATTGAGTAATATAGTTATCTCCTACATTGACTAATTGTTGCATTTAATGTAGATTAATCCAAGTTGAATTATAGAGATTAATCAAGAAGGAGATAAGAGTTCAAAGAAAGAAGTATCTGCAGAGGTTATCAAGAAAGCAAGATGTTTTCAATGGCTTTTGGTGATAACCAAGTAGAAGAGAAGAGACCAAATAAAGAAGAACATGCATATATATTCTTATATGTGATACTGGTTGGAATGAAGTCTCATCATGTTCTGGATGTTGAAGAAGGTAGAAGCTGTAGAGAATGATGAGCCCAAGTTAAATGTTGAAGAATGATCAAGTTGAGAGATGGAAGGAAGAAAGAGTTGAATTATCAAGAATGTTCAAGAGAAGAGAAGAAAGAAAGAAGAACTTGCTTATTGGAATGAAGATATAGTTATTCAAGTTCTTATATTGAAGCTAGAAGTCTCCAAGATCATATGAAAGTTGGAATGGCTCGATTTGGAGTTAAAAACAGCAAAAATCATCTTCAGGATGAGAAAACTCGAGTTTCCAAGTCAAAACTCGAGTTTCCTACTTCGCTACAGTGATTTGCCTCTCAGATAGGAGAAAACTCGAGTTTGGGACTCAAAACTCGAGTTTGTAGTGTCTTCAGCATCTCTAGCGTCTCTGGACAAACAAAACTCGAGTTTCCAAGTACAAACTCGAGTTTAGGACTCAAAACTCGAGTTTCCAAGTGAAAACTCGAGTTTGCAACGGTGATCAGCAACTCTGTTCTACTCTGTTTCACGTTCAGGACGGGCGACGTCTGGTAATTCAACGATATCTACCAAACTAGAGATCGGATTGAGACGAAACCAAAAGCATATGAAACTAGACTCCCAATGCGTCATTTTGATATAAAATTCAAGCCCAAAGAAGTTCAGATCAAGGAGCTATGATTTTTACAAGTTGCCAAAAGAATCAACGTCACATTCCAGACCCACCTTTGGTATTTTGGGTTTATCTCACAAACGACATATCCGATTGAGATGAAATCAGTGGCAAATGAAAGTAGACTCACAGAGCTTTCCATCAAGAGTTGAACAGACCAAAATGGAGCTTGAACCAGGGAGATATGACCCTCGAAAGTTGATAGTCAGTTCAAGAAGTTGTGAAAACGTTCAACAAAGTCAAAACTCGAGTTTATAAGTACAAAACTCGAGTTTCCGAGTTACAGAGAGCAACCAAGGGCAGAACAAAGTCAAAACTTGAGTTTGTAAATCAAAACTCGAGTTTATCGAAGGCAGAGAGCAAACTTTGGTTTTGAGAGAGAACCAAAACTCGAGTTTACAAATGGAAACTCGAGTTTTCATCAGACAGAGAGCAATGAACTTCAGAGGAACTTCCAAAACTTGAGTTTTGAACCAAAACTCGAGTTTTGCTCAGGCAGAGGCAAATCCAGCATTCGACAACAAAAGGAAAACTCGAGTTTTCAAGAGCAAACTCGAGTTTACACCTCTAGTTCAGAAAATCAAAGTTTCGAAAATCCTGATTCTTCTGATAAACATCCAGATGATTACCCAAATGATTTATAACACTTCTTAACATCATTTATATCATTTGTGTACATGTTTCAGATGATCAAAGGCTATTAAACTGAAGATCAAAGAGAAAGTAAATGCTGATGTCATAGCTGGTTCAAAAAGCAAAAGTTCTAACGGCTATATTTCTTTATCCAACAGTCATTAAATCTTCAAACGGTCATATATTGATCTCTACCTATATATAGAAGACAGATTCAAGCAGAAAAACGTAGAGACACAAGCTTACACTTCCAACATGCTGATACTCTGTTTTCACATCATTTACACTCTGTTTTTCATGTCTAGATAGCTTAGAGAGTGAGATGATTTGTATTGTTCTTCAGTGTTCATCTATTCACTTCTAAGAGAGAAGATTTATTGTAATCATTCTATTCTTCTGAGAGTTACTCAAGATTGGGTGATCTTGAGTGGGAAACACATTGTGTTGATTACAACTTGTAAGGGGAGTGAATCCTAGTGAGAGGATTACTTCGAGTACAAAGTGTGTAATCAAGCGGTGTGTTGATTACAGTTTGTAAGGGGGAGTGAATCCTAGTGAGAGGGTTACTTCAATTACGGAATGTGTAATCAAGTTGAAAGAAGATAGTGAATTGAAAATTCCAAGTGAGGCTTGGGGACTGGACGTAGGTCAAGGATTGGGCCGAACCAGTATAAATCAATTTGCACATCCTCTTCCCTTATCTCTTATATTTCCAGCATATACATCTGAATGTCCATACATGTTTGAATGATTGATTAATGCTTTATCAATTGTTATTGTCATTCAAACTGCTTTCAATAAGTTTTGAAAAGATTTTCAAAGTTACTAAAGTTTTATCAAACACCCAATTCACCCCCCTCTTGGGTGATAGCCTGTTCTTTCACACTCGTGGCCTCTACCAGATCAACAATCCAGTAGTTCTAGTCAAGAACTCAGTTGTCAGTTTTACTTCAGTAAGAAATAAGTGTATTCCGACTAGTAATAATAATAACAATTTGTTTGATTTTAAATTTTGGCATAGACGCCTTGGTTACCCCAGTAAAGCTGTCTTACAAAAGGCTCTCACAGATTGTAACATTGCATTTCCATCTAATGAAAAATCTCAGTTTTGTGACTCTTGCCAGTTGGGAAAATCTCATAAACTTCCTTTTACTCTTTCTCAGTCTCGTGCATCTCATGTTTTGGACTTGGTGCATACTGATCTTTGGGGCCCTTCCCCAATCAAATCTGTTAATGGTTACCATTACTACATCAGCTTTCTGGATGATTACAGCAAGCATACCTGGATTTACCCCTTGAAATCAAAGAATGCAGCACTTTCTGCTTTTAAATTGTTTAAAGCCATGGTTGAAAATCTCTTTGAGCGCAAAATTAAAACTCTTCATAGTGATTGGGGAGGTGAATTTTGTAGTTTCCAACCTTTCCTTGATGAACACGGGATCATTTTCAGGCATTCCTGTCCACACACATCAGCTCAAAATGGTAGGGTTGAGCGCAAGCACCGTCATATAGTTGGAACTGGCCTTACTCTTCTTGCAGATGCACATATGCCTATCTTCTACTGGTGGGAAGCTTTTTCTACTGCTGTCTATCTTATAAACCGGCTGCCAACTGGTGTTCTAAAGAATATTTCACCCTTTGAGACTCTCTACAACAGAAAACTGGATTACAAGAATCTCAAGGTCTTCGGCTGTGCATGCTTTCCTTGCTTACGCCCTTATAATCAACATAAGCTCCAATATCATAGTACAAAGTGTACCTTTCTCGGTTATAGTGTTTCCCACAAAGGGTTCAAATGCCTAAGCTCCACTGGACGGATATATATATCTCGTCATGTTGTGTTCAGTGAAAATGATTATCCTTTTCCTAACAATTTTTTGTGTTTTCAGCAACCATCACAGTCTGAAATTGTGAATTTTTCAAGCATATCTCCTATTTTTCATGAAGAAGTGTCATGTGATAAAGCTTCCTATACTGCTGATGATCCTTGTGCTTCAAGAATTCTCTCTATTCAGTCTCGTGATAGCACTATGTCTGCTTCTAAATCATCAAATCTGCCTCTACCATCATCCGCTGTCCCTGCACTCATTGATCAGGCGAGTATTGTGCCTCCTATATCAGATCCCCTTCATGTTTCTGATTATGTCTCTGCTTCAGATCCTGATATAGGGACTCAGCCGTTACCATCAGTCCTTCAGTCACCAGCAACGACCTATGTTCCATCAGTTGATGCTCCAATTCCTTGTATAACCACCAATATTCACCCCATGTAAACTCAGAGCAAACGTGGGATTTACAAACCTAAAGCCCCTTATGTCGGGCTCACCCTTGCAGATCCTGATTACACACCCATCACAGCAAAGGAAGCTTTGTCTTCACCTCTTTGGACACAAGCCATGATTGAAGAATTCACAACACTTCAGAAGAATAGAACCAGGACTCTTGTTCCACGGCCCCCTTCTCAAACAATTGTCGATAACAAATGGATTTTTAAGTCCAAATTACACTCTGATGGCACATTAGCCAAGAGGAAAGCTAGACTTGTTGCAAAAGGGTCCCAACAAACCGAAGGTATTGATCTCTATGAAACCTTCAATCCTGTGATTAAAGCTTCTACCATTCGTATTATTTTGACTATTGTTGTTGCATTAGGCTGGGAAATTAGACAACTTGACATTAATAATGCCTTCTTGAACGGTTTCTTGTCTAAACCTGTTTTTATGGAGCAACCAGAGGGTTTTGTTGATCCTTCTCGGCCTACTTATGTGTGCAAGTTATCCAAGGCGCTTTATGGTTTGAAGCAAGCTCCTAGAGCCTGGTTTGACAGACTTCGTAGTGTGTTGCTCGCTTGGGGTTTCACCAACTCTAAAAGCGACATCTTTCTATTTATTTACTCCGACAAGAAACAGGTATTGATGATCTTGATCTATGTGGATGACATACTTGTCACTGGTAGTAATCCATATAGTCTTCGCCAATTTGCTGCCAAACTCCACACTATTTTCTCACTCAAAGACCTTGGATCTCTCCATTATTTCCTTGGGGTCGAAGCACACAGAGACTCTACAGGTCTATATCTTAGCCAAAGCAAATACATATGTGACTTACTTGATCGTTTTCATATGAGCGATGCATCCCCCTGTCACACACCGATGGCTGCTCATAAATCCCTATCAGCTTTCTCTGGTGAGTCGCTTCCCAATCCGACTGAGTATAGAAGTGCGGTAGGAGCTCTGCAATACCTATGTAACACCAGACCAGACATTAGCTTCAGTGTTGGTAAATTGAGTCAGTATCTCTCACAACCAACTACAGAACACAGGAAAGCTGTAAAAAGGGTGCTAAGATATCTTAGAGGCACAATACATTATGGTATTCATATCAAACCATCAGCCCCACTCGTTCTAGCTGCTTATTCAGATGTTGACTGGGCCTCTTGCCCTGATGATAGGCGTTCAATTGGTGGCTACTGTGTTTTTCTGGGAGATTCCTTAGTATCTTGGTCCTCAAAGAAATAATTAGTTGTTTCTCGTGTTAGTTCTCTATGTGTTTTGATGATAATCAACAATTGTAAACATGTTTTGAAGTTTCCAAAATCTGTTAAAAACCATCTGGCAGTTGCATACTCGAGTATTGGATTGATAGCGGATTGCTCAAATGCATTTTACAAGTCAATACTTAAGTATTGGAAGCAATACTCGAGTATTGAAGTTACAGAGAACAATCAAGTTTTGAACTTAAGTGCATACTCGAGCATAGCACTAACATACTCGAGTATAGGTCATCCAGAGAGCATCCAAACTTTTCAAACTGAGTCAATACTCAAGTATAGGAAGCTATACTCGAGTATTGGACTTACAGAGAGCAAATGCTTTTTCAACTTGAGTGCATACTCAAGTATGATACTTACATACTCGAGTATAGGCCTTACAGAGAGCCCCCAAAATTTTTATAACAGTTGTATACTCGAGTACAGGTTTTACATACTCAAGTATTGGGCTCTTAAACTGTTTTCAACTTAACACCTGATCTTGCATACTCAAGTATGGAAATGAATACTCAAGTATTGAGGCTTTTTGAACTTAAAAATTTTCTCACAAACAGTTCTATACTCGAGTACTTACTTACATACTCGAGTATTGAGGTTGTTTTTGAAAGTTCAAGACACAATGGTTTGCCTCTGGAAGCTGCATACTCGAGTATCAAATTGGATACTCTAGTATTGACACTAGTACACAGTGACATACTCGAGTGTAGAGGAACATACTCAAGTATTGAACGGTAAAAACTGATTTTCAAATCACACGAATTTGCAAAACACTGATGTTTGATCTTATTGCTTCCATTCATTATTCACTTATGTTTCCAGCTATGTTTAACAAGTTTGTTAAGTGAATTTCAGTTAGCACAGATGAAGATTATTGAAGGTCAAAGCCAAAAAGCAAAAAGTGCTTTGAAGCATTAAATGCACTTCAGTAAATCAACCTCCTTTTGGTTAATCCACTTGAGCACGCCTTCTCAACGGTAAAGAAGGCTTACTACAACAAGTAAACTATTCTCCAACGAGCAAAACTCCAGAGAGCCACCTCAAATTAATTAGACACCTGGATTAGTTGGAGATTAGAGAGAGAAGCTGACCAAACTTAATGCTAATCATCTACAACGGTTGGATTCATCATACAACGGTCAATTAATGCTCTCTAAGTATAAATAGAGTGCATTGAAGTCTTCTCAATAACTTTGCAGAACTGAGAGCGAAATTCATTAAGTGTACATTCAATACTTTCAGTTTTTCATCTGTATTGTCTTTTGACATTGTGAGCTTCAATGATTATCTTATCTACTCTTTGAGAGAGTCATTTCTGTAATCATTCATTGATTGTAAAGAACCACAAGTCAGTGGACTTGGTGGTTGGGATAATTGATTGCAACTTGTAAGGGGGAGTGAGTTCTAGAGAAAGAACTACTCTGAGTACAGAGCTTGTAATCAATTTGAGAGTTATAGTGGATTGGAAAATCCCAAGTGTGGCTTGGGGACTGGACGTAGGTCAAGGAAAAGACCGAACCAGGATAAATCATCTTGTGCAAAGCTTTTCTTCCCTTCTCCTCTGATATACTCTGTTCTCCCTTGTCCAAAACAAAGCAATCCTTTAGATTTTTTAAAGATACCCAATTCACCCCCCTCTTGGGTATCAAGCTCCAATCTTCATCTTGCTCTAGTTGCGAATCCGAATATAGATCTCTATCTAATACAGCTTCTAAACTCTCCTGGATAAGATCCTTACTGTCTGAACTAAGTCTAAGGCTAAAAAGGATACCGACGATATGGTGTGATAATACCAGTGCTGCAGCTCTTGCCTCCAACCCTGTTCATCATGCAAGAACCAAACACATCGAAATAGATGTGCATTATGTTAGGGATCAAGTCCTCAGCAAAGTCTTAAATGTTTCTCATGTTCCTACAGAATTCCAGATTGTTGATTGCTTAACTAAACCCTTACACCATGCCCGTTTCAGTTTTCTTAGAGACAAGTTGGGCGTTACAGTTGCACCAGGCAAAATATCACAGCAACATCAGACTTTAACCAAAATCAAGAAGAAGAAGAAACTAGTTCGAAGTAAAGGAGAGAATTAGAAATAAATGTTATTAATGTGTATTCATTCTAATTTATTCCCTTGTATATTTATTTCCTTATAGATTTTATTCTAGAAGAATCCCATAAGGACACATGTCAATGTATAATTAGATACCTCAGTTTATAAATAGAAAAGGTGGAGGCTCAAGCTAATCATTGAGTACTTGACCTAATTCCTTGATTTTCTTATTTTCTTAACTTGAGATAGTGAAAATCCCAAAGTGTCTGGGGACTGGATATAAGTCAAGGATTTGAACCAAACTAGTATAAATTCCATGTGTCCGGTCTTTCTCTCTTTCTTTCTGTTTAACTCTGTTTTTTGACTGAGTTCTAAAGTCTTTTCGAAAAATTTTAAACCACCCAATTCACCTCCCTCTTGGTGATATTCCATCTTTCATGGACCATCTCCTCTTGGAGCTTATTTAGACCTTCTTTGAGCTTGAAATGTTTCTTTTCTCATATGAACCCAATCTACAAGTTCCAAAAGAACACACCTTCAACTACCTTTGTTGGTTTTAGATGCATATTGATTAATTTCACAAGTAAGAAACACTTCAGAAAAACCATTATCATTTACCTACAACTCCTTGATATATTCAAAGCCAACAATTTAGTATTTATCGAAGAAAGATTATACCTCATTGACAATGCAACAACAAAAACATTCTCTTTAACTTTCTTGTGTATGATGACATATGAAAATGACTCAATAAATTTCAGCTAGCTTGCATGTCTCTTGTTAAGCTTACCTTGACCAAGAAAATACACAAAACCAAGAAAAACAGTTTCATCCATGAAAAAGTCACAATTTTTCCTTTCTCAATACTCAAGCACGCATAGTAAAGGATTCACTAGCTCATCAAGATTGTTGTAGAAATCAAAGTATCATCAAAACAAGTTGCGATGTCATATAAGAACACCTACAAGCATCAAAATTTATGTGACAATGAAAATTCAAAGTGTGGAGTTCAAAGCATCTTAAGGGTAGAATGTTATCAAGAATAACAAACTTTAGAGAACCATAATGTTTTTCATTGCCACTCGAAAGAGGTAAAGGTACAATGCTTCTTGAGGACAAGAATCTACAGGGTGGCTTCTTAAGAATCAAATCCAAGAATACTTGCCACACATCAGTAAGATCATCAATAACCAAAGAAATATCCTTGCCGTCACTCTTATCTTCACTTTTCTCACAACTCTTTTCATCCTTCTTTTCACTCAATTCTTCACTCTCATTTTTCCTTTCTTTATTTCGAAAACATTCTATACTCTCAATCTCTTTTTCTTTTCCAAACTCAAATTTTCTCTCAAGAATAGTTTTCACAAAAATCACTCTCACTTAGATTTTCACTTTCCTTTTCATGATTGAAGGGATTTTCTTCAAACACAAGAATTGTGCTTGGAATAAGAAGGTCTTCTTCTACACATTTGTCAGCAACATTTTCAACATTGAATTCTTCTTCCTCTTTGGTTGGCTATGACTCATCATTAGGGACTGTAACAATCAAGCTTTCAATCTCCTTTGCATTAGAGCTACTTCCCAAACAACTTTGTCGCTTGATATTTTGCTCATACTCAGCAATTAATGGAACCAAAATATCAATGCTAATAAAGATTAGGTTCTTTGCGGAAAAACAAAATTAGTTTAGGATTAAGCCCATTTACAAAATGATCCAAAGTGTCTTTTTATGTTTCCTTCACTCCAGCTCTAATCATAGCTAACTCCATCTCATGAAAATATTCCTCAGCACTCATGGAGCCTTGTTTCAACTCATGCAACTTTCTATGTAATTCTCTTTTTGACCTGGAGTTGTGACTAGACATCTATTGGTCTGCTTCAACATTAAGTTTTTGGAGTCCTTCTAACGAGAATTGGAGATCTTTTTTTCCCCCCACCATGCATATTGATGAGTTTGCTTTCGTCGCTAAAGCAATCAATTAAACCAGGACTAACTAATAATGCAATATAGTGGCAACCTAGGTCATTCTCCCAAGGAGCAATCTGTGGGTTTTTCTTTAGGTTGAATTTAGATGATAAAAAATGCAATGGAATGAACCTAAACTAAAATGTAAAAATGCTACTACCTAAATGAAATTAAACTAACTAAAAATGCTGATGCAATTGACTCTAAAACCTGAATGAGAATGAAACTAATCTATGTGAAATTGAATGCAATTTTTGGGGGGTTTTTGTTATGAGAGGAAAATTAAAATCTTAAGAAGAAAATTGATTAAAATCAAATTAAATGACAAAGATCTAGTTCAGTTATGAGGAAGAAGGGGACAACTTAGGAATTGCATGGAGTCGACTTTCTTAGCCCAAACCAATTAATTAGACCAAAGGAAGATTAATGAATTTAATCACCTAATTGAACACGGGAAACCCTCTAGCTCAATAACACATATTCCACTAGAAAACTCATAATGAAATAAGCGGTGGTTAATTAAACTCATTAAAAATTCAATCACAAAATAGTTTTGAAAATCTTGTTTACAATTATCCAATTGAACAACTAGATAATTTATCAACCCAATTAAACAATTAAGATGATAAACCAAATTGACAATTAAATTAATAACGAAAACTCAATTAATAATTCAATTGACAATCAAAAGGTTGCAAACAAAACTCCAACAATTGTCTCACACATAAAAACTTCAAATTATCAATCCAATCCAAAAGAAATATGTTTACAATCTAAAACTAGATTGTTCTCAATTAACACAACTTAAAACCCTTTAAAACTAAAGAACCTCAAGTTTGGATTAAGAAGATAAAAAGAATAACACTCCCTTGTAGTCTTCAAGTGTAAAATCCTAGGCTCTAACTTTCTCCATGCTCCTCCCAAGTTGCCTCCTAAAGATCTCAAGCTACCATGGAAATCATCCCGCCAAGTATTAGACTAGCCACGGCCATTAGACTAATAAATGGAGAAATTCAATTGCCACGGTACAGTAACGCATCCGCTGGAGAAATTGTGTTGAAAACAATTGATGATTCAATTGATTAAAGGTGGTGGGCCCGCAAGTGAATTGAATGAATGGAAATCTCATGTGCTTGCGTCTGTGGCTGCGTCTCCCCAGCGTGTGTTTCTGCGTGCGTCTGTGTGTAGCAGCTTTCTCAGCGTCGCGGCTCTCTCAGGTCTGCTCTCGTGGCTGTGACTCAATGAAAGCATGTTGCGGCTGCCTTTGTGTCTCAATGTGCTTCTCCGTGTGCGTCAATGTGTCCTTTCCTGCGTCTCAGCGGCTAGGTTAAATAAAAAATGGAGAGGAAGAGATTTTGGTTACCAACTTGAGCCAATTAAAATTCCAAAAGCTCAACAAAATTCCACCATTAGATCTTCTTTTAGCTTCCAAGTTTAATTCTCCATCGTAGGATCTTCCAATATGCTTTTTCTTATCCTGCAAGAATTAAATAAAATCGTGATCTATCATATATTTAGAAATATTATTCAATCATAAGATCTCAATCAGAATAATAACAATTTAAGTCCAATAATCTTATAATTAATTCTGATTTATATTATTTCCTAAAATAGGCTAACAATCCAAATATTGCCTAATAAATCCAAATTAGCCTAAAATAGTCCCCAAAATAAATGAATAAGGCGGGATAAAATATATTAAATTGGGATTTATCACATATTGATACCTTAAAAGTTAAAAATAGAGAAAAAGGGGTCTCACCACTCTACTAACATATTTCACTCTAACAATTTAGTATTACTCGTGTTTCTCACAAATTTGGCTTTTACATTGATGTATGTCACTCTTACTTTTTTTCACTCTTAAATTCCTCTTGAGGCTCTTTGAAGAACTAAGGAATTTAATCAACGTTTTCACATTGCAAAATAAACACAACACTTATAAATTTGAAATATTAAAGTGAGATTTGAAAAAGGAGTTCAAGGAAATCAAGAGTTCAATTAACACTGATTGAAAAGGTTCAGTCAAATTATGTATATCAAGATAGATACTTGCATAGAATGAATCCAGCACATCAATTAGTATGATTTTTTCTCTCTCTTTTTTGGTTGAATTTTTTCCTTCTTTTTCTTATGATTTTTCCCTTTATTTTTTCTATTGAAATTTAAAGAGAATAATAGAATCTATCACAAACACCACAACACAAGCAATCTAAAACCAGAAATTCCATAAAAACGTCATTTTTGAAAAGGATGAAAGCAGGAGCTTTATACCCAAGAGGGGGGGTGAATTGGGTATATTAAAATTTTCATAACTTGTTCTGTTTTCGATTACTCAAAACAGAGCACAACAGAGAGGATAAGGAGAAGAAGCTAAACACAATGCAATTTATACTGGTTCGGTCCTTTCCTGACCTACATCCAGTCCCCAAGCCTCACTTGGGATTTTCAATTCACTAACTCAATAATATTGATTACACACTCTGCACTAAGAGTTGTTCTCTCACTAGAACACACTCCCCCTTACAAGTTGTAATCAATACACCTCAACTACCAAGTCCCCTGACTTGTAGTTATCTCAATCAATAAATGATTTACAAGTATTTGACTCTCTTACAGAGTAGATATGATGAACACTGAAGTACTTGTATCAAGTATGATACTTTATAAGTGAAAGCTAATACACAATAAATGAACTTAGTAGAAATTCGCTCAGAGTAGTTGTGTTCTTTTTTGTGAAGATGTTAATGAACTCTATTTATAGCTAGAGAACATTAAATGACCGTTGTAGCTTGAATCAGACCGTTGGAGAAGTTGCCCAAGTGTTCTGAAGTGGTTTTGGGGTCTTCTCTCTCTTGTTTTCCCTTAATCTAGTTGGTCAAGACATCAGGGCTGACTTTCTGCGAATTAATCCGTTGGAGAGGAGTTTTCTTGTTTCAGCTAACATCCTTAAATACTTTGTAAGCATGTGCAGAAGGATTTGGGTAGAAGGAGTAACTTTTGTGCTTTGCAATAAATGTTCTGAGTTGCTTTTTGCTTTATACTCTAACCTCTCACCAAACATTCTTTAATGCTCTGAAATCCACTAATAAATACGTTAAACATAGCAGGGAATATCAGAGAATAATATTGGAAGAAGATAGGATCAAATAACATTGATTTCTGAAATGCCCAAATTCAAAAATTCTGAACCAGCGTCACGAACTCGAGTTCAGTTCTTACGGGCTCGAGTTCGAGGCTTTAGTGTTCAAAACTATGCAAGTTCAAAAAGTGTAAACCTGAGGTTTGCTTTATAAACCTGAGGTTTGCAGATCATTGAAAAACTAAAATGCTCTCGGGTTGAAATGAACTTGAGTTCATTAATGTCAGGCTCGAGTTCGAGGCTTCTGTGATTAAAAACATGTAAGTTCAAAATGAACAAACCTGAGGTTTGCAAAACAAACTCTCGAGTTTAAAACATACCCAAAAGTTCTTTGCTCTCTGGAACTTTTAGGCTCGAGTTTGAAAGTCTCAGGCTTGAGTTTAAATAGCTTAAAAACAGTTCTTTACTCTCGGCCAAAACTAGGCTCGAGTTTGAATATGCTAGGCTCGAGTTTGAGCATTGATGAACTTTTCAAACCGAAAAACTTTTCTTTCAATGGAACAGTGCAGAGTTTGAAAATATCTTTAAGTTTCAAACAACTTGTCCCGCCAGAGATGAACTCGAGTTTGCCATGACAGGCTCGAGTTCATGCTCTTAAAACTTTCTTTGGATTCTTTCAAACCTGAGGTTTGAAGAAAGCAAGTGAAAGGTTTAACATGTTTTCAAAGTTCAAAAACTCTCTGGAAAGAATGAACTCGAGTTTGACCTTAGTAGGCTCGAGTTCATGTGATCTTTTCAAAAGTTTAATTTTAAACTTCAGGTTCAGTCTCGAGTTTGGAAATCAACTGGACAAGTTTGTGTTCTCTGTCAAATCCAGGCTCGAGTTCAACACTAACAGGCTCGAGTTTGGTTTTGACAGATTGAAAAATACAAGTTTAAATTATTCTAAACTTTGTCACACCTTATCAGTACTGTTTCCAATTGTTGTTAATCATCAAAACGCTCAGAGAACTAACAAAGGATGTAACTTAACGTTGAAATTTCAAATTGAGGTAAAACCAATACTGAAGATGGAATATCTCCTGGGGGTGATTAGGTGATTTAAAAAAAATAATAATCTTTTCGCTAGAGACACACAAGCACAAGTAAAACAGAGACAAAAGGAAAATAGACATGGAGCAATTTATACTGGTTCGGTCTAACACTTCGACCTACATCCAGTCCCCAAGCACACCTTGAGATTTCCACTAACTCTTCAAATAAGAATACAGTTACACTCTGTAACTTAGAATGATCCTTTCACACTTGGACTCACTTCCCCTTACAAGTTGTAATTGTACACTCACACTCAAGGTTCCACAACCTTAAGATTTTCAAAACAATAATGTTTAGAAACTCCTTACGAGTAGATAAATGACAAACACTGAAGTACAATGAAGATATTAATGAAATAGTTGAAACGACAGGTTGCAATAAGTTCGAGTTGAATGCACAGCGTTTCGATAGTTGGCGAATTTAATGCTTCCGGTATTTATAGTTGTTGCAATTAATAACCGTTGGTGAAGCTTGAAGATTAACCGTTGAGAGTCTTGAATATATCCATTAGAGAGATGAGGCTCGATTAATATTTTCGCCGTTCAAATAATCCAAGTGGATTTGCAGTCACAACATTCTCTTCATTCCTTTTGTTTTGCCCATTGTGAGATGGTATTTAATGCGCGAGCAGAATATCAATAAATGCTTTACATTGATCAGAGAGTGGTTACCGAGGATATCACTGCTATGGCAACTGCATTTAATGCTTCTCTGACACACATATTGCTTTATGCAATTTTGTTGTTAATCAATCATAAAATCATTTGAAACTCAGTAGTAAACTGATTAAAAGCATTTTGTAATAGTAATGAGTAAAGATATATAGAAATAAAATCACACACGATGATTTAAGTTTTATGAAGATGGAGATTTGAAAACAGGGGTGATCATGCTCGAACATGATTATCTGTATGATTGGGCATCAATATAAAAAGTACATTGAAAAATCAAAGATCACCCTTTGCTCAAGCAAGAACCTAAGCTTACTCGGGCAAGCTTCTCCTAGTGTCTTTTGAAAAACAATCTCTATCGCTGATGCTCAAGTAAGATATTTCCTCTACTCGAGCATGGTGCTCGAGGATGACACATTCATGCTCGAGCACAGATCATCTAGAGGCTAAGAATGTGAAGCGAATTGGTGCTTCTCGAGCACACTTTTACCTTTGCTCGAGCATGCCTCTTCAACTATGTAATTTCCTCGTTTAGCTCGATAGCTCAAGCTTGCCAAATGCTCTGCTTGAGCATGATTCTTTAATTTTGCATTTCTTCGTTCTGAGCCCGATGATGCTCGGGCATCACAAATACTCTGCTCAAGCATGACTTTCTGAAACACTTGAGCAAGTTATCAGATTGAGTATGCTCAGGCATGAGCTAACCTTTGCTCGAGCAAACCATAACTTAAACATATATTACTTAATTCAATAACTTAGGATTTGTGATAATCAAAACACCGAGAACTAACAAATACAAATAGAAATAACAATGAAAATGACCTATTAAATGATGCAAAACACAATATAAAAGTGGTCAAACAAAGACAAAAAATTTGGTGATGTTATAGGGAAATCGAAGATGAATAGACATATTAATTTCAGAAAAGACAACTAGATTAAAATGGAAAGAACTCACAAACGACAAATCAGATTGAAATGATTCCAAACTAAGTAGAAAATACAAGAGTTTGAACTATGTTAGCATTTAATATTTTGAAACCCTAATTGCATTAAATGCAACCTAGAGACTCAAAAGTCTTCAAACATGACCTAATTGCATTAAAAGCAACTAAGGGACTCAAAATAGTAAGTGCTAACTTAGAAACTAAAACCCATAAGGGAAAGATGGTGCGAACACACAAGGGAAAGATCCCACGAACCCACAACCAATATGAGATATACTCCGTTCAAGAAAGCTAAACAAAGATCGATGATCCATTTCAACCTTTGAGCATGAAGGAACAAGGACCCGAATTGTTGGAAGACGGCACAAGGTTGATTAACATGTTCATCAACTCCATTTTTAGTCCACATGAAATTAGTGACGTTTGAACAATTGTTTTTCCAGATTTGGTCCAATTGCCATTTGCTTAGTCCAGGTCTCATGCACTAGCCCATTTAATGCTCCTTTTTGTGTATGTGTGTTTTTTTTACTCTTTCTGTTGGGATTAGATCACTTGAAATTTTAAAATGATCACCTAAATTTAAAGAGACAAGTTGTGTTTTTTGTATCACATCATTTTATCATTATAATAAATATATTAAGTTTTTTTTTATTGTTATTTGTTAGTTAAAATAATTTTCTTTCATGGAAAAAACTTGAAGAATACTATTTAAAAAATATATAAATAAAAAAGGTCATCATTTACGTAACATTTACTTATTTTCTTGGGATAATTGCGCATTTATAGTATAAAAATGTCATCATTTATGTGGAATATATGTTAGGATGATTGAGTATTGATAGAATAAATATTACATTTGTGTTGGAGGATATCTTTTACCCTCATTAATTTTTTATTAGAAATTATTGAACTTTTATCAACATCTATTTTTATATTTTACTAAATATTATTGTTCTAGTTTTTTTCATACAATATATATATATATATATATATATATATATATATATTGACAAATTATAGTAAAAATGTTAACAAATTTATTAAAATGATAAAAGTAAATGCATGTAGTTTAATATTATAAATAAAAATTTAAGGGAGTTAATTTAAATTTTGAAATGTTAAGATACAAAATTACCCATAAACTTATATCCAATGTGCACTCAACACCATAGACTCTTTTCAGGTGTACAAGTACTGATAAAAAATTTTAAAAAAATTGACAAAATAACCGTGCCGTTGAAAATACCAAACTTCTGTCAATTTTTGTGGTGGGTTGACATTATTAAAACATTAAAAATGCCCAAGTTTTGAAATTCTCTTTATTGCCATGTTCTTCACTTTCGTCCACTATCTCACTTCCTCCCTCAATCGCTGATTTTCTTCTCAGATAATGTAATACGCCAGATTATTATTAATGATGATGATGATGATGTAGTAATAATAATAATTTAGAATTAATAATGGTTGTATTGTTTTATAATTTGTTAATTGAGAATAATTAAAGGGCCCAGCCCATAGCTAAAACCCTAGATTTTAATTATAAACTTAGGTCTAGTCGCTTAAACCTAGAAAACGCTCGATACTTTTCTTCGCTGCTATTTTTCTCCGCTACTACATCCTCATTCTGTACCCTTGTCAATTATTCTTCTAGGAGGTTAGCAAAACAGAGACCAGGTAATCCTAATCCCCATGAGTCTTAGGTTAGTTTTATATAAATGTTGATAGGGTTGTTATATATGAAATATATTATATGTAATCCTAATCACTAAAACAATAGGAATTAATATTGAATATGTACATTTTCTTCTTCTCGATTTACGTGAGTAGTTTCTTTGCAAAGTCGATTAATATTGATTATAGGTGCTTGTGCGTTGCTCTGATTGATTTTAGGTAATTGAAAAAATATATATATATATATATAAAATTCCTCCTCTCGTTTGCATATTTGCTTTTTTTTTTTTTTTTTTTGCTTTTGCAAAGTCATTTGTGCTAGAAATTTGAGCAAGCAATTGAAAATCTATATTGCAACACCCACTCAGTCTTGATTTTAAGGTGCCTGTATGTGTTGTTGCTCTAGGTTCTTTGGATATTATCAATTATAATATATTATGATAATAAAATATACTATATTATGCTAGTTGTACCTGATGCTATATTATTTGATATTTCTTTTACTTATTCCTTCTTCATATAATATCTCCTCACAATAAAATAGGATATGAATATATTGTATGTAAAATATCCTTTTATCCTATATTTAATTAAATAATAGAAAAGTTTGTGAAAGATAATTAAATAAGTATAAAATATTAATAAATTCAATTTGGGCACTATAATGCATAGAAATAATTTAGGAATTTTATTAAGTGTGTATTTAAAACAATTTAACAGTGGGAGGATAGCTTTGGGATGGTACCTCCCAAAGTGATGAACACAATTAGGCTTTATGCCTCTGATATATTGTTTTTTATGTGAACCGATAGTATATGTTCTTTCCGAAGTAGTGTCTGGCAGGTTTCCAGGATACTAGTAGCAACTTTGGAAAGATGTGTGTACACTAGGAAGAAAATGTTTTATGGCCAAATTCGATGATCTATGACTGGCAAGTTTCCGGATCACAGGGTAGACTGGCAGGATATTCGGATCTACCATGGTTCTCTTCCCACTAATTAAATTGAATAAAGAATGATAAAATTGTTTTCTTGGATATATGTATATATGTGAGTGTGTGTGGATGATATTTTTATTATGTAAATATTTTGTTTTCTCTACATTAAATTGTGTTTATTAAGATTACCAACAATTGCTGATGTTTGTGTTCATGGGCTGCGATAATCCTTCGAGGGAGCAAAATTTCAGTGAAACAAGTGCTAAGAGTTGGGGCTAGCAGTGAGAAGTGAGGAAGCACCTTCAACTAATTCTTTTTTATTTTATTTTGTTCAGAATAAAACACAATTTTGCTGAAATTTGGATTTACGTTATTGTAATAAGCAGCTTTGCACTTGTCCCAGTACACGTGCGACGGTAACACTCCCCAAAGTTGTTTATTTCGAATTTCAGTAAATAAAAATCATTTAAATTTTATATTATGATAATTGTTAGAAATTGGGGGTGTTACAGATAACCCAACAATAGCAACGGAATCCTCCCCCAATGATGACAGCAAATCAAGCCCAACGAAGGATTAACTTGTATTCCTCATCTTCATTGATCCTTTCCTTCACCCCCACCACAAGATCTAACAAAATCATGGGCCAGATGGAAGGTGTGGTAAAGAGTAAAGGAGGGAAGAGATCATGGGCATTGTAGAGAGTAGATGAGTCGGTGAGATCGTAGGTGTTGTAGAGAGTAAATGAGGAGGCGAGATCATGGGCTAGATCAAGTGGTAGCAACTTTAGAACGAACTCTTAAGCAAGTTCTTGAGTTTTTTGAAAGCTTTACATTTTTGCTATCAAAGCTTCAATTTGAAGAGGTAATCGGGGTTTGCTGGAGGATAAGAACCTAAGGAGGTAGGGAAGATGATTAGGATGAAGAGACTGACATGCAATATACGATTGAGCTTTGGTGCATTTGCATTCGAGTTCCTTTGTTTTTGCGTTCAGGAAGAAGACGATCAAGCATATTTTTTGTCTTTTTTTTCAGTGTTTCTAATCACTAAGAGAGATTGTGTTGATTTGATCACCAAAGAACTATATAAAGATTGATTGTCAATGGAGATTTCAGGTCCCATTTGGATCGAGGAAAAGGGAAGAATGGAATGGAATGAAAATGAAAAGAATGGAATGGAATGAAACAGAAAATATTTTACCTTGATGCGTTTGATTTGTATTGGAAAAGAAAATGGAGGAAAATTTTTATTTGGTTCAAAGAAAATGAGGTAGGAAAATGAAACAAAATACTATTTTTCCCATAATATTTCAATTTATACCAAACACTCGAGTACTCCTTATAAACTAGGAACAGTACTTTGTGATATGTTGTTTTCGAATAGAAGTCAACTTTCAGTGGCCAAAAGTCTTAGAATATAACTCCAAATTTTGAAAATGAACTATCCCCATAACTCTATATGAGTCCCTTTTCCAATGCAAAATGAATCATCTCTAGACTCATTGTACTCTGACAGTTATGATCCAATGAATGACAATTGTTCTGAAAATAGACTGAAACTTCTGAAAGCCATTTTCAAATCTCTTTAAGCTTGCTCTCAGATTTTGTGAAACTCATTTTGAGCCTAGTTTCATATGAAATAAGTTTCACCTCAATTGGACGTGTATTATGAGAGATACATTCAAATAACCAAACCTATTTAGAAATGAAAAAGAAATTCCAGCATCAACTTCCGAAAGCCATATCTCTTTGTTCCAAACTTCTTTGAGCTTGCTCTTGGTATCTATGTGAAGCATTTAGAGTCTTGTTTCATATGAAACAAGTTTCACTTCATTTGGATAGACGTGTAATTTGTGAGATACATCCAAATTACTAAACATATGTTTGATATGATGCAAAAAATTCCACTGTCAACTTCCAAAATTCACATCTCTTTCATCCAAACTCTTCTGAACTTGATTTTGGTGTCTATGACGCATTGGAAGTCTATTTTCATATATATATATATATATATATATATATATATATATATATATATAAAAGTTTCACCTCAATTGTATTTGTGGTTTGAGACATATGATCAAATAACTGAACTTTGTTCCTGTAAAACTTGAAACATGGTCAAACAAAAGAGTTGAAAACTGTTCATACTCAAGTGTACAGTGTTTCACTCGAGTGCATAGTGTCCACACTAAAGTGCGTAGTGTCACATTGGAGTATTGAAAATCTATACTCGAGTATGCTAAAAAAGTTCACGAGTGATGCACTATTCACTCGAGTGAATAATGCATCAGCTACAATACCTGAAACATTAATTTTTCAACACACTCAAGTACATATTCTTAGCACTCAAGTGTGAACACGTTTCCAACTCCTCTATTCACTTTTGTTTAACGTTCAAATGTACGAGATTAAGTAATTTGGTCATATCTCTTAAACCACAAATCTGATTGAGGTGAAATTTATTTCATATAAAACTAGACTCCCAATACATCACATACACACTAAAATCAAGCTTAAAGGAGTTTGGATGAAAGAAATATGAATTTTGGAAGTTGACAATGGATCTCGCGTCATATCAGACATTGGTTCATAATTTGGATATATGTCACAAACTACAAGTCCAAATGAAGTAAAACTTGTTTCATATGAAATTATACTCCTAGTGAGTCACATAGACACCAAAATCAAGCTCAAAGGAGTTTGTATAAAAAAGATATGAATTTTGGAATTTGACACTAACATTCTCACCTTATATCAGACACAGGTTTAGTAATTTGGATGTATCTCACAACATACACATCCAATTGAACTGAAACTTGTGGAATATGAAACTAGACTCAAATACTGTTTCAACAACATCAAGATCATGGTAAAATAAGAACCACTGGAAAAATATGAATTTTTGAAGTTCACAATCATATAAAGAGGTGCAAAACATTGCCCCAAAACTGATGCTATTAATGTGATCAAAGCTCTCAGAATACAATGATTTTGGAGCTAATTCTTTTTGCATTTGAAAGAAGACTTACAGAGCTTTATAGGGATAGGTCATTTTCCAAATTTGGAGTTATATTGAAGATGTTATGCTAATTGGAACTTGACCTTCTTGCAAGAAGACCATCAGCGGCATCTTCCTCCCTGTTGTGGTCACTAACGGATTTGCACCATGGATGGCTTCTTCCTCCTCCTTCCACAATATTTTCTGGCGTCACTCTCTTCCTCTCCTACGGTACTGAAGGGCGTAAGTTGGTCTTCTCACATTTTCTTGATCCATCAGAAAATGGGTTCCCACCAAAATAGATGGGAATTGATTTCCCATGTTTAAGGGAAAATGGCCCGCTGCCCAAAAAAACATTGACCTTTGAAAATGTGAACTAAATAGATGCACCGGATGGAAAATGCCCATTTTCAGTTTCCTTCCCCCAATTTTCCTTGAATCAAATGGGTCCTCAGTGTAGTTGACGCATCAACCGAGGATGAGATCAAGAGGGGACAAGGGAAACTAGGGTGTCTTCGAGGATAGGGGTATTTTAGTACTTTCATGGTGTAAGTGACAGAGGTTAGGTTATTTTAACGACTGTGTCATTTCTACCTTTTTTTGAATGTTTATGGTTACTTTTGCACTCGAGAAGAGTTTATGGTGCTAGGCGCACATTGGACATAAGTTCATGTGTATTTTTGCACTTTAACCTATGGTGGTTATTTGTAACTAATCAAAGTTCAAGAAGGGTTCTTAGTAACTTTTCAAAGTTTAGGGAGGTTTTGTGAAATTGGTAATTTACACAAGATGTTACGTGTCATCTCATTATCTAATCTGATATTTTTTTTTCTTAAAAATATACCCGTCACTTAATAGTAGGGGTTAATAGTTAAAAAAGGAAAGGTCAGGGGGTTTAATTTAAACTTTAAAATATCATGGGGTTATATGCAACTGACTGAAAGTTGAGGAAGGTTTTATAATTTAGCCTTAAAAGAAATGAAGGTTTTGTATAATTTAACCTTAAAAAAAATGGTGATGATGTTATAAAAGCACAACAACATTCTCAAATACATATGGTTCTCATGGACCAATTAAGATTTTGGTTGATTTTTCATATGGACCAATTAACTAAACACATTTTCCTATAAATCAATACATGACATATGACATATGAAAAAGTAGACGTATAATTTATAATTTGTGAGTATTTTGGCTTATTGTAGGTTTTATTATATGTAGTCCAATATTGATACACTCTTTTCAATTTCTTTATGAAATATGAAAAAAAAAAACCCATGTACAAATCAATCATAGCCACAAAAGGCAAAGTCGATTTCACAGGAATAAAATAATGGGAAGCAAGTGTCCAAGCAAACATTAAAATCCCAATTGTATGTTGGTACTCCACAGTACAAAAACTCAAAATCAACTGAAATCAAATTCCCAACTTGGACTCATGATTCCAGAGCTAATCTAGTTCTTGGGCACATCAAATGGAAGGAAATCACAAACCTGAAGAAGCTTCTTAGGCTGATCAAGTGAGTGCAACGAGTCTAGAGTGACTGACGATGGCAACTGGCAATAGGCGATGGCTACGGCGTTTTCTGCTAGCAAGAGACCAGAAAGGACAAATTGAGCACAGGTGCAATGGATGGAGAAACACAAGACCGCTATTTGAAGACAAGAATGGCTTTGCACTTCGATTACGAGATGAGCTCTGGGAGGAAGCTCTGGGCTTGATTGGACAAGACGAGCTATGGGAGGACAAGCATGCGATGGTTCCAATTGGACGAGACGAGGGCCAAGATAGACAGATTCCTCTGCGAGATGACGTGAAAACTGAGGACGATGGAGGGGACGAGACAAAAACTGAGGATGGAGGGATGAGTGAGCACGGGAATCTCTAAGAAAAATCGAAAGGCACGTGATGGTCACAACTTTTTCTTAGTGCGTCAGGAGATAAGCTCCACTTTGGAGCGTCCAATAAGCCTAGTGGTATTTTGGTTTTTCAATAAGCCCACCCAACGCAATGGGCAATCCAAATGGGAAACATCAAGCTTTTTTGTTCCTCTAGTCTGCTTTTCTAGCCTTTTTCTAATTTAAAGCCAACTTAAAGTTGATTCCAAACAGGCCCATTTATTGAATTCAACTTTGTTCTAAGATGAGATGGAAGTGAGGCTAAGAGCTCGCCAATAGGGGAGAACATATTCAAGAGCACATGAAAAAAACTAGTAAAATATATTTTATAAATTATAAGGGTAAAAAAAAAAAAAAAAAGAAGAAGAAGAAGAAGCAATGTCATTCAATAGTTAAAGTTATTGATTGTCAATATTAGTTTTATAACATTTAGGGTGACCTTAACTTTTTTTAAAATACTTCCAAAACAATATATATATTATAAAAAAAAAACCCCTCTTGGATACCCATTGCCCCAACATGACATAACCAAAGGAAAATTAGAGCTTAACCCAATTTAATACATTAGTCGTTGAAATAGGAAACAAGGACTATCACAAAAACATGTTGATTCCTTATAACATACGGATCATCACGTGAGGTTTTAGTAAACATGTCGACAATAATCAACACTGTTAAGTGAGTTTTAAAATAAATCGTTGTTGACATTAAAGTTGAAGCACAATAATTCATTAGAGCATAAATGTGAATGTTAAAGGTGGAATATCACCTAGAGGAGGGGTAAATAGGTGATTTGAAAAACTTTTCGCTAAACACATATGAACATAATTAACTAGAGACAGGTAAGTAAATTTGACGCACAGCGATTTATACTGGTTCGATCTAACACATTGACCTACATCCAGTCCCCAAATCCTTTGGGTATTTCACTAATCACAAATGGTTACAATTACAAACTCTGTAATCGAGATGATCCTAACACACTAGGACTCACTCCCCTTTACAAGTTGTAATCGTACACCCATACTTAATGTTCCTCAACCTTAAGATTTAAACCAAAAATGGAATAAGTGTTTAAACAACTCCTCACGAATAGATAATGAATGAGCACTGGAGAACAATGAATATCTGAAGATATTATCTGGAGTAAATAGTTGATCGCAATAATACATAATTGAATGCACAGAGTTTCAGTTAGGTGGCGAATTCAATGCTTCTGGTATTTATAGATGTTGTAATAAATGACCATTGATGAAGCTTGAAGATTAACCGTTGAGAGTCTTGAATATATCCGTTAGACAGATGAGGCTCGGTTAATATTTCCACCATTTAATAATCCAAGTGGATTTGTAGTCATGACATTCTCCCCATTCCTTTTGTTTTTCCTGTTGTGAAATAGCGTTAATTGCGCAGACGGAATAGCAGTGAAAACTTTAGAATGATCAGAGGATTGGTTATTGTGAAAATCACTCGATTCGGGAACTGCATTAAATGCTTCTCTGACACAAGTTGCTTTATGACAAATTTGTTGTTAATCTATGATATAATCATCTGAAAACTCATTAGCAAACTAATTAAAAGCAATTAGCCATAGTAATTAGTAGTGATATATAGAAATGAAATCACACACAATGATTTAGGATTTACGAAGACGGAGATTTTGAGAAATAGGGATGATCATGCTTAAGCATGGCTATCAATATGCTTGAGCAACCAGTAGAGGAAACACTTTGAAAGAATAGAAAATCACACTATGCTCAAGCAACCAACTATGCTTGCTCGGGCAAGATTCTCCTGGTGTTTAAAAAAAAAACAACAACAACAACAACAACTTCTATGGCTGATGCTCGGGCAAGAGAAGCTTCATGCTCGAGTAACATTTCGCCAATGCTCGAGCAACCCAGAGGACATGCTTGGGCAAATGACAAACAGAGGCGAAGACTTATAGATTTAGTGATGCTGCTCGAGCAAGCCTTCTCCTCTACTCGAGCATGGTGCTTGAGCATGACATAAACATGCTCGGCCACGAGTCATCAGAGACGAAAAGTGAAGAGTCGATTGATGCTACTCGGGCACACTTTTACCTCTGCTCGTTTCACTCTGCTTGGGCATGCCTTTTCAACTTGCAAATTCTTGCTCAACCCAATGATGCTAGGGCATGCTAGTTATGCAGCTCGAGCATGGATGGATTAATTGTGAAATTATACTTAGGCACTATGTTATTTGCTTGAGTAGCCTGTCTTCAATTGTGAAATTATCCTTGGGTACTATGTTATCTACTCGAGTAGCCTATCTGAAACACTTAATCAATTCATTAGATTGAGTATGCTCAGGCATGAGCTAACCCCTGCTCGAGCAAACCACAACTTAGACACATATTACTTAATTCAAGAATTTAGGATTTGTGATCATCAAAACACTGAGAACTAACAAATGTGTTAAATATTTTGTAGAAACAAATTTGACACTTATTCAATTAGCATGTTAGACAAAGAAATTAACATGTTAAAGATTTAACACAAGTAAAACATTTCAAAACATCGGTAATATGTGATTGCAAAACTTATTAAATAGATTGATAAGAGGTTGTCAAAAATTTTCTAGAAAACAAAGTCCTCGATAACAAACTCAATCATGTTTTTGACAAGAAGCTTTTAAAAGCCCATAGTTCTTAATTTTCAGGAGAAAATTTTTCTAGAAAAACTCAAGAAAAAACCGAATTTTCTGTGATAAGAGCTCGTATCTTCTTACAACGAAAAATCACAAAGGCAATTAATGTCATTCTTCATTCCTTAGACAATCAAGTTGACCCTTCTTTCATTCTTATAATTTAATACTACCTCCACTTCTAAATATAGGACAAAGTTTGTAGTGCAATTTACACTATAGACTTGATCTTACATTTAAAACTGAAGGGAGTAATATATTTGCAAAACAATCTTCTCTACATTTTGCAATGGGGTTTTATCCTATCAGCCCCCGTTCACGAGGCAGTAATGGGGAGTTTGGTCCGCATCGCAATCTTTTTTTTTAAAAAAAAAATATTTGGAGGTAGTTTCCATAACACTTCATCCGATCCTAAATGTAAGACCAAGTTAATTTTTTTAAAAGAGATTAAGAAAGATAATTAAATTACTGTAAATTATTTATATTTAATGTTTTTTTCCCTCCAAATTAATTTGTTTGACTTATTAATTGATATATACTTTAATCATACACAATATATGATATGATCAAGTAACTTATTTAGTTTTCTTAATCTCTTCCAAAAAGAACCAATTAACTCTTATATTTAGGACTGAAGGTAGTAATAGTTTGTGTTTCCTATGATGTGGGTGGGCAACATGGGGGTGGAAGCAACCCTATATATATATATATATATATATAGACTGGCTACACTACTATCTTTTTGTGTGTAATTTGGTTTCTGCCCGATTGTTAGGCTCAATAAACACCAGTCGTCAAATTTATTTATTTTCATTGTATTAAAAAATATTTTTAGTTTATTATTTTTTCATGCCGTGCTTGTAAGTTTCCTTTGTAGATTCCGAAAGATTAATTGATGCTTATATTGGTTACTCTTACTTTGTGAGAATTAGACATAAACTACTTAGAAATGTGCAAAGAAATTGTGAGCAATCAAGAATTATGTGAGAAAATAACTTCCTTTACCCTTTATGTGAACGAAATTGTGTAATCATGAATTCTGATGGTTCACAGCATTATGATTACTTTGCAATGGCATTCCTACACACAGACACGCAAACACATTCATATTGCAGGTTCTTTTCCTTTTCCTCACTTTGCATATCTAAGGATCCACAACTTTGGTTGATTTTCCTGGTAGAAACACAGTCTGCCTCATATTGTGCATCTTTTTTTAATACACGATCAATTGTTTTACATCTATCTATGTATGTGCATATGATTATTCGTCTGTCAATAATTTTATTCTCTCACTCTTAGAAGCATTTTATATATCTTTTGTACTTTATTCAACCAAAATTATTGGGGTTGCTGGCCTGCAAAATCTTGCTCCTTGACTTACTCCATGTTTCAATGCTATAAATAATTCAATGGGATTGAATTCCCTTTCTGGCTGAAAAATAAGAGGTTAATATAATGATATTGAGACAAGAGAAAGTGAGAAACAACAAAAGTCAACTGGTTATGTAGTAGTTTTTAATCCTTCGATCCTAAATATAAAACATAGTTTGTATGTAAATCCCACTACAAAAAATGTTTTATGTATAGAACCGCAGATAGTCCAATATTTTTTTGTGTTCTAGTCTACAATACTCTCATTTATTACTTTTTGTATAGTATTGTGATTTATTTTTCGACTACTTGGAAGGAGAGGAAACAAATAATAAGAACTTTTACATTGATCGAGTTGCAAAGTTCCGCAAATGTGACACAACAAAAGAGATTAAGAGGGGTGATGAACATAGACTATATATTGGATATCTACGCATGAAAAAGATGCCAAATGATTAGGTTGACAAGGGCTAATTTTAACCTTAAATAAAAGGTTTAGAGTTTGCCGGTTGGATTATGTATCTTAGTAAATATCAAATTATGTTTCCTAACTATATATAATCAATTGTTCGATTTTATGAGGTGCAAATCAATGATAGAATTTATACAGTTTGCAGATTGTGTTGACGATTTTCCTTTATTTATGCAAATGATATTGAGCACAACTCAATAATTTTTTTCATCAGCATTTTGACAAATTATTTCGTAAAAAATAGTGTTATGATCTAAACAATAACTAACTACTCTTTGATCTTAAATATAAGACAAATTTTTTTTAGAGATTAAGAAAGCTAATTAAATTATTTTAAAATATTTTTTTTTTTACTTAACTTATAAACTAATATATAATCTAAGGATACACAACATTTGATATAATCAAATAACTTAATCAACTTCCTTAATCTTTACAAAAAATCTTACATTTAGAATTGGAAGGAGTATTATTTTTCAAGTTCCAAAATATTTTCATGTTACATAAGTGACCCCCTATTTGTACGCGTGCATTCGCTCGAGGTCTGGACTAGTTCAACAAAATACAGAGCCGACCACTCCACTCTGTTTCTCTTTAAATGCATCTTGAGTTATGACCAAGACAAGAAATTAGTAGGCATGTACAGAGCGTTTCTGGGAGGCTAAGATCTCAAATATATGCTACACCAATTTTCACGTGATAACTTTGCGCCTTGAAGCATTTTGTGGTACACATAAATTACACTTCACAAGCTCTGCTTATCTATGGGTCGACCTTGATGGGCAGTTGATTTCAGTTGACTTTTTGAATCTGTAAAATATACGTACACAGATCTACAAAACGATCTTTTGAACAGCAATCTCTTTGGTAGAAGTTGCTAATCTGTGAAAAACCTTAAGATTGTGCCCTACTTTCTCCTGCAAAACAGAGAGGAGAGATAAAAAAAAGGTCACGCAAACATGACTGATAAAGTTTGAGCAAGAGCGAATAGCATAGAGTGAGATGGAGCATAGAAATAGAAATCCAACCCTGTACTATGAATGAGTTACATAGGGATATAGACATATAGTCAGTCAATAGAGTAAGTTATAACAAACTATAACTAAACCTAACTTAACTAACTGCCTAAAAATATATGTAACTTCTACTTATTCCCTAAAGCTCAAGATTTCGAGGGGACTGAAATCTGCATTTAAGAGGAGACCCTCTTAGTGCAAAATAACAGCGCCTTCAACAATGGACCAATCACATCCTGAAAGCCTATTGCGACGGGTAAATTGTCAGTTGGCCCCTCAATCGCAAGTTACCTACAGGTGAGCTTGAGGAATACGAAAATCATCAAAGCTAGCTAGCTTCGACAATGACTTGTGGTGAAGCTTTCACAACAAATCTGAACAAACGGGACATCAGAGTTGGGGTATCATACAAGTTTTACTCATATTAAAGTCATGGGAAGAAGGCCTATTTGGAAGGAAAAGAACGCAAATTTTTCTCTAAGCAAGTAATTCTACGGTCCCTAGAATCAGTTACAGTTCTGAGAATAAAACTTGATTCCTATAAACCACTACATTACAATCTCGTTGTCTAAAACAAAACAAAACAAAACAAAAAAAAAAACATCATCAAAGCTGGTTTCTAATACACAGAAGACTTTTAGGCTATATTCTACTCGCGACATCCTTGTGGATTACAAAAATGTACAAGAATCCATAGGATGATGCCCCTGATTGCAGTGAGACTAGCCTGACTCTGTAATCTCATTTTCCCATTTTTGAAGGGCCATTTTCTCACGATCACTTGATTTAAAAGAATTATATAATTCATTATGCTACTTATTGATCTCAACTGTTTCCTGAGATGATTTTGGTTTGGAGTTTCTAATGTCACCTTAAATGGATTTCCGCAGGGACTATTATCTAATGGAGCTACTACCCAACCAAAAGACAGACTCTAAGATACAGGATATCAAGGGTGAGATCAACATTCAGAGATCATTATTGTTATGATTTTATTCTGTTTTACGTTAATCAACCTTTGAATATGTATCTTGTAGATAAACCAATTTTATATTATCTGCCCTTTGGTTTAAGGGAATGAACAGCCAGCTTTGAGCATATATTCTCACTATTCTTAGTCCTGTTACAATCAAAGAACATCAAAATTAATTACAGACTATATATATTGAACCATTTTCATCAACATAATTACTTGCTCACTTCAACTACAATGGCGAGTTATCAGTGACCATAACTCCCATAAACTAATTGAAAGGTTAATAAGGTTACAGATGTTATAAGTGATGACGAATACCTCACTCAGTACTTCAAGTTGTTCAAGGGTCGGAATTAACTTTCCACATAAGGATTCAATGTCCTTTCGAGAATCCTGCTTATCGCCATATGTAATTGCTTTTGTGGTCAAGGAGGCATCAGATACAACAGAACTGCCATGGGATACATATATTAACCGCAAGAAATTAACACCTGAACTGTAATTAAGCAGGAAAAATGTTTATACTATAGTGACACATTGGATGTATGATCATTAAAAATGAATTGGATATTTGATTGTGCAATTCAATGTAAATGTCCATTCCATCACCAGAATCAGAAACTTAAATGGCTTACCTCTCCTGAAGATGGATGAGTATAATGTTTAGCACATGTTCAGAAAGTAGCAGTAACAAACTTATTAGCTGATCCCTACTACCAACAACTCGACACATTTCCACCATGGCAACGTGTCTCCTGTAAACAACAAAAGTAATAATAAATAACAATAATCTAATTGTAGCTGTAAGAAGATACCATTAGTTGGCAGTGGGAAAAAATGCCATTAAATTAACGACTGATAGTCTGCATTCCATCAATGTAGATCTGCACCCTAATCCCTCATTCCCTTTTTATGATATTAGTGAAATCATGTCCTGGCTTGAATGAAACCTAATAGTTTCCCACAGAATCTGTAGCTTACCCATATATAAAAATATGGAAAGAATAATTCCCTCCAGTGACACATTGGAGTAACAAATGCATCCAGAAGGATTATCATAATCTCAATACGTTCCTCCTTTCCCAATAGATTCTAGGCAGTTATGTAAACAGGATCTCTAGATAGCAGATATTAAAGTTATTGGTAAACTAAGGAGAAAAGGGTACTAATGTAATTTGCAATGAAGTGGTTAGAGGTGAGAAACAAGTTGGCCTGGTCAATACATGCCTAGCATGTACAGGATTGTGAATGCAGGCCTGGCCTGTAAGCCCTTTTCCTAATATGGACTCTAGATGATGGAGCTCGTAAGGTAACATACAAAACTCAGAGACCAGCGTGTAAGTCCATATCTAGTTTCCATTTTATTTTAGGTTAAAGTGAATCGTATCATTGGAGAACATATAGACACCCTACAGAAAATTATAGAATAATGCATCACATAATATTTCAAGACCAATGCAATTTTTCCCTTTTCTAATACTCACTGTTGGGTCAAAAAGAGTCTCCCCACCCGCACTAACAAAGTTGACTGTTAAAATGGCAATATTGCATTAGTTTTGAAAAAATGAGTGCTACATTGTTCCATAGTTTTTCAGGGTGCCCATAGCTCATCCAAGAATACTTCCAATGCAAAAATGTTCCCCTTTTGTATTTCATTAAAAAAAAAAAAAAAAAAATACACATCCTTGTTCTTGTCTTCTCTCCCTCCTTATAAAGAATCATAGCTTTACGTTCATCTCACAAGTTCCTCTCAACAAAAATAATTTCTTTGCTTATTACTGTTGACAGTAGTAAGTTTAGTATTATTAGGGTTTATGTTTATTGTTTAGCATTTATCTGGATTAGATATGAATATTTTATCATTATGATTTGATTTGATTATATTAGATTTTAGGGTTAGGGTTAGTCAATGAATTTGCCTATAAAAAGACCTCTTTGCATTCTCCTTTTATTCAAGGATCATTCTCTTTTATTAAAGGATCAATATTATTATTAAGAGGATTTTTCCTGATGCTTCAATGTGATCCCTCAATCTTAACATGGTATTAGTGCCACTCATTTAGAATCAGTGTTTGAGTTTCATTTTGCCCCTATTTACTTTGCATTTGCGCCGTTCTCATTGTGCATCACATTAGGGCTACTGTTCTTGATGCTTGGTGAGGAAACGCGCCTAACAAGAAGATCCAAGATTCTCCGATTGGCAATTCCACAAAATTCAGTGATGACCTGATCGGCACATGAGACTCACAAATCCATGCGCCGACGCATATGAAAGTGCGTGGGATGCTCGTTCCAACTCCGGCTTCCTTCTCAAGCATTATGTTACTATTTCCAGGCTGCCCCTGGTGTTTTTAGGCCCTGAATCCATGGTTTCAAATTTGGGTTTGTGGTTTCAGATCTGTTTTTTGCATTCAGAAGTGCTTTGTCTCTACTAGACAGATTACTCTCTGATTTGATGCTCTAGTGGTTATTTTTTGGTCTCCTGTGAGACCTTTGTTGATTGTTTTGGTCCCTTGTCAGACCTGTTGGTCAGCTCCTTAGATTATTACTATTGGTGCCTCCGTGTAAACTGTTAGTGGTCGGGTTATGATATTGCCTCCTCTTTCATTAACCCCTTGGTGCAATTGCCGTATATATCCTTGGTTAAATGTCCCTGGGGTGACATTTGGTCAAGCTTTCTCGGCGTGCCTAAACTTGCTGCTTGATTCGAATCTTACTATAAAGAAGCAGATCACTTGTAGAGGCTAGGGATCTGATGGCCATTGCTCATATTCAAGCTGCTTGAGGGGGAGTGCTAGTACTCATTAGGAGTAGATATGAATATTTTATCATTATGATTTGATTTGATTTAATTACATTAGATTTGATTCTAGGGTTAGGGTTAGTCTATTAGTTTGCCAATATAAAAGCCCTTGTATTCTCTTTTATTCAAGGATCAATAATAATATTCAAAGGACTTTTCCCTATGCTTCAATGTGATCCTTCAATCTCAACAATTATTTCAGATAAGTTCATATTTTATAATGGAAAGCATGTTAAGTGTGCAAACAATATCTCATGCTTATTTTTAATTTAAAAGAATAATTTACCTTATTCACTTTGCTTACTCCAAATTAGTTTACATCATATCCTCTTAACATATATTTTTTACTTTTAATATATGTTAAAAAAAGTAAATGGGCTTACTGCCAACCCATTTAATACTGCAAGGGCTTTTAGACTTTGGCCCATAAGCCCCTGTATCCATTTGCCAGTTGCTTTACAAAGGCCAAGGTTCACAAAAACACAGGATAAAAAGGTTGGCCATTTTTCAGCTTGGAAGTACTAGAGCACTAAGATTTACCTTTTCTGTATATTGTCTGAAGATGAAATACAGCCCTGGCGAACACACATATTGATGATTTCATCAACCTCCTGCCTAGATAATTCATTTATATCTCGAATCTGGAAAACCATATGCATGATATTATTTGCAGATCAACATACACTAAGGAAAACGGAAAAACAGTGAGACTGCAAGAAATAAAGAAAGCAGTTTTCTCCCCAAATTGCACCTTATTTAGTAGCAAGGATTTCTCCTCAGCAGCTCTTTCTAGACTCGTTGTAACAGAAGTAAGAAGAGAATTGAGTTCGCTCAATGAGGGTTGTTGCATTTCGACAGAAGTGGGGTCACTGGAGGAGGCCTCTGAAGGCTGTGAAAAAGCATACAAGATAAATTAACCAAATCTGTGTAAAAAGCGAAACAAATTTGACCTCAGTAACTGCTTCCTTTCTAATTTAAACATTCTTTACCTGCAATCTCAAAGATTTCTTTGTGACCAGGAAATATAAATAAGAGCTAAGGCTGAAGCATAAGCGAAACTTTTGCAGCTCTGAGTTCCTCTGTTTCTGATTATTCATCAAGTAATGTGATCATTCAAAGATTAGAAATCAAATGTGTCAGAATCATCCAATAACTTATTGTATCTTGAAAACTAATTAAGAAGAAAACAGCAAATACACCTCAGGTGATAATATTACTGACGATCCAGCAAAAGTAGACACCACATCATGAGAGAAAACTGTGTACATCAACCCAAAAAGACCTTGAAGAAAACCATAACCATTACTATCTTCATACGGCCAAACCTACAAAAAAGAGTAGGGTTCACATCGCAATCAGCACAAAATCAAAATAAAAGACAACAAAATCCTGTTTGATGTGAAGGGAAGATGATAAAAATCAGTAGGCAAAAATAGGCAGGTTTGTATTCAATGTACTTCACTACGAAGACTAAAATAATTCAGAATCCGAATAAGAGAAGATGCAGTTTCTCACATAATAAAATAGCATTCAATACTTTTGGCATGGAAGCAACCCAAAATATACCCATCTGAAACTGTTCTACTACTTAAAAACATCCAAAAAAAAAAAAAGGAATGACATTTACCTTGCTAAGTATTCCAACAACAAGATTGATCTGCTCCAGTTTTAATTCATCTACTTCAGTAACATCTACACGGAGAAGTTGGTCAAAGAGTGATTGATGCCCTTTGACAAAATCAATAACTTCACGGACAAATTTATTCTTCACCTACATCAGACAACATAGACACAAAGACAACACGTTTTCATCAATGCACCAATAGCTATCACTTTTTCTATTACGCAAAAGCAGTGAAACAAAGTGACAAAACATAGGGAGAAAACAGTAGTCACCATGTCTTAGTTTTAAAATTCTCCACAAGTACTTCATAAATTTGTGATTGACTCAATTTAATCAATGTAACCAACATTTCTAGAAGACTTGAATAAGCGTATCAGATGCACCAAACAGGACATCAGATCCAGGCCAAGACACGAAACATAATTATTTGTTGAGAAAAGGTATCATTCCATTTAGAAACTTCTACAGGCAAAAAAATCGTAATATAGCTGGAGAGCCAATATCATAACTCGCATGATCATCACTGTCCTAAACCAAGGATCTAATTGTAGAAGAGAAGAGTAATCAAGAGAACAACCATCATCCCGACAACTGCAAGGAATGAAGAAATGGCCAAGCCCACAACACAGAAGGCCAATTGAAAAACTGGGAAAAAGGATTATGAAGACCAACCTCCAAAAAGTTTGACGTATCCACCAAGGAAGTTAATGAAATTACTAATCTCAAAACTGGAGTGACAATCATTTGTTGCCTGTCAACATCCACAGCCATATCTCTTTGAAGTCTCATCTCAACCCGCCTAAACCCTCCCTGTAGATACTTCTGCTTCAGAAAGTTAGCCGACAAATGAAAAGAAGTGCTAGTAAAAGGTAAATACCTGTAAACTGATTGCCCTTCCGGAGGCAAGATGATCTAAAATGCCCATGGAAAATAACACCTGGGCTCCAGATTTACCATACTTGTAACTGATCCTTAAGAGTAAGGCAAGCTCAGCCTCAAAAGTACAGGCTCGTTGCAATGAGCCTAGCGAATGCCCACCATCCTTGAACAAGAATTGATAGAATAACATCCATGAGAAGTTATAAGAACACATGCATCAAGAATACTACAAGGCACTTGCTTTTAACACACCAATGATTTGCTCAAGTTATACATCTCACAATTCAAATCTGAAGGGGGCATAAAACAGAATAATCTCACATAAAGCTAAACAGTAGTTAGTCTAATTGTGTGTGTGTGAAATGTGCTTTTAGGTCCCTTTCCATCAACTTAAGCTTTTGAGGAACAGGTCGCCTCATGCTATTAAGGTCTACATGCATAGAGATTTATTCCTACACTTAGCAAAAAACACCGCATTTCAAGCTCTTCCAACTGCAGGTGTAAATCAGGAATTTAAATTGGACAGATCATATACATAAAATATAACTAGCATAGGGCCTGCTCAATTCATGGATGAAATAGAATGGAATGGAATGATGATCATATTTACAAGATACATCTAGTCTGGTATTTTAGAAAACAAATAACTGAAATAAAAGACCGAGGAAAATAAATAATAGTAGCAGCAGCAGCAGCAACTGTTCAGAGGAGAAGACTAACAGTTCTCTACATGGGAATAGGCATTGATCTCAAAAATGAGATATCTAAGTCTCAATTTTGAGGGAGTAGGACTTCTCTCTTGAGAAAAAGGATTCTGAATAAAAAATTGCCAAACAAACGATCCAAGTGTAGAAAAGGAATCATGTTTCCTATTCTAAAGGCCCTCAAGAAAAGATCATAACAGACCTCAGATCTACCAACATCAATGAACTTAAACATGAAAAGTGAAAAAGAACAAACTTGGTTACGATCACCAAATTACTTAAATAACTTCAAGATAATGAAGAAGCATGCTGGTAGCATCAGAACACCCCCCCCCCCCCCCAAAAAAAAAAAAAAAAAAAATTAGCACGAGAATAATTAACATATAAATCAGACCCAAATGGAATGAATAAATAGAACTTGTGGAATTTATGAGGGAAGAATTATATTATCATTGCTTGATTAATGTTGTGATACAATATCTACTTATATAATAAGTAGAGAGATAAAACTAAACAAACTACGGAGAAAATAAAGGAATAACTAATGAAGAAAATCTAGGAGAGAATAGAGGAGAGGTTACAACAACCTAGAGAGAATAATATAATATAATATAATAATATTATATAATATTCCCACACTCCCCCTCAAGTTGGACCATGGATGTGAATCATGTCCAACTTGCTTATGCAACTTATTGGAGTCTCGACGATGTTGGGAGTTACTACTGCGACAAGATGAACGGGCAGCAGATACACGACAACAAAGTAACCAACTGCGACAAGACCGACGGGCAGCGGCTGCAACAAGATCGACGGGCAGCAGCTGCGATAAGATGGTCCCATAACTGCTTGAGTCTTCAAAATCATTAGGCTTATACTTCTTGAGTCTCAGAGGTTCATTTATTTTGTCTGGACTTGTACTTTTTGAGTCTCAGAGGCCCTGAAATTTTTGAAATGACAATTTGGTCCCTTAATTTGATAAATGACAGATTTGTCCTGCGAATTTCAGAAATGACGGTTTGGTCCTCGAATTTTTGAAATGGCATTTTAGTCTTCTGCCAAAAATTGCAGCGTTTTGATTTTGTTTTTGTTTGTTTTTTTTTTAAATAAAATAATATCAATGATTTAGTTTAGACGAATCAGCGCCTCGGACTGGTAGCTAAGAACGACTAGACACCTTCTTCTTCATCTTCTCTCCTTCTCCTTTGATCTGTGACAAAGGCATTGAGAGAGAACTCACAACGGCCGAAGACGAAGGTGGTGAGCGGTTGATTTCCGACGTCGGCGAGTTTCTAAACTTTCCGACGGACTTAAGCGAGATTCTGGACACCATACAAGATCAACGAAGTACCTCACGATCTGGAAACGCCGGCCTTGACGAGAACCAGTCGACAATAATTGGTCGAGGACTTGAGATGAGCTCGAGACTTCAAAGTGACAATAGGAATCGTGAACTGATTCGAGAAGGACCTTCCATGTCTAGTTCGGAGGCTATCAATCAGTAGAGAGTAGGCTGCGAGAGGTGGCGAGACTGCATAGTTCGGACAATGGAGTCGCAGGCTATCACGTTGAGAGAGCCAGAGGACGCCGATGCTGGGTGAGAGGTCGATACTAATTCCAGAGGGCGCCGATGCTAACTAAGAGATGGATGGGTCGAGGGTCTGTAGAGGCTGTTAACGGGAAGTATCTGTAGAGACAGAGACGCTTGGCTATTTGTAGGACTAGCCAATGGTCTGCAGAGGCTAAGAACAGGACGGTTCTACAGAGACGCTCGTGAGGGCAACTACCAGGTTGAGAAATCTGATTAATTTCTTGCCTGAGTTTTGAGACGAGGACGACGGATGTCCGAGATCAAGACTACCATGGAGGGTCGCTGGAGATGAGGAATGCAAGGAAAAATCGAATCAAATCTGTTCCTTCTTTCCGACAATGGCGACAACTTCTAGAGATCGAAGGTGTGTGAATGGCTATGGATTGGTTGAGAAGAAGAACAAACCCGTGACTTCTAGCGACTGTGTAGTAGACAATGGGTGTGGTTGAGGAATCTCTGTCTCCCGGCGCTGTGTGTCTCACTGCCTCTCCTACCCTGTTTCTCAATTTTGTGCTCGAAAATACTCGACTTGATATTCGGCAGTGGAGGATGGAGGAGAGAACTCTGGGAGACAGTTGAGTCACCAGCGCCGGAGAAACAATACAGGACCGATTATTTTCACCAAAGCTTTGATACCATGTGGAATTTATGAGGGAAGAATTATATTATCATTGCTTGATTAATGTTGTGATACGATATCTACTTATATAATAAGTAGAGAGATAAAACTAAACAAACTACGGAGAAAATAAAGGAATAACTAATGGAGAAAATCTAAGAGAGAATAGAGAAGAGGTTACAACAACCTAGAGAGAATAATATAATATAATATAATAATATTATATAATATTCCCACAGAACTCAAGACCAATAACACCAGGGTGTCCCATGTTATGTTTGGAAATATGGAAAAGAAAATGAGGTTGAAAAGAAACTAAGACCCTTGTCCTTGAGTGAAAAATGAATGAACAAGGGACACCCGCTGATGATAAGGATAAGAAAAAGAGTAATCTCATTTTCGTGAGTATATTCCTGTTTATTTTCCATCCGTCAAATAAAATATAGCCAAAAGGTAGAATGAATTGTTAATGGTGGACTGATCAAATACCTGACTTGAAAAATTGCTTATGCTCATTAAGCATGACCTTAAAAAACCCCTGCTCTGAAGTTGGTTCAAGAAATATCTCTCCTGATCTATACAAATCAACGCATCCAAAACATAGACTGCTATTGTCTTCCCAGGTTCACTTCCATGAGTAGCATCTTTTATGACCTAAAATTTCAAATTAGAAACTGTGAACAGCGGTTTATATTATAAAATATATAAACAAGTCAAGTCATCAACTAAATTGGATTATATAAAATAAACCATTAAAAAAAAAAACCATAAATTTAACACAAGTAGACAAAAAAACATGAAATAGACAACATATGGAAGCATTCCGGCAAAATATATGGAAAATTAGATAGGACAGATGTAACCAAGAAACAAACAGTAGTGTAATAAAAGATTACAGGATGCTCTGAGCAAAAGCAAAACATACGCCCCATTATTCATACAGACTTTGATCAAAGCAGAAATAAAATATCTCCCAACACATTCAAAGCAGTTCAAACAAAAATAGCCATTTTGCTAACTCCTATATTAAAAAACTACGGAAAAATGAGAAGTATATTTAGATTGGATTAAGCAACTCACCAAATCCATGATGCTTTGAGCCTCTTTCCTTAAAGTAGAAAAATTTGCACGAGCCAGTTCTGCCTGTTCTTTGTCAATCTGGGGGAAAGGAAAACATCATATGCTGAGGAGTTATTGTATCAGTAAATCAACAGGGGAAAAATCAAGTTCAAATGCAAGAAAATAAACCTTTGGGAGGTCAATATATTCATTATCTTGTTCATTGAGCAACAAGAATTGCAGAACTGTGGTAGGGACATCAGGGTCAACTACATTCTGACAATACTGAAAATAGCTCAGAAGCAATGCATATTGACTGCAAAAAGCACACAATGGTAAATTTTCATAATAATCTGAAAGTAAATATGCAACCATCACTAGTGACTTAAGCAGTAACATACCGTCTCCTTAAAGACTCAGAAGATTCAGGTCTAAGAATTGCCATTATAAGCTTAAACAATATGGTAAGGCAAGCACCATTGGATAATTGCTTCGCCACAATAAGATCAAGGCACATGATGCTGTCAGAATTCATGCTCCCAGGGAACAAAAACCTCTCATCTTGTAATTTAGCCATGCACGTTAATGCAACCTGACAAAATTTTATAGATGCTTGTAACGAAAAAGAAAGGAAGATTTGAAATCCCATCAACAAATTTAGAAAATTAGCAGATAAAATTATAAATTTACCTGGGATAATATAAATGCCATCTTCAGTGAACAGTCTGGAGAAGCAGATGCAGTAAGGGATGCACCAAGAACCCTGTTCATGAAATGTAAGTTACAGAGAGCATAGCAGCAATGAGAAGAACAATAATTACAAATAGTGGCTATTATTATCATTTTGGCAATTGAACACCAATGACTCACTGAAATAGAACTTCAGAACGATCCTCAAGCATTGTCAGTCTTCTAGAAGCAGATATCTGGAAGTTGGTTAGAAGGAGCAAACAACAGAAAGTTAGATAATATAACTGAAGTGTTAAAGTTGGAAGATAAAGGAAGAGTAAAGTCACCCTCTCACTATCCTTTGGAAGTTACAATTTCATGAAAAGGGTGAAGTGTTAGAAGGATGTGATTTCCAATATTACCATTATGTAAATGATAAGCAAATGAAGGATATAAAATGCAGAGTTAATAAAGTATATGAATAAAGAAAAGGAGTTCAGCACATCGAAAAGTGCACAACTTGGAAAGTTGAAGTTGAGTATGGCATAAGTTGGGATCTCATCCCAATAAAACCCACCCTACTCTGACACATTAAATTTATTTTATATATAAAAACAATGGGTTGGATACTTCACCCACATCATCACACCACATATTTTTAGCCCAAAAATTGCTTCAGAAAAATATGCACTTCAGTCCACTCCCAAACAATCCATTGTTTTTATTAATATCTCTAGCACGCTGTTAGGTGCTCAAAAGCTATCAAGGAAAAAAAAAAAAGGAAAAGAAACTCAAGGAAAATAGAGAAAGTATCTCGTTGAACTCCTCACTAGCCAAATCCTTTAGGAGAATCTACAAAAGTCCAAAGGAACAAAACAAATATAGTATTCATAAATGATTAGATTTAAGAAAAACTTAGTAAATATACTAATTAATTCTCTGTTTCTTGCTTCTCCTAGTGTAAGTCTGGATTGGTAATTCATCACACACCTTAAAACGTGAAATCCAATTGAACTTGAACCATACAGAAAACATGTGGCCACGATATCCCACTAGGTGCGATCAGTTACAAGGATCACAAGAGTCACAAACGTTATTGTGCTCTATCAACAAACAAATCTTTAGATAAATTGTTAACTAAGAAGTCCGGCACAATAACTTTGTTGAGCATACTTGTTAATCAGCCTCTAACCCTTATCCCTCCCCTTTGCCAAAACTTAATATAACCAGGTGAAATGGGAAAGCAAGAATCAAACTAGTCACCCTCATACAGGCCATAACTCTAATACTAACCAAAGATCACGTAATGCCAAAAGCTTCAGCAATTGCAAGAATGCTCAGGATTGGTTTTCATGAACAAGATGGAAGGAAGGAAGCACACCTCAACAATCTGGGACCAGGCAGTTAACATATGGAGCTGTGCAGCTTGTTCTTCAAGATTCTTATTATATTTCCAGGCCCATCTCATCAGGTGTTGAATTGTTTGTCTAACATCATTAACTTCACCTTCACTGCCAAGATTACTCAGTTGAGGATATGCAGAATTAAATTTCTGAAACAAAAAATTAAGTTAGATTTCTCATAAATTTAGTACCATGAGGAACAAAGGAACAAGATATCATGCCCCAGGAATAAATATATGAAGTGTAAAATAAACAAGCACATAGAATTCTGAAGAACCAACCTGCCAAAGTTTGTCATGGAATGAAGCTAAGTCAATTAGCCGGTCACCTCTCTCAGAATAGTAGTAGACACCACCCATTCCAGAATTTGCTGGATTCCCAAGTATGTCTTCCGGCTAAAATGTGTGCAACAAGCAGCAGAAAGACAAAGCAGAAGAGTATGATGAAAATAGCCAACAAATTAGAATCTTAGCTACGTGTATTCAATACCAAGAAATAATCGTTTACTAAACATTAAAATACAAATGAAGAGGAGAAAAATAAACGATATGTAATGAAGTTTATGGACAAGAACCTCACCAGCAAGTCATACTTCAAACTAGGCACAATATTTGAAAGCTTTGTAGTTGTATCTGGGGATCTGAATTGGATGATTTCAAGCAATTCTAAGACCTGCATTTGGAATGAGAAATAAAAAATAAAAATGAAAAACAGAGGGAGAAAAGCAGCAAGGCAGCTGTAGCTAGGTAATAAAAAAAGAAAACAAGACCAGTACGTAATGACAAAAACATACAGACACTAACAACAAAACAATTCTAGGAGCAAACATTCTTGACAACACTTACTTTTCATATCAAGAGCCATATTTATCAAACATCATGGTCTTTTTTTTTTTTGAAAAAAAAAATCATATTAAGAAAGTTGAATTTGCAAAATAACTGCAACTTAAGAGTTCAGACAGAAAGATACTTTGCCAAAACTTTATGATGGATTATTTAGTGGATTGGGTGGGGGAAGGATTGTAAACATTATAATTCATAAATTAACCATAAATCTCCATAATATCTAAATTGTTTCTTGATACTCTCATATGCCATAACGAATTAGAATTACTGGTCTTAAATTGAAATCAAATTCCAGCCAAAACTCAAATCAAATGAGGTTGATGTTTTGCCAAAGTGTTAAGACCACAAATAAGTTGTTCTTTGCTAATTAGGATGACAAGCCCAATTTGGCATTTCTTGCCTCAGCCACTATTTTCAAACACTGGCATGAAAACACGATATGCACTTCCATGTGGTGTGGCAATGGATATCATTCATATGCTCGCCATATCAAAACAGCTATCAAAACAACATCAGTGAGCCTTTAGGGTGATCAATACTATGAACAGACAGCATTGCATTTATTAACTTAAGCAATGCAAAATTTACAATATGGAAATGATAAAGCATTGCATAATAGTCAAGGAACCATGACATGTTCAATAATTGACAATACCTTACTCTTACTGACAGTTCTTATAGCAGCATTTTCAGCAGTATCTTGAAGAGTTAACAGAGATAAGGTCTGCCCTCCACCAATATCAGTGATACCTTGTCCAAAAAGATACGAAAGAATTGTCTGACATGCTTCCCTGTGTTTGGAGCTACTAATGTCACCAGTATGCAGCTCAACAGCTAAAATTTTCAACAGCCATGCTCTCTGAGGAGGGCACGCAAGGGGTTAACCAACCATAACATATACAGTTTAATGGCAATACATCAATAGTTAACGACTTTAAGATATCAGTAGCATTCTGACCGGAAGATTAATACTGGGGCAAACAACTAAAAATGATATACAGCATCCAAAAATTGCACAACGAAAACAACAAAAACAAGCCTTATTCCACTAAATAGGGTCAGCTACATGGATTGCACAACTTCGTTGTACCTTATCAACAACCAAATCTTTGAAAATTTGCACAATGACAAAGCATAAAAAATCAGTAGTTATGAAATTCTTTAGAATCATGTTGCTTGTAAATATTCAAGAGGATTGAAGCCTCTCAAGTTAAAGAGTCTGCTTTGTTTCTTGTCTTTTCTTTTGTTTGGGGCATATCTATTCTATTTGTTCAGGTTTTGAACTTTCTATATAGTCCTCATTTCATCAATCATTTTCCCCACTCAAACTCAACATAAAATTCACAATAAGATCCAGAGAGAATGCTAAAATCATGATTAGAAAGATTGTAAACTTGATTTGTCACTATCATCAAACAACAAACTACCTAATATTAAGTGTGACTGCCATGAATGACCTTTAGAAAATTGCCTTAAATTCAGTTCATTACTACCCATTCGAGTATCCATATTCAAAAGAATACTTAATTTATCCGAAAACAGTATATATTGAAGAAACTCAACAATTGAATATGTTGAAGAATTAACTATTATTCTGTTTTATTTATTATTTTATTGTTCTAGTTAAACTTATTATCCTGTCCGTTAGTTATTATTTGTGTTCATATTGGATTTAGATTTAAAATCGAAGAATATTTGGGTCAATAAACATCCCTTCTTAGGATTCCTGGAGAGAGGACATGAGAGATTGCTTGGTATTACAACCCAAGCTGTATTACACTAATTAAACTAGAATGAAAACCTCTCCGAAATTTGCTCACGATACATCCATAATTTTTCCATCATGTCCTAAAGATTCAACGAAGTTCTATGTTGGCAGTTGAGTTTTACATTGTTGATCAAATTGTTAGGAAATATATTAGGGATTGTGGTTAGATCCATATAATTAGGGATTATAGTAGATCCATATAATTAGGGATTATGGTTAACTTATTGGTTTGCCTATATAAAGGTCACCTTGTACTCTCTTTTATTCTGAAGGATTAATAATATTCAAATTATTCAATTACATGGTATCAAAGCTTTAGGGTTTGTTCTGGGCTAGTTTGATTTTTTCCAGTAGCCACTGTCACTGTAGCATGAACAGTATCGAGTTTGGTACTGTTCCCTACACAATGACAGTGACTGAACAAGGGAGAAAGAGAGGAGGAGAGAGCTTGAGGTTCGAACAAGAGAGATCGCATCACAGCCCCCCTTGCAGCCTCTTACGTCGCGAATCTGATTTTCCTCCTCCGACAAGAGCTGCCGCTCTTTCCTCGGCTTTGCCTCTATCTTCATTTCGTCACAGCATTGAAGCTTCTTCTGGGTTTTGATCTTCGATGTCATAGCACATGGTTTGAGTTTGAAAAGGTGAGACGTTTGGAGTATTGTTTGGTCTCAGGTAAGGCAGTTTGGTGTTTGTCTCTGATAAAACATTTGCAGTATTGTTTGCTCTCAGGTGAGGGCGTTTGGTGTTTGTCTCTAGTGAGACGTTTGGAGTATTGTTTGGTCTCAGGTGAGGCCGTTTGGTGTTTGTCTCTGGTGAGACGTTTGGAGTATTGTTTGGTCTCAGGTAAGGCAGTTTGGTGTTTGTCTCTGGTGAGACATTTGGAGTATTCGATGCTTGTCTTTGGTGAGATGTTTGGAGTATTGTTTGGTCCCCTAAAAGACTGTTTGTTATTGCAACTTCTACTCTGGTTTGGTTTTCCCTTTGTTGTTCGAGCTCTTGGTGAAGCTCGTGGATTATTACCTTGTTTGAGTTCTAGACTATGGATAATTGGTTTGGTTTTCTCTTTGTTGTTCGAGCTCTTGGTGAACAGTGATAGTGGTTGAACAAGGGAGAAAGAGAGGAGGAGAGAGCTTGAGGTTCGAACCAGAGAAATCGCATCACAACCCCCCTTGCGGACTCTTACGTCGCGAATCTGATTTTCCTCCTCTGTCAAGAGTTGCTGTTCTTTCCTCGGCTTTGCCTCTGGCTTCATTTCGTCACAGCATTGAAGCTTCTTCTAGGTTTCAAGCTTCAATGTCACAGTGCCGTGGTTTGAGTTTGAAAAGGTGAGACGTTTGGAGGATTATTTGGTCTCAGGTAAGGCAGTTTGGTGTTTGTCTCTGATGAAACGTTTGGAGTATTGTTTGGTCTCAGGTGAGAACGTTTGGAGTATTGTTTGGTCTCAGGTGAGCCCGTTTGGTGTTTGTCTCTGGTGAGATGTTTGGAGTATTGTTTGGTCTCAGGTGAGGTCGTCTGGTGTTTGTCTCCGATGAGACGTTTGGAGTATTGTTTGGTCTCAGGTGAGGCCGTTTGGTCGCTGGTGAGACGTTTGGAGTATTGTTTGGTCTCAGGTGAGGCCATTTGGTGTTTGTCTCTAGTGAGACGTTTGGAGTAGTCGATGTTTGTCTCTGGTGAGATGTTTGGATTATTGTTTGGTCCCTAAAGAGACCGATTGTTGTTGCAACTTCTTCTCTGGTTTGGTTTTATCTTTGTTGTTCAAGCTCTTGGTGAAACTGGTGGATTATTACCTTGTTTGAGTTCTAGACTATGGATAATGGGTTTGGTTTTCTCTTTGTTGTTCAAGCTCTTGGTGAAGCTGGAGGATTATGGTGGATTATTACCTTAAATTATAGACTATGAATAATTATTTTCTTGAAGATTAGTTGCTGCATGTGCAAGCTGCTTCCATCTTGAGGAGTGTTAGGAAATATATTAGGGATTGCGGTTAGATCCATATAATTAGGGATTATGGTTAACTTACTAGTTTGCCTATATAAAGGCCGCCTTGTACTCTCTTTTATTCTAAAGGATTAATAATATTCAAATTATTCAATAATAAAAAATGATACATCAATGATTGTGTGAGAGTACTATACTTAATGGTTAGCAAAAATCAATATCTCTACCTCACAAAAAGATGAGGAGAATATACCAAAATCAAGGCCTATGCTACAAAGTAATGGAAAGAAGACAGAGGGCTAAAAATGACACTGGCAATGCAGGAAGTAAAGCTCCAAACCACTAGAGATAGTTAGGGTGGTAGGAGTAGGTAAGATGTAGGTGGTGACTCAAGTTCAAATCCCCACAACATTATGGAGAAGGAGAAAACTGCCCTGAACTACTGTGCCCAGCAAGAAGGGGTGGTGCAAATTGCTATTGATTAATGGAAGATGTTATTTGTCTTACATTAATCAAGTATTGAAGAATTAGTTTTTGTTAGATTGAGTAATGCCTTTTTGTCTTCAACACTACATTAGATATCCCGTTTTGAGCAGGAAAAGATTATTTTAAATATTTTAGTTAAATATGCGAGATCATTAAGTTACTTGAGAGCTCGAATCTGTATCTTTCATAATCTGTAAATGTGATATTTCTCCAGCACAATAAAATAAGTTTAGAGGAAAGTCAAATCTTGAATTTCTATGATAATATAAATGAAAAGTTCTTAGAAGCATATGAACAAAACTATATTAATAGCAAATATAGACAACCAATAACCAATATCCACAAAATTCGCTCTCAAATTATATATGGAACAAATAGTGAATAGAAATTGGTAGTTTGTAAAGATACCTGATGGAGGGAACTGATACGAAGTGATTGGTTGTTATTCCGTTTTGGAAGGGGAGCAATACCAACTGTATCAAGGTGCTGCATAGTAGAGAGAAATGGTATTAAAGAGACATAAAAATAAAGAGAAAAAAGAGTCCGAACATCGATTACATGAAAAACTTGTTACCTTAACAAAGAATTGATACTTTTTGTTGGAAAGCAAATCCATTGTAGGAATAGATGTTAATGGATCCACGCACAGCTCATAAAGGAGCTGAATCAAATAATAAGTCATGAATTGTTCAACAAATGTGTATTTATATATTAAACAAAAATGAATTGAATCTCAATTACTATCAGACCTGAAGACTAAATTCATGAAGTAATGCATTTACATCAGGCTTCAAAAGCTTCTCCAGCATGTCAAGGATAACCTTCATGCAACTGTTAATATGCATAAGAGAAAAGTTCTATTTTACAGCAATCAATATAAGTAGCGAAGTAATCACATATTTAACCTGTAATGAAATTTAGGCTGCAAAACTGTGCGCTCAACAGGAGCATCTAGCTCAAATTTCAGTAGCAGGTGAGTGACATTTGGAGCAGGCCTGCTGATGTTGTCAATTAGAAGCTGCAAATATGTACGTCATATACAAGAACAGCAATTTATACAATTAAGCACAAGCACAGACAGAGAATTGAAGACAGGTTGTTGGAATAGAGGGAAGGGACAGGATTAGACTGACTTGCATAATAAGGATGCCTGGATCATCATTAGTACGTTCTATAATCTGAGACTCTTCTGACCGTAACTCAAGGCAGGCAGCATAATCTTCTATTAAACTGTTTGCTGCATTAGATTTCAGCAACAGTTGAACAAGCTCAACCATGCGAGAACTGTGAGCACAGAATAATCATACATCAATAGCATGACATTATGAGACACATCCAATCACCAGAACATATCAAATGGCTTCGATAACTCAATAATAAAAAATTAAGAGGAAACCAGAGTGCCTTAAAATACTCATGATTTTGATAGAAGATTGCTGGACTTTTGGCTCATAATCATATCTGACATACTCCAAAAGAGCCACTATTTGATTATGATCTTGGGAGAGTATAACATCCAATGGCTGCACGAGAAGATTATAGACCATTGACAAAGGCAGAAATTAGAAGTTATCACATTATATAGAATATGATTGCAAAATCATTTCATGATCAAAAGATGACATGTCGAACAGGATTCTTCATATTAGTGGGGTATTAAACTAAGACAGAATTAAAAGGCATAAGGTCTTGTAGTCAACCGCATAACTAAATTACTTAACAAAAGGCAAGAAACAAAATATCAGAAAATACAAATAGAGTCCTACCATATATATTACAATACGATCTTGCATTAAAATATAACTGAAACAGTGAAGGGGAAGGGTAGAGAGAGAAGAGAAAGAGAGAGAGACAGAGAAGATGGAGAAGCAGCAGAAAAATCGAGAGAAAGAGAACTCAAAATTCCAATTCTCTTCAACTCATCATAAGGTCTGACAAATAAAGAAACTCTAGGACTATTATCCTAAAAGATAGGATAACAGTCATCCAAATTTTAAAATGCTATATACCTTGGTCCTTTTTAAAATAGAGAGATTCTGAAAGGGAATATAAATTCAAAATAAAGTTGACATTATACCACTAAACATTCATGCCCAGAAAACACAGTTGACATTATTCATATCAAAATTGTTTCTCCGGTATCTCAATGAACGATTAACTTACTTTTGCTGATATAAATCATGTACAATACAAGGACTATCTGATACAACTTGAGAAAATAAGAGTAGAGAAGAAAATTCTAGAGTCAGGATCTGCACTCTAGCCAAAGACAGTATATCTGAAATAATATCTATTGCATAATCTGCTCACAACATAATACAAGTACATATAGAGTTTTTCCTAGATAACTACCCACCTATGATTAAAATCGCGCCGCTTAAGCGCGCTATACTGGTCTTGATGCAGGTTGCGGCACCTAAACGCAACTTCCCTCCGCAACGCTACAGTTTCCGGTGGCGAACGATGGCAGACAGTGGCGGAAGTCGCGGGTGGTGGGTTATGCGATGCTATCGCGGCGCAACTGAGGTGATTTTGCTTGGTTTGTTCTGGACGCAGGGGATGGCACGGGTGTGGAAATTTGACACCAATCAAGGCTAAAATGGGAAAATGACCAACTTAATGAAGGGTATGTTGGTCATTTTACCTTGTCTCCTTTGTGAAAAAAAAGAGGGAAACCGACACAATTTCCCTCTTTTTTTTCTTGCTCGATTTCCTCTTGCTTTCTCTTCCCTTTCGGTCTTTTTTTCCTTGTTCGCGTCCTTCTTCCTCTTCCCTGTGTGCATCCGTCTTCCCTCTTCCCTGGTCGCCGTTGCGTCGCATCTCTAGCTCACTAAGTCGAGGTATATTCTCTTTCTCCTCCTCTTCTGTGTGTTTGCCGCTAGTTCTTCTTCTTCCGACTTCTCTCTGTTTCATCGTGAAAAAGCTCTGGTTCTGGTCTAAGGTATTTCGATCTATGGATGGGTATTATTTTGTTGCATTTTGGAATTTATCTTCTACATTTTATTGTTATCTATGACTGTGATAGCCGGTGAACTGCCATTTCGATCTCTGTTTCATCGTGAACTGCCATTTTTTTGACTGTGATTGCTGGTGATTTCTGCTTTGTAAATGTTAGTGTTTTGTTTCCATCGTTTATAGACCCCGATCATATGCAGCATTGCTGCCTGTGGTATACTGTTTTATACGTCACTGATTTGTCTTCTCTGAATCCAAATGCTCTTGACCTTCCTCTCTCTTTTATATCTTCCTATTCTTCCAAAACCTTTCCCTGCTCAGCAAATGTTACTCAACATGTATACTTTTGAATGTGTAATATTTTGGGTGATTTCTTATCTTATATTGCATTTATATATGTGGTATAATTTATTACAAGTATTTATATGAACTTCACAGTAGCGGCTTTACCGCTACCCGCTATACCGCTATACCGTTTTTGGGGTCGGCCGCTACCCGCTATTCAAAACTATGCTACCCACAATAACTCCCATAAAACAGATAAGAGACAATAACTATAACTTCCATAAAACAGATAAGAAATAGTAACTTCCCTAACTAGAAAATAACCCCTCCTAACTTCCTATTTCATCAGCCTGTGTTTTTCTTCTTTCTGGAGTAAACCAGAAGAGGTTTAATCCTATCCCTATCATTAAATGTATCTATCATTAAATCAAAGAACGGAACCAGTCAAGTGCATCGGCATGCTTGCTAGATTTTGTGATCATTAAGCTACACTTATTATCTGAATGAGTGTTAAAAATACATTTTTGTTCTGTCAGAAATGTCAGTTTCATGTGGCACAATGATCAAGGCCCCTTTAAAATGAGGGGGAAAAAAGAGCCCTCATATTCAAGTATGGATTTCTCAAGAACAATATTTGACTTTCACAAGACAAATAGCTAATTATGAAGGTATGAAACCATTCACTAACCAAAACAGCTCTTAGACAAAAGTTTAAGAGCCCATTTGGATGGCCTTTTTTTAAAAAAAAGTCCTTTTTTCCCAATAAAAAAGTGCTTTTTTGTTATTCTAGGTATTTGGATGGGAACTTAAAAAAAAAAAAAAAACAAAAATAAGAAAAAAGCTCAAAATTCTCCTTTTTTTGGAAGCTAGAATTTGGAGCTTTAAAAAAAGTTAAAAGCGGTAGATGAGAGAGAATGTAAAATACACGGACGGGTATTTGATTTTTGCGAATTGAGACACCCGATACCCCTCCATCTCTTTTCCCAGCCTTCACGCGGATACTCCCTCTCCTTCGCCATCGTTCGCGCCTGTACTCTCCTTCGCGCCTCCGTCAAATCGTCGACCTCATCTCATCGCCAGTATAAGGTGAGCCTCTGAGGCTTTTGATTTTGATTTATTTTAGGGCAGCCTGTTAGTGTAAGATTATGATTTTCGATTTTGGGAACTGTTTTTCTTGTTTTACTTGGAAGAATGAAATCGTTTGTGGTTTTCTTGTTCCTGATCTGAAGTGAAGGATGATGATAAACGAAACATTGTTCTTAATCTTTTGTGCAATCAAATAATGTACAAGGGCAAACATCAAAGCTGATTCCGAGCCTCTCGGTGTCTGGCTATATTCTCAATCGAAGCACTTGTTCATTATATATAAGCGGAAGAAGGCGATGCTTTTGAGGCAGGCCGCCGCATAATTTCTTTTTTGTGTTTTTCCCCGATGAATTGATTTCAACATTTAACTAAACATGGGGAATACAAGGGTACGTACAGTACGTTCGTTATTGTTTGCTTTCTTAGCTTCATAATTTGTTTTCACTCATTGATTCCTAGTTTAGAAATGCCATTGATGATATGGGGTAAAGCATAGGATATTATTATCAGTAGTGCAGAAAGCTATGGTGGTTTTAACTTGACCCTGTAGCAGCAAGTTGAGCCTCATCATGATTGCAATTTGTACAAGTTTGAATTCACTTGTCTGATTGAGAATATAGCAGTAGAATATGGAGGGGAGAAAGAGCTAATTATATTTTATTGTTCATGTCGATGGTGTGTATACGAAGAAATGGAAGCTTAGAGTTGGATTTATTGTTCATGTCTGCTATTTTTAAATGTACTTTCTTACTATTTTAAGTTCGATTTTGAAATCTAATCTTTTGAATTCCTTCTTGTTACTCCTACGGTCCTACCTTATTATTTGAATGTTGATGTTGATTCCGAATCAGAAATTTTAAATTCCGCCATCTTAATATTTCAGTTTTTATTTTGATTTTCAAATAAATATTGATGATGGTTAACAAATATTTTGAATATGTTAAGTTTACCGTCCATTGCTTATACGTTTTTTTTTTTTTTTGGGTAATTTGTTTTATTTGTTTGTTTTATAACATTTGATTTCATGCTGTGCTTCTTGTTTTTGTACTGGGATTGTTGTCAGATTGATGAGTTTATTTTTTGTGCATAACTCTTTGCTTGCTTTCTGCTTGAAAGTCTTGATAAGGGAGAGGGATTTTGTGGTTTCCCTTTCAACTAATGTGTGAAATGATTGTGATAATGTATACTTTTTTTTGTGTGGAAGTGAACTTTTTGAGATTGATTTGCTACCCTGTTGCCTCCTTCATCAATGTTGTGTGTGAAAGTGTTTTTCTAGTAATAAGTGATTTTTGTTTTTAGCTGTACAATTGATATTTCTTTTGTCTGATTGTTGTGGTTGTTTAAAGTGATTAACTTTTTGTTCAAAGTCTTGAATGTTGTGTGTATTTCTGTTTTTGGATTTTCACGTGTAGTCAACTGTAGCTCTGATGTTATGCGTGTGTTTTGGATTTACCTTAAAAAAATTTCCTTCAATAGTTGACTGACTTACATGAGTTTACCTTAAAATATCTAAGATCTACAGTACTTGTATGGATAATAAATCTTGTGGGTTCATTAAGGTTTTGAAGTTGTTGAATACTGGTGATGTAGAACAAATTTGCTTGTCTAATTGGAGCATATCTGACATGGTAGATAGCATTATAGCAGAGCACTTGTTTGGCAGGTTAGTTAACCAGTTACCCTCCAAAGATTGCTATAGTTGGGTGAAGGGGATACTAAGGAACATCCCTCTGATCACAATAAGAGGCCAAGTGCACGAAACAATGATCCAAGAAAAAGGAAGAGAGGGAGGAAAGGAGAGAAAAGGCAAGGGATAGCTGACAAATTGCAACACTCTCTCGACCAGATCCTTGAAAATATTGACCAAGTGTCACAACCGTCAAGTGCAAATGACCATTTTAGCATGAGTAGATGTCCTCTTCTGTTAAAAGATTTGCCGGGTTTGGTGAAGGGCAGCTCTACATATATGTTGGCATCTCGAATCTTTTTCAAGAAACAAAATAAGGAGGCATTTGTTCATTACATGGAAAATGAACCTGAGCTTGCTCTTTCATTGTTGAAGATGTTTGAAGCTGAAAATGTTCAAAACTATAGATAGTTTATAGTTTAGTGTTATGTTTGAACTTGAACATGAATTTCTATTTGAACCTGAATTGTTGTTATGGCATAATTTTTGAACCTTCATTGTTGTTATGGTTTATTCATTGCACTTGTAAGACATTTGTTTGGGAAAATTATTTTTACTGAGTTATTTTGTTTAGACAATATGATCATAATTGTTTATTGATATTCTTTGTTTGGTTGCACAGGATGTCTAATATCTCTGACACAGACAGCGATAACAATGAAAATGCAAATAGATTATATATTATGAAGAAGAATACATTACTTGCAACTAGAGTAGTTGCCATTGCTATCTTGAATTATCGTTCTCTATATCTACACAAACAGAAAAAGAGAACATCAATTCTTTCTGGACATGGATGGGTAGAAGAACTGAAGAGAGGAAATGAAAATCGATTTTTTGAGCAATTTTGGATGAGAAAGCATGTGTTTACAAATTTGGTGAGCGAATTGACTCAACACTTTGGATTAAAGCCAACACAGCATGTCGGCGTTAAGGAAGTTGTGGCCATGTTTTTGTACATGATTGGTCGTGAAGCCACTTACAAAGACGTTGAAGAGAGATTTCAACGTTCTGGAGAGACAGTGTGGAGGCAATTTAATCGTGTGTTAAGCTCTGTTGAGAGCTTAGGACTTCAAATTATTAAGCCTGCTGATAATATGTTTAGAGATGCTCCAAAATTTATCGAGGAAGATGAACGATATTGGCCATACTTTAAGGATTGTATAGGAGCTATAGATGGCACTCACATTGCTATTCATGTTCCTACTGATAAAAAGATTCCTTTTATTGGCAGAAAGGGAATAACTACCACAAATGTTCTTGCTGTTTGTGATTTTAGTTTGTGTTTTACATTTGCATTGGTGGGTTGGGAAGGCTCTACACATGATACAAAGATTTTCATGGATACTCTCAGAAAGTCGCACTTACATTTACATTTTCCCCAGCCTCCTGAAGGTAATTATTTAATTTTATTGTGAATTATGACAATTATTATTATACAGTTGTTACAAATATAACAACATTTTATTACAGGCAAATACTACCTTGTTGATTCTGGATATCCCAATTTCAAAGGGTTTTTAGGGCCATATAGAAATACAAGATATCATCTTCCTCAATTCAAATTGGCCCCAACTTTTAGATCACAAAATGAAATCTTCAATTATCGTCATTCAAGTTTAAGAAGTGTCATTGAAAGAACCTTTGGAGTTTGCAAAGCAAGGTGGAGGATATTGTAGAATATGACCAACTTTGAGCTTCAAACTCAATTTGCTATCATATGGGCAACCTTTGCTCTTCATAATTATATAAGGAGAATGGATTCTTGTGATATAGATATGCTTAGAAGATTTGAGAACATTGATGAGTTTGAAAGTAATAATGATGATCATAGAGAATATGAATGGGAAGGGCCAACTCAAGAATCTATTAGACTGATGGAAGAAACAAGAAATACTATTAGAGATCAATTGTCCAATAGAGGTTGAGTGCGTCGTTAGCTTTAAGTTCTTTGTAGTATAATGAATATTATTTCTATTTTTGGAATATGATGCAATATGACTCTTTTTTTAATTAATGCAAGCTTTTAGTTCTTTTTTTAATTTTTGGAATATTATTAATGAAGTTTTATGATATCTTACATTGTTGTATACTATTTAATTTTTGTTTTTTAGTCATTTCAGTATATAAATTAAAAGAAATATTTGATAACAACTTTGATCTACATAGGTGTATGAAAAAATATATCAACAATTTAATTTCAATATTATTAAAATTCAATTATATTATAGTTTTAAATTCAATTATTGAATATAATATTTCTAAAATTTTAACATAAGTTCTTTCTTATCCAAACGAATGTAAAGAAAAAGTGCTTTTATATGTTCATTTCAGTAATTTTACTAATAAAAAAGTGTTTCTCTATTTTAACATCCAAATAGCTTTTTTTATTTAAAAGTCCTTTTTAAATTGTATATCCAAACGTAAAATAGCTTAATTTCTAATTAAAGCACTTTTTTAAAAAGCAATTGAAAAAAAAAAAAAAGCACTTTTTTTTTAAAAGCCCATCCAAATAGGCCCTAAAACTTCATATTAAACTAGGTTAAAACACATGAACCAAAAGAGAGGACAAAGCATGCAGTTTTAAACGAGTTTTTAACATAATGCAAACTGTCAACTAGCATATTTAGGAATGTGAAAATTTTACCTGGTATTGAGGTCGCCAATAATCAGAAAGAAGTAAATCCTTCTCAAGGGCAAGTACTATAATTTCCAAAGAAAGTTGCACAACATTCTCTAGAAGCTGCCCATATATTTGACTACTCCTTTCAGCAATAATTGAATTCACCCCTGACAGAAGAATACCCATGATGTTTCGAAAAGCAGTCTTGCCACTCATGAAATCCTAAAATCAATTAAAAATTAAAAATATAAAGTAATAAGAGACTCATCTAACTAAAAATGAAATCCAAAATGTAAAAACGCCTAAAAACAATTGATGCAGTAATTATACAAATTAAAAGGAATCTAGATTTTCTTAAAGCCATAAAATAAAGAGCAGGAAATAACAAACAGCAGGAAAAGTACATACTTTTAGCAACTCCAAAACTGGGAGCTGTGTCTGAAGTGATGATGATTCCTTAGCAGTTAAAGTTCGTGATTGATCAACTACTCCTTCAATGTCCACATCCTTGATGTCATACATGCTTAGCATCCTGCAACGTCTCAAGTTTTAATAAAATTCTATGACAAAATTAAAAGGGAAGTAGTTTAAACCCATTTACAGAGTGATAAGTGAAGAGTCTGCAAGCCTGCTAATCTTATTCAGATAGGATTAAAATGATTGAGTCCATTATGAATGGTGAATGACATCAAAGAAGGGAAAGAAGCATAATGCTGTTAACTTTTCAATAGACAGAAAAGGAACCACTCACATGTGGAAATTTTTAAGGCAAGCGCCAACCAACTGCCATTTCTCACAAGGATCTGCATAAGCTCTTTGAGGGAATGGCCCAAAAACATGGTCATAGATGAACCTAAAGATGCCAATAAATCTGTGGAAAATGCAAAGAATCGTCTGAGATGAGTATAAGCATCAAAACAGAAAAAGAAATTAAAAAGGGTGAGAAACATACAGAGATTAAGGGACCAATACCTTTGCCCTCTATCACTTGTGTCTTTCTCTTCAGCAATGAGAGTATTTACCAAGTTAATGAAAGATATAGTCGAAGGATATTGTTCTCTCCTCGCTTCTATTTCGTTCAATTCAAATTGCATGTCATAAAGCTGTAAGATTCAAAATTATTTCCAAATGAAAGAAACAGGAAGTTAATAAGTTGAGGGTAATTAAGGGGCATGGAAGGAAGCAAAAAAAGTGCAGGAAGCATAGAAAGCAATGGTTGAGCTTTATGAATAAACACAAAAAGGTCTTCCTCATTCAAGTCAATACAAACTTAGATCTTAGTATTATGACACACAAAACAGCCTATAGATGTGCAAATTGATTATCACTCTTTATTCAATCTTTTGCACATCAACATATGCATTCTGCCTTTCATATTGTAAATCTAGCAACTTTGAACAAACGTAGTTAATAACGACCAGGCTGAAGTTAAGGGAAGTAAGCAGGGAAAAAAAGTTGGCTATGAAGGAACTCAGTTCATCCCACCCATCCCTTTCTCTTAATCTTCTTTGTTCCCCACGAGAAGTGGTGGCATAGCTATCATCTTCAATCACATAACTAAGGCCACATGCTTGTGGCTGGACATGGAGGAGCAGATGTGCAACATTGTTGAGCAGTGGATTGTGAACAGCGTTGCTGAGAATTTTGCAAATATAAGAACATGAAGCAAGTATTCAGAAATTACCAAAAACCTTGTTGAACAAAATGACAAGGATGATGTGTGAGCATGAGTCAGCTCAAAGAAATGAAAGCAAGCAAAATAGAAGTATTGAGAGTTTGAGACAAGAGAGTCAGGCATGTTTCAAGATTATCACCTTCCCAAAAGATTTACCCAGATGAAATTTACTAAATTTCATTAGGAAGATTTTGATGGGATGGTTGTCTAAATGTGAAGGCTGTATTGGAACAGACAAGAGACATGACGACTTCTGAGGTAAAGAAGGCAGGTTTGCACTGGAAGAGGAGCTACAAATCATATCAAGCTCATGGGAGGCTCAATAAGAGAAAGGCATTCCATAACTACACTACAAAGAAGCTATCAAGAGATTTGGACTTGTGTATAAGAACTCAATAAAGGAATTCGTGCATTTGAAGCAACAAAGAAGTATAGTTGTGTATCAAGATGCATTAAATAACTTGTTCATAACTTGAAATTGTCAAAACCCACAATTGCTGGGTTAAAGAAAGACGTAGCAAAGGGATAAGATTGTTCTGGCTAAGAACACTTCTTAAGGGCATGAAAATTGCAGAAATACAACAATTCAATAATGAGGAACCCCACAGAAGTGAAGCGCCACAAGGATTAACACAGAAACTGCCTGGGATTAGCAGTCCTATCACAGATGAGAAACCAAGCAGCTGCAATATTTGTGGCGATAGGGGTTACCAAGGCTCTCTCCAAAGCCAGATTACAAGAATTATTGGTTTTCATTTAAATTCCTTATCTACCTGGTGGAACAAGACTTGCTGTTTTTTATTCCTTATTCTTTGCCTACTTCTCAGGGATTCTAATAACAAGGTTGTAGCTATCAATCTTCCATATACATAATCATTCAAACCTGAACAATGTGTGATATTCATCCTCCATTTAAGCATGTTTGGGATCACTTTTGGAGGTTCCCAAAGTGCTTATTTCATGTAAATCGAGACAAAACTCCTCTCACATACTTACCTCGTATACCGTAAATCATGATTGAAAAGCTATTTTGAAGGGTTCCAATCACTATTCCAAACAAGCACAATCAGTATTGCCCACAAACAATGCAACATTATAAAACAAAGTAGACACTACATGAAGGATAAATTGCTAAATGGCATAAATTGCATTCATTAAGTCTCAGCCTAGGGGCAACTAACTAATATTCTCCCTAAAGGGCTTGATTCACAACTTCTGAAAGAGTCATCTCCAAATGTGAATGCATAACATCTATTTACCAACTTGAGATGGAGGGCAATCAATAATGAAGCATGACTTTTGGAATTATATCATTATGAGTCATGATCTTTCTGACTAAGTCCCATTGCTTACTTAGGAAAGATTTTTCCTGCATTAAAGTGAATTATTTGGTTTTTAGTGACCAAGTCTAATTATTATGTACAACTGTACCAGTGAATAAATAGGTCATAGGTTCTTAATATTAGTCAGAGACTTCAATATTGATCAAGCTTTTACACAAAATATTGATAACATGAAGACACGAGACCAATGAAAGTATGTGATGAGAAAAAAGTAGGTTTCATAAAAGAAGAATTTGCTAAGGTGAGTTGAAAACACTTATTCATAGGTCCAAAAACCAACCTGAGTAGCCATAGGTTGTGGACCATTCTGTAAATGAGGCCCAACTACAGGTAGATCATATTGCTCAAGATAGGTCCAAATGCTATCTTTTGACAATGGAGAAACACGAACAAATGTAGCTATCGCATTCCTTAGAGCACCCTAGTTTCACAAAATATGCTTGTTGGAAGAACCGTTGCAAGAATTTCAATCAGAATGGCCAGAACCTTGAAACAAAGCTGGCATACCTTCAGATAAGGAGGCACAGTTTCATAACTAAGAAGCTTGAACAATGGCTCAATATCAGGAAACCAGTTTTTCCTTTCAATAGGGTTTCCATATTCCACAACCTGTACCTCAGACAATAGATAATTTTAGTTAAAAAATTTAATTTGAAAATGAAAGGTCACGTATAAAAAACTAGAAAATATGAATGCTTTTCATGAAAACAATATTAATCAATTTTATGTAACAATAATAATCATTAATCATATTTTTGGAAGATGTTCAAGCCAAGTTATCATGTAAGATCAAACGTTAAAAGAAAAAACAGATATTCATATTTCATAGTCTATCATCTAATATGGGGAGAAAAATGTTCTAATTCATTCCATTCCACTGATTGTATATTAAATCCAAAATAATAATTAGATGGCACCATTCCTTCTTCCCGGAAAACTCCCAAAAAAGGACTGTTCCATTCTATTCCACTCCTTTCCATCCCATTTCATTAACAACCATTCTAACCTAAACTGCCAAGGGAACCCTAAAGTACCTAAACACAAACTGATATGATAAATAATAGGTAAAATCAAACCTTCATAAGAACATTCAAATATGCCACAAGGGCTTTTGCATCCCCCTCCTGAATTTCAGGCAACATTGCTCCAGCAGTTTGAAGGGACTTTTTAAATTTCTCGTCATAGATCGCTAAGCATTCAAACAAAGTGCTCCACCCAATTGAACGGAATGCTTTACCTTGTAGTAACTCATAAACTTTTGGAGCACCTTCCTGACTCGAAGCCTGAAAGAGAAGTTTTACAATATGAAAACAAAGGATAGGATACAACAACGGTTGATGGACAAGATCGAGATCTCCAGTTCCAAGCAACCAGAAAATTCTCTTACCAAGGTGCTGAGCATATTCAGGAAAGCTACAAGCGTTTGAAAATTTGTATGGTCCTCTCCAGCAAAAGTTACAAATGTCCATAACACCTCATTTCCAGACAAGAGCTCTGGTTCTTTCTGAGAACACAATGAAAGTCTTTTAGGCAATGATTTACGATAAAAGTGAAATCCAATGAAATGAATATGAAACCATTCAAATCATTGAGAACACAGCATAAAAATGGATATCAACAATAAAGGTTTGATGGCTTCTCTTAACTAAAACAATCAACCACATAGGATTAGTCAGTAACTAAGTATAACCAGATGGAACGAAAATCTCCTAAGAGCAGTAATAAATCAATAATCAGAAATCACCCATTAATCTTCTTAGATTTATCATGACTTATTCATACATTAAGAGTAATCACATTTCTTTAAATCTATTGCCTCTTGATGAAACAAACCTGATAAATTTCACTAACAAACTCCATGATGGAAACAAAAGGTGTTGTAAAGGTTTCAGTGCCCTGTATAGAACTTGAGCTCTGGTCCTGCACAAAATCATGTGGTCCAGCACTACGGTATGGACTAAGCATACTCATGGCCCTGTCCTTGGATTCTTTTATCTGCTGGAATATAAGCAAAACTGTTTGCAATGAAATATCACGAAGGCTAAAACAAATGAAGAGGAATTTTACATTTTGCAATAACTAGCTAAGCCAAATTATTTGATTATACAAGTGTGCATGTGCGTATTTCAGTCATCAAAATGAAATATCATACGTCAAACAGTAAATATTTCAACATTTCAAAAACAAATTAACATTTACTGGTTATTAAGAAAAATCAACTTAAGTAATTAAAATAACCCATGCCATGTGGACAAAAAATATGCCACAAGAAAAGAAGATAAAAGAGCTAGTTAGAAGTATTAATATTAAGCATTGTTTTGAATTGATAGTTTAAACTTTGAAGCTGAAATAATCCTAGGCAAAGCAGAAAGCCACATATTTTGCACAATCACAAGATATAGTTCTCCGACCAGGAAAAAACCATAGCAGAATATCAGACAGACTACAGTACCATTTAATTCCAGGCAGAAAACCATTATCTCCAAATTGGCTAATAACAGAATATTTAGTCCAGACTGACAACATTATTTCTCTGACCCTTGTGTCCCCCTGACTTTCCTCTTTTATAGGCCTGAGTGTGTGTTTGGTTTCACTTGTGAAACTATGGTTTTAGCCCAAACCATGGTTTTAAAAGTTTAGTAGCCAAACACCCTTTCAAAACCCAAAATAGCTCTTAACCCTGAAAACCATGGTTTGAATTAAGGTAACCAAACACTCTTTCTTCCACAGCCATGGTTTGGAGGTAGAAAACCAGGGTTTTCCAGAAGCTATTTCTTTTCTACCTTTTCAGAAGCTATTCTCCAAAATCTATTCTCTATAATTATGATATTGAAGATTCCTTACAATTTCTTCAAGATTGTGATGAGGTTAAGTCAGTATGGCTTTCAGCTGTTACAACTGGATTCCGTGAGAAGTTTTTCAATAGTAATTTCTGGACTTGGTGTTGTACGAATCTCAATGGTAAAGTCAGGCAGTTTGATGAACCTTGGAAAGAGGTTTTTGCTGTCATCTGTTGGCTTATTTGGAGATGTCACAAAGAGAAAGTTTTTGAGAACATTCATTCTAGTGTTCTTGGACTTCTTGCAATGGCCAAAGCTATCCTGTCTTCCTTTAGTGTAGCCAAGGTGCAGTTGAAGCAAGTCAAAATTCAGTATTTCAAAGACAAGCAAGGATCACACTAGAATGGGGATGGATGGGTGGGTGACTATCAATGTTGATGGAGCATATTCAAACAAGAATGGCACAGCAGGGTGTGGAGGTACTATCAAAGATCATTGAGGAAATATGATTGAAAGCTTCATGCTTCATATACCAAATGGAGATTCTTTAGCTGCTAAACTTTGGGCGTGCCTTATTGGTTTTGAAAAGATCATCGGCTGGGAACTACGGGCGAGTTTGCTGAAGAAGTGACTCTTCAAAAGTAGTTAAGCTAATCAAGGATGGAAACAATGAGCTTCATGATAGTTGGAATTTAATCCTTGAAAGTCACAACATGCTTAAACGTGAGTGGTTAGTTGATTTTGAACAGGTTGGAAAAGAACAGAACTTTGAAGTGATATACTTGCCAACTGTGCTTTAGCGGCGCCGTGGGGATTTCACTTGGTTCCTTTAGATGCTTTTCATTTATTTATTTCTTGTAATATAGACTAGTTTTTACTGCTTTCTCTACTTATCAAAAGGGGAAAAAATCTCTTTTTCTCCAAAAACTATTCTCCAAAAGCTAATTTAGACACACCCTAAAACCAGCAGCTATATCATATTACCTTTTATATTTCCATCACCACCTCCATATAAAGCCATCAAAATGAGTTGAACCCATCAAGTCAGCTTGTTTAGCTTTGGTGAGTTGGTCCGAAAGTTAGGTGGGTTGCTTCATTTAACCCAGCTAATGTAACTATTTTTATGTGATTATAACATTTATTGTCATATTGTTGTACTTATATATTCATTACACATAAAAATAATAACTGCAACGTAGATGTAGTTATTTGAAGACTTGTTACTATATTCATATTATATGTTAAAAAAAAAAAAAGAAGAAACATATCATGCTTGCATTTTATTATTATACGTGTAGTTATAGTTATGCTTGCGCTTTGTCAAATGCTAAATGTTGAAGGTCTATTGAATGATTTAATATATTGAAAATTTTTCAAAATACTTTTTTCTGTGATAAGATATTAATATTAAGGGGATTTTAAATTTTTAATCATCTTTAATTTCTTTTTATTTTTCATCCCTTTTTGGGGTTAAATAGGTCAGTCCACTTAAAACACAAAAAGAATTGGGTTCACATTTTCAACGAATCAACCCATCCATTACCACCATCAGTTACTCCACCTTGTCATCACCATAGCCATTATCACTGTATATAAGATGGGCTTTTACATCAAGCCAAATAAAAATCAACATTATGCAGTCAGCAATATGCTCTAAGTAGGTGGAACAAGACATGATAATCTAAAAGCTTTATTTGATGGATGGTCTTCGCATTACAGCCCCCTCTACATGTACGCATTATAAAGTATTATCCTAGACAATGCACCAAACAGGAACTCAATCATTCTTATCAAGGTAAAAATTTCCTTAACCTGCACGAGTTTCTTTAATTATTAATTATCCCATCTCTAAACAATAACAAAGTAGTTCATCCATGAAACTTAGTCTAATGCCAGACCTTGTGCATTCAATCATCATAAGACATGTTCTATTCTATGCATAGCCAAGTGAAAATGATAAACTGACCTTGTCTCTGGCAAGTGAACTAGACAAGAAGCAACTAATCAACTTGTGAAGATAAGCATTGCACATGTAAATCATATCCTCATCATCATTCTGTATAAAAATGCACAATTAACTTGTGTCAATGATGTAAAATTATGAAAATATCAAATATACTGTCTCACTTTACAAAGTACATAATGAAAAGTCCAACATTTAGCAGCATAAAAAAATATAAAAATTGACATCTCACTAAATATAAAAATGTTTATGGACGCAACTATAAAAGAAAATGGATAGAAAAAAACCAAAAAATAGTTAAATTTAAATATCATATTCAAATAGATAATGCTAAATTATAACCTTAGTTGATGAGATTGAAGGACTTTGCAGGTTATTTTCCAACTCAATTATATATATATATAAAGCAGGAAAAAAGGAAATGGATCCGTGCATTTCTTTAGATAAGTCCACCAAATGCACCTCTTTTCAATTATTAAAGATACCATGATGGGAAGATGTGTATGATTTGTTAATTAATAATAAAACAAGAAAGTTAACTTCTATAAAGATGTGCATCAAATCCAAATCCTCGGAAAACATGCCTTTCAAGTTCCATTTACTCAGTCAGAGAGCATCTACATTTCGAAATGGTAATAAATACACATATGCACCTGGTAGGCTGCAGTACGAATAACTTTATCCAGTAAAAACTGAAAGACATTTTCTGAGAAAATGACCTCCAGGCCTTGACTAATATAACCGATTTCGTTTGATGAGCTGCTTAAATTAGACTCCCTTGAAGCAATTCCATCTTGTATTAACATCAAATGTACCACCCAAGCAAGCCTAATGCCACCAATGAAGCCCTCAACAATTGAATTATTTCCAGTGGCCATTACCTAAGGCATGCAAGGTCACCAACAACATTCTACATCATACCCTTGTAATTTTTCTTATAATCAGTAGATAAAACAAAAGCTATCTTTCATCTTACAATCTCATTGAATTCTCGTCTGAAGGAAGCATCAGAGGAAAGGATGGATGCTTTATCAGGCACAGTACTCAAACCATCTGAGACGAATGCAATCACAAGAGAAAAGAAAAGACTAAAGGCTATCTGCAGAAAAAGACAGGTAAGGAAGCAGCAGTGAGCAGAAAAAGAGTTATCTTTGAGAAAATCAAAGCTGAATTCAGCCATTGTTGTAACATATACACCTTATTTCTCAAGTGTCAACCTTTCTAAAGTCAGACTAATAATTCCCTTTTTGGGGGGAAAATCATCAATATCAATAATATTACGTATACCCAAAAGGTTGTCCTTCTTTTAAATCATAGTTAATTTAACTTTATATCTTGGGCTTCAAATATTAAAACAATGAACCAAACATAGCAAAGTGTTTTCTTTACCCAAAAAAACAAACAAAAAAAAAAATCAATTCCATGCCAAACTAGAAGCATTTTATCTTCCATTATGCCTAGTGGGTTAGTTCCCAACATTCAATTTTCATTGATTTCAATCTATTTTCACACAGCTCACTTCATCTCCACATTGTTAACTTCCTGTGTTCTAAATATTTGGCTTCCCCTTTCTGTATCATTCAGATCTCATTGCTTCTTTTTTCCTTTCAATAACACAAAAGCATGTGATAGCTTTCTACTTGTTTGCTTCACTGAAATGAATTATAAAACACTGATGCCAATTACATCACATAACGGTTAAAAAAAGTATTCCATCATCACTGAGAATCATTCCTCCTAACAGAAAGAAAAAAAAAAAAAACAGACCACGAGAAGAACTGAATGTCAATAAGCAAGCCTTTATTACATTTGCTATGAAGGAAACGCAATTATGTCACAATTCAAATTACACCAACTAGCAATATGGTGTCCATTATGCCACAGTGCAATTCACCTGAGGACAAGAGCCAAAAAAATTGGAATACAACATATATTGTTTGCATGGTTTCTTTCACAACTGAAATGTTTGCGACAGTCACAATGCGAGTAGTAACAGAGCAAAATTCTTACACAACACCGCAAAAAATAAATATAACATTTTGATCAATGTACAAGAGTAAATATATGCACCTGATTATCAACAGTACCATTGTTTTCACTGACTTCAGAAGCACTATCTTTTAAAGCAGAAAAAACATCTTTTACATCCTTCGAATCTGAAGACAGAAATATGCTTATGATGAAAATTGAAGTACAAAGAAAACAAAAAGCTCTAGATCACCCCCAAATGATGCTATGCTTACTCATCCGAACAATCAAAACAGAAAGGACAAGACAATGTCCAAGTATAAGTCTTTCCCTTGAGACCACTGCTCGACGCTCCACAAGAGAACCTCTTGAATCAAGAAGATAGCGCTCAGACACAGGACCACCCAAACCAGATGGTTCTTCTCTTTTGAGTTCCTTTGTTGACAATAAAATTAGCTCAAAAACTAATTAGTCATACAGAAATGAGAACAAAACAGTAAGCTCAAGGAAGATATAGAAATGTTCATCCACCTCATGATGCATTAAAAAAGAGCAAAGGGAATTCATACCAAAAGTTCAAGCTGGGATTATATCAATAGGAACATTAATTGGTAATTTTAATGCATAATTTCACCCCAAAAAAAAATCATGGAAAAAACTGTGTTTGAAAGTGGTCTCATGCAATGGGTAATTTGTTTTTGTCATGTTACTCTAAAAGCCAATCACATGGATATCCACAAAGTGTAGGCTGGAACATGTCAACCACATTAAAAATATGAGCTTCATATAATAACTCAAATGATCCAACACTTAATAGAGAGAAATTAATTAATTATTCATATTATTCACCGGCAGTGAGCCAACGGAAAGAACTATGCAGCTGAAATAGAGTCAGACTCAAGGGATCAAACAAGCTTCAGCAAAAAACTACTCTTTCAAGCTATTGGGATGCTAATATAGAGCCGCTAAAATAACTAGCCTATTAAAAGTTAGCCAGTGGAAATTTTGAAGCATATATGAGCCCAATCATATAACTTACATAGCTTAACCGATATAGGACATATTTAGATTTTCTTTGGATTTCTTCTTGTTTCAAACCTAACTTTATCGAAATGAATCTCATAAAAGCACTGAAGTAAAGGAGCAATAAGGCCCCACTGGACAAGCAGGTAGGATTTTTGAAGGGATACCAAAGGATGTGGAGGGGATAGCAGTAAACAAGTTGAATCCCTAAAATAACCACAACGGTCACCATCCAAAGCTCCATCAACTGATGACGGCTGAGCCAAGAGGAGATGTTCTTTTGAAGAAGGGGTTTGATGAGAAAAGGAAACAACTGTGTTTCAAAATTGGTTTTAGATGGGATAATGATTTGATCAGTAAAATTTAGAAAAAACCTATCATGCTCATATGGGGATGGCGCTTTCCGCATTTTGATGGAATTTTGGTTCCTGAGAGTGCATGTTCTAGCACAACAAACAAACCAATTTTATGGTACCCATTCCAATTCCCTTCCCATAATGCATATTCCATGATACCGAACAATGCCTTAATTTTTTTTTTTTTTTTTTTTGGGGGGGGGGGGGGGGGGGGATCTACTATCAGCATTTTTGTCATTAGGTTTGCCTACTGAGACAATATTATAACAGAAAACAATTTTTTATTATTAATTTTTTTCCCCAAAAAATAATGACTTTGCAAGCAATATTGCATGAAACAGTATTAAATTTAATTTTCCGCACATATCATTCAATTAGCAATGAATATCCTTGCTATAAGCTAATGTAATAGTTGAATACACAAAAGTTCAAAGAAAAGTTATCAATTCACACAAAGTAAACCTTGATTAGAGATATGAAACGTTGTCTAAGTCCAGAGTTGATGAGATCTTCCAAGTATTTCTGAATGTCAGACAATAAATCTTCTTCCAGGCCTTGATCAAGAACCACAGCCTGAAATGGAAAGAACATCAGGCCATTATAACATTAAAGAGAAAGGTAAAAAAAAAAAAGAGCACACATCAAATGAGAATGATTGCTTGAGCATTGAGAAGATACCCTAAAGAGCAAATGGAGAGATGTTAATAGATCCCTTCTTTCAGTATACCAGAGTCCTGATGCAAGGCGCACAATTTCCAGTGGTTCTCTTCCCATTAAACCCCACTACAAATAAAGAGGAAATTTATGTTTACATTTATACATAATAAAATGTACTAAACATAACCAGCATTACATGAGGAGGTGAATGAAATTTAAAGATGAAACGAAAAGCAGAAATTTACCTCTTGATTAGCCAAAACAAGCAATCGAACACTATCAATTTCATTGAGATGGAGGTCATCACTCAACTTGAGAGCCTATGCATCATCAAAGCCAATATCATAAAAAGGAAAACAAAAGGTAGCGGAAAAGGGGAGCATGCATGCTTAAGAACATGTGAGTAAACCATGCCTGTTGACACAACATTAAAGTTTCAGATCATAATCATCACACCTATCTCCAACATAAACGACTTTATTAGTAGCAAGTACTTGATTTGTAAGTCACAAGTAATAACATGGAAACATCATCCTAAAAGGCAAAATAAAACAACACAAGGGGAAAAACCAATTGCCTAACCAAAGGGAACAATGAAAAAAATTGTCATTCTAATAAAATCAATAGACTTGTTCAACACATCGCCAAAATATAGACTTATTCAACAAAATGCTTGAAATGACATATGCCTAGTGAAATTGAACTAACACAAATTTTTGAGGAGAGCGTGTTCCAACTTGGAATGATAATTCCCCATCAACTTTTAAAAGAAATGTAAAGCAGGATTCAGTTTGTAAAAGAATTGAATAGAGGCAGGTTATCTCAAGCTAGAAAATGCTACAAAGGTTGTGAAATTCAAATACCTAAACCTCAGCAACTTGGACTAATCTAGGATACAACTCAATTCCACTCAGTTGCTTTCACATTTATCATTCTTTCTTCTACTTCATGAATTTCCATCTTACTAAAATTAATTTAGAAGCAGCTAGTTAGATTATACTTAGTTTGAGGGAATAGGCTTTGACCAATGTAATCATAAGACTCTGTTAATACATCAAAAAAATATATTAGGTTACAAGCATATGATAAGCCGTGTGCTATATATCCTAAACACTAACAGATATATAACATTATTTATCTAAAATAGATATTAGATACAACTATTAACTAAATTATATCATAATAAAATATCTAAAAGGAAAATATTTTGCAAAGCTGATATCATAACACATCTTTAGTTTATAAATGGCAAGGCAAATAGAACAGGTAGAGATGAACAACCAGTACCTGTCCTTTATGATTCTCAGGCATAAATTATTGCAATGCACAGACTACATTTTTGTGTGCAAGCAGAAAGATCTTTACAATTTTATCAAAAAAATGAAAGGAAAGATCATAACAATAAATTAGACAATTGAATAATATTGACATTCCAAGTACACTAATTTAACAGTTAACAAGGCACAGAAAAGCTAATGATTATAAGCATGACCTTGACTAATCCTCAATCCTTATCTAAAAAGGGTTATTTCTTGTCACGGATCAACAGTGGCATATCAAATCCATTTTCGCCAGAAATAACTTTGATTATGGTTCAAAGATTGAACATTGCTTTAGAAACTCTCAGAGTCATAGTCGTACGCCCGCTGCTTTCCCCACACTCTGAAACCTATTGTATAGTTCCCATGGCTAAACTGATCTTCTTTTTTTTTTTATACACATAGTAGGGAAGGGGCAGGGTTCAAACCCTGGACATAGGGGAGGGGAGAGGAGCCAAACTCCCATGCCACTGCACTACTAAGGCCAGAGGGGAGCCAAACTCCCATGCCACTGCACTACTAAGGCGCTGGCGGCTAAACTGATCTTTTAATTATACAACAAACGTAGATAGAGATACCAACAGTTATTTTATTATAGGCATTAGCCAGGCCTAAAGTACAGTAAAACAATGTCATAAGCAGCAGGTTGAAAAGTAAATGAGAACTCACAATCTGTACATCCTGATCATCGAGAGAGATAGTCGGAGAATCTGGAAGTCTAACTGATTTTGATTGTACTTGACTTCGATCAGAGGGCTTTGGAGGCTACAAGTCCATAAAACACTAAATTATGTCCGAGGAATATTCAAGCAAAAACAGCTGACCCCAAAAAATATATATATCTTACGCTAAAAATCCCCCATTTTCTCGGTGCCACCTTGAATTCACAAAAACTACCAGCAATTTGTATTATAAAAAATAATGGAACTCTGAAATGGCATACCGGATAGGACAGGAGGGAACGGAAAGAGGGAAGAGAGCTGCGAACGGCGTGCAAGAGCTCGACCCTCTGAGCCGCAGAAGGTTGGGAGGGGCTGAGAAGCGCTGATTCGAGAGTGGCGAGGAGTTCCTTCGGGGTGACCATTGAGCTAGCTCAATGAAATGGAGATGGAGAGTAGTAGATGAAACCCCACCAAAGAGTGAGAACTGTGAAGTATGAGGGTAATGTGGGTGTTCGTGTCACAGAGAGACTTTGGAGAGGCTAAAGGCGGGAATGAATGAGATTTTTGGTGGAAAACGGGGAATGCCGATCAGAACTCAGAATTTACCGTCGAGGCCGTCTGAAAAGTTTAAACCCTACAAAAACCCCGTCGTATCGTACTACCAAAAACAGGTGTAAATAAAAAATTTAAAAATGATCGTCGACAGCAGGGTTCGAACCTGCGCGGGCAAGCCCAACAGATTTCAAGTCTGTCTCCTTAACCACTCGGACATATCGACTTGGCTATGAGTTGGATAAACGAAATTTTATATGTAAATTAGGTACTGGTTTGAAGAATATCACCAACAAACAAAAGTTGCACAAATTATGAAAATAAACGGCAAAATTGAGAATTTTGTTAGTAAAATTGACCTGAATTCAAATTCGAGTCCGTATACTTTCTACATGTAAATCCTATATGTTTTTGATATTTTCTTGGTATAAAAACATACTATCAAATTTTTCTTACCAATAGAATTCTCAAATAAAAGCCTTTTACGAATTTACAAGTGTAACCAATGTAATTAAACTCGGATCGGACCAATCGGTTTAGCCCAGAAATGGGACGAATTGGTAGGTAAATTAGTCTGATTGATTCGTGCATTGAACCAATTTAGGATCCCCCTAAATTCAATTTTTTTTATTTTCTTTATAATTTCATATTAATAACCCTCAAATCTTTACTTTCTTACTGGTTTGGTCATGAGTTAGCTCCAATCTAACCTAGTACCCTGATCAATTCACTGACCAGTTCCGATTTAATAACCTATCTACTTTTTTGAATAAAATATTAGAATCCATTATGCTAAAAGAGTACATTACAACAAGTCTAGAAACAACTATCAATCCCAGTCTCTTGAATAAAAGGAAGATGTTGATCAAAGAGACAAAAATTCCTAGCTATCCTATGAGACAAGTGCATCCACTTTTAAACTACTATTACATATTCCTCTATTTTGTAATATAAGACATGTTTACCTAATTTAAATTAGATTAATTAAGTTAGTTAATATGACATATATTTTCTAAAACACCTTAGTTATCTTCTCTAATTCCGTCTTTTCCTCCCCTTCTTGATTATTATTGAGGGAGTATCAATAGAGGTAAATTAGAGAAAAATTGATAAAAGGCTAGCATATAAGAGGGATTGGGCTCTCAATAAAAGAGCATTTATTATAAACACGAGTTTAAAAGAAGGGCTTAATCTTAAAAGATTAGAGGGAGCCCTTTAAACTTGTAAAACCCACTTAGTCAAAAGTTAGAATCACCTTATTGATATAAGAATTTTGTTGATAAACCATTTATAAGCACTTTTATAGTTTTATGCACGTCCTTTGATCTGAAAGCATACTCGACGATAAGCCTCAATCGATCAACTCACGTGAACTTTTAGTGAACAGATTATCATATTAATTGTTTGAAACATTTTCTTTCCAATTTCTCCATAATTGAAGGTAAAATATAGTTATCTTAAAACTGAAGAGCAGGCTTGGATTATCTTAAAAAGTAATTAGAGTGATATTTTTCTAAGAAAAGAGAAAAAGGAGGACATACGGTTTGAGAAATTATCACACAATAATTATTGGCTCGACAACTTCAAAGGAGGGGGGGGGGGGGGGGAATAGCTCAGTCAAAACCATGGTTTTAGAGAAAAAATGCTTATTTCTTTTATTTCAAGTGTTTGGGTTTTTTTTTTTTTTAGCTCAGTCAAAACCATGGTTTTTTAAAGAAAAAATGCTTATTTCTTTTATTTCAAGTGTATGGGGTTTTTTTTTTTTTCCTAAATCATCGTTTTGACACTAAAAGTGTTTTTTTATAGTTATCCAAAAAGACAATATCCGTTTGAAATAATGATGACAAAAGTGATTTTTTTCAATATAAATTTTATAAACTTAAGATAGGATAAAATTATGTTGAAAATGTAATTTATGTTTAGATTGATAGTGGCATAAGTGGTTTTTTTTTAGATTGAGCCTTGTTTAAATGATTACTTAAAAAGCAAGTTTAGATAAAAATAATTGAAAAACACATTAATCTTATTAAATAATACACACACTTTTATAATAGAAATAGTTAATTTATTATTGAAAAAATCTTGAAAACATTAAAATACATAATTTATTATTAAATGCTTCAGGAGCCAAAATGCAATCAAAGAATCAAATTAATAATAAGACAAAAATATAATTAATTTTTTTTTCGAATCAAATTTAATATCTAAAACAGATTTTTTAATATCTAAAACAGATTTTCAAGCAAATTAAATTATAAAACAAGAACAAGAAAAAGAATAAAGAAAATAATTAATAAGTTTGAATTCAAAATTTTAAAAGAATTGCACTAATGTGAGTTAAAATTGCAGATTTCTTTTCTTGGTTGATGGTTGGTTCAAAAATGTGTCATTTGAAAATCAATAACTAATTTTAAAAAAATATTATTTTTGACAAAAAAAAAGGGGGCGAAATTATAGGGACATAAAGGAACATATTGGTGGGACCCATAACCATTTCATTCCAACTGAAGTATAGTGAGACAGAAAAAGCCATAAATTGTTGCTTCTGAGCTAGTGTGGGCTTTTAAACAAAAGCACATCAACTATATCGCCAATCCTAACACCCTAAAGCATCTTCAAAGTGACATTTTCACTTTGCACCATGGTTCTCCCTTTTTCACTGCTTTCTCAGACAAGCCCTTAATCTAGTCATCATGAGCAATCTTGATAATTTTCTTCCCAATATTTTATCCTCTGAATAGTCCAACAAAAGGAGAAGGGATGCTCTCCAGACCAAAAGAGATGTCTTCAAGTGTCTGCAACTTTCTTGAACGAAGAAGATCCGAAATTTTTGAAATGAAATCTCCAAAGGTGCTCACATATTCACAAGACAGAAATCCTCTAATGTTGATTCTCTTGTACACAACGTCCAACATAATGAGTGAAGGTCGTTTATATTACTCTGAGATTGCACCACAAGCGCTTACTCTTACAAACGCATTTGATCCCTGCCTAACATTTCTCCTCCCACATTGTCAAAAATATATGTCAATTCCATTGGGAAAGTACCAGGAAGTTCAGCCTTATGTCCAAGGTTTTGAAATTCGGACCAGTCGTTGAACCAGTGGAGTATTAGGTCAAAAGTTAATAAGTCAGACTAGTATTAAATAAAAAGTATAATTTAAAATAGGTAAAAATATTTATATTTTAATAATAAAAATATTTTATGGTTAAGAATATGTGATGATGATAACATAGGAGAATGTCCAATATTATACTGATTTTTTTTTTCTTTTGAAAAAAGAGAGATCACAGTTCATGGGTTTGAAGATCTCTCTCTCTCACCTTCAATCAACTCTTCACTCTCTCTCTCTCTTCTTCATCTTGTCTCCTCCCTCAAACTATCAACAATGGCTTCCTTTTTCATTAATCTAACCTCTGTGTCCTTCTTACTCTGTCTCATGCTCGCTTTTCTTCTAATTTCTTCCTCCAAAGGCCGTGATTACTTGGTCAAAGGCTCTCATAATTCTTGGACCCTCCCTCGTCTCTCAGTCACTGAGCCTATAAACGGCACTTAAGAGTTGTCGGTTCTCTCTTTAAGTGAATCCTTGATATTCTTCTCTTTTAACTTCATGCTCATTTCTTTCTTCCATCGCTAAATTAGTTCTATTTCACAATGAATTCCATCACTAATAATCAATTGAACCTTCACCTTCTTCTTTTTCCATTACCCATTACTCTACTTGCTCTTTTCTCATAGTCAGAAGGTATGAAACTCTTCGCCATGGAAGGAGCCACCACCAACACTCTCGACTGATGTTCAGTCAACTCTTTTTTTAAAAAAAATAATAATAATTGTAACACCCCTACTTTTATAATGCATATATCAGTGTAAATTTTCATAGTAATGAGAAGCCTTTTTGAGTATTTATTTCTTGTAGTTATGGCATAAAATTATTTCAAAGGCCCTAAGATGGAAAACATTGGTTATGAATAGGTAGCAAAGGTACTAAGCCAAGATAAGAAGAAATCCTGATCAACAGTAAGGTAACTTATGCACGAAGAAATCCCGGAGATATAAACCGGCATCGTAAAGGAAGTAAAAACAAACATTGTGGGCCCAGGGTATGCGTGTACTGTTAACTAAGAGAGAAAGAGAGAACACGTGCCTGGACCTAGTGAAGAAGGAAAAGTCAATGGTAAGTGGTGCTATGTTGGACATGTGGCATATTGGGGCCAAAAGTCGGATTGTCGAATGGCACGCATTTCGAGGAGGATTTGGAGTACGAGGATATGGGTTTCTTATTCTCCAAGGCACAGAAATTCGAACCCCTTGTGGTCTGGGAAAAGTGATTGATGATCCGGGCCCACATAAGTCCAGTTGAAGAGCACGCATTACGAGGTAAGGTGGGACCGACAAAAGGGAGCTGAGCGGGACCGGTTAGGATTACCGGAGTCAGGCCCAAGCCCAGGACACTGGTAGGGCGTGAATTCCAGTGGGCCCAGAGGAGTGAGAAAATATCTGGCTATGTAATAATGAGGAGAGAGATTGTCACATCAGAGTCATAATGAAGAGAGAGAAAGAATAAAATAACCCGGTTAAATCTGGACCACACAATTCAAACCTGATAAGACACTAATGTGACATGTAATTATGACTTGAAAAGTGTAATTATGGCACATCTTGGTTCAAATTTCGTGGGCCCCAGCCTTGGAAAAGATGAGGCGCAAAATGACCATTTTGCCCCTGCACCCTAAACCTACACTTAATACCACCTAGGGGCAAAATTGGAACCCCAATTTTGGGTCTTGAACTCGCCATTTTCTGCCTAAAGGAGAGCCCTAGATATTTCTAGAAGTCTTGGGCAGCAAGAAAGGGAAAATATTAAGTTAATCCGAAGCATTCTTTTACCCATTGGACAATAACCAAAAGAGGACAAAAGCTTGCACTCTTGAGGCCTATAAATAGGACACTCTCCCCCTCCATTTTCCACTCAAATCACGAGCTCAAGGAGTTTTGGAGAGGGCGCAGCTGAGGTCTTTAGTCCAGAAAGTGAAGAAGGTCACCCGCAACCGACATCTGGAGGTAAGTCTCTAAACCGGCAACCGAGTTATCTTCTTCTCTGCCCTGTGGTGTTTCATGGTTGTGCATTTGGTTTTTCATATTTTTGATGTCTCCAATGGATCCATAGGGCATTTTGTGTGGGGTTAAGTGGGATCACTTCGTTTGAAACTTTGAAAACCCTAAATCTTCTTATACGAAAATCTGTCGGTTAATTCGGTTCCTGGGCAGCGAGTGTTAATCGGTAGTTTTGAGGTAGCAAATGGTGTCTGATTGCTTTGAAATTTTGCATGATGAAAGTACACATCCTTAGGATGATTGTGATATAATATTTTGTGTCATTTGGATTTTCCAATCGAGAGATATTTTAAGATGAAGATGACTTAAAAACTGGATTTTTCTCTCAGACCAGTGGCTAGTATTTGGGAAAAAGGATGAGTTTTGAACCCAGGTAAACTTGGTAACTATTTTTCTTATAAAATAGACATTCTAAGGGTTCCAAGGCCACTGATACCATGTTAATACAATTTTTTTGGAATTTATTAAAAATCGGTGAAGTTGAATCAGAAATTCTGGGAAAATCTGAAGCTATGCAAATTTCTTAAAGTTGAGTTAGGGTTTGAATGTGTAATTGATAGCATGGTACTTGGCTGTATTTAGGGTATTCTCGCGTGTGGGACGGACCTCGACGTTAAGAGGAAAGTTCACTGCTTACGGGAAGTACCAGGTAATAACTGTTGACTTAAATACTTTATGTTGCTTTTGTATGTATGTTTTATCATAATGTAGGAGATCGGGCTGCGATGCCTATTGAACTATGTGTCCTTAGGTTTCAGATGCAGTACCGAGATCGAGCTATGGTACCCATGTGACTGTGTGTCCTTAAGGTCCCTGCTACAGTACCGAGAGCATGTAGAATCGGGCTGTGGTACCTATTGGACTGTGTGTCCTTAGGGTGCTGTTGCAGTACCGAGATATGTGGGGTAGGTGGAGCCTATATGACTGTGTGTTTATAGGTGTCTATTGAGGCCCTAGGCTAGGTGGTTGGGGTCGCTCCCTGACTACTAAAGCCCATTTGCGCGCTGTTCCAAGCGGCTTGTCTTGACCAAGCGGTCCTAAGGAGTTGCTACATGCTGGTTGTTTGTGCCGTGAGGCAGGTTTATTTGTACTTCCTGATTGTGATTTTGCATTGCATACACTGTATACATATGGTATTTGAGTCTAACAGTTACTCTGGGGTTCAACCTTGAACTCCAGACCATTTTGAGAAGCAGGAGTAAGGCGGAAGCAGTTGAAGGTGATAAGAAGGTAGGGCGTGGAGCAGTGTATTGAAGAAATAGGGAATGCCCTATCCCATTTTGTACTCTATATTTTGGATAACTGTTGTCTATATGCAGTACTTTATTTTGGATGACTTTATTAACCTTCGGGGGACTTATTTGCCACTAGACCTATAAATGTTTATCAGTATGCTAGAATTGTCCAAACCCAAAGCCTATGCTCTGCTGTGCTAACTCTGAGATAAATTAATTGGACTAAGTAATAAGGGAAGGTGATTAAATAAAAGGAATCCCTTTAACCTGCCACCCAAAAGGGTGAGGGCGGTAGGTGTGTAACAATAATAACATATATATATATATATATATATATATATATATATATATATATATATATATATCCAACAGGCTGAGTTGGCCAAGTTCACCCAGGTCAACTTGGAACCTAGGTTTTCCCTTTAACTCGGACTGGTTTTCTAGCTGGTTCGCTAGTTTCTGGTCCAAACCGGCTGATCCGATCCGGGTTTCAGAACCTTACTTATGTCACGTTAAATGCAAGCACACTTTGATCCTAAAGCTATTAGTTCTTTTTCCCCTCCTAAATAATAGGGTTTGTTTGGATTAACATTAATAAAAGTGATGTTTATTTTAGCTCACTTTTGCAAGTTAAATTTGAGGTAAAATTTAATTAAAAAAATATGATTTATGTTTTGATAGCTTATATATATATATATAATCAATTTGACATAAACTTGTTTGAATAATTTGAAAAGTCAATTTCAAAATGTTCAAATATAAAAAGAAGTAAAAGGAAAAAAAATGGAAGCTAAAAGCTAAAAAAATGTGTTTCATTTTTAACTTAACTTTTGTCAGAAAAACTCATTTTCTCAAAAGTCGTCCCAAACATCACTTAATAACATTATGCCAAACATCATAGGATGGGTTAAAGTGATGTTCAAATGGACTTGTTTGGATTATATAACGGCCCACCACCGTCAAAAACTCAGTCAAAGACCCCCATCCCCGGAGCCACGCCCCACTGCATGCATGGTGTTTGGCCCCAGTGGATAAGAAGAATCTTTGCGCTTGAGTCACCTCATTTGAGCTGAGCTGAGATCCACATATGTATATGTTATATGCAAAATGTAACGAAGCATGAATACATGGAAGTATCATCAGACCTGTAGCCGGGCAAAGGACTTTCGTTTACAAATGAGATTGCAAAAGAATGATTGTAAAAGGAAGTTCTGGTTTGAAAGTTGAGTGCTTTTGGAACTAATGCATGTATGGTGAAAGAAAAGATAAAATCGATGTACACCACTAGACCATCACCGTAGCATGCAATTTATACTATATGTGCTTGAGATAATGACTGCAACATGGGTTGTAGGTGAAAGATCCTTGGTTCAGTACGGTGTGAGTCTTAGGAAGGAAAAATCATTCCACTGTGCCCTCAGGACTTAGGCGGCATCATGAAAGCTTGGTTTGGGCTAGTTACTTTAGCTGAAGCTCCATGATCACAAATGATACGGTCATACGAGTGAAAAGCTAGGAAAACAACCAAATCAAGAAGGATTGATGTTTAGTCAAAAAGGAAAGTTTATCTTGTAAAGTGTATAGACGGACCTAGAGCATACGAGGCAACAATTTATAGGTTCATAGAGGGTTCCATTAGATGTTGATTCAATATGAGGGATTTATAATATCACAAGCACCAAAGTTTTTGAAGGTGTTGTGCCCACTCGGTCATGACAGACACCAAGTACGAAACAAGGAGTGATAGTCGCACGATGGAAGGCCCATCAAGTGTGAGTGAGAGATGTTGGACTTTAGGTCTAAGTCCTCCCTTGACAGGCTAAACTATTTGATTAGGATACAAGTAGCCTTATCAAATAAGATACAAATCAGGATTGATTATGGATTGTGAAACAAGTTAGCATTGATTATAGAATTGTTCATTGAGAAACAAGTTACTCCCTCCAATCCTAATTATAAGACATATTTAACCGATTGAGGAGATTAAGGAGAAGAGTTAAATTAGTTAATTTTACTTATTTTTCTAAAATACCCTTATATAAAATTAAAATGACATGAGTAAAAGTGAATTAACAACCCCTGTCACGTACCTCTCTCACCTAGAATTTTCTTTTCCACACGCTTTCTAATTGAAATAATGGTCTTGTTATATATACATATGTGTGTGTATAACAACCCCTGCCACGTACCTTTCTCACCTAGAATTTTCTTTTCCACACGTTTTCTAATTGAAATAATGGTCTTACTATGATATACATATATATGTGTATATATATGGATATATATATCCATATATATGTGTGCGCACACACATATGCATATATATACACATGCACATATAAACACCCCCAACACACACACACAGACGTGTGTGTGTGTGTGTGTGTGTGTGTGTGTGTGTGTGTGTGTGTGTGTGTGTGTGTGTGTGTGTGTGTGTGTGTGAGTGACAGATAGACACACACACATATGTGTTTGTGTATGTTAATATATATTTGTGTGTAGACGCACACATATATACATATAGACACACACATACACACTTCTGTGTGTGTATATGTATATGTGTATATGTGTATATATGTATGTTTCTCTCTCTCTCTCTCTCTCTATATATATATATAGGCAAATTAATGTCAATTAATTGATAAATAAATCAAAATCTAACAATTTAATAGTTTCACTGACTGGAAAAGTCTACGCACCCACATACATATAATCACAAAAAACTAAACACATTTGAAAGAATAAAATATGGGTATTTAAGGAAAAAAAATTGACAAAAATTAAAATTTTATCTTATAATTAGGACCAAAACCAACTTTCAAGTGTTTTATAATTAGAATCGAAGGGAGTATTATATATTAGGAAATTAATTGAGAATTAATTTTTTGATCACAACTTGAAAAGCAAGTAAAATTGTACACAATTTCCTAATTAATAGTCACCCTAAACCACTATAAATAGGATGTGGCTCCTTTAGTTATAGTCCATCCTTGCCATTAAACCATCTGACAATCTCTCTTCTCTCCTGCCATCTTTCTTGTTCTAGTGCATTGCTATACCAACCCCATTTAGATTTTAGTAATCTAATATTTTTGTGAGCTTTTATTACCTAGATTTGATAAGCGTCTCTTCTCTCTACTCATGTTTTTCCTTCAATAGGAAAAGGGTCATTAAGAACAAAAAATGAAGATTCGAAGTCAATTTTTAAATTCTAACAAATTGAAAGTATATATTTTTCTTTTTAAAAAAGTAAATTTTTGACATAATGAATTAGTTCTTTTTTTTTAATAAAGAAAATGAATTGCTTCATTTTTTTTTTTGCTCGAAGAATTACTTCATTTATTAACCATCATTTATCGTGCAACCATATCCATATCGTTACTACAGACTACTCCCTCCCTCTTTAAATATAAGTTTTATTTGCATTTGTCAAGAATATAATTAAAATTAATTAGGAATAAAAAATATGTATTTTTTTCAATTATGCCCTTACTTATAAAGAGATAGGATATTGTCATTACTAATATCACTACTATTTTTTTTATCATTAAATCAGAATCTCATTTATGTTTATTATTTTTTCGTTCCTATTGATATCCTGATCTAACGGTAAAACAATAGTAGTTATATTGGTAGTGACAATATTCTATCCCATTTATAAATATGATAAGTGAGAGAGACAATAAATATAACAAATATATTCAAAAGGTAAAGTTGAAAAAATTGAAATGAAGCTTATGTTCTGGACAAACTTATTATCATATTTGAAGCTTCTATTTAGAGATGCATGGAGTATGTCCTAATTACAAGATCCTGTCCTAATTACAAGATCATTGATAGTATTAAATTCAAGCACATCATTTGTTTTAATATCATTTAATCCTTTTGTGAATGGTATTATAGAAATACACATTCTCATACATTCAAAGGATGAGCAAGGACCAGACTGGACCGGCTAACCCGAGGTCTGGTCTGTTAAGTCCTCGGGCTGAAAAAAGCAACCAAGGTCTAGTCTAGTCTGGTAACAACCCAAACTCAAGTGAACTAGAGTTGGTCCACCGGACCAGTGGACTGGTCCGGTAGTCCGGTACCCTTTTTTTTAAGTTCACACCAACCGAAGAACAAGACGAGATAGACACTTATTTAAACCTAAAAAACTGAAAAAAAAAAATCAAAAGCAAGAAAATATTCCTCATCAGCATCTCCTACTAGATTAAGCAAAAAAAAAACATTTTACTTAGACTGAAAAAATCAAAAGAAAAATAGAGAGAGGGATGTCGATTGAGAAGAGAATAAGAGGGAGAGCCAATCCAAGAAGGGCACCACAATCAGCGAAGGACAGGAGGGATCGCCGGCGAGGTGAGTGATTAACAGTGGAGGCCAAGAGATTGAAGGTGAGGGGAGGAAGGAGTGAGATTGCCGGCGAGGGGAGTCGAGATTTTTGAAGGTCACAGACGCAAGATTGAGGGGAGATGGAGTGCAAGAGTGGTGAAGTGGGTGGGTGTGAGCCTGTGAGGTGTCAAATCATATAAAAAGAAGTGAGGGTGTGAGAGTGGGTAGTCACGTGTCGGTAGAGCCGGGAAATCGGGCCGGGCCCGTCGGGCCGACCCTTTTAAGCCCTGGCCCTGTAGGGCCCGGGCTTGAAAAATATGCCTGAAATTTGAATTTGGCCCTGCAGGCCCTGTTACTGTAGCATTTTCAGTTTTTTAAGAAAAAAAATTAGTCCAAGAGTGCCAAGAGGAAGAGGCTAGGAGGCACATATATAAATACATAAGAACTATACTCTGATTTTATGATTTGGTATATTATTTGCTGCAGATAATGATTATGGATGTGTTCATGATGCGGGAGAAGAAATTCATGACATTTTTACTCCTGAAGCACAGCCTTCTGCTCAAAGTGAAGCACAATCAAATATCTATGAAATTGATGAGAGTGATGAAGAAGGTGACAGTTGACAATGATAGTGGTATGCTTTTATATTTTATGTGAGTTATCTAATGTTATTTAGTTTAATACTTCTTAAGTTTTATGTAAGTCAATTGTGGACAATGATTTGTTTTTCATTACGAATTAATGAATGTGTTTATTTGTTGGATAATTTGTATTGTTTAGATATTAATGTTGATAATATTTATTTGATAGATTAGAACTTTAATGGTTGCAATTTACTAATTATATTTCTTTGGAAAAAACCTAGAAAAAAAATAATTAAAATTTGGAATAGTAATTTCCAGGCCCTGTAGGGCTGGCCCTGGCCCTGGTACTATCGGGCCGGGCTTTAAAAAACAGATGTTTTCCTTATCTCAGGCCCTGGAGGGCCGGCCCTGTAGGGCCCAAGCCCTGGAGGGCCAAGCCCTGTAGGGCCGGGCCGGCCCTGATTCCCAGCTCTACGTGTCGGTGAATAATAGGCTATCTTTTTTAGTATAATGAGGGTGAAGTTAATAGCAGGGCCCACTTAAAACTCTTTTTTTAATATAAAAAAGATATGATACGGGCCATCAGACTGACCATCTAGACCTGGTCTTAAACCCGGTCCAGCCTGATGAGTTGGTCTGGTCTGGCCTGATCCTTTTTTTATTAGGTTATTTTTTACCTAACTAGACCGGACCGAGTCACCTTGGGTCAGATCGGATTACTTAGACCACCAGGTTTTTTGATCAGCCCTGATTCAAATCATTATTCGTAATATTGTTTCACACAACACGTGCAATACACAGAGGTTTAGCTCGCTAATAATTCAAAATTGTAGAATATGTGTTCTTTAGATGTACTAGGCACATTACGAAAAATTAGAAGGAACTCCTAGCTTTGTTCCGTCCTCCACACAATTACTCAATCAGGAGAAGCTCTGGATGGAAATAACAAACGGGATACATATAGGAAAAATTGAAAGCACACATATATTTCTCAGATAAATATGAATCCAAATTAAGTACTGTTGTTATGGCTCCATCAAAATCATTTGCTGTGAAAAAAACGTTTCGTCTCTTTTGATCTCTGTTCTCTAGAAGCTGACATATTCCTTGATGTTAAACAAAATTTCCGATCTGTAGTAATTTTTGCATCTGAACATACTTTATTTAGAGTCCCTCCTCCACTAAGTATGATAGAAGATACCTTATGATTCTGTAATATATTTGATCATCTTTAAGGGGGCTGTTTGGTAGGCGAGCGGAGGAAAAGAAAGAGAGAATAAAAATTTTATGAATTGAAATTAAAGAAATTGAAGAATGGGGATTATAAAATTTTAATAAAGAGAAAATGTAACAAAATAGTATGAAAAATTAATTACAAACTGTTAATCCCATTTTTTTAGCTTTTTAAATTCCTCTCCCCTTCAAATCCGTGGTACCAAACATAACACCAACATGCTCAAGTTTGAAAACATCCTTAACACAAGCATGCTCGGGACTCTATTTTTATTTTCTCAAAACGGGTTGAATAAGTGTAATGATAATAAATGAGGTTATTAAACCCGAACCGGTCATTAAACCGATCTAGGTAGTGGGTCAAGGATTAATGCTTAGAGCGAAGTCAAAACAGAGCTAACCCGGAACTAGGCCAGTTAGAAAGTGAACTTGAATGATAATATTGTTTACAATAATTTTGGAATTTGATAATTTTTGAGAATCAAATGATAATATTTTTAGTGATTCTTTTTTCATTAAAAAGTAGACATCTCAAGCTTTCCATAAATTCTTAATTTGTAATTTTTTACAAATATATAGAATTAGATACAAATTTTTAAAATAAAAAAATTTTAAATAAATATTGAACCAATTAAACTGATTATACCGGACTAGTTAGATGACTGGTTCGACATTTTTGTAATTGAACTAGCCAGTGCATTTTTAGTAACATGGATAATAAGTAAGCATGATGATAGTTAGTTGCAAGCCTATGAAGGAAAATAAAATATGACTCATCAGAGCTACAACTCCCAGGAAGTTTTCTTCTTTTCCATTTGAGGGTTGGGGGAAGGCATAAGAAAGACCCAAAAAAAAAACAAAGCAAGAGACAAAATATACCGCAACAAGCTAGGAAGAGGATACTCTGTCCATCAGTTTTTGCCCATCCCTCCTCATCTTTGATCCTGACTGTTGAAATCTTGATTCAAAGATCCAGAGTAAATTTTAAAAAAACCACATGCGGTAAAAATTACTGCATACGGTTTTTAAAAAAATTGTTCTGGGCCCTTGGATCAAGATTTCAACGGCCAGGATTTGCTGATGATGAAGGATAGGCAGAGAGCTAATAAGGAGAGGATCCGGAAGCTTTGCTGTGCAAGTCTCGCTACGTAGGCTTCTTTCTTGCAGAGCCAGTACCAATCATCCAGCCTGTTAATAGAATTCTCATATTTGCTGTCATAATATTCTACAAAATGCAACAAGTGTATCAATGACTTGTTGCCGAGAAAAATTTTAGTAAGAATTCTGTGGAACCAATGGACTACATTTAGGACTCTTCTCTAATCTCTAGTATCACAAATCTGTGGTGTGATCATATATAGGGTCAAAAGGTAAAGTGAAGAAGTTCTTATCTCTGTTTTCTGTAATGGTTTTCCCCCATGTTTGATCCCACACCAACCGTTAATGTCAATAGAACAAATAAATCATTTTCCTGTGGGCAACTGGGAAATGAAAAGATAGGGACCAAAGTTGGTTGGTTCACTGGACCAAGGTGTCAAGCACACTGATTTTCTTTGAAATCTTTTGCTGATAACAAGCTATTGATAAGGGTTTTAAGCCTTTTAGCCCCAGGACCAGGCCTAAGTTGAGTGATATTTTTTATGCCAAGATCTAAGAATGTCATGTTTGGTTTTACCCGACTGAACCACCTACCCGGCACATAACCATCAGCATTTAGGCCCAAGAGCTCGGTGTCTATCTTATCCAGGACTGGATCATTCCTGCCAAACTTCCTTGCAAAAGGAGCATTGCTGTCTACCATTCTACTGTAGTCTTTATCTTTAAGGAAATGTGGGTGTTGTTTTGGAGGGTTGTCCCATGATATGAAGTGAAGGTCATGGTTCACAGTCGTATTGCGAAACTCCTCGGCATTACAGATGACTGTGTGAAAATACCCTTCGGGTGATGATAGAAAGTTGGCATAGTACATTAAGACATTCCTAGGCAAGTTATCCCAACCCCATATGCAGTATTCAACAAATGGACGAGAGAGCATCATCCAGGCCGAACCTGAGCAAAATCAAGGAGCAAGATCAACCTCAGAGCATAGAGTCTAGACTAAGATTAATTATTTCAAATTCGTTTCTGTAGAATCCAAGTCCTCCAGTCAATGATGGCTACAGAAAAGTTATGAATGGTTTTAAGCCATAGAATCTGGTTAGTTCCAGTTTACTTCAAGACAAATATGAAAGTTTGTACCAGAACAATAAAATGAATGCTTGACTACATCAAGTATTCTCAAAACCGCTATTTTGTTATTTTTCTTTCTGTTTAATATATTCAAGGGTTGGATGTTTCATTAAACAATTGGACATTCCTAGAAGTGAAGAGATTATTGAATTAAGCAGGTCAGAATAGAAGAAAATAGAAATTGAGCTAAAACGAGAGGCACTAAAAGCAAACTTTCTCACCTGTAAACAGCGTATATGCTGAGGGAACGTTCCTTTTCTCTGTCACCCAAAATACATCAGATTTATGCAAGCTATAAAGACCCGGGTCAATTATAATAGGCTTGGCCCTATGATACCTGTTGAAAATGGTGAAGTTTCACTTGTAAAACAGAGGTAGATTTGATCTTCCACACAGTTGTATGCTATATTTGAAGGAAATTTAGAAAAATGTGACATGAACAAAATGGAGAAAAGGATTAGAAGCATACTCCTTCCAGCCAATGTCACTGGTGTGCTCAATGAAATTGAAGTGTCTGGGAATAGTTGACACAGCGTGTAGCAGATCTGTTGTAAGAAATTCAAGTGAGTGAAGGACTAATAATAGAATTGGATAATACTTTTAGATTCTTTCAAAAGCCAACAGATTCGAACAAGAACTATCAACTGTCCATTCTTCACGGCAAAAAAAAAAAGCTAAAATGAAAATAAATCCCTGAAATTTTGACATACCAAAAATGACCCCTTCGGGTTATAACTTGGGAGATTTACACGTCTGAATATGGAAAATAATAGCATTTATACACTGTGAGGCAAAAGGAAATAACAAAATAAAAATATGAACTAAAAATTTAAAACTTGATCAAACAACTGTCATAGAAACAAATTTTTAACCTGCTATTGCAATTTCAAGCTCATAAATTTCTGACATGTTAAATTTTTAAATGGTTCGGCAACAGAGTCGAGGCCATAGGGGTGATTTTCAATAGGGACGGAGCTGACATGGCTTATTTGCAATTAGCCAAGATTTGTAATGAAAATGAGTATGTGCTCACTAAAAATGAGCTAGTATGGTTATGGATTCAAGCAGTTTTATGCGCTCACTAAAAATGAGCTAGTATGGTTATGGATTCAAGCAGTTTTATGCAATCCCTGATATTTTTGCGGACCCCAAGAAAGATGGAGAAAGAAGGAACCCACCCAAGACAACATGGTCAATAATTCAATTCATCAAGCGATGACCGATGAGCAAACTAGTTGAAATAAAAACGATGGTAAAGGTAGAGTAAAACTGAGCAACAGGTACTGCAATTGAAACCGATCAAACTAAATCTAGTCAAACGCTACTGCAGTAATCTTGGACTAAAATTAGAAAAATCGTAGTAGCTGGAAATACCCTCAAGGAAACAATTAGTTAGATTCATCCAAGTTCAGCAAAATCATACACCCCACGTCACAAACAAACAACACGCTCTCGTTCAATCATCAAGATAATGAATCTACCAAAAACAAAAAAGAAAGTAAGAAAGAGCACAGTTCGTACCGTCCTGAGTGACAAGAGGATAATCTGAAGCACTCAAATTAACGAACCAATCCCAATCTCCACCTTCCTTTAGTAAAATGGCAGCAGCATGAAGCGTGTTGGTGACCATGGTAGGTCCTCGATAAGTGACCAAGTTGGCCTTCACGATCACTCTCACATTGCCTAACTGAGCAAAGAGAGGCTCGTTTTTCACATAATTGGCCAACTCAAGTCTCTCTTGAGTCGAAGCCTCAAGGTCCAAATGCACCGCGTACTGATTCCTTGGATGGTAAAGCGCCTTGAGCGTCCTCTTCAAGCTCTCGCCATCTCCCATTGATCCTGAAATCAAGTACGCGATTCTTGGAACAGAGCTGTCCTGTCTCGAAGACACCCTAAGCTTAGATTCAACGAAGTGAGGAACATCCTTTTTGACGCGGATACGGTAGAATCGGAAGGAAGAACTGGAAGAAACGAAAATGGAGACGAAGATGAGCAGGGTGGATAATACTAGAGAGAAAACCAGTGATACAAACCACTTCTTCTTCTTCTGTGACTTGTTGGAGTCCATGGCAAGAAGAAGAAGACGATGACGAAGTAGGGGTGGAGAGTAGGAAGCTCAGGGGCAGAAGTGCAGGTTTTTTGAGTGTCGGAGGTGAGAGAAACTAGAAAGGTTTAAGGGTGGAGGGACGGCGCAGGTTAATGAAGCTTGCGCTGGAGGATCATGTCGGATGCGAAATGCGCATAGGCAAGAATGCTTACGTGCCTACGTGGCGAGCGCATGTGAGTTGTATCTCCACCATGAGAATGAATGTCATTTATATATATATATATATATAAAATCACGGATCATGGGAAAAACTCACCTCAGCTCGGAGGACTCAGGTATATTGAATCGGGCATTAGATTAAAGGTTGGTGGTCATATTAAAGTCAAATCAGAAGTAAGTAACATGGGTCAAATTAATAAAGAAGTGAAGATTTATAGATTTTTAGTACTACATCCGATCCTAATTATAAGAGCTAGTTAACTTTTTTGGGAAAGATTAAGGAAGCTAAATAAGTTATTTAATCATTTTATATGTTGTGTATCTTTAGATTATATAATAGTTTATTAGTTAAACTAATTAGTTTGAAGAAAAAAAATAAAAATAAAAATATTTCAAAATAATTTAGTTAGCTTCCTTAATCTCTCCAAAAAAGTTAACTAGTTCTTATAATTAGGACCGGAGGGAGTATAAGATTATGAATATATATATATATTTTAAATAACCCGAATTGATAACTGAACTGAATCAGTTGAGCTGAGCCGAACCAAGCCAATTAGTCCAGGCTTAACAACCCTATAAAGGGCTCAACGGAGCTCAAATTAAACTGCTCAACAGGGAAGGTAAAACAAAGTACAGTCACTATATATAATAATGGCTTGGACATAATTATCTTTAATAGAAATATATGTGTCTAACACAGTAAAATAATATTGTTCCAAAAAAAAAAACACAGTAAAATAAATAAAATCACAAATAACAGTAAAACTCTCGTGGGACTGGCATTTAATGCCATTGTATTTTCAAGACATAACTCAAGCCGATACAATCTTGACCAGCTTGGGGTTAAAAAGAAAATCTTTTACTAATAGGTTGTTAATTGAAGTGATAAGTAATCATATCCTATAAAAAAAAAATATAAGTTCAAATATCATAAATCATTTTACATTCTAAGTCTTAAAAGGAAATACTTTGGCACAATTTTTTTCTTTTAAAAAAAAGCTTTTCTTTTGAAAATAGATTCAACTAAAAAATATATAATTATGAGAGACGAAAAAATATATATTACATGTTAGAACATTATTAAGTGATTACTTAAAATTATAATTTTTCTTAAAAAAACATAGTATTACTTTTTGCATATACAGTACGTTAAAAACAATAATTTATTATAACGTTTTCTTTACCATAATCAATTAATGTTTGAAAACAACCACATTTGTTCATGTAAGTTTCTACATGTATTTTTTCCCCCTATTTCATTTGATGAAGAGTAGTATGTCATCAATTGGCTTGAGGATTAAGAGGTATAATTTTTTTTGGCCATTGATTAATTGGTATAATTATTTATTATTCATGTCTCTTATTATCTCACTTTAGCATATAAATTTTTCCCAACTAATGAGACTTTTATCTCTTCTTTTCTTCTTTTCGGTGTTCCAATTCCATTGCCATATTCTATGGATTTGTAGTGAATTGTAATAAAATTAATAAATTGTAAAAAATAGTTATTCCAACTATATAGGTAAAATACCACGTGTAAAAAAATTTGTCAATTAAATTTGGTGAGACTATAAGTACTAAAATCACATAAGATGTAGGCGGATAATTTGTATTTATATATCTATATATTGCTTCCAAAAACATAATCTATATATCTATATATTATATAAAAGCTTATGAAATTGTTTATTTGTTAGCTATAAAATATAAACCGTGCACTAAATTTGACATTGTTTGATATTGCTTTTAGTTTTCATGTTTTAAGAAGATTTTTATAAAGTTGTTTCCCAAAATTTTTGGAAGAAAAAAAAAATTGCTTGGATGCTTGGTTTTTTTTTAAAAAAAAAAACATATTTTTCTTCATTGGGAAGGCTGAGACTAGAGACAAATTCAAATTCAAAAGGCAAGAGCTCAAGCAGTTAAGCAGTGAAATAAAAATAGGATTGTTTTCCGCTTTTTTCCCAATTCTAGAGAACAATAAATGATTTTACAGAATAAAAAAAAAAGAAAATATATAATATTTGTTGCTGTTTTTTTTTTCATATATATATATATTAAAAAAAACGAATTGTTAAATAAGTTTGTTTCTTAAAAAATAAATATTAGCCTTTTTTATTTTGTTTAGAGCATTCGATGTTTCAGGGCAGACCATCTTTCAAGCACATCAACAGTCTTAAATTAATTCAAACCGAGACCGGATTAGCCCCTTTAAAAAAAAAACCTTTACCACCCGCACACACTGTATTCGTACAACTCGAACTCGCGTGTGCTAGGCCAACACAAGAGACCCACATTTGTTTTCTGAAATGAAAAATCATATAAGGATGATTATGATGGAGGACGTTGGGAAATGACATTTTGGCAGGTTGGATGACGCTGTCGTTTGGTCTAGAAAGGTGGTGGAATTGCGTGAAGAAGGAAATGTGGAATCATAGCTTTTTTCTTTACCTATTTTTTCCCCCCTTTTTCCTCTCTGCTTTTTTTTTTTTAAAAAAAAAAAAATTGCCCCTCAACGAGAATCAGGAGTTGAGTCGTTGAGGAGTGAAGAGGGTTACAAGGCTATTGACGCCCTTTAAAGAGGCGTGTGACTGATATGAAATGGGAATTATTTGGAATGGTTTATAATCTGAAATAATAATAAAAAGAGTTACGTTGTAGCTTCAAAGTCTAAAAAAGTAATTGAACCAGAAAGTTAGGATAATATAAATTTAAATTCCAGGAGTGCACTTATTGAGAAGGGTGAAAACCTTCGGTACTTTAAATCACAGAAAGAGAAACACTTGATCAAATGGGAAAAAAACTAATGGAAGTCTAAAAGTTGGTTTGGCATTCAAAGCAAATTACTCCCCCCCCCCCCCCCAAAAAAAAAAACCAAGTGAAATCTAAAGCTGAATTTTGGTGCTTCCAGAGTTTTCAAGCATAAATTGTATTACACTAACTTAGTTTTATCCCAATTTCAGTTTAAAATGTGGTTGGGATTCAATTTTGTAAATGCTAATACAAACTAGCTCAATAGCAAGAGTGACGATCACAAATCACCAAAATATTGAAATTCCAAAATGATCCTTAACAAGCCTATTTGGTAAATTTTAAAATCTAGATTTTTGTAAAAGTTTGCCAAACATTTCAAAAAATGTCCAAAAGTTATTTTGCACATAAATCATGGTTTTGGCTTCAAAACTTAGGTTTTGGAAAAAACTATTTTTTTTTCCAGATTTTCCTCTCTCCTTTGCCATCATCAAAATTTTTTAAATGTCAGTCAATATCCTTAATTGTATTTTTACTATTCATCAATACTCTAAAATATTTTTTTCAAAATCGGCAATACCCTAAAATAAATTTGCAGGATCATGAAGTACTTTTTCAGTATCCTTTTAATACTCATCAGTACCCTAAATTTTTTTCAAGATTAATCAGTACTATGAAATATTGTTTCAAGATCCTAAAATAAATTTTTAAAACTCTGAGAAGTATTTTTTTCAATACTAGTCAGTATTCTTAGGTATCTTTTTAGTACCTGTCAATACCTTAAAATATTTTTTCAATTTCAGTCCTTACCCTGAAATATTTTTTTAATATCCTAAAATAAAATTTTAAGACCATGAGAATTATTTTTTTAGTATTGGTCAGTATCTTTTTAGTGCCCGTTAGTATCCTAAAATATTTTTTCAAGATCAGTAATTACCTTGAAATATTTTTTAATATCTTAAAATAAATTTTTAAAATCATAAAGTATTTTTTTAGTATCAATCAATACCCTTAAGTATTTTAATTTTATACACAAATTTATGTAATTTTTTGTTTTTATTATGAAATTAAATGTTAAAATAATTAAAATACAATATTGTCATTTATATGCAATTAAACCAAAAGCTAATGTTCTTTTTAGTAAATTTGAATATGAAAAAGCTATTCTGATAACAATATCCAAGCACTATCGTTTTATTAAAATCACTTTTTACAATAATCTATTTTACAAAAAAACTATTCTATAGGAAGGGTAACAAAGGTTAAGGTTTTCGGTCTTGGGTTCGCAGCTTTGTTTTGAAAAATTGTTGGAATACTTTGATGAAAACGGTCTAGATTGCCTTAATTTGATTGTGCAAAACGCTGCAATTTTGAAAAAGGGACTAAAATAAAATTTTCAAAGGTTTGTGGAAATAAAATGAAATTTCTTCAATTTAAGCCCAAACTTTCATTTTCCAATTTGATCCAATTTCTTTGAATACCTACAATTAAAAATAATTAAACCAATACCAAATTTTCTCAAAAATCAATGATTAAGAGTAATTACAGTTATTATAACAATTATTCATTTTTTAGTTATAATTCAATCTACTTGCTCTTAATCTTAATTTATCATGATAAAGGTAATTGTTTTAAGGTTTATTGTAACTAACCAACCTCAAAACCCCATTTCTCAAGTTGAATTTTCCGACGTTGGTCATTTGTTTTCAGTAGAGACACACCATCCAAAGCGTTCAATGTACTTGTTAGCAACAACTACGCTAGTTCTTCGCTTGCCCTAACTCATGTTTTCGTTCTTTAGTTCTAGCTAGGTCGTTTTCTTTACAATCATGTGGAGGTATGGTTTCCCTTCTCCATTATGCATTCTTCATTAGTATTCACTTCATGTTTTGTAGCTAAGTTTTGACCTTAGTCGTGCTCATATCTTTTTGGAAGAATCAATTTCTTTGATCAAAAGTTCCTCTAATGTTACAGAAAATTGTTAAAGATTTACAAGGATTTTGCAATGTTGAGTGTGTAACAGATAGCCAAAGCGACATAAAGTTGCTATAGGCCACATGTATAACTTATAGGGTAAGAACATGATTCACAACTCATCTCAACATATAACTTACAAAGGGGAAACACGATTCACAACGCGTATCTCCCTCAAAATTATGTTAGCCTAAAGAGCTAAAGGCCGCCATCAATCCTAAGTATGCCCTTCTAGTAGCCACCGCAGATGTTAGTGGGAGGAGCTATGCTTGACTTTGTTGCGTGGCCTGACCACATTATTGTTATACCATATAAGACAAAAAAAATGTATACAATCGTCTTATAATATATATATGTGTTAGATAGAGTTTATGTTTTTGCTTTATTTGTTGGACATGACTATATAATAGAACATAAGCTCACACATTAGTATAGCAATGCAGTTTGGGATTGATCAAGACATTTCTGACTTTATGGCTTGGCTTAATGGAACTCCCTACCATAAAGGGCTCAAAGGGTATGCAGCCTCAAGTAAAACTTGATAGAGAAGGAGGATAAGATCTTATTGTAAAATGCCATATGCTATAGGCATGGCAACATATATAGCATTTTCTACAATAGTGCTTCTTCAATTTTGAAGCCAACACTACTAGCCCATTCTACATCCTTTTTTTTGGGAGACGCTTATTTAGGAGACACATTAAAGTAAGAGTTACGGTGTTCTAAATTTTTTAGGATGCCGCAGTGCTTTTTTTTTTTTTTTTTTTAAAAAAAACCAACCTCAGATTTAGGGGGTTGGTCGTGAGAAGCTTGGCCAAGGAAGAAGAAAGAAACCGCAAGAAGAACACATCAACAATCTAACATACTCAAAATGCAAAAAGGCAAATCAAACTAAAAACAATGAAAACTATCAATAAGAAGCCAGGAATCAACCCATAATACAAAATGATATAATCAAAACAAAAATGATATCAGATCTATACAACGAGCAGGGACTTCTATATTTGAAGCCGTCGTCTCGTCTGAAGCAAGCACTTCACATGTGAGTTGCCGCTTGAAACACTTCACATCTGACAAGCAGAAGCAAGCACTTCATTCGAAAACTCAATCAAAACCAGATCTACAAAACAAAGTTGAAGAGTTCAGAAATTTTCTAGATTTGAACGTTGCTGAAAACCTCGTAGATCTGAACCTTTAATTTGGGCTAACACAACCTCACCTATATGAAATTTTCCAAAACAAAAGAGAAGTAGCAGGATTGAAGTTTTCCAAATCTGAAATTTTTCAAAATGAAAGAAGGGTAGCAGGACTAACCTTAGCCTTGACTACCATTATGCAATGCCGAAGAGGATGAGACGTAAGAGCAGGCAAGTGACAGGGGCGAGCGAGCTATGGGTTTGAGCTTTGAAAAAGACACGAGCGATAGGGGTGACACAAGCGAGCGACAGGTGGAAGCAAGCAGAGATCTAGGTCTATACGAGTCTGAGCTTGAAGAAGAGAGAAAGTAGAGGAGGTTTAAGCTTTGAAGGAGGAGTTAGTGAGGTGTACAGAATGAGTTAGACATGAGAGGGTGGATGAGATTTTAAAAGTGTTTAGGCGTCCTAAATTAAATTTAAGATGCCAAAAATGATCACTTTTGGCATCCTAAACTCAATTTAGGATGCCAAAAACATTGCTTAAGACCATTACATAGGCAAACTTAAAATTGTTAATCTCAGCTTCAAGTCCTTTTCAAATTATAGGAACCAACGGTTTTAAGGAACTAAAAACAACATTTTCAAACTTCAAAGACTAAAACCAAAATGAGAGTAAACCATAATTAAGTACAAAAAAACAGCGTTAACCCTATTTTATATATATAAAGGATGATTAATTTCGTTCAATTTTTTTCACAAACAACCATATATACTACTTCAACACAATTCATGGGAAGTCTACTCTGAACAAATTGAATCACTTGCAATACCTTTTTTATGCCATGTTCAAATGTGACATATTCCCTTCCTTTGTACTTAATACGAGAGCCCAGATAATTAATTTGTGTATATTAAAAAAAAATAGTTAAACTAATTTTTTTTGTAGTAAGTATATGTTGGCTTTTCTATAGTAGCCTTCTAATTATGTGGATCATAAATATTCTTGATGGAAACCCCTTTCTTATGGGCAATCAATCAACAGGGAAAATTACAAATTTAGGGATAAAGTGGATTGGGGCCTTATAAACAAATACCAAAGTAAACACTTTGTTTGGATCATATATTGAGAACCGGAGATGGTATTAAATAACAATATAATCTATTATAACTAAAACAAAAATCATAAAGTATTATCTTTTACAAATATACTTTTAGATGTTAGGTACAAGAATCATCAACAGGTTCTTCAAAGAACGATAACAATTCAATCTCACACAATTCATAATAATATGCGCTGTGATCTATACTAAGTAGTTAGTACTTACCAGGGATGTCCAAAAAATTCGGTCTGACCCAGTTTGACCCGACTCAGTCTCTGAAAAAAATTGGTCTGGGATTATATGAGGCGGACCAAACCAGACTAGTCTGCTCAAGTCAGACCGAACTTCTGTCCAAGGGCTAAGACCCCCTGGACTGGTCCGGTCTAGCCTGATATTATATATATATATATATATATATATATGTTTTTTTTAAAAAAATCACAACTTAACCTAACCCTCTGTCGTTTTTTACTGTCTTCTTTACGATTCTTCATCACTCATCAGTGAGTCTTCTTCTTTGGCCAAAAAAATATCCTGAGTCTTCTTTCCTTTTCAGTCTTCTTCTTCTTCCCTTCTTCTTTGGTTTGGCCCGATAGAATGTTGTTATTTTGTATTTTTGTTCAATGTTGTTGGAGATTCTTATATGTGTATGATTAGATTTAAGATGTTTGCATGTTTATATGTTCAATTATTGGTCTAAAGAAGTGAAAAAAAAACTACAAAAAAAAAAATGAAACAGGTCCTGGACTGCCTGGACCAGTCCAAGCAGTCCACTGGACCGGTCTGGTCCAGCCCGAGCTCGGGCTAGTGCCATAGCCAGTCTGAGGTCCCTTCGGGACTAGACCTCGGGTTGACCCCCAATTCAATCTAGTCTAGTCCATATTTATTTCTAGTGCTTACTATCTCTTGCAAAGCCATCAAGGAAATTTTTTTTATAGGCAAGGGTGTTCTCCTATTAAAAGTACTTTCGTTCCTGAAAGTGTTGCCTATCAAATTGAGAGCCTCCCCAGTTAGAAAAGTTAAAGGAAATTTCAAACTTTTGGTTATAAGACAATATTGGTTTTGATTTCTCTAGTTTCAAACAATGTGTTTTAGCCTCTCAAGAGGTAAAATTGTCTATATATTTATTAAATTATACGAACCAATATTTAAGGGAGAATGACATATAGGTCCCAATAAAGGGAAATAATATATTGACAAGTTCCATAAGTTGTTAATAGTATTTGATTGATTTGTTAATTCTCTCTATTCACTTTTCAATGGGGACTTTTCTGATATTATTTTCTTTGGTTGGAATCTAAAAGCTATTCTCCCATATTTTAAATGGAATGAAGCTTGAGTCTTGAGGGACCAAAACCAAAATAAACGTAATTTCAGGTCCAAAAATTGTATTAACCCAATCATATTACACTAACTTATTTGATTAAAGTATGTTTTTAGTCATGTAAGTTTACATAAGATAAACTTTTGATTCCTAATTTTATAAAGCATACTTCTGCTCCTATAATTCTAACACCATTAATATTGTTAATGGAAAATATTGATGCAGCAAACTCAAGTGATGACTATGTAAACTTAAGTGATAACTCTGTAATTAAATATTATTAATATTAAATTTAATATATGTGTAACTTGAAAAATATCTAAAAACCTAATAAAGCAGTCAATATCAAAAACCTTGATTGTATTAAAAAAAAATTAGTTTCATAATCTAGATATATTAGTTTAATAATCTAAATATCAAAACTATGATTTCATTTGCAGCAATTTGTCGTTTATTTTAGTTTAATAATTTAAATATTATATTAAAAAGTTAAAAACTAAATATGTTTTGTCAGCTACATAATTATCACTTGAGTTTGTTGCATCAACATTTTTCGTTAACAACATTAACAATGTTAAAAATATAGGGAAAAAGTATAATTTATAAAGTTAAAGGACCAATAATATATCTCAGGTAAAATTTCAAGGACTAAAAGTATACTTTAGCTAACTTATTTTTATCCCAATTTCAGTTTGTAAAATGTAGTTGGATCCAATTTTGCAAATGCTAATACAAACTAGCTACCCTTCGTTCTTAATCATAAAATCTAGTTGACTTTTTAAGAGAGATTAAGGAAGTTAATTTCCATAATTTTTTTCAAAAAAAGTCAACTAGGTCTTATAATTAGGACCAGAGGTAGTATAATATAGCAAGAATGACTTATAAGGATCACGGACTACCAAAATATATAAATTTCAAAATGATCCTTCAAAATGGCTTCTATGAAATTTTTAGGGATTATGTTGAAATTAACTTCTTTTTTTTTAAAATGGCCTAATTATTCTCAGTGAGTGTTTACATAGGTTCTATGTAGGTGCGGGTGTTCTTCGACTAGTAGTACTTTGGTTTTTTTTTTTTTTTTAAGGAACTTTGGTTTGAGAAACTGTCCGTTACCAAATGTGGGAGCCTCTCTTGGTCAGGAACCATTAAGAAAATTTGAAATTTCAACTGCAACAAGCCATTCAGTTTGGGCCTTATTTGCTTGGCCCATGTAGGCTGGGCTTCAATAACATTGTCACCATTTAGTTTGTTTCTCAATCACATCATTAGCTTTTTAATTGGGCCTAAGTCTAACTTCATAACTCATTAACTCAATCCCATGTCATTTTGTCCTTTCTCAAAAAACCCATAAATAATCAATCGTCATTCCAATGGCTTTTTTTTTTCAGGCCCAATTTAATGGAAATTTTTTTGGGCTACGCATTCCCCAAGTTGAGCAGTTCTCCATTTCCCTTAACATGTTTCTAAATACCAGCACTACTAGTAATGCAGTGGTATTGGGATTAATTTTCTCCCTCTCGATCCTGGATTCGATCCCCTATCTCCTTGTATTAAAAAAAAACATGTTTCTAAATAATTATAAAAAAACATGTTTCTAAATATTTCATTTATTTGCGATATTAACAGTTTAACACCTCCTCATAAAAAAAATGTTTATAAAATTTTATTAATTTATAAAATAATTAAAAAATTTGGAAAATGTATGTAACGTTGAATTTAAAAAAAAATGCAGTAAGTAGGAGAAAAATATATGTTGACAAAACGCTAAAAGTGTTAGAAATGACAAGACATTCAGAAGAGGAAGTGAATTAAGTATTTGTCAAATTTTTGAACTTTTAAAATTTTTGTCGCAGTAACACAAGTATAAGCATAATTTTTTTTAGAAAATTCAAGTTCTAAACATTATTTGCAAGAATGTCTTACCAGCTTTTAATAATCAAAATAAGTATAGGAAGCTCTACCCAGCCTGAACTCTGATTGTTAGAGCTCTGTCAGGGGGCTATTTTTTTGAAGAGTGGGGTTTAATTATTATTTTTTTAAAAAAATATGTAAGTAAAAGTGGGATTTGAACCCATCCCACAATTTTGCCAAGCCCTTTCATTGTATAGAAATGATTAAATTCGTAATAGTATTGACTATAGGCATAATTGTATTGATTAAGTGAGTGATGATATTAACTAAATATGTAATGATATTCATTTAAGGCGTATATAAACTGACTAAAGGCGCAATGAATAGGCGTTGGCAAGCACCCGATGATCCAATCCATGCTCATCTTGTATTGATTAAACGAGTAATGAGACTGACTAAATTTGTAATGACATGGACTAAATGAATAACGATATTCATTAAAGGCAAATGGTATTAACTAAATGAGTACTTAAAATTACTAAAGGTGTAATGATATTGGCTAAATGAGGATATGTATTGACTAAAGATGTAAACGTACCCACTTAATCAGTAAATATCTTTAGTCAATACCATTACTCATTTAGTTAACATCATTATGTCTTTAATCAATCTTATTACGCCTTTAGTCATTCTCATTATTCGTTTAGTCAATACCATTATTAGCGATGAGCATGGATAGAACAACTAGGTTTTTGCCCACGTCTAACTATTATGTCTTTAGTCAATTTATTTTATGTTGTAAATGAATATCATTACGTCTTACAACGTTCACTTAAATTTTTAGTTTTCCTTTTTTTAAAAAAAATTAAAATAAAACCCATCCCACAAAAAAAAGCCCCCCACCTCCGAAGCTCTGGCGGTCGGCGGTGGTACTTCGACAAGGGTACTATTTATTTATTTTTTATTTTTTTATTTAACAAATTTAAGGACATAATGGTAAAATCATCAACATTTTAAAATATCAATTTGATCTCTTCATCTTTATGTCATTTCCATGTATTAAAAAACTTTTTGAATATTATAAATTCGAATGGTATTTATTTAAAAATTTACTTTTTATAATCTCCCCAAATTAGTTAACTAGCTTTTGTTTTAAGGAAAAGAGCTAGTATATGTTAAAAAAACTTTTTGAATACTATAAATTCAAATGGTATTTATTTAAAAATTTATAATCTCCCTAAATTAGTTAACTAGCTTTTGTTTTAAGGAAAAGAGCTAGTATATGTTAAAAAAACTTTTTGAATATTATAAATTCAAATGGTATTTATTTAAAAATGTTCTTTTTATAATCTCCCCAAATTAGTTAACTAGCTTTTGTTTTAAGGAAAAGAGCCAGTATTTGTTAATTAACTTCAAATTAGTATTAATAAAATATTTTGGTCATAATAAAATGATCATATTTACATCAAATACTTTCTTATATTTATTACATCAAGTTCCCCTATCACACATGATTGCATATCTTATTTTTTTCAAATGGGTTGATAGTTAATACTTAATAGTAATAATTCAAAAATATGACCTATAGTCATATTTAATTGGAGAACTTAATAAAATGGATATAAAAAAATTGACATAAGTATTTTCTATAATAAAATTCACTATTTGGATGGCTCAATTATTGCCTTAATCAACGCCGATGGAGCTAGCCATCAAAGACTATTCTTAGTGGGATAATATCTCTAATTGAGTTATTGTGGGTGGGTAAGCCTATGCCTATGTCATCACATTTCACCCACAAAAGTTCAAATTTCGTTAATTATACGGAAAAGAATGGAAAGGAATTGTTGAAAACGGACCCTTTTTTTTTTTTTTTTTTCATTTTTCAGATATCAGTCTCTGTCTAACAGCACTTCAAATGAAAACTCTATATTCATCCTTTAAAAAATAGGTAAGTACAATTTCGTGAATAATTTAGATTTTTTTTAAAAGAAAATGCAATTGAATTTCAAAATCTTTAGATAGGTGATTTAACAACAAAACGAGTTATCAATTGCTTTACTATTCTTATTAATCCCATTAACTTGGTTGTTAATAGAATTTTGAAGTTCAAGTTGTATTTTTTTTTGTTATTCCCTCAATAATTTCTGTAATAACGAATAAATATTTTTTTAATGATATATTTTCTCACCTTTTGACCCTTCAAATTGATAGATTAAATTAGGTGAAGTTACTTTTGGTGAATAATATGATTTATTATAAGTTTTAGGGTTAAGGTATAAAAATACTCATGTGTTTTTCTCTGAGGAGTATCCAGTAACAAGTGCTTTTTTGAGGTATAAAAATGACTATGTGGTTACATATTAGGTGCAAAAATATCGTTTGACCGTTAAGTTTGACTTTTTTTGCTGACTGGACAATGACGTGGCATTTCAAAGGTACAAAAATACACATGTGATTTGTCAAAAAGAGCGTCAAACACCAATTTTTTTTTAATTTAATAAATTTATTTTAATTACTACTGGGTGCTAAAAAGATATTCAGGATACTGACCTGTATTGAAAATAATACTCCATGATCTTGAAAAATTATTCTACGATTTGAAAAAATATTTCATGGTACTGACTGGTACTAAAAAAATACTTTGAGAATATTGTCTGGTACAAAAAAAATATTTCATGATCTTGAAAAATTATTTTAGAATGTTAAAAAAATATACTGAAGTATATTTTTAGTACCAGTCAGTACCCTGAAATATTTTTTCATGATCTTAATATAATTTTTCAAGATTATGAAATATTTTTCAGTATCAGTCAATATCCTTTTAGTAAAAGTCAATAGCTTAAATATTTTTTCAAGATCCTAAAATAATTTTTCAAGATTATGAAGTATTTTTTTCTGTACCAGTCAATATCCTGAAAGTACTTTTTAGTACTAGTCAGTACCCTAAAATATTTTTTTCAATATCAGTCAGTATCCTTTTAGTACCGGTCAATATCTGAAATATTTTTTCAAGATCCTAAAATAATTTATCAAGATTATGAAGTATGTTTTCTGTACTAGTCAGTACTCTGAAATATTTTTTTTCAGTATCAGTCAGTATCCTTTTAGTACCAGTAAATATTTTTTTCAAGATCCTAAAATAATTTTAGTTGAACTAAAATTATTAAATTAATAATAATTTGATGTTGGGCGCTCTTCTTAACAAACTACATGTGTATTTTTGCACCTTTGAAATGCCATGTCATCGTCCAGTCAAACGGTATTTTTGCACCTAATTTGTAACCACGTATGTATTTTTTTACTTAAAAAAAGCACTTGCTACTGGGCGTCCCTCGGAGAAAAGCACATGTATATTTTGCACCTTAACCCTAAGTTTTATATTTAAATTGGTATTGATAGAGTAATGAGAATATAATGATGATAATTGATTTTCTATGAATGGTCATTCTTTTTTTTTTTTTTGATACAAAGTGGTACCCAAAACAAAAACACTATGTTTTATCCAAAAGGAGCAGCCGTTCCAGGCTCGTATCAGCAAAACGAAGAACGTGTTAGCCCGGCACAACAAATAAGCTAGATTTTGCCAAGTGGTCCACTACGTTGTTATTCCAGTGGCGTATGTGAGATACCTCAACCGACCAGTCTCTTCCAAGCAACTGATGTATTTCCTCAATGATTGCACAATCGGCATGGAGTTCATTAATCTCTTGCTTTACCAGATCCACTGTAGGAATCTCACCAGAAACGCGGAAGCGTATCGTACCACGTGATATAGGAAAAGTCAAAACCTTCATCGTTTTGATTACCTGGAAAGATGCAGCGATCTGAAAGCTTTCCCACGAACAATCCTCATATTTGAAGAGCGATCTGAAAACCTCCCCACGAACAGTCCTCGTCCGCTCTATGATCGATCTTCCAGACTATCTCTCGAGGGGAATAGAATGGTTGTGTGGGCAGTCGTTCAGATGATGAACATTTGCCTCTAGGGTTTGTTTCTGATGAGAGCCTCCTTATGCGTTTGTTACTCTCAAGCAGGTGAAAGTAGGATTATATGCTACTACACCCAAGACCTAACCCTAAACTACATGGGCCATAGAGTTCTTGGGCTGTAGTCTCAATTAAGCCTTATTGGGCTTAAGTGACTAAAGAGCACATTAACCCAATTATCTTCCACTTGCTCTTTAAGATACAAACTTGAGTTCGTAAACCCAAAACCATGTAGCCCATAAGCCATCATCATCTGATTATATACCCTATCCCTTGTTTCGAGCTAGCCTGGGGATCTACCATTTGTCATTCATCAAGACTCATGATAATCTACAGAAGATGATCTAGTTTGGTGCTATTCCACTAATAGCCCAAACGTGATCTCCAAGAATAATGACACTTATAACAAGAATATGCATTACCCCTTTATAGAATGTCTATAATTGATTGATTAGTTTTCTGTAACCCAATCAATTATTTATTCCCTTGACTTTAACAGTTTCTCTAATGGATTACATCCACTGGCCAGTGTCTTAAATATTCAAGTACCGAGACATATCAAGGGGACATTTCCTATAAATTCCATGTTGTTGATCTCATAAACACCGATAACCAAATGGTCTCAATCCCAAAATACCGAGTTATTGGCCGTCATATAGATCAAACCTCACCCGTTGGTAAATCAAAGAATGAAAACCATTCGACTACCTATTTAAAATAAACTCAGGATTAAGAGTAACTACATGACTATAATTATCTAGAGATTTGATTCATTATGACAGAAAGAACAGCCTTAATCAAATCTCTCCTTGATCCATTCAATGTAAGTATTAACTCACACCAATATTTCATAATGATTCGGACAAAACCATTTCATAAAATATTGCAGCCTAAATAAAGTGCTCAACTTAATTTAATAGCTGTGAACCAATTCATCAATTGTGAGAACTTATGACCATGTCCTCTATGAACGTATCCATATGATCATATACTCCACAATTGATCCGGACCTTAGAGTTTGTAAATAGTGTGTGAAATAAATGAAAAACACCTCATTTATTAACATTCAGAAAAAAATGCAATGTCATAATGTCTTGTTCAAAAGGCACAAAATAACAAAGTGAAATAACAACTACCTAAAGCTATAGTAAATATGGAATCCTCCTAAGACCCATAGATGAAACATGCCTCTCGAACACACGTTCAGGCAAACTCTTAGTAGAAGGGTCAGCAAGGTTCTCGTCTGATTCCTTTGCAACCTCAAAAGCAGCTACATACTCAGCCTCATTGGCAGAGTCAGCCACACATGATTGTTTTACACTTCTCCAACAAATGGCACCGCCATTAAGAGTGTACACATATCCCGAGGTGAACTTACTTGAGTCAATGTCTCCTTGAAAATCTGAGTCCGTATAACCAATGGTTTCAAGACTCCCACTTGAATAGACCAACATATAATCTCTCGTTCTCCGTAGGTACTTGAGTATATGTTTAACCGCTACCCAGTGTTCCTCTCCAGGATCAGATTGGTACCAGCTTACTACTCCCGCTGCATAGCAGATATCTGGTCTGGTACATAACATAGCATACATGAGACTACCTACTGCTGAAACATAAGGTATCCTACTCATGCGTTCTCTCTGCTTAGGAGTTTTAGGAGATTGCTTCTTAAAGAGATGAATCCCATGCCTGAAGGGTATAATTCCCCTTTTGGAATTCTCTATGCTAAACCTGACAAGTATTTTGTCAATGTACTTAGCATGGGATAATGCCAAAACCCTATTCTTCTGGTCTCGTAAGAGTTTAATACCAAGAATATAATTGGCTTCCCTCAGGTCCTTCATATTAAAATGCTTGCTCAGCCAGGTTTTTTATGCCTAACAATACCTCTGTATCATTTTCGATAAGGAGTATATCATCCACATAAAGTACCAGAAAAGATACCGCATTACCTTGGATCCTTTTATACACACACGGCTCATCAGGACTTTTCTCAAAATCGTAAGACTCAATGGCTTGATCAAATCTGATGTTCCATGATCTGGACGCTTGCTTAAGTCCATAAATGGACCTTTGCAACTCGCATACCATTTCTTCTTGTCCTTTGGCTATAAACCCTTTTGGTTGCTGCATATAGATTTCCTCTTCCAAATTTCCATTTAGAAAAGCAATTTTGACATCCATTTGCCAAATCTCATAATCAAGATTTGTTGCAACAACTAAGAGAATCCGGATGGACTTGAGCATGGCAACCGGTGAAAAAGTTTCATCATAATCCACACCTTCCTTTTGGGAGTACCCTTTCGCCACCAATCTAGCTTTGAAGGTTTCAACCTTCCCGTCCGATCCTCTCTTTCTCTTGTAAATCCACTTACACCCAATGGGTTTTACCCTTTCAGGTGCATCTACAAGAGACCAAACTGTGTTGGAATACATGGAATCCATTTCACGATTCATAGCCTCAAGCCATTCCTGAGCATCAACATCTCCTAGTGCTTCGTCACAACTCGTGGGATCACCATCTTCATCAATGATGACATCCTGATTTGACTCACCCAACAAGAGATATCTTGCAGGTTTACGAATCAATCTCCCACTACGACTTTGTCGCAGTTGATGTTGTGCATCTACAGGGGGTCCACATTTTGTGGGTTAACAGTTTCTAGATGAGAACCCTCATTAAGTGGATTAACCAATTCATGATTTTGTTCTTCATTAAGTTCATCATCATGTTGAACTTCATCATTATGCTAAACTTCTGGTTCTGTCTCTGGTTCCTGTGTATGTTCAGGTACATTTTCCCCTCTTTGAACAACCACAGGAACAAAAGCTGGAACCCCTTGAGGTTGTGGTGAAACTTGATCTAAGATTAGCTCATCAAGAATAACCTTACTCCTTGGCTTATAATTTGTCATATAGTCCTCCCCTAAAAAAGTCGCGTGAGTGCTCACTATGACCTTCTTTTCTTTTGGACTATAAAACAACCAACCTCTGGTTCCGTTAGGATAGTCTATAAATATGCATACTTCAGTACGCGAGTCCATCTTATCTGGTTTCTGTTGCCAGACATGTGCCGGAGCACCCCAAATCCGAATATGGTTCATGGTGGGCATACACCCTTTCCACAATTCTATTGGTGTCTCTGAAACCGACTTGGACGGAGCTAAGTTCAATAGATACATAGCTGTTTCTAAGGCATATCCCCAGAATGAATCAGAAAGAGATGAATAACTGAGCATAGATCTTGTCATTTCTAAAAGGGTTCTATTTCTCCTTTCAGCAACTCCATTCTGCTGGGGTGTCCTTGGAGAAGATAATTGTGAAACTATCACCTCTTTGGTCAGGTAAGACCTGAACTCTCCAGATAGGTATTCACCCATCGATCAGATCGAAGAGTCTTAATTTGAACACCTAGATGCTTTTCTGCCTCAGCCTTGAACTCTTGGAATTTTCCAAAAGCTTCAGACTTGTGACGCATCAGATACACATGTCCAAATCTAAAGTAATCATCAATAAATGTGATGAAATACTGATACCTGCCTCTGGCTGGGACATTTATTGGTCCACATACATCAGTATGTACCTATTCCGGCTGAAGTGTGGCACGTTTTCCCTTGGCCTTGAAAGATCTCTTGGTCATTTTACCCTCTAAACAGAATTCACATACTGGTATTGGTTCAAAGTTCAGGGATTTCAAAATCCCACTTTTGACCAAACCTTGTATCCTGTTAGAGTTAATATGACCCAATCTCAAATGTCAAAGATAAGTTTCATTGGAATCTTTTCTTTTCTTTGATGAATTAATATGCTCAACATCTTTTAATTCTACATGATTAACTTCACAGGGAACAGGATTAAGGAAATAAAGACCATTAAACTTTACACCAGAACAAATAAAAGAAGATGAACTTCTTATTGAAATTGAGGAATTAAACTGAACTGTCTAACTATGCTTATCCAAACAACTAACAGAAATTAAATTCCTCTTAAAATCTGGAATAAATAAACAGTCTTCTAAAACCAAAGTCCTGCAATTATCAAAAGATAAAATAACTTATCCCACTGCTAGTGCAGACACAAGCTCCCCAGTTCCAAGCTTCAAATCTCTTTGTCCTTTACTTACAGGCAAGCTATGTTTGAACCACTACAAAGAGTAACAAACATGGTTAGTGGCTCTTGAATCAACGATCCATTTATCATCGTGATTCTCCACTAAACAAGCCTTAATCACATGTAAATTACCATGGTTATCAGCCTTCTTGAAGTTCGCTATCATTGTTAGACAATGATCCCACACACTTCCTCCAGACATCACTGTCTTGGTGACTGAATTCAGCGCATTTTGCCTAGCAGAGTTGCTAGCAAACATGCCATCAAGAGTCTGGAGCATTGTTGCTCAACTCTTAATCATGATCACTTGCTCTTGAAGGTGATTGGCGAGACTGGCCAAAATGTAGCAGCGAACTGACACATTCGCCTTCTCCCATCTTTCCTTCTCCTGCTGAAATCGAGTCCGAATTGCATCAAACGCGTCTGCAGCAGGTGCGCTGGCATAGGGGTAGTGAGAACAAAGTTGAGCTTTTCATATTGAAGAACAATATCCAAATTAGTTTTCCATTGTTTGTAGTTTGTACCATCCATAGGTTTTTGGCTCAAGATTATAGCTAAAGGATTGAATGAAGACATTTTTCTGAAAATAAGGAAAAGCACACTAATTACAAACTATAATTAACAACAAACAGATATAGCGCTAGTAGATTCTAATAACTACTATTCGTTTATTGTTTAACAATTCATTAGTTATCTTTACAAGGCTTACGATGGGCAAGATTCTTGTAAAACTAATATTGTTAATTTGGGCCTTCAGTTCCATTGCCGGAGCTTCGATGGGAGGGTTAACAATTTTACCAAAGTTGAATGTATTTAACTATTGTTTACTTTCAAAATTATCTTTAGTGTCTAAGTATTGCCGACGATGGGCCGTACAAAACTTTACTAAAATTTTGAAAATATTAAGGTTTAATCTAGCGAAATCCGATTATCCTTATCCGATGGGGCTTCAGCGATAACCATTTCACTAATAAACCCACAATTGGGGCCCGTAAGTTTTAAAATTAAATACTTAATTTAAAACATTCACCCATTCAATATTTTAAATTTAGAATTTTCAATTTCCAAGAATTTGTTCAATTTAGGGTAAATTATTAGGTATCTAAAAACTAATCATGATCTGGCAGAGTGTGCGTCACATGACCATTTTAAATAACCCACAAACTACTCCAAAAGGTACAATTCTCTTAGGAAATTTCCTGGATTATTTGTCTAGATTTTAATTCCACAATTATTATTCTAGATTTTAATTTAAAATCATAATAATTGATAATTAATGTCTAGATTCTAATCCCACAATTAATTAATCCAATTATTATTCTAGATTTTAATTTAAAATCATAATAATTGATAATTAATGTCTAGATTCTAATCCCACAATTAATTAATCCAATTATTATTCTAGATTTTAATTTAAAATCATAGTAATTGATAATTAATGTCTAGATTCTAATCCCACAATTAATTAATCCAATTATTATTCTAGATTTTAATTTAAAATCATAGTAATTGATAATTAATGTCTAGATTCTAATCCCACAATTAATTAATCCAATTATTATTCTAGATTTTAATTTAAAATCATAATAATTGATAATTAATGTCTAGATTCTAATCCCACAATTAATTAATCCAATTATTATTCTTGATTTTAATTTAAAATCATAATAATTGATAATTAATGTGTAGATTTTAATTCCACAATCAATTAATCCAATTATTATTCTAGATTTTAATTTAAAATCATAATAATTGACAATTAATGGCTAGATTCTAATTCCACAATCAATTAATCCAATTATTATTCTAGATTTTAATTTAAAATCATAATAATTTGATAATTAATGTGTAGATTTTAATTCTACAATCAATCAATCCAATTATTATTCTAGACTTTAAAACTTAAAATCATAATAATTGATAATTAATGTGTAGATTTTAATTCCACAATCAATTAATCTAATTATTATTCTAGATTTTAATTTAAAATCATAATAATTTGATAATTAATGTGTAGATTTTAATTCTACAATCAATCAATCCAATTATTATTCTAGACTTTAAAACTTAAAATCATAATAATTTGATAATTAATGTGTAGATTTTAATTCTACAATCAATTAATCCAATTATTATTCTAGATTTTAATTTAAAATCATAATAATTGATAATTAATGTAGTGGGTAATCTAAATAATCTCACATAATAATTATTATATTAGTCGATTCAAGACATAATAGCTATCTTTTATAAATAAGGACTAATTGGGAGGAAAAAAGACATTTTTAGTACTCCAAATCTTTAAAAATATGACTTGGATTTTTGGACGAAGGAAATAACTTACTGTGAGTATGTAGGAACTTATGTAAGTTCTACCGTTAGATGTCCCCCCCCCCCCCCCCTCTCTCTCTATCAAACTAAGGCTTGACTTTTAATTACCTCAAATTCAAAAACCTCCATTTAAAGGAGTTTTAATTGTAATTTTAACTGACTTGCTAACATCTCTTGAATGCTATTTCTTGAGAATATTAACTCATATGTATAATAATAAAATTTTATCAAAAATTGTATTGTTAATAAAGGAAAATTCCAAAAAAACCCTTAAAAATATCAAAACGCCAAATAAGGTTCTTTTGTACAATAATTTAGATATTGACTATACTTTATTAGCAATTCAAAACTTATTTTAGTAGGAAGCAACTGACTTGAGATTTCCAAATTTTGAAGATATTTTTCTGGAATTTTTCATTGATAATTTGTGAATAATATGATTAATTTATTACTTCAATAAATTATGAAAAAAATATGTGTATTATTTAAATAGGAAATATTGTTGTTTCAATGAAATATGAGTTTAAAAGAACTTTTGACGACAAACATAAATTATATCATGTTCACATATTTATTTTCACACACACACGAACAAAAAATATATTACGTTAATTAAATAAAAATTACATGTTTATTTAATATTGATATCTCAAGTTATTCATCTTCCTACTATACTTCACTCATTTTTAAAATAAAATTTATATATTTATTGGTATGAAAATAAATAATCGTGTTGTTGAGCTCTAGTTTTTTAAATGAAATTAATTTAACTTTTTAATTGATTATTGTAAAAAGAATTACAAATTTGACATATGTACTATTCTTATGAAGCTCACTGATCATATGATAAATTAAAAAATATATAATTAACTAAAAATATATGGAAGGATTAATTAAGCGTTGAATTTGAGCAATAAGAAGAGCACGCCTCCTATATTTAAATTGGTAACAAGGACATCACAAGTTTGGTAGAGGACTAGAGAAGTCATGATTCAGTAATGTCCCAGCCAAGTTGGCACGCACGTACACACGGGAATTAATTAACTAATTAAAATATTATATTTTTCCCTATTGTTTAAAATATTCGTTATTTTCAATCATCTTACCAAATTTTATAAGGATTGATTAATTCATTAAAGCTAGGAAAAAAACAGAAAAATATCATTAAAATTTGAAATTAGTAAAAGATAAATAAGTATGTTAAATTTCAATAATTTCAAACGAACTAATTTGAAATCTTGAAATGTGGCAAAATTTGAGAAATTACTTAATTATCCTTAATTTTCCTTAATAAAAACTCTTCAATCCCATGCTGGCCGTCAAAGCACTGGACCTCTGGCAGCTTGTTTTTTCTGGAATTTATCAAACAAAAGTTGTCAATATATATAGTTGAGTTGTTAATAGCGACACTAAAGTTGTAAACAGCGGTCTAATATAGTTTTTGAATTTCTTAGGCAAAAGTTGTTAATATAGATATATGACTCGTTGCCTGTGATATTAAAGTTATAAATGAGGTATTTGATGAATATTTCTTAATAGTTTTAATATTTCTATTAACAACTCAAATATTCATATTGACAACTTTTGACTTAGAAATTCAAAAAAAAAAAAAAAGCAAATAATATTAGCCATTAGAGCTTAGTAAAAGTTATTAAGGAATATTCAACAAATACCACATTTACAACTTTAGTATCACTCTTAAAAATTTAAGTATCTATATTAACAACTTCTGCTTGAGAAATTAAAAAAAAAAAAACTATATCAGGCCATCGTTTACAACTTTTGTATCGCTATTAACAACTCAAATATCTAAATTGACAACTTTTGCTTGATTTTTTTTTTTTTAAAGGTCATCAGAGTTTTGGTCGCTAGCACCGGAGCTTTAGCTACCACCGGCTAGGGGTTGGGGATTTTTTTTTTTTTTTTTAAAATAAGAGTAGTTAGGTAATTTTGCAACATTTAAAGATTTCAAACCAATTCCTTCAGAATTGTTGAAATTTAATATACTTTTTACTAATTTTGATGTTTTTTTTTTGGGTCTTTTCCCTTTAAATCTATCTCCAGTTGGTTTGTTTTTTTGTTTTTGTTTTGTTTTTAACTTTGCCTCTATTCAAATCTATCCTACCTCTCTCCTCTTTCTTGACGTATAATGTTAAGTTTACCACCAATAAATTGTAATAAATCGAAAAATGGTAATTGTTTTAAGCGCATGTATCCTCTTAGTGAGATTTAATATTTGAGGTACCATCATATACTAAATATTGGAATATCTCCCAAGCCTTAGTAGGAATTCGACTATTGGTTCATTAGGTTTTGAGGGACTAGCCCCTCCCACTTGACAAAAATGATACTCCATCATATTTTTAATTTAAGACATATTCAACTAACTTGATTAAGTTAAGAAAATTAATAAGTTAATTAATATAATATGTATTTTCTAAAATATCATAATCATTTTCATTAATTCCCTCTCCTCTTCAATTATTGTTGATGGAGTATTTTACAAATCCAAGTGTCCATGCGGTTCCTGCCAAGTGCCATCCCTGTGGATTGGATGAAGTATTTTACAAATCCAAGTTTCCATGCACTTCCTGCCAAGTGCCATCCCCACATGTTTGCTTACCCGGTAGAAGTAGGAGTGAGAATTGGTCAAGTTTTTATTAGATGGTCTACAGCCTGACCTGTTTAGGGCCTGGTCTGGCATTGCCTATTTGTTAAAACAGTCAGACCAACGCCTATTTAAAGGTCTAAATGCGTAAATAGGTTAGACCTACTTTGTTAAAGTCTGACCTGTAAACTTTCAGGCCTGACTTGTTTACACATTAAGTAAAAATTATATTTATATCACATAAATAACATAATATTTTTTTTATTCTTATATTCTAATTCGGTGTCATATTTAGTTAATTATAGTATACCCCTTCTATTCTTTGGAGTTTTTTTTAGAACATCCATTAACTATTCATGGTTGCATCCTTACTATTCTCTTTAATAATAATTATGTTTTGTTTTGGATGATTATATTATTAGCTTTGTAAGTTGATGAAATCATTTTTTTTTATAATAATAATAGTAAGATTTTATTTCAATAATATTTTGGCTAAAAACTTATTTAAAGGGTATAATTTGTAAATATTATGCTTATATGTATCTATGTTTTAATAGGCTCAAAGTACACAAACCTTATTTATGACCTTCAAGACCAGCAATATGATGTCTTTTTAAAGACCTATGTTTAAGTAGGCTTTTAAAAAGATTTCAGCTTCGAACAGGCCTTATAAAGGCTTAGACGTGAGTATGAAAAAAAGCTTGTGAGCTTAGGCCTTCTACCCTATTCTAGCCTCATACATATTTAGCCAGAGTCTATTCTAGTCTAACCTATTTCCATGCCTAAACGGAGGGATATTATATTTATATATGATTTGAACTCGCAATCTCACACTTAAAAAACATGAGACTGTTCAATATCACAAGATGCTGACATACAACCTGCATAAGATCGATAATCCATGAACTTCAACTCAACAAAAGAATTATGCTAGGGATATAGTTGTTCAATATTGTTTAGATTAAACCTCCTTATAAAAGGGAATTGGTATGAGTGCTCGCCACTTTGATGAGCATTCAAACCCCCATTAAATATGAACAGTTCTTTTTTAAAAAAAAAAATTTTTTATGATTATATATATATATATATATATATATATATAAATTTCTTAAAAATGATAGTCAAGATATTATCTTTATTTTAGATTATATACTCATTATAATAAATTTTTAAAGTTAAAAAATTAAATATAAACTGTTCATATGAAATCTAGATAGTCTATGTATTATAAACTTGTCCTTCTAAAAGTAACTTAACCCAACATAATTTATTGCTCGTCTCGAGCATCGACTTGGAACCCTTCCTCTTATCTTTTCATCCTTTTCTAATCATAACATCAATATTTAAATGTTCCAGATTTAGTTTTATACATAATATTGTTTTTTATTTTCTTTATTGTAGTGTTGAATTATTAATACTGAAATTTAGCAATATGTACTCAATTTATTATTTTCTTTTTATAATTTAACATTTTTATGATAATTTTTTAAAATATCAAATCCGAATCATTCAAATGTTTGATCCAATAGTTAAAAATAGAAAAGAGAATTGGAAGGAAAAAGGTGGGGTTCAAAGCCAAACCTAGCACATAGGCCCTTAAGAGAAACTTGTCCATCTGAAAGTTACCTAACCCAACATAATTTGTTGCTCTTGTCTCCAGCACCGACTTGGAACCCCTCCTCTTATCTTATTTTATTTTTATAGTTTTAAAATTTTAATAAATTTTTAAAAGATGAAATCCCAATTATTCAAATATTGATCCAATAATTAAAAATAGAGAAGAGGAGGGAAGAGTATCGGAAGGGATGAAGAGGGTTCAAAGCCAAGCCTAGCACATAAGCCACTTAAGAGCATTAATTAACTTTTCCCCTTTTTAGCCTTCATTCACAATGCTATAATTAATTTGGAAGTTATAGTAATGTATACAACAAGAGAGAAATTATATACTCGGATGTACTCCTATGGTCTTTAATATAAGACCTAGGAGATAAGATATACTCCTTAATTTTAGTGTCTGTTTGGCCTAGCTTATTTTTAGCTTATCTTCTATTTATAAGTATAAGTTAGGCCAAATAAGATTTTACAAAAGCTCTTATAATTATAAGAACTTATTTTATAATGAAGAAAAAAGAGCTTAAAAATAAGCTCTTCATAGGAGCTTATTTTTAAGCTCTTTTTTTTTTTTTAAAAAAAAAAAGACAGAGAAAACCCGTATCTCGATCGAACACTACTGCTGTCATTGCCACTACTGCTACCATTGCTGCCGCCACCACCACCCTCCTTTTATAATATACATTTTATGATAATTTTTATTAGAAAAAGTGTTTATGACAAAATTTTTGTCAAACAACTTATTTTTAATTTCAACTTTTAAACTAAAAAATTAATATAATTGCCAAACAACTTTTAGCTTTTTTTTAAAAGCTTTTTTTTAAAAAAGCTTTAGCTTAAAAATAACTTTTTTTTTTTTTGCTACATAAATTTTAGGAAACGGGTTGGGCTCACCCACAGTCCAAGGGCATGGCTCTTGGAGCTTAGTCTATAGGGGATACTGGCAAAGTAACTTTTTTTTTTGGTACATAAATTTTAGGAAAGGGGTTGGGCTTACCCACAGTCCAAGGGCAGGGCGCTTGGAGCCTAGTCCACAGGGGATACTGGCCAGAGAGTATACATGCCTCTACCTCTACCAGCGTTACCATTGGTCTACTGCTTCCTAAACCCCTAGGATGCCTTCCCCTAACGCCTTGACCAACACAGGGATCGAACCCCTTCCCTTAAGGTGAAGAAGACCGACCCCCACACCAGTTGAAGTCAAGGACGAGGGGTGTGCTTAAAAGTAACTTTTAAGCTAAAAATAAGAGGATCCAAACACTATCTTATAAAAAAAACACAATAATCCCAATAAATCTATCTTATAAAAAAGAAAAAAAAGGATGTAGCAGTAAACATGTGACTTTAAGATCATTCTCCCTTGTATAAAGACTACGCCTCTTTTTGTTGGCCTTTGCTTAAAAACTGCAACATTTTTGGGGTTAGCTCATTCCATTCTTCGTGAAGTTTTTCAGGTTTTCCTTTATTTCCGTTGTAACTAACTTCCCTTTTCCTTGAAATGCTAAATTACACTCCTCTTTTATTTATTATTATTTTTTTCCGCGTTTACGTGTCTTAATTTTTTTTCCCCCTTAAGAAATAAGATTTTTTTTTTCCTTCTATTCTTTTTTCCCCCCTTCAATGAACCATCTATTGTTTATTTGTTTAGCATCACTTAGTTCAAACTATACAAATGTTATCATCTTTGTATGAAATTGAGATAAACCGTCTTATTATATGATTTTTATATCAATATCTTCATATTGATTTGAATGATTTAAACTTAATATTTAAAAATATTAAACATTTAAAATAGCCAGCACAAAATTCCAATTCTATGTTCTAACGACACTTTGAATGATTAGAAGTAGTAATTTCTCTTTACGTTATTTTGGAGGGACGACATAAGAGAAATGTGGAACTTAAATTAATAATTATAGCATACATTTTTATATGATTATATTAAGCATCCAATAATGTTGAGACTTAAATTTAAGTATATTCAACCTATTTGGAGGAAAATTGTCTAATAATTTTTTTATTTTATTTATAGAATTCAAATTCTCAATCTTACTTAAAAAACGAAGCCCCTTTGGCATACACATTCAAAATGATAACATTTATTATCAAACTTTTTTAAGGGTTTAATGTTTTGGTTTTTACTGCAGAAATATCTTTTTTTTTTGCTACACTCATATAAAAGTAAATAGATCCCATTATAAAGAGAAGAGAGAGATAATATTAATGGGATCCACTCACTTTTATGTGAGTGTGGCAGGAAAAAAAAATTTCTACAGTAAAGACATAAACATTTAACCCTTTTTTAATCAGCTATATTACAAAGAAAATGTAGAAACTTTACATCCCATGAAATTGCTCACTTTCTAGATAGCTATAACTTATATTGTGATTCAAACTAATCAACTTTTTTATTTTATAGCTTTCTATTTTGTGGGGAAGCTTTTAGTGGTGAAATTGATCACTAAAACGGTGGTGAGTGGTGACCCATTAATTGTTTTCTCGTTTTAGTGCTCCAATGACACTTCAATTTCAACTATGAACTAAAAATGACATTATGGAAGGTCAAGAAATTTCAACCTACCCAATCAATGCCTGCCTAAAATTCTTTATCACTTTTGTGAAGATTAAATTAAAAGAAGGCCCTTTTTCCCATTATGATTTTTCATAATTATGGGTTTTTTTTTATTTATCTTATATATATATAAACAAAGTTCAACAGCCAAACCTTACCTAATATATATATATATATATATATATATATATATATATATATATATATATATATATATATATATATATGGGGAAATGATGTGTACAATGACTGTAGGTAAGAGTTTTTACAGTGAGGTTGATACTGCACTGTTTTGTGCTGTGACGTTGGGAAAAAAAGCGTAATAGCTATAATATCAAAAAATCGCGATGATTTATTGAGACAATGTTGATTGTGATTTCCAGCAAACAGGCAAATAAAGATTGGAGTGATTTATTTCCATGTAGGAATTAGAAATCAATTACCAGATTCTCTATTTTTTAATCGCAACAATAAATCAAAGAGGTCCAATTTAGGAATTAGGAATCAAAATAGTGTAGTATCAACCTTACTGCAAAAATCCTTACCTGCAGTCACTGCACATATCATAAGCCCTATATATATATATATTTTTTTTTTCACTTTATATTAAGGTTGAGAGCACTCGAGTCTTAAATATAAGACTCACTTGATTTTTTTAAAATAGAAATTAAGAAAGCTAAATAGTTTGTTTAACTATATAATATCTTATGTAATATTATATTTTTAGAATATATATAAGTTTATAGGTTAGACAAAATAATTTTAAGAAAAAATAATAAATATAAATAATATCTCTAAAAAATCAACTTGATATTAAGTGAACAAAAAAGATATCATACATAATTTAGTGAAAATGTAGATAATATTTTGGGCCACGAAATCATAAAATTTTTTTCCAAAAAAATTGTTTGAGACATTAAATGGTTTGTTTCCAAAATAACACGCTTTATATGAAATGAAGTCATTTAATATAATTATTCTGAAATCTTCACATATCAATCAAGTTAAATGATTAGATAAGAATCATTTGATAAAAAAGGAAATTTTTCCAAATGAAATGGAAAGAATTTAATATTATTTCTTAAATAAGGGTAAATATTTAACTTATATATAGACAAAAAAGAATTATGAGGAGAGAAATACTGGCTTTAAGGCTGGATCTAGAGTTGTCAAAAATTCTGGATTTATTTATAATTCAGACACGAAATGATTATCATTCAAGTTTGGACAAAAAAATGATTAGCATTCAAAAAAGAATATACATTCTTTTTTTGTTTTTTTTTTATAATTATTATTTCTACATATTAAACAATTTTAATTAATTAATTAATTATTTATTTATTTCTCGGATTCGGAGTGGAGCGCATCAAGCTTAAATAGCCCAAAGTTTCTAAATTTTGCTTCAAAACTCGGAAGTGAAAAAACTCTCTGTTGGGTCTTCGTCTTCCTTGTGATGTCGCAGAGACAAAAACCTTTGAACTTCAATTTCTGCATCTGAAACACATTCCTTCATTTTCAAACCCAGATCCCTCTCTCCTCCTCCATCTTTCTATTCAGATCCCTCAGATTTCTCATCTCAGGGATTAGGGTTCTTACACTTCTGATTCAAATCAACCGATAACCATGTCTGTCTCTGAAGGCGTTGTGAAGAAAATCATCCTCTCCTACACCTACGTCGCCATATGGATCTTCCTCAGCTTCACCGTCATCGTCTACAACAAGTACATCCTTGACCGTAAGATGTACAATTGGCCTTTTCCCATTTCTCTAACCATGATCCACATGTCTTTTTGCTCCTCCCTTGCGTATCTGCTCGTTCGCGTCTTCAAGCTCGTCGAGCCTGTTTCAATGTCGCGGGAGCTTTACATCAAATCTATTGTGCCTATTGGTGCTCTGTACTCTCTTTCTCTCTGGTTCTCTAATTCTGCTTATATTTATCTCTCTGTTTCCTTCATTCAAATGCTCAAAGCCCTTATGCCTGTCGCTGTTTATTCGATTGGGGTTTTGTTTAAGAAGGAGGGTTTTAAGAGCGAAACTATGGCTAATATGGTGTCGATTTCGGTCGGTGTTGCGATCGCTGCTTATGGTGAAGCGAAATTTGATGCCTGGGGTGTGACTCTTCAGCTTTTGGCGGTTTCATTCGAGGCCACTCGCTTGGTTCTGATCCAGATTTTGTTGAATTCCAAAGGGATTTCTCTTAACCCTATCACCTCACTCTACTATATTGCTCCATGTTGTTTGGTTTTCTTGTCTATTCCCTGGATGATCATGGAGTACCCAGCCTTGAAGGAAACCTCTAGTTTCCATTTCGACTTTGTCATTTTTGGGACCAATTCATTGTGTGCTTTTGCTTTGAATCTTGCTGTGTTTTTGCTTGTTGGGAAGACATCTGCCCTGACCATGAACGTTGCTGGAGTGGTGAAGGATTGGTTGTTGATCGCTTTCTCATGGTCTGTGATTAAGGACACAGTGACACCCATCAATTTAATTGGCTACGGGCTTGCATTCTTGGGCGTTGCATATTACAATCATTCCAAATTGCAGGCTCTTAAGGCTTCAGAGGCTCAGAAGAAAGTCCAGCAGGCTGATGAGGAAGCTGGAAGATTGTTACAAGAGAGAGAAGGTGAAACAACAGGAGGGAAGCACGATAACCAGAATTGATTGGGCTGCTAATCTCATTTTTGGATACAACAGTGATCAAAGATTTACTATTTGTCGATTAATATTGGTGTATTGCTATTAGGTATTTATTATGTCACTTGTACTCTTTCAATCTTTCTTGCCTTTCAATTGTTCATTTCAGCGACTGTTGGCTGAGAATTGAACATCTTCCCTCAATGAGTTAAGCATTATGGATGTTCTGGACGACTTTCTTTGAAGTAAAGCTTATGGTTTATTAGCAAGTGTTGATGGTTGATATGTCTCTCTCATATTTGTTGTTCATGCTTATATCACTTTCACTTCATATTTTACGATTGCCTCTGTCATTCTGATACCATAAGACTGGCCATTGTTGTTTTGTCATTCTAAACCGTTGAAACGTAGGAAGTATGTGTAAAGGTTAAGTTTGAAAAATGTTTGAGAATCATACTCTTAAACTCTCCCCCTCCCACAAAATATATATTGCGTCCTAATATTGAAGAAATTGAATGTGTGTGAAATCATTAACCTGTGTGTCTAAAAAAGTTTTTGAAAAAGTTTTGTAGGTATTTGTTGTCTTTTCAATAAAGGTTCACCATTTTTTTTTCAATCTTATCTCTTGTGGATGGCTATCATGTCTCAACCATAAATTGATTAACCAATGATGTTCTTGAATTGATGTGTGGCAAATTATGATTAGTTAGGCTGTGGAAGTTGAGTTTCAAATATCATTTTTGTTGAGATTCCTGGTTTTGGTATGCATGATTGGAGCTTTGATTTAATACATAGCGTGCTGTTGCATTCTCTTCATTCCAGATTGTAAATTAAATGTGTGTGTGTGTATATGGTAGTGGCAGTTGGGTGACAGTTTCGTTTTCCTTTTCATATGTATCTGTCACTCCCTAAATTCTTCTGGGTTAGGAGCATAATGGTTTGCTTGTTCTATCACGTTTTATATTTTTTATGCCTGAACCATATAGGAATTTGGTGGTCTGTCATGGATATGATGGTTTGGCTATTCACCATTCTTCTTTTGTTTGCACTAATTGGATAGTGGCTGTGTAGTGAATAATTTGAACCCGAGAATTTCAATTAAATACAATTAAAATACCGAATTTCAAATCTAGACTTGTATTTTTAACACATCTTTAATAAGATGAACTGGTCTAATTAGAGATTTGGGACTATTGTTAAAAGACTATAATGTTCCTTTGATTATTTATTTTCTCCCAATCATATCATGGTGGAAGTATAACATTTTAATAAAATAATAATTCGTTATTTATTATTATGCAAATCTTGTTTTTATGCTTTTAGGACAGTTTTCCCCAATAGTGAACCGTACTATTAGGGTTGTCAAACTCCTGAATTTAAAATAAACTTGTAACAGTGATGTAAACTTGTATGGTATACTATAATGGTAAGCTCATAAGAGTTTATTTTTATCAATAAATAAGTATTAATAGTGTATAATTAAATAATTTAACTATAAAAATGATTTAAATATATTTAAATCAAAATAATTGAAATTAAATCCAAGACATTTATAATTTATCATACTCAACAAAGAATGTTACATAAAATTCATAAATAAAAGCTACTAAATGTGATCAAATCGAAAAAGTTAGCACGAGAGCAAGTTAATACGATTGGTGGTGTGTGAACTCACGACGAGTTTTACTGAATTTACAACTATTACGAGTTTAATGGTGACTCAATACAATTCTATAAGTTAGAAACGTAAAAATAGTAAAGTCGGAGAATTAACTTGTGAGTTTAACAATAATGAATACTACTACTACGATATGGTAAGGGTTTGTTTGGTTCAATGAAGGGGAGGGGATGAGAGGAAATATGAGGGATTTTAATATACCTTGTTTGGATTGATTAGGAGGGAGGGCGGTTAGAGGTTTTAATGTTACATTGTTTGATTCAAAATGCAAGAGGAGGGAAAATATTTTTATATGGACAACTTTACTCTTATTTGTATAATGTTTAATAAATTATGATTACAAATTATATTTAATATAAATAATTATAATTATAATTTTATTATTATCAAAATTGAATAAATACAAGTATAATTATAATTGTATTTATATATCCCAAATCATATTTTATTATTTTAATTTCAATATATATCATAATAATTAATAATATTACTTTTATAAAAATACTTATAAATATTACTACATGTAATTCTAAATATAGGATAAAATTTATTGTATTATAAACTTCATCCAATATTTAAAATATAGAACGGAAGTACATTTTTTTTTTAGTTCCCCATTTTGGAGAATGGTAAATGGCAATAGGATGAGACAATACGATGGTTGAAATCTGAGAGAAGTCATGGGAGGTGAAGCGAAATCTGCAGGCGGACAATGGGAATAAAATAAAAAATTCCTAGCTCCAATTTCCAAAGGCCTCCCGAATCAAATCTCCGACCAAATTGTCGTCATCCTCTCCTCCTATTTGCTCCTTTGATTTACCCAACACCACCGCTGGGAACTGCCACTACATGGACTTCATCAATGGGCATGCTTGGAGTGTAGCATTAAGAGCGTTGGAAGTGTTAATTTTGAAAAAAAGTCCAGCCTAGAAGCCAACTGATTTTCTGTTTGGCAACAGTTTTGAGTTCATTAGACTTTAAATCAAAAAAGCTTAAAAAGCCAGTTAAGAAAAAAGTTCCACTATGGAGCTTTTTCCAGAAAGTTCTTAATTTTTTGACATGGGCCTCGCCACTTCTATCACTATTAATCCAAACATAATTCGTTATTTACAATCTGATTTTTTTCTTACTGAGCTTTTTCTAAAATCAGATAGCTTTTAAGCCACCGCTTCTACCGCTAACCCAAACAGGCTCAATATCACTGTCTTTCCATCTCTTCGTGTCGTCTTCTTACACCTCAATGCTACAATTCTGCTCTTGCACTTCGCTAAGATAGATGTGTTTGGTTTACAGGAAAGAGATAGGAAGAGAGAGAAAATTTTTATTTCGTCCTAACCAAATTGTCATAGAAAATTTTCAATATTCTATAGCCATATGAAGGTTGTGCCTGCACTAAGGAAGGGCCAGGATGTCGTCGCCGTCGGCGAACTTTGCCAAGCAAATCGCACACCCCGACATCACCACCCACTCATTTGGACTTCTGTTCATGTAGGTGAATCTTAGGAGCAACTGCAGAACTTTAATTTCTTCTTGAGACGGTTGTTGGCTAGAGCCCAGGTGGGGGAGGCAGAGGCACCGGATCCATAGTGGAGCCAAGCACAACGGGTGACGACGATGAGGTCGACGACACATATGAGGGCGTAGAGGAGGGTGGTAGAATAACGACAAAGTTGGATTGGATAGCGATGGCCTCAAGCGAGGGAGCAGGGCAGTCGAGAGAATTGAGGAAGCGGAGGGATAGAGGCATGGTTGGGTGGGGGACAAAGAAAGAAGGGAGGAGAATAGTGAAGGAGCCAAGTGAATATTGATTGGAAGCATTGATGAGGAAAAAATGGTTTTTTGTTGAGAGTGTAACTATGAAATTTTGAAAAATTTTATGGCAATTTGGTCAGGACGAAATAATTTTTTTTTTTCCTCCCATCCCTTCCCCTCTAACCAAACACACAAAAGGAAAATAATGTCTTTTTTTCCCCCCCAAATTTGCAGCTGCACATTTTATCAAACATGTTCATGCTTTCAACCATTCCATATAAATTGTGTAGTACTAGCTAGACTGAGAAATTGCTAAAACTTACCCCTTGATTTGGCCAAGCCGCCAAGAACACTATATTTTCTGGTTCTATATATTAATCGGAAAATCCTAACTGGCATAAACTTTTTCTTTCTTCCCTAGATGATTTATGATATGAGGTGAATATTCTGTCATCATTTTAATTAGAGGGGCATTATATTTTTAAATATATTCAGAAATTCATAATTAAGCATATTGACCTTATTATAAATTTGTTAAAAGTGCAGGAGTAAACCTAAGTTTAGAATTTCTCTTGGATTTAATTGAGATTTTCCTATTTTAAATTGTCCATAATGTAAATTAATTATGGATTATTCAGTTATGATTATTTATCAAACGTGGATATTGATTTACTGGATGGCCAATAAATATGATACCTATTAGATTAGAACTTTATAATCTAGAACTGAATGTCTGAATCAATCAAAATCGTTACAAAATGTCCTCCCTCTAATCTTAATTTTAAGGTAAAATTTACCGTGTAAATTGTATTACACAATTTTTCCAATACTTAACGAGAGGTAGTATATTTTATAAAAGTCATGAGTACTATGTTTCGTTTTGTAGACTTCGTGCATCGCAAAGAAAAAATCTCTTAACGTCTAAAATGAGACAGGAAAAACCTTCATTATGTTACTCTATTATGTTTTTTATCCCTGAAGGGGAGGGGGGAAGCCAGACTCCTAAGTCTGGCACTATCAACGTGTTACAAGGCGCTTAACTACTCTATTATGTTTATAATATAAAATTTAGTTGACTTTTTTTTAGAGATTATTTAAACATACAAAAAATTCATAATCATAGTATGTGTTATGTATAATTAGATTTGAGGAAAAAATTAATTATTTAACCCTTCTAATTTCATCAAATTTGCAACTCCGTCGTGACTCGTGACTCAGTACGGAAGTTTCCTAATTTTTTTGAAAAAGCTGAGTCTCTTAAAGATTCATCCCATGTGGCGTTGACGTTATTTAAATTTGCTTATTTGGCATTGCTATCTATGCCACCTAATAAAAAATATATCCCTCTCCTCTTCTCTGTCCTCTCTTATTAGTACGCTTCATCTTCTTCTTTCTGACCTCCCTCCTACATTTATTCAAACCTGAAAGTGTTCTCTTATTTGAAATTTCTCAAATTATTTCATGGATGAGCAACAAGCAGAGAGGCACGATGGTGGCTGAGCTTCCTGGTTTTCATCATTTACACTCCGATATGACATCATTTTGCTCCGGCAGCTACGACGGCGAAGATTCAACCCCAAGCGCGCTAAACTATGCCAACAATGCCACCACGACAAACGCCAGTTCTCCTTACTTGATGTCTCCTTGGAATCTGTTGTCCTCGCCGTACAGCAAATCTCTTCACTAATGAATGATAATAACACGACGACAACGATAACGGCAGATTCCACCAAAATAGCTCTCCAGTCACTCGTCCGTGAGGAGGGTAACATATATTCTCTGGCACTTTCTGGTGATTTGTTATACACGGAACCGATAGGGAAAATATAAGAGTCTGGAAGAATCTCAAGATCCATAGGGCTTCAATCGAGAAGTGGATTAGTGAAAGCCATTGTTATCTCCGGCCACAAAATCTTCCCGGGCCACCAGGACAGAAAAACTGAGTCCAAAAGAGTTCACAGAAAATCATTGTCTATCATTTGCTGTAAATATTGTGCGTGAGCGTGAGGATGAAGTCTCATGTAACTTAAGATACGGAATACCCTAGTATACAGGTAAATATGAGCTTGAGTAGAAAAGAGGGTGATAAGAGGACGTTAGAAATCATCATTGGAGTTTTAATTGACTGTTTTAATGACATTTAACAGGTTTTGTTACATTAAATCGTCAATATCACTTGCCTTGTAACTGTCATTTAATTATCATTAAGCCGTCTTTAAGGTCAGTGAAGCTAAGGTTAGATGGCACTCAGCTCTACCCCGACCTTCTCTCCTCTCTCTTATTCTGAGTTACATTGCTATCTTTTTATTGTTTTGTCACTCTGCTTTATGCAGGAAGGATTTATTTTATTCTAAGGAGTGCCACTTCTTAATTTACTAGGCGGTTGCGGGATATCTGTTAAGATTAGTGCCTTTAGGCGCGACTCGAATTATATGTTTAATGTGTTTCTGTAGTTGTTGTTGCCAACAATTTGTACGGTGTACAATGCTGATGCCAACAATCTCGGGAGATATTACCTTCTATTTTTTTTTTTAAAAAAAAATTTCAAAGTTGTGGAAATTATATATCCATGGTAGGCATCAGATTTAAAATTCCATTGTATATACTGGTTCTTGATCTAACACTACTCATACAAGATAAACTACCATTGGCTGAAGTTAATTTCTTACACTCTTTATTTGATGATTACCATGATGGTTGATATGAACATATATTAATAAATAAAATGGCGTGTATTTTGTGAGTTATTGGCTATTGAATTACTTCCTCATACGATGGTTAATCTCTGAAATTATTTATATCATCCACTTGATTATGGATACATATGGTAGTTAGTAGGTCTTGAGGTAATTATTAACCAGATTTTTCACTACTACATAAAATACTTTTAATGTCTGTTTTTAGGCCCTTTATATGTCTCTTTCCATAAGGACAGTTATGTGAGCAATGCGAAGTCTAGGAACAACATCCGTTAAAAAGGAACGTTGTAAGAGACTTACAACGTCTCTTTTTTTAAAACAAACGCCTTAAGGTTTTTTTTTCCTTAAAAAAAAATTCTATATATTTTACACTGCCCAGCAATGAAACCCTACAAAAATATCATCTTTTTCAGATGCTTCAAATTTCTTTTTCTACTTAACCTTAACAACAACCACAACAACTAAAAGAACATTAGAATTATTCTTAAAAAAACAAAAACCCAAACTTGCAATGTTCTGCTACTGAGGAGTGAGAAGCGATGGTGTTCTACCACGGATAAGATGAGTCTTCGAGACCGTTGGAGATGACTGTTGAAGTTTTAATTTATCAATTTTAATGACATTTAAAAGGTTTTATTACATTAAATGGTCATTAGCATTTATTTTGTAACTGTCATTTTAATTGTCCTTAAACTATCTTTAATGGCCATTATTCCCGATCAACGATAACATGATTTTTGCCTATAAAAGAAAATGCACAGAGTAAGGTCAGTGGTGCAAGGTCAAAGCACCGAGGTCAGATGGCAATGAGATCTACCCTGAGCTCCTCACCTCTCTTCTTTTTCTAAGTTAGACTGTTGTCTTTCTCTTGTTTTATCACCCTACTTTTTGCAGGAATGGTTCATTTTATGCAGGGAGTGTCGCTTCCTAATTCATTAGGGGGTTACGGAAATATTTTTTTAGAATAGTGTCCTTGGACACGACTCGAATTATATGTTTGTTGCGTTTCTATAGGTGCTATTGCTAACAATTTGTATGGTGTACAGTATTGACAGTAACATCATAAAATCTTTTAGAACCTTGCCGATTTTCAAGGACTGTATAAAAAACAATCGGGTCACAAGTCCTAATGTTGTCAAAATAGTTTTATTGGGATGAAGAAAAAGCTATCAGGGAGAATAAAGTAACGAGTACAGATGAGAGAGAAGAGAGAAGAGAAGAGTGATATTTTTTCTTAGGTGCCAAATAAGAAAATTTAAATAAGGTCAATGCCACATAGGATGAGTCATAAAAGACTTAGATTTTTTTAAAAAAAAAATTAGAAAACTTTAAGGACTAAGTCGCGACGAGTCAAATTATAAGAACTGAGTTGTAAACTTGTTGAAACTGTAAGGATTGAATAACTAAATTTCCCTAGATTTTATATTATTTTTATAAATCAGGAAAACTAGTCTGGAGAATAACAATAAATATAAATACTTTAAAATAATTTATTTAGCTTTCTTAATTTCTCCAAAAAAAGTCAATTGTGTCCTACGTAGTATTAAAAGACGTTTATTTTTAAATACCTATTCAGTACCAAAGCATATTAGAATTGCGGTGAACAGTGGCAGAGCCAGAATTTAATATTTGTGGGTGTACAATTAGTGGTGGCTGCCCTCAAAAATTTTTTTAAAGGAAAATTTTAAATGCATTAAAAAACAAAAGAATATAAACAATAAAAGAAAAAAAAAACTTCAATTTAAAAGGTAACCCACTCCTTCGTAAAAGTTTAGGACCAGAAATGGGGTTCAATTGAAAAGTATTTACGAGGAAATCAATTTAAATAGAATAATATACTTTAATTCCATGGCATACAGATACCCAGATATTACACAATCAAATTTCAATACAACACGCAAGGAAAAATTATTATGATTTGGCATATGTGATAGGATATTAAAAAGTCAAATATCAACGATGGAGCAAAGGAGCATAAGTGTGTCAAGAGTTTTTCATTTGTGTCTACACAATTAGTAGAGGGATTCTGCCCCCGAATTTTTTTTTAAAGGAAAGTTTTAAATGCATTGAAAAAAAAAGGAAAAGAAAAGAAAACTTCATCTTAATATATAGAAAAATAATAATCAAGAGTCATCTATGCTATTACAACAGAACAATTACAAAAGCATTGTTTAATTCTTCATTCCTTGAAAATTTTGCATTATATCTTCATCATCAATCTTATCAAACATATCACGTTCAACATAAGTGTGTCAAGAGTTCTATAAGATTATGCAAGGTGAGTTTGAAATGTCTACGATAGGAGAATTAAATTTCTTCTTAGGACTTCGAATCAAACAAAAGAAGAATGAAATATTTATTTCCCAAACTAAATACCTGCGAGAGCTTTTTAAGAAATATGGAATAGATCACTCCAATAAAGCTAATACCCTTATTAGCTCAACGACTTTTATAATTTTTACTTTTAGGATTTATTTATAATTAAGAGCGAAATTATATATGATAAATGTATTTAATTTATAATTTTTAAAAATATATAAAAAATGGAAATAGTGGCTGGTTATTAAAAAAATGAAGACCTTTACACATTTTCTGCATTATATAGCATTTCTTCACTCTTGCCTTGTATGATCAATGGTTCTTTTAATGCGGTTTTGAAATTACAGATAAAAATACTGTTGCATGCGTTTTTCATAAGGAGGAAAAACTTGGAGAATAAAAAGAAATGTTGGAGATAAAAAAGAAATGAGTTTTCATAAGGAGGAAAAACTTGGAAGGGGAAAAAAAAGAAATGTTGGAGAGAAAAAAAAATGAAAAAGGGCACACGTGGGTTCGAACTAGCCGGCCACCTCTTTATCTTTAGACAATCGCTCTACCAATGAGCTATGGACCTATTCATGTTGATAGGTTTCCGCTAAAAATATAGATATCTTAAAATCTTCTGTCTACACTTACAGACACCTACACTAATGTAGCTCTGCCACTGGCTGCGAAAGTAAAAATACATGTTATATCATTGAGGGATGAAAGGTTTGAAGGATGGGGGCTAATTTTAAATAAGTGGTATTGTTTTTTTTTAAAAAAGCAAAAGTGGAGATTTACTTTGAGTGTCAAGTAATTTACCCGTAGAGCCTTTGAGACTTGCTACTCCGTATTTATTTATGATGCTGTTTGCAAATACTTATGATTATAAAAGTTATTTAATGATTGGATTTGATTTTAAATATAAGACTTTAATCCACTTTCACTTTCAAATATATAATTCTTTCATTAAAGTATCTGTATTAATTATACATGTGAAGGAGGTTTTCTATATAATGGTACTTTAGGTAAATCAACTTATATTTGTTTTAAATAACTAACTTAATTAATTTTATTAACCTATACAAAATATGTTAAGTAAGTAGCTCTTATATTAAATTCAGAGGCTGGAGCCACTAATTGCTTTGAGTGAGAAAGAAATAGGGACGTGCTTCTACTTTGCTTCATTGGAGTTTACTTTTCTCATGTTGCATGAGAGAAATAAGATTCCTACATACACATAAAATGGTGGGACCCACATATATATATAGTGCTAATTATATATATATTCGGGTCCCACCATTTTATGTGTGTGTGGCATGAGAAAACATTTCTCCTACAACATGAGAAATGTTTTTCCCTTGCTTCATTATGTAAAACATTTATTTTAGGTATAGAATTGGTTTTAGTAATCGCATTGTTGTTTGTGAGCTTCTTCATTTGCCAATCTCTTTTTCTTTTCGATGAACCGTTTGAAGCAACCTGTTGTGTTAAGTTTTTCTTTTTTATATGTCACGCAAGATTACTGTAAATACAAGTGCCTTAATTTATGCAGTAGATAATCACCACGTAAAGGCGTGTACACAATGGTAGCTTAATTCAGTGGTGCAAATTAAAGAACTCGATATTTTATTAAATAAGGTTTCAAATTATGAGTTTTATGAATTGGGAAAAATCATGTTGGGTGATCTTTCACTTATTTGTTGCTTTTGAACAAACTCAATTGCAAATTAGTTGATCATATTAAATATTAGAGGATTTGTTGGGAAAATAAACAAAGTTATTAATATTGTTTAACAATATCATGATTAATTAATATGATATGATTCCATCGAAGAGAAATTTATAATTGAAAAAAAGGGAAAATTGTCCATTTTGTCTACAAAGTTTTCACACGATTACAACCTAATCATTAAACTTTAACTTAGTCTAACCCAATTCTCATAGTTTTGGCTCGTGCTTGGTTTAACTCAGTCATCATGTTTTTAATAATTTAAAATGTTGATCCTTATAAAATAAAATTATAATGATTAAAAATTGTTTTTCTAAACTTAAGAACTAATCTTTGCTAAATTATAAGGATTGACTTATACAGAACAAAAGTTCAAGGATTGAGTACCCCGCCTTTATTTTATTTTATTTTATTTTGATATAAAATTTTTATGAAAGGGGTTGGGCTCACCCACAGTCTAAGGGTATGACGCTTGGAGTCCAGGGGATATTGGCCAGAGAATACACATGTCTCCACCTCTACTAGCGTTACCACTGCCTCCTAGACCTCTAGGATGCCTCCTCCAACGCCTTGACTAACGCAGAGATCAAACCCCCTCCCTAAAAGTGAGGAAGATCGACCCCACGCCAGTTGAACCCAAACACGAAGGGTGAGTACCCTGCCTTCATGTTTGTTCCTCCTCGTACCTATTTTCTTCTTTGCTTTCTGTTGTTGGGCTTCATAAAATCGCACTTGCTTTCCGCTAGTATGTACCAAACTGGAGTCCCTTCCTCTTTGAAATCATCCAACTTAATTTTCTCTGCTCATTCTCACAGATTCCTTTTTTCCTTTTTAGTTAATGTTGGGAGGAATGAACTCTCATGGACGTTGAAAAGTCAAGACCCTTTAAAGCCGATCAAGTTATTCCAAAAGAGAGGGTTGGGATCGGCTAACAATATGCTAGTTATTTCCAATAGGAAATCAATTATATATCAACATATTCATATGTTTAATTTGTTTTTATAATTCTCATCTGTCATTCAGGATTATGATCAATTTGCATCACTTTCCTTCCCTTCAAGGACTCAATTCAAGGTTCAAAGCTACACACACACGGTAATTAAGCATTTCTTCCTCTTGATCCCGTTAACATATACTCTCTCCGGTCTTAATTATAAGAACACTTAGTTTCCTATAATTAGGACCAGAGGTAGTATAAATTATTATTTTTCACTTGCAACATCTTAATACTTATCTATTTTGTTCTCTGCGGTCCTGTGAAGTTGCAAAACCTATATATATATATATATATTATCCAATGTACCTATATGTATAATATCTCTCCAAATTTTAGAGAAAAATATTTTTCTCAATAGTTATGATAAAATAACATAAAATGATTATATAACCTATAAACATGATACATTCTTACGTGTATTATAATGAATTTAAAATATACTATACATAGGCACTTAAAAATAGTACGATAATATTTTATCTTAATTTTCTGGTAGAGCTGTATAAACTTTTAAAACTTGTGACATTTCTATGTGATTTAAGTAAAATGTGGATATATACGATGGGAATCTTTTTTTTTTTGGTAAATGATGCATATTATTTATATATTTGTCTTTTAAAAATATTTGATATTGTTTATACAGCTCCACCCAAGAAATTAAGACAACATGTGGTCATACTATTTTTAAGTGGGTGTGCATAGTATATTTTAAAGGATTAAAGGCCTAATTTGCCATGGAAGTTTTGCTAAGAGAGCGTCAGTACCCGGAAGTTTTTTTGGTATCAAATTTGCCCCGGAAGTGTATAAAAAAGGTAGCAAATTTGCCCCTCCGTTAATTTTGACCGTTAAGTTTGACTGAGTGTACACGTGACATGCCACCTCATCAACCTGAATACGAGTTAAGTATTATTTTTGTCTCGGAAGTTTTCACTGAGAGCAATTTTGTCCCGAAAGTTTTCACTAAGGAGTAATTTTGCCTCAGAAGTTTACAAAAGTAACAATTTTATCCTTCTTTCTCCCAATATTAAATTTAACTATTAAATCAGTCAAAGACCACACATATTATACCTTGAAAAGGTCGAACTTGAAGTCAGAGAAAGAAACCAATACTTCTAAAATTTTAAAACAGTTTTTGAGTTCTTGTCCTTTCCCTTCATTTAAATTTTTTTTTTCAACCCTTTAATTAATAGAGACAAGACAGTAATTTTCTTTTTCAACTCATCCAAGGAAATGGTCATTAACAGTAGAAACAAAAATGGACGAGGAAAGAGAACAGAAACGGAAATTGAACATGTACTCTGCTACATTCGCTGAGATTTCTTCTTCGATATATTCTCACAGACCTTCTTCAAGAACCAGAGTTCTTCTTTCTTCTTCGATATCTCCTCTCTCCTCACTCGATATCATCTTCCTTGATTCTGCTCTCGCCAAACTAGTACTCTCCCCTTGGCCACCGAATGCTTGAGCTGATGCGCTAGCGAAGATGAGCTTCAACCTGCGGAAGGAAGCGATGATGGAGACTTATGTTCCATGTGTAGTTGTTCTTGTTTTACTTTTAAATCTGATTTGTGTTTGGCCATAATCCCATTTATCTCACTCTCCCGTTGCCCCTCTTGTTGATTCTCTTTGCTCCACCGTCGTAGACTTTGTTGTCTGGTGGGTAGTCTGCCGTCAGATTTGAGTTTGGTGGACTCCAAAGTGGTATGCTGACCCAATTCATCTTCTATAGTGTGTAGTGGTGCACTTCCCTTGTGTCGTCCGTTGTGCGGAGTGGTGTATTGTTGAACAAAGCTAAGTTTGCTGGAAGGTAAGTTGCATCGAACGAGGGGGTTACAAGCTACATGTACACTACTTACGTTGATCCACGTTTGCAATGAAGTCTACCAATTAGAACATTAGTACGGCACATTTGCATCCATGAAATTTTTTTAGGATGCCATTGTTTCTTGAGTTGGTAGGCCTCTTTTTATTCTTGCTGATGACATAATCATCTTCACCATCATGGTTAAAGTGATGCATGAAATTATGATGTGTCTCGGCTAACTGCAATATGTGAAGATAGAAGCAATGTTCTACCCATAGTTTGGATGATAAGACAATTATAAAATAAACAATATAAGAAAAATCTTAAAAATAGTACTACATTTGTTTCTTCTCGTCCGTAGTTATGGACAACTTATATTCAAGGCATGAAGTAGTCATTTTTTTTTACTATCTTTGGAAGTTTTTCTTTCTAATATATTTCCTTTATTTTTCTACCTTTTCTCCCTCCATCCAAACATAACCTTGAAAATGTCTTGCAAGACATTGGAGTTAGATGACAAAAGTAGGGGTGTGCTAGAAAAGACCAGACCGGGTTAGTCATCAACCTAACGTCTAGTCTAGGGAAAACCTCAAGCTAAGTAAGACAACTTTGATCTGGCATGGTGTAGTTCCAACCTGAGGTCGAGTTGGACAAGACTTGATTCAATTATTTTATGATAGGCAAGATTTCAACATGATAAATACTTCTAACATAATAGAAATACCTATAATTATATAAAACTCATCCAAAAACTTTGAAACTTAATTATAAATTCATAAGAATCTCTGACAACAATAGAAAGCTACATCCAAATCACAAAAAAATTAGATAAAAATCACCCACGTTAGATCAAACTAGATTAGGTGGTGATCACCTAGTACAAAACTCGATCCAACAAACCAACCAGTTTGATATGGTTTAGTCCGATTTCATTAATTATAAGGCTTATTTAAACTTGACCGGATAGGACCATCTCGAGTTGGATCGGGTTGAACTAGATCACCTAGTATTTGCATAGCTCTAGACAAAGGTTGTGAAGGAATAATCAGAACTCAGAAGAATCGGTCATGTACTCATGTAGTTGCATGAAAGAGAGTCCATTATACCTTAAGGAGATCACGTCTACAGGGCCCAACCCATGAAGCATGATAAGGTGTTTACAAGATCCAGAGGATAATGAAAGGCTTTGCATCAAGAGGTGCAAGTGGTATAAGGACCAACGAACCATGAAGCTTGATGATGACTAAAGAAGAAAATATATGTTCAATGAGGAGTGATACAGTTGATTAAGGCGTCAGTCTTTACCCTAAAAGAAAGAAAGTTTGGTACCCGCAAGTTGATGCAAGGACATCATTAGTAGGCGATCTATAAGTACCTCTATAAATGCTCTTTGAGTCTGGAGTGCCATGGCCTTGGTAAGTTACCGGTGTCTACACTCACTTAAACTTTATTATATATAAAAAAAGGCAATACCATGTACATAAAACATTAAGGCCAGTTTGGTATGGTGAATTTTGATGGATCTAACATTGGGATCGGTATTGTGTAGCTTTAGGGTCGTTTCGTATGCGGGACAGGTGAAAAAGAAGGGAAGATGAGCAAGTTCCTTTGTTTAGTAAACTTTTAGTGTTAAATCTTCCCAGAAACTCAAATTTACGGGCCTACCAATCTTCCTTTAAAGGTGAGAAGATAATATCACATCAAAATTAGTGGGAACCTAAATTCCCTTTGAATAATGATGCTTTCAAACATATTTATCCCTCATAAAATATTTATCTTCTATAAGCCAAGAAAATATGATTAAATTTGAATTTATGGGATAAATTCGAAGTTATGTGATAAGTTCAAATTTGATATTAGAACATTTTATGCAAATTTGAATTTAATAAGAAAATATTTTAAACAAATTTGAATATTTTTTTATTGTGTGAAATAAATACTTTGTCATAAAATTAGAATTTGATCTATAAATTCGAATTTAATGTAATCAAATTCGTATCAAATTTGAATTATGGAAATTTTTTTTTTATTTTGAATTAATTACTTTTGAGAATAAGATAGATATTTAATGATTCTTGACTAACTGTTGCCCTTTCATTTTCTTCATACAAAATAACTCATCTTCCTTCATCCTTCAAAATTTTTCCTTCCCCTCCTTACCCTTCTTAAATCTTCCGTTCGGTCCCCAACGTGCCCTCATTGTCACAGCCCCGACTGATAGCTATAGTTTATCCCAAACATCACAGAATAATAATACCAATATAAATGCCAATACCTACCCTTCATATAAATGCCAATACCTACCCTTCTAATGCCCTGTACGAAATAGAGCCTAGAGTATGTTTTGTTTTTAATAGTTTTTTGTTTGAACAAGACGAATTGGTAAATGGCTTTATTTTGTTGGCTGAAAAATGTAAATGGCTTTATTTTAAAGATCAAGTTTTGTCATTTTTTTATATGTAATGTAGATTGTCTTGAATTAATTTCAAATAATTTAAAATTATGGTTTTTAAATTTAATAACAAATAATTTTGCATCTCAATTTCAATTATGACAAGTTTAAAAAATAAATTATTTTTTTACAAATAACTAATTCAAATTATTTTCTCAATTTATCCAAATTTATTATGTAACTTCTACATTGAGTAATCCATAAAACCATTGGTTCCGAAAAGAGGGGAAAAACATGAAACCAAAAGACCAAAAAAAAAAAAGTGGTTAAAGTTTTTTTTGGTAGCTCAGGATATATATCGCCGGTAGTGGTAACTAATCCCCTTGCATCATAAACTATTTGAAGTAGTTTTAGTGGTGATCATGAGACTTTTTCTATACATACCACGAGAAGTTCAACCCTTGACCATCTACTTAAGAAATCAAGCTAAGTATCAACTATACTAGATCTCATGATTATAAGTGGTGAAAGTTGCATATGAATCATCGCATATAATTTGTTTGGCAATACTTTTTGTTGATTCCGTGTATCCATCCATTCATGGATGTCAAATTTTAAGTATCACAATCCTTATTATTTTCAAAAACAAGTTTTTTCCAAAAAAAAAAAAGAATTTTCGCTTGTCCCCTATCATAAGGTTCGATAAGTTTATATTGGCTGTTGTTAGAATATACTTAGTTCACCTTTGAATTAGGGCCCAAACAAAAACAAATGGGGTTATTAATAAATAAGGAATAATATGGGTCTAAATATGAAGTTTTATCTTTATGATTCAAAATTTAAATGAGAATAACTACCCATACGTGTTAGAATGAAATTTTGGGTTTGTGGGTGTCAAGTATTGATACTTGATACACTGATGGAAAACTTCCTAAAATTTCTCTCTTTATCTCTCTTCTCTCAATGGTGAATATGCCGTATGAATGTTATCAGAGTTCATATTGGTGCTTCGATCTTATGTGGATATTCAACAAGTTTATTGATTCCAGGTTTGCTCAAAAATCTGAGTTGTTGAAGGCCTAACATAATCTTCCTCTTTTATGCAAGCTTGGGAGTGCTATAAAACATAGGTGAAGTTTGTTAAACATAGGATGAGTTATAGGATAGACATAAGATAGAAGAGAACATTCAATGAACTTATTAAATAAGATCTTTTAGTTAGTAATCCATTCAAAGAGTTTATTATTGATAAAATACAATAACATTATAAGATTTATTTCGTTAACTCCATTTAATAGGAAAAGGCTTTGTTACTACTATTGTTATTGTTATAGAATGACTTCTTGTTTTCAATCCTATTTGAGATTACAAGATGAATTAGTGCCTTTATAAGCTGAGTTCAGAAAATACGTTTACGCAAGTCGAGACAAAACTCATCTCACATATTTATCTCGTAAATCCTAAATCACATTTAAAAGTAACTTTTGCCATTAATCCAAATAGTCACTTAATACTCAAAATGAGATTACAAGATGAATTAAACATATATTAGTCATATGATCATTCTTTTGAGTGAAATAGTAGAATAATTAATTTACCAAAAAAATATTAGAATACACAAATATAAAAGCTTTCATGATCTACTCACAATCCATAAATTTAGAAAATGACATATGATGGATAACATCACCAACCAATCACAATTCATAAAGTTTCATGGCTCCACACCACATGTGGTTGAGTCTCAACTTTTAACCTCTCCGCTGTGTACACTAACAGATTTGCATATGTTTATATACTGCTTTAAATGTACTCCTCTAGTCATACAAGGGCATATCAATTTATTGAAGATTTATTTTAGTCTTATTTATAAGTTATATTATGGAGACTTTTTATATGAATATACAATTTTATATTTTTTATAAAAAGAAAAAAAATGATATTATTAATTAAAAATCTTACATCGTACCAAAGTAAATAGAAGAAGAATCACGATTAGAAAATATTCTAATAAAAGCTCTTAATCAAATGAAATGATTGGAAATAAAGAAAAATCATGTAATAAAGATAAAATTGGGTTAGAGTTTTTATGTTTTGGTATGGTAAGAAGAGCTTTGAGCCTTTGACTACTTAAGTACCATGATGAGAAGTGTAAGTAAAAATTTAAGTGCTTATTTGAGAGCTCGTTTGCAACCGTGGCAATAGAAGTGATTTTTTTATCTGATAGATTTTTCTTGATTGGTTTTTTTTCATGCTGGATTTTTCCTGACGTGATTTGTTTTTGGGATAGTGATGATAAAAGTGATTTTTTCCCCCTAATGGACACCTATTTGACATAGTTTTTGAAAAGATAATTGAGGTGGAAAATGACTAAAAGGTACGTGATTATATATATATATATATAATATGATTATTTGGGATACAAAATTAAAAATAAAAGACCTAAGTCACTGTGATGACATCTGATGGGATCAGAAACTTAGATCAGTTGCTTCAACTCAGAAGTGGCTTCAGCTTTTGAAGCCTATTATATGGTGAAACTTTCCCAAACAACCAAAAAAACAAATTTTCACTTTTGAGATTCTCATGGATTTTTTTTTTGGACTTGTAATGCTTTCACAAACAACAAGAAGCATACAAAAAATGTATTTTTAAGCGTATTTCCATAACTTCATATAAAAAAAATCTTTCTATATATTTATTTTGAACAAGAAAATTAAAGGGAAAATTCCAAATAAATACTGTTTCAACTTGCAAAACCCCCAAAAGTCCGTTGAATTTGTAAAAGGACTCAGAAGTACCAAGGACCTATGAGAGATATATAAATTCGGGTCAAATTACCTTTTTGCCATTAGTTTTAAATAATTAAAAAAAGAATAAATTAAGAAAATTGAAAGAAAACCCCAGAATTTGGAATCAGATTTGGGTCCGTTTTATCTTTGGAATTTGCTCTTGTTCTCAATTTCCAAGCAATCACTAGTCTAGAAGATTCTCGCTGCTCATGGCTAGGACCTTGAGCTCGCGATCTCCTCCTTCGCCTCCGGTAACTCTAGCACCGCGCGCCCTGATTCTTTCGCTGCCGTCTCCCACAGCGACGTTGACGACATTGGCGCATCCTCCTCTGTCGGGAGGGTTGATTCGTTATAGTCTATGCCACAATCAGAGTTCGCTCCTCCTAGTTTGGCTTGGAAGCTTATTAAGTTACCGATTTCTGTCATTCCGGGTAGTTTAGGTTTGACTTCTGGCGCGGTTGGTCTTGGCTTATGGGTTGCCGGTGGTGTGCTTTCTTATCCTCTTGGAATTATAGGGTTGGGCTCCGGTTCTTCTAGGAACGATCAGTCCTCAATGCGTTTGCTTCTTGTTTCAGCTGTCGCATCGAAGGCCATGGATTTTGTGGACAGGTTTGAGAGGGTATTTTATTTTTTAAAAAATTTATTTAAAATTAAGGGTAAAAGAGGAATTTTACACGAATTTGCATATTCCTCATAGGTCTTTGTCACTTTTCAGTCTTTTTATAAATTCGGTGGGTTTATGAGGATTTTGTAAATTCATATGGTATTTATTTATTATTTTCCCAAAATTAAACAAACCACCAATTAGTCACAGCCGCCACGAAAGACAAAACTCAAGTTATAAGGAACTATCTGCCCCACGAATTATCATTTAATAATCTTGCCTGTTTTATTCATGAGTCATAACCTAACCAGGCATTAACGAAAAAACAGTCAGAATCCCCACTTTCAGCTGGCTAGCCCCCTCCGGTTCACTGCTCGCACTCTCTGCTTCACCCACTGTTTTCTGCTTCGTTATTGCTGATCGACTCCGCCATAGCTCGTCGAGGTCCTGGTCCTGGTTTTTGTGCTTCTTCAGGTTCGTTTCTGCCTTCTGTTCTCTGTTGAATAAGATGCAAACTGTGGGAAGCAGTCTGTGGTAAGCTTTGCAGTTTGCGTTTATTGAATGAGATGCTTTTCGGTTGAAGTTTCAAGGAATGAATTAATTGATCATTGGAAGCTTTGCATTTTGTTTTAATCAAATGAGCTTTGTATATGCTCTACAGGTCTGCTGGTTTTGCACGATTTGTTCTAATATGGTCTTGAATTGACTGTTATGATTGTTGCTTTTTGTGGTGGTTTTGAGCTGGATTAGTCGGGGCTTTACATTTTACTAAATTGCATGATACCTTGTTGCATTGCTGCTGAATTATTACATGATTGGTACCTTATTGTGTTGGCTTTGAACTGGTTCTGTTATGATTGTGTTAGGTTGTGTATGACATGGAGCTCTGTGGCGTCTTGGATGACTTGAAATGCTAAGTTGATGGTGGTGAGCAGAGATGCTCAGGAAATTGTTGTTTAGGCAATAGGCAGTATGTATGCCTAAGAAAAACCACGTTGAAACTCAACGGCCTTGAAGAGCATAAGAAAAACCTAGCTCGCTCTTGATCTTTTGTGATGGCTTTAGCCTCAATTTTTTCCAGGCCTTTTGTTACTCCAGTCACTATTGATCTCCAAGCTAAGGTAACAATGATAGTTGTTTCAAACACCTTTTGCACCTTATACGATTATAGGGTGATTAGTGCAAAGTGTTGTTACTCACTGATTTGTTGGAATCTCTACCAAAAAAATGCACTTCTTGTAGTTACTGGAAAACTACTGTGATAACTTTTCATATGCTGGGAGGGTCTGAGTTTTGTACCTAACCTTTATGAAGAGGACAAACAAGACATTGCTAAAATTAATATTGCAATTGTAGTCTATGCATAGTGTTTACATTTCTCTTTGTGTTTTAGACCGCAACTACTGGAAATATGTGGGAGAGCTTGGGATTTTACAAGTTGGAAAATTTGAAGTCAAACCGACTGCTTTGTGCAAAGGGGTTCAGACTGAATTGTTCAATTGATAGGGAGATGAAAGTGAGCACATCGGCTTTGGTGGACAGTATTGCAGAGTGCTCAATTGGTATTTGCCATGTTTCTTGTGTTGATACTGTATATATATTTTTTATTTTATACATAAAGAGTTTCAACTTCTATTTGTAGATGAACAAATCTGTGAGCCTGGTCTTTCTACGGTGTTAATGAATTTTGATAATGAGTTTGATCCTTATGAAGCAGTCAGTACTCCAATTTACCAAACTGCTACTTTTAAGCAGGTGAAATTTTATCTGTACTTGCTGAGCTCTTTAGTTATTTTGTGTATTTAGTATCTCTATTCCATGATATTCTTTTCATATTGTGCTTGTCTTCTATACTTTTTCATGCAGCCTTCTGCAACAGAAAATGGTCCTTATGACTATACCAGAAGTGGAAATCCTACCCGAGATGCTTTGGAAAGGTTTGACCTCACTTGTTGTCTTGATTCGGTCTATATCTGTTTCTTCTGTCCAACCTCTTTTACCTGGCTTATTTTGTATCCTCAGGATATTAGCAAAGCTTGACAAAGCCGATAGAGCCTTTTGCTTCAGTAGTGGAATGGCTGCTTTGAGTGCTGTTAGTCAACTTTTTGAAACCGGTGCTTTTCTTCATCTTAGTCTGTTTCGTTCTTGTAACTCAGCTTTTAAAACAGGGCAAGCATGAAAGTATATCTGTTTAAAGTAGTTTGTAACATAGGTGGTTGAATAAAGTGCTTTTTTAGCACCGTGTATTTGTACAAATATGTTTTACAAACCAAGCAATTCAGTGCTCCACCTAGCTTGTGGGTTGATGACTTGAGTTTGAGAGTATGAGAAAAGAGAGAATATGATGAAAAAGTATGCAGTGTGTTTTTTGACTTGCAGTAGCCTCTTATTTATAGTGCAAGCCTTATACAGTATAATAATGGCTAATATAGACAAAGCAATTATTAGAATTCAGAGGTATCATCTCTCTGATGTATATTATTTGATAAAGAGATTACAATGTTCTTATAGGGAGAACAAAGGAGATACATTAGGAAATAAAATAAAGCATACTAAAGACTAATAAAGCCTAATAACTCAGCAATTAAGATTCATTAATCAGATCCTATAATCGGGGAACTAATCAAGAGATCCTAATCAATGGGTGATTTATTTCCTATTCTAACACTCCCCCTCAAGCTGGAGAGTATGTGTCGAGCAATCCTAGCTTGCCACAAAATCCTTCAAACTTTGTTCGACCGAGTGGTTTAGTCAGGATGTCTGCAATTTGTTCTTTAGATCTTATGTGAGACAGGGTCATAATGCCTGCTTCAATCTTTTCTTTAAGGAAATGTCTGTCAATATCAACATGCTTGGTTCGATCATGATATACTGGGTTCTTGACCATTTCAATGTTGGCCTTGTTGTCACACCAGAGTTGCATTGGTCCTTCATGTTGAATCCCCAACTCCTTCAGTAATCTGATGATCCACATTCCTTCACAAACTCCTTTGTTAACAGCTCTCAGTTCTGCTTCTGCACTGCTTGGTGACACCACTGTCTGTTTCTTGCTTCTCCATGTAACCAAATTTCCCCACACGTATGTACAGTACCCTGAGCTTGACCTCCTGGTCTCTCTATCCCTTGCATGGTCTGCATCAGTGTAGATTTTAATGTTTCTGGTAGTACTTTTCTTAAAGAATATTCCTCTTCCAGGATTAAGCTTTAGGTAGCTTAAGATTCTGTATACAGCCTCTATGTGCTCTTCTTGTGGTTGATGCATAAATTGACTTACTATTCCAACTGCATAGCTAATGTCAGGACGAGTGTGGGTTAAGTATATCAACTTCCCCACAAGTCTTCTGTATCTTTCTGAATTAGCTGGAACACCTTTTGGTTTGATCTGTAAGTGACATCCCTCTTCCATTGGTGTCCCTTCTGGTTGAGTGCCCAACATACCTGTCTCATATAGCAGGTCTAGTATATACTTGCGCTGAGATACATTGATGCCTTTCTTAGTTCTTGCCACTTCCATGCCTAAGAAGTACCTCATTTGGCCAAGATCTTTCACCTGGAATTTAGTCGACAAGTCACTTTTTAGTTGAGCAATGGATTCTTCATCATTTCCTGTAATGATTATGTCATCAACATAAACAATTAATATGGTGATTTTGTCATTAACATGTTTGGTAAACAACGTGTCATCTGCTCGTCTCTGAGTGTACCCAAGCCCTTTCACTGCTTTGGTGAATCTACCGAACCATGCCCTCGGAGATTGTTTCAAGCCGTACAATGACTTGTTTAGTTTACACACAGTGTTATTAGGAGCTAAGACTCCATCTGGAATCTCCATGTATACCTCTTCCTTTAGATTGCCATTCAGGAATGTATTTTTCACGTCCAGTTGGTATAGAGACGAATCCAAGTTTGGTGCAAGTGATAATAGTATTTGAATGGTATTGAACTTGACCACTGGGGCAAATGTCTCCGGATAGTTGATTTCATACATCTGAGTGTATCCTTTTGCAACAAGCCTCGCCTTGTATTTGTTGATACTGCCATTGGGATTGAATTTTGGAGTGAAGATCCACATGCATCCTACTGGTTTCTTTCTTTTAGGAAGAGTCGTGATCTCCCAAGTCTTATTTTCTTTGAGTGCCCTCAATTCCTCTTCAGCAGCTTGCTTCCAATTTGGATCAGCCATAGCTTGTTGAAATGTGTTTGGAACGGTTATCTGTGCATTGTTTACAACAAAACTTTGCATTTTTGCAGACAGAGTACCATATGAGACAAATCTTTGAATTGGATGTTGAGTACACGATCTTACCCCTTTTCTCAAGGCAATAGGCCAACTCGATTCTTCAGGATTTAATCTTGGATTGGATTCATGGTCGTTCCTTTGAATGGGAGAGATAGTTCTACCAGTGTCTGGTTCAGTTTGAACTCGTGAGCTGGACTCTGTCTCCTGTTGTGATTCTGCATCCATCCCTGAATTGATATCAACATGTGTTTCCTATTCATTGGGTTCAGGTTGGGGTGGAATGTATGAATTAGGCTGATTTTTGGTAGCAAGTGAGTCAAGAGAAACTACAAGGTTAGGTGGCATAGATGAAGTGTCAGGTGAGCTTGAGGTGTTGGAACTAGCAGTTTCCAAGATTAGCCATTCAATATCAGAATACTCCCCCTGAATGGGTAATTTGGGATAATAAGCTTCGGCTTCCAAGAACACTGTATCCCGAGAGATAATAAGTTTCTTGGAAGACGGGTAGTAGCATTTGTACCCTTTTTGAGTAGAGAAGTAGCCAAGGAAGATACACTTGTCTGCTCGAGCACTGAATTTGTTGCCTTCTCTTGTGTGAACAAAGACCACACAGCCAAACACCTTGGGAGGTAAGGAATTGATGAGGGGGCAATTAGGATAGAGTTCTAGAAGTTTTTGAATCGGAGTATCATATTTGAGAACTTTAGAAGGCATGCGGTTAATTAGATAGGCTGCAGTGAGGATGGCATCACCCCAGAAGATGGTGGGAACATTGCGTTCCATTAGCAAGGCACGGGTTACTTCCAATAGGTGACGGTTTTTTCGTTCGACTACCCCATTTTGTTGAGGGGTGTAAGGGCAAGAAGTTTGGTGATGAATTCCTTGGTGATCAAGAAACTCTGTGAAGGTGGTGCTCATATATTCCTTGGTATTATCACTTCAAAGAACTTTAATGGATGTGCTGAACTGGGTACGGACAAAGGTATAGAAGTTCTGAAAGATTTTGGCAACATCGGATTTGTTTTTCATTAAGTAAACCCATGTGGTACGAGTGTGATCATCAATGAAAGTAACAAACCACCTAGTATGAATGAGGGTAGTTATTCGAGCAGTGCCCCAAATATCATTGTGAATCAGGGTGAATGGAGAGGAGGGAGTATAGGGCTGTTTGAGATATGAAGATCGTGTCTGTTTGGCAAATTGGCAAGTTTCACAATGAAAAGGAACAGAACTTTTATTGAATAAACTAGGAAACACATGTTTCATATAATCAAAACTAGGGTGACCTGATCGACAGTGCCATAACAATACATCATTATTCTGTGAATTCGAGCTAACTAGTGCCCGTCTTGCCTTCCACGTATCTTTATTCTTTGAGTTTGGTCCTTCAAGGTAGAACAATCCATCCTATTCTCTAGAAGTCCCAATCGTCCTCCTCGCTCTTAAATCCTGAAAAACACACACACCATCATCAAAAATCACTCGACATTTTTGACCTCTAGTCAACTTGCTTACAGATATCAGATTACAAGTAAGTTCCGGTACAAACAGAACATTATGTATTGCCAAGTGATCAGATAATGTAACAGTGCCAATACCCTCAACCCGTGTGAATACACCATTAGCTACCTTTACTTTGAGATTTTCAGGACAAAGTTTAAGGTTGTGGAATAGTGTTTTGTTACCAGTCATGTGATCTGTAGCTCCTGAGTCAACAATCCAGGTATCGTCTCTAGTCATCACAGCGTTGAGAGCGATAATAGAGTTACCTGATTGTGCAAGGTTCACGTTAGGAACAGAACTAGACTTGTTCTGTTTATCGAGCATTCTGCGAAACATCTGTAGTTCCTCTGTACTTAGGCGATCGTCATTCTCTACCTTTGGTTCAGCTGTGGTGAGGTGACTTTGGAAGTTCGATTTTCCCCCGGAGGGTTTGCCATGAAGTTTCCAGCATTCTTCCCTATTATGGCCCTTCTTCTTACAATAGTTGCACCATTTACTAGCTTTTTGTTCCCCGTGTGGTCCCTGAACTGCGAGTGCGGAGCTTTCAATGTGACTTGGTCCACTTCGGGTCAAGAGTTTCCTACTTTCTTCAAATTGCACAAAGTTAACCACATCAAAGAGTTGTGGAAGTGGCTTTAGCCCCATGATTCTGCCCCTTATCTCTTCGAAAGCGTCGTTTAGGCCTAACAGGAAGTTATGTATCCGTCCTTCTTCCACAATTCGCTTGTACAATTGCGCATCTTTGAGACTTTCCCAGGGATGAACCTCAAACAAGTCTTGTTGTTGCCACAATTTTAGCAATGCATTATAATATTCAGTGATGGACATATTACCTTGTCATAAATCCTGGAGTTGTCTCTTCAGGTGAATCAAGGCAGCGGTGTTTTCAAGAGAAGAGTAGGTTCTTCTGGCGGCATCCCATATTTCCTTTGCCATGTGTGCAAGGAGATATCCCTCACTGATCTCCAAGGTCATTGAATTACACATCCAAGGTTATTTTCAGCAAACCATGTGTCAAAAATAGGGTCATCGGGGGCTGGTTGAGGGGCTGCCCCATTAATGTATTTTTCCTTTCTTTTACCTCGGATATACCTCAGCACGCTTTGTGACCATTGGAGATAGTTCCTACCATTAAACTTATGGCTAATAGCCATAACGTGATGGTCTGAAAATTCTGAAGCCATCTCCGAGGTTTTGGTTGCTACTGGGTTGCTAGTTAGAGAGGAAGAAGATGAGGAATGTTGAGTTTGAGAATCGGTACCAGACATAAAAATCATGGGAGAGATTTTGGTTGTGTTTGCAGGAATTGACCCAAATATAGGAGGGAACTGAGAGGAATCCATGTTTTTGGAAGAAAATTAGTTGTTGGAATCTGGAAAATTCTCACCGGAGAGTCGCTGAAAAAATCAAAAGTTCACCGGAGAGTGCAAGGAGCACTGGGGATGGTCGGAAATCACAGGGGAAGACCAGACGAGGAAGTCGCCGTCGGAAAAGAAGCTCCACGCGCTGCCACGCGTCGCCTCAAGGTTGCTGGACGTCTGGCGCTTGAACGCCACGCGCTGCCGTGGAGACGCCGATTGGCCACCGGACTCTGGGCGTTCGCTGATCGGGGCCCTCCGGTCCTTTTGGGCTAGGTGGTGTAGTGCCACTCCCCGCCTACTGAGAACCCTAGAGTCGCCGGAAAACTCCACTTTGTTATTTCTCTCTGCCTCACCGTTGCTCATTGTTTCTCTCGCTTTCCATGGCCTCGGACAAATATCCTCAGCTCTGATACCATATTAGAATTCAGAGGTATCATCTCTCTGATGTAAATTATTTGATAAAGAGATTACAATGTTCTTATAGGGAGAACAAAGGAGATACATTAGGAAATAAAATAAAGCATACTAAAGACTAATAAAGTCTAATAACTCAGCAATTAAGATTCATTAATCAGATCCTATAATCGGGGAACTAATCAAGGGATACTAATCAATGGGTGATTGATTTCCTATTCTAACAGCAATTACAAAATCAAATTTCTCAGATTAAGTACAATCATTGTTAATAAAATGTGATCAGCAGTCGATCCAAAATTCTCATCATAACCAACAATAAGCTTAAGTATTTTTGAGCCTGAAAAGTAAATTTAGAAATTTGTAGATATATATTCAATTAAAATATTATGTGCAATAAATAAGTACATAAGAGTACAAGAAATCAAAGTTATTTTTTTTTTAAAAAAATTCAAGCTTTTAAATTAATAAGCTTGCTTTGATAAATATTGATACCACATACTTGTTTTACATTTTGTCTTCATTTTTTTTTCTGATGACATTTAGATAATTTAAGTATTTATTCCGGTATGAGATTATAATATTAGGTGGTTGTGAATATTATTATTTTTTCCTTGATAAGCTTCACCTATATTGGAGTACATATAATTTTATTTTCATTCTATAAATATAACAGAGATAACTTGTGCCATATCTTCTCATAGTTTTCATTGGAGATTATGTATTCTGAACTGATTGCTTTTATTGTCATTTACTTGTATATCGCATGTAGGTGATGAAATTGTTGCTGGAGATGATATCTATGGTGGTTCAGATAGACTACTCTCCTGTGTAATTACGAGGTCTGGAGTTGTAGTGAGGTAAGTGTGATTTTTCGGCTTTTCATATGTTTTTTCCCATGGAGTTGAATTAGGAAACAAATTATTGTTGGATTGATTATTTGATTCCAAAAATTCTGGCTTTCACTGATGATGAGGTTGTACTGCTTGCAAGTTCAGAAGAGTAAATACAAGTGATCTAGAGGAGTTAGCCTCTGCTATTGGACCTCGGACTAAGTTGGTGTGGCTGGAGAGTCCCACCAATCCTCGGTTACAAATATCTGATATTCGAGTAAGCTGTTTTCTTTTATAAGATGGAAGCGTTTTGTTTTTGTGTCTTCTTTTGGGCTGTTATAAGGCATAAGCATCTTAGAAGAAACTTCAATTACTTGCTAAGGCATTGTCTTTGGATGGGAATACAGAAAGATGAAGCGCAAGTGATGATTGCTTTTATCACAATATATAGTTGATGTTAATATTACTTATTATTTTGAGTAAACTATGTTGTTATATTATTATTGCTGCTGTTGGCATTATTTTAGTTTTTTGGTCATTCAATTGGTCTCAGTTTTTCTGGCTATAGATGTTTCTTGGATTTTCTTGCTTGTCACTCCCTGTGATGTAACTGTTCTCAACAGTGGTAAAATAAACTCATAGATATAATAAAGAAAAGCACAGTATTTTTTCAGTATATGTCGTATTTGAACTTCAATATTTTAAGTGTCACAATATTTCATTTTAGTACAGAGTGTATTTCAAGTCTAGTAGATAGCTACGTTTGTGGAAAATGAAGGAAAAACGGCCACGTTCAGAGAGACCCACTCCTTGCACTTTCGTGGCTAGATTTTCCTGCACTTAGTGCGCATGCCTCCTGCCTCTTTCACTGAAACCCCACCCTGTATTTTACCCAACTCATCCTTCTCTCTGTCCTCTAGCTGCCTTGATGTACATGGTTATTAGTTGCCTCTTGCCCTTTCTAATATCACTGAGTCCTCGATACTTATCTCTCTTTTTGTTGTTCACTTGTTCTTAGTGGTATAAGTTATTAAAGGTCCATCACTAGCATTCTTGCCTTTTCTTGCGTAAGCAAAGAACAAAAGGCTCATGCCTATTGAATTTTTATCTAGTTCTCACATGGACCCAGCCTCAAATAATATGTATGATATGAACTTGTAGTATGGAATTATTCTGAATGGTTTAATTCAATATTAAAAACTTTCTTTCATTTTGCTCGTTTATTCCAGAAAATAGCAGAAATGACTCATGCACATGGTGCTCTTTTATTGGTGGACAATAGTATAATGTCTCCTGTGTTATGCCAGCCATTGGAACTTGGAGCAGGTATTCATATAGCCACTGCAACATGATGAAGTATAATTAGATTTAACAACTTAATGACATGCCTGTTAACATGAACTGGCAATTGGGATTTGGGAATACTTAAGAGGTCACATTTGGTCTCTTCATACTTTCAATTCTTTTCACTTTTCGTGTGAAGTGAAGCAATTTTTTGGGGCAATACATATACATATTAAAAACTCACTAATCCATAAAATGTGTTTAAAACACCCTATATGCTATATGTGTTGCATACTTGCATTTAAAAACTAAAAAGGAAAAAGAAATTTCTATTTAGTGACAGCTATAATTTTTTCCCCTTTTCCAGATATTGTTATGCATTCAGCTACCAAGTTTATTGGAGGACATAGTTATATCATGGCCGGTGTCATTGCTGTGAAAGGCGAAAGGTTGCCACTCTTATTCTGTGTCTCAAACATTAATGGTGTTGAAGATATTGATTTCTTTGTGAGCCACTTTTGTAAATATGTTAATTATCTACGGGAATATGTGAACTAAATTTCAATTTAAACACAAATTTTGTTGATGAGTATGTGATGCGTAACACTTGATGTGCTTTTGATTCTTAAAATCAAGAATGAAATAATACTCATTTTGCTGTTTCTTGCTTTATTTTTTGTTTTCATTTAGCCTTGCCTAAGTAACTTTTCATGCATTAAGTTTGTTATTATGTTGTGAACTATTTCCTATTGTATTTATGCTTTAATTTCATTTTCTCTCTGTTTCATAATTTTTTATTCAATTAATCATATGGATCAGTACTCTGAGTTTCCTCAAAATTTTTCCCCCCCTTTGATCATCATCTTGTAAAGGTTGGCAAAAGATATGTATTTCTTACAAAATGCAGTGGGTTCGGGCTTAGCTCCATTTGACTGTTGGCTCTGTTTGCAAGGAATCAAAACAATGGAGCTGCGAGTTGAGAAGCAACAGGTGCCTTATGAAACATTTACTGGTTGATAGTTTCTAGTCAAGGGAATGGTTGACTGTAAGATCTGATTATCTGAATGTACTACATGACTGTTTTCCTTTAAATTTATTCACATTGAGTACAACCTATGTGACTGTTTTCCTTTAAATTTGTTCACATTGAGTACAATCTATGTGATAAATTGGTTAGTTTACTTCGCCTCTTTTTTCTTCCGATGATATTGAGGTAATATGTCTACACAAATACATGCACATGATATTTTTTAAGAGATACCATATCCTCCTTTAGTTTCCTCAATCCAAAAGTTGGAACTAACCTACCGATGTGAGTTTGTTTTGGTTCATGTAGTATAAGAGGATGATCATGACATAGCTAGATGCAGCCTTGCGTTTCAATGAAAACCAGCGCATTACGTAGGGCTTGAAGTTGTACTTGAAGTTTCCCAATCTTGTTAAGTGGCTTGTACCTCCAATTATGAAACTCATGGTGATGATAAAAGATATTGATACTCATCTCTTGCATTTTGCTTCTGTCCGGTGAGGCTTGAATGAAACTCTCCAACCTTGCTGCCCACCCTGTATTCATTCATATTACATAAAGTTGATTCCATTTGGATGTTCCAAATGCACTCTTGCAGCTTTATTCTTAGCTTCTGTTCCCACGTTCCTTTGAGTTACATCAAAGAAAGCTGCATACTTCCTTACAGCTTGTATAATTGCTTCCCTTGATTGGCATGACTTTCCTACAAAACAGCTTTGGTTTTGAAAAAACCAGATTTTATCGAATCTGGAAAAGGTTTCAGCAACAAATTACAATCCAGATCCTTCTTGTGCATCCAAAGTTTGCAAATCCATACCTGCAACCACTCTTAATGCCCAACTGTAAGTTAGCATCTGATCTACCTCGCAGACTTGAGCCAAACCTAACAGACCTGGTAAAAGGACAATGCAAAAAAAAAAAAAAAAGGAAAAAAACAACAAAGATGTAAAGATTCACTGTCTTCACCACAAAAGATGCATGCCTCCATATTAAGGTGATGCTGACGTAGAATTTGTGTTGTGGGCAGTATCCCTGGCATGATTTTCTAGATTAGTATTTTGATTCTCGGGGGAAGATTCAACTTCCATAACATGTTCCAACATGCCACATGCTTATCAGACTGGTTGTGACTGGGACAAGTTATTGTATCCATCTTTTACTGTCTATACTCCTAGTCCATTTCCCTTCCAAACAATATGGTCTTCTGAGTCGAGTAGAGGAACTGGTATTGCTATAATGTTCTAACAACTTGGGATTGATATATTTTCTCCAGAGCTTCCAAATGACCTAAGAACAATAATAAATAAAATTTTTAGGAACTTGTTAATGTTCTGATCTAATGCTTTTTGTTTGTTCATAAACTTGTCGTTCTTAACACTTTGGACCTCCTGCGTCATAGAGATCATGTTTTTTTAATTATTATTACTATATTCCGGCAGGATTATCGTATACTTGTGCAGTGTGGTTTTCATAAACTAATGAATTTTGAATGATGTCTGGAATCTCATCTTCTCAAAATCAGATTAGATCTCTAGCTAAGTTCCTAGTTTAGACTTTGGTGCTAAGATAACTCCTATACAGTACCATTGTTTATTTTTATAAAACATAATAGTTAGAACCCAAATGTTTTGCAGGAGAGTGCACAAAAGATTGCTGAGTTTCTTGCCTCCCATCCCCGAGTAAAGAAAGTAAACTATGCTGGTCTTCCTGGTCATCCTGGACGTGACCTGCACTACTCTCAGGTATGGTTTACCTGTTGACATTCAATGTTTTTTTTGGTTATGCCAGAAATGATTTTATATTTCATTGGGATTCTGTTTTGCAGGCAAAGGGGGCAGGATCAGTGCTTAGCTTTTTGACAGGCTCACTAGCTCTCTCAAAGCATGTTGTTGAAACTACAAAATACTTTAGCATAACTGTCAGTTTTGGTAAATATTTTTTCCCGTTTGCTCTCGTAAAGGAGTTTTGAATTGCTAATAAAAGAATTGGCTTAATTGTATTGTTGGTTACTTTAATTTCTTTTTTCTTTTTTCTTTTTTTTTAAAAAAAAAGCAGTTTGGACTTTAGTCCATGTAGTTCAAATTCATATGATCCTGTCTCTGATTATGTGAAAAAGAAGAGTAATTATAGACAATTTTTTAATCTCTTAATTCCATTTTTCCTTTCCAAAGGTTATCTATTGTCATTCCAATCTTTTTAATATAAAAATTAGGGTACAACAAGCCTAATTGAAATTAAAGGGACCGAATTGCACTCATGATTAATTTAGATGGACAATATCGAGTTAGTGAGCTAAATAAAGGACTATTTTAATGAAAACCTAAATCATTTTGGTCCTTCAGGGACCAAAAACTATGGTTTGAAATTATAGGGGCCAAAAACTAAATTGAGGGAAAACTATAAGCATCAAACATTGTATTAACCCTCTGGAACCGAAAAAAAGGAAAAAAAAAAAAAAGTATCAACCGATTGTTAGAGGTTTCAATGATAACCTACGTACCCATGTCTGAGATGTGATTGTTTTACTGCAAAAATGCTGACTTTGTGAATTTGGTTGTTGTTAGGGAGTGTGAAGTCCCTCATAAGCTTGCCTTGCTTTATGTCCCATGCTGCCATACCTACAGCAATTCGAGAGGCCAGAGGTTTAACTGAAGATCTTGTGCGTATTTCTGTGGGGATTGAGAATGTTAATGATCTTATTGCTGATCTTGACCAGGCACTCTCATCTGGGCCTCTCTAATTTTTCCTATCAACATTCCCAACATTGATGAATCCGGTTTTTTGTTCATTGTAGTACCTACATGGTATTTCTGAATTCTTCAAATAAATCTTTTAGGGTACAAATTAATTTGTATTTTAAAAAAACTATTGAATTTAAACCTTCAAATGTAACCAGATGACTCACTGTTGCAGTAAACCATCCACTTTGTGGAGAGAAATTGTCTGCAACGTTGATGGCTTGTTTGCTTCAAATAATGAGGTATCATTTTGATATAGGATGATGATTAGGTTGTTCTATTATCTTTCCATATCCTTTTGGGTAAATTGCTGAAAATTTCACCGTTGCAAAATTTATTGCCTAAAGGTACTTAAGATCTCAGGTACTTGAGTATGTGCAATTAATTTATCTTCAACAGGTGCAACTTTTTTCTTCTTCAGTTAGGTGAAAATGTCTTATTTGCACATAATTGAACATAGTTATATACAACTAAAGAGTTGCATCTGCTGAATATATGTTACATTGAGTCCTTAAATAAATTTAATGTACTTTTGGGCCATAAATTTGGCAACGGAGGATTTTTCAGTAATTTTCCCTTTCTTTTTTCTGTCTTCTATTTGCATTAGGCTGTAAATGCTTAAATTTTACAATTTACATATTCCTTTACATTTGGTATAAGTTGCGAGGAATTTTTATTCTTGCCTAATGTTTATATGTTCTATAACGATAATTATGTTATGATGATGTGCATATCGAAAAACAAAAGGAGCTCCAACTATGTTGTCTTAAGTCTGAAAGCGGAATAGATTGTATTATTGTCTTGTTTGTTGATACTTGTGCTTGAAATCTTAAACTGAAAAACCTTGTGTCCTGTGACTATTGATTATATAAGATGCTGTTAACATGTGACGTGAAGGGAAGTGACGAAACAGAAAAGGTTAACATCGGAAAAATATGTACGTTAAAATTAATGTTTTTACTCGTCTTTTCTTTTGATATAGCCAGTGGGGGAGGGGGAGGGGGAGGGGGGGCTTGAACCCTGAACAAGGGGGAAGGTCAGCTCCTAAGGCTAGCACTAGTGCCATCGCGCTATGAGGCGCTTGGCTTTACTTGTCTTTTCTTGATTGTTCAACTTACCCCAGTTTGTCAAGGACTCCTTTAGTTCTAATTATAAGGCCAAGTTCCGAGCCAAAAAAAAAAAAAAATTATAAGACTAAGTTGACTTTTTTGGAAAAATTAAGGAAGCTAATTAAATTACTTTAAAGTATTTTTGTTTTTTATTTTTCAAACTAATCAGTAACTTATAATATATAATGGAGTAATTATATGTAGTAATATATAATTTAAAGATACACAACATATAATATAATTAAGTAATTTATTTAGTTTCTTTAATTTTTTTTAAAAAAAGTTAACTCGGTCTTATAATTACTTGGTCTTCTAATTAGGATATGATATAATATATGGTAATCATGTTACGATTATTCCAATTTTTTGGATTTGAGTGCATCGGATCTTGTTGTCGGCTTATGTAGAATGTTGACAGTCTATATGCTTGTTATTAAATCTTGGAATGTAAAAATTACCCCATCCAATCCCAAATATCGGAGTTACATAATTAATTTGAAATATTAAAAAAATGTAGTTTAGTTGTATGCAAAAATTGTGTTGATTTTGTATTATCACAAAAATATGTTGATTTGCTCGAAGTATTCATTTTAATAATTTGTATTAAAAACTACTCCCTTAATAGAAAATGCTCTTAATATATCTAATTAATAAAAAGGGTTTAAGGGAAAAAATTATACTTTTGAAAGACAGTTGATTGGGGTTCTACATCTAGAATCAAAACAAATTTGTATACGAATTCTTTTTTTGCTACAGATGCGGGGAGGAGGGAATCGAAGTATCGAACCAAGGACCGGGGAGATATCAAACATCTCAATACCACTTGCAATGTCACTATACTGCGAGGAATCGTGGTAAATTTGTATACGAATTCTTATATATAAAACATGGCGGAGTAAAATTTGATCCATGAGCATTTGGGTTGAAGGTATGCTTTTCCATGAATGTGGATCTAGTCTTTCAACTTATTGGCAGCATATTTGTGGGCATTAGTTTTGGATTTGTAGTTTATGGAACTTGTCTTTTTTCTTTGGGCCAAAGATCATCTTTTTCATTAACAAGACGAAATAGTCTTTAATATAAGATCTTACTTGTAGGGAGATTTTATATTAAGAATGAGAGGTAGTATTTAAGTTCGTAGAGCCCAGAAAAAAAAAACATTTTTAAAATTGGTTTTGTAGAAACGATGTAGAGAGTGTGACCGATAACCAACATCTATTGATCTAGTGGTTTAAAGCGCCCGCTAGATTCTCCTGGGCTCAAGTTAGAGTCTTAGAGAAGACACCTATATTGAGAGAGGTAGTTACGGCCATTGAACTGGATACCACCGGATACCGGATGATAATATTAAAAAAAGGGGAAAAAAATGTGACCGATGACTTTTTTGTAAATAAGAAGATAGACTATTGACTTTCTACCAGGACCCTAAAAGCAAATGGTGTAGAAAAGACTTTCCACCCTACTCAAAACAACAACCAGCTTAGAAAGTAATTATGTGTTTTTTTACGGGAGAATATAAGGCCTCACTTGGTTTCCAAAAAAAAAAAATCTCTTTCTCCACACATAAAAGGCCAAATGATGATTTCTGAAAAATTTTCTGGTCTATTTCTATGCCTTCAAAGGATCTTCTTCAAATTTGGAAGATTTTGAATGATGCAGTCCCTTTGATGGATATCCTTAATAGGCATCATCTTCATGTTCAAGGTGAGTGTTTATTTGGTTGCAATCAAGAGGAATCTTTAGAGTATCTGTTGGTGACTTGCCATTTCTCAAGAACCGTATGGTTTGGAGCCTTTCAATTGTTTTTCCCTTCAATACGTTGTCAGTTCTTAAATCTTGTCTTAAAATGGCTCTTCTCAAGCTTCACAAGGATGAATTTTTGGAGAGTAACCCAGATTATTAAACTCATTTCTGTGTTATGGATGAATAGAAATCAATTGCTTCACAAAGGGAAGAAGGTCAATATAGTTACTGTAATAAAGGAAATCAAAGTGTCATCCTCCCTAAGTATTGCAGCTTTTTCATCAAAGGACATTGTCAATTTCAACAATCCTCAAGCTTCTAATGTTACTTCGCTTTTAAACAATATCCCTTTAAGTGGTTGGAGCATTATTGTCGATTTTTGGTGATCTGGTTCTTCTCGAATACTGAAAGTTTTCACTTGTTATCAAGGTCAATGAATGCACTGCATGCATGTAGTGGAAGAAAGCAATTGCGATAAGTCAGTTGGCACCAACAAGATTAAGAGTATCGTTGATCTAGATTGTGAAATGCTCCCTTTTTAACTTGAATGAAAATGAGTCACTAACCTTTTTTTCGATGTAGGAAGAAATGACTACATAAAGTGAAGAATTGGAAGCAACATTCAAATATAATTCTTTAGGATATAGAAAATTTATTAGATCTATTTCATTTTTTAAAAATAGTTATAGTGTCAGAAATGAGCTCTTTTGTTCTTGTTTCTCTGCAATCAGCCCTTTTTTTAGCTACAACGTATTAATATGTAACATCATTTGATATTTTAATGAAATTTGGTCTTTATCAAGAAAAAAATTAAGTGTATTTTTAAAAAATGCTTTTTTTTTTAAAAATATCTTTTTAGACCAATTATAGACATTCATCGTTGTAGAAAAGGGACTTTCTCGCTAGTAGCATATGACAACCGCGTTGGTAATCAAATTAGGGTGAAGAAAATTCTTGGGCTTGTTTGTTTACTTATTTTTAAAACAATTTTTTTTTGTTTTTTTAGAACAAAAGCATAAAATATTTAATTGGTAATCAATTTTAAGCTAAAATTTTGTAAAACAAAAACAAAAAGAAGGTTTTTTTAAAAGACATTTTTATGTTTTCTTATTTTTTGTTTTATAAAATGGGAAAATCCATATGAGGGCCCATTTAACCAACAAAAACCCAAAAAAGGCTCAAACCAAAAGTCTCTGATCAGAAAGGGCCCTAAGGCCCTGATGGGTATGAAGTTAAAAAACAAAAGGACATTAATACCCCTAGATTTAGGAAGTAAAAAAGGAAGTCTGGAAAATATATCCCTGTTTTGTTTTGGTGCCTAATCAGTTGTGGTAGGAAAAGAAAAAGCTAAAACGAAGTAGAACGCAAGGCACACACATTTTTTCCTGAACCTTTATATTTGCTCAAATCAATGAGGGAAAGAATATTTATATTCCCAATCATCCATTGTGTTACAGGTTGAACTCAGGGGGTTTATATTTGTTGTTCTTGAACTTTTTTTTCATTTAGAAGGTTGGGTGGCTGAAAGGTTGGAGCTTGACCAAATTTATGTTATTATTGGCTAGGAAATGGGTGAGAAATACTAAAATTTTGATCAAAATATCATGACCACCATTCTAGTTGGTCTTTAATCATTGGAGGGTAGGTGGAAAAAATGTTGCTCTATTTTTTGGCATGAAAACAGAGGGATGGTGTGTTTTTAAGGGGGAATGGGTGAATGGGATGAAGATACATTTGGTTAAAAGAACGCTGAAATGGGATAGTTGTTAATACATATTGTTTTAGTTGTTAATATGATTGATATAGTTGTTAATATGAGTTGAATGTTAAAACGGTGTAGGTTGCTTTGTTTTTGGACATGGAAACAAAGAGAGGCCTGTTTGTTAGGGGGATTGACTGAATGTGAAAACGATTAAATGAGATTGTAGCTAATACCTACAGTTTTAGTGGTTAATGTGACTGTTAAAGTTGTTAATACTAACTTTATGTTGCAGATCATAATTAAAGATGATTAGTACTTCAGGGAAAAACCTATTATGTTCCTTCCATGTGGGGGGTAACTTTGTACATGGGGGAGGACAAGAAAGTGATTATGTTGGTGGAATGGTAAGAACAAGATGCATCAAGGAAGGAACAACATATAAGGAGTTGCAAAGAATCATAGCGTCTTTAATTGAGGAAGAAAATATTGAAATTTGCATGAAGTTCAAACTTAGCATGGATACATCTACATTTGTTGATCTTGTAGATGATGAAGGGGTAGAACATTTAATAAGGTATAATGAAGAATATTGTCATGTATATATTGAAGAAAATGGTAATGACAATAAACCACAACAAATGAATGTTCAAATGGAAGAACAAGAAGTGTAGGTCTTGTTGTGTTAAGAAATGTAATTTGTTCATATATAAATTGTCATTACTTGGTTCTCATTACTTGACCTAATAATTGTTGTTTGTTGCAGGAGGGATCAAGTCTTTGGAGGTGCAGTTGGGTTGTCTATGTCTCCCCCTCAAATGTTCAATGAAACTCAAGAGTTGCTATCATTGCTGTGTTGTTCGCAAAGTGTGCCGTTAACCAGGTCTGAAATGAATCATTCTAAATGGAAGGATTTGATAATGGGAGAAGGACAGATTTTTGCGAATGCTGTGACCCTCGGTGAAACGTTGTAAAAATACAGCATTGCACACAAATTTTCCTACAAATTTGTGAAGAACATGCCAAAGAAGATAATAGTGAAGTGCAAGGTTGATGGTTGTCCTTGGTACATGGGTGCATATTCAGCTAGAGAACGTCAAGATACAGAGTTCCTAATCATCAGAACATACAAAAGAGCACACATACACCATGCACAGGATAGCCTTATTGTATCTCATCCACCTAAATGTAGCTTGACATCATTGTTTGTAATTGATGGTTTAAGATGTAATATTGATAAGGCAGCGAATGAAATTCGAATTGACTTGTATAGCGAGTATGGGGTACAGCTGAATTATCGTCAAGCATATAGGGCGAAAGAAAGAGCGGTGAGGCAATTATACGGACGAGTAGAGGACTCTTACAGGGTTATTTCTTGGATGTGTGGCAGACTCATAGAGAGTGATCTCGACACAGTGGCAAAATGGGAAGGGTCACCGATAACAGATTTGAGAGGCTATTTATTGCATATGGTTATTCTATTAAAGATTTTGTAGATGCTTGTCGGCCAATATTTTATATAGATGGATGTCATCTGAGTGGCCCTTATAAGGGAACAATGTTGTCAGCTTGTGCGTATGATGCAAACAACCAAATGTTTCCCTTAGCACATGACATTGTCAGTGGTAAGACCTATGATGATTGGGCTTGGTTTCTAAATATTGTAAAACAGATTACAGGATCAATAATGATAATAATTGTGTCTGATCGGAATAATTCCATTATTGAGGCTATAAAAGATCTATTTGGCATCAAGAGACATGCATTTTGTTACAGGCATGTTAAGGAAAATTATAGTGCAGAGTTCCTTAAAATCATGAAAGGGATGCCATGTACCTCTGGGAATAGCAAGGATACTACATTACACCTCCTCGATGGAATTGCATACGCAAGGCTGGTTGAAGAATTCACTGTTGCAATGGGAAAATTAAAATTGTTCAATCCACCATTGGCACAATGGGTTGAGACTTATGGGGACGTTGATCAATGAGCTCTAAGCAAGTTTCCTTTCAAAAGGTGGGATAACATAACCACTAAAATTGTTGAATCGTTCAATGCATGGATGGTGAAAGAGCGGAAGCACACCATGTCAATGTTAATACATGAGCATAGGGAGAAGTTGGTTGCAAGCAAGATGGCTTTGGTGCATTGGAAAAATGGTGTAGGACCTAACATAGAAAAAAAATTGTTGTAACATGTGAACTTTGCAGAAATTATGCATGCTACATATTATGGGGAGAACCAATTTTTGGTTGAAACCAGACGCGGTGATCCCTTAATTTATGTGAAAGTTTATGTGGTTGCAAGAGAATGCTCTTGTTTAGCATGACAAATGAGTGGACTACCTTGCCCACATGCATGTGCAGCAATTAAGGTACTTAATGGTAATGTGTACACATTTGTAGATGATTGCTTTACACTTTCAGCACAAGATAAAATTTATGCACATAGCATGCAGCCAGTTGCAACACATGATTGTCCACATGTTGATGCATCGATGGTGACACAAATGCTAACATAGACTTTCTTGGAGCCTCCAATTACTACAAGGCCGGTAGGTAGACCGAAAAAAACAGATGGGAATCTCAGTTCCAAAACAAGAAGGTTTATCATTGTGGTAGATGCCATGAGCCAGGACACTCCGTCAAGACTTGCAAGAATCCAAATCCAAGTTGATCATTGATGGTGCCTTGGGTGTTTCTTTTTGGGCATTATGTCTTACACTCTTTTGTAATATATGGTTTTAGATAGAAATCCACACCATATTATTTTTGGAGATGGTGTGCGATGTTATCATTATGAATTTTAAGATGCATTTGGTGTTGTAAATGAAGGTTGGATATCGCTGTCACAATTGTATCCAAGTCTCATTTATGTACACATTTTCATATTGTGTTACAAATGCAAATGACGTTGAAAAATATATGCAGTTGGATATTGTTGTTAATAGGGACTCATATTGTTGTTATTAGGGACTCTTATTGTTGTCAGTGGGTACTGATATTGTTGTTAGTGCGCCCTATCATTTTTGTTAACGACTCCTGTTATTGTTGTTAACACCTCCTGTTATTGTTGTTAGTGCTCCTTGTCATTGTTGTTAGCTCACCCATGATATTGTTGTTAGTGCCCCCTATTATTGTTGTTAGTGTGGACTAATATTATTGTTATTAAGAACTGATATTGTTGTTAATAGGGACTGATATTGTTGTTATTTGGGTACAAATATTATTGTTAGTGGTACTGATATTGTTCTTATTGTTGTTAACTCCCCTTGATATTGTTGTTAGTGCCCCCTGTTATTGAAGTTAGTTCCCCCTGTTATTGTTGTTAGTGTGAACTAAAATTGTTGTTATTAGGGACTGATATTCTTGTTAATAGGGATTGATATTGTTGTTATTAGGTGAAAATGGAATATCACCTAGAAAGGGGTTAATAGTGATCTCAAAAACTTTTCGTGAATCACACACGAGGACAAATGAAAGAGAGATAGAGAAGGGAAATAGACATAGAGCAATTTATATTGGTTCGGTCTCACACTTCCACCTACGTCCAGTCCCCAATTGGGATTTCCTCTAACTTTTCAAATACGAATACAATTACACACTTTGTAACTTGGGATGATCCTTTCACACTCAGACTACTCCCCCTTACAAGCTGTAATTGTACACCCACACTTAAGGCTTAACAACATTAAGATTTTACAAAACAATAATCAAACAGTGTTAAAAATTCCTCACCAGTAGATAAAAGATGAACACTGAAGTACAAGATATCTAAAGATATTAATGAAGTAGATAAAACAATAGATTGCAATAAGTTCGAATTGAATGCACAACGTTTCAGTAGTTGACGAATTCAATGCTTCTGGTATTTATAGTTGTTGCAATTAATGACCGTTGGTGAAGCTTGAAGATTAACCGTTGTGACTCTTGAATTTAGCCATTAGACAAATGAACCTTGGTTAATACTTTCGCCGCTAATAATCCAGGTGGATTTGCCGTCACGACATTCTCTTCATTCCTTTTGTTTTTGCCCGTTGTTAAATAGCATTTAATGCACGAGCGGAATATCAATAAATGCTTTAACATTGATCAGAGAAATGGTTGCCGAGGATATCACTGGTTTTGACAACTTCATTTAATGCGTTTTGACACATAAATCACTTTACAACAATTCGTTGTTGATCTGGGTTATAATAATCTGAAACTCATTCGTAAACTGGTTAAAAGCATTTAAGAATATAAATGAGTAATGATTTGAAGAAATAAAATCATAGTCAGTTGATTTAGATTTTCTGAAGATGGTGATTCGAAAAATAGAAAGATATGTCTCTAGTTAGGAAGAGGATGCCTAGAGGTATATTGACTGGAGGCATTTTAATTGACTTGAGGTAAGAATAAATTGTTTGAAATTAATGTTGGAAAGATTTTGCCTTGAGTAAAAAATATGATACCTTGAGTCATGTGCCTAGAGGCAACTATTATTTGACTAGAGGCAAAATCGACTTTGACAAAATACGAGATTGACGAGCTTTCCTAGAATCAATTATTTGATGCTTTGAGTCATGTGCCTAGAGGCAAGAAATACTTGACTGGAGGCAAAAACGAAAGCATTGAAATAATGGATAAAATAATAGTTTGCCTTGAGTCATGAATAGAATGCCTAGAGTCATATTACCTAGAGGCAATCACTTCCAGAGTTCGAAATGGTGCTTGACGATTTGACTGAAGGCATGACTAATATGCCTTGAGTCAAGTTGCTTAAAGGCAACTATTAGATGACTAGAGGCAAACCACTTATTTAAGCATAATTACGATTTTTCCATTAGATGATATTTTGAAATAGTCAACCATATGCCTAGATTTTAAAGAAATGCCTTGAGGCAAATAACTTATTGCCTAGAGGCAAGAAGAGTTTATCGCAAAAAGGAGTTTCTGGAGGGGTTTCCTAGAGTCATCATGACTTGCCTTGAGTCATGGTGACTTGAGGCATTTATAAAAGGGTTAAGTATCAGTTTTGCCCTTAAAGTACGCGCCCAGGAGCAATTTTGCCCCTAAAGTTTTCAACGTGGCAATGTTGTCCCTAAAGTTTAAAAACGTAGCAATATTGTCCCTCTGTTAGCTGCCCTAACGGTCAACGTTAGGGTTGTTAACGGAGGGGCAACATTGCTACGTTTTTAAACTTCAGGGGCAACAGTGCTACGCCGAAAACTTCAAGGGCAAAATTGCTTCTAGGCGCGTATTTTAGGGGCAAAATTGATACTTAACCCTTTATAAAATGCATTGAGGCACACAATTCGCAAAGACTAAAAATATTTGAGCAATAAACTAGTTACCTTGAGGCAATTAGATAAATGACTTGAGGTATCCTTAAGGCGTGAAAATGGATTTAAAACATTTCAAAAAGATAACTTGAGGTATATATTTTAAAACTATAGCCAAATCAGAAAATTCAAATTTTCATCGAAAATTAAGATTTAATTACATTATAATTGTTATCATCAAAACTTCAAAAAGATAAGAACTAACATTATGGACTGATATTGTTGTTATTAGGGACTATTATTGTTGTTAGTGTCCCCTGTTATTGTTGTTAACTCCCCATGTTATTGAAGTTAATGCCCCCTGTTATTGAAGTTATTAGGAACTGATATTATTGTTAATAGGGACTGATATTGTTGTTATTAAGGACTAATATTGTTGTTAGTGTGTACTAATATTGTTGTTTTCTCCTATTATTGTGAACGCCCCTTGATATTGTTGTTAGTGCCCCATGTTATTGTTGTTAACAGCCCTTGTTATTATTGTTAACGCCCCCTGATATTGTTGTTAACAGCCCCTATTATTGTTGTCAACATCCCTTGATATTGTTGTTAACGCCCCCTAATGTAGTTGTTAGTGCCCCCTGTTATTGTTGTTAAGTGCCCCTTGTTATTGTTGTTAACGCCCCCTATAATTGACTGTCCATTCTTTTGCAGTTCTTATTCCATGAATAAATATCAAAACATAAGCAAAAATTGGAGAACCTGTCCATTCTTTTGCAATTCTCATTCCATGAACAAATATCAAAACATAAGTCAAAATTGAAGAACATGTCCATTCTTTTGCAGTTCTCATTCCATGAACAAATTATCAAAACATAAGCAAAAATTTGCTATTGTCATTGAATAAAAGTATTGAAGTTAGCATTAGTAGACAATTTACAAAAGAAAAAGGGTGAATGTCATCCTCATGAATACAAAGCAGTTATAAATACATGTGTCCTAACAATGATGCCCCCTAATGTCTCTTCTCTTGTTTGTGGTAGTCCTCAATGAAAGACAACACTTTTTGCTGATGGTTGTTGCGAGGATGGGTGACCAGCTACTATAAGAAGCCCACTTTCATTTCACGAAGTTCGTCCTCAGTGTAGAATGGCTTTGTGTGCCCATCCTCACCTTGCACTGAGGTATCCCACATTTGTAACCAAGAAAGCACATGAACCCCACAAGAGTCCCTGAAATAAAATAGACATACAGGTTCTAGTCAAATCAGCCATCAAACTTCTAATGTTGGATATAAAAAATTAACCACCTTAGAAACATGTGTGTCCCTTTGAACATGGACTTTAGCCCATGTAACAGCCTTGGGGATTTTGTCCTCATCTTCTAACAACTGTGGCTTGACTGTTTGAAGTATATCCATGAAACAACTGCACTAAAAAAGAAGTTCAAATAGTTATATATGTTTACAAGTTTACCAACTAAACAAATATTGAATTTTAGTTGAACTTACCACTTTAGTTGCCATCACTTCCTTTGGATCAAGGGATGTTTTTTTTGGGCTTTTTCTTGGTTGGCAATTTCTTCGGATGTTCCCTTTCATATTGCATCTGAAAATAAGTAACATTCTCAACCAAGGAGTCAAGTGCGTAGAAAACCATGGTTTTCGTATAGAGGACATAACAAAACCAGTGATTTATAAAAAGACAGGGGCCAAATATGAAATGACAGTCACCAATGTTGTATCCTATATGTTTAGGAAGAATTTGCACAACATTGGATTTGACTGTCCATTTCAAGTCAGGTCTAATCATTTTATCCATGAAGTCGGTTGTGAAAATATGTCTATGGACTGCACCACCATCCTCTAATTGATCAGCAACTAATGTCTTTGCTACTATAGTCATTAGCTACATTTGGGAGAAATAAACCAATTAAAACAGATGGTCATGTGTATGCAACTACTTTTATAAATAGAACTTTTTAAACACCATGAAAACAAAAATGTAAGTCAAAGCACTACATTGTATCTGAATTTGCATGTAAGTTAGCACTAGTAGCCTAGTTCACTAGTTCAGACAAAGACGTCGAATGAATTTTGTAAGCACAAATAGCATAAAACACATTTGGGAGAATTGTTCTAATCTTTTTAAATACCATGATGAGTTCGGATATTGATGAAAATTTGGATGAAAATGAAAGTCACATTGCAGCCATCACCAATGAATAACAATCATATATTTTGATAAGTAAACATGCCATACCCGATCACCTATCCAAGCTCGTGGTTTTAGACATTGTAGCTCTTTCCTTGCGAGATAGTAGTCATGCATGTCTACAAATTCCCTAAATTACAACATATACAATGTTAATCAAAATATGCATTTTGTGTAATGACCAGTAATTCCATGTGAAACAATAAATGAAACTTACTTTAGAACCTCTTCTGTACTAATGATCTTTGTGCACAACTCATATAGAGTGTCCTTCTCATCGTATGTCCTCTTTCCCTAGGACTTCTGCTTTGGATCGATTCAAGGGTATTTTAAAACGCTATTAGGGTTTATGACCCTCAGAGATCTCCTCAATTCAACCGTAGTTCCTTTTACGTCTTCTTGTATAGTTTCCCTCAGTTTTTCTGGAACAGCAACGTCTTCACATTGTTCCTTGGCAAGACCAGTGTCCACAATAGGTGTCTCCTTTCCATGGTAGTGAAAACGTAGATTTTACCTGAAAATGAAAGGAGAAGGAAAAATCGTAAAACGTAAAATCGTAAAAAAAAAAGTAAAAGCTTAAAAGCGTTTGGAAAATTAGTAAAATCGTTTTAATGAAAAAAATCGTAAAAACGTAAAATTGTAGTGATAAATCGAGTTTTTAACTACCATGCTCCTCTCTATGTTCAGGGACATCGTTCACATCTTCAACGTTTTCAGCTTCACCCCCCTCGTCTATGTCATCTCCCTCCTTTATGTCATGTCCATTGTCGTCGTCAGACTCCCTGGAAGAAGATGGCTTGTTGTTGGGTGCATCACCTTCATCTGGCCTTCTTCAAACAATCTATGTTGAAGCGCCAACATTTTTTGTTGCAAGTTGGAAAGCAGCTGTGCATATGTCGTACACACTACCTAGAAAATCATATATCAGTTATTACATCATATATCACAACATCAACATTTGTAATGAAACAACTTAAACAATGGGGAAAAAATATATGGTTAAAGATTAATTTTTGTCATACATTACCAAGTGCATAAGCATCGTATCAGGGTCAAATAATGTTGACGAACTGACTGATGGCTGAGGATGTGGCTGACGAGGCTTGATGTGAATCAGGAAGCCTTTTTTGCTTCTTTTCTCAACCAACACTCTGCTCTTCACCTTTTTGTCGGTCCAAAAGGCCATGGCTAACTCTTGTTGAGAGGCTATAACATCACCCAATGGGAAATTTTGGAAACAAAAGAGCTGAACAAAAAATAATTTCAAACAATTATTAACAACAATTATGCATTAATGAGTCAGGTTCACATGCAAACATAGTTAAAGAAAACTTACCATGAGGAAGTATAGGCATCCGCCTATAGTTTTGCTTTGTTTTCTCTTGGACTTTTGGGAATCCTTCTTGAACTCATATATCTCTTCTCACAGTTCTTGAAGGATGAAGGAGGACCAATCAGAATTAGCGAGTGCATCCTTAGTGACTATCATTAGCTTTAAAAGACAGTCGCTGACATAAATGGATGCATTGGGTGCCAAAAGGGTACCCAAGGTGAATAAGACGAATAGAAACTCAAAATTTTCGTCTAATTGTCCTACCAACAACTCTCCTCCCTAATGCACACTTCCTTTATATGGGGATCAAAACATGTCATATATTGTGCACATAACGAATGGTTTATCTGTCGGCAACTAATATTGACCAAACTATCAAACCTGATTGCCTTTAGCCTTGTCATCACCTTGGGTTTTCCCTTCAAGTTATTGCAAACTTGGATGAATGTGTTTAGCACACATCTAGTTAGGAAGGGCACCAGATATTTCTTCACTTTCACCTGGGCTCTCAGTTGTTCAGCTCTCTTAGTGTGTTCGACTTTTTCCTTTGAACTTAGCCTTTTCCAGGCTTTTCTCATTTGTATACTCAATCCTTTTAACTCAGCCTTGCCCTGCTTGCCCTTGCCCTTATGCCGTTCCTCATATTGCTTGAAGAATTCTTCAGTGAATAGGTTGTAACCAGGGTACCTTGTGTCCCTTTGTGAAGATTTCGACATGTTGTTGCTTTTTATATTACAGCCTTCTTGCTCGTGTACCTACAACAATTGTAAATGAAGTTCATTTAAAATTACCCTTGATTATAATTAACTAAATTTCACAGTTTTGAAGTCTAGAATTAACTTCATGTGCAATACAATACAAATGATTTTAGCAAACATAATCCAGAATTCAACATCATTTGCTATACTGAGAAACAAATTCGATTGAGGTTTTGTATCCAAAATCCAATGGTATGAACAGAAATTTAGCACAAAAAACATATTTGTAGCAGTGCACTAAACTAAACTAAGGTTCACAAGTTCAACAAAAACCTGAAAAATGCTAATTCTTAAATCAAGTGTAAGCTTAAGATTTACTACAATGCACACTCAAAATTTCATATTAGAGCTCTATTTCTTTTTTCTTTTTTTTGTTTAAAATCCAGGAATCCAATCCTCATGATTTCTGTTTTTACAAAGTGCAACAGATAAATTCAACCAAGTTATTTTACTATGAAAAGTTTAGGTTTAACCTGAAAATGTTAATCAAAATTTCAAAATGAAACAAACATATATATTGCAAAGTTATTTCACTATGAAAATTTATAAGAAATCTTCATTGCAATGGAACAAGAGTAATATGCAGTTCAAAACGGGTTCCCAATGCAATGCATGCTACACATTTCAACCAAGTGCAGTTTCAATAGTCACAACTAGTTTGAGCATCATGTTTCAGCTAATTCTAACATGCAACTATTGAAACTAATTTTGTCTTAGCAAACCAGTGACTGACTATCAGATTAATAGCAAAAAGGGATCACCAATATGTTAATAAATGATCAGGTATTTTGAGTCTAAGATGATATAAACAATATCTATTAGTCCAAATTCATATGTGATAGCTAAAATTCAAAGAGTGGCAATGCACACACTTAAAAGGAACTTATAATGGTATAATCTATGCCAAATTTCATATATTTAGTCTGTTAAAAATTTCTTGGTTTAGTGATGTAAAATTCCCGAACTCAGTTTGTCCAACATATTTAAATGAAGTAAGTAATATAACAGGGATGTACAAGTTAGAGCATTAATAAAAATATCAACCATTTTACCGATTGAGGAACCAAAACACAAGGTTTGAAACTTGAAGAACCGCAATCCAAATAAGAGTAAACTTGAGGGGTCAAATATTATATTAACTGAAGAATATAATGAGATGATTAATGAAGCATAAAAAGGGTTGAATGTAATTAGTTAAGTCAAATGAATTACGTTCTTATTGCAGATTGTTGGTGGTGCTTGATGTCAGATGATATACTGGTATTGCCTAAGTATAGTAAGCTAAGAGCCTGTAGGAAGCAGAATCCGACAGAGGAGAGGGGTCAGTTTGGGAACTTCAGGGGAAAAAAACAAGAATAATGAAAGAAAGAAGAAGGTGAAACAAATGGAATTAACTTTAACAACTAGCGACCATGAGTGTGCCATTTCACAAAATATAATACAAGCACACATGTTTGACAGTTAGTTTTACACATGGGATTGGTTTGTTTCAGTTGGCCCTGAGAATAATGATCTTCTTCTGGAATAATTTTGAGGGTACAGAAATTTGGATAACACTAGTAACAATAAATTTTAATTCATACAAATTGTCAAATGTCACTCTAAACAACAGCTTTCTAGAAACAAAACAAGGGATCGAAAAAACCTAATCCCTAAAAATGTTTCCTATCTTTGGAGAATCGGCGACGGTGAGACTTTTAGCTTCCGACGGAGATGGCAAGACTTTTGACGATGATACGAGAGTGAGAGTCGAGCAGGTGGGAGAGAGAAGAGGGTAGATACACGATCGCGAGTGAGAGAGACGAACTGAATTTGAAATGTCGCTTATCTCATTTGTGTGTGTTAGTGTAGGTCATTTTTGTCATTTCACTACACAATCACATGTCAGAAAAGGCCCTAGGGCCTTTTCTAATTAGAGACTTTGGTTTGGGCCTTTTTTGGGTTTTTGTTGGTTAAATGGGCTCTCATATGGATTTTCCCTTATAAAATCAAGACAATAAGGATAAAGTCTAATATTCCTCCCGAGCTTGACAATTAAAACTCTAGCCTTTCAAATTCGAACTTGCCACACTCTAACTTCAGTTTACTCTTTGTATCCACTTTCCAATTTGCTCGATACTAGTTGAATTTGATTTTAAGAACGATTATTTCAAACATGTTGTCTTATTTGATTTTGTTCTTAAAATAAGTTATTTAAAAAAAAAACAAAATAAAACAAAATTTGTTTATAAAATTGTTTTCAATAAGTTCTTTCCTTTTTTCTCCCAAAAAAAAAAAACACAAAAAGTTGTTTTTAAAAACAACAACAGTTTTTATGTGTTTTCTTTTCTATCTTTTAGTTTTTGAGGTCACCATTTATCCACTATCAACACCATACTACTAGCGAAAACCACCACCGTAACAATAACTAATTTGAGAGGTTAAGTCAAAGGAGTTTTTGAAAGATTTTGAGAAAGTGAGTTTGATTAATGGATGAAATGAAAAAGGAAATATATGTGATTGATATAATTTGATAAAGTAGTGCGTTACACTTGAGTGTTATCGTTCACACTTAGTGAAGTCACGACACTTGAATGTAAAATTAAGCACTTGAGTGTAATCACAAAAAATTAAGGCAACAGATTACCTCACTTCAGATGTAAGAACACTTGAATTTATTTAAAAGTGGCTTTGAATAGCACTAGAGTGTCAATTACTCCACTCAAGTATAGATCAGTACTTGACATTCTGACTTCTTCCTTATTTGTGCAAGACTGTTCAACTTCCTTTTCACTTTTTCAGCACTTCGAGTGCCAAACTTTTACACTTGAGTGCCACACTCAAGTGTCCTTGGTCTGCACTTCGAGTGTCCACATTCCTTACTTTCTCTATTATGCCGTGCTTTTGCACTCAAGTGTCAAATTCCCATACTTAAGTATCAATCTCGAGTGTCCCCTTTACACACTTTAAGTGTCGTTGTTGTTTTGTGTTTTTGCTTCAGCATTTCCTTCAACACTTCAAGTACCAATCTTCCATACTCAAGTGTAATTTTTCTGCACTTCATGTAATACCCCAGATTTTATTATTGAATTTTATTTCAGTTTCGAGGACGAAACTTGTTTTAAGGAGGGTAGAATGTAATACCCCGGATTTTTATTAATAATAATAATAATAAAAATAGTAATGATAATGATAGATTAAAATAATACTAATAAAATAATATTGATTAATAGTAGAAATTAAAAAAAAAAAAGAAAAGTAGTAGTAGTAGTAATAACAATAATAATAAATAATGTTGTATTGTTTTTGTGGTAATCATATTATTTTGTTAATAGTATTATTAGATTGGTTAAGATTAGATCCTAGATTCTAGGAATTAGTTATATTAGATTATAATTGGTTAAGATTAGATCCAAGATCCTAGGAGTTAGTTATATCAGATTATAATTGGTTAAGATTAGATCCAAGATCCTAGGAGTTAGTTATATCAGATTATAATTTCAATCTTTTTGAATTCATTATCGGATTCAAAATATATCTAATAATTAAAAGGTCCAGCCCATAGCCAAAACCCTAGATTTAACTATAAATTTAGGTCTGACCGCCTAGACCTAGAAAACACCCGATACTTTTCTCTGCCGCTATACTCTCGTTCTTTTAGGAGGTTAGCAAACACGGAGACCAGGTAATCCTAATTCCTAGAACAACCTTGCATCTCGTGCTTCTTCATCTTCTTCTTCTTCTCTACCCTATTTTACTAATCATAATTCCATAAGTCTTAGTGTAATTTTATATCCTATGCTTCTTCTTCTTCTTCTCTACATCTTATTTTACTAATCATAATCCCATGAGTTTTAGCGTAATTTTATATCTTGATAGGTAATCCTAATCCCCAGAACAATAGGAGTTAGTTGTGGCATGTCGGTCTCGATTTTTGTGAAAAAAAAAGAATTCTTAAATGTATACTGCACTTTTATATGTATATATATATGTTTTCCTTTTTCGAATTACTTTATGAAAGTAAAACACTTCACCTCCTTGTATACATATATTTCTTCTTCTTGATTTGCGTTTAACTATTTTGCAAAACCCTTTATTGAAACTTTTAAATGCTTTTATATATATATATATATTATTGAGAAATCCTTTCATTATGAGTGTATTTTTAAAATAATTTAACAGTGGGAGGATAGCTTTGGATGGTACCCCCAAAGTGATGAACACAACCCTTAGGCTTTATGCCTCGATATATTATGTGACGTGAACTTGATTATATCCGTTCTTCTCAAAGTGGTGTTTGGCAGGGTTTCCCGGGACACTAGTAGCAACTTTGGGAAGAGGTGTGCACATTAGGACGAAATGTTTTATGGCCAATTTGATATTTGATGATTTGTGACTGGCAGGGTTTCCTGGGTCACAGGGTAGATTGGCAGGGTTTCCCGGATCTACCATGGTTCTCTTCCCACTAAACTAAATAGACTGGCAGGGTTTCCCGGGTCTAAATAAATTTAAAAGGATAAGGAATAATATTTGATCCGATGAGAATATATAGATATGTTGAGTATTGAAACTAATAATTTAGATTATATATATGTATATGGTATTTTTCTTTCTTATCATCATATAGATATTTTATTTATTTTCTTATTATTATTATTATTATTATTATTATTATTATTATTATTATATTATCCTTGTTTATTAGGATTACCAGCTTTTGCTGATGTTTGTGTTCTGGGTTGCGACGATCCTTCGGGGGAGCAGATTTTCAGTGAAACAGATTTTAAAGTTGGGGCTGTTGGAACTAGCAGTGAGAAGTGAGGAGGAACATCCGGCGTTCTAGCTAGTTTTATTCTATTTTTATGCTTTGAAAAAAAAAACATTTTGCTTAAGTTTTGATTTTCGTTATTGAAATAAAGTAGCCTTACACTTGTCCCAATACAAGTGTGGCAGTAACACTTCCCAAATTTTGGTTATTTTGGATTTCAGTAATTATTTATAAAAATTATTTCAATTCTATATCATTATAATTATTAAAAATTTGGGGGTGTTACACTTCAAGTGTATGATGATTTGACCCATTTGTAAAGTTATGGTGTTTCTGCACTTCGAGTCTTGCTGGCCACACTCGAGTGTCACTTTCTTCACTTTGAGTACTTATGTTGTTATAGTTTTAAAGCACATAAATATCTCAACAATGAGTACCTTAACACCCTACTCGAATGTTACACTCGACTGCTTGGTAATGCACTTGAAGTGTTGATTGATTTGAGTAGCTTTTGTAGGCATTTTTCTCAATGACACTCAAGTGATAGATGTTACATTCAAGTACCTTTAAATTTCATTGTTACTTGAATGGCATTGCAAGTGATCCTTTCTTTGTTTGACTCTTTTTTTGAGCAGGGGATCATGCAAAACAAAATACTAGGAACTCTGATGCTTAAGTTAGTCATTAAATCATCAAAACATACTTAAAATGAATAGTATATGAAAGATGTTACTCACAATTCATTAGGATTTACCATTTCCAACTCTCTTCTTATATAGAGGAGTTGTTCCTTTGCTAATGGCTTAGTAAAGATATCAACTAATTGGAGAGGAGTAGGAATGAACATCACTTTAACGTCTTTCCCTTGAACATGATCTTTGATGAAGTGACATCAATATGTTTGGCTCTTGAATGTTGACCATGATTTTTGGCTAAGCTTATTGTACTCGTGTTATCACAGAGAATTGGAATTTTATTAAGATGAATACCTAGATCTTGAAGTGGTTGTTTTAGCCATAGCACTTGAGCACAACAACTTGAGGTAGCTACATACTCGGCTTCTGTTGAGGATAATGACACGGTGTTCTGGTTTATGCTAACCATGATATGATAGAGCCATTGAGGAAGTGAACTGTCTACTTGTACTCTTTCTATCAGTTTTGTATCCACAGTTATCTAAACTCAAGTATGCAATGAGATATTCATTTCCTCCTTTTGGATACCAAATTCCAAGTTCCACTGTGTGGCAAGATATATGAATATCCTTTTTACCGTCGCAGCATGTGATTCCTTTGGAGCAGATTAATACCTTGCACACATCCCCATACTAAATTGGATGTCTGGCCTGCTAATGGTTAGTTAGAGTAATGGTTCAATTATTTCCCTATACTTGGTTATATTAAAGTTTGACCCTTTTATATCAACGTCCAGTAGTGTTGTTGAGCTCATTGGTGTATCAAATTCATTGCAATGATGCAATCCATACTTCTAGAGAAGCTCTCTGAAATATTTGGTTTGGGGATGAATATCACATTCTTCTTAATTTGAAGTTTGAGGAAGAAATTTAATTCTCCCGTCAGAGACTTTTCAAATTTTCCTTGCATAATCTTAGAGAATTCTTGGTAGAAAGAATCATTAGTAGAATCAAATATAATTTCATCAACATAAATTTACACAATTAATAGATGGTTTTTCTTGTGTTTGATGAAGAGTGTTGTGTCAACATTTTCTCTGAAAAATCCTTGTTTTACAAGGAATTTTCTCTATCTTTCATACAATGCTTTAAGAACTTGTTTAAGACCATAAAGAGCTTTTTAAGTCTAAAAACTTTATCGAGTTTGGACACCTCTTCAAAACCAAGGGCTTGTTCAACGTAACCTTCTTCCATAATGTATCTATTTAGGAAGACACTCTTAGCATCCATTTGGTAGAACTTGAATCCTTTGATGCACACAAAGGCTAGGAGTACTCGCATGGCTTCCAGTTTGACTAAAAAATTTGGTCTTATTTATAAGTTCAGTTTAACAAAAAAAATGAGATTGTGACAATTTTGCTTCTATTAATTAAACCCATGAATTAATAATTTATCCTCGAACACGTCTCTTCTCTTTCATGCTCCAATGAGTGGACTTAGCTCTTGAAACAAGCTTCTTTCATCCTGACCACACTGATTTTTCATCCATTAATTTATTTCATTGAAACATGTTGCTTTCCTCCTGACCACACTGCTTTTTCATCCATTAATTTATTTCATTGAAACACATTGCTTTCATCCCAACCACACCCATTAATTTATTTCATTATCTCTCTCTCCCCCACTTTTTCATTTCCCATGCATTCATCCAATGACCACATTTATAATAAGGGTAAAATTGAAAATTTGCTTTATAATAATTGTGATACTTATCTCTCGTTGGTATGTGAAATTTGGTTAAACTAAACTTATAAATAGAACCAGAGTGGTAATATATACACATTGTTCAATCTTGTGAATCCCATTATATGTATGTATGTATGTATGTCTGTGTGTGTGTGCGCGCGCACGTGTGTGTATCCATATAACACATCATATTTATATTTATATATTGTATAACACACACACACAGACGTGTATATGTGTGTGTCTATATATATATATATATATATATATATATATATATATATGTATATGTATAATGCGATTCACAAGACTAAACAAAATTTGTAATAGGAATAATAAGTTCAGTAATGGGATTCACAAGTTCAGTATTGAAATTTATAAGTTTAGTAATGAGATTTACAAAAGTGTTTCTTGATGGAAAAAATGTTAAGAAAAAAATATATATTTGTTAATGCATATATATATTGAAGGAATAAAGTGGCCTAATGGGGCCACTTGGCTCCCATGAAGGTGAGGTGGGTTCGGATCCCACCTTCTCACTTTCATTCAATCTTTTTTTTTTCTTTTTAAAAAAGGATTCAACCCCACTAAAAAAAAAAATCTCGCCGGATTTCAAGCTGCTGGCGGTTGCCGGCCGTTTGGCAGCCGGCCATCGTGATCCTCCGATGGGGGTCTTTTTTCTTTTAATTTATTTAAAAACTGAAAGCAAAAAAATAAATTCATCCGAATTTGAAAATCTCAATTTAGTGTTTGCCACCTTTAAGTCCTTTACAAAGTTTAACAGATATTTAAAGATTTTGGAATTTCATTTACTATTTAAATAGAATTTTCCTAATAATTTGATAGGATTTTGTTGCGTACAAGTGGATTTAAAAAGAATAAAAATTCAATCCAACATTATATAGATATCATATGACTGCCATTGGATTCCTAATTTTATAGTCCTTTTTCTTGACTCTCAAACGGGCCCAATGTCATTTAATAATGACGGCTTTCACGATTCACGCGTGAAGTAATGTTTGGGATTCCGGGCAACTGTTATCCATAATTATTGTCCATGTTCCCTAACGATAACCTCATTCGAGCCAAAAAGATAATGATAACTTGATGTTCTTTTAAAAATATCTTGTTGCTTTTGCCATTTAGTTCGTCTATTTAATTTGATTGAGTTTTGCTTTTTATACGGACAATGTTCAGAAACCCTATATAATGAGGAGGGATTATCAATAGATACTACCTTCGATCCTTTTTTATGAGATCAAAATCCTGGATTGATCAAATCATTTTTTTTTTTAAAAAAAATATAGTTTGGGGTTATTTTGAATATTAAATACATTTTTACCATATTTTCTCCTAATTAATGTACTCTCTCATTGTCTTTTTACCATGCAGTTTCTTACATATTTTTTGTCATTATTTCTTGCTCTCATTTATCCTCTTATAAATAAAGGTATACTTAAAAAAAATACATTTTATTTTTACATATTTATAATTTTTAACTAATTTTAATAAATTTCTTAAACCATATAATCCAATCTTTTAGATGCTCTAAAAAGTACCGGAGGGAATATTTATTACCCTTGGGTCTAAAAACTTCTAGTTGCTTTTAGTTCCTATTTTTTTTGCTTTAAAGTTTTTTTTGAATGAAGCCTATAAGTTTTTAACCAACGCGCCTTCTAGTTTGATAGAATTTTGTTTTGTATAAGTGGAATAAAAGACAAAATTTAATCACAGTAAATGACGTTAGTCTGAGAAAAACAATAGAAGGAGCAAGATATTTTTAATTAGACGCCCATCCTCAGCCATTCATTCATTATTGCATGTGAAAGTGATGAAATACAGTACTAGCTGCTGCTCTAACGTTAGATTCCGAACTTGGCCTGTGGCCATTGTTTTCTTAAGAGTAAAATCAAATCAGTGGGGGCTTAATAAAACTAATTGTATAAAGAGTATCATTTTGATTCTATTTATAAGTCTTATTTTGATTAAATCACACATATTAAAGAAATGTAGTTAGCTCAATGATTATGAGGTGAATTTTCAACTTTACCTTCATTTATGATTGGGTGCTTTCAACTTTTTCTTCTCTCTCTATTTTCATTGGTACAATTAATATGGGTAAAATTGTCACAATCTCATTTATTTGGTCAAAGAGGACTTATAAATAGGACTAAATTTTTTTAATCAAAAGAAACTTATAAATAAGACCAGAATGGTAAAAAGCAAGTCAAAGTGGGGATGATTCCGAGTTGCATGAAGGACTTCCGCTCTCAAACTTGGATTAGAAACTGGCGAACAAATCAGTAAATCGATCCAGTCTATGGTTGAATCAGTTAACTTTTTTATTTTTAAAAAAAATCAATTTTTTTAAAATTTTCTTTATAATTTTTTCCTAATAACCCTAAAATTTTTAATTTTTTTACTGGTTTAACTCTAATTTAACTCTAATTTATCAATATTCCATTGTTATGCACTCCCCCACGGCCCCACCCCGATACTTCAACTTTGTCTGTTCGTATGCTTTATGCAGTGGAAGGTCCAATAATTAGTACGTTCCCAGTTTTTGTCCCCCAACCCTTTTCAAAGAAGACACTCATTAGAAGGGGTTCATATTCTATGTTGCTCCCGTGCTCATTTCTTTGAATTTGCGGTGGAGACATTTTTTTTTAAATTTTTTTTATTTCTTATTTTATTTAAATTAAATTCTATATTGCACTTAGAAATATTTTTTCTACTCAATATCTTAAATTAGTTAATTTCTAATTAATTTTATTATAAAAAAATATTTTTGAATACAGGATAAAAAATTAATTAATTTAAAATACTACGTGCACAAAATATTTTTAGTTGCAGCATACAATTTAATTTAAATCAAATAAAATAAAATAAATCCCCATCCTAAAATTAGAAGGATAACCATATAAAAAACACACACAAAAAAAAAAGCATAGAATGTGAACCGTACACAAAAACACACAATAGGAAAGTGAAATCTGCCGACTCCTCCCTTTCAAACAATAGCATCCATATAAGTGAAAGTGAAAGTGAAACACCAAATAATGTGTCCTATAATATTAATATAATATGAAAATTTTCCCATCCATCCATCCATCTCATCACTCTTGATGAGGAATGAATATTTATTAAGCACCTTGCATTATAATCTAGATTATAATTTAAAGAGGATTGATCTTTTTTTTTTAATACATAAAAGTTTAAGTGGGAGTAGACACCGATACCTCATGAGAGCCAGGGTATGCCTTCAGGCTCAAAGAGCGCTTACAGAGGTACTTACAGATCACTTACTAATGAGGTCCTCACATCAACCAGTGAGTATTGATCTCCCTCTCTTTTGGGATGAAAGTCAACACTTTAGCCAACTGTACCAATCTTCATTGGTTAAAAAGGATTGATCTTAGTGTATTTAATGTGTTGATTTGTGTGATAAGATGGGCCCATGGGTTATGACTTGTTCGATCGAGATCAATTATTAAGGAAGCTGTTATTAGTCCTCCAAGAGGTACTATTATATGATCGAAATTAATGAAAAGAAATAAATTATACTGCATGATTAGTTAATTCTTATTTGACATTGTTTTCTTAATATGAGTAGAGCTGGAAAATCGGGCCGACCAGTTTAAGCCCTGGCTCTGTAGGGCTCAGGTTTGAAAAATAGGCCAAAATTTTGAAATTGGTCTTGAAGGGGCGGCTTTGTTGGGCCTCGAGCTTAATCGGGCCGGCCCATTATGCCCATTTAACTGTAGCTTTAAAAAAAATAATAGTTACTTAAACTTCCACTTAATGAATGTGTTTATTTGTAATTACTTAGTTTTGTTTTTTTTAGTTTAAACTATAAACCTTTTTTATATTTATTATTATTCTGTATTAAAACACATAACTAGTTATTATAAATTTTAAAAAGGGATGTTTTCATATTAAATAAACACATACTTTAGTATTACAATATTATATAAGTAATAAATTATAAATATATTTGTGTAAAATAAGTATAATTATTTTTACCTGTTAATAAAATCATGCATAAACTAAAGGAATCTGCAGACACACACAAAATTATGAGAGGAAAAGACATTTTGTTGTGGGCATACATAAAGCAATTCCTTTGTTTAATATTTTTTGGAAAAAAGGAAAAAACATATTCTTTGTGTTTATTTGTTAAATGATTTATATTGTTTAGATACTAATGTTTATAACAGTTATTTGATAGATTATAACTTTAATGGTTGCAATTTACTAATTATATTTCTTTGAAAAGAATTGAAGGAAAAATATTAAAATTTGGAATAGTAATTTTCAGGCCTTGGCCCTGGCACTATCGAAGCTAGGTTTTGAAAAATAGATGTTTTCCTTACCTCGGGCCTTGTAGGGTCAACCCTGTTAGGCTAGGCCCTGTCGGGCCGACCCAGCCCTAATTCCTAGCTCTAAATATGAGGGAGAGAAATTGAATAGCTAAAAGAGATAATACATGAAATGCATTATTACTATTAAATATATCATCAAATATAGAAGTATGAACTAGAAGTTTATCGATCGGGCTATACATTCATAAAATATTTGCAAGATGAAATTACTGATCTAAATAAGAGTTACTAAATCTGATATTCCAGCCAAAAAAGCTCTAATAAGTATGAATAAAAGCGAATATGTCCAAAATATGAGAAACTATTTGATTCCAAATATAAATATTATGAATAAATTAGAGCATATAATTGAGATGATCATATTAAAGAGGCAAATACTCCAAAACAGTGCCGAGACATAAGTAATTGCAAAAACCCCAAAAGAGGTTTAGATACTTAAAACGTAATATAGATTTTGTTAGGTTATGTCACGATTGAAAAAATGGAATAAAAAGGATAAAATTGTCGACACCAATTTTAAAAATGGTATCACGTGATCAAATGAGGATATTATATGAAGATATGTCATAAGAAGTAGACATAAAGATTATTGGCCTCAAGGAAATGTGAAAAATTGAAAAGACGCAATGAAAATATGATTATATTATAATAATTAAAGACATCCAGTTCAAACATTTTGAAAACAATTTTTTCATATGAAAATTTTAACAACAGGAAAATCTATTTTAACAACGTGAAAAACTATTTTTATAACAAGATTTTTTGATATTGGAATTTTGTAATTAATATAAAAAAAGTCTCTGGTACTTTTTTATAGGGGATTTGAGATTGAGACTTGTTTGATATATTTTTCTCTTTTTTGGGACCTGAGTGGTATTTTCCAAAAAAAAGATAACTTGATGTTCTTTTAAAAATATCTTCTTGTTTTTGCCATTTAGTTCTTTTTTAATTTGATTGAGTTTTGTTCTTTGTTTTTATACGGACAATGTTCAGAAACCCTATATAGTGATGAGGGATTATAATACTATCTTCGTTCCTTTTTTATGAGATCAAAATCCTTGAATTAATCGAATCATTTTTTTTTTAAAAAAATCTTGTTTGGGGTTATTTTGAATATTAAATACATTTTTACCATATCTTCTCCTAATTAATGTACTCTCTCATTGTCTTTTTACCATACAGTTTCTTACATATTTTTTGTCATTATTTCTTGCCCTCATTTACCCTCTTATAAATAAAGGCATGCTGAAAAATTACATTTTTTTTTACATATTTATAATTTTTAACTAACTTTAATAAATTTCTTAAACCATATGATGCAATATTTTAGATGTTATAAAAGGTACCGGAGGGAATATTTACCCTTGGGTCTAAAATATTCTAGTTGCCTTTTGTTCCTTTTTTGAACACTGCCTTTTGTTCCTATTTTTTTGCTTTAAGGTTTTTTTTTTGAATGAAGCCTATAAGTTTTTAACCAACGCGCCTTCTAGTTTGATAGAATTTTGTTTTGTATAAGTGGATTAAAAGACAAAATTTAATCACAGTAAATGACGTTAGTCTAAGAAAGTGATGGAATACAGTACTAGCTGCTGCTCTAACGTTAGATTCCGAACTTGGTGTGGCCATTGTTTTCTTAAGAGTCAAATCAAATCAGTGGGGGCTTAATAAAAATAACTGTATAAAAAGTTCAAACCAGTTGCATGTAGGGATTCGGTTCTAAAACCCAAACCAGAAATCGACTAACGAATATGTTGGTAAATCGATCTGGTCTGAACTTAAACTGATTCACTATTTTTATTAAGAAACCAACTAATCAATATTAATAACTTTAAAATTTTCAACTTTTTATCAGTTTAGCCTCGATTTAACTCTAATTTAACTCTAATTTACTTCACTAACTCTTAACACAGCACCCCAATCAATCTAATAACTGGTCCAGATTTTAATAACACACAGGCCAAACCAAAAAGGTAGAGGAAGAAAATAAAAATGTGAAATTATTGAAGGGAGTAATATGTTGGGTATCATTTGTCGGTATGTAAGTTTTATGCAGTGGAGGGTACAATCATAAGGGGGTTGCTATCAATCATTTATTTGATTTGTGCCCGTGTTCCACTTTATCAGTATGTACGGGGAGTGTACAATCATTTGTACGTTCCCCGTTTTTGTGCCCCAACCTTTTTGAAAAATGACACAAAAACGTGTTCACATTCCATGTTCCTTCTTATGCGCTCATTTATTTGATTTTAGGGGAGAGACTTTTTTTAAATTTTTATTTTATTTATATTAAATTGTAAACTGCAATTAGAAATATTTTTTCCACTAAATATCTTTAATTAATTAATTTTCAGAAGAAAAATATTTTTACATGCATGACCAAAAATTAATTAATTTGAGATACTGTGTTATAAAAAATATTTTCAGTTGCGGTATATAATTTAATCTAAATAAATAAAAACTAAAAAAATATCCTCATTCTAAAATTAGAGAGATGAGCACATAAAAACACACAGAAGAGAAGCATGGAATGTGATCTGCACACAAAAACACACAACGGGAAAATGAACTCCCACTCAAACAATAGCATCCATATAAGTGAAAGTGAAAGTGAAACACCAAATAATGTGTCCTATAATATCAATATAATATGAAAATTTCCCCATCCATCCATCCATCCATCCATCACTCTTGATGAGGAATGAATATTTATTAAGCACCTTGCATTGTAATCTAGATTATAATTTAAAGACGACTTGTTTGATCGAGATCAATTATTGAGGAAGCTGTTATTAGAGCTTGTTTGGATGAGCTACGATTTCTAATAACGAGGGGTGAAAATAAAAAATACTAAATAATAAAGAAAAGTAATTGAAATGAATTAATATACAAAAAATTGAAAGAAATCTATTACAGAAATTAAGAACACTTCACTTAACTTTTACTTTACTTGTTTTCATATTATTAAACTCATCTATAATTAAATTTATTCTAAAACTCAAAACAATTTCCTTTTCAATGTATATAATCAAAGAATAAAAAATCTAACCACTAAACTAAAAAACAACAAAAAAACAACTACAACAATGAATCATAATCATCAATACAGCGAAACGAACCACAAAAAAAAAAAACATAAAGAATTGGAAAAATGAAGTAAACCTATGGAAGAAAAAGATCTTCACCGTCAAGAATTACAAGGAGAAAAACATCGAAAAGATGAAGGAAGTGAGTAAAGAAGGAGGAAAATCGGTAGTATAAAGGAGGAATTAGGAATGGAAAAGAAGGCGAACTAACCTTGTGCGAACGAGAGACAGTTAGGTTGTGTGAAATGATATTTTTGTGTGAACAGTACTCCCTCTGATTTTAATTATAAGACATAATTGATTTTTTTTTTTGGAGAAATTAAGGAAGTTAATTAAGTTATATAATCATATTATATGTTATGTATCCTTAGATTATATATTAGTTTATCAGAAAAACTAACTAGTGTGGAGAAAACATAAAAATGTTCTAAAATAATTTAATTAGTTTCCTTAATCTCTCAAAAAAATAAACTTTATCTTATATTTAATACTAGAGGTAGTATTTTTTTTTCCCCATGAACTTTCAATATCCAAGAGACCAAATAATGGCCCCAGTGCTTTTTTTTTTTTTTTTTTCCACGAACACACCGGGAAGTTTTGTGCATTGTTCATATAGCTAGTAATGGGCCATAGTAATTTTTGTTTGTGTATTTGATTTTTTTTTTTGGGTGCAAAATAGGAGCTATAATCAAATTAAAATAAAAATTAGAGTTCCCACTTCAACCCAATAAAGATATAACATACTCCTTATACAATTTTTTTAAAATAAATTTTAGGGGGTGGGACCCACCCTAACCCCTGGTTTGGATATAGCTTTTAGAAAATTATTTTCATGATTTACAAGGTAAAAAAATGATTTTTAGAGAATAGCTTTTGGGATTTAGGAGGTAAAAATGATTTTTGGAGAATAGCTTTTGGTTAAAAATGAGTGTTTAGATAACTTCAAAACCTAGGTTTTGCAAAAAGTTTGCGAAATACCCCAAAATTGTCTAGAAGTTATTCTACATCAAACTTAAGTTTTGCAAAAGTTTGCCAAACATCCCTAGTATTTTTCCAGGCATCAAAACTTAGTTTTTGTCATAACCTTACCAAACATTTATTCTGCATCAAAACCTAAGTTTTGAGGCCAAAATCTAAGTTCTGTGAAAAACTATTTTTTTTTCATCTTTCACTCTGTCTTCTGTCATCATCGGTATTTTTTCGGTATCACTCAGTATCCTTAAAATATTTCTTAGTACCTTTTTGTACCCTGAAATATTTTTTCAAGATTAATTATTACCCTAATTTTTTTCAATATCCTAATTTCTTTTTTAAGATCAAGAAATATTTTTTAGTATCTTTTTAGTACCCGTTAATAACATGATTTTTTTTTCCAATATTGTCAATACCTTAAAATATTTTTTCAATATCCTAAAATAAATTTTTAAGACCATGAGAAGTATCTTTTCAATACCAATCAGTATTAAGTATCTTTTTAGTACCCGTTATGTTAGCTCCTAATATTTTGATGATAACAAAGATTCTGTTTTTGACAGTCTTACAAAAAGGTTTAATGATTTTGAAATTGTTTCTCGAGAATGAAGTGATTCTTGAGTCAAAACATAATTCTCGAGTATGTAATAGAAGGATTCCTGAGAATTGCCTAGTCTAAATCTCATGTCCTTTGAAGTAATTCTTTAGAATTTGAAACTAATTCTCGAGAATGGCTCTCGAGAATTAGAATAATGATTCTTAAGAATAGTCAATTGCCCTTTGAATCTCCACTAAAGCAATCTCACCCTGATGTAATTCTCGAGAGGTAGAGACTAACTCTCGAGAATGGTTCTCGAGAAGTAATTAGGAGATTCTCGAGAATGGGCGATGAGCATTCTAATATAATTCCAGACCCAATCCAAAACATGTCTCTCGAGAATGATCATTGGGATTCTGGAGAATGGCTACCAAGATTCTCAAGAATGAACGATAGGTACTTTGACATATCACTCATCTGGTTTAAGTTGTAACGTAGCTCTCGAGAACCAACACAGGGATTCTCGAGAATGCCCGATAACTCTGATTTATGAAATACTCTGACCAAACAATTCTCGAGAACCTTAGCCATGTCTCTCAAGTATTAGCATGACATACCTTCAGGTAAATCATCTTCTTCATATAATTCTCGAGAATGTTCGCTAGCATTCAAACCTTCATCCTCGTAAACTGTAAATCATTGATTATGTATTAGGTATTCCATATTATTGGTTTATACTCATTCTAACCAAGTTTAATAAGTTTGTTAGTGCTTTTCAGAGATGATTAACATGTTTTAGACACCAAACTTCCATAAAGCAAAAATGTGTTAGAGGCATTAAATGTCAAAACAGAGACGAAGCACGAAAGAGGAAACTAAACTTCTGAACAATCGTAAAGCATTCAGGCTACTTCTGATCAACTTTTTGAATCGAGTCTCAACGGACAATTCGAACAAAGAATGTCAACGAAGCATTTTGACCAATATCAGAATATTACGAAGAGACAGAGCAACATATACATTTATCACTCACAACGGCTCATTCATTTCTCTTCAACAATCATTAATTGCTGTCATCAATAAAAGCTAGAAGCATTCAATTTTTCACCTACCAAAATGCTGTGCATTCAATTTGAGATTACTGTAATTTGCTGTTTCAACTATTTCATTAATATCTTCGGATATTCATTGTGCTTCAGTGTTTATTTAATACTTACTCATGAGGAGTCTTTTAAACACTTATTCATTTTCCAGATAAAAGCTTGAGGTTGAGGAACTTTAAGTGTGGGTGTACAATTACAGCTTGTAAGGGGGAATGAGTCCTAGTGTGAGGATAATCCGAGTACGGTGTAATTGTTTTTGAAAGATAGTGAAATCCCAAACTTTCTGAGGACTAGATGTAGGTCAAAGTTTAGGACCGAACCAGTATAAATTGCTTCGTGTCTATTTTACTTTCTTGTTTTATTTCTCTGTTCCTTGTTACTTTGTCTTGTGAGAATCTTACGAAAGATTTTTGAGATCATCTATTCACTCCCCTCTAGGTGATATTTCATCTTCACGTTAATACCTTGAAATATTTTTTCGATATCCTAAAATAAATTTTTAAGACCATGAGAAGTATCTTTTTAGTATTAGTTTGTATTAAGTACCTTTTTAGTTTTTAGTACCCGTCAGTACCCTCAAATATTTTTTCAAGATCAGTTGTTACCCTAAAATATTTTTTTAATATCCTAAAATAATTTTTTAAGATCATGAAATTTTTTAGGGTTTTGACTAGTAGTACTGAAAAAATGATTTTCATGATTTACGAGGTAAAAATGACTTTTGGAGAATACTCCCTAGTGTAAATTGCACTATAAAAGTGTTCAAATAATTAGAACCGAAGGTAGTAACTTTTTTTTATGTTGGGTGCTCAAAAAGTAAAATTTTGTTGGCCAATCTGCACTTTAACCTTTAGAAGTCTGTGATTTTAGCGGAGGTTGATTTTTTTTTCTTCCTAACGGCGTTATGTTAACTTTACATTTTAAAAAGTTTTTTTTTGATATTTTTGGTCTACTTAAAACTTTTTTATAGTGGGCGCTGATGGAGTAAGACTTTATTGGCCACACCTTAATCCTTAGTTTTATAATACTAATATAATAATGAAATTATTGTTCCCCAAACACGTACGTTAATCATTGTACTTGTAATTAAGTCGCATGTGACCGTGTTTGTGTGACGTCTTCCATTTTGTTTTTTTTTTTGGGTGCGAATGTGTGAGAGTTTGAGTGTGGGTCCGTGCGTATATAAGTGAATGCATAGCTTTGGTTTTGAATCAACTTATGCTCATTTGCGACAGCTAACAGAAGAGCATAAGCAAATAACCTCTATCTCTTTCTTCATATTCTCAGAGATGGCTTCATCCTCAACTTTTTTCAACCCTTTGGTTACAGCAGTTTCTTCTAATCCCCGCCCTAAGGTAACAATTAACAATCATTGTTTTAAACACACCTTATCTGCACCTTTACCAAAAATGCATTATTGTTCAAGGAATTGCAAGTATAGTTATACTGTGATAGTTTAATGTGAACGTTTCTCACTATATTACTGTGCTTATTTAGGTCACGAGAGCTGGAAAGTGCTTCACAGTAAAATGTGCTGTCCAAACTGCAGAGCAGATGGCTCAGACCAAACCGATGATTTTTACGGAATCTAATGGGGCTCAGCCTATTGGTTTGTGATGTGCCTCTGTGTATGTGTGTGTGTGTGTTTTCTTTAATTTATGTTATTAGTTTTTGCTTTTATTTGCAGCAAAAGATGCGGCAGAAGACTTCTATAGTAGAATGTCTACAGAGTTAGTGAGTTACCATGCTGACTGGGATACTTGGCAGGCAACCTCCACTCCAATTTACCAAACTGTTACTTTCAAAATGGTAAGAGAATTTGATTTATGCATAATGCTAAGCTTTTTAGTAATTGTGAATTTAATTAGTATCTCTCTATTACTCCATTATAAGCGTTTTTTTATTATTATATTGTAATCGTCTTTCATACTTTCTTTTCTCAATGCAGTCAGATCCAATAGAATCTAATCGATTTTCCTATTCTAGAAATTCAAATCCTACCCGAGAAGGTTTGGAAGTGTATGTTCTGATTAGTTATCTTGATATTTTTTTTGTCTCTATCCATTTTTTTTTCCATGCACTTTCTTAATATATAACTTGCCTTATTTTTTTATTCTCAGGTTATTAGCAAAGATTGAGAATGCAAAATATGCCCATTGCTTTAACACTGGAATGTGTTCTTTGACTGCCGTTTTTGAACTTGTTAATCCCGGTAAACACAACTTTGTATTTATTATAAAAATATTTAGTGAGAGCCTAATACAACTTTATATATAATGCCTAAAACACATATTAAAATCCATCTACTTTTATTTTCATTTTATAAAATATTCTCTCTTCCAGTGTATATCAAAATTACGTGATTTAAAATATTAGTCTAAATCAACAAATGTGTAAGATATATATATGTATTTCAAGTATACCCTTGTGCATAAAGAGGACACATCAGATATAATAAGTGAAAACTTATTACATAGAGATAATAAGTAACATATATTAAATGAGGGTAAAAATGAACAAACCTGATTAAACTTTCAGATTAAAAGAAGTTTTTTCCTTATATTAAGGATCACCCATTTAGAGATTGTTTCTTATAAAAATGACCGGAGAGAAAGGAACAAAGACTAGTACTAATTGTGCAAATATTTCTTCTCATCATTTTCATTGTAGGCTCCGTATGCTTAAAGCATTGCTTTTATTTACTTGTATATTTCCAATATGCAGGGGATGAAATCTTAACAGTAGAGGATATCTATGGGGGTTCATATAACTTCATACAGAATCTAATGGCAAGAAAGGAAGGAATCGTAGTGAAGTAAGTTCTTTTTTTTTTTTTTTTTGAGTAATGGATTATGAAAACAAAAATTATATATGGTTGTAATGTTGCTTGCTTGGACTACAGGAGAGTGGATACAACTAATCTGAAAAATGTGATAGACAATATGACTAAGAAGACTAAGTTGATTTGGCTAGAGACTCCCAGTAATCCTCAGCTAAAAATATCTGATATCAAAGTAAGATATTTCCCTAGTTGAAATTTCTTTTCTTTTCCTTTTTTGGCTCTTCTCTTCAACTATTAATGTCCCATTAGTATATATTTCTTTTTTCTTTTCGTGCATATATAGGTAAGAAGTATAATATATATATATATGTATTATACTTCAAGTATGAATTATGTGTGCCACTAGTATTGAATTATTTTAAATGTTAAAATTTATTTATTTTGTTGATTTATGTCCAGGCAATAGCGGAAATAGCCCATGCATTTGGTGCTATTCTATTTATTGACAATAGTATAATGTCTCCAGTGTTAAATCAGCCATTGGACCTTGGAGCAGGTATATATATATATATATATATATATATATATATATATATATATATATATATATATATATTCATTCACACTTGCAAAGATAATGGAATATATATATATATATATATATATATATATATATATATATATATATATATATATTAAAGTGAGATGCTTACTCGTTTTTTCTTTTTCTTTTTCTTTTTACGTTTCCAGATATTGTTATGCATTCATGTACAAAATTTATTGGTGCAACCAGCAGTGTCATGGGTGGTTTCCTTGCTACGAATAGAGAAGAGTATGATCCCTTTTTTATTTTTCTATAGTTTCCATTTTGTTGTATTCCTTCTTATTCATTAACTAACAATGTTGATCTTTTTGTGTTTCCCTCCGGTAAAGTTTGGGGGATTTCATACAAGAGTTTAAAAAATCGACGGGTACCAGCTTGGGTCCAATGGACTCTTGGGTTTGTTTGGAAGGAATCAAAACAATGGCCCTGCGAGTACAAGAAAAACAGGTTCCTAATAAAACATATGATAACTCATTAACAGTCATATTAGTTTTTATAATAAAAGAACAATAATAGTGAGAGCAAATTATTTTATATTTTGCAGAAAAATGCAATAAAGGTAGCTGAGTTTCTTGCCAACCATCCTAAAGTAAAGAAAGTAAACTATCCTGGTCTTCCTTGTAATGCTGGATATGAACTGCATCAAAAGCAGGTATGATTTAATAGTAATATTAATATTAATATTTTTTTATGTATGTCTAAAATGATTGTGTCCATCCACCGAGTTCCTATTCACAGGCACGTGGGCCAGGAACTATTATTAGCTTTACAACAGACTCTGTGCCACTCTCAACGCAAGTTTGTAAAGAGACTAAATACTTTGGCTTGACTCTCGGCTTTGGTAAGTATTTTTGTTGGGAATATACCTTGTAAATTGTTATCATTTACATATATCTCTTGACTTTGAGAGTTACGCTGTATATCATACTCCTCTGCTCCTATTCATAAATCACATCATTAAAATTTTTAAGTGAATATACAATTTCACCCTTGCGTTGTTAATTTGTTGCCGTTGTTGTGTATACAGGTGGTGTAGAATCCGCCTTAGGCTTGCCTTGGTATACATCCCATAGTGAGATGCCTGATTCGGAGAAAGAAAGGGTGGGTATTACTAAAGATCTCGTGCGTCTTTCTGTGGGAATTGAGAATGTTGATCAACTTATTGAGGATCTAGACCAGGCACTAGCAAAAGATCCCCTTGCCGCTCTATATTAATTCACATGTCATTTACGGCTTAATTACTTGCTTTAAATAATAATAAGATGTTGAATGTTGATGATGAGTTGGGGGTTATTTGGATTGTAATTTGCTGTGATGATTTGGAATAATAACGTTGGTTTGGCTCCAGGTTGACTATGAACTTCAGTTTGCCTTTTAACTTGGACCGGTTTTTCCATCGGTTTTCCGATTTCATAACCTTAATTTTTTTTTTTTTTTTTATATCGGCTATATTTACATTGCCTTGAGAACCTTTATTAAAGGGCCTTTCAAATGAGGGATACTTTGAGTACGTGCAAGACAAATCAATAAAGAAATGACGTATCGTTAAGCATTTAGGCATAATATTTTTTTGTGGGAAGAAAAAAAGGCATAACAACAATAAATTAAAAAGATGGAGCTTGTAGTGAAATAATATATAGAGAGAAAGATAGAGAAAATATAATCTCAAATGAATGTGTTTATTCATATGCTCAATAGGGTATTTATACACAAGAGAGAAGACAAGAGAGTAATGACTCATTATGATGATTGATTCCCTAATCACTCATAATTCCTATAATCCTTGATTATGTGTGATACTAATTAATTATAATATATTTGTACTGATATATTTCCTAATACTTCCATCAAATTGAAGCATAAATGTTAATCATGCTCAACTTGTTACAAGAAAACATAAATAAATCCAGACAAGCTATTATTATTATTATTATTTTTTTAAAAAAAACATTATCCCTTAACATTCTCAACACCTCCCCCTCAAGCTGGGTCAAACACCTAACCGGAGGCAAAGCAATGAATAGGTCACACATAGACCCCAAACAACAAACAATTGCCAAACACTTCATTGGAGGCAAAGCAATGAATGGGTCACATAATGACCACCAAAGTCCTCACTAGAGGACGCAAAGCACAGCAGATGCCAACGAAATTACCCAACCACAAGCACGACATTCAAGACAAAATAACACTTCACGAACGTGCTGAAAAACGTAACAAATAAAGAACCCAGCCACTAGAGACAAGTGAACATGCACGAAACAACGCAATCTTTGAAGCAAAGAACCAGTCTATACACACTAGGAAAGAACACTCGACGTCGGAGAACATAGAAAGGCCAGAAAATAAGTGTAGCAACCAAATGACAGCTTGAAACCAAAGAGAACAGCAACCAACCCAATACCTTGTATTGGACTAAACAACTCAAAAGAAGCCATACCAAAAAATACCAAACCTCTCATCAAGGGCGAACGAGAACCACAAGTCAGCAAAGCCAATCGGAGACAACAAAGCTAAAGCGCAAACGTAAGCAGGGGTAACCAAACAACACCAAAAACAGAAGCAAACGACGCTGAAGGTCGCCTGGAAATTCACAACCCCACCAGAAAATTCAGAGTTTCACTAGAATTTGGAAATTCACAACTTTGCCAGAAAATACAGAAAATCGCCAGAAAGTTCAAACATTCCTTTTTCTTCTTCCTCAGGCTTAAAGGAGCCACTGCTGGAAACCAAGGTGACATGAGCTCACACAAGCTGGAGACGGGCTACTGGCCACTGTTATTGTTCATGCTACAGTAACAATGGCCACAGGAAAAACTCAAATTGGCTAAGAACAATCCTTAAGCTTTGATACCAAGTAGTGAAATAATAGAGAGAAAGATAGAGAAAATATATATTTAAAAAAATTTAGATTGTTTGGATTTATTTATGTTTTCTTGTAACAAATTGAGCATGATTAACATTTATGTTTCAACTTGAGGGATAGTATTAGGAAATATATCAGTACAAATATATTTTCTAATAGAGCTTAAAAAGTATAGATAAATATCTTGAATCACAAAGATTAAAAATATATATCATATTTACGTTAAGTTTTTATATCCATTATGTCAAGTAGGTATGTGTGTACTTTTTCTTTTCATGTAGGTTTATAGTTAAATGATGGATATTTGGAGTAAAATATTCTAACCATTCTTCTATTTTGTCTTAATTACACAAATATCCCTCTATTATGAAAACATACATTTAAGTACAAATCATTAACTCTGTTAAGAATATATTTTTCATTTTTGTATAAAAATAAAATTTATTTACTAAATCCCAAATTTTAATATACATGTAAATATTACCGACTTTTAAAAATTTGAGTAAGTTTTTTTAAATGTTTGTAAAAGATGAAAGGGAAAATTACATTTAAATACTATTTGAATTTGCAAAACCCTCAAATGTCTGTTAAATTTGTTAAATAACTTAAAAGTATCAAGGACCATATTGGGATTTTCAAATTCGGATGAATTTATCCTTTTGCCCTTAGTTTTAAATAAATTTTAAAAAAAAAACGAAATGACCCTCACTGGAGGGCCACCGAGCTGGCTGCTGGAGGATCGACCGCCGGCCGGGCTGCAACCACCAGTGCCTAGGCTCCAACTACCAGCAGCCTGAAATCCGACGATGGTTTTTTTTTTGGGGGGGGGTTGAATCTTTTTTTTTTTTTTTAGAAAAAAAACATTCAATGAAAGTGAGGTGGGTGGGAATCGAACCCATCTCACTTTGGGGGCCAAGTGGCCAACCACTAGGCCACTTGATTCCTTTAATATATATATATATATATATATATATATATATATATATATATATATATATATATTCTTTTTAACATTTTTTCCATTAACAAACACTATTGTAAATCCCATTATTAAACTTGTAAATGCTATTGAAGAATTAATGATTGACATTGAAAGATTTGTTATAATTGCACTTTTATTTGTTGTTCCCTCAGAGACAAAAATGGTAAACCTCAAGCACAAAGTCGTAAATGCCATTGAAAAACTTGTAAATGCCATTGATGAATTTGTAAATACCATTGAAAGATTTGTGATAATTCACTTTTATTTGTCATTCCCTCAGAGACAAAAATGGTAAACCTCAAGAACAAACTCATAATTACTTTTAAAAACTTGTAAATGCCATTGAAAAATTTGTGATAATTCACTTTTATTTGTTGTTCCCTCAGAGACCAAAAATGGTAAACCTCAAGAAAAAAACTCGTAACTGCCATTGAAAAACATGTAAATTCCATTTGAAGAATTTGTAAATACCATTGAAAAATTTGTAAATGCCTATACTCGTGCGCCTCATCACAAATCTTTCAATGAAATTTACAAATTCTTCAATGACAGTTACAAGTTTTTCAATGGCAGTTACGAGTTTGTTTTTGAGGTTTACCATTTTTGTCTTTAAGGGAACAACAAATAAAAGTGCATTATCACAAATCTTTCAATGGCATATACCAATTCTTCAATGGCATTTACAAGTTTTTCATTGGCAGTTACGAGTTTGTTCTTGAGGTTTACCATTTTTGTTTCTGAGGGAACAACAAATAAGAGTGAATTATCACAAATCTTTTAATGACATTTACAAATTCTTTAATGGAACTTAAGAGTTTTTCCAATGATAGTTACGAGGTTTTTTTTTAGATTTACCATTTTTGTCTCTGAGGGAATAACAAATAAAAGTAAATTATTACAAATCTTTCAATGGTATTTACAAATTCTTCAATGGCATTTACAAGTTTTTCAATAGCAGTTACGAGTTTGTTCTTGAGGTTTACCATTTTTGTCTCTGAGGAAACAACAAATAAAAGTGAATTATCACAAATCTTTTAATGACATTTACAAATTCTTCGATGGAATTTACATGTTTTTCAATGGCAGTTACGAGTTTTTTCTTGAGATTTACCATTTTTGTCTTTGAGGAAACAACATATAAAAGTGAATTATCACAAATTTTTCAATGGCATTTACAAATTCTTCAATGGAATTTACAAGTTTTTCAATGGCAGTTACGAGTTTGTTTTTGATGTTTACCATTTTTGTCTCTGAGGGAACAACGAATAAAAGTGAATTATCATAAATCTTTCAATGACATTTACAGATTCAGCAATAGCATTTACAAGTTTTTCAATGGCATTTACGAGTTTGTGCTTGAGGTTTACCATTTTTGTCTCTGAGGGAACAATAAATAAAAGTGCAATTATAACAAATCTTTCAATAACAATTATTAATTCTTCAATAGCATTTACAAGTTCACTAATGAGATTTACAAGAATGTTTGTTGATGGAAAAAATGTTAAGAAGAATATATATATTTATTAATGTAGATATATATTAAAGAAACCAAGCGGCCCAGTAGTTGGTCCAGTTGGCCCCTAAAGTGGGGTGGGTTCGATTCCCACCCACCTCACTTTCATTGAATCTTTTTTTTTTTTTTTTTTAAAAAAAAGATTCAATGGTTGAATCTTTTTTTTTTAATTCAATCCCCCCCCAAAAAAAAACCATCACTGGATTTCAGGCCGCTGGTGGCTTGAGCCCAAGTGCTGGCAGTTGTAGGTTGGCCGGCGGTCAGTCCTCCGGTGGCTAGTGCGGTGGCCCTCCAGCAAGGGTCATTTTTTAAAAATTAAGGGTAAAAGGGTAAATTCACCTGAATTTGAAAATCCCAATATAGTTCTTGGTACCTTTAAGTCCTTTAACAAATTTAACAGACATTTGAGGATTTTGCAAATTCAAATGGTATTTAAATATAATTTTCTGAAAAAGAAATTATAAATTTCAATGACTTACATAACCTCTCAAACTTATATAGTATATTATATTTGATAGAAAAAAATTATTTAATATATATTTTTAGTCATTTAAGAAACTAAAAATTAATAAATTTCAATAAATATGGTGAAAAATTTAAATTATAAATCTTATAATCTCAAAATTAATAATTGTTTAACATATTAGAAAGTTAAAAAGTCTAATAGAATTAAAATATGATGTTATAATTCTTTTGGCCCATATAACACACACACATACACACTGCAACACCCCCTGTTCTAAGCCCGGAACATAGTGATGTCTTCTTCTATCATGGATCAGATGTGTTAATTAACAAAGAAGTTAAACCATTAAGCCATATTTGATCGTGGAAAGTAAAAACCTTTTTCAAAAATATTTCAAAAACATAACCCATTCGTAGATTCCAAAACTATAGTTTGAATGGGCTTTTCTAAAAATGTAAAACTTTTGAAAGAATTTAATCAGTGGTCCAAACTCTTTATTAAAAATACATATACCTTTAGTCCTGGTTAGATTTCATAAGACTAAATTCTTATTTATTATAGGATTAAGGTGTAGATTGGCTAACAAAGTACTATGCTAGAGCACCTAGCACACAAATATTTTGAAGGTACCTTAAATATCAACCAACAATTAAAACTGAGAAAATGTACAAATCAACAATTAAAAATAGAGATGATCATAGTGGTGTTAAAATAGGGGGTAACTCTGTTTGGTGCTTTCATCTTCCACCTTTTATATCGGATATTTCTTTGAACCAGAGCATCACGTGTTTCCCATCCAGCCACTCTGTCTTCTCTGTACAAATGAAGAACCAAGATTGTTACACCTCCACCGACCTCGCCCTTTCAGGTGGCGGGTTAGAGGGATACCTTTTTAAAGATTACCGTTCCCTTATTATTAGTCCATTTAATTATTAATTAGAGCATGCGTAGCAGAGCACAGGATCGGTTTGGACAAACTACGTGCTGGTAAAAAGTAAAAGTCAACAAAAAGTAAAGTCCCCGGAGGGTTAGGTTACAGTCATCCGGTAGTAGAGGCCAAAATATAATTACAGTCATACCAAAAAGTAAAAGTAAAAATACGATAGGGCATTTTCTATCCTTCATCTGCTTCGTCTTCCTACCTTTGCAAAAAAGCCTTTACAGCTTAGGCACTCTCCCCTGTATCACCAAAAACTCCTGGAGTCCGATTTTGACCCTCTAGAATAACCATCAATACTCATGCACTAAATGTGTGATGTGTATGTATGCAACCATATCAGTATGTATACACAAATAAATATGCCAAATACCACAATATGCAAACAAGAATACACACAGTAACACGTCTTTACCCCATTGGAATGCCTTACCAAGACAGGCCCCGGAAGCACAAACACGTCTCCGTTGAGTCGCCCTGCAGGCAGACGCCGGCAAACACTGCTTGTTTCCGTTGAGTCTCCAAATAAGCAGATCCCGACAGGCACCCTCAGCGCTAGGGACACAATCACAAACATGTTCTGTATGCATATTTGGTAAAACAATACAAAAGGCAAACATGGCAAGCAACACATACAACAAAACACATAAAAGTGTTTGAGTAAAGTGGTTACTACCTGGACTGTGGACACTGATTTTAATATTATTTTTAAGCCCGGAGATTTTCCAAAAATACCTGACCTAAATACATCAAAATATATCATTTTAAGTAGTTATAAAAATACCCTTACATTTATTTTGCTAAAACCGAGCTCAATACAGAATTTCCAAAAATCCAGTGATTTTGGCCCAACTTCTAGGATTTTTAATACATTCCACAAAAATCATTTTTGCATAAAACTAGCACCATTTGAACCATTAATAAGTATATTTTTCAGGAAAAATATACCCAGACCCATAAAGTACTTTTATTTTGTACTGTTGCATATTTTCTACACCTTGGTCAGATTTCACCCTGATGCACACAGAGTCAACTTTGACAATTTTTATCTTCTAGTAGGAAAATACAAAAATTACAAAATTATACATCTTGGTGAACCTTAGGAAGTTTAATTTCTTCCTGAAGAAGTTTAGCTTCATTCAAGGTCATTTGCTATTTTTAAAACCGATTCGAAGCACCATTGCCATAAATTTCCAGAATTGCTAAAAGACTTAGTTTCAAGACTTTTTCAGTGATTTCAAGTTTGGAAAGTAAAACTATGATTAAACCTTACACAAAATAATGTTCCAGAGCCATTGGTGACCTTAAAAATGCAAAAATCCAACCCTAACAGCAAGCACCAGCCTTTTGCACGAAATTATTTAAGCAAAAACTTAAGAAGATGAAGTTGTCGGTGTTACCTAGAATCGGAAGATCGGTGGATGGGCTTGGGTTCTTGAGCTTTGAGGGTTAGCTATGGTGGTTGGCTGGATTCTCCTTTGGCCTCTGGAAATTTCATGCTCAAGGGTGAAAAGAAGAAGAAATTACCTTTTTACTAAAGGTAAATTTGATCCAGTGAAATTATAATTAACTGGCATAAATTTTTGGCTTTTGTGTAATTAATAGGATCTAATTTTTGGCTTAATTCCCAAGTAATTCCAGAAAAATCCAGAGGGGTCCAGGGTTCAGCCATGTGGCGAAATTTCAAAATATCTAGATATTTTATTGTTTTTGGGGCAAATGACCCCGAAACTTTCAGAAATTGCAATTGTGGCCTAGAACTTTTCAATAATTACCCACTTTTCCCCATCATTTCACCTGCCCAAAAAGGCCTTTATGGCGCCACTTGGGGCCCACTTTTCTGCCCTAATTAATTTTTGTCCATTTATTCCCATTTTGCCCTTTTCCTCTGAATGTGGGACCCGTGGTTTGACTTTTATACTTACTTTTCTTTCTTTTTCTCCAAGTACAAAATTTTAATGATTAGAGGGAGTATGTGACACCCAAAGGGCCCGCACATCTGGTCTCTGATTTTTAACTCCCTTTTTCCTCACTTTATCAGTCTAGTTCCTGATCTATCAGTCCGTGTGGGTCCTACCGGCCAACAAGGTGGTTCCCTTTGCACTTTTCTTTATCTTTTTTTAGACTTTTTCCTCTTGAATAGACACTCCTATGTGACACTCTCCAAACTTCATGGAGTGTACCCACACTTGCCATACTCAGTCCAAAGGAACTCCTAATTGATCCCTATCGATCTCGTTTCGGTCGGTTAATCGCCTGTTGGACCCGCAGGACATCTTTTAGCCGGAGTATGACTTAAATCACTTAGGCCCCGTTTGGTAGAGAGAAAGTATGGGGAGGGAAAGGGAAGATTGAGATCTTCCCATGGATTTGAGGTGTTTGTTACAGAGAAAGTCCAGTCAGCATCTTCCAGTGAGGTCCAATCTTCCCTCATTTGAGGGAAGATGCTTTCCATCCAAAAAGGAAGGAAAGCTCCATCTTCCCAGGAAAGTTGGGAAATTGACAGATTTACCCCTGAAATTCAAATTTGGCGGGAAGTTCAAATTTTGGCGGAAAGCTTGAATTTAGCGAATTTTTTTTTTCACAAGTTCAAACTTAACAAGAATATATTTTTTTAAAATATATTTTAGCAAAAAAATATTTTTCTTTTTTATTTTGAATTATTTTCTTTTGAGGGTAAAATAGACATTTCCTAATTCCTTACCAACTACCACCTCTTTATTTTCTTCTTACCAAACAACTCAAATCATCTTCCCTCATCTTTCAAATCTTCCTTTCCTTTACTTTCCTTTCCATTCCTTTCCTTTCCTTTCCTCCTCCAAACTTTCTTTGTAACAAACGGGGCCCTAGTTTTCTCTTCTCTCTCATGGTGGACGAAATTCAATGTTAAAAGGACAAGGAATTGACTATTTTGCCCTTGCTTTTCCTCTTTTACCCCTGAAGTGACACGTGTCCCAATGTGATCATTACACTGACTCTTACTTTTTGACATATGACTCTCCAGTGTCTCCTTCTCTTCCTATTTTCCTAAAAAATGCAGAGGATCTTTATCTGTCCAGGAAATGTCATACTTCTTGAACGGGTTTAGTAGTCTGCCTAGCTTAGACTTATTCTCAAGTTTCCATGCCCGAAATTCAGGATATTACAGAGATTCATTACTATTAAGGCCTAAGTTGGTCATCGACATATTTTGCTCCGTAGATCGATTCTCTACTGATTCCATTTCCGGTCGTGAAATCCCTGTCTTGGCACATAAATCCTGGGATAACACACTGGAAACTCGATTCCTTGTAATGCAGCAGAGCTTCACACTTGACCTGATCCCCTTTTCTCCCTGCATAGCGCCCAAAAATTTTTCATCATGCAAGGCGTCCTATCTACGAACAGTTCCATCACTATTCGCCCTACCGGTGCTCCACCGACTAAAAGTGTGATCATAGACTACCGATCAAAAGAATGTGACTAGCCGGATTTCGATTACTAATACAACTCCACACTTAAACGTGAGGGAAATAGTACAAAGAGATGCTTATTTAGAAGGGCAATTCCACGAGCTGCTCAAAAATTACTTGCCCAATATTTTGTGTTGTTAATTTTTTTAGGTTAAGGGGAAATTACGGTGCTCTTCACTGTTTCAACCTTTGCTCTGGGTGGTGGTTGTATCTTACTAGCGAAGATGAAGAAGGGAGTTGTCGCCAGCAAGGAACAGATATGAAGGTAAGAGGGAAGGGTCAAAGTCTTGGCTTGGTTTAGTTCGCGATGCTCTAATTCAAAGATGGAAGATTTGAGAAGATGAAGGGGGTAGATTTTAGCACCAAACCAAATGACATTACCCCTAATTTTAATGTCACTGTGATAATTTCTATTTTTAATTGTTGATTGGTAAATTTTCTCTTTTTTAATTGTTAGTTGGTATTTAAGGTACTTTCAAAACATTTTTGTGTCAAGTGCTCCTAGCATAATACTTTGTTGGTCAATCTGTACCTTAACCCTTTATTATATTTAACCTAGTCCAGTCACTTATTCATCCATTTAATTTATGGGCTCATGATATACGCGCCTGTTCCTGCAGCAATATAATACATACACATTCTACTACTATCAGATCATAGTATCTATATAAATATACATCACAGTAGCCACATACGGCTATCTCAAAATATTATCTAAATCATAAGGGACAAAAATATCTATATACAACCTTTGAACCATCATCACCATCTTCTTCTTAATGTCAAGCGATTATAACACCCTTGCGTCTTCCTCTTTGTCTACTAGATTGACCACGTCCTGGATTAAGGGAAGGCTTTGAGATTCAAATGATGAATCCCAGAGTAACGAGTTAATATCAAATTCTAGCATATTCAATGTATGCAAATCAACCAAAACAAAGTAGTCCACATAACATATAAATCATTTAAATTCTTACGACAAGTATTACATTCATATGTGTCATGTAATACAAGTAATCATCAAATGATTTAATACCTTAGCGATAGGAAATACATTTTGGTAAATGAATAATAATAATAATAATAAAACTGAATGCACTAGGCCTTGCTTAGCCACCTGGAAGTTGGTCCCATGGTCAGCCTTTCCACTCAATCGAGCCATCAGTGGTGCTAACCCTATACAAGCGGGACATACAAATATGGTATAAACCAGCATATATAGTTATACAAAGAATGTGAGATTAAAGTTACTCCTTGTTGGTCTTAACAACAAAGCACCTTATGTAAGATTCTTTTCAATCTGCTTGTCCTTCAAGCTCTTTTAAAAATTAGATACAATCAACCACTTTTGTGGTTGTTCTCAGACTTATCAGAAATTAACCTTTAATTTCTTTGGGAACTTGGAAAATTCATATCTTAAGCTATACATCTCCAAATGAAGTGATTTCAGTTCCTACAGAATACTTGATAAGTCTGTTTTCAAATATTAATAACCACTGAGATAATTTATGGTTGAGACAATCCCATACTTTCGAAATTTAAACATTGCTTATTTCTGAAAATCAGGATTTTCCAGATTTCCTGACCAATCTTTGAAAACTCATAATTTAAGTTTTATATCTCCAATTAACATGCTTTATGACTCATTTTAAAGCTTAAGAGGTCTACTTAATCTATCTGAATTTCACTGATAACCAAGGTCATTTACTTAATCATAAGCTCTTTTAAAAATGGCAGTTCCAGATTAAAAATGTATAACTCACAGATTTTAATGCTCAACTTCAAAAATCCATATCTGGAATTTCAGGAATCCAAATTAAGTGGTTAAAAACCTATGAACTTATTATTAATTCTAATTTGTAGGAGAATCGGTTTCAACATTTTATCATATGCCAATAATTCTCTGATTTCAAAAATGTGAACTATGTCCAGATAAATTTCCAAAATTGTGACTCATTTTCAGAAATTCGTAACTCCTTACATACTTATCCAAAATACGTGTTCTTTGATTCAAATTAAAGCTTAAGGAGTGTTCTACATGATCACAACGTTTCATGGTCAGAGGAGGTCATTTACTTAGGTTTTAGCCTACTCAAAAATTATCACTCGACAATCCTATCAGAAATTTTTTATAATCATGACCCAACTTCCAAAATTCATAAATCGAGCTATAGACCTCCATTCTCGGTGATCCAAAGCTTGTTTTAAAACTTGAATAATGAACTATCATATACCAAAATTTTATGACGTGCACAACATGCTTTATTTTCAAACTCAAGAGTAGAGGTGGAAAACATGACATACAACCTTATTTTATGGCTCTATGCTAATGAAAATCAAACACCATGTGCATATAACAGACATGCACAGTTTGATAGATTATTTTCAGAGCCAAAGATGATCAAAAATCATATCAAAACCGACATGCATGAACACCTAAGGACAGAAACTTCATTTACTCCTACACTTCCTCTTTCTCTAGCTTAGATTCTTCACGGTCTCTATCTCTGTCTCAACTGTCTCAGCTCCTCCGTTCTCAGCTCTGACCAAAGTGGGAGTTAATATGAGAGAATGAAATGGAGAATGATTGAAAATTGATGTGGAGTGTGAAAGACGGTGGTTGAAGGAGGTATATGTTTGTGTGTTTGTTTTGAATGAAGAATGTGAGATTGAGGATGCAGAGGTGTGTGGGTGTGTTGCTGGAATGGGAGAATAATGGGAAGGAGGAGTGTGCATGTTGGTTTCCAAAAAAAAGGGATAAGGAATGTGGATGAAGTGTTTGTGGAGAATGAGATGGAGGAGGGCATGGTATATCGTATGTGTGTGTGTGTCTGTTGGGAACAGCTGAAGGAGAGGGAACACGTGTAAGGCATGCACAAATGGAAGGAAGTATATGTGTGAGCTGATAGGGGCAGTGTGAGTGGACATGTGATGCTGGACTGATAAATCCTAATTTTTAGGGAAAATTCATCTCAGGGCCCATATTGATAAAAAAAATGTTAAGAAAGGTCCAAACATTATTCAAATTTCAGAAAAACATTAGTTGTTAATGGGACTGGTATAGTTGTTAATGAGTACTAATTTAGTTGTTAATAGGACTGATTAAGCTGTTAGGATATTGTTGTTAATGCTACTGATTTAGTTGTTAACGGACATTAATTTAGTTGTTAATGAGACTGATTTAGTTGTTAGCGTTTTATGAAATAATATCAGAAAAGGCCCTAGGGCCTTTTCTAGTATTTGAACAATGTTTGGGCCTTTTTTGAAATTTGTTACTTAAATGGGTCCTAAGATGAATTTTCCCTAACTTTTATTTACTTTATCCCACCTTTTTTTTTTTGGAACTATTTTAGGCTAATTTGAAATTATTATATAATATTTGAATTGTTAGTCACTTTTAGGAAATAATATAAAATCTAAATTAACTATGAGATTATTGGGCTTAAATTGTTAATATTTTCATTAACTATGTTGTGATTGAATAATATTTCTAAATATATCATAGATCAAGATTCTATTTAATTCTTAGAGGACAAGGAAAAGCATATTAGAAGATCTTATGATGCATAATTTTTCTTGAAAGTCAAGAGAAAATCTAATGGTGAAGTTTTTTTGAATTTCTTAAATTTTAATGGGCTTAAATTGTTAGTCAAAACTCTCCTCTCCTTAAAACTCTCCTCTCCTTCCATTTAATTAACCTATCCGCTAGAATTTGGTAAAAGGCCGAAGACAAAAGACATATACTGGTTATTTATTCAGCCCACCATTAATTCATTGTCATCATCCCATAGACCCATACTCTCTCTGCCATTCATCAGCATCAGGACATACCCTCTCTCACACACAACTCTATCCACCCAAACCATTATTTTATTCCCCTTTCCATTCACATACAGCCGCGCAAGAGCCAATATCATTCATCCATCAATTATTTAACACATTCATCAATGGTCGTGTCTTGCGTGAAGCAGTTTGAGGAGGGGTATTCCACGACAGCTTGAGCTATTTAAGAGGCAATTTGGGAGAGCATGGAAGAAGCTAGGTCTCAGAACTTACACTTAAAGATCACAAAGGAGTGTCGTTCTTTTTATCTTTTTTAATTCAAAACTTCAGATTATTTAATTTTAAAGGATTTCAAGTTGAGTTGGATTGATAATTTGAAGTTTTTATGCTTGAGATAATTGCTGGATTTTTGTTTGCAACCTTTGTATTGTCAATTGAATTATTAATTGAGTTTTCGTCATTAATTTAATTGTCAATTTGATTTATCCTCTTAATTATTTAATTGAGTAGATAAATCGTCTGATTGTTCAATTGGATAAGTGTAAACAAGATTTCTAAAATTATTTTGAAATTAAATGTGATTGGTTTTTAATGATTTTAATTAGTCACCACCTATTTTATTATAAATTTTCTAGTGGAATATGTGTTATTGAGCCTAAGGGTTTCCCATGTTTTAGTTAGGTAATTAAATTCATTAATTTCAATCTTTAATTAATTAGGGAGGGAATGTAGTGGACATGTGATGCTGGACAAAAATGTCGTGGGCTGAAGGTTTAGTTGGGTATATGAGCCGAAGAGATGAGGGCCACCGTCCAAATCGCATGTGGGCTTGAGTGTGTTTGTGTTGTTTGGGCTTAAGTGTATGTATGCGGTGTATAATATTGGGTCGAAGAGAACTAGGCTGGATTGGTTTATTAGAGAATTGAGTTTGCATATATAGTCCAATCCATATAATACCACTAATTCCTACATTCTCCTTTTCTATATAATATTGAGCCACAATTTATCCCTTGTAAATAATATTCTTTGAATTTATTCTTTCCTCAATTAATTTATTTTTGCCATCAAATATTATTTCTAGACATGGAAATAGGCCAGGATAGGTCGGTATTTGGCTAAATAGGCTTGAGCCTTCATAAGGCTCAACCTTTTTAAAGACCTACTTTCAATGTAAGCCTTTAAAAGGGCCTCATATTGTAATCCTTAGAGGCCATAAATATGCTTTATATACTTTGAGCGTATCAAAAACTATATAAATATAATTATATTGGTTTAATGCGTAAATAGGCCAGACCTGAACAAAACAAGCCTAGCCTGTCTACACATTTAAGCCTTTAAATAGGCCTTAGCTTGACATTTTTAACAAACAAGCCAGGCCAGACCAGGCCCTAAATACGCCAGGCTGTAGGCCGCTTAATAGGGGCCTGACCTATTCCCACCCCTAATTATCTCCAAAATATTCAGATAAAAAATTATTCTCAACTATTTGTCCTTGATTTATGGGAAAATATGCCTTAAAATTCCCATATTAATTTTAAAATAATTAAGGCCAAATTTTTCATAACTAATTTCATATGATATTTTAAATTCCCAAAATCCAAAATTTAGGATGACACAATTCTCCCCCTGTAAATTAAATTCCGTCCTCAAAATTTGATACATACTTTAGGGCATAAAGTCCTGATATTGCTTCTCTATGTCTTCTTCTGCCTCCTAGGTTGTGTAACATCCGGTAAAATTGGGATGTTACTAATTTTAACATCCTTCATTTTCTTAATTGAACAAGCCATTTTTAAAAAAAAAAATTTGAGCACAGTTGTGCTTTGAATTTCACTAGGCCGAACCTTTTAAATAAATAATACTTTATCATTTATCAAAATATCCAAAATATATGAAAATATGTAAAATGAGCCCTAATGTGGCAATATACAATAATCCAACATGTACCAAAAAGTTGAAAGCACTACAATTAGCAAAAGTAACTTAAGCTACCGAAGCCTTTCCTAATAGACCAACACAAGAACTATCACCTAAAGAATGTTTGTAATCGTCAATCCAGCTCATTATAAATGCTAATATATGCCCGTGAGGTGCCAAGAAGAATATTTTATATAACAAGATACTAGATATATATAATTTACAAATTTTGTAATAAATTTTCTATAGCAAATTTCATATTATGAATCACTCGTATAAACATACCAAGATTATGATTGTTTATGGATGTATATAGAGTGGTGATGGATGTGGAATGGAGATGAGATTTATTATGTATAAATACCACTTGGTATACCACCACTCGGTGCACAGTGGATAGCTTTGACATTTTTTGAGCCCTTGGTATCACCAGTTTCTTTTGGTCTGGTTCAAGGGTCAGCCCTTGGGAAAGTCATGGGTTCCCTTTCTTTCGAATAGAGAAAGTTGTCACTGTCCCAAGGGTTGACCCTTATCCCGGCTAAAGGAAAAGGGTGATACCAAAAGCCCTAAAATGTCAGAGCCATCCACTGCGTGCTCAATGGTGGATATACCACATGTATAAAATCAAACTCCTACCACTGGTATAAGTGTTGTTTTGACTTTGATGAGATTATATTAGAATTTTTTGATGTGGTTTGTTTTCACTAATATTTTGTTGAAAATTTTGGGGACAAAATTTTATTTAAGTGGGAAAAATTGTAACATCCCAATTTTTAAATTTTAAAACCATGTAATATTTTAGGAGACATTAATTTATGGTAATTAAAATTTACCATACGGTTATTCAGTATGAGAATACATTTTCTTAAATAAGAATTAAAGAAAATATTTTAAGTTATATTTTTAGAAACTACTATAACTTATTAAGTATTAAGGAAATTTTATTTGGATTGAAAATATAAACTTCGGTCCAATTTTTTTTTATAAAAAATAAAATAATTATAATATATACATACACTATTTTATGGTGTAGTGGGCAGCACGTAAATGTGCTAACCACCACACTCTCCAACGATGGGATGGAGTAATAATTTCCTCCCACCGCCTAGTGTGTGTAGAGTGGTGTGTGTGGATCAGTGTGTGCGTGTGGAGAGAGTGGGAGCAAGGCGAGAACGAGGAACGAAAGAAAGGCATGGTGAGGTGGAGATTATATTGGGTTCTCTAAGGTAAGTTATTTATCTTATAAAATAATTTAGGTAACTAAAATTAACTTCTTTTCAATGAACTTTCTTCAGGAAAGTATTCTATGTATTTTCTTTTTATTTTTAATAGGAGTAATATAGTATTGATTAGTGAATTTTTTGGGGTTAGAATTTTAGCAAAGTTTTGAGTTTTAATAATAGATGACTGTATATATGTAGAGCATAATTAATAGATAATTTTCATTTGTGTAGATTTATTAGTTTGTTGTTGTAGGAATTAAATTTAATTTTCTATTTAAAAAGAAGTTAAGATTTATGTTCTATAGATTAAATAATTCTTTCGATTAAACATAATTGAGATTTATGTTCTATAGAAGTTAAGATAATTCTATCGATTAAATGAGGTTTAAGACATTTATTTGGATTAGTAAAAGTATTATTATTGATTTAAAAGGTTAGGTCTTGCTAAATCTGGAACTATATATAATTATGAGTTGAGCTTTGAAATTTAAATTAAAGTTTAATAATATTTTTATTATATGGAGATTTAAAGATTTGCTTGATAAATTGGGTTGTGCTTATAGATGTTAGTATTAGGCTGAAAAAGTGAGGATTTGTGATAATAGGTCCTCTATATCCGAATTTATAATTCAATTTTTATTTAGGGTTAAGGTGCATTTTTGCCCTTAAAGTATACGCCCAGGAGCAATTTTGCCCTTGTAGTTTTCAGCGTAGTAATATTGCCCTTGAAGTTTAAAAATAAAGCAATGTTGTCCCTCCGTTAAAAACCCTAACGGTCAACTAACGTTGACTGTTAGTTGATCGTTAGGGTTTTTAACGGAGGGGCAACATTGCTCCGTTTTTAAACTTCAGGGGCAAAATTGCTACTTTTTTTAGGAGCAATGTTGCTTCTGAAGTTTAAAAACGAAGCAATGTTGCCCCTCTGTTAAAAACCCTAACGTTGACTGTTAGTTGACCGTTAGGGTTTTTAATGGAGGGGAAATATTGCTCCGTTTTAAACTTCAAGGGCATCATTGTTCCACTGAAAACTTCAGGGGCAAAATTGCTCTTAAGCGCATACTTTAAGGGTAAAAATGCACCTTAACCCTTTTATTTATTGAAAGTTATATTAAGGATTAGATGAGTTAGATTTGAGATTTATAAATGAATATGAATATTTGAAATTTTCAGGTAAAACTTTTACAGTTGGAAATTGAGTATTTTGGTTAAATTGAGGATACAGTGATGTTTTGATGATCATAATTAGTGAGAATTAATTTTTAAAGGAAGAAAATGATATTGTAATAATGAGTTGATCGAGGAATAGATACATTATCATTTTTCTATGAAAAATAAAGTAAAACAATTATAGTTTAATTAATTTGTTCTTGTATTAGTTGCCATTTTTGGTTAATTATATTAACGTATAATTATATTTATTTTTAGAGTGGACTTGACTTATCTCACGTTTAATTCTTGTGCCAAGAACTTGAGGTAACTACTTTCCACTTGTTATATATGTTAATATGTTGTTTGTGTGTGTTTTGTGAAATGATTTTGTGAATGAAAATATATGGATATTGATTTTAAAGTGGTTATTGAGATAGAAAGTTATGATATTATATGTTTTGACAATGCACTTTTATTACAATTTCGTGAATTTAAATAGTATTTTATCTTAATGATTATTAAAAGGGATAAAGACCAACTTTGCCACGGAAATTTTGCTAAGGGAGCATCCAGCATCCAGAAGGTTTTTTTGTATCATTTTTACCCCAAAAGTTTACAAACATAGCAATTTTACCCATCGGTTGATCTTGACCATTGGATTGATACCATTTTTACCCCGGAAGTTTACAAAAATTTTCTCCTAAACAAAACTTCCGAGGCAAATTTGCTCCTAAAAAAAATTCCAGGGCATATTTGCTCCATTTTGTAAACTTCCGGAGCAAAAATGATACTAAAAAACTTCCGGGTGCTGGATGCTCCTTAGCCAATACTTCCGTGGCAAAATTAGTATTTATCCCTTATTAAAACGATGCATTATTTTTATAAATCTCATTTGGAACTCGTATATACATGCCAAGATTCTGATTGTTTATATGGATGGATGAGGAGTGGATATGAGTTATTATATATAAATACCACGTGGTATGCCATCACTCAATGTCAATGTACAAGGGATGGCTTTGATATTTTTAGGGCCCTTGGTATCAGCCTTTTCCTTTGACTAGGTTAAGGGTCAACCCTTGGGACAATGACACCTTTTTCTATTTTAAAGAAAGGGATCTCATGGTCCAATGTGAGCTCTGAAGTCTTTGGTCGAGTCACACCTCATCATTAGAGAGCTTGGTGTTGGTCAATTTCCTTTATAGCAAGCGAACCAGTCGAACAAGTAATAAAGTGTAAGTAGAGTATCGTCTCACAGAGACTGAGATACCGAGAAGTGACGCTCGATCGCTACGATAGTTGCACAAACAAAAGTAAAAATAATTGGTTTGAGAGGTTTTTGTAGCTATGCTAATAACAAAAATAAACAGAGTGATTGTTGAGAAGATATCAGTAGGAAGTTAGACTGAACTCAGTAGGAAGCTAGACTGAACTCGGAATCATCATTAAGTGCTTCAATCCCCCAGTTGCTCTACCCATTGCTATAGCATCTACACTAAAACTGAAAATAATATTTTAGTCCTTCAAATTTCAAAATTAAACCAATTAACATCTCAATAATATTTCAATTAACCTAAATAAATTTTTCCACCTCATTTATTTGGTAGAAATATCGGGTAGGATGTAAATTCCTACAACAGTCAATCAACAAATCTAAACCAATTAAAATTGGTTATTAATAATTTTAGACATATATACAGTGATCTATTGTCAAAACTCAAAACGTTTCTAAAATCCTAATTATGCGTCAATTTATGCCATGTTTTCTTTGTGTGTTTTGGCTGTTTTAAATGTTAAATCTGAGCTTAATTGTGTTTTATCTGATACACGGTGTTAGAATTCATTCACATAGGGAAATAGAGGATAGATTCTCTAAATTGTTGCATTCGCATCATTATCCTACACATGTACATTAAAAAAGGGTTACTTTATGGTTTACTATGAAAGTACATAACAAAGAGAATATAATGCTATAGCATATGGTATCCTTCCTTCTGTGCTAGCAATTTGATGCAATCACCATGCTGTAAAATCATAAGTGATGCAAAGTTATGCGCTCCTTTACGCTTACCTTTCCTCGAGGTTTTTCAACAATCAAAGACAGGTCATCAAAACGAACATTTAGAGGGCGGTTGAATTAACAAAAGCTGAAAGAGAAGATAACGGAGAATCAAAGAGAAGTTTTGAAGAATCCCACAGAATTAAAAGAGGATTAATCAACCACAGCTAGGGATTTGGACCTAATAGATTTAGAAGACCAAGCTCATTGAACGTACGATGTGAAAGGATCCAACTATAAGAGGAAAGCGCCGCAAGCCTGAAGTCGTTGTCAAAATCGTGAGAGTCAAGCAGTGAATACAATTCCAATTCAACTGGACTCGCATCAAAGGAACAAGAGAATTATCAAGAAAAAGAGAGAGAGAGAGAGAGAGAGCTGCAGAAGAGACTTGATTCTTCCCCAAAGTTAGATGGACTATAGAAGACATAGACACGTCGCATGACAGGACACTCCTTACACCTTGATCATTCCAACGAGCTTCTTTGTTTTCTTATTTTCTTCTTTAACTTTTCTATGGGCAATTTTGTTGTAATATGTTTTGTGTTTCCTTCATCAATGATGAACTAAATTTTCGTTGGTTAATAAGGATGAATTTCTAAGTTGTAGAATGAACCCAATTTGCCAACCTCTTAATTCAATATATTCAGTTTGTTTAATAGTAATTTAACATCTTGTCTCTTAGTGGCCGCTAAGGGGCTAGATCAGTAGCCTCGGCTTACTAGGAAGAAGTCGAAATTAAACCTCTATTAGACAGTGCTTGCTGGGCGAGCTTCTATAGGACTTGACTTAAATTGTAAGCTACAAGAATAGGTCCACCGTTCATAACCAAAATACCAAGGTTAACCTAACATTTTGAACTAGAAAATTGCCATAGGAATATGAGAGAAGTTGAGTGAGGAATGTACTTACGTAATGCGAATGCTTCTATATAGGTTAGTGGTGGGTTAGTTGAATAACATTGTGAAAGATATTTTGCTATAGCATTATGGAAGCTGTGTAGCAAAATGCTATAGCAATGCGTCATATGCAAATTGAGGGATTGATGCGACTTAGGATGAAATCTGAACTCAGCCTATTTTTAAACTGATATCTTTCTACCGACTTCTAATCACCTTTTTACTTATTTGTCATTAGCAATAAAAAAACAAACAAACAAATAAACTTTACTTTCATCACACACAACTTTCAAGGGAAATCAGCATCATCTTTGGTATCAACAGTCTTTGTAGGACAATAACTTTACTTACGCTTTATTATTTCTTTGACTGGTTCACTTACCACAAGCAATTCGACCAACAAGTTTTTGGCGCCATTGCTGGGGACTAAAGATACCTTTTATGATTGTAACTTTCTTTCTAATAAGTTGTGTTTCACCTTGCTATCACTCACCCTCTCTATCTCTGATTTTTAGGTATCTTTTGTAGTGTATGCACAACTCACCTTCTATTGACCTTGAGCCATACAATCCTGAAATTGAATGAACATACAAACAGAGGCACCTTAGTGACTCTACATACATGGCGGAGGCACAAGTTAATTGATATCTAGATCGAGAGTAGCAATGCCTACTCAATGGGGATAACTAGATCCCTCAATAACAATCGAACCGTAATGATGATCTGGATTAAGCCATTATGTAGTTTGGAATTCCTGACCTGAATAGGCTCAACTCTGCCATCACGCCCCCATACCTTACTTCAGGACACTTTGAAATTAAAGGTGACATGTTCCAAATGCTCAACTCTGCTAGACAGTTTGGCGGACTCCTATTTGAAGACCCTCATCTGCATCTAAAATCATTCATGGAGGTTTTGTGACGCTTTTGTCATTTAAGGAGTGAAAGCCAACACCTTTAAAATCAAATTGTTCCCATTCTTACTCAGAGATAAGGCTCAAACGTGGATGAACACTTTCCTTGATCTTTCGATCACCTTCTGGAACGATCAAGGTAGAGAATTCTTGCTAAAATTCTTCCTACCTACTATGAATGCCTAGCTGAGAGAAGACATCAATAGCTTTCGGCAGCGTCTTGGCGAATCCACTTATGAAGCATGGGAACAATTTAAAAGACTTGCTCAAAAAATTCCCACAATACGGACTTGCAGAATGGGTGAAGTTGGAAACATTCTACAAAGGCTTGGATGAGCAGATATGGTCCATAGTCGATGCCTCAGCTAGTGGTTCTATACTGATGAAATCTTACAACGAGGCATATGAACTCCTGAAATGTATGGCCATGAATAGTCACCAGTGTTAGTAGATCGACTTCCTCCCTCCAGAATTGTAGCTAGAGTTCATGAACTTGATGCGATGAGAACCCTTATTGCCCAAGTGTCTTCACTGACCAATATGATCAAGCCAATGAGCCTCCCTACTAACACCTCGTTAATACAACTTGCCCAAGTAGTCTATGTGTATTGTGGTAGAAAGCATTCTTACTCTTAGTGCTATGCTAATCTTGAATCCATCAACTACATGAACAACTACAACAAGGGCAGCAACACCAACTATCAATACTCCAACATGTACAACCTAGGCTAGTGACAACACCCAAATTTTTCCTGGAATTCTCAAGGACAACAACTTGCCGGTCCTTCAGCAAGCCTGTCATACTCTAATAGATCATCAAACCCACCGAGGTTCAACCAGCAAGCAAGGCAACAGAGTGTTCACTCAACCCTTCAATCTTCCATGGAAAGCCTACTCAAGGAGTATATGGCTAAGAACGACGCCATTATAAAGAGCTAGCAAGTGTACCTTCGGAATCTCAAAAATCAAGTTGGACAACTTGCTACAGCACTCAACAAATAGACCATCAGGCTCTCTAACTAGCAATAATGAAGTCACTAGGAGCCATGGAATAGAACAAGTCAAAGCCATCAAATTGAGAAGTGGAAAAAATGTGGAGCCAATAAAGGTCTCAAAAAGGCCTATTGAGGACATCAAACTAGTATTGGGCCAGACAAAGAAGTGAGAGAAGTCATAGAGGATGTCAAAGAAATAGAGCAGCACCTGTTTGTGCTACAACATAGTGCTACTAGCACTAATACTACAACATTCCCAACTTATTCTACGCCAGACGTTCAAGTACTTGAGATCATAAGGAATACTACAACATCACCATCGCAGCATACCATCGACCTAGGGCCATCACAAATAATGAATAAGCCACCACCTTTCCCGCTAAGGTTTCAAAAGTAGAGCTAAGAGAAGTAGTTCTGAAAATTTTTGGACATGCTCAAGGATCTACATATCAACATCCACCTGGTGGAAGCTCTAGAACAAATACCCAACTATATTAAGTTCATGAAGGACATCCTATCCAAGAAAAGCGGGCTGGGTGAATTTGAAACCATAGCCAAAACCGAAGAGAGCAGTGCTTTACTGTTAAATAAGCTACCTCTAAAGTTGAATGATCGAGGCAGTTTCATAATACCTTGTGCTATCGGTCCCAATTACTATGAAAAGGTAGTTTGTGATTTTGGTGCCAACATTAATTTAATGCCAATGTCTATATTTAAAAAGATAGCGGTCAGAGAAGTAAGACCTACTATGGTAACTCTGCAACTGGCAAACCGATCCATTGTTTACCTAGAAGGTAAAATTGAAGACGTGCTGGTAAAGGTGGACAAATTCATCTTCCCAGTTGATTTCATTGTGATGGACTTTAAAGCTGATCGACAAGTCCCAATCATCCGAGGGAGACCATTCATAGCAACTGGAAAGACATTGATTGACATTCAAAAAGGAGAGCTCACTATGCTAGTTAACGATTAGAAGGTCATGTTCAACATTCTTAAAGCAATGCAGTACACTGACGACATTGGAGAATGCTCAGTTGTTGACATTGTAGACGACTTAGTATAGGAGACATTTCAAGAATCCTACACCCAAGACTCTGTCGAAGAAAACCTAATAGATGCTGAAGACCAGAAGGGTCTTGCAGTCGAACTAAGCTTCTTTAACGATAACCACTTTAATAGAGCAAAGAAGAGAATGTTTGAAATATTAGAACTTGACCAAAATCGCAAGCAAGCAATGTGGCCCTCCATAGAAGTTCTACTAGTGCTAGATCTTAAAGCTTTGCCAAAACACTTGAAATACGCCTATCTCGGGGACAACAAAACACTCCCAGTCATTGTCTCCGCTAGTCTTACAAATGAACAAGAAGCCAAGCTCCTAGCAGTACTATCAACATTTCAGCGTTGCATGATGGCAATATTCTCAAACATGGTGGAAAAATCCATAGAAACTTTCATGGATGGTTTCTATGTCTTCGGGCAATCTTATGATAACTGTTTACATAATCTTGAGGCAGTATTGAAATGCTGCGAGGAAACAAATTTAGTCCTGAACTAAGAGAAATGCCACTTCATGGTGACTGAAGGAATAGTATTGGGTCACAGAATCTCCAAAAAAAAAAGAATTGAAGTAAATAGAGCAAAAGTAGCAGTTATTGAGAAACTGCCGCCACCCACCACAGTTAGAGGTATTCGAAGTTTCCTTGTGCATGCGGGGTTTTATAGACGATTCATCAAAGATTTCTCAAAACTGTCTAAACCTCTCTATGCACTTCTCGAGCATAACACTCTATTAAATTTTGATGCAGACTACTTGGAGACCTTTAACATTCTAAAACAGAAACTCACTAACATTCCAATAATGATTGTGCTTAACTGGCAATTGCCATTGGAACTCATGTGCAATGCTAGTGACGTTTTTGTCGGAGAAGTACTAGGTCAAAGGCACAACAAAGTGTTTCATTCAATCTACTATGCCAGTAAGACTCTAATAGACACCCAAGTGAATTATTTCACAACTGAGAAGGAACTCTTGGCTGTAGTCTTTGCTTTGAGAAATTCCGCTCATATTTGGTTGGCATTAAGGTCATAGTGTTTATTGATCATTCTGCCATCAAATACCTAATAACAAAAAAAGATGCCAAACTAAGACTCATTATGTGGATTGTACTGCTGCAAGAGTTCGATTTGGAGATACGAGATAGAAAAGGGACAGAGAACCAAGTAGCCGATCACTTGTTAAGATTGGAAGACCACATGCTGGACAAACCCAGCATAACAATCCAAGAATTCTTCCCTAATGAGCAATTATACGCCATCTCTTGTATCTCCATGCCCTGGAATGCTGACAAGCGAGATCCCCATTAACTTGACATACCATCAGAAAAAGAAATTCTTGTATGATAGTCGACAATTTTTCTGGGATGAACCTTACCTATTCAAATGATGCCTAGACCAGTTATTGCAACAATGTATACCAGATAATTAAATAGAATCAATCCTAGTGCATTGTCATTCATAATTTTATGGTGGACACTACAACGACGTATGCACAATAGCAAAGGTGCTCCAATCTTGTTTTTATTGGCTATCCTTCATTAATGATTCTCATGGCTTCGTATCCAAGTTTGATAAATGCTAGAGAACATGCAACATATCTCGCCGGCATGAGATGCCATTGACTCCCATCCTTGAAACTGAACTGTTTGACGTCCGGGGCATTGATTTCATGGGACCTTTTCCCCCTTCTATGGGAAACCAATATATTCTGGTGGCCGTTGATTATTTCCCTAAGTGGGTAGAAGTCGTCGCCCTTCCCACAAATGATTCAAAGGTTGTTTGAAAATTTCTAAAGAAAACAACTTCACTAAACTTGGGACCCCAAGAGCCATAATTAGTGACAAAGGAACCAACTTCTGTAGAAGACAATTTGAAATACTCTTAGCAAAGTGCGGGGTCAAGCATTGTATTGCCACAACAAATCACCCTCAAACCAATGGGCAAGCTGAGGTATCCAACAGAGAAGTCAAGCAAATCCTAGAAAAAGTAGTGCACCCTAATCAAAAAGATTGGTCTGATAAACTTGATGACTTTTTTTAGCCTATAGAACCACATTTAAAACACTATTGGGAGCTTCTTCACACCAGATAGCCTTTGGCAAGGCCTGCCATCTCCCTTTGGAGTTTGAACATAAGGCTTATAGGGCAATCTCTATACTGAATATAGAGAGAAACAATTGCTATGATTAAATGAGCTAGATGAATTTCGCCTATAGGCTTATAAGAATGCTTAGTTTTATAAGGAAAAAGGTCAAGAAGTGGGATGATAAGCAATTGATCCCAAGGACATTTGAGGTTGGCCAAAACGTTCTCATGTATAACTCTTGTCTGAAGCTTTTCCATGGCAAGCTGAAATCTAGATGGGCAAGGCCATTTGTCATTCACACCATATCTCCCCAGAGTACCATTAACTTACAAAATCCAACTTTTGGACGCATATTCAAGGTGAATGGCCAGCATTACTGGGATGACAAGATGCCATGGGATAGGACATCCATCAATCTCGAACAACCAACCTGAGGACTTCACTCAGCCTGGCTGAACCCAATAAACTAAGCGCTATTGGGAGGTAGTCCAATGACATCTTTCAATTTTTATTTTTCAAATTCGCGAAGGCACTCTGGGAGGATGCCACAACATTTTCATTTTGTTCCCACTCACATCAAGACAATTTTACTACAACAGGAGCGCAGAGGCCATAAGCAGATGGAATCGCACCCACCAGATATGTTTCTTTACTAGATGGGTTTTAATTGTTGTTTCATTCTATTTCCCTTGCGTAAGCAGCCCATTTTCACTTGGCCCATAATATCCATTCGTTATGCCAGTTCCCGCCACCTTCCTCACATCTATCCCCCGGTCCCTTCATTTCCTACTAGCCTCTATCAATTCAACCAAACAACCCTTTCTGCAGTCTTTTCGCCTCTCTTTACCTACCATCCCTCATTATGACCTTACCTCGCTTACCGAGCCAGTTTTTCCTTTATATAGCCCTCCCCACTTTCTCTATGACTCACCTTCTCAAAGTCCTCAGCCACCAAACCCTAACCCTTCCTTCATCTCTCTGACTGCTATAGTACGCACTAAGGCCACTGTTGGTGTAGGGTATGCACCCTTATCCCCAACCACTCTATCGTGTTGCTCCCTCCCCATCACCACTTAACCACGGCCAGCTACCAGGTCCACCCCCTAGCTTCCCCTGGTCACACTCATAGGTTGCCCCTGCCTCACCTATCTCCGTCTCGTTAGAAGATTCAAATACTGACCCAGACTGGGTCCATTACCTAGCCATCCGCAATCACCTGTTCCCCAACTGTGCCACTCACCATTCCTCCCCTCCACCACCTGCACCCCTTTTTCCAGCTCCTAGCCCACCATTGAACCGCGCCGCTCTGTGAGTTGAGGTTGATCGCATTTGGCACAAGATCAACGACATTGCATTGCTCGTCTCCTATGCTCAACCTTCCCCTGTTGTCTCTGAGTCCTCTTCGATGGACGACACTGTCGCCAGTGATTCTCTTAGCCCTCTTGGGCCTTAGTTGTTTTCTTGTTTTGCTTTTCCTTTCCTTTTTCTTGTTTTTTTTAGGTTACCCTGTACTCACCATGCTATCTAGCAACAAGGACTTTTGATTGGCTCCCTATATAATTCTTTTCATTTTTCTGTCTCCTTAGTTTACTCTTTTGGTTCTTCGTTTAGTTTCTGAGGTGATTCGTATTTCATTAATCCTACATGCTCTGTTTGACTTTACTTGCTTCACTTTCATCTCGCTTATTGTCTGTAATGGGGACATTGCAACATTTAAGTGTGGAGGAGGTTTTTAGCCTTATATGTGTGATGGATGATTTTTCCCTGAAAACCCCATGTTAGCTTTTTGAATTTCGGGCACAGTTTGAACTTTTGAAACATATCTCAAGTATGAACAAACACCAATAGCAGTAAAGTGAATATCTACATAATTGTGTAAAATAAAATTGTCTTAAAGAAACAAAACTGTGTAAACTAGGAAAATTGACAGCATTAGCCTGTGTAGTGTAGGGCAAAGTGGCAGTAAGGGAGAATACAGAGTTGAACTACATGGAAGGATTTTCGAGCCTAAATTTTCATAATTCAGTGAGCATGCCTGATAGTCTTAAGAACTATCTTTGGTTTGTCTTATTTCTCTCGTTTCTACTATCTTGCACCTGAAGAGAACTGCATAAGATAAAGGCATTCATATTCACCCACAAATCCCATACACAAGCCACCGATATCATGATCTCATTGCTACCCCTTTGAGCCATATACACACTGCTATGATAGGGAACAGACAGCCAATTTGATTGAAAAATACTTGTTAAAATGTTGTAGCATACCATCGTATAAATGCAAAATTTGTGACAGTGGTGCCCTGTGTCAAAAAAAAAAAACACACACACACACACACAGAGGGCATCAACACAAAAGAGGGCTTGCTAAGCGCAGCATCATGTTCACTTTTGCTAAGAATCTATCTGGTGCCTTGCAATAGCTTGTTTTGGTTTCACTCACCATCGCCACACATAGATAGCCATGCTTATCCTACAACTGAAATTCCTTTTGATGCAAGTATATCTAGATGCTAGGAAGCAACCTTAGAACTTTGACAAGCTTATAGAACTTCTAGGCTAGCATAGCAGAGAGAAACAAGTCCCTTAATGTGAGAGAGCAAATATACACTTTATCCAAGAGTTTCTTGACTCTCCCTTACTAGAACAATGCCCTACATTACGTTCTCCCAGTGCTGGGCAATGGGATTGTTTACATGGATGAATTGAATTTAAGGCAATGGTAAGATACATAGTTCCTAAGACAAGAGCGAAGCTACGAGGTTATTTCTACTCTATTTTTTTTCTCTGTTTTGCCCAAGAGTGAAATAGCTAAGTGTAATGGAGTTTGATGAGTCATATTTATGCCATGTTTTCCTTGTGCATTTGACTATTTTGAACGTTGAATCTAAGTTTAATTGTGTTTTATCTGATAGACGGTGTTAGAATTCATTCACATAAGGAAATAGAGGATAGATTCTCTAAATTGTTGCATTCATATCATTATCCTGCACATGTGCATAAGAAAAGGGCTACTTTATGGTTTACTGTGAAATTGCATAACAAAGTGGATATAATGCTATAGCATATGGTATCCTTATTTCTATGCTTGCAATTTGATGCGACCATCATGCTGTAGAATCATAAGTGATGTAGAGTTATGCGCTACTTTACGTTGACCTCTCCTCAAGTTTTTTTTTTCAGGAATTAAAGATGGGTCATCTTCAAGACGGACATTTACATGGCAGTTGAATTGACAAAGGCTAAAATATAAGACGCAGAGAATGGAAAAGAAGATTTGATGAATCCTACAGAATTAAAAGAGGATCAATCAACCAATTCCAGGGATTTGGACTAAACAAATTTGGAAGGGCCAATTCACTGAACGTACAGCGCGAAAGGACCAGACTACAAGAGGAAAGCGAGGCTAAACTTGAAGGCTTCGTCAAAGTCGTGAGAGTCAGAGCAGTCAGTACAATTTTAATTTGACTGGACTCACATTGAAGGAACGAGATAATTATCGAGATAGGGGGAGAAAGAGAGCTGTAGAGAGACCCAATTCTTCCCTGAAGTTAGATGGACTCTACAAGATGTAGAGATGTCACGTGACAGGACTCTCTTTACGCCATTGATCATTCCAACGAGCTTCTCTGTTTTCTTATTTCCTTTTTTAACTTTTCCATGGGCTATTCTGTTGTAAGCTGTTTTATGTTTTCCTCATCAATCATGAACTAAATTTCTATTGGTTGAGTGAGGATGGATTTCTAGTTGTAAAATGAACCAGTTTGCTAAGCTTTTAATTCAAGATATTTAGTTTGGTTAATAGTAATTTAACATCTTGTCTCTTAGTGGCCGTTAGGGGGCTAGATCAATAGCCTTAGCTTACTGGAGGAAGTCGAGGTTAGACCTCTGTTAGATAGTGCTTGTTAGGCGAGCTTGTGTAGGGCTCAAACTAAATTGTAAGCTACAAGAATGGGTTTACTGCTTATAACCAAAACACCTAGGTTAAATTGACATTATGAACTAGAAAATCGCCATAAAAATATGGGAGAAATAGAGCGAGGAATGTACTTACAGAATGCAAACATTTCTATATAGGTTAGTGGTGGGTTAGTTGAATAATGTTGTGCATTTCTTTTACAATCATTGGGCACAAATTATTTGATTGAGTCGGTGAATCTTGACTCATTTAGGTCTTTAAATCCACACATATAACTATTTATTTTACCATTGGTTGTTATGATCTTGTTTTTATTTGGCTTGGGTGGAGTGTGCTACATGATAAATTTATAACATTTTGATGCTTGCTTAATTGGTTCTTGTTGGCGGTAATAGATGACATATAGATACCAGAACTTAAGCTTGAAACTGAAATGAAGGTCTGGTTTAGAGCGATAGATAGGATTGAAGAATTAAAGGCTTGAAGTGTGATTTTAGAGGGCATTTTGGTATTTTCAGAATTAAATGTGGTCCGTACCTCCAAAATTAACACTGTTAAGCAAGATTTAACATCGTTAAGCAAGCTTTAATGGTGTTCTGACTTTTGCACCTATTTTCTAACCATATGTGCATTTTCCACCCAAAAAAAGCATTTGGTGTTGGGCACTCCTAAAGGTAAAGCACATATGCATTTTTGCACCTTTACCCTACTCTTTATTACTTGTTTGACTTGTTCACTTGCCACAAGGAATTCGACTAACACCTAACCTCAAAATTTTCACCAACCAACATAATATTACCTTCATTGAAAAGGAAAAAAAGAATATGAGGAACAACTTTCATGGAGGAAGTTTGTTGAAAAGAAGTTAATTTAGCTACCTGAATAATCTTATAAGATAAATAACATACTGCATACTATTCGTTCTAGCGCCAAACGTCTGAGAATTAGTAGTCATAGTGGATATCAAGTCTCAGTCCTCTTCAGGTGTCTTGCTATCTAAAGTCCCAACACTTGATGTATCCACGAAACTTCTGTCCATTGGCAATAAACCTTCATAGAAATAGGTAATTAGTAGTTGTTTAGTGATCTGGTAGTGTGGACAGCTAACACATAATCGCTTGAACCTCTCTCAATACTTGTGCATGTTCTCCCCCTTGACTTGTTTTATGCCACTAATTTCTTTTTGAGTAGAAGTAGCTCTTGAGGCAAGGAAGAACCTCTCTAGGAACAACTTCTGCATATTATTCCAGCTTCCAATGGATGATGGTTGCAAATAATATAATAAATCTTTAGCCACACCATCGAGAGAAAATGGGAAAGCTCTCAGCTTTATGTGGTACTCATCAATTGCTTATGGTTTCATCGTGCTATAGACCACGTGGAACTCTTTTAGATTTTTATGTGTACATTCGCCTACAAGACCATGAAACTTAGGCAACAAATGTATAAGATCAGATTTAAGTTCAAAATTAGCAGCAAGTTGAAGATATGTAATGCATAAAGGCTGGTAATTAACATCATGTGTAGCCAATTTCTTTTGAAGTAGGATGATTTTCTTGTTCTACCATAATTTCTGAGTTAGCAAAATTGCTAATAGAATTAGTGTAGACACTACCAAAGGAACTAGAAAAATCAACAGAATAGACTGTTACAGCCCTGCCGGCCTCGCCCTTTTGGGTGGCGGATTAAAGGGATCCTTTTTATTTATTACCTTTCCTTTGTCAATTGACCTTTTTCATTCACTTATATCAAAGTGCACGCGGCAAAGCATATGATTGGTTTGGTCACCTACAATATACTAGTAAAGGTACATATAAAAACATAAAGTAATCCCCATAGGGTTAAGGATACAATCGTCCAAAACAAATACTAAACATACAAAATGAGATAGGGCATTCCATATGTCTTCAGTTGTCAGCTTCATTGCTCTTACCCTCCTCCTCCTGATCTACTTAGCGTAAACCACCTGAATCTTTTAAACTAGTTTGGAGTTCAAAATTGAACCCCAGAATAACTGTTAAACTCATATACAATATATATGCAATGCATGTAATGCAAATCACAATCAGAAACATAAATCTGCCTTTGGCACAATGACCTGGCATGTATCACTTCCGTAGGACCGCCTGGTCAAAACAAGCTCTCGGAACCATAGGGCTAAAGGCCTCGGTAGTCAGGGCTGTAAACCCCTACCAACCCCTTAAGGCCTCAGTAGCCACCTATGAACACACAGTCACATAGGCTCTACCTACCTCATATACCTCGGACTTTAGCAGTAACCCAAGGACACACAATCCTTCAGACACCATAGCCTGTACATGCCCTCGATACTAGGTACTAACGCCCGATATACCTTGGACTTCAGTAGTAACCTAAAGACACCCAGTCCACTAGGTATTATAGCCCAACTCTTACATCATGATAAAACATACATGCAAAAGCAACATAGAGTATGCAAGTCAACAATTACTACTTGGCACGCCTCGAAAATAGTAAACTTTTCCCTTGGTGTTGGAATTATGGTCCAAACGTGCAAACACCCTTGTTACAGCAAAATATCACACTTTCAATCACATATTCAAACTTTACTTCAAGTTCCATAAATTTCGCCTATCACTAGAGTTTTCCAGAATCTCTAACCCAACTTCGCTGATTTTTGATAAATTCTAGAAAAATCGTATTGACATGAAATTAGTGGCCATGGAACCCTTAGGATTCTATTTTACCATAAAAATAATTCCAAAAGTCATATGGGTTCGAATCCTTCTCGTATCCCTAAACTTTAGCCATTGGTCCGAGATGAAATCCAGGTTTTTGGGTCATTTTCAATGTTAAAGAACTCTCGATAGGAAAACCAAAAAGACACGAAATCTTATATCAAAATCATCCTTAGGATGTCTACTTTCACCATGTAAAAGTTCAAAGCAAATGGACTTCATTTACTATATTAAATCTACCAATTTATCTTCGCTGCTCGGAAATCACAAGTACTGGCAAATTTGCATAATTTAGAGTCTTAGGGTTTTTCGTGTGTGAAAAAGATGACCTTGACTTATCCCTACACAAAATCACGTTTTGGACTCATTGGAAACCTCAAAAATATCAAATTCCCACTGAACCCACACGTTCATCACCATAGGGCAGAAACTTAAATCTTCGGTTGCGTATGGCTTCCTCTCCCCTTGAACCAAGACCTTCAATTGAACACTCTCTTCTCCCTCTCTTGAACACGTTTAGGCAGCCAAGAAAATGGGTAGTGGGTGTCCTTAAATAGACCCTCTTGGTTAGGGCTATTATCCAAAACTTGGTTATTACCCCGTGGTCGGAAGAATGTTTTGGATTTAAATTTAATTTCTTGACTTGTTCTCCAAGAATTTCTAGAGAATTCTTGGCAGTTTTTGTGACGTCATTTATGCCCCTAAAAATCAGATTCCTAGATTGCCCTTGAGATTGATTTTTGGAGTTATTAGGTGTAGGTTTCTGTCCAGTAATTAAAGTAACACTTTAGGGGTAAAATGGTCATTTTTCTCTACTTTTCTTCCAAGCCAGTGGGACCTACTAAATCTGTCCAAGATTGCATCATTCATGATCTTGTAGGGTCATAATTGCTTATCATTCAACTGTTATGTCAGATTCAAATTGTGTGGTCCAGATTAATTCTGATTATTTTATTTTCTCTCTCCTCATTATTACTTGATGTGACCTTTTTCTTGCCCTCCAAGTGAACTTTCTCTTTCCTTTGGCCCACCAAATTTCGCCCTCTCTCTGTGTTTAGGGGTCTGGGCCCGACTACAGAAAACCTAACCGGTCCCGCTTAGCCACTTTTTGCTGGTTACACTTTTCATCAAGATTCATGCCACTCAATTAGACTTGTGTGGGCCCATATCAACAGTCTTTTCCCCCTAACCATAGGTGGTCAAAACACTATGTCTTGGGGAGCAAGAAACCCATATTTCAGTATCTCCTAATCACCTTGCACTTTGTGCTACCCGAAGATCCAACTTTTGACCCTGAAACGCCACGTGTCTGATGAATCAACACTACTACTGACTTTTCCTTTCACACTTGGTCTAGATACGTATTCTCTCTCTCTCTCTTCCCTTCTTATTTCCTCTAAAAACGCAGTACATCCATGACTTCCCTAAAAATGTCATATACTTACTTACACCGACACATTTTCGCTCAATTAATTGTCCTATACCTCAGGACATAGTTGGGCAATATATCTTCCAATTGGATTTACATCGTATACATCTCCTGTGCGCATTTTATATTAGCATTTTAATTCCACGGCTTAAACATACTAGGTCTACTGACCCATATGGCCGAATTACTTAGTCCCAAAAAGACTTCCTAACTCTCAACATTCTTGGGACTCTTCCCAAATTGAGCCTAATCGTCCACCTATTTTAGGCTTATTCTCAATTCTTAGGGGCCAAAATTTGGGATATTACATAGACACAATCAGAATGCTCAAGATTAGAATCAAGTTTAGTATCAAAGTCAGTAGTAATCCTATGATTGAGCTTAATAGTCTTTCTAGCAGCAAGAAAAGTTCTTTCAATTTCTAGATTAGATCTCTTTCTAATAACTCTTCTGGATTAGTGGTACTCATAGTTCTCATACTGCATAAACACATGGCAGAATTGGTAAAAAATGCTAGAAAAAACAAAAGAACTAAGACAACACAAACACAAACCTATACTAGAAATTAACCAAAACAAGTTCAGAAACACTATTAAATGACTTTCAAAATTTTTGGGACTTCAACAGACAACTTCTAGACTATTCCTAAACCTAAAAATCAAATAAAAAAACTTAAAAAATTGAAAAAGTGATCTAAATGGGGGAATTTGGCTAAAATATGAAGACTACATGGCAAGGCATACATCCTGATCTACAGACCATTTTCATGCAAATCACCAAATTTCAGGCCAATTAGAGATACTTCAAAATGTACTAGTAGAAATCCTAACAAATTCTAAAATATTGGATATGTCCCATCGAGACCAAGAAACTGTGAAAAGTAGTCTAGATGATGGAATTCGGCTAAACCAAGAGTGACCTCACTCCCTAAAGGGAGTAAGTCTTTCTTAGAATGACTTATTCCTTGTGAAAAAGACCTGCTCTAAGTGATCTAGGTGAAAAACAATTTTGCCCAGTAACCAAAACTACTTAACTAAACTACACTACACTATTGTCTACACTATTGTTAATTAGATCGATGCAATTCCCCGACAACGACGCCAAGTTTTAATGAAAGTTGACAAGCTCTCGCAAAATATCCAGAAACAAAAAAAAGATTTGTAGTATAATGAAACCTGGATCATTTCTCTCAAGGAACTCATAATGGTATAAATCAATAACGAAACAATAATAGTCAATAAATAGGGGAGTTTTTCAATGCAATAAAAATGAAAACAAAGAACTAAACAGATAGAAGGACACAACTAATTAGATCAAAGTTGATCAACCCAGACCTGGAATTTCAGAGGTTCCCTTCATCATCGAACGAAATGTTACGACAAAACTCACGATTGATTCTGGACGAACTAAAACCTCTACATTTGTCCAAAAAACCCCTCTATAGACAATCACCTAGAATCTGATCGAACGTGTGGCCTGTCACTATGCAATTGAATAGCAATCACTTCAACCCGGTTTAACCTTTATCCTTGGGATATATCAATACGAATATTAAATCTAATATTCGAACTATGTCCATAAATCGAATCCGATTAAAGTAAATAGAAATGAGTTTAGTTACCGATTAAAACGTTCTTCTTGATGAAAACGTGAAACCCTCAATCTATGGGTCAATCACAGAAGTTTAGCCAAGCATGGTTAGGTAAAACGCAGATGAACAAATGAAGAACACAAAGAACATTTTAGAGAATATGTGAAATTCTAATTTCAATCCAAAAAATTAATGAAGCACTATAAATCTAGAATTTTATCATTGAAATTAATTGATTCTAATAAAAAGCCCAAAGCCCAATTAAGTATAAAAGCCATTTATTTATGAACTAAACAATTCTAAATTAATTAAACAAGAGATGCAATTAAGTGTAATAATATTCAATTATCACTTAGTTGAGATCTTAATGATATTTTCCTATTTAAATTTTTTTCCTTAATTAACATGTTAATCACTTTGCGTAATGCATTAATATGTCTCTTGTTAAACTTGTCTCTGAACCTCATAATGCATTTAACGTGTCATTCACTTTGGGCCTGTTAGAGAGAGTTTTAAGTAGCTTAAAGCCAGAAAAAAGCTCCGATAGGAAAAAAGTTAGGAGTAGAGTATTTGGGTTGAGCTTTAAATTCATTGGGTTTTTTAAAAAGAAAAAAGAAAAACTCCTAAAAGTCTGTTAAAGAAAAGCTCTATGGGGTAGCTTTTACCAAAAAACTCTCAACTTTTTGACATAGGCCTCGCTACTTCTACCACCATCAATTCAAGCACAAATCATATTTACAACATGACATTTTTCTTGCCAGGCTTCTAAAAAAGTCAAATAGAAAATAAGTCACCGCTTCCACCGTTAACCCAAATAGGCATCGTAGCGTGTGAGCGTTCAAGCTTTATCTTAGGACTCACTTAACATGTTAACCGTTCCTCCTGTTGTATCAAGGAGCTCGATTTCTTTATATATATATATATATATATATATATATATATATATATATATATATATATATATATATATATGTAAAGAGCGAGCTTGATTTCTGAATTGAACTTCTTTTTGGATTTATTAATGTGTTAATTTGTACCTTTACATTGCAGAAAAGTTAATTAACCAGAGCTTTAAAACCTTGTTTTTCACCTTGATAATGCGTTAAGTATGACAGTAAAATCCCAAAATATCAATTTAGCGATAATTGGGTGCTCGACAAAATTTTCTAAAAAATAACTTGCAAATACCCATTCAAACTATCACAGATTTTTTGGGCATCTTTTGCCAATCAGGTAATCAAGTTTCACATATAATTCTTGATTTGCAACTAAGATTCTCCCATTTGTAAATGTATGAACCATTATTTGCAAATCATTTTTATGAAACTTTAGTCGGGAGCCTAACTTCCATTAATTAGATATTTTTGACTTTTTGTATCTAACCGTCATTCTCGACAACATTAATATAATAAGAATCCAATTAAAATCCTGGAGAATTGATTATAAATAAATTTTTAAATATAAACTAAATTCATTTATTTCAAGCTAGCTACAAAGAAATAAACAGCATTCAACCTAAAATGAAAAAGCCTATTTAGCCCTAAAATATAGTATTATGGAAAATTATTAGGTAATTTTATTAGCATAACGTTGGAATTATAAATAATAATAATAATAATAGATATATCCATATATTATTAAAAAAAAAAATAGATAGATTATGTTAATGCTGTAATTTCGTTACCGTAAACTTGGTAGTAAGGTTTTCAAACTCATGAGTCTATACAAACTAGTGACAATGATGTAAACTCGTATTGTAAACTCGAAATGGTAAACTCGCAAGAGTTTACTTTTATCATTAAACATGTATTAACAGTGTATAATTACATAATTATAATATAAAAATAACAACAATTTGATTTAAAATATTTTAAATCCAAATAATTAAAATTAAATATATCAACATCCATAATTTATTATACCTAATAAAGAAATTTTTACAAAATTCATATGTAAAGTTGTTGAGGATGACAAAATTGAAAAAAATTAACAAAATTTTGTAAGCTACAAACGTAAAAACGGTAGATTCAGTCTGTAAACTTGTGAGCTTATATCAGTTTACAGTTAACACAAGTTTGCTAGAAACTTGACTCAATTTAGTAAGGTAGAAACGTAAAAACGGTAAACTCGGAGAGTCAACTCGCGAGTTTGATAACAATGCTTAGTAGTATTAATTTACTTTCCTTTAAATGAAAATTAGTAGCGAAATTAGAAAACTTGCTATTAATTTCATGTGTGTGTGTGTGCTAAATGGAAGCTCTAGTGCATGCTAGGTTGTGAGCATGGGAAGGCTAAAACCAAGTTTTGAAGCCTAAATCAATGTTCGCATAAGCCAAAATCAAACAAGTCAATATTAATAAACTCAATTGGGCATCAAATTTAAATCACGATCCAAGAGCTTTTGCATCCTTAAAAACCCATAAGCCAAAAGTAACTAACCTTACTTTTAGCCCTTCAATCGTGCGTTTTGATATCTATATGTCGTTGGCATGTAGCTTGTAGATAGTTCACGAGTGAATAGTGACACCCTCACTATTGAAAGACATTATATATCTATGGTATAGAGTGTTATAGTCAAGAAAAGGACTATAACATTAGGAATCCAATGGGAGGCATTATAATATCTATATGTTGTTGGCGTGTAGCTTATAGATAGTGCACGTGTGAATAGTGACAACCCTCATTATTGAAAGACATTATACATATATATATATATATATAGAGAGAGAGAGAGAGAGAGTATAAAGCGTGGTAGAGTAAGAAAAAGGACTATTAAATTAGGAAGGCAATGCTACGCATTATGATATCTATATAACATTGTTAATTCGACCAAAAAAAAACTGACATTCTTAATGATTATATTCAAGTTATTATTTGTAATATTAAAATTGTCATTGTTTTTATTTAATTTGTCAATAATGCTCGATAGAGTTTAAAGAGCTTAATAGTTAATCTTATTATTCAAGTTATTATTGGAACTCAAGTCGGTTCGGACAAAGGTTCTTTCTTTTGTTCAAAAAAACTTTAAAAGACATTTCAGTAAAGGCACAATATTTTAAAATTTCAGATTCCTCCCTATAGACCTATTTATCAATTTCATTTGTTAATAGATTTTTTAAGATTTTCTAAATTTAAAAGTATGTTATTAGAATTTTCCCTATATCAATAATGTCCTTCAATGATGAGGTTCCCACAATTCGCACGTGAACTATCTACAAGCTATCCGCCAACAACATATAGTCACATGTGGACTATCTACAAGCTACACTAATGATTAATGTTTGGGATTCGGGGCAATTATTCGGCTTGTTTGGGATAATTGGCCTTTGGAGTAACCTTTTTCAAACCTTTGGATCAGCAATTTTGCCAAAAAGTTCCCCAACTCATTTTTTTTTCTTGTTTGAGATAACATTTTTCCCCTATTGAGCTTCTGAAAAAGAAAAGGGAGAAAAAAGAAAAAAAACCCAGTTGGCTAGAAGCTCACCTGGTGAGCGTCTAAAGTGTTGGGAACAATTCTACCACTCCTGTCAATTGTTGGTCCCCAATTCTTCCTAAATTGATGCTAAGCTCTACTACCTCGCGAAAAAAAAAAAAAATCTAATATTTTATTGTTTATGCTAAGATAAAAATGTTGTATGTGAGTTCATGAATCAGAATTGTGTGGTATTCAAATTTCATGGCTAAATTTTATATATAATTTTATCCATTAAATTGTCCTTTATAAAAATTTTCAAATTAAAATTAAAATTTTTATTTTCAATTATCTTAATATATACAACTAATATGTATATATAATATTCAATATGATTTATGTCATTTTCAATCATTTTCCATTTCAATTAACTTTTGAAATAATAATCCAAACACTCATCAGTTTAGAAAAAAGCTACTTCTGCAAAAGTCAAACTGACAATCTAAATACAAATCACATTTATAACTTGACTTTTTTTTCCTACCGGGCTTTTGTAGAAGTTAGATAGAAAATAAATTATCACTCCCACCGCTAACAGGCCCAATGACTTATGGAAAAGTTAGCAACCTCAATACCTCGAATTACCAGAAGTGATTCATTTGATATTTATTCTAAATTTCAATTGTTCAGAGTTAGAAAAACTGGACACATGGAAATATCTAATCCACATGTTAAATATGCCTCTCATTTTGCTTTTAACAAATTTGTAGCCTACCCATGAACTTCACCAGATCTAATAAGAATCTTGTACCAGTATGGGATGTTAGATGCCATTTATTTACCCAATAATCCTAATCACAAAGAAGTTAAAGAATTGCCAACAGCCTTGCAAGAAGCAGTCAAAATATATGTTGGAGTTGTAACACAACACAACGTATATATCAGATTTTATTCCACAGTTGTAAAGATCACACCAGAGAAGTTTTATCCTCCAATCACTTTAATTAAGCTTGGAACAAATAAAAAGCCCATAGAGACAGAAGTAGACATGGAAGAAGACATTGAAGATGACGAGGAATTTCAAAACAAGATGTATAGTAATCTATTGGCAGAGTACTCAAATCACAGGTGTAAGAATTGTGAAGAAAGAGAAAAAGATATGCAAGATATTGAAGATTCGAAGATAGATCTCAGTATCTTTTGAAAATTCGAAGACAAATGGAAGAAGACAAGGAAAGAAGCTTGCCAACATCGAAAGTGTGTTGACAGGCTAGTTTGAAATTTGAAAGCAATCAAGTGTAAGAATAGAGGTGCAATGTGTTCGGTGAATGCTTTGCCGATAATACAAAAAGTAGCTTAAAAAAAAAAATCTGTCATCTTCAATGTCTTCTTTTGTAACATCCTCCAATTTAGAGGACAATTATTAATTACTAACTTGATTAAGTAATTAATTAAAATGGTTTATACACACAGTTAAGCTTTGGATTTTACTAGGCCCATATTTTTAAACTAAATATTGTTTTAGAATTTGCCAAAATATCCAAAGTATATTAGAGTATGTTAAGTGAGCCCTAATGTGACAATATACAATAATTCAACAGGTACCAAAAGGGTGGAAGCACTACCATTATCAAAAGTAGTTTAAGCTTCCGAAGCCTTTCCTGATTGACCCACACAAGAACTATCACCTGGAAAATATTTGTAACCATTAATCCAGCTCATTATAAATGCAAATATGTGTTTGTGAAGTGCCAAGTGGAACATTTTAGATAACAAAGTACTATATATCAAATTTCCAAAATTATCCAATCACAATTTCTGTATCACATTTTATATCACGAATCACATATATAACATGCCAAGTAATAGGTCGATACCCTGACAATCCTTATCACCCCCACCCTTATAACCACTGATAGAACTCATGGGCTATAATATAATAGATTTAGTCTCTGTGACAAGACTGCACCAAGCTCTCTGATGATGAGGTACAGTCCGGCTAAAGACTATAGAACTCATATCGGATCATGGGTTCTCTTTTCTTCAAATATGGAAAGGTGTCATTATCCCAAGGGCTGACCCTTAACCCAGCCAGAGGAAAATGGTGATACTAAGGGCCCTGAAAATATCAAGTCATCCACTGTGCATCGAGTGGTGGCATACCATGTGGTATTGTATATACAATAACTCCCATCATCACTCCACAACCATCACCGCTCCACATCATCATACTCTTGGCATGTATATATAAAATTCCAAACACTAAATGTGAGAGAAATCAAGTCCACTCTAAAAAAATAAATATATAATTATACGTTAATAGCATTAACAGAAAATACCAATTAATATAATAATAAATAAATAAATAAACTATAATTGTCTCATTTTAGTTTTCTTGGAATAAGTGACAATTTTATTTATTCTTTTATAAATTATTTCTCACTAATTATAATTATCAAAATATCATCATATCTTTAATTTTTCACCATAATATTAACTTTTATAAGTATAACGCAATTTATTAAACAATTCCAAACCTCCACATACTCAAAATCATATCAACTCTAATTTTAAATCTCAAATTCCAAATTCATAATTTCATATAGTTCAAAATTTAGCAAAACTAATTGATTAAACATTTAATAATACCTCTAGTAATCCAACTAAATGGTTAAATCCTCATTTAATCGATAAAAATATACTATATGACATAACTCTTAAATTCTTTTAAATAGAAAATAAATTTAAACTCTCGCAGCACCAACTTACAAATCTAAACTGATTAAAGTTATTTATTAATTATGTTCTTTATATATACAGTCATCTATTATTAAAATTAAAACTTTATCATAAATTTTAATCCTAAAATTTTCACTAATCAGTATCATATTATTCTCATTAGAAAGAGAAAAATATATAGAATAACTTTCATAAAGAAATTTTATTAAAAAGAAGCTATTTTAACTACTTAGATGATCTAATAAAATAAATAACGTACCTTAAAAACTCAAATAAGTCCTCTTTCCTTCATTTTTCCCTCCTTCTCTCGCCTTTCTTTCTCTTTCTCTTTTGCCGGAGCGCTCTCCCGATCACTCACACACTTGCACTGCTAAACACACACTCATACACTAATTCACACACAAACACATATATATAATTATGCTGAGGCGGTGCAAATGAGGCGGTTAATTACATTTTTTTTTTAATAATAGTTCTCCTCTACCACGTATAGTGGCAGGTTGCTGCTACATTTGGTGGCAGCATTCCTGCCACATATACTTGGATATATATTCTTTTACTTTTTTCTTTAATATTGATTTATTAATTTTGCTATTTATAATAATAATTATTATTTTATTTCTTCTCCAATACATTTTTCCACCCTTTTTTAACTAAATATTAATTTATTTTTCCACTAATTTCTTTTATTACCATAAATAATATTTTATCTACAAATCTTTATTTTGATAAGTACGCAATAAATTTATGTATCATAATTAATTAATTAATTTTTTTTCCTTATTTGTAATTAAATCCTAATATAAAAATTAGGATGTTATATCTTTCATCTCTACTTCTGTTTCTATGGGCTTTTTTGTTGTTCCAAGCTTAATTAAAGTAATTAGAGGATAAAACTTCTTTGGTGTAATCTTTGTAACTGTGGAATAAAATCTGATATATGCTCTATATTGTGTTACAACTCCAACATATATATTTGAGCAAATAACCATGTGTGTCTTATAGGACCATAACTAACGAACTACTGATAATATTACTCCTTAATTTGATCCCCTTTAAAAATTAAAAGCTCATACTTTAAACTTATTCCACAGATATTTTGACATATATTTCAAAGAAGGAAATGATTAAGCTGCTGCACTTTTTTAGTTTGAAATTTGAAAAGCAATCAAGTGCAAGAATAGAGGTGCAATGTGTTCGGTGAATGTTTTGGCGACAATACAAAAAGTTGTAAAAAAAAAAAAAAGTACAAAAACACTCTTGTATCAATATGGGATGTTACATGCCATTTATTTACCTAATAATCTTGATTCTAAAGAAGTTAAAGAATTGTCAGCAACCTTGCAAGAAGCAATTAAAATATATGTTGGAGTTGTAACACAACACAACGTATATATTAGATTTTATTCCACAGTTGTAAAGATTACATCAGAGAAGTTTTATCCTCCAATTACTTTAATTAAGCTCAGAACAACAAAAAAGCCCATAGGCATTACAAGTTTTATTAGAATTCATTCCTGAACTGGATCCTGCTTTAGATTGCATCTGCTCATAAAATCTACAATAAGATTATTCTTTCCTAGCACATATTTAATAACATAATCATAATAATCCAAATCTCCTTGCCATTTAAATAACATTTTATTTGCTAATTTGTCTGTTTTTATTCCTTTATCAAGCCAAGATTTTGCTTGTCTATTGACAGTCCTAATTATAAATTGTGTATATGCTTCTATCTCTATGGGCATTTTTGTTGTTTCAAGTTTAATTAAAGTGATTGGAGGATAAAACTTCTCTAGTGTGATCTCTGCAGCTGTGGAATAAAATTTGATATATACGCTGTGTTGTGTTACAACTCCAACATATATTTTAACTGCTTCTTGCAAGGCTGTTGGCAATTCTTTAACTTCTTTGGGATCAAGATTGTTGGGTAAATAAATGGCATGTGACATCCCATATTGGTACAAGATTCTTATTAAATCTGGTGAAGTTCCTAGGTAGGCTACAATTTTGTTAAAAACAAAATGAAAGGCATATTTAATATGTGGTTCAGATATTTCCATGTCTTTCCATTGTATCTATTATAGTTACAAAATTTGGATTATTTTCACTTACCATGTGTTGTGTATATTCTTCTACTAAATTTTTTGAAATTAACCTAGGTAATTTTCTGTAAAACATATCTAAATAAAATTTTTGTTTTTCAGGCTCTACTATTTTTGCTTCATAATAATATTTTTTATATTCACAAACATATTGATTTATATGTGTTGTTTCCAAACTACAAATTTCCATTTCATGTAAGTATCTTATTGCTTTTAGAACATGTGTATATTCTATGCTTGCTACATTTATTCCTACGAATTCATTTTTTAAGACATTTTCATATTTTGATAATATCGCCGCATATATAGATATATGTGTATATACATATACATATGTCTATATATATTATGTATACATACATACATATGTGTGTGTGAGTGTGTGTGTCTCTTGTTTCAACATTTTTTATTACATGATTATTTTTATATTCTATTTTATATCCAGTTTGTACTATTTTTCCTTTATTTTTATAAAATTGTCCTAATTTTCTTCATCCATCTACGACATCTATTTTATTTTTATTCACAGCTTCATATATTGTAAATAAATTATTATTGATTACATTTTGACCTTTCTTAATTTCTTCTGTTATTATTCTGGTTTATTCTAAATTTATATTTAAATTTTGGTTTTTTATATTTAATACAATGGTGTATGAATTTTCCCATTCATATAAAGATCTCATCATATTTATTTGAGGATTATTATTTATTGATTCTAATTTTTCATATTTTCCTAAAGCCTTTTTTATTTCTTTAATATTATTTTTTACTTTCTCGAAAGGAGCTTAAAAGTAACTTTGGCTTAATTCAAAAGCTCTCTAAAGTAATTTTTTAAATAAGTAATTTTTTATCTATAAGTTAGATTAGGATAACTTCTCAACCAAACATTAGAAAAAAAATCCCATAAGTCCAATACGTAAGTACATAACTTCGATTGGAGGCACCCAATCAGCATACCAAACATGCCCATTATCAGTAGTGAGGAATTTACAATGTTCCCTAATGATAACTTGATGTTCTTTTGATGAAACTTGGATTTGCCTTACGATCACAGCCTGATTTGCTATGGGTTCAGGTCCTGAGACAAAAATATGGATGGAACGAGCACTTTGAACCTTGTCGGCGGAATCAGAATAGTTCATACTTGTGGCGGCACCTTAAGAAATTATGGGAGGAAGTTGAACTAGGGACAAGGTGGGACCCAAGAGATGGAAACCAAGTATCCTTCTGCACTACTAGAAAATCTTAAAATAGCGACGGAAAAAAATCCGTCGCAATTTGCGGCGGAAAAATAAATTTTGCGATGGAATTTAAAATCCGTCGCAATTTGTGACGGAAAAATAAATCCGTCGCAAATTTTTTTGACGGAATTTGGATTTTGAACTCCGTTGCAAAATTTTACGACATAAAATGAATTCCGTCCAAAAAATTTTTTGAGAAAATTATCTTTGGAGGGAAAAAGCCCATCAATTTGTGACGGAATAGCAAATCTGTCGCCAAAAAAAAAATCCCCAATTGCGACGAAAAATAAATCAATCACAAATTTTTACGACGAAAAATAAATTCCATAGCAAATTGCGATAGAAGAGGAAATCCATCACAAATATTTGTGACAGAAATACGTGTCCGTCACAAAAGGAAAAAAAAAAAAAAAAAAGAACTCTTATTTCTTGCCTTGCCTCCACCCTTATTCGTCTTCCCTCTTTCCAACGCCAAAAGTCCCAAAACCCTTTGCTCTCCATTTCGGTCGCACCAAAATGAGAGAAATCATCCACATCCACCCGCAAGTACAACGGCGATTCCGACCTCCAGCTCGAGCTCTTCAATGGTTAGTTACTCCTTAGGGTTTTTTCAAATCCTCTCTTCCTCTCTCCCCCTCTCCCGAGCTTGTCTTCTAAAATCCTCGCATCAATGGTTTGTCACGCCGATTTTGGGTTCGCTTTTAATGACAGTAATTTCTCCGATAGGATTCTTTGGATCATGGGTCAATGTTTGGGTTCACTTTGATAACAGTAATTTCAAGCTCCGATTTGGGTTCGCTTTTAATCACCCTTGGTTGTAAAGTTTATTTAGCATGAGTTCTGGAGATTGCATGTGTGCCAATGTTTGTATGATCTGTTATGCGTATGAAAACGTGCTATTGTTTCATTCTCAGCTTGGAAATCATGGGTCCAGTCTGACAGAAGAGGAGCTTGAAATACATACCATATCTGCTTGGAAAGAAGGAAAATCATATCTTAGCAGACAAAACAATGGACCAGGAGCAGCATTTTCAAGACGTTTTGTTAGTGTAAGCAAATTATGTGCCATTTGTAGCCCTTAACACGTGATACTGCTCACAATTTTGACTAGTTGCAGTTTTGGGGTTCAGTGTGTAGTTATTAACATGTAGAGGTGCTATGAGATTTAATGGTATCTTTTTTGTGGTGGTGAATGGGCGGCTTGAGTTCATTTTAGTTTTGGAAATGCTTGGGTTAATCTAGCTTTATGTGTCTGAATGAGGTGCATCTATAGAAACTGTCTTGAGGCTTGCAGGATGGCATGAAAAAAATTGTGTGCAGAAGACAGGTTTTGCCTTGTGTGTTTATCTAGCAAATTAGAATTGTGGAAAAGGTTCTTATTAAGTACTTGTTTTGTTTGGTGGGCCAAAAAAAGTACTTATTTTGTTTACGAATCATTCACTTATTTTGATACGAACACATTTTACATGAAAAGCAGTTTTGCTTTCTACTTTTAAGAAGCAACATAGTTGATTTCAATAATGTAAAAGAATTTATTTCGGCAATAAAATTATTACTTAGCAGTTGCAATTTGTGTCTATGAACTGTGCATCTTCAAATGATATCCACAAATTCACAATTACTCATTTTGCATTTTAGCTATTGTGTTGGCCTTAGCAAATGGGGAGAAGAAAATACTGTTCAACTAAAAGGAAACAATGGTGATTCCATTGTGTGGTTTATTTGAAAAATGACATGGTCTTCCTTATGTTTCATCTTGTTCTCTGCTTTTGCAGCCAAAGTAAGTTCAATACCAATAGTTGACGATAATGACTCATTATTGGATATATATTGCCGGCGGTTAGTTGTGTTAAAAAATCATTATTATACTTCATCCATTTTTTGAGGTACTTGAATTAGACAACATATGACTGACTCGGATGTATGTACATGATGTGGGACAAATACAGAAGATGTAAATCATGTGTTGAGGAAGTGCAGCTATGCCTAGGTAGTGTGGTCACATCTGGTTCCTACATCTCAGAGATGTGCTTTCTTTGGGTTAGATTACAGGAAGTGGCTACTATAGAACCTCATCCAAACGAAGCTAGGCAATGACGGAAACGCACCATAGGCAGGTATATTTGGCCTTACATGTTGGAAGCTATGGGAGTCTCGTAATAAGCTAGTGTTCCAACACTCAGCTATTCAACCAGCAAGCTTAGTCCGAGAGGTTAGGTTGCTTGCTTGCGGAATTTGCCATGAAAGCATGCTCATCGTGTGATGTGCTGCAGGATGGCCGACCAAATCTGCAGGAAAAGTTAATCAGCCTTCTCGGCCATCAGTGGCTCTCAACTGTGATGGTGCCAAGAAAGGTGTGTATGCAAAAGCGGGGGCGGGGTGCATTCTCCGGGATCACAATGGGCGATGGTTGGCGGGATGTTGTTGAAACATTGGTGCTTGCTCCTCTCTTCGAGCGGAACTCTAGGCTCTATGGGATGGTCTTTCCCTAGCATGGTCACTTGGCTATAGGGAGGTTGTGGCCTAGGTCGATTGTTTGGTGGCGTTAAACTTAGTCCGAAATCCAGACAACTATTCTTTTGCCTCCAAGAGTTTGGTTCGACGGATAAAACAACTAATGGCTAAAGATTGGAGAGTATCCCTCTCCCATATCTTCTGTGAAGGGAACCGTTGTGCAGATTATTTAGCCACCTATGTGTTGGATTTAGCCGTTGGGAATCACTTTCTCCAGGAGGCTCCGGAGGGCCTGAAGGAAACTCTTCAAGATGATGTAGATGGCGTTGGAAGAATGAGGTTGTGCTCTAATGCCTACTAAGCTGGTGTATTAATTTTCCCCTTGTAAACAAAAAAAAAAAAGTCACTGTTCTTTGAACCAAAGTCATTTAATTCGATTCAAATTCTTTTCGTATATAAATAGTGATGGGAGATGTTGTCAACATCTTGTTGCTTTTGCGTTTTAGTTCATTTTTTTTCAAAAGCCAATGTCATTTAAAGTGTGATTGAATTTTGTGTTTTATCCATGGGACAATGTTCGGAAACCCTAAATAGTGACGAGGGATTATTAATATTATCTTCGATCATTTGTATGAGATCCAAATCCTTGATTTGATCAAATCATTTTTTTTAAAAAAAAAAGGGTTTTGGGTTATTTTGAATATTAAATACATTTTTACCATATTTTTCCCTAATTAATGTGCTCTCTCATGGTCTTTTTACCTCTTATAAATAAGGGAATACTAAAAAATACATTTCTTATATATTGATAATTTTTAACTAATTTTAACAAATTTCTTAAATCATGTAATCTAGTTACTTTTAGTTCTTATTTTTTTGCCTTAATTTGTTTTAATATATATAAAGCCTAAAGGTTTTTAACCAATGCCTTTTAGTTTGATTGAATTTTGTTTTGTATTAGTGAATTTAAAAACAAAATTTAATCTCAGTAAATGACGAACGTTAGTCAAATTAAGAAAAACATTAAAAGGAGCAAGATATTTTTAACTAGACGCTCATCATCACCTCATAGCTAGTAAACATCACTGTTGTTAGAACCGACAACTGGACTAGTTGGTTCCATGAGTTGAATAGAAAAGTAGCCATATCATATGATTGGTTTGGAACGCCTTTTTTTGTTGGCATAAATCCTGTATAAGTTCTTCAAAAAATTAAAAAGAAGCACAGCACAAAGCAATCTCAAACCAGAAAAAACAAATCAAAACTACAGCAAAAACCTGCAACAAAAGGAAAGAAATATATCATTAAACAAGAAAACAAAACCCAGATCATGCAATTCTCAGCCATTCATAGATCATATAAGCTAGGGATATTCGCTAGAGTAGAAGGGGTTGCAACACCCCGTCTTTACAGCAATTCTACTGAACTAATTAAGGGTTTAATTCTCCTGTAATTTTCTCTTTGTCATGAGTCCCATATTGAGAGGTTTTCCTTAAATGAAGATCTCATAGGGCTTTGGAATTCCTAACTCCAACGGTTAATTTTTTAGCGGAACTGATTTTGCAAACTTTACTTTCGGGGGAATTCAATTATTGATGCAGGGGAGAAAAAAGAGGAGAGAAGGGGAAAAGAGAGGAGGAAGAGAAACCACACAAATAAATAAAGGGAGGAGAGAAATATAAGAAGTGGATAAAACTCAGTATAAGATGATATTTTTTAGAGTTATTTATAGCTTCAACTCTAACTCTACGACTCTAATAGAGACTAAAAGAAGAACATTCTAAATGTGAATAACAATTAATAATGAAAATAATGATAAATTGACATTAAAACAAAGTATCTCTAAATCTTGTTGTTAATCTTCAAATCTTCTAGATAGTTTTCAATTCTTCTAAAATCTTTGTTTACTTTTTTTCTTCCTATTTTCATTTTTATCAATTATGCTCAAGGGAAAATATGAAAAGTTCGTTATTTATGCATGAGGACCTAAAAAAAAAATGAAATTATTCTGCAATGCCATGATCCCTTTTAGCAAAAGAAATTTCAAAGATCAAAACGCTCTTGGTCAGTTAAGAAGATAACAAATTTACCTCCTCCCCCACCTTTATTTATTTATTTTCCTTTTTTTGCCCGGCACTGATATTTTCTTATTAGAAGCAATCTAAGGCCATGTTGGCAACTAAGCCACCTTTATTTTTGTTGCTGGCATCAGTGACTTCTTTGGTGGTGAAGCCATAGTCATTTGTGACCCAATAAAAAAGGGGGAAAATCATTCTCGAGTTACATGTAGCTTCCTTTAATATTTAATTCGATACTTTTGTATTCTTTTTCTTTATTAAATCTTCTAATTTGACTCTTTTAGCACTGTTCGTCATGAAATTTTGCTTTGTTAGCTTGTTAGCCCCGGTGCAGAAGATAATTTTGCCAACAAAGTAAAATTAAAGGATTTAATAAAAAGATACCAAATTTTTTTAAAAAAGAAACAAATAAAAATATTGGCACTTCAATATAATTACAAGTGCTTAATTAATTAAAATGAGGTGAACTTATAAATAAATACATCATATGTTGTGTATACTAAGATTATATATTAATTTATTGGTCTAAGCTAATTAGTTTGGAGAAAAAATAAAAATACTCTAAAGTAATTTAATTAACTTTTTTAAATTTATTAAAAAAAATCAACTTGATCTTATAATTTGGACTGAAATGAGTACTAAATTTCCTATGCATGACTATTAAATTCCATTCGGCACTAAAAAAATATCAACAAAACAAAAAGATATTGGGGAAATACAAAAATGAAAAAGAAAAAAAGAAGAAGAAGCATAGATATATAATTTTAAACATAATCACTATTCTATGTTGTCCGAACATTGTAATGCATTCCTTTTCTATTTTTACGCGTGAGAGGTATTTCACGTTTAATTTGAACACTGACATTGTTTGCTGCATGCAGAATGTGTTATAATTGATCCATTGAAGGAGAGACATGTGCAGGATATTAGTTGGAAAGCTTATTATTAATGTTACCACACAACTGTTCGTTGGCGTGTGGGGCTGAGAAGATAAGAATCATAAGATCGAAGAGCGTAAATTCATTCCAACGACTGTTACTTGGCGTGTGAGGCTGAGAAGATAAGATCGAAGAGTGTAAATTCATTTTAAGTGACTTTTGTGAGTGATCTTGAGTTCATTTTTAACATCTCAAAGTTTCACTCTTAATATTGTCCACTTTAAGATTCTGTCGTCTTTCATAATTTTAAAACGTGTCAAGAGAGGAGGTATTTTGACCCTTATAAGACGTGTTTTATCCTCCTTTTCATTCTCCTCCACCGATGATGGATAAACGGTTTTGGGTAGAGATATATGCGCTAGGTTTCAGAATAATCGTGATCTCACGAATGCATATATATCTACATATGGGAGACTGTAAATACATGTGTAAAATAATACATACTTCTCAGATTTATTAGCCTCAAATGCCATTTGTAATACTCCAACATTTCAAATGTTTTATTTTTTTAAATTATTAGATTCAATAATGAGGGTTTTTTCGAGCAAAAAAAATAATGAGGGTTTTCATCATTGAAAGACATTATGTCCGTGCAGAGTGTGTTATTGATAGAGTCAAAAAAGTACTGAAAGTAGGAAGGCAAGATATACGTTGGAAAGCACTAGTGACTGAATTGTGTTTTTGACTTTTGAGCCCTCTTATAATTTTCTCTGTCGTGTATCCCCATATCAAGGCAGTTGTCTTGTAGTTTTGTCTGTCGTGTATCCCATATCAGGACAGTTGTCTTGAACGACGAGCAGGAGCCAGATCTCTTTTTCTTTCTCCCTCCCCTGCCTCTTTTATTTTTTATTTTATTTTATTTTTTTAAGCCATTCACTATCCAAAGCCTTTAAGCTAGTCAATTCAATCTCACTCTCTCCCTTTTAAAACGTTTCATTTAAATCCCGGGTCCAAAAAAAAAAAAAAACTTAAAAAGAAAAGAACAAATTTTTTTCTCAAATATAAATATTAGTTTATATGTTCATAATTTATTAATAATAACTAATAAACATCGATTATGCGAAAAATACAAAATAAGAAAAGGTTTTTTTACAATATTTTATTGCAGACATTAATATAAGGAGACCATTATGAGGGTAATAAATTAATACTACCTCTAGTCCTAATTATAAGATCTGTTGACTATGTTATAAAATAAAAATAAAACTCTAAATTAATATTACTCTCATAATTAGGACCAGAGATAGTAAAAATAAAAATACTCTAAAATAATTTAATTAACTTCATTAATATCTTTTGATTTTTTTTTTTTCTAATTTACCTTTATCGATGCCTCTCAATAATAATCAAGTAAAGGAAATATAGTGAAAATTAAGGAAAATGATTAAGACATTTTTTTTATAAAAAGACTGTCATAAAAGTTTAATTTTTTAATATAATCAAATTAGGAAAATATGTAATGTAATAAGGATGGAATGGAATATATCAAAATAATGAAAATAAAGTTGTGTATGTGCAATTACTCTCTTCTTTTTTGGGTCCCTACAGCATAATGAAACGTTTAAGCGGGAGGGAGTGAGGAACAAGTTTAAAAGCTTGTTTGAGAACATTTTTAGGGAGTCTGAAAAGTGTTTATTTTATAAGAGTTAAGACAAAACTCATCTCATATATTTACTTTGTATATTGTAAATCACAATTTCATATTACTTTTGACAACTCCAACTGTCATTCCAAACAAACACGGGCTTAGGTAGTGAAAAATTGCAACGTTGATATTCATTAAGCTCTTTTTATAAAAATAAAAATTAAACTCATTTTATTTTTTTCACGATATAATAGATTTTTTTAGATTTTTTAAATTTATTAATATTAAATGAATTTTTTAACTTACATAAATTTCTTCTAAAATAAAAATAAAATATTTTTTTTTGTTTGACATATATAATAAACTATAAAACACCTTGAGTTTTATTTAAATCATATAATTATATTTTTAATTAAAAATTTTGTTTATTTTAGCAAATTATAATTTTGATAAAATTGAAGAATGAGTAATTTTTGTCCATAGATATGTATACTAGTAGTTTTGAATAATGACAATTGAGAAAAAAAATTATTTAATTTAGTAAAATTTAGAATTTTGTGCTGGGCGCTCTTGAAGTAATAGTTTGTTGTGTTGGACGCACCTTAGATAACAGACGTTAACTTTTTGTTAACGGCGTTATGCTGGACGCTCCTTTTTAAAAGTTTGTTGTGTTGGACGCACCTTAACCCTTTAAAGTATTCATATGATCCTAAATATAGGACATAACTTACAGTACAAAATATATTACAAACTATGTTTTATATTTAGAACCAAAAGTAACACTAATTTACTATGCATGATTATTAAATTCCCTTCATCACTGAAGACAATTCAATCAAAACAAAGGATATAGAGAAATGACGAAAAATACTATATAAATTTAAAAATATTGTCGATAATAATAAAAATAAGATTAACAAAAATGGTAAAACAATTGATAACTTATTTTGTTGTAAAATCACATATTTAATATTTTGAATTTTAAATGGTATTTTTTCAGCATTATCCCAAAATATATTGTGAAAGAAAAAAATAAAATGACAAAAATAGAACCATAAATATTTTTAAAGGTACATCCCCTCTCACCAATAAACAAGGATCGACAGCCCACGTGAATGAAATGAATATATGACATGTCAGGATATTATGAATATTAGTTGGAAAGCTTTTAACGTGACCACGACTTTTGGTTGGTGTGGGGCTTAGAAGATAAGATCGAAGTATCATAAAGTTCGAAGGCCTGCCTAAAACCCGGTTAAAAATCGTTCTGTCCAATCAAAAAAGAACTTTAAAAAAAAAAACATTTGGGCGCAATCAAACTAATCATTTTTCTAAGTAGGGCCAAGCATTAGATAGAGTATGCCGCCCTATCTATCCGGTAGGTATATATATTATTGTAATTGATATAAATATTTTTTATATAATAGTTTATAACTCTATATACGTATATTATATTATATATTAGTATTATATTTGCTATTAAATTTTAATATTTTGTATTTTATTCCAATATATGTTAATATTTACATTTTATTTCATGGATGCTTTCCAAAGTTGCTCCTGCATAAGATTTAAGTGAATGATTCTTTTTTATAAGCTTTGCAAGAACCTTCAGATGCAACAAAATGACTATATTGTATCCATGAAAGCATTAAACTTTGATAAATGAGGGTAGCCGACACTCTACTCTGCTAAAAGAGACATGCATCAAATTATTGTCAAATCTTTTTGACCAAGAAAAAATTATTGATAAAATTTCAGATTCTTAAAACACAATTTACTTACCAGTGATGCGCGTTTCTAAGTGTTCTCATCAAAACCAACATTAAAATAATCTGTTATGTCAACTCCAAGGGTCCTCCATGGCTTCTCCTCTAATGTATCAATGTTTACATCAAATTATACCCTTGTTATGGGGAAAAACTATGATTGTCATGCTCACGAGTTGACTCTCCGAGTTTACCGTTTTTACTTTTCTACCTTATAATAAAAACGAGTCGAGTTAGTAGTAAACTCGTGTTAGTCATAAACTCGGTTAAACTCACGAGTTTATACACTGAGTTTACTATTTTTACGTTTCTAACTTACAAAACCGTATTAACTTACTCTTAAATTCATGTTAACTTTTTTGATTTGATCATGCTCAAAAGCTTTATATAGAAATTTCTTTATTAAATATGATAAATGATGAATGTTGGTAGATTTAATTTCAATCATTTGGATTTAAAATATATTTAAATCAAATTATTATCATTTTTATATTTTAATTATTTAATTATACACTAGTAATACATATTTAGTAATGAAAATAAACTCTTACGAGTTTACGATACGAGTTTATGTCACTGTCATGAGTTTACTTAAACTCGTGAGTTTGACAACCTTAGGAAAAAGGATGGAGGTAGTTAAGATATTTGAGTGCCAAATAGAACAAGGCATGACAATTTTTATTATTGTACCACTAAAAATCATGTTTTATAACCATATACTTCCTCCGGTCCTAATTATAAGAGCTAGTTGATTTTTTTGAAGAGATTAAGGAAGCTAACTAAATTATTTTGAAGTATTTTTATTTTTATTTTTTTCTTCAAACTAATTAGTTTAACTAATAAACTAATATATAATCTAAAAATACACAACATATAAAATGATTAAGTAACTTATTTAGCTTCTTTAATCTCTTCAAAGAAAGTCAACTAGCTCTTATAATTAGGACCGGAGGTAGTATTAGATATAGGTATTTTCATATGCTCCTTTTGACAATTTGTACATGTAATCATATGCTCTCTCTTTTGCTTTCTTTTAGGTAATTCCATTTACTTCATCATTTTGACAATTTAAGGTCTTGATGTAACCATTTGGAGTTTTGGATGACTACAAGGGTTTTAGATACAATTTTTTGATACATTGTATTTAATGGATTATGGATGTTATTTAATTCTTTACGTATGGATATTTGACTATTTGTTAACACATATATAGTAGTCTTTTTAATTTCAAGAATCAGGTTGTAGACTTATTTTATAATATTCTAAAGTGTAGAATTATAGATAATATTAGAAATTTTCAATATTGTTTATCATGTATGAATTGAAGCTATTTTTTTTTTCTATATAGGGTGTAGTAGGGTATCACTTTTTGGGTAAGGAAGCCCGTCTTACCCAACCCAAAAATTTTAAGGCTTTTATCTGCTTGAGTTGGGCATCGAGCTGCATTTTACTACCTAATATTTCTTATGGCAGGGTATCAAATAAGGGCATCGTCCTCATAAACGCCCCCGAGCGAAGAGCATAATTCATTTAAAACGTGCACTTTTTATTTCCACCAATAATAGTAATAATGATGTAAGGCTCTGTTTTGATAAGTGCTCGGGAGGAAAAAAACTTGGTGGGGAAAGTGGAAAAGAAAACCTAGTTGGGTAAGTGTTTGGGTAAATGGGTTTCTTCGAAAACGTTCAGCAAGCGTTTGGATAATGTATAATGCCAAAACGTGATTTTAAGTGACATTTGTGTGTGGCTTGAGGGCTTTAATATGCCCCCTCTATTGCTCTGTAACACCCTTTGTAAGATTCCCGCTTTTTAAATATTTTTTTCTTTTAACAATTAGATTCTATACATTCTACAGTGATATTTTGATATTTTATGAAAATATAATAATATAATTTTATTTTTTTAAACAAGAAAAACTGAAAAAAAATTCAGATTATTTTTTCATTAATAATTACGAAATCCAAAAAGTGCATCCTTTTTCTTCCCTATGATGTCAAAATTTCGCCCATTTTACATAGAATCCGAATGGAAAGCGCATCGTTTTTCTTCCCTATGATGTCAAAATTTCGGCCATTTTATATAGAATCAGAATTGGACAAAAAAAAAAAACCATTTGAGAGGTTAAGCCATTACAAAGAGCTTTGGAGGGAGCCAACAGAGCTACAAATTTTAATGACGTGGATGTAAAAATATTATATTATCATTCAAAGTACTTGAAATATAATACAGACTTAATATATAAAAAATTAAAAGAAATCTATTACAAAAATTAAGATCATTTATTTGACTCTTACTCTTTATATTGTTAAACTCATCTATAATTGAATTCATGCTAAAATTCAAAACAATTTCTTTTTCAATGTATGTGATCAAAAAATTATCAACAAATTGGTCTCTCATTCTATTTCAAAGCCGGTTTTTGATTATCTTTATAATAGAGAAAGATATTTCAATACTTCTTGTAGAAATTGGAAGAGTGAGTATAAGTCTAATCACTCTATCAATAAGAAAGTTGTATATGATGGACTTTTCAATTCTTTTTTGCCCTTAATATAATTATGATGTAGCTGATAAATTAATCAAATCGAGATGTTTAAGAATGTCAACTAAATAACTCGAACCAGAAAAAGAAAAACATGGAAAACTGATTGGACATAAATAAAACAAGATGAAAGAGAGAGGGGGGGGGGGGGGGGGGGAGAACGAAAGCTGAAAGTTTCAAAAGGTTAGAATTCAATTTACCTCATAAAATGAACAAGTGGATAATATTGATTTTCAAGGTTCGGGATAAGGAAATGATGTTGATAATAAAAACAAATTCTTCTTTCCTTTCCCAATAGGCCTTTCGAGTCAAGTAGAGCATCTAACGAGAAAGGAAAACAAAAATATAAAACATAAAGAGGTTTAAACTTCTCTTGTTGCATGTGAAGAAGAAGATTCCTACACACACATAAAATAGTGAGACCCATATATATATATATATATAATGCTAATTATATATATGTGTGGGTTCTACCATTTCATATGTATGTGACATAAAAATACACTTATCCTACAGCATGAGAAGTGTTTTTTCCAAATATAAAATCCAACTTCTTCATTCTGGTTGATTGTAACAACGGGTTGGGAGTATTTGAGAAAGTAATAACTGATGTAAAAGAATAAATTCAAAAACTAGTGACTTAAAGAAGTTGTATATTTCAAGGAGCCGTGTGTTTTCTCCTGAATTTATGCTGATGAAAAATGGAAGAAAATCGTTTTATTTCCCCAGGAAATGATCAAACACATTTTAATTGGTGACGGTTGGGTTGGAACCAGGTTTGGTGCCTATCTAAAGGATAAGCACCATTTACCTATCTGATCTAGATCGTTCAGATTAGATCTAGACGGTCCAAATTTTATTTTTTTTAACTGCTGTTTTTTCAATAAAAAAATTATCTTTTGAAAAATGTTAGTTAAGAGATTATATTTATTGAGATTCTAAACCCATTAACATAATTTTTTTTAAAAAAATAGAAAGTAAAAAAAATAAGATCCGGATCAGAGGAGAGAAACTCCTCCTACCTATGCGAAGGATAGTTAGGGAAACTCATTCCCGGTTGGCTTCCCCTTTTGTTCTTATCCAATAATTCATTTGGACTCCCCGATTTCTCACGTTTTTTAATTTTAAAATTGGGGTTGGGGGATTTTTTTGTTGGGGGGCCCACCCTAACCTCCTTCTGATTCCGCCTCAGGGAGGCAGACCCGTGAGTCTTATGGCCTTCAGTCATCTAACTTTCTTGTTTCTTTTTCAATCTTAATTTCACATGTAATAATAATAATTAAAAAAAAAACATGAAACAAAACAGGAAAATGCGAGTTTGAGTGTATTTGTGTGTGTATATATATCTACATGCATGGCTCTGATTCTGAATCAAATCGGGAGAGCAAAAGCAAAATACTGTTCAATTCATTCTTGATCCTCAGTGATGGCTTTGGCTTCAACTTTTCTAACCCCTTTCGTTACTCCAGTCCCTGTTAATCTCCACACTACGGTAACCTAACTCTCATTATTAATTGTTTTTAACATATCTGCTTCTAAGATAAATATATCTGCAGCCAGCCAAACCGTCACTCACTACAAAAATTTTCAGATTTTGCTACGGAAAAATTCCGTAGCAAATTCCGTAGCAAAATCATTTTGCTACGGAAAAATATGGATTTTCCGTAGCAAAATGATTTTGCTACGGAATTTGCTACGGAAAAATTCCGTAGCAAAATCCTTCGTCGCAAATTGCGACGGATAAGGAAAATCCGTCGCAATTTGCGACGGAATTCCCTTTCCGTAGCAAATTTGCTACGGAAAAATATTCCGTAGCAAATTGCTACGGAATTCATTCCGTAGCAAATTTGAATTTTGCTACGGAATTATATTCCGTAGCAAATTTGCTACGGAATTCTATTCCGTAGCAAATTCTTTTTTTTTTTTAATTATTTTTAATTTATTTTTTTCCTTTTAATTTTTTTATTTTTCTCGGAGCCAGTTACATCAGTTTTCCTTTTATCCTTTGTTTATTTGCTCCCTTTGTTTCAATTTTCACTATTAACTAAAGCAACCAAGCACTCTTTGAAGAATCAACTGGTTCAGAGTTTTTATTTTGCAAGACTGAAAAGAGAGCTCACACGGAGGGCTTCTTTTGGTGGGGCAACCAAGAAGCCATGGGCATCGGATATTCATCATCATCCATTTCAAATTCGAAAATGTGGAACACAATGAAGATTCATACCGCTTCTGTTGTCGAGCTAAATGGTAGTAAAAGAAAATTCCTAAAATTAAAGGAGAAGAAGAATAATTCATCAGCTAAACGGTAGTAAAAGAAAATTCCTAAAATTAAAGGGGAAGAAGAATAATTCATTAGAAGCAATTGATCAAAGCAAAAGAATAATTCATCAACTGCTATCCATTACCGTTGATCGATAAATAGAAGAATTTCACAGATGAAAAGTTTCACAATCAACGGCTTGTTGTTCGTCGTCCTTGTCTTTCTTCGAGATCTTTCACCGTCGTCGAAGAAGCATTTGAGGAATTGAGGGTTGAGGCAGGAATAGATAACCCGATGGGCTGAAGGTTTTAATAGCTTTTTGCGACGGAAAGTGTTTTCCGTCGCAAAAAGCAAAAAAATTTGCGACGGAATACACTTTCCGTCGCAAAAAGTATTTCCTTTTTGCGACGGAAAGTGTTTTCCGTCGCAAAAAGCAAAAAAATTTGCGACGGAAAACACTTTCCGTCGCAAAAAGTATTTCCTTTTTGCGACGGAAAGTGTTTTCCGTCGCAAAAAGCAAAAAAATTTGCGACGGAAAACACTTTCCGTCGCAAAAAGAATTTCCTTTTTGCGACGGAAAGTGTATTCCGTCGCAAACGGGCGGGAGAAATATCCGCCAGTGTCCAAATTTGCGACGGAATCTTATTTCCGTCGCAAATTTTTGCGACGGAAAGCTGTTTCCGTCGCAAATTTGCGACGGAAATAATATTCCGTCGCAAATTTGCGACGGAAATAATATTCCGTCGCAAATTTGCGACGGATAAAGCTTTCCGTCGCAAATTTATTCTTTTTGCGACGGATAATTTTGTCCGTCGCAAAATTGCGACGGAATTTATTCCGTCACAAAATTCCGTCACAATTCTTGGTTTTTCTAGCAGTGACTGTTTTTCTCCTTTTTTTCTCATAGGACGTCGATAAAGAGCGTCACGCAAAGCTTTAAGTGAAACAGGTCTGGTTTGAGGTTTTGTGCTCTCTGTGAAAACTGAAAGGGATAGAGGACCAAATTGTGTCCATTAAAAATCACATACAGTTTTTTTCTTTCACTGACAGCACATTGGAAATCAAGGAAAGATTCTGACCAAAAAAAAGAAACCAAGGAGAGACAAAACCTCAAACCAGACCAGTTTCACTCATGGCTTTGTGGGACGCTGTTTATCAACGTTCTATGGTGTTGCGGGTTCGCTCAATGAGGAAAAAAGGAGAAAAATGGTGACGTTTTGGCTGGCTGCAGATATATTTATCTGCCTCAGAAGTAGAAATGTTATTCCCATATATAACTTTAAAGCGCTACTATTCGCTGATGAGTTGCAGGCTTATTTGATAATAAAACACTTAATGCTAAAGTTTCTCATTATTGTATTATAGAGCACAAGTTTGGCATTCAACAAGGCGGCCGGTTTGAAGTTAAACCGGATTCAGATTCATGCAAAGCGGTTTAGACTAAATTGTTCTATCGAAAGGGAGAAACTGACTAAAGTGGCATTGGAAGATGGTAATCTAAGGGTTATGTAGCTAGTTGGTTTATGCTTTGTTTTCTTCGTTGATTAGAGTTAAACCGTACATGATTTTGGGCTTCTATTTGCAGAAGATCAACAGACCCTTGAGGCTGGTATTTCTACGCTATTAGTGAATTTTGATACTGGGTGTGATCCTCATGGAGCAACAAGTACACCAATTTACCAAACTGCTACTTTTAAAATGGTGAATATCGATGTATTCGTAATTTCGTATAAATTAGTATTCTCTATTCCATGATATGCTTTTCATATTATAATTTTATTCTATACATTTTTTTTTTCCATGCAGCTTTCTGCAACAGAATTTGGTCCATTTAGCTATACGAGAAATAGAAATCCTACCCGAGACGTTTTGGAAAGGTTTGACCTGATTTTCTGTCTTTATTTATTTTTGGAATCAATTTCGTTATTTGAGGATCTTCTAACATATTTACAATTAACGAGCAGAAATTTTGAGAATTACAAAGAACAAAAATAAGTTCATTTGTTGGATTTTGTTGAGTTGATTCTTGGGTTTTTTTTTTTTTTAACCCTTTTACCCTAAATTAATTAATAATCAAAATGCCCATGGTTGAAACTATATCACCCGCCCCTATGTGAAATTATATGCCCCGTTTAGTCCACTACAACTCGATATGTAATCAACTAAACAGTGCCATTTTTTTTTAAAAAAAATTATGTTTTCTCATGATGTAATCGACTAAGCTAGAATATTTATTCAATTACACCACACCAAATTTGTTTTTTTAAAACTTAATTTAGGGAAAATCATTTGAATTTACTTTTTTCATGTTTTTATCTTCAAATCACATTTGAATTTACTGTTTTTCATTTTAATATTTTAAGATATTTTATAACAACTTTTCTTTTATTTCTCTCTATATCTGGTATCTTTTTTTTTAATCAATATTTTAATTATGTCTTTGTTTTATCCTCTACCTTTTGAATTACATATTTTTATTTTTATTTTTTTAAAACTAACTATCATTTTCCCTCTTTATATATGAACCATTTTTTGAATAAATAAATTTTGACATCTCCCCTAATTGATTTCAAGTATTAAACACATCCTCTTAATATTTGATAACTATTTAATTTATTGTTTTAATATTTTGTAAATCACTTTGATCTTTAAGGGAATAATCGAAATATATTAAATTAAATATTTTCCCTTGATTTTATAGGATTTCGATTCTCTCATAATTATTTTTCACCTCCCTTCCCAGAATATATTTTCTCATCCTTAGATGAAAGAAAAAAAATAAATGATTCAAATGTAATAGATTATTTAACTATAGACATAATGCGCTTTTGTTGTTTTATGCTAATCTCCAAAAACTAAGATTCTTTTTTCTTTTTCTTTTTTTCTTTCAAATGTAATAGCTTATTTAACAAATTGTAATGCGTTTTTGTTGTAGCTACTCCTCCATTATTAATTTACAAAATATTATGTAAACTACCTTCTCTATTATTCATATTTTATAATTGTCTTATTTTTTATTTAGATTTCTAAGGAATAATTAAAACATTAAATTAAATATTTTGCTTTTTTAATAATGTAATATTTTTTACTTTAATAAATATTTAAACGCATTAGAGAGGATATTTTTTTTAATATATTTTTTTACTTTAATAATTTTGTAGCTGTCCTCTCTATTATTGATTTACAAAATATTGTGTAACTACCTTCTTTATTATTCATCTTTCATAACCTTTTTGCTTTTGATTTTTTATCTAGATCTCTAAGGGAATAATTAAAATATTAAATTAAATATTTATTAAATATATTTTTTTTATATAATTTAATATTTTTTACTTTAATAAATATTTAAAGGGAAAAGAATTTCTCCCGTCACTAGAGATAACTCTATCTCCTAAAGAGGATTAATGACCCAAAAACTACATCGTTTTAGATTAATGAAGGGTATGTTAGTAATTTTAGGTGAATTAATGAAGGGTGTTTTGGTAAAATTTATATGATTAAAAATAAACAAAATTACAGAAACACCATTCATTAATCCAAAACGACGTAGTTTTAGAGTCATTGGAGATAGATCTTTCTCCAGTGACTGAAGAAATCCTTTACCCATATTTAAACGCACTAAAGAGGATTTTTTAAATTATTTTTTACTTTGATAAATATTCAAACATTAAATTAAAACCGTCTTACTTTAAGATTTAATAAATATATAATTTAATATTTCGATTATTCCCTTAAAGATCTAAGTGTTTTACAAAATATTAAAACATTAAATTAAACTTAAATATTAAGAGGATGCATTTAATATTTGAAGTCAAGTAGGGGAGGGATCAAAATTTATTTATTCAAAAAATAGTTCATATATAAAGAGGGAGAATGATGGTTAGTTTCAAAAAAATAAATAAATAAATAAAATATGTAATTCAAAAGGTAGAGGATAAAACAAAGACATAATTAAAATATTGACAAAAAAAGATACTAGATATAGGGAGAAATAAAAAGAAAGGTGTTACAAAATATTTTAAAATATTAAAGTGAAAAATAAATTCAAATGGGTTTTGAAGATAAAAACATGAAAAAACAGTAAATTCAAATGATTTGCCCTACGTGGGGTTTAAAAAAGCAAATCCGGTGATGTAATCGACTAAGTACTGTAGTTTAGTCGATTATATCACGGGAAAACATTAAAAAAAAAAAAAAATTGGGCATTGTTTAGTCGACAACATATCAGGTTTTAATCGACAAAATAAGGGTAAAAGGGTGATATAGTTTCACACATGGGTATTTTGGTTATTAATTAAGAGCAAAAGGGTCAAAAAGCCTGATTCTTTGAGTACTTAGCTTTCGTTTTTTTTTCAATATTTAATTTTAATCTTTTAAGAACTCATTTTAATTGTTTTCAGCATTCATTTTTATAATTTGTTCATACTTTTTGTTTTTTTTCCCCCTTTTTTCAATACTCATATGTGATGTTTTCATTTATATATCATTTTTTATTTTTAGTAATGAAAATATTGAAGAATAGTATTGAAAAGGGAAAATTAAATGAATGTTAGATGCCAAAACAATCACTTAATGACAGCTAGGTATATGACAATTTTCAAAAAAAATTAAATGATTTACAAATGTCATTTTTTAAACAGTACAAAAGGGAAGCTGAATACTGAAAAGTAAAAAAGAAGGATTAAAAAAATCATCTCAGAAAAATAATTCGACGGAGTTCAATCCTTATTTGATTAAATTTATGAAATCGTAATTTTAATACATGTTATTAATGTTTTTGGAGAGCGCTTGAATTAATTGGCTGTAAGTTATTATGGACATATATTCCTACAAACTGGATTAATCTGTTGTTACTAGCGTCGATGACTGGTGGATTAATAACAAAAATTATTGTTCTTGGAACATCATTGAATGTCATTTTCACTGTTTGTTTCCCTTCCATTTTTTTTCCACCCTCTTTTATTTGACTTATTTTATTCACAGATTAATAGCACAGCTTGAAAGAGCAACTCGATCCCTTTGTTTCAGCACTGGAATGGCTGCTCTGAGTGCCGTTTGTCAACTTGTTGGGAATGGTGCATTTCCTTATCTTAGTCTATTTTGTTTTTGAAACTCATCCAGTAGTGCAATGTTTAAAGTAGTTTATGCTCCTTTCCACACTAAATTTAGGAGATAAATAATTAATTTACTGCTACTATAAAAATTAATTAAAGTAGTTATTTGTAAAAAAATGAACGCTAGTTTTCCTAAAATACCTCTTTAATTATTTACATATAAAGCTATACTTTCATTGATAGCTCCAGTTTCACTTCGATACTAACTGGTTTAGTGGCGGGTTCAAGTTTAATTAATAACCTTTGCTAAATAATCATATCACCGATTAGGAGTAGTGTGAAAATTAGTGATAACCAACATTCAATCAAGTCACAATTGTAACTAGTCATGACCAGGATTCAACGTAGCAGTTTTGACTCTGAAAAGTAAATCTTGAACTTAGTGATTATGGGCCCGTTTGGGATAGCGGTGAAAAAAGTGACTTTTTTTTTTCTGATGTGCTTTTTTTGTTGGACTTTTTTTCTGATGGACTTTTTCTGATGTGATTTGTATTTGGGATAGCGGTGGCAGAAGTTACTTTTTTATGATGTTATTTAATTGATGTGAAGAGAAGCAACTCATGGGTTGCTTCAAAAAAAAAAACATGCTTCTGATTTGAAGCACATCACAAAAATAGCTCACCCAAACACCCTTTTTTTTTTGTTTCTCCAGTGGATGTACTTCTGATGTGCTTAATTTAGCATCTGCAGCTATGCCAAACAGGCACTATATAGTAGCTAGTAAAGTTTAGGTATTTTGCTTGTGCCCAACAGTTAAGGAAGTATATAATATAATACCATAAAATTCGAATTGAAAAATTCAAGCATTTTAATTATAATTAGGGAAAATTAGAGAACTAAGGAAAAATAATTTTTATTGGAGAGGACTAGAAAAGTTGTAATTATTTAAAGGGCGAAAAATTAAAATAGAATTTTATAATTACTAAATTGCCCCGGCCACACAAAAACTGAGACAAAAGAATTTCCCATTTGAGATGTGCTTAGCGCGGTTATGAGTCAGTTAAACAGTTACTCAGTGATTTCCTCTTTCAGATATAATATTATCAATGGCGGTGAAGTATATAGCAAATCCAATATATGGATTTCCTTTTTGAAAAAGTTAGAGCGTCCACAACAAGGCTATAACTTTTTCTTGCAATTACTAATAAGATTATTCTATCAAGATCTTCAACCTTCTTTGTCAAAAGATAGGTTAGAATATTAGATAACAATAACAAAAAAGATATAAGGAGGTGAGAAGAGAAACACAAACAAATTTCAGGGCAAATTCACCATTACAAGATGAGCGAGGACGTTATTTTTCTTTCTAAATAATTATAAGTTTTATGGTCCTCTACCATAAATATTATTTTCCCTTGGTCATTCTCCCCAATTTTTCCTTTTAATTACTATCTTTTTTTTTTCCTAAAATATTGTTATCAAATGATTTGTTTATATATATCGACTTCATTTTCCCACTAATACTATGTACTATGTCAGAGATGACATTAAAATAATTAAATTATTTAATATGGTTTTAGATTATAGTATTAAGTGGTTTTCTTTGCATATTTTCCACAATAAACTATACACATTGAATTTCATATGATTTTATTTTCCTTGTCGTTTTCATTTGAAATTGTTATGTTTCCTGAACTCATTTCTTTTATTGTCATATATTTACATAATTTCAATGCAGGCGATGAAATTATTACCGTAGATGATATCTATGGTGGCTCCGATAGAATATTGAATCAAATAATTGCAACGTATAATACCCCAATTATTAATTAGTAATATTATATTATATATTATATACTATATTATATATAAAGAGGAGTAGTGCATATGTCACGGGAGGCAACCAAAAAGAAAAGAATGATATTATATTGGAGACGTGTAATTTTATACCTTAGGGAAACAATAGAAATTAAATTATACCCAGTAAATCGTGAACTAGGTTTCTTGGGTAAGGGCATATTATAAACAAGTGAATTTTTATTTCAGAGTGGGTTATTTCCGAAGTCATTTCCATAATTGGCGGAATGATTATTGAGATAGGTCGAAACCGATGTTTTGAATCAGGACAGATAGTAGAACCGGTAGAAAATAAATCATAACTCAAAATCCTTGAACTAAGTAGTAAACAACTGCACATATTATGAATCAGTGAATTTTTGTCTCGAAGATGGTGTCACCCGAAGTAATTTCTGTTACCGGCAGTGTCCGACTTAAAATCTTTGACAGATTACGAAATACCCTGAATGAGGTCAAAAATTCAGTTGACCCAGATATTTTTAAAGAGGAAGAATAGAGCTTCAGGGCTATGCTTCTGGATTTTTAAGAATTTGCAAAAGATCATGCGATCAGAACACCGAACAGGAATTTTATCGGTAGAAAAATACTATTCACATTATTAAAATAACAATTTTTTTTAAAAAGGGCACAGATGCACCCCGTGAACAATTTTAATATTTTTTTAATATTTTTGGAAATTACGAAAAATGACCCAAAAACAAGAAATTACACTTAAGGACCCAATTTCCAACACTATAAATAGAGGCCTCACTTCTTCATTTTCTTCACACCAAACTCAGATCACAACGGTCGAGTTTAATAGAAGAGAGAGAATTCTTAGAGTTTAGAGGGAGAATTTAGAGTAAAGTTCTCGGAGCTAGAGAGAAGGAGTAAGAACTTCAAGGGTAAGTTCTTTGGTCTCTAGTTTTAAGATTTGGTAGTTTCTTTTGGTAATTATAGTAGAAATGCCAGATAGAGTTTTTTCTGAGTATGCTCTGTGGCTGCAGCTTAGTCTGATCTGTCACATCAGAAAAGAATTATTCTTGGGCAGTAATGTTATTTACCAATACAGTAAATACTATTTACCAAACAGTAAAAATTATTTACCGTCACGGTAAAAATATTTTTACTGGTACTATTCACATGAATAGTGAATACTATTCACATGAATAGTAAATCTTCAACGTAGAATTCCACAAGTATTGCAAAGTTGATGGCCACTGATAAATGTGATATTGTTCCTATAGGGTATCTGTGAACTTGTACCGCTGTTTTCCGTTAGAAGTACCGTTTTAGTCAAACGTACCAAAACATCATCAACGAAGGTACGGACGCGTACTGTAACCTTAACTCTGATGCTTATTGTAAATTTTTATGTGATGGATAGTCTGAGATTCTGTTTTTATAAAATTGGGCATACACATTCAGCTATATACGGGTTATAGTCATGATAATGCCGTTGAGTTTTCCTAGCGCTGAGGACACGGATGTACACCGTGGCACTGGGTAGTGCAGACTGGATTAAAATATGAGGTGGTTGTGCTGTTGAAATGTGATTATGCTGTAACTATCATGAATATCTATTATATATAAAATTGTTACATAAGCATGAGGTTAACTGTTACCTGAGGTTCAATGGGAATTGAACCTCAGCTCTTACCATAGCCTCAGGTTCTGGCGGAGACAGGGTTACTGACAAGGGTAAGCAGGCTGCTTAAGGACTCGGACGGAGGATTGTTTATCTATTGCTGTTTTCTTATGTATTTTGAGTACTTGAATATTTGGATGACTGTATTAGTATCAACACACCAATGTTGGTTAAATATCAGATACACGTTTTGTTTAAAATGAAAACTCTTTTCCGATGCCACTCTGTTTAAATTATTCAAAACTCTGATAATCTCTTTTGAAAATCGCATAATAAAAGACGGGACGTTACATTTTGGTATCAGAGCTTGCATCCTGGCACGAAGTTAACTAGGTTACTTTAAACAGTCTTGTAAGGTTGTTTAAGTAGCAGAGTTAAGTTCTAGCCTTCAAAAGTATTTTATCTGGCATGAACCCGACTTAGTTACAACAAACCATTGGTGCCGAAGGTAGGGCCGAGTCTATGTGGATCAGCCAATCAGTCACCCTAGCACGGTGAGGCTCCCATGATAGACGCCTACCTGGCCAATCGGTTGATTAACTAAGTTAGGCTCTAAGCCATGGTTTTCTTTTAAAAAAAAATATTTCAAAAAAAAAAAAAAAATATAAGTACTGATATGACCCTGGTGTTGTTGTAGAAATGGACAAAGAGGAATTTCCGTATATCAATTACTTTGGGAAAAGAAGACGTATTGCACGTCGGTCGATAGTCCCCGAATCAGTAAGTAGGAGATTGAACCCTGAGCCGATAAATCCACTCTCTGTACCAATGCCTGAACCTGTGCCGGTACCAGAACCACTCTACCCCGCTCTTGCACTTGATAATGATCCAGAACCAGAATACCATCCTGGACCTGAGTATCCCGACCATCTATATGACTCAATACCCATTCTTGCAGAGCCCTACTCACCGGAACCCGGAAATCCCAGCATTTCACATCACTCCTCAATAGGTGATAACTTTGACTATCCTCAGATACAAGATCTCGACTATGACTCTGACGCCAACTCTGGCAACCTGGAGTACGTCTTAGATGAAAACTCCATCTTAACTTTAGCCTTACACTTGGAATTTCTCCATGCCGCTCTCACTACTAAGACCGAGAAAGACAGATACCTACTGTATCTGACCCGAGTCAGAGAATTTTACCAGGCAAACTCTCGCTACCATTTTCCGTATCCTTCTAGAGACTGGGTTAAATCCACCCTTCATCACTTTCCTCGCACCCGTTTCTGGAAAACTAAAATCAATGAAATTCTGAATGAGGGCCACATCGAGGATGTGTGCTCGTGCATTTTCTGCCTCCAGCATTTAGTTCACCTGGTCATGTAGAAAGACAAAGACAACCCTACAACAGTTCAATGAACCATGGAAGTAGTAGTAGCAATAGTTTTGTAACAGTAGGACTAAGTATAATAGTAGTTTGTGTAATCACCATTAATGAATAAAAGGGGTGTACTATATACGCTTTGGTGTGATTCATATGAAATTTGTGATCTTATGTTATGTGTAATCTTTTTGTTTTCTAGTGTTTATATCTATTAACCTTTGCAATTTAGAATATGGCAACTTTGGGAGGCGCCGGAACTCCTAGAGGCCGAGGCCGAGGTCGAGGCAGAGGCCGAGGCAGAGGTAGGGGTAGGCAACTGCGAGTAGTACCAAACCCTGAACTCGAACAACATGAACCTCCACCACCAGTACAAGATGAACTTCAAGAAATGAGGAGAATAATACAAGAACAGAGAGCTCTCATCGATGCGCTTCTCGCCAACAGGCAGGGAGGACAAGGGGATGAAGAACAACAGGCTGACGGAGAGCAACAGCAACAACAACGAGAGGGAGGAGAAAATTACGATGAACAAGAAGACGAGCGCAGCAACGCATTTGAGAGACCAGAACGATCTCAGTCATCTCCTCGACAGGAGAGAGTACTGGTGGAACAACATCAACCTGTCAGAGAAGCTAAGGATACACAATACTGGGTGACACAATTCTGCAAACACAAGCCACCAGTATTCCGAGGAAAACTTGATTCAGCTGAGGATTGGCTATTGCATCTTGAAAAGATCTTTGAGGTCTTAGAATGTCCGGATAACAGGAAGGCTCAATTGGCAATTTACAAGCTAGCAGGAGACGCCGATCGTTGGTGGCGAAACACCGCGGCAACCCTCCGAAGCCGAAACTGTCCCATCACATGGGAAACGTTCCAAGAAAAGTTTAACGAGCAGTACTTTCCACCCTCAGTACAGATGATGAAGGAGACAGAGTTCCTGCACATCCGTCAGGGTCGGGAAGAATCTTTCGATGATTACTTCGCTCGTTTCACCAACTTATCTCGGTACTCATCACTTCTGAGGCGAGATAATGACGAGAGCAGCATTGCAAATGTACTTGTGTATGGACTAAAGTATGAGATAAGGGAAAGGTTGGTATCGCACAAATTTCTGGAACTAAATCAAGCTGTAGAAGCCTGCCGACTCATCGAACGAAACTTGAAGGAGCTTCGCAAGACCAGAGACTTCAGCAGTAGCGGCCCCAACCGTAGCGGTTTCAATCGCAACAACCCAGCACAGAAGAGGAAGGCACCTTGGAATAATTCCCAACAAGGGAATAAGAGGCCATTTCAACTGAGACAGCAAAACTTTCCAAGAATGCAGACATCCCAAGCCTGTCCGCAATGCAGAAGATTCCATCCGGGAGCTAACTGTGAGGGAAAGCCAGTGTGCTTCAGGTGTCAGAAACCGGGGCATATTAGCTTAAACTGTCCTCAAAAAGCTTTGGAGGCGAGACCGCAGAACGCAGGACGAGTTTTTGCTCTGACTAATGAGGAAGCCAAGAAATCTCCTGAGATGATCAAAGGTACTATTTCTCTTAATGGAAATCTACTACAGGCATTGTATGATTCGGGTGCTAGTCACTCGTTTATTTCTTTCGATTGTGCAAAACGACTAGGAATGCAAGCCTATAGACTACCATATGATTTGATAGTAGCTACCCCACTTGGCGCGAAATCTTTAGCGTCTGATGCATGTCTTAATTGCATTGCGAGTGTGAACGGTCGAGAATCTAACATAGATCTTATCCGATTACCGCTTCATGGCATTGATGTCATTCTTGGTCTTGATTGGCTAACGGCAAACAACGCGGTCATTGATTGTGGTAATAAAGAAATACGATTCTCACCACCACACGACCAGAGCAAGATCAATGTGAGTCTGAATTTCCTATCTAGTGCAGAAGCAGAAAAATGCATGAAGCAAGGTTGCCAAGCGTATATGGTGTTCTTCTCAATCAAGATAGACGACGAACCATCACTCAAAGACATTCCCATTGTGAATGAATTCCCTGATGTGTTTCCCAAAGATCTCACCAAGTTACCCCCTGAGAGAGAGGTTGAATTCGCCATCGACTTGATGCCAGGCACTGGACCAATATCAAAAGCACCATATCGTATGGCACCAAACGAGATGCTGGAATTGAAGAAACAGCTTGAGGAGCTACTGGAGAAAGGATTTATTCGACCTAGTGTGTCGCCATGGGGAGCCCCAGTACTGTTTGTAAAGAAGAAAGATGGAAGTTTACGACTTTGTATCGATTACCGCGAGTTAAACAAGGTGACTATCAAAAACAAGTACCCACTTCCTCGCATTGACGATCTACTCGATCAACTATCTGGTTCCTGTGTATTCTCTAAAATTGACTTACGCTCAGGATACCACCAGCTGCGAGTGAAAACCAGTGATGTTCCAAAAACAGCCTTTAGAACCAGATACGGGCATTACGAATTCCTTGTGATGCCTTTCGGATTGACAAATGCGCCTGCCGTATTCATGGATTACATGAATAGAATCTTTCGTCTACACCTAGACAAGTTTGTAGTGGTGTTCATCGATGACATCCTAATCTATTCTAAAAGCAGGGAAGAACACGAAGAACATCTGCGACTCGTGTTGGGAATACTCCGTGACAAACAACTTTTTGCTAAATTGAGCAAGTGTGAATTCTGGCTACCAGAGGTAAAATTTCTGGGTCATGTCGTATCTCGCGATGGTGTAGCTGTTGATCCTAGTAAAGTGGAAGCGGTTCTAAACTGGAAGAGGCCGGAAACAGTGGCAGAGATACGTAGTTTCCTGGGTTTAGCGGGATATTACCGCAGATTCATACAAAATTTCTCACGTATTGCTTTACCATTAACGAAGCTCACAAGGAAGAAACAACCATTCATATGGGACGATGATTGTGAGGCGAGTTTTCAAACTTTGAGGGAGAAGTTGACTACAGCTCCAGTATTAATAATTCCAGATCCAGACGAAACGTACATTGTCTATAGTGATGCTAGTGGGCAAGGATTAGGGTGTGTTCTCATGCAGCAGGGCAGAGTTGTGGCATATGCTTCTCGCCAGTTGAAACCACACGAGTTGAACTACCCTACTCACGATTTAGAACTTGCGGCTATCGTGTTTGCTTTGAAGATATGGAGACATTATCTCTATGGAGCAACCGTGGAGTTATATTGCGACCACAAGAGCCTGAAATACCTGTTTGATCAAAAAGAGCTCAACATGAGACAACGTCGCTGGATGGACTTACTGAAAGATTACGACCTGGAGATCAAGTATCATCCCGGAAAAGCAAACGTCGTAGCAGATGCACTTAGTAGAAAGACGGTGCACGCAGCATACATGATGATTCAAGAGCGGAGACTACTTGAAGATTTCAGAGACCTGAACCTGTCCAATCAGATTTGCATGAGACACTACGCGCCCGATGACGTGTATCTTGCAAGTCTCCTTGTTAGTCAAGGAAAGTATAATTTAAGAGATGCGGTCGAGGAAGCTCAAAAGCACGACGAATGGGCTATAGCAGCTCGAGAAAAGATCTCACAAGGTGAAACTCAAGACCTTGACCTATCACCTAGTGGTTTGGTCAGGTACAAGAAGCGGATCTACATTCCAAAGGATGGTGAATTACGACAGAAGATTCTAGACGAGGCTCATAAGAGCAGATACACTCTACATCCAGGAATGGTGAAGATGTACCAGAACCTGAAATCCGAGTTTTGGTGGCCCAGGCTGAAGAAAGACGTAACCGAGTACGTGGGTAGATGCTTAACCTGTCAGAAAGTTAAAACCGAACACCAACGACCCCCTGGTCTTCTTCAAGGACTGGAAATTCCGGAATGGAAATGGGAGAATATTACCATGGATTTAGTGGTAGGTTTACCCAAGATTAGACATCACGACACGATTTGGGTGATTGTGGACCGATTGACTAAGTCGGCACACTTTCTCCCCATTAGTATTAATTACTCACCAGAACAATTGGCGAGGATTTATATCAAAGAGATCGTAAGACTTCATGGTGTACCTAAGAGCATCGTTTCTGATCGGGACCCACGATTTACATCCCGATTCTGGGAGGCTTTGCATGCAGAAATGGGAACTAAGCTAAGGCCTAGTACAGCTTATCACCCGCAGACCGATGGTCAATCTGAAAGGACAATACAGACTCTAGAAGATATGCTTAGAGCGTGTGTATTGGATTTCAAAGGCCATTGGGATGAACATTTACCGCTGGTCGAATTCGCTTACAACAATAGTTACCATTCGAGCATACAGATGGCTCCGTTTGAGGCATTATACGGGCGGAAGTGTCGATCACCTATATGCTGGACAGAATTGTCGGAGCGAGAATTCATCGGGACAGATTTAGTTGATAAGACCTCCAAGCAAATTGCATTGATCAAACAGAGACTCCTAACAGCACAAAGCAGACAGAAGAGTTACGCTGATAAGAGGAGAAGACCATTAGAATTCGAGGTTGGAGACCATGTGTTTCTCAAGGTATCCCCGGTAACTGGTGTTGGAAGAACGCTTAAACGGCGAAAGCTAAGTCCTCGTTACATTGGGCCATTCGAAATCTTGGCAAAACGTGGACCAGTCGCATATCAATTAGCTTTGCCCCCGAATCTGAGTAAACTCCACGACGTCTTCCATGTTTCTCAATTGAAGAAGTATCAACCTGACCACGAACATATTATCCAATATGAAGATGTCGAAGTGCGACATGATAACACTTTTGAGGTCGAGCCAGAGCAAATTGTTGATTACCAGGAGAAGCGGCTTCGACAAAGAAGTATTCCGTTCGTGAAAGTAGTATGGAGAGGCTTATCTCCTGCTGAGGCAACTTGGGAAACAGAAGAAGATATGAAAGAAAAATATCCGGAGTTTATGGCTCAATGTTTAGTAGGTGTAGAGTAAATTTCGAGGACGAAATTTTATTTAACGGGGGGAGAAATATAATACCCCAATTATTAATTAGTAATATTATATTATATATTATATACTATATTATATATAAAGAGGAGTAGTGCATATGTCACGGGAGGCAACCAAAAAGAAAAGAATGATATTATATTGGAGACGTGTAATTTTATACCTTAGGGAAACAATAGAAATTAAATTATACCCAGTAAATCGTGAACTAGGTTTCTTGGGTAAGGGCATATTATAAACAAGTGAATTTTTATTTCAGAGTGGGTTATTTCCGAAGTCATTTCCATAATTGGCGGAATGATTATTGAGATAGGTCGAAACCGATATTTTGAATCAGGACAGATAGTAGAACCGGTAGAAAATAAATCATAACTCAAAATCCTTGAACTAAGTAGTAAACAACTGCACATATTATGAATCAGTGAATTTTTGTCTCGAAGATGGTGTCACCCGAAGTAATTTCTGTTACCGGCAGTGTCCGACTTAAAATCTTTGACAGATTACGAAATACCCTGAATGAGGTCAAAAATTCAGTTGACCCAGATATTTTTAAAGAGGAAGAATAGAGCTTCAGGGCTATGCTTCTGGATTTTTAAGAATTTGCAAAAGATCATGCGATCAGAACACCGAACAGGAATTTTATCGGTAGAAAAATACTATTCACATTATTAAAATAACAATTTTTTTTAAAAAGGGCACAGATGCACCCCGTGAACAATTTTAATATTTTTTTAATATTTTTGGAAATTACGAAAAATGACCCAAAAACAAGAAATTACACTTAAGGACCCAATTTCCAACACTATAAATAGAGGCCTCACTTCTTCATTTTCTTCACACCAAACTCAGATCACAACGGTCGAGTTTAATAGAAGAGAGAGAATTCTTAGAGTTTAGAGGGAGAATTTAGAGTAAAGTTCTCGGAGCTGGAGAGAAGGAGTAAGAACTTCAAGGGTAAGTTCTTTGGTCTCTAGTTTTAAGATTTGGTAGTTTCTTTTGGTAATTATAGTAGAAATGCCAGATAGAGTTTTTTCTGAGTATGCTCTGTGGCTGCAGCTTAGTCTGATCTGTCACATCAGAAAAGAATTATTCTTGGGCAGTAATGTTATTTACCAATACAGTAAATACTATTTACCAAACAGTAAAAATTATTTACCGTCACGGTAAAAATATTTTTACTGGTACTATTCACATGAATAGTGAATACTATTCACATGAATAGTAAATCTTCAACGTAGAATTCCACAAGTATTGCAAAGTTGATGGCCACTGATAAATGTGATATTGTTCCTATAGGGTATCTGTGAACTTGTACCGCTGTTTTCCGTTAGAAGTACCGTTTTAGTCAAACGTACCAAAACATCATCAACGAAGGTACGGACGCGTACTGTAACCTTAACTCTGATGCTTATTGTAAATTTTTATGTGATGGATAGTCTGAGATTCTGTTTTTATAAAATTGGGCATACACATTCAGCTATATACGGGTTATAGTCATGATAATGCCGTTGAGTTTTCCTAGCGCTGAGGACACGGATGTACACCGTGGCACTGGGTAGTGCAGACTGGATTAAAATATGAGGTGGTTGTGCTGTTGAAATGTGATTATGCTGTAACTATCATGAATATCTATTATATATAAAATTGTTACATAAGCATGAGGTTAACTGTTACCTGAGGTTCAATGGGAATTGAACCTCAGCTCTTACCATAGCCTCAGGTTCTGGCGGAGACAGGGTTACTGACAAGGGTAAGCAGGCTGCTTAAGGACTCGGACGGAGGATTGTTTATCTATTGCTGTTTTCTTATGTATTTTGAGTACTTGAATATTTGGATGACTGTATTAGTATCAACACACCAATGTTGGTTAAATATCAGATACACGTTTTGTTTAAAATGAAAACTCTTTTCCGATGCCACTCTGTTTAAATTATTCAAAACTCTGATAATCTCTTTTGAAAATCGCATAATAAAAGACGGGACGTTACACAACGAAGGGAGTTTCAGTGAGGTATGTGCGAGATATATATATATATATATTAATTTACATCTTTTAACCTAAAAATTAATAAGTTATCATTTAAATGCTCAGTCATTATTTTGGAATTATCAAGTCATCATGTTAAGTTTTTTTTTTAAAAAAAATACACTAATAAACTTAAAGAACTAAATTGAAATTTGATGAAAATTCTTAAAGTCTATAAATGAAATTTAGTCCTCTAGCTTTATACAAGGTTTCAATTTGATGCTTCAATTTTAAAAAGTATCTTTCCAGTTCTCTCATCCTAATATAGTTTGTCTCTTGATGATTTTTTTTTGAATAACAATGATAGTTATTTTGAAAACTGAACTTAATTTGTTAACATTTAAAATGATTTGTCAACATTTAAAATTTCAATGTCAATATCTTTTTTGTTAATGATGAAGGATTGAAATGACACTTTATAAAATTAAGAGATCAAAATAAAATCATATAAAATAAGTTACAAGAACCTAGTTTAAATTGAGGTGAAAGTATAAAAGATTTACAGATTAATTTTCCTAAGAAATAATTGTTGGATGCCTAGAACAATATGATGAGGTTTCTAATGCTTCCATATGCACAGACGAGTAAATACATCTGATTTAGCGGCAGTGGCTGCTGCTGTTGGGCCTAAGACTAAGTTGGTGTGGCTAGAGAGTCCCACCAATCCTCAACTACAAATATGTGATATTAGAGTATGTTATCAATTTTTTTCCCCTTTTATATATATTCTCTAGTCATTACAAGGAATAATGAGCAGCTTTCATGAAACTTTCATTATATGCTAAGGATTGTTGTCTTGTTGCATAACAAGTAAAGGCACATTCCTCCATTATTCTTATCTAGTACAGTGCTTGCATGGACCCAACCTCATCTAATTATATGAATTATGTGAATTTTGAATGGTTTAAGAATTTTTTTTACATTATGTCGATTAATGTCCAGAAAATATCGGAGATTGCTCATGCAAACGGGGCTCTTGTATTGGTGGACAACAGTATAATGTCTCCTGTGTTAAGTCAGCCACTAGAACTTGGAGCAGGTATTCATATCCTTAATTAACATCTGCAATTTTTAATGGATTTTTTTAAAAATTCCTATTAAGTGTTAACTATTATTGTATATATTTTTTTCAGATATTGTCGTGCATTCAGCTACCAAATTTATTTCTGGAAATAGTAATGTCATGGCTGGTGTCCTCTCTGTGAAAGATCCAAGGTTGCATCTCTAATTCTTTGTGTATCAAACATATAAGATATTTGAAGACATTGATTTGTTTGTGAGCCATTTTTGACAACCCAATAATTATACAGAAGCAGATACTCTCACCACCGGCTCTCTCCTTATCCCTCATTATCTTCACATCCTAACCGCCCAATTTTGATCCAAGCGTCCAGAGAGAGACATATTATCTATTTTGAATAATTGTATGCAATAGTTTTTACCGCATGTTGTAATTTGAAATAGATAATATGTCTCTCTCTGGATGCTTGGATCAAAATTGGACGGTTAGAATGTGAAGATGATGAGGGATGAGCAGAAAGCTGCCGGTGAGAGAAACCGGAAGCTTAATTATACACAGGGCATTTCTGAACTAAATTTAAACTCAATGAAAACTTTTTCTTAGTATCATTAGGAATGAAATAATACTTTTATTGCTCTTTCTAATATTATTACTTATTTTTAAATAGCTTTGTCTAAATTAATCACCGTTTAAGGGTTGGGGCGGGCATCTGATGTTAAACCCTCTAATACACCTCTTATAATGCTCAATCTTGCGTTTTTATAATTTTATCTTTGAAGCATATTTGAATTTTCTTCATTTGAAAAATACATAAATGCATATTTAATCTTTTAAGCGTATTTAAATTTTCTTCATTTTTATCTATAAACTCAAGAGACAAACTAAATTAAAAAGAAAATAGGGAAAAAATGAGGAAGGTGGGCCATTACTAGGAGGAATCACAGGGGTTAGGACATTAAAAAGAACTCAACCCACACTCTGCATGTGTTAAGTTTGTTATTATGTTGTCAATTATTTTCTACTATATTTTTAATTTTATTTTTCATCTTCTAAAGGTTTATACTACTTCTATTCATTAAATTAATGTCTTTTTTTCTTTTTCTTTTTTTTTTTGGCCTTGACCATCATGTAAAGCTTGGATGGAGAACTACAGTTTTTTAAATCAGCAGTCGGTTGCGGCTTATCTCCTAATGACTGTTGGCTTGTTTTAGAAGGAATCAAAACATTGGCCCTTCGAGTTGAGAGGAAACAGGTGCCTCAAAAAATAAACATTAATTCTTAGTTACCGATAGATTCAAGTTTAATTAATGGTTTTACACATAGCCACATGTAAAAAGTAAATATATGCTCACAAATTAAAATAAAGAATAATTTTGGAAAGACTTGCAAATGCTTTGAAATAAATGGTTTAGCTTTTGTTTGTTCTTGATCACATAATCAGATATTTTTTTATGCTTCAATTGGACTACAATATAATTATACAATGTGGTATGCATAGACTAATGAATTTTGAATAATTCCTTGAAGAATTGTGCTTTTCAAAATTATTTTAGTATCCGTACAACTAAGCTTTCATTTTAAAGTATTAGTACTAACATTGTATTATACCTCCTTAACAGTGTCGTTGTTGTTATTATTATTATTATTTATAAAATAGCAATAATAGTGAGCGACAACATTATATATATTGTAGGAGAATGCACAAAAGATTGCTGAGTTTCTTAACTCCCATCATCGAGTAAAGAAAGTGAACTATCCTGGCCTTCCTAGTCATCCTGGACATGACCTGCACTTCTCTCAAGTATGATTCAGCTTTTGTAATTCAATATTAGTTTTTTTCTTCACTTAATATGTGCCTAAAATGATTTATATATATCCATTCATCGGGTTCCTGTTTCTTAGGCGAAAGGGGCAGGATCTGTGCTTAGTTTTACGACAGGCTCGCTGCCACTCTCAAAGCATATTGTTGAAAAAACCAAATTCTTCAGCATGACTGTTAGTTTCGGTCAGTATGATTTTTTGCATGTAAATTGTTATCAATTACGTATATTTCCTTAATCTATAAAGTTAAACCATATTGGTAAGATGGGTGGAGTGTGATAGAGATCAACCTTGTTGCTAATGACAAATTCAGCAGCTAGCTAGAATATCTGAGTTGTATCTGTTTTGCCCTGTAACCATTTGATTTTCCAGTGTGTTCCAACAGAGATCAAGAAAAACTTTAAATTTCATTAACTTTACTTTAAAATTCAACAACTTTCCAACTTTACACCAATCTAATATACATTGTACCCATAAGAACAAATATAATGCAAATAATAAATGAACCGTAAAATCTTACTTTCATATGAAAAATTTCTCTATCTACCCTATAAATGAGACAAAAATCTTTCTTCTATCTCTGCCATATAAATTATGTTTAGGATCAAATCCAATCCACTAACTAGCTGTTACATTAGGGATAAAGGGATTCATGAATTGTTAAAGGTTTCAAGGATATGGCTTTGTTGATAACTTACTAGTTGTATTGATAAACACATGTTCAAGTTTATGAATGTTTTCCTGAAAGTTCTTTTAATGACCATTGTGAATTTTGTTGTTTGTTGTTGTTGTTAGGGGGTGTAAGTTCTGTCATATGCTTGCCCTGGTTTACGTCACATGCTAGCATACCTGAAGAAGAGCGAGAGGAAAGAGGTTTAAGTACTGATCTCGTGCGTATTTCTGCGGGCATTGAGAATATTGATGATCTTATTGATGATCTTGACAAGGTTCTCTCTTCTGGGCCTCATTAACATCTTATATGTTCCTCGCCTTGCTGCTTGCTTCAAATAATTACTATATGATTTAGTGTCAATTTGGTTTTTGGCAGTTCTATTATTATCATCCTGTTCCAATTTACCTATTTGTATTACATTAAGCTATATCCAACGCTTCAATTCCATGATGTACTACAAGCTTATAGAAGCAAGGCATTTGAATCATCTGGGTATCTGTCTTTACCTTTCTCCCCTCCTTCTTGCTTAATCCTACGTACCCGCAACTTTCAGAAATTATGTTTTAGCCTGAATCCGTGGTGGTGGATGCACAATGTTTCTTTGGCAAGCCTACTTCTTCGGCTAACCTTTAATTATAGTTTAGCTTTTATTTGGGAAGGCCGAAACTTCTACTCAAATAGGCTTTGTATCCTACTTATTTCAAGCTAATTCTTGAAATTTTAGGCCCAAAATCTCGGATGTGACAATGAAGAAACATATGTACTATTGATAGAGCAACAAAGTACATAGAAACGTTGTAGCCCACTCAGTTCAACACTAATCTACTTTGCACTTAAGGCAGATGAACTAATAACCCCACTTAGGAACTCGAGAGGCTCCTCTCTCTAAAGATTGAGGAACCCAATTAAAAAGCTTTCTTAGGAACTCAAGTTTATGGGATCGAATAAATAATCTAATTTATGAATGGATCCATTAACCCTCTCTCTCTCTTTACCTGGGCTTTTAAATTAAAATATTAATCTCTTAATAATAAAAAAAATCCTAATATGCAATTAATAATTATATATTTAAGGATATGAGATTATTTAAAATTACCTAATTTAGCTCAATGGATGAAAAATATATTTTAAAATGGGGTAAATCAGACCATGGATGAAAATTTGATTATTTAAAATAATATAATTTATGAATGGACATCCAAGCATCTTCTACCACGTGCCTTCATCTTCTCTTAGGCCCCGTTTGGTACAAGGAAGATTTAAGAAGGGAAAGAAACTTAGAAGAGGGAGCAATTTTGCCCCGGAAGTTTACAAAAGTAGCAATTTTGCCCTTCTTTCTCCCAATATTAAATTTGACTATTAAATCAGTCAAAGACCACAATGTCATATCTTGAAAAGGTTGAACTTGGAGTCAGAGAAGGAGATCCTTGAGATGTTGAGCTCAAGGCGGCCAGAATTTGTGAAGCCGAACTGGTCACAGGAAGCATCACTTATGACTAAGCAAATGATCAGTTTGTACAAACGTAAATATTATCACTATTGATTTATTTTACTGAACCAATTTTTGGAACAATTTATTTCTCGTTTTGCGTTTCATTTGCTTAGATCATAAGTGATGCTTCCTCTGGGTTTTGCGACAGATCTTTCAGTCCCTGTGACCAGTTTAGCTTCACAAATTCTGGCTGCTTTGAGCTCAACATCTCAAGGATCTCCTTCTCTGGCTCCAAGTTTGACCTTTTCAAGACATGACATGTGTGGTCTTTGATTGATTTAATAGTTAAATTTAATATTGGGAGAAAGAAGGACAAAATTGCTACTTTTGTAAACTTTCGGGACAAAATTGCTCCTTAATGAAAACTTCCATGGCAAAAATAATACTTTTTGATTGATGAGGTGGCATATCACGTGTGATGAGGTGGCATTTTAACGATCTACGTGGACTTCCGTCACGTTTGGGTAAATTTGATACCTTTTTAATACTTTCGGAGCAAATTTGGTAACAAAAAAACTTCTGGGTACTGAGCGTCCCCTTATCAAAACTTCCGGGGTAAATTTGGTATTTAACCCTATATGCTTGTATATGGCTAATAAGCGTGTTATTCTCTTGCTTGTGCGGCATAGACGTTTTTTATTTTATTTTCTTGGGTTATTGAATATCAATTTGGCGTCAATTTTGACGTTCTTTCTTTGTTGCATGAGAATATCTATGAGGAAAGTAAAGTTTGGTATGGATTATATTATGCTGAGTGTCTACGGCAACTAAATTTGTTTATATATATATATATATATATATATAAAATATTTTTGGATATGCATGATTTTTCGGATCTAGGGCGGAAAAGATTGTTTTGGATTCATTAATGATATGCTTATGGGTATTATAAAATAATGATTATTATTTTGATCTCAATGCTTTACCGTGAAATCACACATCGATTCAATGGAATGGTTGTGTTCCCTTCGGGTTAGTAAAAACCCATCTAGAGGAGGAAGACGACCTCGTTTTATGCATATCGATAACATCTTTTCCGTTACCTACCCGTTTGGTCTAGCTTATTTTTAGCTTTTAAGCTACTTTTAAGCAAAAGCTAAAAAAAAGAGCTTATTTTAAAAAGCTAAAATCTGTTTGGTGCTTATATAAATTTTTCAGCTTAAAAGTTACTTAAAAGTTGAAATTTAAAATAAGCTGTTTGACAAAAATTCTGTCATAAGTACTTTTTCTAATAAAAATTAATTTAAAAGGTATATTATAAAATATACCGTGGTGGCCGAGGTGGTGGTGGCGGGCCGGCGGTGGCGGTGGTGGTGGTCGGCCGGCAGGCGGCGGCGGTGGCGGCCGGCCGACGGAGGTGGTGGGCGGCCGGCCGACCGGCGGTGATGGTGGCCTGCCGGCGGCAGTGGTGGGTGGCCGCGGAGGTGGTGGCTGGCCGGCGGAGGTGGTGGCCGGCCGGCGGTGGTGGTGGCCGACCGGCAGAGGTGGTGGTGGCCGGTGGAGGTGGTGGGCGGCCGACAGTGGTGGTATTTATCTGGAATTTTTCCTTAAAAAAATAGAGCTTAAAATAAGCTCCTCTCACCAACTGTTTGCTATCATGCCAAGCGTCTTCTCCCGACTGTACGACATGGTTTGCCCCATTTTAATGAGACTATGCGTTTCATTTATTCAAGGAAGGGGCAGGCGCATTTTGGGTCATCAAAATTTATTATGTGAACTTATTTAGTTTTTATTTATTCCAATTATTAATTACTTGTACGGTAATCTATTATTTTTGTTTGATAGGGTAGTTAATAAATCTCCTATAATCTCTCCTTAGTTTAATGAGGATTTGATGAATATTAAATTCATAAAGTGAAGATAATATGCCTTGATTTCATTAGGAGATTTTATTAGTTTTATTAGATATTGTACGGATATGATTTCATTTCATGCTTCTAGTGGCAGAAATTAAATATATTTAACATTTAAATGATGAGCTTTATTAACAGTCCTAAATTTTAGGATGTTATGTATTTGAACAAATTCTAATTAAATTAATTAGAATGGAAGGGAATTTATTTCTGTTTAAGGATTTATTATTAATTTGTTTGATAATTTCTAATCTCCTATGATCTCTCCTAAAATCTTGTATAGCTTTTTGAATTAATAATGGCTGAATAAAAATGGTGATATTAGTGAATATCTTAGCCATTATTTAATTCATTAAGAAGGATTTATTATTTTTCTTTTGAAAGTAAATGTGGTAAAATTATTAAATATTTGTGGTGGCATGAAAATTTAATCATTTATCTAGTGTAGAGATAAATGTACTTTAATTTTCTTAGTATTATTATTTCTCTTGGTATAAGCATGCATGATATCGTGAAATATCTAAATATAAGATTAACTTGCACGATACTGGTAGAAATGTTATTATAGTCTTAATTTTATAATTATGAATGATTTTGTGGCTATGATTTTTTGCTGCTTAATTGTTGTGAATAGCATTTAAATGAATGCTAAATATTTAAGTTTTGCAATTAAATATGTTGAATTTATTAGTCACCAAAGTAGTCAATTCTTTGTGAATTGTTTTAATTCCAAATATTATGATAAGTTAAATATTTAAGTTTTGGAATTAAGTACGATAGATATGTTAGTCACCAAAGTAGCCAAATTTTATTATTATTATTTTTAATTCCAAATTTTTACGGTGATTTTTTCAATTACCCATAATCTTGATGCTATAATGTTATGTTTGTATTGTAAGTGAATTGAAGTTTGTAATTATAAGGTGTTTATGTGAAATCTTTATAGTATCATTATGGTTGAATATTGCATATTAGAGGAAAAATCGGACATTGAAAGAAATGATGAATGCATTATTAATTGAGTCCGGTTTATCACAAAATTTGTAGGGGAAGCCATTCTAATGGCTAACTTTCTAATTAACAGAGTGCCTCAAAAAATGATAAAGAGCATACCATATGAAATATGGAAAGGAAAGAAACTTTCCTTGAAATTTTTGAAAGTGTGGGGTTGCCTGGCAAAGGTTGAGATTCCTAAACCTAATAGGTTAAGAATTGGACCCAAGACAGTAGATTGTGTGCATGTCGTTTTCTGGCTTATACGTCTGATGTATCAGATATCCATGTGAATACGGTTATTGAGTCAAGGAATGCTACGTTCTTTGAAATAATGATAATAACAACACTGTAATATCTTTAGATACAATAACTGATGATAACCTTGAATAGGAGGAACCTAGATGTAGCACTAGGCAAAGGACTTCAACATCCTTTGGTCATGATTTTATGACTTATCTACTAGAAAATGAGCCTCGAACATTTGGAGAGGCTTGGGTTCCCCTGAAGCGCCATTCTGGGAAGAGGCTATCAATAGTGAAGTTGAATCCATTATGTCAAACCACACTTGGGAGTTGGTTGACCTTCCTCCTGGTAATAAGCCTCTAGGAACTAAGTGGATCTTCAAAAAGAAGATGAAAGCAGCGGCACTATTGATATGTAAAAAGCTAGGCTGATAGTAAAAGGTTACAAACAACGTGAAGGCCTAGACTACTTTGATACTTATTCACCTGTTACAAGAATTACATCCATTCGAATGTTAATCGCATTAGCCCCATTGAATGGATTGAAGTTACATCAAATAGATGTAAAGACAGTCTTCTTAAATGGTGAATTTGAGGAAGAAATTTATCTAGAACAACCTGAAGGATTTATTGTCTCAGGACAGGAATGGAAAGTTTGTCATTTAATAAAGTCCCTTTATGGACTTAAACAAGCCCCAAAATAATGGCACGTGAAATTTGATGAAATTATGTTATCAAATGGCTTTAGTATTAATGAATGTGACAAGTATGTATACATTCGAAATACTGAAAATGGGTTTGTCATAGTATGTCTTTATGTGGATGACATGTTGATAATGGGTAGTAATAATCAAATGATTAAAGCTACTAAGCGATTGCTTACCAGTAAGTTCGACATGAAAGATATGGGTCTAGCAGATGTCATTTTAGGAATTCAAATCCATAGAACATCTGGAGGGTTAGCTTTATCACAAACACACTATATTTCTAAAATTCTTGAGAAATTCAAGAGTTTAAACATAGCTCATTTGTTGACCCCTATAGAAACTAGTCTTCGAATGTTAAAAAATACTAGCAAAGCTGTTAAACAAAAGGAACATGCTCAAGTGCTAGGCAGTCTTATGTATGTTATGAACTGCACTAGACCTGATATTGCCTATGCAATAAGCATGTTGAGTCGCTTTACAAGTAATCCAAATGAGTTTCATTAGAAAGCTATGATAAGAGTTTTGGGTTACTTAAAGCAAAGTCAAAACTTTGCTTTGCATTATGAGAAGTACCCTGCAGTACTAGAAGGGTATTGTGATGAAAGTTGGATCACCAGCTCTAAGGACACAAGATCCACAAGTGGATATGTATTCACCCTTGGTGGAGGTGCTGTGTCTTGGAAGTCATCTAAGCAAACTTGCATTGCAAGATCTACTATGGAAGCAAAATTCATTGCGTTAGATAAAGTTGGTGAGAAAGCCGAGTGGCTTCGTAATTTTCTTAAAGACATTTCTAGTTGGCCAAAGCCAGTACCAGTAGTGTGTATACACTGTGATAGTCAAGTAGCTATTGGTAGAGCCAAAAATGTCATGTGCAACGGCAAGTCTAGACATATATGTCGTAGACATGATACCGCTAGACAACTACTTTCGAATGGAATCATCTCAATTGATTATGTGAAATTAAAAGAAAATATAGCGGATCCATTGACTAAAGGGATTCCTAGAAAGATAGTTAGGAAATTGTCTAAAGGAATGGGTTTAAGGCTGATCCATTGTTGATTATTGCGGTAACTCTACCTAGGAGAGTGGAGATCCCACGAATTAGGTTCAAAGAGACAACTAAGTGATGATCGACTGTTAACACTGTGGAGTTTTAAACTCATACTCATTCCTAGACAAACAGTGCATATATATAAAGGGTAAGCTTTTAAGCTTTTAATGGTTTCTTAATTTGATGTGTTCAGATGATGTATGATGACTTACATCACAAGGAATCACCTATGTGAGTGTGAAGTACGGGCCGCTACTATGAGAATTTAAAACGGCCGATTCTCTAGAACACTCACAGAACCAGGCAGTGTCCAGGGCCAAAATGGACACAGCATAAGAACCAACGATGCTAGAGGAGCAACTGTGTAACTCCTATTGTCTTGGTATACACTAAAAGGTCGACAGTTCAAGACAGCGCGTCTATTGATTGACCTGTATATCCAATAGGTTTTTACTAGAGAAGGTTCAAAGGCAACCCCTACCTTTCTCAATGCAGTTGTTTCTCGTAAAGGAACCGCACTTTGCATACATGATCATTTGCATTTGGTCATGATGTACTAACTTCTTATCCATGTGGGGGATTGTTGGAATTTTAGGATAAAATCCCATGGGTTATGAATAAGGAGGATGGAAAAGAAGAGGACAAAGTAAGAAGGAATGTGTCTGTGAGAGAATAGTCCCACATTGCTTAGTTTGAGAGAAGTTGGAGGGTATATAAGCCCCAATTTGGCTCCTACTAATTGGGTCCCTGGGCCAACCCACTTTTTTGGAGGGGCGAGGACTTAGGTGACCCTTGGTCCACCACACACGCACCGCCGTCCGGCCGGCTCGATTCGGTTCGGTCGCGCCCGCCGCCTGCGCGGTCCGCGCGTGTGAAATAAAAAATTTAATTTTTTATTAAATTATTTTTTGGATTAAAAAATAATTTTTTATTAAATAATTTTTTTGAATTTCCAAACGATAAAATAATCTCGTTGTGCCTCTCTGAATTTTCCAACCAGCGGCTGCGTATTGCGATCCGTTCGGATCGTTCGCTCCGTTCGTTGGATTCGCTTGGGCTTCAGACAGACAGAGCCATCTTTCTGGAAAAAAATAATCTGCTCTATCCTGGGAGGCAATTGCTCAGAAAACCTTCGACATCCGTACTGAGGGAGCAAAATTGTCTTAAGGACACAACCAAAGTTGGGCCTGGATTTCTGCATTTTTCCATTCCATATCGGCAGTCTTGTGAGTTTGTTTAAAGCTTTTCTTTATTATATAGACTTGTTGTATGCTCTTTGTATGTCCTATTTCAATAATACAGATTCTTGTTTTGCTATTTTATTTACTTTATATTCGATTTCTACCTACTCAATACATTAGAAACAACAATCTCATCATTGGAAAAAGAGTGTTTCCATGAATATCTGTTTCCATTTCCTCTACATTGAATGTATGGTATATTCACCTTTAGATTAAGCTTTAATGGTTAAGATTTGTACTATTTATCATATACATCACAGGCATGTAATATCATTGATTTATACAATACATTATCTTATATATTTATCAAACATGACATAGTATTAAAACTTGATCATTGTCCAAAAAATAAACTTGATCAGGCCTTATCCTTAGAGACTTTATCCTAACAAGCGTTATGCTCTTATACTGTGTGCCAAACGGGCACTTTACCCAAAATCTGTGATCTACAGATCTCACAAATTAAGTGCTCATCAGGGTAAGATTCTTAATATTCAAACCGATTGCATATTTTTTAAAAAATGAATAATTAAGTTATACGAAACCCTCCAAACTTTATGTCATATGAAAACAATCTCCCTATAACCATTTGAAAATTTAAAATAAATCTCCCTGACTTATACTTTTACGCCGATAGCTTCCATTTTATTAGTTTCATTTATTATTTATCTGCAAATAATTGAAGGTTTAGGGGGTTTATCTTCCATGTGAGAAAATGTTGGGTTTGCTAGGAAGGAAAGGCGTGGCGAAATCTCTTAATTAAATAACTAATATAGTAATTAAACTATCGCACTCCCACTTCATTGCATTAGAAAATTCTTTGCACATCAAATCATTTGTAGCACCAAATATACTATCACCAACATATATTTATACAATTAAAAGACCATTGATTTTTGCACGAGTAATGGACAAGGTTTTAAAATCTCTCTCAAAAAGTTGATAAATGAACATTGAAGTGCAATAAGAATATTAGAAAAATTAACAGAGCACTTAATGAACATAATTGATTTTTGCTGTTAGCTACATGTTGCTCCGTCTTGAATGCTTCTGTATTTGTTGGTAGAATGTCTTTAATAAATGTTGTGAGCATTCAAATTTGTCCCTTAGATACTAATTGTAGGCATTGATGAAAGACAATGTTTTTGTTGGCTTTATCTACTACATTTTTAATGCTTTTGACAAAATTTTGCTTTTCTTGATTTTGAAATTAATCTAGAGATTAATCACTTGAAACTTATACATAATTGTGATTAGTAATATTTAGAAGCAGTATAGAGTTTAGGATATTTACATGATGAATAGAAAAAGTATTAAGATTAAGGGCTGATGAACACTCACTCGAGTTTGACTTAGGTTTACTCAAGTGATTATGTTGTCACACGAGTGTACAAGTGATCTTTGTGTTGATGGTCATTGGTAATGAAGATTTATGAAAATGACTCTCACTCGAGTGCTTATACAATTACTCGAGTGTTCTTCCATTGTTTTAAAAATTTTAGAAACTATTGGGTGACTTGGGTGTATTTTTGGATCACTTATAGAAGATTGCAAGTGATCACGGATCACTCGAGCGATTTTCTCAATCACATGAGTGATCTTATAATAAAACCACATCACTTTAATTTCACTTGCGAGTGACTTACAAGTGAATGTCATCACTTGAGTGATTTTGAGCATATCACTCGAGTGCACCAATTTGTCACTTGAATGATCAGCTTCACCAAATCACCAACTTCGAGACCACTTACAAATACTTGCAAGTGATGTCAATTACTCTAGTGCTTACCCAATTACTCAAGTAATCTAGAAAATAAAGCTAGCACAACTTTTGATTACCATCAAGTGACTTGCTGAATTTTTGAAGGTGAAGCTTTATCACTCAATTGCATTTACTATCACTTGAGTAAGCCTCTTTGATAATCTTGTTTCTTACTTGTTTTTTACTTGAGTACTAAAACCATCACTTGAGTGATTTTCCTAAGGCAGAGAAGATCACCATAGAGCTTCACTTGAAGTGAGAAATCATCACTTGAGTGACTTGCTGAGTTAAGTTTTTCCAAAAATACTTAAATCACTTGAGTGCTTAAAACTTCACTTAAGTGACTTGAATGATCTAGTCAACTTTGTATCATCCATTTTGTTTGTCAAAATATACTTAAATATCAAGGTCTGTTATCATCAAATCATTATGAGAGCTAACAGGGTCAAACCTCCAAAGCTCCACAAGTCAAATATTTGCTCATGCAAGGTTTAGGCTACTAGAGTCTAAACTTGGGTGGCACAGTAGATAACCACATAAGAGAAATAAGAAGAGAAGAAGTGAGATCCAGAAAACTCAATGTCTGGGGTGGATAGTTACTATAGGAGGCACCTCTTATTTAGAGTGTTAGGGGGCCCACTAATTAAGAAAGTGTGATCACTCCTTACGTGCTCTCTAAGTAATAATCATGAAATTAATTTATTAAACTCTAGGATTTCATGTCATTTCATCACATTTCCTAGAGTTATATACAATCTTTGATACATTTTCTCATATTTCGGATGTAGATAGGAAAATTGACATTTGACTTTTGGTTGCACATCATGGCACTAGTGTGAATATTTTGATAGTAGTTTCTTATGATTTGATTGCTTTTTCTTTGTAGGAATATTTTGATACAATGATCAAGTGATTATAGCCACTTTGCTAAGTTTGGGAAGACATTTTAGTGATGAAAGAGCCATGCATCTAGCCATGAAGAAACATCACTGAAGCAGGGTTGATGAGTGCCTAGGCCATGATTGGAGCACTGGGCATGACCAATGAAGAAGAGAGAAACAGAGAGACATCACCTAGGTGAAAACTCCCTTTAGTCACCTTGTGGTTCAAATGTAGAATAATATTGGAATATAGCAACATGATTTGGGTCGAGTTCACTTAATAGAGCCAAAAATGAAAATGATTCCTAAGTAAACTAAGTATCAAAACTAACAATAACAATAAAAAAAGTGGGTTTTCTTTTTAGATATAAACTACTTTTACAAATAGAATTAGAATTCCTAAAGCTACTTCTTTTTAGTCCTTTTGATTTATAAAGACGAAAATGGATGGTGCGAATGAATGAATGATTATGGAGATGAAACAGGTTAATGAAATGTATAATTCTCTAGTACAATGACTTAGGCTATCATGCTTCAATTGGAAGAGTTGGCTAGTTTAATCAAATAGGCCCAAAAGACTTTCTGGACTAGCTTGAGTTAGGTTAATTAGGCATTTCCATACTGGGCAAGGTATAACTGCTCTAACTAAAACCCAATCAAAACTCTAGCAATTGGAATCAATTAATAGCATAAACACAAATAATCAAGAACCTTTGATTACAAAGATAATATTTTCATAACAATCTTAAGCAAAAACTATACCAAGTCAAATACAAGAAGTTGCTATAAATGAAATTCAAAGTGTCAAATGAACAAAATCAAATCCAAATACGTCCAATCTCCCAAATTGTATAAAATCTCAATACAAAACATTAAACCATCATAATAATCAAACATAAACCTAGAGTTCAACTATTGCAATGGAAAGAGTAAGAAATTGGATAAACAACACTCCCCTCTGAAGGTCCAACATCATTTCCATAGAACATGAAGTGATCAGCCAACAATCTGCACCATGGCGGCAGCGGGCAGCAGCGGCGACGGCGACGGCGGCGGCAATGGTGGCGGCGGCGGCAATGGCGGCAGCAGCAGTGCGGCGGCGACAGCAGCAGCAGCAGCTTTCATGATGATTATTATATAAATGGTGATCACGCACTTTGCTTGATAGATTTTGAGATAAATCATATATAAAGCGTGTGGACATTACATATAAGCTTTTATTACCTGAAATTGGTGTCTTTACCTTCTTGCTTAATTTAGTGCTTTAAGGTTTCATGATGATTATTATATAAATGATGACCACACACTTTGCTTGATAGATTTTGGGATAAATCATATATAAATTGTGGACATTTTTGGCATGTGCAACAAAAATATAGAATTATTTAAACCATTCAAGATGCAAAAATAGCCTTGAATTTTTATCAAAAGTGCGTCAAGCACACTATACTTTTCAAAGGTATAAAAACACTTATGAACATTAAAATGAGATAAAAAATGTCAGCACCATTAAATATAATCTAACATCGTTATTTATGTATATGCAAGAAGAACTCGGATCCTACTACAAAAAGTAACAATGTTTGGTCAAATTTAAGAGAGTTGACATTTTTGCTGCCATTTTGAATATTCATGGATATTTTTGTACTTTTGAAAAAAATATGTATCAGACACACTTTAGATAAAAGTTCATGGATATTTTTTGCACTTTCATCCTTATAAAAAAACATCCCAAAAGAATATGTACACTTTGCATAAACACAATAACCTGGAAATTACTATGTAACCAGGTTCAATAATGATAATATAAGAAAAACATAAACGACAAAAACATTTGAGAAGTTCATGAAGTATTTCAAGAAACGCTAGGGAGAGCATTGGAAACCAGGGCCTTAGAGGCTTCCGCAGCTTCTTGTTTACCCATATTTCTTCTTAGTGTGTTTGGATTAGTTTTTTGGAGAATAGTTTCTAAGAAAAAGTGATAAAAATGATTCTAGATAATAGATTTTGAGGGGAAAAAATGATTTTGATAAAATAAAAGTGTTTAGATAGTTCTTATCATAATCATTTTTTCCATGTGCAAATTACTAAAAAGGACATTAGCTAATTTAATAAGTACATATGAAAGAATAAAATTCCATTTCAAAATTTTTTAATTATGAAAAAGATAATATATTAATTATGAAAAATTGATATTTTTGTTATGAAAAAAATAATATTTCTTCCTTAAGATAGATACCCCATTTCCCATATTACAAAATTTTTACATACATGACATTATTCCATTTTTAAATTTTTTTTTTCACTTTCTTCTTTATCCTTTTTAATTTTGTTCTCACCTTCCATTATTCTTCTTCTTTTTCCTTTGCAATGTCTAGATTGGCTTCTTCCTCTCCTTTTTCTAAATCTTTTCTTTCTTCCTTTTCCCCATCTTTTTCTCTCCAGTATGTGAAAAGACTATTATTAGCTCTCGGTTTATGTTTTGATGATAACAAACTTGGAAAAGAAATAAGACTTGATGATTCAAGTCACTCGAGTTCTGCATTTCAAGACACTCAAGTGATTATTCTTTATTTGAACTAAACTTGAATATGCTAGGTAAACCTTCTGGAGTGATCTAAGATGATCACTCAAGTGGTAGATAATGCACTCGAGTGATGGTCCTTAACTTCTAGTGATTTTGCAAGTCACTCGCTGAAAGAATGAGAGTGATGCAAGTTCACTCGAGTGTGGCTAAGCAAGCACTTGAGTGATCCCTTGTCCCTTGTAAGAAATCAGCAAGTCACTCGCAAGATTTGTTGAAGTTATGGCAAAATCACTCAAGTGATAAGCTTAGAGTACTCGAGTGGATAATTGACCACTCGAGCGCTGATGATGATTACTCGCTTGACTTTGCAAGTCACTTGCCTACTTTCTAAAAATGCTGATATTCCCACTCAAGTGAGCATGTTGTTACTTGAGTGAAAGGTGAGCACTCGTAAGTAAACTGTAAGTCACTTGCGATGGTCATGCAAGTCATGACCAACCTCACTTGAAATGCATGTGATACCACTCGAGTAATGACCACCAACATGCAAGTTCAGTGCAAGTCAATTGCTGATGAAACAAGAGTGTTGGCTAATTACTGGAAGTCCAATCGAGTGAACTTGAGTGTCACTTGAGTGATACAAGCCAACTTACAGAAGCACTCAAGTCATTGGTAGAGTTGACACTATCTTTAAAATAACACTTGAAGTTAAACTTTTCTAACACTCAAGCAACTTGTTTTTCAAGTAGTCCACTACCAAAGACAAAACCCATTAACATTGGAGTGATGGACAAAAACTCGTCGTCTGGGATGCTCTTGATCAGCTGTTGCGGAGGAATCGTCACATCCATATTCATCTTGTCGTAGAGACGACCCCTCCAGTTCTTCCAGCTGTCCCCTATCTTTAGCAGTGCGTACCTCTTCATGTTGCCTCGGACTTTAAACTTATGTTGTATCATAATTTAATTAATAATTTAATAAATAAATAAACCATAAATTATAACTATCTAAACAAAATAACTTACCTGCACAACTTCCTCAAACGTTGTGTCCTTCAGAAGCTTTCGAATATGCTTCCAACTTTAGGTGTGGATGGGAACCACTTAGGTCCATCAGGAAGCGGTTGAACAGGTAACCACCATTGCCGATCGGCTGGTTTGTGTAGTCATTCCAGTCAACTACAACGCGAGGCCCCCTGTAACAGAATCACACCAGAAACATCCATCTTCCTCCTACTGATGTTCCCCTATGGATCTTCACAATTATAAGAACATTTTTGTATTACATTTAAATACAATTTAATTAACTGTAAGGAATTTTAATTTTAATTTTGTCACAAAATAATTAAATTTACTTTTGACATGCACCTCAAATTCGATGGAGTGTGAAGACGATGGTTAAGGGTTCCCTTGGTCCTACTCCTCATCCCGAGCAATAAACCGCTCAGCCTTGCCTATGGGAAAGTTGATGTCTATCTCAACATTTTCATTAATGTCATTGAGGGATAGATGTACGTCCTTTCCTCCCTCTAAAGTCTTTAGTTGTGGGATTGGCTCATCTGAGAAGAGCTCATCTATATCCATCCCCACCTATAGTGACAAAGGAATATCTCTACCCCCACGCCCATCCACACGGTGTCCTCTACTATTGCCCCCCTTGGAAGCGCTTTACCACATACTACCTCCTTCCCTTTCCTTACATTTCTCCTAGAATCCATAACTGCTAAATCTCGTAAATCCTAAACCCTAAACGTAAGAGAACATAAGGAAATGAAAGTTGAGAGGTGATATATTAAACCTTATGTGGTTTGGTTTGTGGTGGCAACGTTGGTTAAAAAGGTGTGACTTTTGTAGCGGTTTTAAGACCCAACTGCTACAAATATTAAACATTTGTAGTGGTTTCACTGAAACAGTTGTGTAAACCACTACAAAATAGAAAACCCTACCTTATCTAGCCTGAAATTTTTTTGCGATTACATAACTGCTGCAAATGTCTTGACCCTTGACATTCTGTAGCAGTTTTATAGATAAAATCGCTACAAATTGCTAATAGTTTGGATTTTGTTGTGGTTTTAAGGGAAAACCCCTACAAGATTTGGTCATTACTGAAGATAGTGCAACATGCCACATGAAGATTGGATTTGCAAAACAGGTGCCACCCTCAGATAAAAAAGTCACTAACCAATTTTCATTAGAGGGTGGTAGCTCTATTACAACCCAATCTTCCATTGTGTGCTACACTATGTTCTGAAAATGATCTCACGCTAGGGGGTACTTATAGGTTGAAATATTATAGCAGTTTTGATATAACTGCGCCGAATTATGAATATTTGTGGCAGTTTGAGCCTCTGTTTTTTCAAATAGTGACAAATGTTGTGTCTCTTTGCATTCTGTAACGGTTATTGAGATATAGCCACTACAAATGTACATGGCATTACTTTTTGTAGTGGTTTCAAAGCAAAATTGCTACAATCGTCATTACTCAAAATAGTACAACATGCAATTGGATGACTAGATTGCCAAGATAGACATCACTCTCTAACGAAAAAGTCATTGACTTATTTTCATTAGAGAGGGGTGCTATGTGTTGGAATTATGCCCTAGGGGCAAGTCATTGTTCTCCATTAAGTTATCATTTCATTTGTATGTTTATAGTGATAACTGTATCCCTGGATATATCTTATAGATTATCCTAAATGTCCTTGGTCGGTCATCTACGCGGAAGCGAAGATGAGTTAAAACCAGTATGACTTTGATAAGGTATGGAGATATGAATCAAAGTCATAGACACTTGTAAGAGTACAAGGTGCTAGACCGACCTACTATGAGAAAGCTGCATGGATTAAGTCATAAGCTTATCTCATGTATAACCACGTCACAACGCCTTATGACGTGAGATCATCATGAATTCCTACATGATGAGTCACTAACCTTTGACTTAGTCAAAACTCATCTTTGACCGGGTGATGATAAAGGCTGGGATCAGGATCAGTGGTTTTCATGCGGAGGAATGTGAATGGTCAAGATGGAATTTGTCCCTCACATTTGTAGAGAGATAATACTGGGCCCCTCGATGAGTGAGTCTGAGAAATATATGACCATACTATGATGGAAAGGAGTTTCTATTTCACTTATTAGACTACTCGAGAATTGAGAAAGTAATGGTCAAGAACAGGAAGTTGACATTATCCATGCCTCATCCTTGACCAAATTATCGTGTGACAAAAGGGACATGACATGGTTGTACGATAGGTTGTATCATGTCATCGATCCCCATGTGAATTATGTAGTTGCAATGTCTTGCTAGAGGCCGCTTGCGACTTGTGGGCTGGTACAATATTGACCCACTGCCAATCTCATGTGGGCCTGCAGGGTCGCACATAAGAATAGTCCAATACGAGCAAAAGTGTCCAGATTCATTGAATCTTAGATATATCTAAGATTTAATGAATACTGTTTTTAATCTAGGATGAATATATATATATATATATATATATATATATATATATATTAAATTCAAAAATAATAAAATAATATTATTTAATGGAGATTATAATATTATTATATAATACTTGTTTTATATTTAATTTATTTGATAAATTAAATATGTAAAACAAATAGAGATATTATATCTCACATTTAATTTTTGAATAAAGATATTGTATATCTATTTAATTTAAATTGAGATATAGTATCGCGGATTTAATTAAATAGATAGATATCATTTCTCGGATTTAATTTTTAGAGATAAATTTAATCAGAAGGCTTTTAATTTGGATTAAATAAATAGATTAGATTAGATCTATCAGATAGATTTAATTAATATATTTTTTTAATCCAGATTCAAAATTCGAATTTCAAAATTAATGAGGATTAATTTTGAATATAATACGCTGATCAGGTTTGAAAAAACCTACAAACTTTTGTCGAGCGTATTAGAAAGCTGCGAGAAACCCTAGAGCGAAATGGAGTGAGACGCATAGTCCGAAGGCGCTAGCATACTGCCGTGTCCATTTCGGAGATTATTCGTGTGGATATCGGTAGAGGAAGGCGATTCATAGAGTCGGCTTTTACTGATTGAGGAGGTAGCCCACCAATTCAAAAGGAACGAGACGCACACCAATTTGTCGTAGGTATGATTCAGATCCTTTAACCTTGATTTAAATGCAGTTGAGCGATCCTCAGGAAGGGATTCGTAAAATTTTTAAATCCGCTGCGTGTACGGATCCCAACACTATTTTACAACCCAATCCTCTGTTGAATGTTGTACTATCTTGTGGAAACCATTTAAGGGGTGGGGGGTATATATAGGTTGAATATTTGTCGCGGTTTTGATATAATGCTACAAATTATGAATATTTGTGGTGGTTTAAGCTTCTGTTTACTATAACACGACAAACGTTGTGCCTCTTGACGTTTTGTAGTGGTTATTGTCCAATAATCGCGACAAATATAACCACCACAACCTTCGCACTATAACGTGCCAAGGTGGCACCAACTTTGTAGTGGTTCGTTCCTTATAACTGCTACAAAGTACCTGCCACAAACCTTAACGCCATTACTCGCCAAGCTGGGGCCAACTTTGTAGCAGTTTATTTCATGTAACCGCTACAAAGTTTGTTACAAACAAGCTTGCGTTTTTGTGGGATTGTTGCCGCTGCGAATATATAGTAGTTTTGGTATAAACAGCTACAAAATATCATATTTGTAGCAGTTTTTTCAATTGCTACATATGAATAACTACAAAGTGTCTTTTTTTATTTTCTGTAGTGAATAATGTTGAAATACACTTACTTACACTTTAAAGGTTACTTGATAGGGAACGGCTATTCCTAGACTATTGTTGTGCCTCATTTTTTTTTATTTTCTAATCTCCTTTTCTCTGTTTGTTTGTTTTTTTTTTTTTTGACTCTCAGTTTTTGTGAGATATAGCATATAGAGTTGCTATGGCTAGAGGTGCTACTGATAAAGGCTTCCATTGCTACTCTTTGTTTTAGAGTTCATATGATGTATTTTGTGAATTATTTCTCTATTCATTCTAACATATATATACATCCCATAAAGTTGTGCCTCAGCCAGAGAAGGAAGCAATGGGTCTAACTAGAGATCTTGTGCGTCTTTCTATGGGAATTGAGAATGCTGATCATCTTATCGAATAGACAAGGCAGTCGCAAAAGATCCCCTCGCGGCTCTAAATTAATCCGTATGTCATGCGTACGGCTCAATTACTTGCTTTAAATAGTAATAATAAGATGGTGTGTTTTGATGATCATTTGGTGGTTCTATTAGCAGGTTGTATTTTGTTGCTTGGAAAAAAAAAATCAAGTTGTATTTTGTTCTTCTGTTATTATCTATTTGCGTTCTAATTTGCTGTGATGTTTTGGAATAATAATAATAATAAGCTTATAATTAAATTTAAGAAAGTTTATGACCTGACGTTGGTGTCTTTGCATACCTTCTTCTCTCTATCTTCTTGCTTAATTTAATGCTTTCAGGTTTCTTGATGATAATTATATAAATGATGATCATGTGCTTTGCTTGACAGATGTTGGGATAAATCATTTATAATGTGTGCACATTTTTGGCATATGTAATAAAAATATAAAATTATTTAAAACATCCAAAATCTCTCTTCAAGAACATGTGCACTTTGTATAAATACACTAATTAACTGGAAATTATTATTATTTAACAAGTTCAATAATGATAATAAATAAAATAAAATAAAAAGAAGAGAAAAACATTTGAGAATTTGAACTATTTCAAGAGGGCAAAGAAAGCATTAGAGGGTGGGCCATTAACGACCACGCAAGTCTCGGGTCATTCCATGCCTTCTAAAGCCCAAACATCTTGGTCCATAATGCCCATTTCCATAACATTACATTTTCCTTGTGAGAATGTTCTTGCAGCAGAGGGTGGGGCCTCGAACCAGGGAAGGATTTGTTGCTTTTGACCATGATTTACATTGGTGATCTTAAGGGTATGTTTGGATTGAGGGAGGGGAGGGGGAGAAAAAAAAAAGGAGAGGAGGAAAAAGTTTTTTCAAAATTGAGTGTAGTGGGGCCCACAAGTTTTCCTCTCCCCTCCCTCCCCCTCTCTCAATCCAAACATACCCTAAAGGTCACATGTTTGTTTCTAGATTCTTTACATCTCATTTTTTTATTTTTCAAGTTGGCACTCTGCGAACCAACTTCGAGAAAGTTATATGCTTACCGTATGTTGTCTCTTATAATGTGATAAATCAATATTTGAATTCTTGTTAAAAGATATACCCACATTTAAAGCTTATAAATCAATAGCGACTCTGACAAGATTACCTCCAATAAGATTATACTATATATCTATACTTATCAAGAAGAAGAAGAAGATATGAATACTAGTATATGAGATGATTACAAGGTATTGATAGCATCATTCTTGTGTTATACCATTAACCTTAAACTCTAGGAAACTAAGGTGAAGACCTATGTTAAAATAACTACTACCTCCCACAGTTCTAAATATAAGATATAGATGACCTTTTAAGTGAGTTTAGAAAAACAAAACAAGTGACATTAAAATATTTATAATTATGATATAAAACATATTTATAATTATTTTTTCTCTAAATTAAATTATTTGACTTATAAATTGATGTATAATATAATGATATATAATATATACTATGATTAAGTTATTCATTTAACTTCATTAATCTTTTTAAAAAAATCCATTTGGTTTAATATTTAGGATTAGAGGGGTATAACCAACTAGTCACCTCACTCTGATCTTATTCAACTTCACTTTAATGTCTCTAAAAGACACAAATCCCGTCTTATTTTGCGTTGGAAGTATTTGTGAAATATATATATATATTTCTTCAGTTTCCCAGGCAATCTATACTCGTGTTAAACACTTTAAAAGGCATCAAAGTATTGATTATATCAACTCTAAAATAACTTCTCTATGATGTTTATTATATATTACTACCTCCAGTCCTAATTATAAAAGATAGTTGACTTTCTTTGGAGAGATTAAGGAAGTTAAATAAGTTACTTAATCATTTCATATGTTAAATATTCTTAGATTATATATAAGTTTATTAGTCAAATTAATAAGTTTGAAAAAAAAATAAACATAAAAATACTTTAAAGTAATTTAATTAGCTTCCTTAATCTCTCCAAAAAGGTCAACTAGCTCTTATAATTAGAACCGGAGGGAGTACCAGTTTTTGTCATTATGTATATGTATCTGGTTTTTTATGGTGACGCTCTTAACTGGACAGGGATTGCTTTCACCTAAAGCTTGATTCAATCAAAATCATCATTAAAATATTATCAATATCACTATTATACATAAAAGGAATATGTTAAATTATAAGTGTTGATCATATTGATTTGCTGACTTTTATCTTTTTTAAGAATAAAATAAAAAGGGTTGAATTCCAAATTGTGGATTATGATTGATGCTTGAACTGCTCAACAACTACAACTGTTATTGTTTCTAGTTAGGTCTTTCATCCTAATTTTCCTTAATTTAAATTCGGAATACGAAAACGATGTTTTGCCTATCAAAAGAAATTAATTTATTGCGTATTAAATAAAAAGCTATCCTGTCTATGATACTAAATATAAGTTGCTCATTAATCTTTTTTTTTCCCAGTAAAATATTGCAATAAAACGATATCAAATGATGAGAAACAAAACGATGTTAAATGAAAAGGAGAGAGATAATATTTTATATTATCCTATTGATGTGGATCAGTATAATATATTAATCATGTGATTCGTGTACAGAATACATTACAGAAAAAAACGTGGACGTTAATTATATTTTTATTTTCATTCATGTTTTTTAAATTATTAGCTTTGTCAAATGGATACGCTATATCACAGACTTAACAAATAGCGGTTTCAACGAATAAACTACATGTATGCCGAGTCGGAAGTCGCACTTGAGTTGGAGGTCGCACAAAAATATATGGTTAATCATGGGAACTATTTTGTATTGCAAGACGGAATTCCCCAAAACATAGAAATAACAATGGTAGTTAATAACCAAAATTTATTTAGTGATAAAAATGACAGTTTTTTTTTTGAAACAACGTCATATAACATTTACAAATGATTCATCTTCCACCCTTATATCAGTGTAGACAAAAACATAACGCTTATCTCTGTAGGAATCTCACCAGAAACGCGGAGGCGTATCATACCACGCAATAAGGAAAAGTTAAAACCTTCATTGTTTTGATTACCTGGAAAGATGCAGTGATCTGAAAGCTTCTCCACGAACAGTCCTCGTATCTGAAGAGCGATCTACAAGCCTCTCCACGAACAGTCCTCGTCTGCTCTATGATCGATCTTCCAGACTATCTCTCGAGGGGAATAAGATGGTTGTGTGGGCAACCGTTCAGATGATGAACGTCTGCCTCTAGAGTTTGTTTCTGATGAGAGCCTCCTTATGCGTCTCTTGCTCTCAAGCAGGTGAAGTAGGATTATATGCTACTACACCCAAGACCTAACCCTAAACCACATGGGCCATAGAGTTCTTGGGCTGTAGTCTCAATTAAGCCTTATTGGGCTTAAGTGACCAAAGAGCACATTAACCCAACAATCTCCCACTTGCTCTTTAAGATACAAACTTGAGTTCGTAAACCCAAGACCATGTAGCCCATAAGCCATCATCATCGGATTATATACCCTATCCTTTGTTTCGAGCTAGCCTGGGGGTCTACCATTTGTCATTCATCAAGGCTCATGATAATCTACAGAAGATTATCTAGTTTGGTGCTATTCCACTAAAAGCCCAAACGTGATCTCCAAGAATAATGACACTTATAACAAGAACATGCATTACCCCTTTATAGAATGTCTATAATTGATTGACTAGTTTTCTGTAACCCAATCAATTATTTATTCCCTTGACTTTAACAGTTTCTCTAATGGATTACATGCACTGGCCAGTGTCTTAAATATCCAAGTACCGAAACATATCAAGGGGACATTTCCTATAAATTCCATGTTGTTTATCTCATAAACACCGATAACCAAATGGCCTCAATCCCAAAATACCGAGTTATTGGCCGTCATATAGATCAAACCTCACCCGTTGGTAAATCAAAGAATGAAAACCATTTGACTACCTATTTAAAATAAACTCAGGATTAAGAGTAACTACATGACTATAGTTATCTGGAGATTTGATTCCTTATGACAGAAAGAACAGCCTTAATCAAATCTCTCCTTGATCCATTCAATGTAAGTATTAACTCACACCAATATTTCATAATGATTCAGACAAAACCATTTCATAAAATATTGCAGCCTAAATAAAGTGCCCAACTTAATTTAATAGCTGTGAACCAATTCATCAATTGTGAGAACTTATGACCATGTCCTCTATGAACGTATCCATATGATCATATACTCCACAATTGATCCGGACCTTAAAGTTTGTAAATAGTGTGCGAAATAAATGACAAACACCTCATTTATTAACATTCAGAAAAAAAAATGCAATGTCATAATGTCTTGCTCAAAAGGCACAAAATAACAAAGTGAAATAACAACTTCCTAAAGCTATAGCAAATCTGGAATCCTCCTAAGACCCATAGATGAAACATGCCTCTCGAACACACGTTCAGGCAAACTCTTAGTAGAAGGGGCAGCAAGGTTCTCATCTGATTCCTTTGTAGCCTCAGAAGCAGCTACATACTCAGCCTCATTGGCAGAGTCAGCCACACATGATTGTTTTACACTTCTCAAACAAATGGCACCGCCATTAAGAGTGTACACATATCCCGAGGTGAACTTACTTGAGTCAATATCTCCCTGGAAATCTGAGTCCGTGTAATCAATGGTTTCAAGACTCCCACTCGAGTAGACCAACATATAATCTCTCGTTCTCCGTAGGTACTTGAGTATATGTTTAACCGCTACCCAATGTTTCTCTCCAGGGTTAGATTGGTACCGGCTTACTACTCCCACTGCATAGCAGATATCTGGTCTGGTACATAGCATAGCATACATGAGACTACCTATTGCTGAAGCATAAGGTATCCTACTCATGCGTTCTCTCTGCTCAGGAGTTTTAGGAGATTGCTTCTCAGAGAGATGAATCCAATGCCTGAAGGGTATAATTCCCCTCTTGGAATTCTCCATGCTAAACCTGGCAAGTATTTTGTCAATGTATTTAACCTGGGATAATGCCAAAACCCTATTCTTCCAGTCTCGCAAGAGTTTAATACCAAGAATATAATTGGCTTCCCCCAGGTCCTTCATATCAAAATGCTTGCTCAGCCAGGTTTTTATACCTAACAATACCTCTGTATCATTTCCGATAAGGAGAATATCATCTACATAAAGTACCATAAAAGATACCGCACTACCTTGGATCCTTTTATACACACACGGCTCATCAGGACTTTTCTCAAAGCCATACGACTCAATGGCTTGATCAAGTCTGATGTTCTATGATCTGGATGCTTGCTTAAGTCCATAAATGGACCTCTGCAACTTGCATACCATTTCTTCTTGCTCTTTGGCTATAAACCCTTTTGGTTGCTACATATAGATTTCCTCTTCCAAATTTCCATTTAGAAAAGCAGTTTTAACATCCATTTGCCAAATCTCATAATCAAGATTTGCTGCAACAGCTAAGAGAATCCGGATGGACTTGAGCATGGCAACCGGCGAAAAAGTTTCATCATAATCCACACCTTCTTTTTGGGAGTACCCTTTTGCCACCAATCTAGCTTTGAAGGTTTCAACCTTCCCGTCCGATCCTCTCTTTCTCTTGTAAATCCACTTACACCCAATGGGTCTTACCCCTTCAGGTGCATCTACAAGAGACCAAACTGAGTTGGAATACATAGAATCCATTTCACGATTCATAGCCTCAAGCCATTCCTGAGCATTAACATCTCCTAGTGCTTCGTCATAACTCGTGGGATCACTATCTTCATTAATGATGACATCCTGATTTGACTCACCCAACAAAAGATATCTTGCAGGTTTACGAATCAATCTCCCACTACGACTTTGTCGCACTTGATGTTGTGCATCTACAGGGGGTCCACATTTTGTGGGTTAACAATTTCTAGATGAGGACCCTTATTAAGTGGATTAACCAATTCATGATTTTTTTCTTCATTAAGTTCATCATCATGTTGAATTTCATCATTATGATGAACTTCTAGTTCTGTCTCTAGTTCCTGTGTATGTTCAGGTACATTTTCCCCTCTTTGAACAACCACAGGAACAAAAGCTGGAACCCCTTGAGGTTGTGGTGAAACTTGATCTGAGACTAGCTCATCAAGAATAACCTTACTCCTTGGCTTATAATTTGTCATATAGTCCTCCTCTAAGAAAGTTGCGTGAGTGCTCACTATGACATTCTTTTCTTTTGGACTATAAAACAACCAACCTCTAGTTCCTTTAGGATAGCCTATAAAGATGCATACTTCAGTACGTGAGTCCATCTTATCTAGTTTCTGTTGCAAGACATGTGCCGGAGCACCCTAAATCCGAATATGGTTCATGGTGGGCTTACACCCTTTCCACAATTCTATTGGTGTCTTTGAAACCGACTTGGACGGAGCTAAGTTCAATAGATACATAGCTATTTCTAAGGCATATCCCCAGAATGAATCAGAAAGAGATGAATAACTGAGCATAGATCTTGTCATTTCTAAAAGGGTTCTATTTCTCCTTTAAGCAACTCCATTCTGCTGGGGTGTCCTTGGAGAAGATAATTGTGAAACTATCCCCTCTTTGGTCAGGTAAGACCTGAACTCTCCAGATAGGTATTCACCCCCTCGATCAGATCGAAGAGTCTTAATTTGAACACCTAGATGCTTTTTTGCCTCAGCCTTGAACTCTTGGAATTTTCCAAAAGCTTCAGACTTGTGACGCATCAGATACACATGTCCAAATCTAGAGTAATCATCAGTAAATGTGATGAAATACTGATACCCTCCTCTGGCTTGGACATTTATTGGTCCACATACATCAGTATGTACCAATTCCAGCTGAAGTGTGGCACGTTTTCCCTTAGCCTTGAAAGACCTCTTAGTCATTTTACCCTCTAAACAGGATTCACATACTGGTATCGGTTCAAAGTACAGGGATTTCAAAATCTCACTTTTGACCAAACCTTGTATCCTGTTAGAGTTAATATGACCCAATCTCAAATGCCAAAGATAAGTTTCATTTGAAACTTTTCTTTTCTTTGATGAATTAATATGCTCAACATCTTTTAATTCAACATGATTAACTTCACGAGGAACAGGATTAAGGAAATAAAGACCATTAAGCTTTACACCAGAACAAATAAAAGAAGATGAACTTCTTATTGAAATTGAGGAATTAAATGAAGTGTCAAACCATGTTTATCCAAACAACTAACAGAAATAAAATTCCTCTTAAAATCTGGAATAAATAAACAGTCTTCTAAAACCAAAGTCCTGCAATTATCAAAAGATAAAATAACTTGTCCTACTGCTACTGCAGACACAAGCTCCCCAGTTCCAAGCTTCAAATCTCTTTGTCCTTTACTTACAGGCAAGCTATGTTTGAACCACTGCAAAGAGTAACAAACATGGTTAGTGGCTCCTGAATCAACGATCCATTTATCATCGTGATTCTCCACTAAACAAGCCTCAATCACATGTAAATTACCCATGCTAGGCGTAGCAAACATGTCATCAAGAGTCTGGAGCATTGTTGCTCCACTCTCAATCATGCTCACTTGCTTCTGAAGGTGATTCGCGAGAGTGGCCAAAATGTAGCAGCGAACTGACACATTCGCCTTCTCCCATCTATCCTTCCCCTGCTGAAATCGAGTTCGAATTGCATCAGACGCATCTGTAGCAGGCTACGCTGGCATAGGAGTAGTGAGAACAAAGTTGAGCTTTTCATATTGAAGAACAATATCCAAATTAGTTTTCCATTGTTTGTAGTTTGTACCATCCATAGGTTTTTGGCTCAAGATAGTAGCTAAAGGATTAAATAAAGACATTTTTCTGAAAATAAGGAAAAGCACACTAATTACAAACTAGATTTAACAACAAACAGATTAGGCTAGTAGATTCTAATAACTACTATTCGTTTATTGTTTAACAATCCATTAGTTATCTTTACAAGGCTTACGATGGGCAAGATTCTTGTAAAACTAATATTGTTAATTTGAGCCTTCAGTTCCATTGCCAGAGCCTCGATGGGAGGGTTAACAATTTTACCAAAGTTGAATGTATTTAACCATTGTTTACTTTCAAAATTATCTTTAGTGTCTAAGTGTTGCCGACGATGGGCCGTACAAAACTTTACTAAAATTTTGAAAATATTAAGGTTTAATCTAGTGAAATCCGATTATCCTTATCCGATGGGGCTTCAGCGACAACCATTTCACTAATAAACCCACAATTGGGGCCCGTAGGTTTTAAAATTAAATACTTAATTTAAAACCTTCACCCATTCAATATTTTAAATTTAGAATTTTCAATTTCCAAGAATTTGTTCAATTTAGAGTAAATTATTAGGTATCTAAAATCTAGTTATAATTGGCAGAATGTGCGTCACATGACCATTTTAAATAACCAACAAAATACTCCAAAAGGTACAATTCTCTTAGGAAATTGCCTGAATTATTTGTCTAGACTTTAATTCCACAATTATTCTAGATTTTAATTTAAAATCATAATAATTGATAATTAATGTCTAAACTCTAATCTCACAATTAATTAATCCAATTATTATTCTAGATTTTAAAATCATAATAAATGATAATTAATGCAGAGATTTTAATTCCGCAATCAATTAATCCAATTATTATTCTAGATTTCAAAATCATAATAAATGATAATTAATGTCTAGATTCTAATCCCACAATTAATTAATACAATTATTATTCTAGATTTCAAATCATAATAAATGATAATTAATGTAGAGATTCTAATCCCACAATTAATTAATCCAATTATTATTCGAGATTTCAAATCATAATAAATGATAATAAATGTAGAGATTCTAATCCCACAATTAATTAATCCAATTATTATTCGAGATTTCAAATCATAATAAATGATAATTAATGTAGAAATTCTAATCACACAATTAATTAATCCAATTATTATTCTAGATTTCAAATCATAATAAATGATAATTAATGTAGAGATTCTAATCCCACAATTAATTAATCCAATTATTATTCGAGATTTCAAATCATAATAAATGATAATAAATGTAGAGATTCTAATCCCACAATTAATTAATCCAATTATTATTCGAGATTTCAAATCATAATAAATGATAATTAATGTAGAAATTCTAATCACACAATTAATTAATCTAATTATTATTCTAGATTTCAAATCATAATAAATGATAATTAATGTAGAGATTCTAATCCCACAATTAATTAATCCAATTATTATTTCAGATTTCAAATCATAATAAATGATAATTAATGTAGAGATTCTAATCCCACAATTAATTAATCCAATTATTATTCCAGATTTCAAATCATAATAAATGATAATTAATGTAGAGATTCTAATCTAAAGAATCTCGCATAAATGCATACAATGGAATAGTATGATAGTTATCATGCATTTATGACATGTGATTATGCAACAATATGGCATCTTCCTATTCTATATGACATGTTATTTACAAACATCATGATAATCGCATATATAATTCATACAATTAACTTTAATCCATGGCTTTCCTAAAAAAAAAAAGGAATTAAAAAAAAATTACAACTTTGGAATTCCTCTTTTGTCAGCCCATAGTATCTGTCTCTAGGCCCTTTAGGGTATCTATGGGCACAAAAGTCCAAATACCCATACTTTAGCTAGAAACCCTAGGACACACAAGAGGAACCCTAGCCGTCACTCCTGTCAATGCCTTCAGCCGAAGTCATCTCATCTTCTTCGCAGTTTCTTGATCTCCAACTTTTACAGAATTTTGAAAAATACATAGAAATTCCAAAATAAAATTAAAAACAGCAAGGAGGAAACCTAATCATATGGGATTAGCCTCCTTGTTACAAATCAAGAAATACACGAGAAAATCTAACCATGGATTAAAGCGATTTACCGATTGAAATTAAAACTAATACCAAATATGAATTATAAATGAATAGCTACCATGAAATAAATAACAAATATAGAAAAAAGATGCCATATTTTCGAAAAAATAATTTTCGAAAAAAAAAACCACATAAAATATAAATTAATATCAAAACTCGGTTCTTTTCCTCATCGCTATTGGCTCTGATGCCAATTGTAGGAATCTCACCAGAAACGCGGAAGCGTATCGTACCACGCAATAAGGAAAAGTTAAAACCTTCATTGTTTTGATTACCTGGAAAGATGCAGTGATCTGAAAGCTTCTCCACGAACAGTCCTCGTATCTGAAGAGCGATCTACAAGCCTCTCCACGAACAGTCCTCGTCTGCTCTATGATCGATCTTCCAGACTATCTCTCGAGGGGAATAAGATGGTTGTGTGGGCAACCGTTCAGATGATGAACGTCTGCCTCTAGAGTTTGTTTCTGATAAGAGCCTCCTTATGCGTCTCTTGCTCTCAAGCAGGTGAAAGTAGGATTATATGCTACTACACCCAAGACCTAACCCTAAACCACATGGGCCATAGAGTTCTTGGGCTGTAGTCTCAATTAAGCCTTATTGGGCTTAAGTGACCAAAGAGCACATTAACCCAACAATCTCAATTGATAATAAAGTATGAATGACAAAAATGACTTTTCTTAAGAAACAACCGTCATGTAAAGAATAACTCTTAAAAGCACCTTTTTCAGAACCTCGTTTAGTTTGATACCAAGTACTAACTAGTTGTTCTAAGTCAAATACATATTAGAGTGAAGTATAGTGAAGTACGCTTCAACTCTATTTTAACTAACCCATTCCTTTTGTTCTTATTACTTATCTTCATTAATTGCCCTCGTCCTTCTCTCCTTCATCAATCATGGTTAGACGCTAGATAACTTTCCCATTCGTCCTCCTCTTCTTCCACAAGCTTCTCTTCTTCCACCACCATGTCCCCACCCCCCACGGGCAGTACACGCACATTCACGTCACTTTCATGTGACCATAATAAAGCATTGGAGGTGCAATAATTTCATTATATACAAGTAGATAACTTTAAGTGATCATTTCCCCACGTTTCTCCTTATCATACCCTAAACCCAACATTTTCTATTAATATGTTTCATAATCAATCATTAAAAAACGGATAACAGTAACTTAAGAGATAATCCTAATTTCAGGTTTATTATTTATTTTAGCGTGTATAGAGTGTTTGAAAACTTACGAGATAACCATGAAAAATCATGATTAAAGGTGACATGTATAAACTAAATGGTACGTTTAGATAATTTATAAAAAAAACCATGATTTTGACTCTTATAATCAAATGTGTATGTTTGCCCGGGGATTTTAAAACCTTAATATGGTTAAAAATGATCCAAGCACCTCTTTTAATGCTAAAATATATTTTTGGGCTCAAACTATGGTTTAGCCATATGGTATTCAAAAGGGCTTCTAATAATCAATTATTATAAATTAATTTTAAAAATTATAATTAAAGGAAATCAATTTTTTAAATTAATTCTATGTAAAATTTATTCTTTCCACCACTAATTCTAACACATAGTAGGCATTTCAAAATCCCTGTTATAGTATTCTACTAAGAAACCAAGCAAGACTCGGCTAAAAATAAAATAAAACAAAGGAAAAATCTATCTCAGGGTCCATATTGGGGAAAAAAAAAAGTTAAAAAAGGCCCAAGAAAAAGTCATATGTCAAAAAAGGCCTCAAAACCTTTTCTGATATTATTTTATAACCGTTAACAACTAAATCAGTTTCATTAATAAGTAAAATATCAGTAACCGTTAACAACTAAATCAGTAGCACTAACAACAATATCTTAATAACTAAATCAGTTCTATTAACAACTAAATCAGTATCTGTTAACAATTATATTAGTAGACGTTAACAATTAACGTTTTATGAAATAATACCAGAAAAAGTTCTGGAGCTTTTTTTGACATGTGACTTTTTCTTAGACATTTTTTGATATTTTTTTGTCAATATGGGCCTGAGATAGATTTTCCCTACAACAAAAGTATCAAAATACTACATGGTTACCAACACTACTAGTAATGTAGTGGTATTAAGATTAATTTTCCTCCTCCCGGTCCTGGATTCGATCCCCCCTCCCCTATCGCCTTGTATAATATATATATATATAATATATATAGTACACTACATAGCTTTCCAAAATATTGACCACAATACAAAAGTTTATTTGAAGGATAACACAGATCTCCACCAGCCTCAAGTTGAGAGTTCAGATCCGCGAATCTACATCTAGAAGTGCGTGCCTGTGAATAGTTATTTTTAAGTATATTTTAATATTATTAAAAAATAATATGAGAAAATATTTATAGAACGTAACCTTATACTCCGTCTAATTCTTACTGTGGGAGTTACTTGGGAATTGTATTTGGTACTTCTAAATCTAACATTTTAATCAACTTTATGTCCTATATCATTTTTCTGAATTTTTTTCACTTATAAATTATCATATAATATAATATGGAACAGGTTTATTTGAGGGGGTTAGGATACATTTATTGTAATGAAATAATTCATTTTATTTTCTTAATTTAACTAAAGTAGTTAAAAAGTAATTCTTATATTAAGTACAAAACGGAGTTTTATATTCATAATATTAATAGGAATGAAAATACATCTAAAAGTTTATTTGTGTGTTAGTTAAGTATTAATTTAAATATTTATTTTGTTAAACCACAACCTTATGCTTATAAGAGCTTTCCTATTATATATATTGTATTATTTTCTTATTTATATGAAATTTCAAGTATTTTAAAATATATTATTTATTGTTGTTTTCTGTTCATCAAATCAAAGTGTGTGTCTATACATATATATAGATATATATTAGATATTTTGATATAATCAAAGTATTACAACTTAGACCGGACCGGTTGGGTTGACTCGAAAATTTGTGACCTAGCCATATGTATAGTCTAGGCGAATAAAGGAACTAGAGACTATCGACTTGGTGTGACCTAATCTAACCTAGGGGTAAATTGGATTACTGGTGTAAATCGGATGGGATGGTGGTTGACCTTGTAACACCCCAAATTTTATACTTCAAATGGTGTCAATTGATATTTAGTTTTAGAAAAATTGACAGAGTTTGAGGTGCTACTACTCAGAGTAATGCGGAAACGGAGAGCATGCACTTACGTTTGAATAATGAGTATATGATATAAAATGCTCAGACATATGCTGATGTCCCGATATAAGCTGATATATTAAAAATTTCTCGAAGGAATATTCGTGTGATATAATACTACATAGCTTTGTATAATTACACTTCTTAACATTGTAACTATACAATTTTCAACCAAGCCTTAGGTAGACTTGGGCATAGAACCCAACTCAGTCAATCAAACCCATTGGCCAGGTAGGTGTCAATCTTGTGAAAATCTCCCTATCTTTCACGACGACTTATTGACTGAACCACATAGACTAGCCCTGCCTTCGACACCAAATGGTTTGAAATAACCTCATCAGATTCTTGCTAGAAAGAATGCTCTGATGTAGCTCTTCAATTCTGGCATTTGCTTTGACCGGTACTTCTTCCCAGCTCCATCCATTAGTGCCTTCTCACGGCTCCAACTACCGGTGCCTTCTCTGATCCTGGTTCCTTTCCTGAACCTTAGACAAATCTGAGGTCCAATACCCATCGGACCTCAGGTAATAGTTAACCTCATATGAAAAGTATGAACAATATATATGACAGATATTCATTACATCTCAGCATCAACCATACATAGCACACGGCACATGTAAGGTTACAATAATACATAAGCACACAGCAGATGTAATGTTACCAACACAACAATACATAGCACACAACACATGTAATGTTATCTACGTTTGCACTAACCAGTGCCACAACGGCCCCTCGTGTCCTCAGCGCTAGGAAAACTCAACAGCATTATCAAGACTATAACCCGTATAAAACTGAATGTATAAATAGGTGACCTTAGTCACAGAGCATGACTCAAGACCTAGTCTTGTCCATGACTCTATGAAATCATCTATCGCATATAAGCATACAAGACACATTAGAGTTAAAGTTACTAGTATGCGAATGTACCTTTCACCGGGTCGTTACCAAAACGCCCGACCTTTGAATCCAGCCCAGATTTCCTGGATATCCTAACATATCACCATATCACTTAGAATAATATCCTAAGAGATGTTTCCACCTCTATTTTTCTCTCTACCCTTGGTGGATTTGTTATTTACAATTTTGCCCTTACATTTATTAAAAATGAAATACTGAATTTTCTGGGTAGAATTTGTTGCAACTTTGAAAAATCACAATTAATTCTAGAAAAATCGGAATGAGGATCCGTAAAATTCCTCAGAATCTTTAGGATGTTTATTTTCAAGGAAAAATACTACAAGAACCTATAACATCAAGAAACATTCCCAGTTTTAATGTTTCTCCACGCTGCCCAGATTATCTTTCAGGAAAATAGCCTAATTTCAACCGATTGTATCTCATTGTACAGAATCAAAATGTTACATATTTTATATATTTAGAAAGCTCTACATGTCTACTTTATTTCTGGCTAATTTCATGATTTGTTTGCTTCATTTTTGACATAAAATAATAGCATCTTCTTCGCTGTTTGCACAGAATTTTAACACTGAAAATCCTACAATCTTCACAACATTGATCCCTTGCTTCCCAAAAATTATTCTCTACTATGTTTTTATATCATTAGGCATTTTTCAATGCGAGGAGGCCTAAAACAAGTATAAGAATTTATTCTCTAATTTTCTAGATTAAACTAACATTTAGACTAAAAACTATAAAAACTAAAGACTAGAACTTAAGAACTAGAGAACCTTACCTCTTGAAGAACCTTGCTACTCCTTCTTCCTTCTTGCTTCACTTTTCTCTTAAAATCACCTATTTGGTTTGAGTTTGGTGTGAAGAATTCAAGAGGAGAAGCCTCCTTTTTATAGGAAACTTCAATGGCAACTATGGCAATTCCCAAACTCTGATCTTTAATCCTACCCATTGGATGACCTTTTTAATCATTGGCTCATGGAACTTGGTCTTCTTTGAAGACTCATTTTTAAGAAGAAAATCTTCTTATTGGTTCATTTTAATTACTTAGGATTTAGAGCATTTTCCCCTTAATTTTCCTATTGGTTGTTTAAGTCTTGTGGGCCCTACATTTCTTCTTCACTAAGTTTCTTTTCCTTCCTCTTCTTTTCCTCTCCCAATCCGTGCTCCCTCTCCCCTCTCTCCTTCATCCATTTCATTTACATTTAATCCCCATGTGCTTAGTTTAATTAATCTTTTTTAAAAAATATTAATTCATTTTTTATTCTCTCATCTTGATCTCTAACCATTGGATCTAAACTTAATCAAGAAGTTTTAATATTCACCCTTCACTATAAAACATGTGCTCTTGTGATGTCATCTTGATGACATAATCAAGCTTAGGTGTTATTGTTGACTTTTCAACACTAATTAGCAATTCTTAATTATCATGTTAATCAAGTTTTTACATGCTCCTTAATTATATTTTGCCATTAGCTAACTCAATTACATGAAGATTTAGACTTAATTACTTGAGATATTATTCCATTCTGTTTGGCTTAATTATTTTCAAATATAATTAGCCCTCATTTGATACTTTTAATTTGTCTCTAATCATCTTGAAGAATTATGCAACTAATCTTAATTAGTGCAAGCTTATTTGTAAAGGATAATTGTTAATAGATAATAATTAAACTAAGTATTTCCCTATTCCCTTTTCTTGTTTTATGAGCATAGAAAATACTTATTATTTCGTGTGATTTTATGTCACATTTTATAGCTCCTAATATGTGGTCTCATTAATTAGCCATTGGTTAATTAATTCCAAAGTGAAATTTGCACAAAAATATAATCAATAGATTATAATTCTTTGAGATACATATTCACCTTTGTATTTTTGTAATTATTTTCCGAAATATAATGTTTATAAGAGTTATGAAAATTAGGGTATATGACAGACCCAGGTTACTTCTTTGTTAAGAAAATTTCACAAAAAAATACATGAAACGAAGGAACTCTAAGAAGAAAGAAGTTTACAAAGATAAAGAAGGAAGGAGAGAGGAAGAAGGGAAGGAAAATACAAAAGCCCAAGAAAAAAAAATTGATAATATGTAAAAATATACTCCTGCTAAGGGCTTTTTGTACATTGGCCTTAGAGACTAAAATCAAAAATTAACTAAGAATTGCGTAAACACAAATTTTTGATTATTGTCTCTTTTTAAAGAGCCATTTATTGATTCCTAAGTAATCTAAATACCATGGAAATGCAATGAAAATAAGAGCAAAATTGGTTTTAGTTTTTCAAATTAATAACTAAAAGAATGAAGAAATTTAATTAAAAGCTAAACTATTGTTTTTGGTATTTTAATGGTTGAATGGAATAGAGTTTGAAAGTATTAAAGATGAAATGAGTTTTGATATCAAAGTTCAAGGCTTCCTAGCTTCTTAAAATGATGTGGAAGTTAAATTGAAAACTTCAAGCAATCGCATTGAGTCGAATCTACCTTATAAATGACTAATCCTATGATCGCATCCATATTCATCTTTTCAATAAATTGTTAAATCACTTGATGTGTGTTTGAAAATCATTTCAATACACTTGTTTCCTCTTTGGTGAGAGCACTATCGTGATACTCAATTTAAAATAAATCCATCATACATACTAATAATCCCATAGAATGCATAACTTCATTAATTCAAAAGGAAAATAAGTTCAATATAAAATCCAAATGTACCACTATAAAATTCAACACAAGAGCAATCCATCAATAACAAATGAATACTCATTCAAGTTTCACAAATGTGTACCGGTTACAAAAATCAAACCAAACAAATCACAAGACATATAATGAGCTAATATAAAACTACTAAACTCTCATTTTTAGCATGTTAAGCTCTAGCCACTCTCTTTACCACCAAAACTCAAGAGAATCTCGCTACACATAAGCAAAATTTCAACCCTAACTTAGTTGCTTCAAAACACTTGCTAGAAAATACTCACCGGAATCTGGAATAGTTCGTTGGACAACTCATAGACTCGGTAGAAAACTCGAAGATTCACTAGAATAACATAGATTTTCACTGGGAAATCACAAAGAAGGGACGACGGTGGTGATTGACAATGGTAAGGAGAATGAAGATGAAGATGGTGGTGGTATCATAACAGAGACATCGTCGATGGCACTGTGGTAAGAGAGAGAGTCTGAGAGATATAGAGAAGGAGTGGCGGTAGTCTTCTTCCCAAAACATCTCTGTGGTTCCTTGAGTTTCTTACTTTTCTAAGGTCCAAGCTTCTCAAAGATGTAGCCCAAGGTTGCTTGATAGTGGTGGTATGGAGAAGAAGACGACCAAACAATTATGACAGGGAAGATTGCAGACCAGTGGTGGTGTGCGATGGTCCTTTTCTTTGATGTCTCTCTACTTGCCTCTATCTCACTCTATCTTCAAACTTGTAAGATGTCGCTCTTCCATGGTGAGGGTGAAGGGAGGTTGCTAGTAGTGATAGTGGTGAGGGTCAAAGCCGCTAGTGACTATGAAGAAGAAAGATGAAGGTGAGAGACGAAAGCAAGATGAAGGTATGGCTTGTTGAAGCTCGTCTCGTTGTGTTGAAACTGCTAAGCCAAAGCTTCCCCTTTTCTTTTCAATTCGGCCAAGTATAAGGAAGAAGAAAAAGGTCTAAGCTAATTTCCCTGATGAAAAGGCACGTTTTGACAAGGGGTAAAATGAAATTTTCAAAAGTTTGTATGGGACTAAATTGAAAATATTTGAAATGTTACTGGCCATGAAATGTAATTTGCAACAACTCTCAATCTTTTTTGTAATTTTCTCTTGCTATTTTCTTCACAGATTTGTAATTTCCAGAAATCTAGGGCCCCCTTTTGTTATTGTTCCCTTTCCAAAAAAAATATTATTTCAAACTCAATTGACATTTTCCGAAATCTCAAATTTTCTTCTTAAAAACCTACAATGCAAGATTAAACACAATGTAGTATCAAAAGTATAAGAAATTATTTGCAAGAATAATTTGTTAGTTCTCAGATTAAAAGTTTTGATGATAACAACCACTTGTAATTCAATACTTTATGATTCGAGTCACTCGAGTATACAATAGTTATTGAAACCAAAACTTGAATCAGAAAGCCAGTTTCAAAAGTGTCTGATATAGACACTCGAGTGTTGACTTTAGGCAGAATGCGTGATACTTGCTCTTGTCATGAAGATCACCTGATGAATACTCGAGTGTACATTCAAGTAACACACTCGAGTGTGGCTGCAACATCAACAATGCCAGGGTTTCATACTCGTATTCATTCAGAATCAACAAGGCATAAACTCGAGTTTGCACATCAACACTCGAGTATCAAGGTATTAACTAAGACTAGTACATATTACTCAATGATAAAAAATAATGCTTTGTCACACACTTGAAGTGTTATTTGTAACACTCGAGTGTCTATAGAGACCAATATATCTCTTCTACACTCTCTCTTATACAATATCCTATCTAAGCACAAAACATCAACACTCGAGTATTGGTAAAAAGACAATCAAGTGTAGAATTCCAAAACTCAAGTATCTGGAAGAATTCATATATTCCCATCTATGCTTTTTTTATTTCCAAACATTCTTCTTCCAGTGTAAGTTCATCAACACTCAAGTATTGATTCGAGTTGAGGAACAACACTCAAGTATAGCACTCGAGTATACATATTCAACACTTGAGTGTTAGCACTTTCTTAACTTAATTCGTGTCTTCGTAAAATCAAATTTACTCATTATTATTCAATACATCAGATTATTACTCATTATTATTATCAATGCTCCTAAACATGATTATTAGTAAGTTTTAGGAGATCAAACGAACGTTTACATGAAAATGTTCAAAAAGCAAGATTTGAGTCACAAGCATTTATTGTGTAGTAGAAAATAGAGCATGGACACAAAAATTGATTTTTAGAGCAGGCCAACTGATCATATGATCAGAGACCCATCGACGAAAGAGAAAGCAACGCTTCCTTAGTCAACTGAACCAAAAGCATGTCGTATAAAGAGATTCAAACAACGATATGAAAGCGACATATCTTCCGATGACTCTGGTTTGTGTCTAACGAAAAGATTTTGGGTCTAGCAGAATGTTTGAAATCTACTAATGGCTAGCTTGAAGCTGTACCAATGATCATTAATGGTGTTCGACTATAAATACGAAGAGCATCCAATTCACAGCCAACAACCAATGACGATATCATTAATTGCTCATTAATACTTTATGATATCTTTTGATATTCAATTCTTCAGAGATTATATTTTTACTCTGTGAGAGAGTTATCTCCATTCAAATGTTAAATTGATTGTTGTAAAATCTCAACATAGTGTGACCTTGAGTGTAGTTGTTTGATTACAAGTTGTAAGGGGGAGTGAATTTGGTGAGTTACTTAGTGCCTATTGTAAATGTTTTGTGAAAGATAGTGGAAATCTCATAGGAGCTCTGTGAACTAGATGTAGGCCATGTGGCTATGGCTGAACCAATATAAATCTTTGTCCACATTTCGGTGATATCTCTCTAACCTTTTTTTCCTGATTTAATTATTGCTTAAGATTGTTTTAATTTTAATAATTCAACCCCCTCTTGGCTGATTTACTAAAAAGAACATTTGATATCAAAGCATAGGTCTTCTCTTACAGGCTTAACATCTTGAGAAGGATCCATGGAAGGAATATTGCCCGACGATGTATCTATCAACCGACCACCAGACTTCAATGGTGAGCACTACTCATTTTGGAAAGCAAAGTCTAGAGTCTTTGTGTTGCCAACTGAATATGGTCTACAGCAAGTGATCGAGAAAGGAGACTACGTCCCAAAAAAAAAATAGAAGGTGAAATTCATGTACCAAAGCTTGAATCAGAGTTTGAAGAAAACGACAGAAGGTAGATAACACTCAAGAACAAAGCTATCCTGATGATTCAAAGTGCTCTAAGCTAGGAGGAATATTTGCACATTTGTAACTTATCAACTGCAAAAGAAATATGGAAAGCAATGGAGATAGCTCTGTAAATGGAGGAAATCACCAAGAGGGGGGTGAACTAGGAATTTTAAAAATTTCTTTTTAAACACCCAAACAACATATCGCAAAACAAGGTAAAACAGAGGTAGAAAGGAAGAGCTTGACACAGGAAGATTTATACTATTTCGATCTTAACTCTTAACTTATGTCCAGTGCCTAAACACTCTGGGATTTTCACTATCACTACGATCAGTTACACATTCTGTACTCAAAAGTTATCCTCTTACTAGGATACACTCTCCTTTACAAGTTGTAAACTGATAATCCAACCTCAAAGTCCCACAACTTTGAGATTCTTACAATGATTGATAATCAAAGCTAAACTCTCTAAAAGAGCAGATGGAATAAACACTGAAGTTTAATGCATCAAAAGATACTTTACAGTTGAGTAGAAAACAGTAAATGCAGATAGCACTTGATAGATTTTCGTTTTCTGTATTCTAGTAGGTGTTGAGAATTGACTAGTTCAACTTATATATGTTGGAAGCATTAAATGACCATTGGAAACATTAATGTAACCGTTGGAGACATTAATAAAGCTGTTAGGTTGCAACTAGGTTCATTCTCTCTCATGCTTTGAGTTAATCCAGATGCTCAGACATTCTTGTTGACTTTCCTTGAAATAAATGTAACATCTCGAATTTTGGGCCTTGAGAATTGAGATAAGCCTAAATTAGTCAAACGGCTAAGCCCAATTCCGGAAGAGTCCCAAGAATGTTGAGAAATAGGAAGTCTATCGGGGACTAGGTAACTCGGCTAATATGGGTCAGTGGACCAAGTATATATGTGTCGTGGAATTTAAGTATTAGTGAAAAAGGGGCACTGGGCACTTATTCGGTTACATCCAGTTGGAAAAGATGCCATCCAACTATGTCCTAAGGTTCGGGATGATTAGTTGAGCGTAAATTTGCCAGTATAAGTGAGTGTTCGACATTTTCATAGTAGTTGCGTATGCCTTGCGTTTTTGAGAAAAACACCGGTATGTGACATTGTTTGTTGGGTTTCAGTTTTCGTGTCGCAATCCTGAGTAAAACTCGAGCAAGAATCCTAGATACTTCCTCGAAAACCATGCCACACCCACAACATAACCCAAACACGCAAACCGAGACAACAACTCCAAAACCCAAACACGCAAACTGAGACACACACACACACACACACATATCAAGATGCCACATGGCACCATTACACACACATCATGCAACATCACACTTGTCAAGCACATGCAAGAAATAAGACACATGTCACCACACAACACATACATGTAACCTCCTTGCTTCAACACTTCTCATTATGCATGATCAACCACTTGTCACATACATACATTTACAACATAAAATTTGATTTTATCCTTCTTCCTTTCTTTGTGCATGGAAAAATGTAACAGCCCAAATTTCTAACAATTATAATAACATAAAATTTCAATGATTTTTTTTAAATAAATACTAAAATTCAAAATAACCAAATTTGGGAAGTGTTACCGTCGCAAGGATTTATACTCTGTTTTAGGACAACAAAACAGAGATGAACAGAGATGAGAGTGGAAGAGTAAGACACAAGGATTTATACTGATTTGGTCCAACCACTTGACTTATGTCCAGTCCCTAGATTCTTTGGGATTTTCACTATAACAATTGATTACACACTCTGCACTCAAGAGCAATTCTCTCACTAGAATTCATTCTCCCTTACATGTTGTAATCAATACACCCAATCACCAATCCCCTGACTTGTGATTCCTTACAGTAAATGATTTACAGATGAAAAACTCTCTCTAAGAATAGATAATGATGATTACTGAAGTACTATGTATCAAAGGATACAATACAGTTGAAGAAATAAATGTAAGACTTGAAAGCAATTTGTTTTCAGTAGATATGTTAGTTGAGAAGACTTGAATGCAGCTCTATTTATACTAAGAGAGCATTAAATGGCCGTTGGACTCTTCAATATAACCGTTGCCTTCATTAGGCAAGGTTTTGGTTAAGTTTTGGTCTTCTTCTCTCACTAATCTTCACTTAATCCAGCCGTGCAGAAGTTCAAAGTTGACTTCAGACAAATTAATCCGTTGGAACAGCAGTTGCTAGATGTAGAAAGCAATCTTTAATTCTTTCTAGACGTGTGTAGAAGGATTACCCAAAAGTATGCAACTTTCTAGGTTTAGCATTTAATGTGCTGATGTCATTTTTTTGCTTTTGCTTTAAACCTTCAATAAACATTCTCTAATTCATCTGAAACTCACTAACAAAGTGGTTAAACATAGCTAGGAATATTATAGAATAATAATGGGAAGAATTAAGATCAAACAAAAAGGTTTTCTAGAATCATCAAATTTGAATTTCAGATCCAGCGATGAAAACTCGAGTTTTGTTTCTCAAAACTCAAGTTTTGGACTTTGATATGTAAAATCGATTTTAGTCCAAAACATCAAAACTAGAGTTTTTCAAAGCATTAAAACATCGAGGCTCTCTGTATGGCCAAAACTCGAGTTTTCATATCAAAACTCGAGTTTTCATTTAAATATGAAAACTTGAAGATTTTGCGCCAAGTCAAAACTGGAGATTTTCTGTGGAAACTGGCAGTTTTCAAAATCGAGAGACATGGGTGCTCTCTGCTAGGCCAAAACTCGAGTTTTGAAATCAAAACTTGAGTTTTCACTTAATTGTGAAAACTTAGAGAAAATTGCATAAAGCCAAGACTGGAGGTTTTCTCTAAAATTGGCGGTTTTAAAAACTGGTTAAAACATGAATCCTCTCTGCCAATCCAAAACTCGAGTTTTGCTGCAAAACTCGAGTTTTCCAAAATATGAGAAAAACTTAGATAATTTCACGTTTAACTGAAAACTGGCAGGTTTTTGGGCAAAACTGGAGGTTTTCAATGTTCAAAACTTCAAAACCTCTCTGTATGACCAAAACTTGAGTTTTGCATTTTTCCAGAAAACATTGAAATCTTTCTGTGTGATGAAAACTGGCAGTTTTGCTGAAAACTGCAGGTTTTGCTTAGTTTAGAAAACTTAGGCTTCTCTGTGTAAAGTCAAAACTTGAGTTTTGAAACCAAAACTCGAGTTTTCCTTTGACAGCAAGTTTTTCAACTTTTCAAAGAAAAACTCCAGGCTTTGTTTACAATTGTTAGTAATCATCAAAACCCATAGAGAACTAACAATTGTTAGTAATCATCAAAACCCATAGAGAACTAACATTAGGGTATATTAAATTAAATCAATAAACCATGATGCGAATTTAATATGACTTGGTTGACAAGTAACATAATTATTAGCTAAAAGAATCATGGTGTGAATTTAATGTGACTTGGTTGACAAGTAACAGAATTATTACATAAAACCTATTTCTTAGTGCATAAGCTGAAAATTTCTAAGGTTATTAGGACTAGGAGTATTTGACCCACCAAGGTTATATAAAATAAAATAAATGGGTTATTTCTATTAATAAAAATCTGGGGTATTACATTCTACTATCCTTAAAACAAGTTTCGTCCCTGAAACTTACAAGCTTGAGCTTCTAATAATAAACTAAGGGCATAACGTACTATGAAGTATTTATATTTATTTTTTTATTTTTTATTTTTTATTTTTTTACTAATTAATTCCTAACGTCGTCTTTGGGATGTCATCTTCCTTGATTCGTACTAGATGATATCCAGTTCTCAAATCTATCTTTGAGAACATACCTGTGATAATATCTGGGTTTGTCGCAGCCTCAGAGTGGTTCATGACATAGATCTTTCCTTGATTCCCTGCGGTTTGATTGGCGGCAGCATTTTGACCAATTGCTCGATTTGCTCCAGCTCCATTGTTGAGGTTTCTAGTTGTGGCATATTGTCGATTCCTTCCACTTTCATTCTGAAAGCCTTGTTGGTAGCGTGGCTAATTGTCATTGTTCCTACCTCCTTGGTTATTGTTCCCATTTCATCCTCCCTCTGGTTTTGGTTGTCCCCCTTGAAAGCCTATTTGTGGATTAAATCTTTTGACAGCACATTGGTTAGCCTTGTGCCCCTTTCCACCACACTGGAAACAAGTTATAAGTTCTCCATTGCACCTCCTTCCAGGGTGTGCCTCCTTGCCACATCCTCTACAAGGGTATGATGTTGTTCCTTGAGCGTGGATCTTGAGATGATTCTCGCTACAATTATCTCCACTGGCATACATTTGCCTTTGTGGTTGTTTGTCACTCCAGTTGTTGCCCTTGTTATCATAACGAGGCTTCTTGTCACCACTAGCTTGTTGAGGACCATTGTCAAACTGCTTTCTCTTGTTCCTCTCCATGGCTTCCTCTTCAATTTGTAAGATTTCAAAATCGTTCAAAGCTTGTTTATAAGCTTCTTGGAAGGTCTGTGATGGTATACCTCCCAAGGACTTCTGAATTTGAATGTCTGACCTTTTCATACTTTCGTGCCTTGTCCCTCTCTGTAGGAATGAGATTCGAAGCAAAATGCGATAGTTCAATGAACTTGTTAGTGTACTCTTGCACTGTCATCTTCCCTGTCATCCTGAACCTTGCAAATTCCTCCTGTTTCTACTATTTAATTGTGTCGGGGTAGAATCTATTGTGAATCCGTTCCTTGAAAGTCTCCCAGTCAAATCCTTCTTTAGATAAGTAGCCCGTCTTCACTGTGGACCACCAACTATCTACCTCCTCCTTCAAATAAAATGAGCCTATGCTAATCTTCATGTTCTCAGGACAGTTTGTCACTTCATACAACTTTTCCATATCGCGAATCCAATTTTCGAGGGCAATTGGATCAATAGTCCCTTTGTAAGCAAGTGGATGATGAGACGCTACTCTCTTAAAGATGGTATTCTTAGCATTAGCCTGTTGGACGTTTTGTTGTCCAAGAGCCAAGGCAAGATTTTCAATGGCCCTCAGGCGTCAGTCCATCTCCTCAGCGGCACTGTTGATTGCGGCCATTCTAAGCTTACGACGAGTATAATACCTAATCATAGGGCGTACGTTTTAAAATCCTATATGTTTGAGTCAACTCTAACTATCACTTACTACACATATTTATATTATATATCAAAAAAATCAATCATCAGATAATGCAATATAAATTTAAACCATAAACCAATTCAAACATAACCAATCATAAATTCAAATAATAATTTTAATATGAATTCAAAGGATAATCTAACATCTTTAAAATTAAGTAAACAAAATAATAATTAAGTTATCAAAAACATAACTACAACTAAAAGGAACCCTTGAGCCTAAAAGAAATTCTACCCATTTGCTCCAATAAAATAAAATAAAATTTACAAGTCAATAAAATTCTAAATCACATAAAGAGTTAAAGTGATTTCAAGCATACAATTATGAAAAATTCAAAGAAATAAATCATTTAAAAGACAAGAGAATAACCCTTCACTACCCATCTCTCACATTTAAAATTATTATTATTAATTTTTTACTTATTTATTTATTCTATTATTATTATTTTTTTTTTCTAAACTCTGGGATCTTTGATCCCTAAGTAAGTATCAAAAGCGAAACTAAGTAGAACTTTAGACTCTGATACCATTTTGTAACACTCCAAATTTCTAACAATTATAATAACATAAAATTTCAATGATTTTTAAAAATAAATACTAAACTTCAAAATAATCAAATTTCGAAAGTGTTACCGCCGCACTTGTACTGGGACAAGTGCAAGGCTACCTTATTATATTAACGTAAATCCAAACTTAAATAAAATTTTTTTATTCAAAGCATAAAGAAAAACAAAACTACCTAGAATTAGCCGACTCTTCTTCCTTACTTCTCACTGCTAGCTCCAACCTTGACACCTATTTCACTGAAATTCTGCTCCTCCGAAGGATCATCGCAGCCCATGAACACAAACATCAGCGAAGCTGGTAATCCTAATAAGCAAAAATAATATAGGAAGAAGAGGAAGAAGAGGAAGAAGAAGAAGAATAATAATAATAATAATATATTTACATTATGATAAAAAAATATCATATACATATACATAATCTAAAATATCAACTTTAATACTCATCATATCTATATATTCTCATCGAATCAAATATTATTCATTGTCTTTTTAAATTTATTTAGACCCGGGAAACCCTGCCAATCTATTTAGTGGGAAGAGAACCATGGTAGACCCGGAAACCTGCCAGTCTACCTTGTGACTTGGAAACCTGCCAGTCACAAATCATCAAATTGGCCATAAAACATATCTTCCTAATGTGCACACCTCTTTCCAAAGTTGCTACTAGTATCCCAAGTTACCTTGCCAGATACCACTTTGAGAAGAACGGGTACTATCTTTTCACGTCGGTGGCATAAAGCCCAAAAGTTGTGTTCATCACTTTGGGAGGTACTGTCCCAAGCTATCCTCCCACTATTAATTCATTACAATCACACACAATCAGAAAATTCAATCTTGTCACAATTATCAATTTCTTCACTGAATATATTAGTTGCTCAAGGGCATCATGACTTTCCAAACTATTTAAGAGTATAGTAATTCAAATATACGATATAAGATCTAACTCATATTATAACTCAAATACCTATATGAGTAAAGTCTAATTATTTCAAAATACACCCATAATAAAATGGATTTCTCTCTCTCTCTCTCTCTCTCTCTCTATATATATATATATATATATATATATATATATTAATGGAAGACATTTATAGATTTCAAAAAAAGGACAAAAGACATACATATATTATGTATAATAATGAGAGGATATAAATATTTGTGTTTCAATCTCAAAAGTCGAGGCATCCAAAGCCAAGAAAATGTACAGGTAAATATGGAATGCAAAAGTTAATGGCTTGCAAAAAGCTAATTGTGTAAGCCGAGAAGAAGAATTATGTATAAATACAAGAAGGTGTTTTGTTCTCCTATGGTTTAGGAATTAGGATTATATATAATATAATTTACATATAATAATCATATATGATATATTTAGGACGACAATTACTTATCAAGATTCATATGAAATTAACCTAAGACTCATGGGATTAGGATTACCTGGTCTTCGTTTTGCTAGCCTCTTAGAAGAATAGAGAAATAATAGAAGAAATAGTAGAAGAGAATAATGGAAGAGAATAGGAGTATTCAGGGTTAGGTTAGACCTCTATTTATAACTTAAAATTAGGGATAAATATAGGCTGGACTCTTTACTATTGCCAACTCATTAATAGGGTATATTAAATTAAATCAATCAACCATGATGTGTATTTAATATGACTTGGTTGACAAGTAACGAAATTATTACCTAAAACATATTTCTTAGTGCATAAGCTGAAAATTCCTAAGGCAATTAGGACTAGGAGTATTTGGCCCACCAAGATTATATAAAATAAAATAAATGGGTTATTTCCATTGATAAAAATCTGAGGTATTACACAAAACACCCTCAAACCAGATATCATCCTCTCATTTCCTCTCATTGCCGAGGCACACACACTCACTTCAAGTGCATGGAAGCCACGTATCCCTCTCCCATCCGGTTCCCCAAACGCTCCAACACACAAATGCACACACACACCTAAACACCAACACACACAAACAAATCAGATTCAATCACTCCCTCTCATTTCACGCTATACTTTCCCCTCCCCACCAATATGATTCTCTCTTCCAAAACTCAGCACTCCTCTCCTTCCAACTTCCAAACCTCACATCCTTCCCCTTCAACTCTTATAACAATTCTCCATCCACTCCACGGCACACACACAATATACACCCCTCCTCTCCTATCCTCCCCCATTCCCAACATCATCATCACACTCATCTTGAATCACCACGGGTAGAATAGAAGCAAGAAGAAGGTAAGTTGATGAAACCTTCTTGCATGTTGATTATGTGAGTTGTAACTCACATGCATGTGGTTATTTTGGGTTGTAGGCCAAAGGACTGAGCAAGGAAAATGAGAAGATAAAGTGATCATATGCTAAGAATAAGAACTTGTGGTAAGATCATAAACTTTTTTTGGAAAATTCTGGAGTTCTTGGCCAAAGCTCTGATCTGGCCGAACCAAAAAAAATAGGGAAATAAATGGAATTTTCAAAATTCTAAGATCACCATCTTGTTCCTTGTGAAAAATCATGTGGGAATAAGATTTTTAATGAATTTTTAAATGCGTTTGTACACATAAAATAATGAGCTCAAAGAAAAAGTCAAAACTGCCAGTTTTTGGTCTCTGGAGTTAGTCAGCTTCCAATGTATGCTTCCTGGACTTAGTGTTCTTTAAAATTTCTTAAAATATTCCTGGAGATAGTGGGAATGAATAACTTTAAAATGATGGTAGTTTGTATTTTTTTAATGTCTGGTCAGTGAGTAATAAATATTGTAAGATGACCCAGTGTCCTATAGATAAAAACTAGGCAGAAGGTTTGAGCACATGATTTTGAATGGGTTAAAGTGTTTATAAAATGGTCAAATTTTCCAGGAATGCATAGAACACATTGATAGCTTAGGGAATATAATTTTGTAATTTTTAAGGCTCTGATCATCGAGCTACAAATTTTTAAAGTTGAGTCATTAATTCTGGAAGCTTAACTGGATAGTCAAGAAAAATGTAAAACCTGGGAATTATTTGACAAGTCCTGACCTTTGAAAGTATTTTTGTATGAAGGTGGACTTCTCTAGGAACACGGGAGAGTTAACAGCTCTTTAAAATGATTTGTTTGGAATTAATTAAAAATAGTTGAAATTGTTGGATTTTTAAGGGAAATTAAATATAATGGCTGAAAGTAACAAGTTTGGGTTATTAATTAAATCCCTAATATAATAAGGGTTAAAAAGGTAAATAAACATTCATATGTTGCTTCTGCAGTTGCTTGAACAACAAGTTCAAGATACTTCTCTGGTTTGTGAAAAATGTCCTGGTTTAGAGAAAAGAAATTCTTATCTTAACAAAACTCTAGAAAAATTCACTAGAGAAAGTGGGATGCTTAACATCATTTTGAAAACTCAAAGATTTACAAATGATAAGTTAGGAATAGGTTATAGTCTTGAACTTGAAAGAAAAAGAGCAAAAAGAAGAGAGGAGAAAAATCATATTTGAACTTATGTTCGAAAATCAGTTTACTCTTCTAATCCATTTGCTTAATGTAACTATTTCAACTGAAAGGGCCTTAGTACATCTTCATACTTTGATAAGAAGGAAATAAAGGGTAGACCTGTAGGTACTTATAAATGGGTATACCCAAATGATCATATGTTGCTTCTGTAGCACAAACTAACCTAAAAGGACCAAATAAAAGATGGATACCTAAAACTTGATTGCCTATAAAATTGCAGGTATGTCTAAGAGTATTAAAATGCAATAAGTGGTTTATTGATAGTGGATACTCTAGATATATGATGGGAAACCAATCCAAGTTTGTTGTAATGAGACCAAAGGATGGCGGCAAAGTGACATTTAGAGGAAACCAATCTGGAAAGATAGCCAGAGTTGGTGAGATTGGAGAGAATGATGGACCTTAAATTAAAGATGTGTATTATGTAGAAGGCCTCTGTCACAACTAATGAAGACCTTTTATCATTAGCCTTAGGGTCCACAATCAACAATTAACCAAGGATTGTGTATAGACAAACCTAGGATCGTTCTCTCTTTTCGAGGAGCCTTTTATTGAATCCTAAATAATCTAAATGTCATGCAAATACAATGAAAACAAGGGGGGATTGGGTTTTGGATTTTTAAATTAATAAACTAAAATAGAAATGCAATTTAAATGAAGCAAAGATAAAACAGAATATAAGAAAACAAGATTAATCAGATTAAAAACGATTAACCTAGAATTGGATTTCATAACCTTCATCGGACAAAAACATAATAACCAAACTCGTGATTGATTCTGGACAAATCGAAATCTCTGCATTTGTTTAGAAATTCCCTCGACTAGACGATCGCCTAGCATCTGATCGAACACATGGCGAGCTCGCTGTGTGATCACACAACACTCTTTGGAACCCGGTCTGACCTATGTTCTTGGGATATCAATCTTGGTATTAAATCTAATACCCAACTCGCAATCATAACCGGATCCGATTAAAATAAACAGAAACGAATTATGTTACTAATTGAAGGGTGGGTCCTCTGGATTCGTAGGATCCTCAATCCATGGGTCAACCACAGAAGCTTAGCCAAGCATGGCTAGGCAAAATGCAAAAGACAAGATGAAGAAGAACATGAACATGATGAACAATTCAAAGAAAATAAAAGCTTCTAATTTAATCTCAAAATCCCATAAAGTGTAATTGAGAATATGTTTGTAGCCACCATCTAATTTTCTTATATAAGAAAGATGACTAAAAATAAGAAACCTCTAATCAATAGGAAATCTCTAAAAAATAGGAAACCTCTAAAAATTGGTCTTTTATTACAAAATTTGGGCAAAATAAAAATCCAGAAAAATGCGTCTATTTTTAGCTCCAATTTTGTCCATCTTCTTGTTTGAATTAGCTAATTTCTGAGTCTTCATAACAATTGTAGCTCTCTGAATCATCTAAAAAACGAAAGAAGAATAAGGTTAATCCGATATCTAGATCAAAAGTTATTTGTGTTGGGCGCTCCTGAGGTAAAAGTTCGTTGGCCAAATTGCTCCTTAACCCCTCATTTAATCAACATCTTATCATAGGCTTGTAATAACTCTAATATCTCTACTACTAATGGCAATAAATGTAATGAATCAAGAGGGCTTACAAGTTACAATGTTTGTAATGTTAGATGAAGGCTAGATGGAATGAATTAATTAGAAAAAGGAATTGTTGATATGCAAGTCAAACTTAATGAATAAGTTCATAGCATCCAAATAACTTAACAAACTTTTGTCAACTATTTTCCAAATTTATTAAAGGGTTAAGGTGCAAAAATACAAATGTGTTTTTCTCCGAGGAGCGTCCAGTAGCAAATGTTTTTTTTTTGGGTGCAAAAGTGCACACGTGGTTACAAGTTAGGTGCAAAAATATCGTTTGACCGTTAAGTTTGACTTTAACCGATGACATGGCATTTCAAAGGTGCAAAAATAAACATGTGATTTGTCAAGAAGAGTGCCCAACAACAATTTTTTTAATTTAATAATTTTATTTTAATTACTACCGGGTGCTAAAAAGATATTTAGAATACTGACCTGAACTGAAAACATACTTCATAATTTTGAAAAAATTATTTTTAGATTTGAAAAAAATATTTTAGGGTACTAACTGGTACTGAAAAGATACTTTGAAGTATTTTTTTTTGTACCAGTCAATATCCTGAAAGTACTTTTTAGTACCAGTCAGTACCCTGAAATATTTTTTTTAGTATCCATTTAGTACTGGTAAACACTTGAAATATTTTTTCAAGATCCTAAAATAATTTTTCAAGATTATGAAGTATTTTTTCAGTATCAATCAGTATCCTTTTAGTACCGGTCAATACTTGAAAATTTTTTTCAAGATCCTAAAATAAATTTTCAAGATTATGAAGTATTTTTTGTACTAGTCAGTATCTGAAAAAATAATTTCAGGGTACTGACTAGTACTAAAAAGTACTTTCAGGATACTGACTGGTACAGAAAAAAAACTTCATAATCTTGAAAATTTATTTTAGGATCTTGAAAATTTTTTTCAAGTATTGACCGGTACTAAAAGGATATTGACTGATACTGAAAAAAATATTTCAAGGTACTGACTGGTACTAAAAAGTACTTTCAGGATACTGACTGGTACAGAAAAAATACTTCATAATCTTGAAAAATTATTTTAGGATCTTGAAAAAAATTTTCAAGTATTGACCGGTACTAAAAGGATACTGACTGATACTGAAAAAAAACTTCATAATCTTGAAAAATTATTTTAAGATCTTGAAATAAAATTATTAAATTAAAAAAGAATTGTTGTTGGGCACTCTTCTTGACAAATCACATGTGTATTTTTGCACCTTTGAAATGCCACGTCATCGGTCAAAGTCAAACTTAACGGTCAAACGATATTTTTGCACTTAATTTGTAACCAGTGTGTACTTTTGCACCCAAAAAAGCATTTGCTACTGGGCGCTTATCGGAGAAAAATACATGTGTATTTTTGCACCTTAACCCTTTATTAAAAAAAAAAAAGCCTTCTTCATATTTGTTTTGCCTCTTTTCATATAAAATAATTTTCTATTCTTCTTCTTCTTCTTTTCAATACTCTATATTTTTTCAATTCTTTTCTAGTTTTTTTTTAACTTCCTTTTCCTTCTCTTTTTTTTCCCCAAACTATATACATTTATTTACTTACTTAATTTCTATCTTTCTATATACATAGCCTTCAATATATACATTGTTTTTCCCATTTGCTTCATCAAGTCCCTTTTTGAACTTGAGCTTAGCTTCATATTCAGAAAGACTACCAAAGAGTGTTGCAACAAACGCCATTGATTCTCCTCGAGCTTGTTCGATCGTAGTGACCTTAGCTTCCCATTCCTTATTGAGGATATTGAGAATTTTCCTTACTTGGACAGGTTGCTCGTACTCTTTTCCAAATGCAGCAAGCTGATTAATCAAATGAGTAAATCTTAACTGGAATTCGCCAATGGATTCCCCAGGCTTCATATGAAGAAGGTCGTATTCAGTCATGAGGGTATTGACTCAGTTTTCTTTGATTCCAGTTGTGCCTTCATGAGCAATCTCCAAGGCGTCCCACATAGCTTTTGTAGACGTCAAGGTTCAGACACTAAAGTATTCACTCTAACTCAAGGCACTTTGAAGCATGAGAACAACTTTGCTATTGAGAGTGATTAATTTTTTGTCATTCTCATCATATTCGTCTTCAAGCTTGGGAGTTCTAACGTCATCTTCAATGGTGGAGGGTTCAAAGTCTCCTCTTTCGAACACTCTCCATAAACCATATTCTAAAGCTAAAACAAAGACCTTGAACTTAGCCTTCCAGAAGGAGTAATGTTCTCCGTTGAAACTTGGTGGCCTATTGATCGAGGTTCCATCAGGCAATATTCCTTCCATTGGATCTTTTATCTAGGATGTTAATCTATAAACAGATAACCACGCTATGATACCAAATGAAGGATGGAATATCACCAAGAGGGGGGGGTGAGTTGGGGATATAAAATTTTTTTCACTTTAGATACTCTGTTAGCAGGTAGTGAAAACAGAGATGAACAGAGTCAGGAAGAGGAAGATTTAACACAATGGATTTATATTGATTCGATCCAAATCCTTGACTTACGTCCAGTCCCCAGACTCTCCAGGATTTCACTATCTTCAAATGATTGCACACTCTGTAACTCTCGAAGTAATTCTCTCATTAGATCTCCCTTACAAGTTGTAATTAAATAACTCAATCCCAAAGTACCAATACTTTAAGATTCTTACAAGAAAGTATAATCAATAAATAACTCTCTAAAAGAGCATATTAATAAACACTGAAGATTGATATATCTGATGATATTAACTCAAACAGTAGAAACAGTAAATGCTAGTGTGGCTAATTGAATGCACAGAGTTTCGGTAGGTGGAGACTTGAATGCTTCTGGCTTATATAGATGGTTGCATTTAATGACCGTTGAGAGGAATGAATATATCCATTGAGTTTTGACGCTGCTCTGTCTCTTCATATTCTCCCGAGGTTAGCTGTTATTTTCCATTGACATTCTTCATTCGATTTTTTCGTTGAGACTCAGGTATAATGTTGACTGGAATGCTTGAAATGCTTTATGGTTGCTCAAAAGTTCATTTTCCATTTTTGTGCTTCATTTCTGCTCAAGCATTTAATGCGTCTGACATAATCTTGCTTTATGATAATTTGAAGTTTAAAACTTGTTAATCATGTCTGAAATTCACTAGTAAACTGATTAAAGTTGGTTAGGAGCAATAAGAATCAATAATACGAAGTACCCAATACATAACCAATAGATTGCAGATTATGAGACGAAGGAATTCAAATTCTGATATAAATAACTCGAGTTACATAGAGATGACTCGAGTTATAATCCTGATAGAGAAGAATTTTCACATAAGCCAACTCGAGTCATACCCAGCTAACTCAAGTCATAGTTGTGGTATCTCAAGACAGAGAGGAAATTCCAAATGTGATAACTCGAGTTATGTAGGATAACTCGATATTGGGATCCGTACAACGTAGCGGATTAAAATTTTCTACGAATCCCCTCCCATTGATCACTCAGATGCATTTAAATCAAGACTTAGGGTCAGAATATTACCTTTGGAGAATTCATCAGCGTCTCGTTCTTCCTTGAACAGGTGGGCTACCTCCTCGATCAGCAGAAGACGACTCTTAGAATCGTCTTCCTCTACTGGTATCCACACGAACAATCCTCGTACACGGCTACGGCAGTGTGCTAACGCCTCTTGTGCGTCCCTCTCAATTTTTCTAGTCTAGGATTTCTCGCGGCTTCCTGTAATACACTCGACTAAAACTCTCGTAGGTTCTTCTAAACCCATCCGCGTATTATATTCAAAATTAATCCTATTAATTTTGAATTTGAAATTTCAAATATGAATTAAATAAATATTAATTAAATCTATCTGTTAGATCTAATGTAACGTATTTATTTAATCCAATTAAAACCAGATCTGAAATTCGAATTTGAATTAAAAATATATTAATTAAATCTATCTGATAGATTTAATCTAATGTATTTATTTAATTCAAATTAAAAGCCTTCTGATTTAATTTTCTCCATAAATTAAATCCGAGAAATGATATCTATCTATTTAATTAAATATGAGATACTATATCTCAATTTAATATTAAACAGATATACGATATTTTTATTCGAAATTAAATGAGATATAATATCTCTATTTGTTTTAGATATTTAATTTATCAAATAAATTAGGGATAAGGGTCTTAAATGCCATGGAAGTTTTCGCTCAGGAGCACTGGTAAGACGAAAGTTTTTTTTGGACCAAAAATTCCATAGAAGTTCACAGGAAGTATCAATTTTGCCCCAGAAGTATCATTTTTGCCACGAAAGTTTTCGCTGAGGAGCAATTTTTCCCCGGAAGTTTTCACTAAGGAGCAATTTTGCCCCAGAAGTTTATAAAACGTAGCAATTTTCCTAGCAATTTTTCCCTTCTGTCCCCAAATATTAAATTTGACTACTAAATCAATCAAAGACCACACATGTCATCCCTTGAAAGGGTCGAACTTGGAGCCAGAGAAGGAGATCCTTCAGATGTTGATCTCAAGGCAGCCAGAATTTGTGAAGCCGAACTGGTCAAAGGGACTGAAAGGTCTGTCACAAAATGCAAATGAAACGCAAAACGAGAAATGAATTGTTTCAAAAATTGGTTCAGTAAAACAAATCAATAGTGATAATATTTACGTTCGTATAAACTGATCATTTGCTTAGATCATAAGTGATGCTTCCTTTGGGTTTTGTGACTGTCGACCTTTCAATCCCTTTGACCAGTTTGGCTTCACAAATTCTGGCTGCCTTGAGTTTAACATCTCAAGGATCTTCTTCTCTGGCTCTAAGTTTGACCTTTTCAAGGCATAACATGTGTGGTCTTTGACTGATTTAATAATCAAATTTAATATTTGGGGACAGAAGGGCAAAATTGCTCCTTAGTGAAAACTTCCAAGGCAAAATTGTTCCTTAATGAAAACTTCTAGGGCAAAATTGCTCCTCAGCGAAAACTTCCATAGCATTTTTGGTCCAAAAAAAATTTTCGTCTTACCAATGCTCCTAAATGAAAACGTCCATGGCATTTAAGACCCTTATCCCAATAAATTAAATACAAAAAAAAATTATATATATAATATTATAATCTCCATTAATAATATATATATATATATATATATATATATATATATATATATATATTTTATCCTAGATTAAATTCAGTATTCATTTAATCCCAGATTAATCTGAGATTTAATGAATCTAGACACTTTTACCCATATTGGATTATTCTTGTGTATGACCCTGCTGGCCCATATGAGATTGGCAGTGAGCCAAGACCGTATCAGCCCACAAGTCGCAAGCGGCTCTAGCAAGACATTGCGACTACCCAATTCACATGGGGATCGATGACACGATACTACCTATCGTACAACCATGTCACGTCCCTTTTGTCACGCGATAATTCGGTCAAGGATGAGGCATGGATAATGTCAACTTCCTGTTCTTGACCATTACTTTCTCGATTCTCGAGCAGTCTAATAAGTGAAATGGAAACTCCTTTCCATCACAGTATGGCCATACATTTCTTAGACTCACTCATCGAGGGGCCCAGTACTATCTCTCTACAAATGTGAGGGACAAATTCCATCTTGACTATTTACATTCCTCCGCATGAAAACCACTGATCCCAATCTCAGCCTTTATCATCACCCGGTCAAAGGTGACTTTTGACTAGGTCAAAAGTCAGTGACTCATCATGTAGGAATCCATGATGATCTCAGGTCATAGGGCGTTGTGACGCGGTAATACATGAGATAAGCTTATGATTAATCCATGCAGCTTTCTCATAGTGGGTCGGTACTCTCACAAGTGCCCATGACTTTGATTCGTATCTCCATACCTCATCAAAGTCATACTGGTCTTAACTCATCTTCACTCCCGCGTAGATGACCGACCAGGGACATTTAGGATAATCTATAAGATATATCCAGGGATATAGTTATCACCATAAACATGCGTATGAAGTGATAACTTAATGGAGAACAATGACTTGCCCCTAGGGCATAATTTCCAACAAACTCCAACTTGCACTAGGCGCAATCATTAATCACTCTAATGCCCATTGCCCTAACATGACGCTCATGTTTTGCTTGTGCAAGCGGCGTAGTAAGAGGATCAACTAGATTGCATTCTCCTAGTACTTTGCATATTTTTATATCACCTCTATCTCTGATTTCTCCGATAAGATGAAATTGCCTAAGTACATGCTTGGTCCTTTAATGTGACCTAGGCTTTTTGGTCCGTGCAATAGCGTTGCTATTGTCACAAAACAAATCTATTGGATTTGAGATGGTTGGAATCACCTCGAAGTTCATATATGAACTTTCTAATCCAAAAGGCTTCCTTAGCTGCATCCGATGCTGCTATATACTCAGTTACAGTTGCAGAATCAGCTACAGTGCTCTGCTTAGAACTCTCTAGCTTTCCGTACCACCATTCAACCAGAACACTCATCCTGATTGTGATCTTAAATCATCTTGGTCAGTTTGGAAACTCGCATCTGTGTAACCAGTCACACCGAGCTCATCCTCCAAGCCACCATATACCAAGAATAAGTCCTTAGTCATTCTTAAGTACTTAAGGATATTCTTGACATTAGTCCAGTGACCCTCACCGGGATCTTGTTGATATATGCTAGTCATATTCAAGGCTAATGATACATCCGGTTGAGTACATAACATGGCATACATGATAGATCTAATGGCGGAGGTATATGAAATCTTACTCATGCGGTCTCTTTGATCTTGTGTACTAGGACATAGATCCTTACTAAGATGGATGCCATGAGACATGGTGTTAACTCTTAGAAATTGACAACATCCTAACACATTTTCTCTCTCTTTTTACCTATTTTTGGTTCAAAATGTGCATAGAAATGAAGTTATAGAGGAAAATGTGCATATCAAAGTATAAGGCAAAAATCAAAGAAATTCTTGTTATTATAGAGTTTATGATTCAATTCAGAATTGATAATTGCTTCCTCTTTTGCAGGAAGATGGAGACAGGCTTTGAAGCTCTATAAGATTCAAGAAACAAGAAAAGAAATAAAGGAGGTGAAGCAGTTCAAAGTTAGAAGAACCTGCACAACTGGCCGTAGCCAGTAGTGGCCGCGGAAAGTCACGACTGGCCACAGCCAGTCGTGAAAAAGTACAAAAAGTACAGCTACGCGTTTTGCATTTCAGAAACAGAAAAACCCTATTTAAACTAAAGGGAAGGACCGAAAAACACACTCTAGACCTAAGGAAACAAGTGGGCACACAAGGGAAGAGCTTGGTAGAGAGATTTGGAGCATTTTGGAGGCTTGGGTACTCTTCTCAAGAGAGATTTTGGGGATTTCACCTTGGTTCTTCCTCTTGTCTCTTATTTTCTTCTTAGTTTCTTCATGTATTCAGTTTCTTTGCTTAAAATCTCTTTTATTTGAACATGAGTAGCTAAACCTTTCATTCTAGGCTCCATTATCCTTGAAGTCAAAAGTTATTTTCCTTTATCAATTTTAAGTTTTAGAAATAGTCTTTAAAAATTCTCATTCCAACTCAAAACTTTGTTCTAGCTCAACTTGATTGAATTCACTAAGCCTTTTGCTTGACCAATTTGTTAAACAAATCCTCGTGGGAACGATACTTTAATAATCACTTTATTACTTGCGAAACTCGTGCACTTGCGAGGTGAACAAGTTCTTGGCGCTTCTACCAGGGATTTGTGCAAACAAATCCTTTGGTCAACCTTAGGCTTGTGTTAGTAAATTTTGCTTGAGCTTTTAGTTAGGTTTACAATTTTTCTTTCTCTCTTTCCTTTTTGATTTTTTGTTTTAGTTTGATACTCGCTCTTGCTTGTTTCTCTTGTAGGTACAATTTCAGTATATGCAAAACTTGCATCTGGACGGATTGGTAGTGGTACTCGATGAAGTGCCTCTCATTGACGAAGCGACTGAATCTGCATCTGAAACCATGGCAGACGATGAATATGATAGAGCTACTGTCAATGACTTTGCTAGTCAGAATATGCAAGGTCCTCAATCTTGCATTCGGATGCCGGAAATGCAAGCACGTACCTTTGAGATCAAGCCGGTTATGATAACAATGCTTCAAATGCATGGGATGTTCCATGGTCTCTACAATGAAGATGACAACAAGCACTTGATGTACTTCTTGGAAGTATGTGATTCTTTTAAGCAAAATGGAGTTCCCCAAGATGTTTTGAAGCTACGTTTATTCCCTCTCTCTTTACAAGGCAAAGCTAGAGATTGGTTCAACAATCTTCCAGAGGGATCTATCCATTCTTGGGCCGATCTTGAAGCTAAGTTTAGAGCTCGATTCTTTTCTGATGACAAATCTGTGGAAGCTAGGGATGAATTTCTAAGCTTTAGACAACATCCAGATGAGCATCTTTATGCTACGTGTGAGAGATACAAGATGTTAATGAAGCAATGCCCTAATCATAGGGTGGACAAATGGGTTGTAGTCCAAATTTTTTGTACTCGACTTAATCCTCAATCTAAAGCAATGGTTGATTCTATGACCAATGGAGGATACCGGAATGTTCCTGTGAATGAGGTGATTCGATTGTTGGATCAATTGTCTGCAAACAATACCCAAGGCAATGATAGGAGGACTAACCAAACCATGCCTAATGCAAGAGAAGACTGTTCCTCACAAATTGCAACTCTCTTATCCGCTTTGAATAAGCGTTTTGATGTGCTAGAGTCTCAAATGCAAAAGAGAACCTCTCAAGGTGTGCATTCTGTTCATGCCACACCAATTGTATGTGATCAATGCCATGATGTCCATATGCCTGACTATTGTCCTCTTTACATGGCCACTGAATCTGTTAATTACATGGGTAAGTTTCAACATCCTCAAGGCAACCCTTATTCACAAACCTACAATAGTGCTTGGAGAACTCATCCCAATTTTTCTTGGAGTCAAGGTAACACTTTGAATCAAGCACATGGCTCTACATCTGGTACTAAGCCTATTCCACCCGGTTTTCAAATGCAATCAAGGCAGGTTCCTATTAAGGAAGAGGAGTCTAAAACGGACAAGATGCTTGCTCGAATCTTATATGAGGTGGAATCTTCAAGGGTTGAAACTAAGGCTACTTTTTCTCTCCATGAAACTGCTATTAAAAATCTTGAAGTATAAATGGGGCAATTAGCATCACAAGTGAATGCTATGTCAAGAAGCAGTCTTCCTAGTGATACCATTCCTAATCCAAAACGAGTTGGACAAGAGGAGTGCAAAACCATTAACTTGAGAAGCGGAAAAGTGCTACCAGATATGCCTAGCTCAAGTACTCCTCTACCAAAGCATGATGATCAAGTGATTGTTGATGTTGATGAAGAAAGTGCAATGGAAGAAGATGTCACTAAGAAGAGAAAGCAAATTGAAGAAAGTTTGCAAGATTTTGGCAAACAAAAGAAGGTAGAGCAAGAGATGAATGATGTGAAAAAGAGAAAGCCAACCGCTCCTACTTTTATGCCACCACTACCTTTTCCTCAAAGATTCAAGAAGAGGAAGATGTTCAGTTCAAAAAGTTTGTGAACATGTTCAAACAACTCCATGTGAATATTCCTTTTACTGAAGCTTTTGAGAGCATGCCTAAATATGCTAAATTTCTTAAAGATGTTTTGTCTAAGAAGCGACGATTCAATGAATTTGAGACTGTGACATTATCTGAAGAGTGTAGTGCGGTCATTCAAAGGAAGTTACTGGCTAAGCTTAAAGATCCAGGAAGCTTCTACATCCCTTGCAACATTGGGACAAATATTAATGCTAAAGCTCTTTGTGATTTGGGTGCAAGTATTAACTTGATGCCTCTAGCTGTTTTCAACCAATTGGGCTTGGGAGAGCCAAGACCTACTACGGTAACTTTGCTCTTGGCTGATCGAAGCATTTCTAAATCAAGAGGAATCATTGAAGATGTCCTAGTTAAAGTGGACAAGTTTATCTTCCCCACGGATTTTGTAGTGCTTGATTGTGAAGTTGATTGGAAAATTCCTCTAATCCTTGGGCGTCCATTCTTAGCCACTGCAAAGACTCTCATTGATGTAGAGAAGCGTGAGGTCACTTTGAGGGTTGATGATGAGCAAGTGATATTCAACATGCAAGAGGGCTTGAAATTTCATGACAATTCAACTCAATGTTCTTTTGTAGATATATTAGATGAAGTTATTCCTCAAGAATCATATGCTTCCATGATCAAAGATCCTTTAGAGGCATTCTTGATTGATAAGAAGAGCTTTGGAGAGTTTGATGAAGATGTTGTTGAAGAGCTCTTTCGATTTGAACAATTTCCTCATTCTAGACCGAGGACTTTTGAACCACTTGAGATGTCTGATGCCTTAAATACTCCACTGAAGCCTTCTATTGAAGTTCCTCCGGCTCTAGAGTTGAAGCCATTACCTTCTCATCTCAAGTATGCTTATTTTGGGAAAGCATGCCACTTACTGATCAAATTGGAGCATGGAGCTTATTGGGCTATCAAAGAGCTAAATTTTGATCATAAAGCTGTGAGGAAGAAGAGGCGACTTCAACTCAATGAGTTAGATGAATTTTGCCTAGATGCTTATGAGAATGCAAGGGTATATAAGGAGAAGACCAAGCGGGATCATGACAACAAAATTTTAACCAAGAGTTTTGAACGTGGTCAAAGGATCCTCCTTTATAATGCCAAGTTGAGGCGATTTCTGGGAAAGCTAAAATCTCGATGGTTCGGTCCATTCACGGTGGTTCAAGCATCTAAATTTGGTGATGTGGAGCAGGAAAATGAGAAAGGTGAAAGATTCAAGGCTAATGGTCAACGATTGAAGCATTATTGGGGTGGAGATGTGGATAGGCTTGTATCCACTATCTACTTAGTCAATGAGGAGTGATTACCATGAAGAGTCAAGCTAAAGACTATAAACTAAGCACTTCTTGGGAGGCAACCCAAGTTATAAACTAAATCTTTTCAATTTGTGTGTGTGTCTTTTTAGTAGGTTTATGTTTGATCTTTTTGTTTTGTAGGAAGAAAAGGTACCCAACTTAGAATTGGATTGTTGCAGCTGGGAGGAGTATTTTTGAAGGAGGAAGAATTCATGAACTATAAAGGAAATGCTTTTGAGGGAAGTTCATTTGACTTTAAGTTCATATATATATGATTCTGGGGTGAAATTGTGATGACTAGTTAATTTTGAGTAATACTTTGCTATTGTGATCATTTGGTTGATTCTCTATGTGAAATCCACTTGTGACTATGACTTGAGTGCTCAAAATTTGATGTGTTATGGTATTCCCTATGAATATGTGTGTATGTGTGCCTTATGGTCTTGGATGGTTTAAAGTGTTTGATCTTGAGTAATTTGGTTAATGATGATTGGTATAAAGCTTATTGGGTGATTCTGGCGGTTTTTGGGAATGTTTCTTGTGTTTTGCAATTTTGTTGTTTGGTTTTGTTTTTGATAGCAAAACTTTCCACGGAAAGTGACAACTGGCTGTGGCAAGTGCTCTCTGTGTTCACTTTCCATGGAAAGTCCACAACTGGCTGTGGAAAGTGCTCTTTGTGTTCACTTTCTGTGGAAAGTGTGCAACTGGCTGTGGAAAGTGCTCTCTGTGTTCACTTTCTGCGAAAAGTGTGTAACTAGCTGTGGAAAGTGCTCTCTGTGTTCACTTTTCGTAGAAAGTCCACAACTGGCTGTGGGAAGTGCTCTCTATGTTCACTTTCTACGGAAAGTGTTGCACTGGCTGTAGCCAGTGCTCCTTAAAAAAAACAATTAAATTAAAAAATAAAAAAAATAAGATTAAAATTGAAAAAAATCTTTTTTCATTCTTCCCACTTTGCCCTTCATTATTCCACATAATTCCCATTTTACCCAAATGAATGTGGCCCACTATTGGCACCACATTCATCCCTAATTTCAAAACCCTAAATCCCAGATGTCATTTTCCTCATCAGTTTTCAATTGGAAACCCTAATCCCCAAATGTAATTTCCCTCATCAAACCCTAATCTCTAACCACCTCATCATTCTCCCAAGCTCTTAGATCTCAACCCACGGCTCCTTCTATCGGTGAACTCGAGCTCTCGCCTCCTCCTCCGAACCTCTTCCTTCACAGTTGCAAGCCACGCACAATTGTCGGTCATCCACCGCCAAATTCCACCGTCGGCTTTCCTCTTCTTTCTCTCCCCAACAGTTGCCCTCTTTTCGTGTTTGCTGTTCGCCTAAGCTGCAGTCGTTCTCCCTTTCCAAGTCCATTTTTCGCCCCTTCCCTCCCCGTTCACCTTCACCGTCGATCCCCTTCTTTCTTATTATTTCCAACTCATTTTTCTCCAGAATCTCAAAACCCTAACCTTTCAGCACTAATCACCATAATCATATGTTTCCTTGCTACTGAAATCGCCATAGAGTGACAGAGATGAGAGAGAGAGAGAGCGATCCAGCTTGGGAGCTTCTTGTTCGAGCTCTCACCTCCTTCACCGTCGCCATCACTCATAGTTGTCCACTGTTCAGCGCTGGCCAAGCTTTATTTTCACTCATAGCTTCCGTTAGTGTGGCCTTCTCTGTTCTTTGCTTGTGGCTGATTAGTTCTTCACCTTTTGCTCTCTTCGTCCATGTTATTCTCCAAATGGTAACTTCATCTTCCTCTTACCCTGTTATTTTTGATGTCTGGATTGATTAGTTGGAAGCTTTGATTTGGGACTGATAATGTTTAGCATTGTTGCTTGAGAACTGAGGTAGTTAAGGCATGCTACAATATTTGGTTTAACTAAGATTTTAATCTAAGGCTTAGTGTAGTCATTGCTCTCTTTTGATAGTTTCTGGACTGAAAAAAAATGATGAACATCTTAATTTCCTGGTTGGCTCTTTCTCTGCGTGGTTTTCATGAAAACTGAACTGTGTTATTGTATTCTGAAACCTTGAAGTTGTTAAATTGTGAAAACCACTTTGTCATCTTAATCCCAAATGTTCAAACCTTGAATTTAACTCACAGGCTTTACACAAGACATTGGGAATTTGATGAATTGTGCTTATTTAGAAATGTTCTTTTGATAACCTGCTTAAGCTGAGTTGTGTTGGTAGTTCTGCTTTGACATGTTGTTAGAATTGTTGAGACTTAAGCTTGAATATGCCTGGTGGTTCGAGGAATAGTATAGTGCAATTGTTGATGGCTGCTTGTTACCTTTTGTCCTGGAGTCAATAGTCATTTTGGATGCCTCTTTGATATTGTTTTCAACATAATTGTGGGATTGAGCCATGTAAATTGTAAATCTAAGAATTTCTCTGAATCTTTTGGTTGCTGATTTTAAATGGAAAAGCTGAAATTCATTGTTGAAATGGACCAGTGCGAAGATGTAATTGGTGTGCTTGACTCAATTGAATAGGTTCTCAAATTCTTGAATTCTTTGACAGATTATGCTTAATAAGAACATTATTTTCTCAAGTCCCTAATGTTATAAGACAATTTTTCAATTTTGAGGGATTTGTTTTGTTAAACAATTCAAGAATTTCAGCACTTTATTTAATTGAGTCATCTAGGCTTGAATTTGAATAGTGGTTTGAGGAGTGGTATGTTGCTACATTGCTAATTGCTGGTGAAATTGGGTTCTGTGATTGTTGGTGCATTTAGATGCATTGTCCACAATGTTCATAGCTTGAATGGTTCATTAAGCACTTTCACATGCTCCACAAAACTTTGGTTAGTGATTTCAAACGAAAAGAGTTTAACTCCTTTTTTTTTGCAGCATGAAAAACTTTGGTTAGTGACTTCCATTGTAAAGAAATGGGTACTTCATGCTTGTAAAAATCGAGTTGTGCCAAATTTTCAAAAAGTTTTCAGCCAAATATTGTAGAGTGACATCATTGAGCTAAATTGGTAGCTTTAGGACGCAGTGAGGAGTAGGTGTAGGCTTGGAATGTTGATTCTAAGTCTGGGGGATCTTTTCTTTGCTTTTTTAGGATAGGTTAAATAAATTCCTTTTTGTTTTTTGTGTTTGTTATTGAGTGTGATTTATTGTTTTTGTGTTTTTGTTTGTTTGTTTTGTTTAGACTTTTGCATAGGTTTGTGGAATCCAACTGCAGGGTTTCTACTTAGATTGTGCTGCAATTTTCGCTGATGGATTTCTACTTTATTTTGCCAATCTTGTTGTTGTTAATGATTAATAGCTGGTGCCTTCCTCTGGGTTAGATTATGCTGCTAATAGCTTTCTGATTCTGATTCTTGTTAATGATTGATGGTTATTGATGGCCACTGCTATTCGACACGCTTGTTAGCATGTGAATCTAACTATCCTAGCTACTGATGGCTAGTTTCAGTGGTTTAGTAGATTTTCAATGAATTGCCTGTTGTGTTTGTTAACATCCTAGTTACTGATAGCTAGTAATAGAAGCAATTTTGAAAATGTTGTGACTAGTCTATTAAGGGCCTAGTTGTTAGTTTGTAAATGTTGTGGATATGAGCTGAATCAGGTACAGGTGCTCTTTACTTTCCCATTCTTTTAGTTGACAATGAGGACATTGTCTGTTTTAAGTTTGGGGGTGAAAGTTTGCTTTTGCTGCAATTCTGAATTTTTGAAACTTTGATGAAAAATGTTGGAATGTTTGAAATTCCTCATGCTTAAATTTTTGTTTGTGAAGAATATTAAAATGAATTGAAATTCTAGGTATTTGTCAAAGTTGTTTGAATGATCCGATGATAGAAATTACTGCTCAATCTTTTATGTTTGATAGGAAATTTTGTTTAATATGCATTGATGGATGTATTGTAGTGATGAATCATGTCATTCAGGAATTTTTGAGCTAAGAAAGCACTATTGGAGTTAACTTTATTCTGGATGTTCTTGTTGAAGGGCTTTGTGGCAAATTAAGTTATATGCCTTTGTTTCAAATTGTTGATTTCAAAATAATCTTTGGACTTCTTTAAAGCTTTTGATTTATTTCATAAGATTTAAAGAAAGGATTAGGGCACTTCATAAAATGCGATTGAGCCTTTCAAGCCTACCTAATTGATTCTATTCCCTTTTTGAACCCTTATTTTAAGCCTAATTGAAAAACCAATTATAGATTCTTTTTGAAAGACCTGACATCTACCTACCTTAGCCAATGTGAAAAACCATGACTCCTTTGCTTTGAGATAGATGATAATTTATTGGGTTATGGAATATAGTGATGAGTAAAGTGTCAAATGATTAAAAAAAAGGGTGCAGAAAGTAACAGGGTTCACAATGTATAGAAATCAAGCCAAAACAAAAAACAAAAACAAAAAAAAAATTTGTGTGTATTAAAAAAAAACAAGAAGGAAAAAAAAAGTTCAAGAAGGCTTGATATGGAAAAGATCAATTTGGTGCAAGTTTGGGGGAGTGTGTTTAATGAGAAAAGGAAGAAACTCCTTAATTGGTTATCATCTATCTTAAGGTATTTGTTGATTATCTTTTACATTTTCTTTTGAGAACCTTAATCCCTAGCCCCATTACAAGCTGAAAAGTCCCTTTGATTTTTAAGTCAAGTGAAGTGAATTGAAAGAAAAGAGGAAGAAACTAGAAAATGATGGAATTGATTGTTTGAATATAGTTATATGACTTGAATTGTTGCTTTTAACTTTAGCAGGTGCAAAAGGAGTATATGTCAACTCCATTCACACACTCACATTTGGAAATTCTTGAAAAGCATGTTTTAAATCTATGAAGTATCCATTTGTGCATATTTAGTTGATTTCCTGTTTTATATAACTCTTTGAGCAGTAGATGAGGATAAATTTATTCATGCATCAATAACAAATACTGAAGAAACTTAGTGAAGATACATGTTTTTGCTTGAGGACAAGCAAATATTTAAGTTTGGGGGTGTGTTAACTCTTAGAAATTGATAACATCCCAGCACATTTTCTCTCTCTTTTTTACCTATTTTTGGTTCAAAATGTGCATAGAAATGAAGTTATAGAGGAAAATGTGCATATCAAAGTATAACGCAAAAATCAAAGAAATTCTTGTTATTATAGAGTTTATGATTCAATTGAGAATTGATAATTACTTCCTCTTTTGTAGGAAGATGGAGACAAGCTTTGAAGCTCTATAAGAACCAAGAAAAAAGAAAAGAAGGTAAAGCAGTTCAAAGTTAGAAAAACCTGTACAACTGACCGTAGCAAGTTGACAACTGGCCGCAGCCAGTAGTGGTCGCGGAAAGTCATAACTGGCCATAGCCAGTAGTGGCCGCGGAAAGTCACGACTGGCCGCAACCAGTCGTGAAAAAGTGTAGAAAGTACAGCTGTGCGTTTTACATTTCAGAAACAGAAAAACCCTATTTAACCTAAAGGGAAGGGCCGAAAAACACACTCTAGACCTAAGGAAATAAGTGGGCACACAAGGGAAGAGCTTGGTAGAGAGATTTGGAGCATTTTGGAGGCTTGGGTACTCTTCTCAAGAGAGATTTTGGGGATTTCATCTTGGTTCTTCCTCTTTTCTCCTATTTTCTTCTTAGTTTCTTCATATATTCAGTTTCTTTGCTTAGAATCTCTTTGTATTTGAACATGAGTAGCTAAACCTTTCATTTTTGGGTTCTTCTTACCCTTTGTATGGATTAACACTTGGATTTTTCTCTCTTTTGGTAGATAAATATATATATGTGTTCATTTCAACCTTGGCTTAATGCTTCAAAGTGATTGGCCTCCATTTAGATGATTCATTCACATAGGTTTTGACTCGAGAGAGCTTATCTAGGTGTAGAACTTGATTGAAATCATGCTTGTCTTGAAGTTTACTTGATAAATGGATGGTTTGTTGGTAAGATAGAGATATATTTACTAACCTTGCATTGTCACATTAGGGTTGTTGCTTAAATATTGATTCTCAATAATTGTAGCAAGAGATTGTGCATTTTAATGAGAAGAGAAACTTGATTTTGACTTGAGAGAGCGTTTCAAGTGTTTTTGAACCCTAGATTAACACATATATGTATTGAAATGCTATTAGAGAGGAAGTTAACCAAGTTTTATGAAATGCAAAAGGGGAAGAAGAATCCTAAGCTCCATTATCCTTGAAGCCAAAAGTAATTTTCTTTTATCAATTTTAAGTTTTAGAAATAGTCTTTAAAAATTCTCATTCCAACTCAAAACTTTGTTCTAGCTCAACTTGATTGAATTCATTAAGTCTCTTGCTTGACCAATTTGTTAAACAAATCCTCGTGGGAATGATACTTTACTAATCACTTTATTACTTGTGAAACTCGTGCACTTGCGAGGCGAACACATGGGCATGTTACCCCTTTTAGAATCTTGCATACTGAACCTATGCAATATCTTGTCTATATATGTGCTCTGACTTAGGCCTATCAGCCTCTTGGATCTATCTCTATAGATCCTAATCCCAAGGATATAAGTGGTTTCGCGTAAATCTTTCATTGAGAAAGACTTTCCTAACCAATACTTGACACTCTGCAAGGTAGGAATGTCATTGCCAATGAGTAGGATATCATCGACATAAAGCACTAGAAATACAACTATGCTCCCACTAACCTTCTTGTAAACACAAGGTTCATCGATGTTTTGAATGAACCCAAACTCTTTGACTACTTCTTCAAAACGATGATTCTAGCTCCGAGATACATGCTTCAATCCATAAATGGATCTTTGAAGCTTGCAAACTTTACCAGTGTCCTCTGGACGCACAAAACCCTCAGGTTGTGTCACGTACACATCCTCAAGTAGCTTTCCGTTAAGGAAGGTTGTTTTGACGTCCATCTGCCATATCTCATAGTCATAATATGATGCAATGGCAACAAGGATTCTGATTGATTTGGCCATTGCAACTGGGGAAAAGGTTTCATCATAGCCCACACCATGAGTTTGAGTGAATCCTTTTGCAACCAGCCGTGCCTTGAAGACATTTACTTTGCCATCCATGTCAGTTTTTTCTTTGAAAACCCACTAGCACCCAATGGTTTTTACACCTTTAGGTGGATCGACTAAGGTCCATACCTTATTGTCGTACATGGATTGCATTTCAAACTTCATGGCATCAAGCCATTTTTCAGAGTTTGGTCCTACTACGGCGTCTCGATAGGTCGTTGGCTCATTCTGCTCAATGAGCAATACATCACGACTTCCAGTAATCTGAATATCCATATCTCTGAGGCTGTAGCCGTGATCTATCGGACCTTCGTGGGCCTTGTGTTACTTGAGTAGGCTCAACAAATTGTTATGAGTCTTCTCCGGTTTCCATCTGTGGTTCCACATTGTCCTGTGACTCTCGAACTTCTTCGAGGTTCACTTTACTCCCACTGGTTCTTTTAGAAATAAACTCTTTTTCTAAAAAAAAGTACCATTTCGAATAGCAAACACTTTGTAATCGGTGGGATTGTAGACATAGTATCTTTTAGTTTCCTTAGGATATCCCACAAAAGGCATTTTGAGGATCTGGATGATAATTTATCAGAGGCTTGATGTTTAACATAAACCTCAATCCCCAAATCTTAAGAAATGACAAGCTGGGTTTCTTCCCAGTCCATATCTCATATGGTGTCTTTTCAACCGCCTTTGACCGAACAAGATTTAGTGTGAACGAAGCTGTTTCTAGGGCATGGCCCCAAAAGGAAGATTGAAGATCTGTTTGACTCATCATAGACCGAATTATATCTAATAGAGTTCGATTCCTCCGTTCAGAAACACCATTCCATTGAGGTGTTCCTGGAGGAGTAAGTTGTGAGATGATCCCACAACTCCTAAAATGGTCAACAAACACTTGGCTCAAATACTCACCACCTCGATCAGATCGAAGTGCCTTGATTGTTTTGCCAAGTTGGTTTTGCGCTTCATTTTGAAACATTTTGAACATTTCAAAAGTTTTAGACTTTATATTTCATCAGACAGATATACACATATCTCTTGAAATTGTCTATAAATGTAATGAAGTGCAAACGACCTCCTCTGACAGATGTATTCATTGGTCCACACACATCAGTATGTATGAGGCCCAATAAATTGGTGGCTCTTTCACTGTGTCCAGTAAAAGGTGCCTTTGTCATCTTTCCCAATAAACAAGACTCACATGTATCAAATGATTCAAAATCAAATGACTTCAGAAAATCCATCTGTAATGGAGTTTCGAAATGCGTTTTTGATTTATATGGCCTAGACGACAATGCCATAGGAAGGTAGGACTCAAATCTTTTGACTTGATCCTTTATGTCACAGATGTCCGTTCAATTTTCTATTGTCCTTGAGATCCTATACATTTATACAAATGCATGAACCACATATAATATCTAATACCCATGTTTGAGGAAGTAGAAAAGTAAATGTCTATGACATAGATACCTGAAGCGATAGCCCGCTATCCTTCTTGTTCTTTTCAGATCTTCGAGGCAGAGTGTGTGATTCTTCTTCTAATGACCAATTTCATTGTAGAAGAAGTAGACCCCATCCATCGGAGGTTTTGCCTTCTTGGCTTTTCGTTTCATACCCCTTCCTCTCTGAATGGACAAAACAAAACTGGGCCTCTTCTCAAGGCTCAGCTCAGCAGTTTTGAGCATCCTATGCAGTTCCGAAATTGATTCCTCCATATTGTTCATGTTGTAATCCATGACAAAGTTATCATAACTTTTTGGGAGTAAGATCAAGATCACATCTGTAGTTAACTCCTGGGATATGGGGAATCCAAGCCTCTCAAGGTGATCAATGTAGCCTTTCATTTTCAACAAAATGAAGACTAACTGATTCACCTTCAGCCATCTTGCAAGAGAATAACGCCTTTGTGGTCTCATACCTCTCTTGACTTGCCTGTTGTTGGAACATTTACATAGGATGATAAATCATCTCAGACACCTCCATGTGTTCTAGATCTCCATCGAGGTCTGGAACCATAGTGGCAGGCTTCAGGCATCATGTATCCATAGAGTCATCTTGGTGCTTCATATAAGTATCAGTCTGAGCTCTTGGATCATTAGTTGCAGGCTCGTCAGGGATGGGTTGATCGATAAGATACTCCTTTCTTTCGTGTTTTAGGATCAACACTTAAGTCCTCAAACATGTCAAGAAAGTTTGTCTCATCAAGTTCGTCCTTCTCAAGGACCGATCGCTTTGATGGTGTTAAGGTGTTACTATTCGACATGATTCTACAATTTAAAAGATATGCAAAGTTTAATCAGTAACCTCCCACTGAATTAAAAACCCTCATCATAATTAGTGGGCTAAGCCATATTTGGCTTAATCTTAAGTCCGCTTTGGCAGGACGCTTAAAATCAAGTTATTTAGGTAGGCAACCTCTTTGCCAATTACATCCCATGTAACTCTTAGATCTTTATGGGATTCGATCATCAGATGACCTAGCATGTTTAATCCCATCCAAAGCCTTGAGATCCAAAACCATTTTGATGATCTCAATTAAGTCAGGACAACAATGAATATAGAGTATCACCATTACTCTCTCTTGTCTCCCCAAGATTACTCAGATGCATCCACTTTGGTGGAACATACAAATGAGTGATCGAGGTTTTGACAAGTATTCATTAATTGACGGCATTGTGACTTAAGATTTTATTTAGAGGGTATTATTAGATATGTTAACTAATTAATCCTATTAATTCTAACTATATGAATGCAATCATGATTGTATATCATATAGAGTCTAACTTAATCATGCAATGATCACATCAAAACATAATTTAAAACTTGTGACACAACATGGCCCATCTAACTTATAGTCCTCTCAAGCCAATGAGAGGACTTCTCTAAATAATAAAAGAAAGTACATAGTTAGGAAACCTCGTTTCACATACGAGGGGAGTGAGATGAGAAAAGAATGTACATCAAGATTATTTAGAGAGAGGCATAACACGCAGGCCATATACAAAATTTACAACCCTAGAGTCATGTTATTCACCATACCCAAACAACACTTTGAAAGGTAAATATGAACATATTTTAATTCATACAATTATGAAATAAAATATTATTCATGATTTAAATTCTCTAATTTATATTATATTATATAATACATATAATATAATAAATTCTCCAATTTATATTATATTATATAATTATATAATATATTATCATGATTTAAATTCTTGCGCTACGAGCAATCAGCCGGTCCCTATGCCGGTTACCTTTAAAAGGTAAATTAGAACATATCTTAATTCATACAATTATGAAATAAAATATTATTTATGATTAAAATTCTGTAATTTATATTATATTATATAATACATATAATATAATAAATTCACGTGGACGTAAAAATTCATTCTTAACTCGTTGATTTGAATGTCCGAACGTGATCAAGTCTAACGTGACCAACGCCGAATCTGGACAGCTCAGAAAAACATACTTAAAGAACAAACCCAATGTCCCTTGAGAGTCCGAACGCATTTGACCCCAAGTAAACCAACGTCGAGCATGATCAAAATTTCTGAACATTTCAGAATCTGATCTATACGCGAACGTAATAGGTCATTCGACATTCTAAACATTTCAAAACTGTACGAAACAGCCGCGACACCATATAGATATGAAAGTGAAGCCAAATACCCAAGAGGGGGGTGAATTGGGTATTTTACAAATTTCTTGCAAAAGCTCTGTTTTCAAGTGTTAAAAACAGAGTAGAACAGAGCAAGGGAAGAATAGCTAGACACGAGAAGATTTATACTGGTTCGGTCTTAACCACTTGACCTACGCCCAGTCCCTAGCCTCACTGGGATTTCCACTATATCAAAGATTACACACTCTGCACTCAAGAAGTGATTCTCTCACTAGAACTCACTCCCCCTTACAAGTTGTAATCAATGATCCCAACCACCAAGTCCCCTGACTTGTGGTTATTTACAACAAATGATTTACAATAAAATAGAACTCTCTCCAAGAGTAGATAAAGATAAACACTAAAGCTTATAATGTCAGAAGACAATGTACAAGTGAAAACTGAAAGTATTGAATGAAACTTAGATGAAATTTGCTCTCAGTTGTTCTAGTTGTTGAGAAGACTTGAATGCTCTTCTATTTATACTCAGAAGGCAATAAATGATCATTGCAAAGATGATTGAACCGTTGGAGGTCTTTTGCTGTAACTTGGGTCTTCTTCTCTCTCTATTCTCCACTTAATCCAGGTGGATAATGAGTCTGAGCTGTCTTTCTGTGGATTAGCCCGTTGGAGAACAGGTTGCTTGTTGTAGTAAACATTCTTTAATGCTTTGCAACCGTGCACAGGTGGTTTAGCTGAAAGAATGCTTCTTTTCTTAACAGCATTTATTGTGCTGACATGCTTTTTGCTTTTAGTTGAGATCTTCAATAACTTTCGTTAATCTGCCTTAAACTCACAAGTAAAGTGGTTAAATATAGCAGGAAATATGGAGGATTAATGCTGGAAAGTATTGAACTCAAATAACAAAACATTTTAAAATCGTTAAATTCAAATCTGCAGATCAGCGATGGAAACTCGAGTTTTGTTCTTGGAAACTCGAGTTTTCAACTGTGCACATAAGACAAAACTTCAGTTTCAAAACTGAAACTCGAGTTTTCTACTTACAGTGAGTAAAGTCGTGTTTTGAGCTTTTGGACCATAGTTTGAGTAATTCTCAAAACTCGAGTTTTGGACTTTTAATGAAAATAGCACGTGGAAGTCCAAAACATCAAAACTTGAGTTCTTAAATTAAAACTTGAGTTTTCAAAAGGTTGGAAAAACATATGCTCTCTGTTTGGCCAAAACTCGAGTTTTCAAAGTGAAACTTGAGTTTTCACTTAATCTGTGAAAACATTGAAAAGTTCATATCAGGCCAAAACTTGAGTTTCAAAACTGAAACTCGAGTTTTCAAATCATCGTGAAAATGCATTGCTCTCTGCCTGATTAAAACTCGAGTTTTCATATTGTTATGAAAACTTTGAAATTTGGCAATGCTCTCGGGTTGGGTCAAAACTTGAGTTTGTAAAAACAAAACTCGAGTTTTCATCCAATGATGAAAACTTGAAAAACTCTTTGTTAAGTCAAAACCCGAGTTTTGAAATCAAAACTCGAGTTTTCTCTTCACTTAAAGAAAACTTTGAAAATCTTAGAAGCAGTTGAAAATGCTAAGTCTTGGCGCAAATCTGGATTTAAAATCAGAGACTCTCTGTATGACCCAAAACTTGAGTTTTCAAAATAAAACTCGAGTTTTGTCTTTAGTTGAAAAAATGTCTAAGTCTCTGTAAGAGTCAAAACTCGAGTTTTCAAACTGAAACTCGAGTTTTGTCTTGAGATGAAAATTGAGTGCTCTTTGTAAGATTCAAAACTCGAGTTTTCACAGGAAACTTGAGTTTTGTTCTGTTCAATGAAAAAAAGGAGCAACTCTCTGTCAAGGCCAAAACTCGAGTTTTGAAACCAAAACTCAAGTTTTGTCTTAACAGTAAGTTTTTCAACTTACCAAGACAAAACTTCATTTTTGGGTTTGCAATTGTCAAATCATCATCAAAACATATAGAGAACTAACAAGATATCCGACTAAAAACCTAACGCGAACTTATACATAAAGCATAAGGATTCGATTTTTCATATATATCAGACATATATGATCACACGAAAAAGTCTAATTTAAACGCACGTTGAGTTGGCTCTGATACCACTGTTGGGATCCGTACAACATAGCGGATTAAAATTTTTTACGAATCCCTTCCCATTGATCACTCATATGCGTTTAAATCAAGACTTAGGGTCCGAATATTACCTTTGGAGAATTCATCCGCGTCTCGTTCTTCCTTGAATAGGTAGGCTACGTCCTCGATTAGCAGAAGACGACTCTTAGAATCGTCTTCCTCTACTGGTATCCACACGAACAATCCTCGTACACGGCTACGGCAGCGTGCTGGCGCCTCTTGTGCGTCCCTCTCAATTTTTCCAATCTAGGGTTTCTCACGGCTTTATGTAATACACTCGACTAAAACTCCCGTAGATTTTTCTAAACCCATCCACGTATTATATTCAAAATTAATCCTATTAATTTTGAATTTCAAATTTCAAATATGAATTAAATAAATATTAATTAAATCTATCTGTTAGATCTAATCTAACGTATTTATTTAATCCAATTAAAACCAGATCTGAAATTCGAATTTCGAATTTGAATTAAAAAAATATATTAATTAAATCTATCTGATAGATTCAATCTAATGTATTTATTTAATTTGAATTAAAAACCTTCTGATTTAATTTATCTCCATAAATTAAATCCGAGAAATGATATCTATCTATTTAATTAAATATGAGATACTATATCTCAATTTAATATTAAACAGATATACGATATCTTTATTCGAAATTAAATGAGATACAATATCTCTATTTGTTTCAGATATTTAATTTATCAAATAAATTAAATACAAAACAAATATTATATATATAATATTATAATCTCCATTAATAATATATATATATATATATTAATTTCGAATTATATATATATATATATATATATATATATATATATATATTTTATCCTAGATTAAATTTAGTATTCATTTAATCTCAAATTAATCTGAGATTCAATGAATCTGGACGCTTTTACCCGTGTTGAATTATTCTTGTGTGCGACCCTGCAGGCCCATATGAGATTGGCAGTGGGCTAAGACCGTATCAGCCCACAAGTCACAAGCGGCCTCTAGCAAGACATTGCAACTACCCAGTTCACATGGGAATCAATGACACGATACTATCTATCATACAACCATGTCACGTCTCTTTTGTCACGCAATAATTCAGTCAAGGATGAGGCATGGATAATGTCAACTTCCTGTTCTTGATCATTACTTTCTCGATTCTCGAGCAGTCTGATAAGTGAAATGGAACTCATTTCCATCACAGTATGGTCATATATTTCTTAGACTCACTCATCGAGGGGCCCAGTACTATCTCTCTACAAATGTGAGGGACAAATTCCATCTTGACCATTCACATTCCTCCGCATGAAAACCACTGATCCCAATCCTAGCCTTTATCATCACCCAGTCAAAGGTGACTTTTAACTAGGTCAAAGGTCAGTGACTCATCATGTAGGAATCCATGATGATCTCAGGTCATAGGGCGTTGTGACGCGGTTATACATGAGATAAGCTTATGACTTAATCCATGCAGCTTTCTCATAGTGGGTCGATCCAGCACCTTGTACTCTTACAGATGCCCATGACTTTAATTCGTATCTCCATACCTCATCAAAGTCATACTGGTCTTAACTCATCTTCGCTCCTGCATAGATGACCGGCCAGGGACGTTTAGGATAATCTATAAGATATATCTAAGGATATAGTTATCACCATAAACATGCGTATGAAGTGATAACTTAATGGAGAACAATGACTTGCCCCTACGGCATAATTTCCAACACTCAAGTCATACTTGTAACAATTTCAAACAGAGAGGAATTTCAAATAGGATGACTCGAGTCATTTATGGCAACTCGAGTCATATCAGAAAGCTATATTAGTTAAGCTCTCTGTGACTCTTCATGACTCGAGTTATGCAGAATTTAACTCGAGTTATATCAGTTAACAAAAACATGCTATCAAGAGGACATGTTAAAAAAAGCTGAAGTATAGATCATGACTCGAGTTGTTAAGTGACAACTTGAGTTATGGCCTTTGCAAAAGCTGATTTTCTTAATCCGATGACTTGAATCATGTTTTGTTAACTTGAGCTACTAACTTCAAGAATCATTTTTCAAAGACTTAAAGATGTTTTGACTGGACTTAAAACATTGCAATTTGAGTTACATTTACACTGCATTATTTTGACTTGAATCAATAATCAATACAATTGTTTAGTCATCATCAAAACACATAAAGAACTAATAGAATGGAATGGAGTTTGAAAGTATGAATGGTGAAATGATTTTTGATAGCAATGTTAATGGCTTTCCTAGCTTCTTAAAATGATTTGGAAGTTAATTTTCATCAAGTCAAACTGAAAACCTCAAGCAATCGCATTGAGTCCAATCTTCCTAATTAATTACTAATCCTACAATCTGATTCATAGTCATCCATTAAATAAATTGTTAAAACCCACTTGATTTGTATTTGAAAATCATTTTAATTAATGCACTTGCTTCCTCTTTGATAATAGCACCATTGTGACACTCAATTTGAAATGAATCCATCATACACATTAGTAATCATATAGAATGCATAAATTCATTAAGTCATAAGAAAAATAAGTTCAATATATAATGCAAATGCACCAATAGAAAATTCAACACAAGAGCAATCCATCAAGGATTAATGAACACTCATCCAATTCTAATAAACAAGTACCAATTACAAAAATCAGACCAAACAAATCATGACATATAATGAGCTAATGGAAAACTAATAAACTCTCATTTGTTGTACATTGAAGCTCGAACCACTCTCTTTACCACCAAAACTAGAGAGAATCTAGCTACACATAAGCTCAATTTCAACCTCAGCAACTTCAAAACACTTGCCAGAAAATACTCTCCGGAATTTAGAAAAGTTTGCTGGAAAACTCATAGACTCGCTGGAAAACTCAAAGATTCGCCAAAATAATATATTCTAACCAAGAAATCACAAAAAGGGACGACGATGGTCATTGACAGTAGTAAGGAGAATGAAGAAGAGGACGATGGTGGTTGGAGATCATAACAAAGACACCGGCGATGGCACTGTGGTGAAAGAGAGAGTTTGAGAGGTATAGAGAAGAAATGGCAGTAGTCTTCTTCCCAAAACAATCTCTCTAGTTCTCCAAGTTTCTACCTTCTCTCAGGTATGAGCTTCTCATAGATGCGGCCTAAGGTTGGCCAGCGATGGTAGTACATTAAGAAGAAGACAACTAAAGGACTATGACAGTGAAGAATGGAGCCCTTTGATAGTGCATGGTGGTCCTCTTCTATAATCTCTCTCTCTCTCTTCTTGCCTGTGTCTCACTCTCTCTTCAAGATCCCAAGATGCCGCTCTTCCACGGTGAGGGTGAAGGGAGGGTGAAGGCCACCGGCAACTATAAAGAAGAAGACGAAGGTGAGAGATGAAAGTAAGATGAAGGTATTGCTTGTTGAAGCTCGTACCTTAGCATTGAAACTGTCAAGCCAAAAGCTCCCCCTTTTCTTTTCAATTTGGCCGAGTGTAAGGAGGAAGAAGAAGGTCAAAATCTGACCTAATTTCCCTAGTCAAAATGCAAGTTTTGACCAAGGACTAAAATAAAAAGTTTAATAGTTCGTGGAGGGACTAAATTGACCTAAGAGTTTTGGTAGATGAGATTGCTCTCCCTATACTTTTTTCTACATCTTTATTTCCTCTTTATTTATCACACCTTTTGTTTTTGGTATAAAGTCATTTGCTTGTTGTGCTCTCTGTCTCATCTACTCCAATTTTTTCCCTCTTAGTCCTATGTCAAGACCACCCACCTTTATTTTAGCCACCGGCCACCATTATTATTTTCTCTAACAATGAATATAATAGGGAAAAAATAAAGAAAATACTGTTTGAATTCCAAAATATCAAATCAGTCTTATTACCTATAAGAGCATATGTTTAATTACATTTGTGTAGCAATTGACTATTCATTTTAGTAGGAATCCTTAATTTGAGATTTGAAGTTCAAGTGGGATTTTATTATATTTTTCCCAATATAATATGTAGCAATTTTAAATGAATTTATTCAAATTGTACTTGAATGGCATTTATGTCAAAAAGATAACTTTTTTCTTTAAAAAAATCTATTATAGTATCATATCATATATCACCAAGCATACGACATTCTTGATACATTACATTATGTTACACATTAGACTCCCTCCATTCTTTTTAAGTATTAATTAAAAATTACTTAACTAATTTGAACAGATTGAAAAAGTTGTGATGAATTACTTAATCATAAAAAATGTGATCTCATTTATTTGAAAATACCCATGCATAATATTATATTATATAAATTAGTTTACACGTTACATAAATTAATTTAGAAAAAATAATAAATATTATAGATAAAATGACTTTTTTTTTCTTATGTTTAATCAGGCCTTACGCAAAGACACTTTCTTTTTTCCTTTGCTAATCAACTTCCACATGACCGAAGCACTATTGAGGAGCAGTAAATGTGGGTACGTTTCCCAATAAAGATTCAAACTTTAATTTGATTCACTAAGTCTTGAGGGACTAACCTTTTTTCTTATGATATGCCTTTATACTGTTTAATGCATCACTAGTGTAAAAAAAGTTTTTAAGACCGGATAAAAAAATATCGAAAGACCGGATTCGCGGCCGGTCTTATTCTAAGCGGTATTAAAAGTCTAACATTTAAGACCGGACACAAACCGGTCTTAAAGAAAATCTTTTTGACCGGACATTTAAAACATTAGGTCTTAAAAGTCGTACTAAATAAACCTGAAATATTTTTGGTCCTTAAAACTTGGTCGCTCTTAAAAAGATCAGAATTTTAAGACCGGACAAAAATAAATTTGGTTTTAACAGTTGAACATTTAAAATGAGCGTATCCATTCTTGTCTAAATTTTCCCGAATTTTTTCCCCGTTCTTCCAGATGAATATATATATATATATATATATATACACACACACACACACACACACAGATCCACTACCCAATTCAGCACATAAAAGTCGATACTTTAAGCTACAAGCAATGAACAATTATGAATAAATTGGGATAAAGAATATAAATATTATTCACCATGAGTTATATGGCCTCTTAATTAATGATTATATTATGACTACAACACCTAAATTAATTTATACAATAAGATAACTTACTTACAAATACAATGAGTGCAACTGAATTACAAATACAGCACGTAAATCAACATACATGCCCAATATAATTTATTCACCATGCCTTCATATATTTGATTCCCACCCAACAACGTAAACACATCTTTTATAACATGCTCCTTTAGATCGAATTCTGCCACAAAAATAAAATAAGGACAAACTTCATAGCAGTGATGACATTGTTTAAGAACATATATAGAAGGAATATCATAGTATGCATATATATCGATGCGCAACACAATATTATAGTACGTATTCCCACCCAACAATGTTCTTTATGCATCACTGCACATATTATCAATATCCGTGTCATTATCATCAAAGGTCACTTCTCCATGTTGATACCCACTTGGGATGTTTTCACCATGTCATACCCATACTATATAAGTCTTACAAAATCCTTCACAAATTAAATGTGTATAACTTCAGGACTTTGTCGCCTCTCATTCAAACATTTTACACAATGGCAAATAAACTTCCCACTATCATCATAGGCATTTTGTTTAGCAAATTCTATAAATTCCCTTGCTCCATTTTGTTTAACATACATAATTCGAAAAATTTGAAACTTGAATATAAAATAAGACAACTCAAAATGCATATTTATGCTCAATGTTGGTTAGGTCTTCTATTTTTTTTTCTTTTACGGAGAAATTTGCCCATTAAATGCGTAACGAAGAATCACTTTTGGTCATAAATGTATCACGGTGAATCCAAGAAGCAAAATAAATGCATGACAAAGAAATTAAATGCATCGCATGAAGGTCTAGTGGATTCACCTATAGCATATTAATTCAAATGCGTTTGTTGAGTCTTTCTTCTCTGGCCACGAACGTTCATATTGCAAACAACAAGAGTAACCTAAAAAGACTTGTTGGTCAATTGGGTTGGTCTAAAGTGCAAATATAATTTTCAAAATATAATATTCATTAACAATAGAGGAACCCACAAGAAGATTTCATCGATTTCATTAAACCCATGAAAAACTCAGAACGATAAGCAAGAAAATCATAAAGTTATAATAACCGAAACGCCTCTTACAGCTCGGTCTATAAACGTTTAACTAAGGAACTAGAAAATGATTGTCGAGAGAACGACGCGAAGTAGCGACGAAGCAACACACAAACACTAGAGACAGAATCTAAGTAATGAAATCTTTCGGCGCGACAAGAGAAGTTCAGAGAGGGAAATTTAATTTTACGCGCGACAGAGACATCTTTTAGGATTTTGGATTTATTAAGACCGATTAATTATAAGCATCCGATCCTAAAGATTTTATTAATTTAATTTTTAAGTCCGGAGGTTTAGAAGACTCCGGTCCTAAATTTTTATTAATGTTTAGACCGGAGATTTAAACACCATTCGGTACTCAAAGTCAAATACTTTTTAGACCAGTAATACTTATAACGTATCCGGTCCTAATAGTCTAATTTATTAAACCAAACCAAAAAGAGAAAAAAAGAGGATTGGCTTTGGCAAGCGCAGCAGCAACTGAATTTAAAAATAAAAGAAAATTAGAGAATTAATAAGCTTTTTAATTACTGGTGAGGAGTTAGGAGGCAGTGAAGAGTTAATAAGGACAGAGAGGTTTTGTGAGAAGTTAATATAAGGGCAGAGAGTTTAAAAGCGTATTTTATAACTATCTGGTCCTAAAATTACTTTTATTCTTTAAATCAATTCAATTACTTTTAAGACCAACCTTTTTATCTTGCATCCGGTCCTAAAATTATTTTTTAAAAAATCAATTAAAAATATTACTCTTAAGAATGGGTCTATTAAAATATCTGGTATTAAAAGTTGTATCTGGTCAATGAATAGATTCCAAGTCTCTTCGATCAGCTTCCAGATAAACTTCCCAACTAGGCGACTCCTCGTATTATGAGGAACTATGCAGCTCCTTGTTAAAATTTCCAGCGTTTCACATTGTTCAGGATGGGTTCTCTATTTAAACCCGTTGTTACTTTACTTTCTTCACATTCTTCTCCATCACTTCTACAACCTCCAACACCGTAATGGCTGCTCCACCACCACCATGTCCTCCTCGTTTGCTCTATCTTCACAATCTGTACCCTCCTCCGTTGCCTCCAAACTCGTCATTCTACCAGATGATGCAGCACCTCCTGGCCCACGTCGATCATATAGACCGACGCATCGGCCAACTTTTTCAAGTCTATCACGCCGTCAACAACAAGGTGATGGCGGTACTCGACGCACAAGACGTTGAGTACCGTCTTTCTGACAACGACGTGTCCAACCTCTCCAACGACTCCCTCCCCTTCGACAACAATGGGGAGGATTAGATTTTAAGTTTTTTTTTTATGTAAATAAAAAATATTAAATAAAATTTTTATTTCAATTTCTATACATGTCTATTTCTATCTCAATTTCAACAACAAGCTGACCGCGATACTCAACGTCCACGAACATTAATATAATTTTTCTAAAGAAACAAAAAAGGAACTTCACAAGTAATATTGATGCATCTCTTGAAGGCAAAGAAACGATATCGATCGCCTTCTCCTTTTCATTCTGTTCTTTTTCTTTCCGACAAAAAGGAAGCAACCAAAACATTGTCCTTATGTGATCAACATTAAAAATTCCCAGAATACAGTTAAGAGCATTTAAAAAAAAAAACATCGTCTACCTTATTCGAATAAAAACAAACAGAGTGACAATTCTTCTCAAGGTTGGACCATCATTGTCGTCGGTTTTATCTCACCCTGATTTGAAAATTTTCAGTGTCCCTTTCATTATCTTCATTATTTTTCCGACAAAAAAAAAAGACAAAGAAAAGGTAGACCGATAATGCTGATCAAAATCAGGAGAGGTAAAAACGATGAAAACGAAGGTCCTAGTTTGAGGAGAACGCCAGAACTTCGATTGTCTTGAAATTAATGATTTGTCAGATATTTAAAGGAAGAATATTAAGACCGGTTATGTAAAACTAAACGGTCTTAAAGTTTAAGTAGTGAGGACTTTTAGGAGCGAACAATTTATAAATATACGGTCTTAAAAGTCTCGGGACTTTTAAGATCGCACGTTTAATAAACATACGGTCCTAAAAGTCTAGACAAATTTTTACTGAGTTAATTAATTTTTTATTTAATTCGTTTTCTATATTTTGTACCAACCTCATTTTATATCCGGTCTTGAAAGAATCACTTTTAATACCGGCTCATAAGGATGTTTGGTCTTAAAACATTAATATCTTAATATTTAAATTTTTCTTTATTATTTTTGGAACGTAGAAAATATTAGTCCGACTGTAAGACATTTGTCGCTAAAGTAATTGATATTTCAATTTTCTTAATAACATTTAAAAGACCGGTTGTTTTTTTGTCCGGTCTGAATAATATATTTGAGACCTATTAAAAAATGATCTGATTCAAAATGTTCTTTATATTTACAGAACTGCCACCAGTCATTCATTTAAAACCGGGGTGTTGCTACTCCGATTTAAATGAGGTGGTCTTAAAGCCCTTTTTTGCACTAATGCATGCATCAAACAATCCCTTAAACTTAAAAGTATATTATGGTATGAGTAAAATACTTTAACATCCCTTAAATTTTATCTTAATTACATAGACCTCCCCTCTATTTTAAAAACATATATTTAAGTCCAAACTGTTAACTTCGTTAAGAATTTTTTATATTTTAATTAAATTTTATTTTCTAATTTGCCATTCATCATTACTAATTCATTCTCTAATTTTGGCTAAATTTTTTTAAGCAATTTAAGAGTTTTTATTTTTCTTAATTTATTTTTTACTTTTACAAATAGTTACCTGTCATTTTTTCATATTGAGATAAAGAGTTAATTAATGAAGACATAGAAAAATTAATTAAAAATATAATTAATTCTTTTAATATATGCTTACTTAAATAATCGTGTTTATAAATGTTTGTCCATAATATTTTTAAAAAACTAAAATTTAAAATTAATATAAGTTATATAATATCTCAAATTTAAACTATTAATCGCATGTGATGAATGAAAATATGCCTTCACGAATATTTTTCCAATCACGTTTGTCGTTGAAAAAATATATATTTTTATCATTTTCAAAAATACTAAATAAATATTTCAATAAATATGATTAAAATTTTAAAAAATGAATTTTATAATAAAATAAAAATTAATAATTTTTATAGTATATTGCAAATTTTGAAATATATGTAATAGATTTATTTTTTGTTTGTATAAAAAATTATTTTAGGAAAATATAAATGGTTATTCGTTTGTTGAAAGAGGGATATTTTAGTCAATGAAAATGTTTGATAGTTAACTAAGATTGGATGAATGGAAATGAAATTTTAAATATATAAGAGAGGTTTTTTTAACGTACATTTTAATTTCAAAGAAAAATCTATATATGCTTTTAAAATAGAAGTGAGGTTTGTTTAATTTAGGTAAAACAAAAGGGGTAATCAATGTATTTTCCTTTTATTGTATATATCTGATATCATTTGTCCACTAGAGCTTTCCGACTCTCTCCTTGTGAGATATATAGGATGTGATATTATATTACATAGTCTCCCCCCGATTTGTACTGCAGCTAATTAATTAAATTAACAGAATGGAATATTATAGAAAGGCAGGCTAAACTGTCCCCTTCGCTCTTTTCCAAGATATTAATATTTTACAGTAGCGTGGTCTTGCCGGCGATAAGACTGATGAATTAGATCCGACAGGGTTATTAGTGGTGTCTTCTCTCTCACACGTAAAATATTCTTTCACGTGTTGGGAAAAAAAAAAAAAAGATGAACAATTAACACTGTAATATTCGGACAACAATGAATAGGTTAATCTTGATAAGAGGTTGGGTTTATCTTTTAGTTTGATTTATTAATATAAAAACAATAAGACATGAGTTTATAATTCATTATAAGTTTGATCTATCTCAGTACAATTTTGATCCGTGTGAAAACACGTTATTTTTAGTGTCCTTTCACGTTGATTAACATTCTACTGACGTAGAAATTATAATAATCATAGATTTATATTTAAATTGCCACTTGCACTCCAATATCACGAATATGATAAAATTTAAGTCAAATTGTTTATATGCTCCTGATTACATGTAAATTTGGAAAGTGCATATGTGGATTTTAACCACTAATAATAGTAAAATAACAAGTGTTCATATAAAATTTTACATATCTGAATTTTAATAACCAACAAAAATAGCAAGTGTCCGATCCATATGAAAATTTACGAATTGTAATTTATTTTGGAAGAGCTCATACAAAAACTTATGAGATTTTGTAGGTGAATTTACAAGTGTAAATATACATTTTAACAACTAATAATTGTAAAATAACAGTTTGATTGAAAATCTTGATCTATTGGGTATAAGCAACTTAAGCTTTGCTCTATTTGTTATAAGGTTAAAGTGTATCATATACCCTAAAGTATTCTTAGGTGTATTTAACATTCTAAAGTATTTTGTAGTACATTCAATATCTTAAAATATTATATTCAGGTGTGTCTAGCACGATAAAGTATTTTTTGTGTGCATACATCACTCTGAAGCATTCTTTTTAAGTGCACCCAACAAAAATATTTTAGGACATTGGATGCACCTAAAAAATTCTTCAGGATGCTAGATATATCACAAAATTCTTATGGTACTGTATACATATAAGAAAATACTTTAAGGTGTTGGATGCACTATAAACGAGCTATCATAATTAAGTCGTTATATTATATATTTATCAAAATTCACCGTCAAGCCACATGTGAAGATGCCAACTTGATTTTATTTTTGTTTTTTTATACACGCCAACTTGATCATAATTTCCCGTTTTAGTATAATTAATCAGCTAGAGGACAATGACCAGCTATGATATATCGCACAATTGTCCGTGGCTATTATATTTATATCACATAATTATTGATTAATAATTTTTGCAATTGTCTAGGAGTGGCTGAGGTGGGATCATGCCGATCTGCAGTGGAGCGTTCTGCCCCATGACGGCATGAGTACTATGGCAGTGTCAAGTCTGTTTGTTGTGGAGATGTTTGCCTGAGAGTTTGTATGAGTTGCTCTGGCTTGTTAGGCTAAGTAGAGTTATTTAGCTTAGCCTATGCGCTGGTCATGACTAGGATTTTGGGTCATGACAAAGTATACCAGAGTCACATTCTGGTAAAGCGGGTTGATGTGCCAGTAATAACACTAGACTCAAAGGTAAGTGGAGTATTATATCCCACATGGTTAGGGAAGGAAATAAAATATGCCTTATAAGGGTCTGGATACCTCCTCCATCAAAGAGTTTTAAAATGGTGAGGGGTGACAAATTAAGACCTTAAAGCAGACAATGTCGAGAGCGAGAAGCTGAGATGTTATAATAGAGTTATGTCCCACATCAATTATAAGGGTTTGGATATCACCCCTCTTAACGCTTTTTAAAACCTAAGGTCTGGATGCCTCCCCTGTTATACATTTTAAAATTGTGGGGGTGATTGGGGACCAAAGCAAACAATATCAAGTGCGAGACTCCGAAAGATTACATAACCCAAATATATATAGCCCTATAATCTAATGAGATGAAACCTTTCTTTAATAAATGAGAGGTGGCCGGTTTGGCTCCTTGTCGAAATCTCAAATTATTTGTGTCGCCTTTCTAAATCTAGAAATAAATACTTACATATATAACTTTCTAGATATATTTTTATTAACATAAATATTATGAATATAATATAAAAACACATACAAGTTATGTTTTGTTTACTATATCCTTTTTTCTAAATAATTTTAAAATATAATACAAGTTGGGGAACTGGTACAGAGTGGCAGGCTCGGATCAACTAAAAGAAGAAATTGTGGATACATATGTAAGCTTGACATTGTTGAGATCTGGTTTAACACTTTGGAATTGGTAGTATTTTGATTAATTTTGTTTTATTTTATGGTATGCCTTGGGTGGTTGGTTAACTTAGACTATATTACATTTTAGGAGACAAATAGAGAACTACTTAATATTAAGTTAAGCGTAAATGTGCAAAAATACATATGTATTTTGTCTTTAGTAGTGCCCAACATCAAGTGCTTTTTTTAGATGTAAAAATACACATATGATTATAAAAAAGGTGCAAAAGTCACAGCACCATTACAATCTTAATTGATGGTGTTAATTTTGACGGCGGGGCCCACACTATAATTTTGAAAATACCAAAATGCCCTCAAGCATTTCTTCATTCTTTGATCCAACGGGTTCTGCTCCAAATGACATCGGAGCAAGCTCTAGATCAGGCATTATGGGGTTGGATTTCTCTCCTTTTCTTTTCTCATTATCCCTCATCATCTTTAAATCATATCTATCCAATTAATCACGCTACTACTTTAATATCTCTCTCCTCTTTCCAATCAATGATCTACATGGGCTAAGGAAAAGAAAAGGAGAAAATGGATCATGAGAAAATCCTCTCCCAGCATTATGAGGCCGGCTTTCTCTCAGATTCTGATGCTTTGGCTAAAATTTTTACTTGATCTTGTCAATTTCTGGGTTTCGATTTTCAGATCCGTCGTTTTGAAAGATAATTAGTTCTGATTTTGATTTAATATGGTTTCAGGAGGGGATTATCCAGCCATTTTGAGGGCAAATCGAAGTCATTCGTGCCTCGGCGTAACAGAGGATTGCTCCCTGATTTATTTAGCTTCTTGGGATAAAACGTCAAGCTGTGGTACCTCTCCTGCCCAGCTGTGTCCCAAATTTCAAATTTAATAGTTGCATCATTAATAGCCAATGTCTGTGAAGAAAGGCTGCCCCTATTGTTGATTCCTGGAATTCAAGAAATTGACCCCTAACAAATCGCAAAACCAGGCTGGATTTTCCGGCACCCATATCACCTAGGAGAACCAATTTAGTGTTGAGATTGTTGTGCCCAATCGTAGCCATGGTAATATATTGGATCGATTGGAAGGGGGAAGCGCAACTAGACCCAACCAATCCAAGAAAAAACAGAAAATCTCAGAAGTTGAGAGTTCGCGTTGGTGATTCTGCACAATTAGCTGAGGATTGGAATAAAGAAAAATCCAAAGCAAAGTCTCTCTCATGTTGGGAGGAAGAGGTTGGAGTTGGGGGTATTTTGGTCCTTTCAATTGATAATTAACATCTATTAGGCTCTTTTAACGGTTATGTGAATTTTGCTCTAATTTTATAAGTTCATGAATAGTTTTACACCTCTAAAAAGTATTTGTTATTGGGCGCTCCTGAAGACAAAACATATGTATACTTTTACACCTTTATCCTTGAGTTAATCCAAACCCACATATTGGACGGGGTATGTTTCAGTTGTTTTGAAATGATTTTATGGTATAAAAGTAAATATGTCAAAGGAACCTTGTCCCGACTAATGAAAAAGTGTTTTTAAAAAGCTTAAATAAACACAAGAACATATTTATGTCGAACTGCACAAAATCTAACAAAAAGTTAATAAAAAAAGCTAATCAAAAGTGAGTTAACTTTTTTTTAATTGATTTTGTGCGATTCGAGTAAATATATTCATGTGCCTAATTGTCTATTTGTTTAGAAAAACTAGGGGATGAAGGCTTTTTTTCTGTTCAAACCAACAGTGGTAGTTTAAACTAGAGCAAAATAATTAATCAATAATTAAAAGTTGACTGATAAAATAATGCAATTATTGTTACCTTAAACTTGTTATAGGTGTACGCTGAAACTTTTTGTAAGTGACATGTGCATAGCATGTGAATGTGTTCGTGTAAGTCCTCAGAAAAATATTCTCTTTGTTTTTTTTTTTTTTTTTTTTGGTAAAAAGAAAAATATTCTTTAACAGTGAGACTGTGTGTGTGTGTCCATGTGTGTATATATATATGCATCTATAGCTTTGATTTTGAATCAAGTTGTGGTTTGCTACGGCTAATCCAAGAGCATAAGCTTATTACATCTCTATCTCTTTCTTTCTCTTCAGAGATGGCTTTGTCCTCCACTTTTCTCAACCCTTTGGTTCCTTCGGTTACTGTTAATCCCCACACCAGGGTAACAATTAACAATCTTTTTTCAGACACCGCATCTTTTCCTAGTTATTGTAATTATTGCTTACTGTGATAGTTTAATGGTAACGTAGTTTCACATTATATTAATTACTGTGGTTTTTTCAGATCACAAGTTCACCTGGAAAGGGCTTCAGAGTAAATTGCTTAATCAAAACAGAGCAGACCACCAAGCCGGCTGTGGTGGAAACTGTTGTCTCTGCACCTAAAGGTTTGTGACATGTTGCTTGTGTTGACATTCTTTTTTATTTTTTCTTTTGAATTAAATGGTAGGTTTCTAATGACCTGAGGTAATAAGTGGATCGAACCGGTGATCTCTCATCTACAAGAAAGCTTTCATGCCACTAGGCTATAAAATCTCGGGCCTAATTGTGTTGATACTTTGCTTCCCCTCCCCCCCCCCCCCCCCCCCTCCTCTTTTCTGTTTACAGAAATGAAAGAGCCCAGTTTGTCTACACTGTTAGTGAATTACCATGCTGACTGGGATCCTTTCAAAGCAACTTCCACACCAATTTACCAAACTGCCACTTTCAAAATGGTGAGAGAATTTGATCTATGCATGCTTTTTTTTATTTTTATTTTTTGGTTCAAGACAAAATGATATTAAGTTAAAACAAGTTTTAAAGTTACATATAGTTAAAGCACTAACATGAAAACTTAAAAACTTAAGAGAAGAAGGCAAAGATATGGTCTTTGCACGAATCCAGGAAAAGTCAACAAGCAATGCTAATATCTCCTGCTAAATGATAGCTAATGGATAAGATGGTTGAGCAAGAATAGGGATGAAGCATTTTTTGACACAAAAGACCGTGAGAGAAGGCTTGGAGTCAGCTGTTATGAGGCTAGACCTATATGAATTATTACCTCCGGTTCTAATTATCAGAATATTTTTTAGTGCAATTTACATTATAAAAGTATTCCTATAATTAGGACTAAAAAGTGTAAGAATAAGGAGACTCTTAAACATTTAAAAAAGAAAGCAAGACCATATATCGATTGCGATTTCCACAAGAATTCTTTGAGACAAGAAGCCTTATGCATATGATGTCATGACAAGAATGATGATTCATGCTTTTATATTTATAGAGGATAATATCCTAACCTTCAATGTGAGATCAAGGAATTAGATAAAGAAGGCAATCACCGATCTGTATTAACCAAAGATGAATCATTAAATGAGATCTATACATGCTAATTAAGCTCTTTACTAGTAATTGTGCATTTAATTATTCTTTTTTCATATTTTTTTATCTATGTATTTTTTTTCTTCATGCAGAAATCTGCTACAGAATTTGGTGAATATGGCTATTCTAGAAGTGCAAATCCTACCCGGAATACTTTGGAAGCGTTAGTAGTTCCTTTTCTTTCTATATCCATTTCTTTTTTTTCCCCTCTTTCAGTCTTAAATTGACTTATTTCGTATTCTCAGTTTATTAGCAAAGCTTGACAATGCAGAGTATGCCTACTGCTTCAGTAGTGGAATGTCTGCTTTGACTGCTGTTTGTGAACTTGTTAATCCTGGTACACTTCTTCATCATTTAGTCTGTTTCAATTTTTTAACTCAAGTGCAAGTTATCAACATAAAAGTAAAAAATGATTCTATGCTCAAGATCGTATCCATGTATGTATGTATGTACATGATCCTAATCTAGTTGATTTTGATTTTATCTAGTACTATTTGAAAACAAAATAATTTATGAGTGCGTTGAGTGAGGGCCATGACATGAGCTAGTCTTTTATTTTGTCTCTTTTAAATTAATAAATTATGAGTATAAGAACTAAGACCCATAATTGAGAAAATTACAAGAACCCAATAAAAATATTCAGTGAGAGCCTAATAATTCCTACTACATATATTTAAATCCCCATAATTCTATATTCATTATATAAATATAACAAGAACTAGTACTAATTCTTTATATTTCTTCCCAGAGTTTTGATTGGAGAAATTAATAAAATAAAATCAACTATTACTACTTGTTTTTACTCTTTAAATATAACAAGAACTAGCACTATTTGTTTACATCATTGCTTTTATTGTCATTTACTTTTATAATATAATTCCAATATACAGGGGATGAAATCATTACTGTGGAGGATATTTATGGGGGCTCATATAACTTTATAAACAATCTAATGGCAAGAAAGGAAGGAATCATAGTGAAGTAAGTATGACTTTTTCAGCTTTTATGTGGAGAGTAATGGATTACGAAAACAAATTATTATATTGTTGGGTTTAATTTATTTCTATAAGATGATGTATTGTAATATTGCCTGCGTGGACAGGAAAGTAAACACAAGTATTCTGGAAAATGTGAGAGAAGCTATATCTGATAAGACTAAGTTGCTATGGTTAGAGACTCCCAGCAACCCTCAGCTAAAAATATCTGACATCCGAGTAAGTTATTTTCTTTATTGGTTGGATTTTTTTTTTTAACTTTTCAGCTATTAATGGCCCATCAATATATGTATCCCCCCCCCCCCCCCCTCCAAAAATAAATAAATAAAGGCCCATGACGACAATCTAACTATTATCGATTAAGTTCTCACATGGACCCAACCTCAAATAATATGTATGAACTATGGGTACCATTAGAGCCGAGAAATCGGACCGACCCGTTTAAACTTTAGCTTTGAAAATTAGAGAAGCTAAATGTAATTGGCCCTGCAGAGCGGCCTTTAAAGGGCCGTCCCTGCAAGGCTTCAGACCGGCCGGTTAGGCCTTTTTAATTTTTTAAAAAACATTACCTAGGCTACCTAGATTTGAAAGTTGAGAAGTGAAAATCCTAAAAATTTCAATCTCGGTCTCTCTTTCCTTTTTTTTTTTTTTTGAAATCTCATTCACACTCACAGACTCACTCACAAATATGAAGTATAATCAAATGTCTTTGAAATTGATGATAGTGGCGAAGAAAATGATAAAGATAGTCATTGTACGTACTAATGTTGCTTTTTGGTATGCTTCTTATACTTTATGTAAGTTATTTGTGGACAATAGTTTGCTTTTAATTACAAATTAGTGGATGTGTTTATTTGTTAGATGATTCGTATTGTTTGGATATTAATGTTGACAATATTTATTTGATAAATTAGAACTTTAGTTGTTGTAATTTACTAATTATATTTCTTTGAAAAATTAACGGGGAAAAATAGTTAAAATTTTGAATAATAACTTCCAAGCCCTGTAAGGCCAGCCATGGCCTTGGTGCTCTTGAACTGGGCTTTAGAAAATAGATGTTTTTCTTACCCCAAGTCTTGTAGGGCTGGCCCTAATTTCCAATTCTAGGTACCAGTATCATGGAATTATTGTAAGTGTTAAAAAAATATATTTCATTTTGTTGATTTATGTACAGGAAATAGCCAAGATAGCTCATGCCTATGGAGCTATTCTATTTATTGACAATAGTGTAATGTCTCCCGTGTTAAGTAATCCATTGGAACTTGGAGCAGGTATATATTTATACCACACTTTCAAAGATATATATATATATATATATATATATATATATATATATATATATATATATATATATATTATAAATTTAGAGATACTTAACATTTTCTTATGTTCCAGATATTGTTATGCACTCAGCTACAAAATTTATTGCTGGGAACAGCAGTTGCATGGCTGGTAGTCTTGCTACAAATAACAAAGAGTATGAGCTATTTTTCTTTGGCAATTGAGAACTATTTTCAATTGCACTTTTTTTCTTTATTTTCCTCATTTGTTTATATTTTTATTGTAATAATAATATGGATCTTTGTGTATCCCTCTTTTTTTTTCTTCTTTCTTTTTTCTTTTTTGCGTGTAAAGTTTGGCAGACCAAATAAATGATTACAAAAATTCGACGGGTTGCGGCTTGTCTCCAAAGGACTCTTGGATATGTTTGGAAGGGATCAAAACGATGGCGTTGCGAGTTGAGGAGAAACAGGTGCCAACCAAAACATTATGTGCCTTATTCATGTTACAAACTAATGAATTTTAAATAATGTTTGGTGTGCTCGTAATTGAGTCCTTTAACAGTGGCATTACTTATTTTTGTAAAAAAGTATAGAGCCACAACCAAGCTATTATTATATTTTGCAGAGAAATGCACAAATTGTTGCTGAGTTTCTTGCCAGCCATCCTGAAGTAAAGGAAATTAACTATCCTGGTCTTCGTAGTGATCCTGGATATGAACTGCACAAGTCTCAGGTATGATTTAATTACGTGTTGTAATTGAAAATAAATATTTGCCCGAGATGATTTTATCCATTATTCATGGAGTTTCTATTTGCAGTCAAAAGGTCCAGGATCCGTGCTTAGCTTTAAAACAGGCTCATTACCACTCTCAAAGCAGATTGTTGAAGATACTAAGTACTTTAGCATGACTGTTAGTTTTGGTAAGTATCTTGGGGAATATACATTGTTATGTAACAGTTATTAAGAGCGTGTTGTTTGATTAGTTACAAGATTCTTTACTTAGTTGGGGAATATCAAAGTAAAGGACCTTTAGAGAGAAACTACTAATATAAACTATAAGGGTATATTATAGACCATAGGGAAGGGTTTTATAACAAGGATCGAGATGAGTACTAAATTGGCAGACATATGTTGAATTTTGTGAATTTTTATAATAAGGGTTTAAATTTTTTTGTTCTTGTATAGGTGGTGTTGGTTCCTCTATATGCTTGCCCTGGTACACATCCCATGGTTCCATTCCTGACCAAGAGAAACTGCGCATGGGTATAACTAAAGATCTTGTACGTATTTCTGTGGGAATCGAGGACGTCGAAGACCTCCTTCAGGATCTTCAGAATGTACTCTCAATTGTGCCTCAGATCTGAATTTCAGATGTGAGACGGAAGACTAGCTTGCTTCAAATAAAAAGATTGAGAATGTTGATGAGTTGGGGGTTTTGTTACCCTGCTCTATTTCTCATTCTTCTCTTTTGTATTTGCATTGTATCTTGGTGTGTATCAATTTGGAATGATAAACTTATAATTAAATAAAGATAAGCATCTCTATTATATGACATTGGTGTCTTTTTTATACCTATATCTATACTTTCTTGCTCAATTATTTAATCCTGTTGATTAGGTTTGGTGGTGATAAATTATATATATGTTGTCTTTTGCTTGATGTGCGGGCACTTGTCACGTGTAACAATAATTTGAAATTTAAAACATACAAAATTTCACCAACCTTATGTTCACTTTGCTTAAATATAATCGAATAACTTGCAAATTACTAATGATAATTTAAAAATTGAAACATACAAATTCTCACCAAAGGTATGTTCACTTTGCTTAAATATATTTGAATAACTTGCAAATTACTAATGAGTTAATACCATTTTGTTGGTCCTTACACTTGCAAATTATGGTTTTTAATTCATACAAGTTCATAAGAATTTGTTCCGAGATTAACAACATGCGTTAAGTCTAGGGATCAATAGTTTTGATTATGGATCCTATACTTTTAATGAGTTTTGGTTTATACGCGTTGTTGTTTTAGTCCCTATACTTCCAATGAGTTTTACTTTTAATCCTTGGACTTATCACACCATTAAACTCAAACTAAATCATTATAAAATTATTACAGAGACTAAAACTATGATTTGATTGAATGGCATCCCCGCATTAACAATGGTATTAAATGGCCAAATTAATTTTATTTAATTTCTCATGTGCATTTTCCTCTTGAACATATGTAATACTCCTCTAATCCTTAATATAAGAAATATTTGGAGAGCTGGTTTTGGTTCTAAATATAAGACATAAGTATCATATTTATTAATTTTTTCTTAATTTATCTTTATTAATCCTCCCTCAACAACAATCCTCTCAAACTCAGAGCTTGACAGGATCCTTACTTCTCCCATTCACAACCTCCATCCTTCCATCCATTCCTTCAACTCCATCCCCACTGGCTTCCGTGCGCCTCCATCATACTTAGATTTTTTATTTCATCCTCTGCATCATACTTGAAGCCCGTTTCAGCGCTAAAGTAGTGAACATGAGTGGCTTATTCTTCTGAGTTGATTGACTTCGATTATTATTGTGTCCTTGTTGAGAGAAACATCTATTCTTCTGATTTGGTGATTCTTTATACATTACATATATAAGATATGATTATGCTTTATTATTGTGTTGAATTGCTTCCTTTGCGTTAGAAGGTGTAGTTACGTGCATATTTAACTTGCTCATGTAAAAGTGTTGGCCAGGTGGTGGATGTTACCTTACAAGAGTGTGATAGTGACTGAGAGTTGATCCTTTGACTTTAATCATTGATTTAGGCCAATTATGATAAATTTGATAGGGTTCTCTAGATAACTAGAGACGCCATAATTTAAAAAAAAAAAAATGAGTTAGTAAGGCCGAAGACGTCATTCTAGGGTTTGGTACTATCCATTGCATTAACATCTAATAACACCCTAAATTTTAGATATAGATAAAATCAAAAGGCTTCTGAGGTATTTTTGAGGCCAGAGGTAAGTGATTATAAAGTAAGCATACAAAGTAAATTAATAACCAAAAAGCCTCTATTTGATTTGTGTGTGAGATTGAAACAATTGTTGAAATTCTTTTCAGGTGAGGAAATTAAGAAAATATTATTTTAGAGATTCAAAATTTTTTTGAAGAGGTTTGATTCCCCAAAAGTAACCGAATAAATATATTTAAAGAAAATTTTGTGAATTAAGGGCCCAATTACTGAAAATAATTCAAGAAAAATAGTTAGAGGTTATTCTTTTTATCCATTTTTAGGAAATTACATTATAAGATAAATAAGCTAATTAACGCAGAAAATTTTTTAAAGTATGTATGATTAATTTTTAGAAGTTATTTGGTGATTCCAATATCGATAAAAGAAGTAAATTGGTCATTTCAATAGCCCTGGCCCAAAGTCGGACTTGAGCCAGGGCTATTGAAAGAGACAAGTTTTAGTTTCTATAGATTTTTTGCCTAGATAGACATTGCCAAAAAAAAAAAAAAAGAAGAAGAAGAAGAAAGAAAAAAAGTAACTTATTGCCTGAATATTAGGTGTAATAAAATATTGCCCCTGATCAAGATCTTATTTATAATGTAAATTGAAATAATGCTTATTGTTGGTGCTTGTCTCATCCCATCATATTATTGCTGTTGTTAACATTTTTAAGTGATTGTTCTTGTTTTGGTCCATTGGAGAAGACTCCATATTGGCTTGATTATTTAGTTAATATTTGCGTAGTCTCTTCGGAGCCATTTTTCATATGATGAATTTTTTGTGTAATGCTATGTTAGGGCTCATGTGTATACTTTATTAACTTTTTGACTATTCTTTGATAAAACTTTTGTTGAATTGTGCTTCGGCTATGTCTGCTATAAATAGATCCAGGATTGTCCTCATTCCGAAAGTTGAACAACCTTCTACCTTAAAGGACTTCCGGCCTATATCTTTGTGTAACGTGAGCTTCAAAGTCATCACTAAGATTTTAGCAAACAGATTCAGAGATGTTATGGACCACCTTGTAAACCCTGAGCAATGTAGTTTTGTTGCTGGCAAAACGAGTTGTGATAACATTATCATTGCACAAGAAATTATTCATTCTATGACTTTGAGAGGTAGAAAGAAAGGTTTTGTTGCGATTAAGGTTGATATGGAAAAGGCATTCGATAGACTTGACTGGGGGTTTATAAGGAATACCCTGAATTGTTTGAGGATTGACAATAACCTCATTGATCTCATCATGACATGCCTTTCCTCTTCATCTTTGTCGGTTCTGTGGAATGGTGATGAATGTTCGGCTTTTAATCCTTCCAGAGGAGTGCGACAAGGGGATCCTCTTAGCCCATATATTTTCGTTCTATGCATGGAAAGGTTAGGGCACCTTATTAAAGCCGAGTGTGAGGCCAAGCGGTGGAAGCCATTCACCTTCAAGAGAGGTAGTCCGGCTATCTCTCATTTGTTCTTCACTGACGATCTCATTCTTTTCACCGAAGCGTCTGCCCAACAGATGACTGTGGTTCGTGATGTCATGCAAAGCTTCAGTGAGGTCTCTGGCCATAGAATCAATACTAGCAAATCTCAAATGTTTTGCTCTAGAAGTGTCAATTTTAATAGAGCTCTTGAGTTGAGCCAGCTTCTTGGGATTGGAATCACTCACGATCTGGGGAAATACCTGGGTGTGCCGATAATTCATAAGAGGGTTACCAGAGCAACGTACCATCATATTGTGCAAAAAACCAGAGATCGACTGTCCACATGGAAAAGTAAACTCTTGACTATGGCTGGTCGCTCTGTTCTGATAAAGTCTGTTCTTTCTTCTTTACCCAGCTACCAGATGCAGTCTACCCTCCTTCTGATTTGCATTATTAATGAGCTTGATAAGATCTCTAGGAATTTTCTCTGGTCCCAAGATGATAATGTTAATAAGATGCATCTTATTGCTTGGGATAAAGTTATGAATGCTAAGAAGCAAGGTGGTCTCGGTTTCAAAAACCTTCGGCGGCAAAACAAAGCATTCATTATGAAAATCTGTTGGAACCTCTTGACAAAAAAAAGACTCTCTTTGGGCTCAGTGTCTTTGGTCTAAATATAATTGTGGTCAATCCACTGTTCCTAAAGTTTCTAAAAGGCGAAACTCCTCCTCTGTTTGGAAGGCAGTGGTTGAGGTCTGGGATAAATTCTTCAATGGTACTGGAAAGATGGTGAATAGCGGGAATGAAACGAAATTTTGGCAGGACCTCTGGCTTCCTCTCCACTGGCCTCTCATAACTTTCGTTCATGATCCCTCATCAGTTAATATCAATGAGACGGTCAGGGAGCATACTTTGAGTGATGGAAGGTGGAACATTAATAGGTGGCGGGGTATTCTCCCTCCCACAATCATAAATTCTATTTCGAGAACTTCCCCCCCTTCTAATCACCTTCCAGATTGTTTTACTTGGCGTGCTGCCAAAGATGGCCGCTTCACTGTTAGATCTGCTTACAATTTTCTCTCAGATCATGTCTAGACTGATACTAGTAGATTTTGGTCCCTTCTGTGGAAGTGGCAGGTTTCTGAGAAAGTCAAAATGTTTATGTGGCAGGTTGGTCATGAAAGGCTTCCAACAAATTCCTTCAGAGCCAAAAGAGGCCTCTCGGATGGAAACCTTTGCCCCTTCCACTGCAATAGGGAGGAAAGTGTTCTCCACGTCATCAGGGACTGTGCGAGAGCGAGAAATTTGTGGAATCAGATTCTGTTACCTAACCTTTTTTCCAAGTTTTTCACAGGAAATTTGCAGGTTTGGCTCAACTGGAACTCCAGTCACCATCCTGCGAAAGGGCGTTTTAAAAATTTCTCTTGGCAACGGACTTTCAGCTTGGTGTGTTGGACCCTTTGGACATCCAGATGTAGGTTCATTTTTCAAGGCGACAACGTGGATACCAGGGAGATGCTCCACACTTGTAACTACCTTCTCATTGAGAATACATCTATTTAGACACTAACACACCAAATGTTCAATCTTGGCAGGGATGTAGAAAAAGCATGGACTCCGCCTCCAGCAAATGTTGTCCGGATTGATGTTGATGGCTCTGTGCGATTCCAGTACCAAGCAGCCTGCGGAGGCGTGATGAGGGACTCTAATGGTAACTGGCTGATGGGGTTCCACAAATCTCTTGGCCTCCACACGGTTGTTGAAGCTGAGATCCATGCCATCATGATAGGATTGAAGCTGGGTCGTCAGATGGGCTTCCAGGAAGTTGCCGTCTACTCGGATTCGATGGATGCGATCAGTATTCTCATGAGGGATTATCATGCTGACCACCCTCTTAGGGAAGTTATTGGAAATACAAGAGATCTACTGTTTGCCGATTGGAGTGTGGAGCTACACTACGCCCCGAGAGAAAACATTTCTTGCGTTGACTATATGGCTAGACTGGGACATGGCGCTCCGGATGTAACATCCTGAATTTTGGACCTAAAGACTAGAAAATTAGCCTATTTTTGGAGGACTATTAGACCCTATTTTTGAAAATGAATTTAGAATCAGTATTTTATTGGACATGAATAGTGTTTACTATTCACAAATACGTACATGAATAGTATTCACTATTCACAAATACGTATTCACTTTTTATAAATACGGTATTTAATCGATATTTTGAGAAATATGAAAATATTTACTATTTACAAATACGTATTTACTATTTAAAAATACGGTATTTACTATTCCTAAATACGTATTCACTATTTGAAAATACGTATTTACTATTCATGCGGGACCCACGTCAAAATAATTCTCCTCCTGCCGACACATTCACGGGAGAAATTTTGAAATTATTGTTTGCGGGACCCACTCAATAATAATATTATTATAATATAATATCTTATACTTTGGAAAATAATAGAAATAAAATTATTTCCAATAAACCGTGAATTAGGTTTTTAAAGTAAGGGTATATTATAAACAAGCGAATTTCTATCTCAGAGTGGGTTATCTCCAAAGTCATTTCCGTAATCGGCGGAATGATTATTGAGATAGGTTGAAACCGATATTTTGAAGCAGGACAGATAGTGGAATCTATAGGAAATAAATCATAACTCAAACTCCTTGAATTAAGTAGTAAACAGCTGGACATATTATGAATCAGTGAATTTTTGTCTAGAAGTTGGTGTCACCCGAAGTAATTTCTGTAACCGTCAGTGTCCGAATTAAAATCTTCGGCAGGTTACGGAATACCCTAAATAGGATCAAAAATTTAGTTGACCCAGATATTTCTGAAGAGGAAAAATAGAACTTCAAGGCTGTGCTTCCGGATTCTTGAGAATTTCTAATATAACGCGATTAGAACACCGATCAGGGAATCTTTATAGGATAAATGCAAAAGAGTAAGAAAGTGTCATCGTCATGATGACGTCATCGATGACGTAAGCATCTTGATGACGTCATCGATGACGTAAGCAAATGGATTGGGCGGTTGAGATGAAGCCATGTTTAAAGTCAAGATCCAACGGCCAAAATCTGACCTGATAAAGTATGAATAGTATCATGCTTTTTCACTATAAATAGAGGCTTCATTTCTTCATTTTCTTCACACCAAACTCAGAGAACAACAGTTGAGTTTAAGAGAAGAGTGAGAATTCTTAGAGTTAGAGAGAGAGTTTAGAGTAAAGTTCTTGAAGCTGGAGAGAATGAGCAGGAACTTCAAGGGTAAGTTCTTTGGTCTCTAGTCTTAATATTTGGTAGTTTCTTTTGGTAATTATAGTAGAAATGCCAGATAGAGTTTTTCTGAGTATGCTCTGTGGCTGCAGCTTAGTCTGATCTGTCACATCAGAAAAGAATTATCCTTGGACAGTAAATATTATTTACTGGCACAGTAAAAAATATTTACCGGCACGGTAAAAATATTTTTACTGGTACTATTCACATGAATAGTGAATATCCAACATAGTTTCCGCAAATGCTGAAAATTAATGGTCACTGATAAAAATGATATTATAGGATATCCGAGGATTCCGGAGTCAGATTCAAAGGAAGTTTGGGGATACGTGAATAGTGCCGTATACGTGAATAGTGCCGTATACATGAATAGTGCCGTATACATGAATAGTAATTTACTATTCACGTGGAAGGAAGGTACGGACGCGTATTGTAACCTTAACTCTGATGCTTATGGTATGCTTATATGTGATAGATAGTCTAAGATTCTGTTTTTAAAAATTGATCATACACATACAATTTAATACGGGTTATAGTCTTGATAACGCCGTTATGTTTTCCTAGCGCTGAGGACACGGATGTACACCGTGGCACTGGTGAATAGTGCAGACTATAATAACATGCATATTGCAGTGGCTGTGTTATGTTATTATGTGAATATGAGAATAATGTATGTGATTATTGTTGTTTTGACATGAATATCTGTCATACATATTTGATACATAAGCATGAGGTTAACCGTTACCTGAGGTTCAATGGGTATTGAACCTCAGCTCTTACTGTAGCTTCAGGATTTTCGGAGTGAACAGAAACAGAAACAAGGGTAAGCAGCAGGCAGAAGGACTAGCTGGAGAAAGTCCTGTAGATATGTATAGTCTTTCGAACTCTTTGTATCAACAAACCAGTACACTACAGTGGTTGAATATCAGTTACTTTGTATTTAAAATCATTTCGTTGCTCAACTCTGGTTAAATTATTTTGAACTCTGATCAAATAATTTCGAAAATGCTTTAGAAAAGTTGGGGTGTTACATTTTGGTATCAGAGCAGACATCCTGGCACGGAGTTAACTAAGTTACTCCAAACAGTCTGATATCTAGAAAGGGGTTTTGTGGTTGGCAATCAGTTTCCTTGAATTCGTAGAGCTTTCCACAAATACACCTGCCTAGTCGGATTGTCTGAGTAGCGGAGTTAGGTTCTAAGCTTTCAAAAGTATTTTATCTGGTATGAACCCGACTCAGTTACAGTAAACCATTGGTGCCGAAGGTAGGGCCGAGTCTATGTGGATCAGCCAATCAGTCACCCTAGCACGGTGAGGCTCCCATGATAGACGCCTACCTGGCCAATCGGTTTGACTAACTAAGTTAGGCTCTAAGCCATGGTTTTAAAAGTATTTCGAAAAAAAAAAAACAAGTACAAGTACTGATACAATACTGGTGTTGTGATACAAAAAGGACGTACATCCTAAGGAAAAGGGTTAGGCTCGGGAGGCCTTGATATAGAGTAGATGGCACAGAATATGGTTTCTGTTGTTAAACTTTAAGACTTTTGATATGGGAATCAGAATCTAAGTTAAATCCCCGCTCAGAGTTTCAAGGGAAGTGGTACAGAGAAGTCGGTACGACTTAAGTTTTCCGGTAGACAGTAACCTACTGTTTAGGTTTCCCTTGGATAGTAACCAATCGATTTAATGTCCTTGTCAAAATAATAACTTGTTAAGGTACCCTGAGAAGAAAATCCCTACCTTGTAGAGGCCAGACACCATGCGTGCAAAGGGGCGTGGCTCCGGGGACGAAGATCTTTTGATTAAGTCCTTGACGGTGGTGATCAATTGACAGAAGAGGGAAAGTACCCAGTAATTCTGGGGAGACAGTTATGTCATACTAGTGCCTATGAGAGTTGTAGGTACCCAGTAGTAAGTATACCAATATTAGTACCAAGAATCAATAGACATTATGAAGTTAATATTGCTTAGGCGAGAGAAATCTCAGAACTATGACCCCTGTGAGAGTAAGAACCCTGAGAAAATATGAGTGAGTTTTGCCTAGGTTCCAAATACCTAAGAGATAGTTCCTTAACAGAACCATACGAAAGCTGGAAACCTCAGTAGCCACCAGGTTATGGTCTCAAGGTGGGACCAAGAACCATAGAGATGTTAGTGGCTAATAGATTCCCTATAAAGTAAGTGGCTACCCGATAGGGAAAGTTGAGTTAAGGATTATGCCTGGAGCTAAACAGAAAGTGGAAGTTTACAAATAGAATGGCCCTAGATAAGATGGCAGACATAGAGACAACAGATAATGAAACTACTAAAGGATAGGAACCTGTTAAGATTTGAGTTCTCATTATAATGATTCAAAGACGATCACTGGCGCTACTTATGGAAAGTTTAATCGGAGAAGGATACCTACGGGGAGTTCTGATCTAGGAGGTTTACCTACAAGGATGCTAACCGGAAAAGCTGACTGGTCTGAGAAGACTGAGTGAAGCGCCGAGTAATGTGCCGTAGAGCAGAGCCACCGTGACGACGAACCGTAGAGTGGAGCCGCCGTGACAACGAACCATAAAGTAGAGATACCAAGTGCATCGGTTCTCAAGGTATGTACATTATAATGAATCTCACATCGAGTAGGTTCCTTAGAGCGAAGGTTTCAGTAATCTAGTATATTGCCATGAGTCGCTCCAGTGCTATATAGCACATATTGTGTTTATAAGCTAGCAGAAGCCCACGGTTGTTAGACAACAAATACGAGAAGTGTCCCAAAAAGTTTGTGAAACCCGAGGATAACGGGCAAAGTTTGGAATAGCCAGATGAGTAGAACAAACTAAGCATTATACATATGGTTTGAGTAGCCAAGGAAAGAGATCCGAATACGTGTAATTAGTGATGACCTTCTAATGTTAGTTGTCTGATTCCTAAGTAAGGTTTTAAAATTGAATTTTTGAACTTGCCAATACACCTGCTGTATTAGAAATTTTGAAAATTTATTTGTTCGAACATGTGGATTTTTTTTGAAGCTGAGTTTTCAAATGAAATGTTTTCAACAGAATTTGAGACCACAGCGATGATTATTTTGAAATGATATTGTCTTGTAAAAAAAGGGGTTTTTGATAGAACCCAGAGTTTGAAACTGAGTTTTTAACTATGTTGTGGTAAAGTCAGTACAAAACTGGAAGGACAGAAGCTGTTGTAGATGTACACAGTTTGCTGGGTCTTGCTAGATGTTTTAAAATGTTTGAAATCGCTGGCCTTTGATAAATGTTTTTTTTTTTGAAACAAAAAGTTTTGGAGGGATTTTGTTTGAGAAAATGGAAATCGCACCAACAGTGAACGCACCCAATCCATAACACTTTGCCGAGGGCATATGTTTTGTTTAGTACAACCTGACTGTCTATGACTGGACTGAGTTCCGCTAGATAGGGTTGCTACTTTATGTGCCAGTGTGAACACTGGGTCTCCTGAGAAAGGGGCGGAGGTTCTCCCACATTGTTGATAATACTGTTAAGACTGGATTTGGGGATTGGGAGAAGGCGCTCACTGTACCAAATGGTTAAAATGATGGTGTGTACTCTCAATTGTAAAATTTTGTGAAATAAATTAGCTCCCTCAAAGATATGTGCTGGTAATAAAAGTTTTTGAAAATGATCCGGCAGTGAAAAATGTTTTCACGAATTTGTGATGGCAGCGATTAAGTTTAAAAATGTTATAGCACTATTACTTTGTGGTATAGTGCAGATTGTGAAATGTACTGAAACCACGGAAAACTTTTCATGTTTGAAAATTTGAAAATGAGACAAGAAAATAATTTTGGGTAGCAATGACATGATTGTCGACGCTATCGTGTTGAAAAGAAAAGCAGTGTAATTGGGAATTATGGTACAGGAACAGCAACTATTAAAAAGGTCTGGAATACTAAACTAGTTAAGTCAAATAATAGCTGCCGGTTATGATGTTGAGTAAGTGAAAGTAGTTTGAGGACTTGAATGGGAAAGACTCAGATGAAATTGATGAGCAGATGCGGAAGGCCAATATGTGTTAAGCCGATAGGCTAAATAAATCAGGTAGTGAGGCCTGTGTAACCGAGTACTGTGAGAATAGATCAGCAAGTCCTGTAATTTAGTACTATACCTGGGTATAAGATTGAGACATTGAATAGTAGGGTGCGTGCTATTTAAGTTTGCATAAGGAAGGAATAGACTAGAGGTCTAGTTAACCTTTTGATTTTATATTGTCAAATTTCGAGGACGAAATTTATTGAACGGGGGGAGAATTGTAACATCCTGAATTTTGGACCTAAAGACTAGAAAATTAGCCTATTTTTGGAGGACTATTAGACCCTATTTTTGAAAATGAATTTAGAATCAGTATTTTATTGGACATGAATAGTGTTTACTATTCACAAATACGTACATGAATAGTATTCACTATTCACAAATACGTATTCACTTTTTATAAATACGGTATTTAATCGATATTTTGAGAAATATGAAAATATTTACTATTTACAAATACGTATTTACTATTTAAAAATACGGTATTTACTATTCCTAAATACGTATTCACTATTTGAAAATACGTATTTACTATTCATGCGGGACCCACGTCAAAATAATTCTCCTCCTGCCGACACATTCACGGGAGAAATTTTGAAATTATTGTTTGCGGGACCCACTCAATAATAATATTATTATAATATAATATCTTATACTTTGGAAAATAATAGAAATAAAATTATTTCCAATAAACCGTGAATTAGGTTTTTAAAGTAAGGGTATATTATAAACAAGCGAATTTCTATCTCAGAGTGGGTTATCTCCAAAGTCATTTCCGTAATCGGCGGAATGATTATTGAGATAGGTTGAAACCGATATTTTGAAGCAGGACAGATAGTGGAATCTATAGGAAATAAATCATAACTCAAACTCCTTGAATTAAGTAGTAAACAGCTGGACATATTATGAATCAGTGAATTTTTGTCTAGAAGTTGGTGTCACCCGAAGTAATTTCTGTAACCGTCAGTGTCCGAATTAAAATCTTCGGCAGGTTACGGAATACCCTAAATAGGATCAAAAATTTAGTTGACCCAGATATTTCTGAAGAGGAAAAATAGAACTTCAAGGCTGTGCTTCCGGATTCTTGAGAATTTCTAATATAACGCGATTAGAACACCGATCAGGGAATCTTTATAGGATAAATGCAAAAGAGTAAGAAAGTGTCATCGTCATGATGACGTCATCGATGACGTAAGCATCTTGATGACGTCATCGATGACGTAAGCAAATGGATTGGGCGGTTGAGATGAAGCCATGTTTAAAGTCAAGATCCAACGGCCAAAATCTGACCTGATAAAGTATGAATAGTATCATGCTTTTTCACTATAAATAGAGGCTTCATTTCTTCATTTTCTTCACACCAAACTCAGAGAACAACAGTTGAGTTTAAGAGAAGAGTGAGAATTCTTAGAGTTAGAGAGAGAGTTTAGAGTAAAGTTCTTGAAGCTGGAGAGAATGAGCAGGAACTTCAAGGGTAAGTTCTTTGGTCTCTAGTCTTAATATTTGGTAGTTTCTTTTGGTAATTATAGTAGAAATGCCAGATAGAGTTTTTCTGAGTATGCTCTGTGGCTGCAGCTTAGTCTGATCTGTCACATCAGAAAAGAATTATCCTTGGACAGTAAATATTATTTACTGGCACAGTAAAAAATATTTACCGGCACGGTAAAAATATTTTTACTGGTACTATTCACATGAATAGTGAATATCCAACATAGTTTCCGCAAATGCTGAAAATTAATGGTCACTGATAAAAATGATATTATAGGATATCCGAGGATTCCGGAGTCAGATTCAAAGGAAGTTTGGGGATACGTGAATAGTGCCGTATACGTGAATAGTGCCGTATACATGAATAGTGCCGTATACATGAATAGTAATTTACTATTCACGTGGAAGGAAGGTACGGACGCGTATTGTAACCTTAACTCTGATGCTTATGGTATGCTTATATGTGATAGATAGTCTAAGATTCTGTTTTTAAAAATTGATCATACACATACAATTTAATACGGGTTATAGTCTTGATAACGCCGTTATGTTTTCCTAGCGCTGAGGACACGGATGTACACCGTGGAACTGGTGAATAGTGCAGACTATAATAACATGCATATTGCAGTTGCTGTGTTATGTTATTATGTGAATATGAGAATAATGTATGTGATTATTGTTGTTTTGACATGAATATCTGTCATACATATTTGATACATAAGCATGAGGTTAACCGTTACCTGAGGTTCAATGGGTATTGAACCTCAGCTCTTACTGTAGCTTCAGGATTTTCGGAGTGAACAGAAACAGAAACAAGGGTAAGCAGCAGGCAGAAGGACTAGCTGGAGAAAGTCCTGTAGATATGTATAGTCTTTCGAACTCTTTGTATCAACAAACCAGTACACTACAGTGGTTGAATATCAGTTACTTTGTATTTAAAATCATTTCGTTGCTCAACTCTGGTTAAATTATTTTGAACTCTGATCAAATAATTTCGAAAATGCTTTAGAAAAGTTGGGGTGTTACACCGGAGGATGCTGACGTGATCTTAGTTCCATCTGTCCCCAGGGGTTGTCAGGAAAATTTTCTTAGAGACCGCTTGGTCTGCTTTGAGTAGTCTTTTTTTGGTTTTGATGTACTAAGGACTATATCTGCATGATTTAGTCCTTCCTTCATCTCTTCAAGCTTTGCTTGCCTGTACTCCTCAAAAAAAAAAAAAAAGCTGGATGCCTCTAGCTATACTAGGTTTGTGACAAATACATCTAATCAGCTCAAGGTTATCAATTGAATCAAGAAGCTATCGCCAACACACTACCCAAAAAAAAAAAAGAAAGAATATAATCTGTGAGTAAAATTTATAAGTTTTTTATTATAATATTATAAGAACTTATATAATATAATCTAATATAAAATAATAGATAAATAAAATCTAATATAAAATATTTCATTGTAAGAAAATCAATATTTAATATATATATATATATTAGACTAATAATAAATATTAAATGGAATAAAAAAGTTAAAAGTATTAAATAATATATTATAAAAACTGTTCTGTCCTAAGAACATAGATATCGGACTTGACTAGGTTGTCAAGCCTAGAGCTTACGTATCCTTTGAAGGGATCAAAGTTCACGTAGTTTGCAGCAAACAGTAAGGTGTGTAGCCAGGAGAGTGGGGTGTGTGCTCTGTGTGACAGTATGTAAATAGAGCATAGAATAGAACGTATGCACCTGTTTAGAGTTTCCTTCTATTTATAGAGGAGTCTGGTGCGTGTATCTTCATATTAATGGGCGATATCCCTGATTGATAGATCATGGGCTAATTTGTTGGGATTATGACTGAGGGAGAATCCTCATTGAAGAGATCCTAAATCTGTGGGATCTCGGATCCTTTCCTAATATAGTGTAAATCCCGCTGTAGGCGTAGTTGGGCCGAGGTCCGGACCTGGGCCTATTGCGCCGGTCCGTAACAAAAACCAATATATATTTATAATATATAAATAATATATTTGTTCTTTAATTGTTTATATATATATATATATATATATATATATATATATATATATATATATATATATAAATTAATGTTATGTAAATAAATGATGCAACGTCAAAGCAGCTCAAAAAGCATCACGAAGGCAAGGAGAACACCAACTGAAGTAATCCCTGGGCAATTTCCGGCGGAATTGAAATTCTGTCAGTAATCTTTCTTTTTCTTTTTTTTTTTGGTTGCTGCTACTTCATCAATAATATTGGATTCTGAGCAAAAAAACAAAAAATAATATTGAATAAATGTTTTTTGTTTTTTTTCCAATGACAAGACAACATTGCCTTCAAGCGTGAAGCATAAGACCATCATTAACGTGGGTGGAGCTTTCTTATTTTTTTTTTTATCGGAAGTGGGTGGAGCTTTCTCACTTGTCACTGGCAAATCCGCCAGTGGAGTTTCGAAAAGGATCCACGTGTCGTTATTGACGACAACGCATGCTCTTCAAGCCATTCAAGGAGTTGTAGAACCCCAATATTGTTGTTTATAGTGTTTGTTTCATATCACTTACTACTTCCGGTCCTAATTATAAGAGCTAGTTGACTTTCTTTAGAAAGATTAAGGAAGCTAAATAAGTTACTTAATTATTTTATTTGTTGTATATCTTTAGATTATATATTAGTTTATTAGTTAAATTAATTAATTTGAAGAAAAAAATAAAAATAAAAATACTCTAAAGTAATTTAATTAGCTTCCTTAATCTCTCCAAAAAAGTCAACTAGTTCTTATAATTAGGACCGGAGGGAGTATTTCGGTTGTATTTATTAAAAAAAAAAAAGGATAGGCTAAAAAACATTTTAGTATAGACTTGATAAAATTTTAACACTATCTATCTTGTTTGGTATACAATATTCTGATCCTCATTATGATATAATTTTGATGAAGGGTTAAGGAACAAAAATACACATAAACTTTCTCTTAGAAGCGCCCAGCACTATGGGTGAGCAACGGGCAGGCGGGGCTATCCTGGGGGTAACCCGCGGCCCGCCCGTTTAAATTCCACGGGGACGGGTTATAACGGGTACGAGCATCACGGGTACGGGGCATAACAGGTACGCTTAAACGGGTCCAAGGAACCCGTTTAGGTGCTGGGCTTTTTTATTTTTAAAAAAAACATGTTTTTGGACCAGGTTTATTTTTTTCTTCTTAGAACAATAACAGTTTTTTAGGCCCAAAACATATTCTATTTATTGTTTTTTTTTTACCCAGATTTGTTTTTTTTTGGGCCCAAAACCTAAACATTGTAATTTGTAAAACCTGATTGGTTATAATTAAACACCCACGGGAGTCAAGTGATCTGGGAGTTGGGAGCCTGGGATTGATTGGTTAGAGCATTTTGCTTTCATCATTCACGTCTTGAGCCCAGCAGTGATGAATATGATGCATAATGATCAAAAAGGAAAAAAAAAACCCACATCAATGAATACGTGATTACGTTTCTGGAGTAAAAGTACATACGTGATTACGTTTTGGGAGCAAAAATACCACGGGCGGTTAGTTGACCGTCAACTTAGATGGAATGCTGACGTGGCGCTGATTTGGACTGACAAGTTGATTTGGACGCTGACATGGACGCTGATGGGAAATAAAAAAAATTAAAAAAATTCAAAAATTAGGAAAAAAATTAAAATAATTAGAAAACATTAAAATAATTAGAAAAAAAATCAAAAAAATTAGGAAAAATAAAATAAAATAAAATAAAATAATTAGGAAAAAAAATCAAAAATTAGGAAAAAATTCAAATAATTAAAATAATTAGAAAAAAAATTCAAAAAATTAGGAAAAAATTCAAATAATTAAAATAATTAGAAATAAAATAAAATAAAATACCCCCTCCAGTGGGCCCCACCACCGACCGCCGGCGATGGTCGGTTGCCGGTGGCCGGCACCCGACGACAGCAGTCGGATAACCAACTGGTCGAGGAGGAGTTGTATAGACACGAGCTGGTGCAGTTGTGGAAGATGCACTAGGGTAAGCTGTTCATTGAAAAAATAATAATCAATTAATTAAGATAATCTTCTTGTCAATTCTCCCTACAGAGATAAATTTAATTTGATGTGTGAAGTCTAACTAATTAAAAAAAATTAAAAATTAGGAAAAAAAAATATTTTAATTTTTTGATAAAGCGGAGACGGTAGAGTGGCCGGTGGTGGGGCCCACTAGCAGGGGTATTCTATTTTTTTTTTCTAATTTTTTAATTTTTTTCTAATTATTTTAATTATTTCTGATTTTTTTCCTAATTTTTTGAATTTTTTTCTAATTATTTTAATTTTTTCCTAATTATTTTAATTTTTTCCTAATTTTTTGAATTTTTTCCTATTTTTTCTAATTATTTTAATTGTATGAATTTTTTTTAAAAAAATTTTCTAATTATTTTTATTTTTTCCTAATTTTTTGAAATTTTTCCTAATTTTTTTTATTCCACGTCAGCCGCCAAATCAGCTTGTCTGTCAAATCAGCGCTACGTTAGCCTTTCATCCAAGTTAACGGGTCAACTAACGGCCCATGGCATTTTCACTCCCAAAAGTAACCACATATGTATTTTTGGTCCAGAAAAAACTCGTGATGCTGAGCGCTCCTAGGAGAAAAGCTCATGTGTATTTTCACTTCTTAACTCTTTAATGAATCCTTACATATTAAGGAATGTAAGTTAAGTCATTATATATACTTTAAATTGATAAATTTTTACAAGTTTACGCCTAGTAAAGTTTTCTCTCTCTATACTATAACAAAAATTAATGGATTTTATAATATATTGAAAATTTTAAACATATATGTATTAGATTTATTTTCTGTTTGTTTAAAAAAATATTTTAGGAAAATATAAATGGTTATTTTATTTGTTGAAAGATGGATATTTTGGTAAAAATAAATATTTAATAGTCAAACTTAATAGTCAACTAACGGTTGGATGGATGAAAATGGAATCTCAAAGATGTGTGAGAAGTTAGTTTTTGCAACATATATTTTAATTTCAAGAAAAGTTTATATATGTTTTCAAAATAGACGGAAGATTTGTGTAATTTAGATAAAACAAAGGGGTAAGGTATTTTTTGGTGTATCTACTACCCTGAAGCATTTTTTAACGTGGACCCAACAAAAATATTGTAGGACATTGGACGTACCTGTTGGAAAATATTTAATTCAGCAATTAATTTTCCGTTATTTCTATTTATGTCCCACATTATTGCCGATTTTGTAACCGCCTATTAATACTGTAACGGCCCAATTAATGCACAGTTAATACGCAATAAGTGCTTATTCAAATTGTTTCCTTTTTGTGAGCTCTGTGATGGCTAGAGTGGAAACACGCGTGAAACTTGGTCTGGTCCTCTGAACCTGCTCTTACCTTTGAGAAGCACACTATCTGCAGATTCAGAGAGAAGGGTCAGAAGGAAAAGACTCCGTGATTGCTCCTGGTTGCTGGCGAGTACTGTTTGTGTCTGAAGATCGAAGTTCGTCCCTATTTGCTTCAGGACAAAAATCAATGGCGGCAGGTATTTGTGATCTCTACTATTTTTCCACATTGATCTTATGCTATTCGGTTGTTCAGCATGTTAAGATCGCCTAAATTTCTAATATTTGGTATCAGAGCCGTTCATATGCCTCTGCCTTGATTTTGTCCAATTAAAGCTGTCACGAGACTATGGTTTTCAGTTTGAAATTATGCCCTGCAATTTATTTTGACTGATATTTTAAATTGCTCATTATTGTGTGGCTTTCGGTTGTGATGATGACTTTTGTTTTCTTCTCCACTGAATCATCACCATCCTCAATTTTTCTCAAAGGTTAGAAAAGAAAATTGGTGCATTTTGCTGATGGTTTTATTTTACAAATCAAATGTTTACGATTTGATTTATGGCAATGAAACCTATGCTTGCCGTTGAATAATATTGGAGGTTTCCTGTTCATGAATTTTTGTGGAATGATTTCGGGCTTTTAATGGATGAACCTTACAAACCTATAGTTTGAATATTAGCGTTCTAGTTTATTTTATCCATGATGTGTTCCAGTGGTTAAATAAATCATGAACAAAAGCGTTTTCAAAGGTCCTAAGAGATATTGTCGATGGTTTGTTATGCTTTGGCAATTAATTAATAAATCATTTTTCCGGAGATTGGTTTTTTATCTGGTTTCATGCCTTAATGCTTCCATTCTCGATTCCTCATTCCATGTATATGCGTCCTGTGAGTTTCGTTTAGCCATAAGGATTGTCGGTTAATGAAACTTTAAAATCTGGATTTCGCCTTTTAGATCTGGGTTTTCATGCTTTAATACTTTCAGCATTGATTATAGATTTGCTTTCTGCGATCTCTGAGTTTCATTTTTGCCGATGGAACCTTCGTTGTTATTCGATTAAATGTTTCACGATTTTCTGAAGGTTTGTTCTGTTTTGGCTGTAATTGATTAATGAAACTAGAATGGATTAAGTTTCTTTGAACGCCTGTTAACAATGTCTCTGTTGGTCTTTCATCGGTGAAAACAGATGAGAGAGAAACGCAATTTCGATTTTGATTTCAAAACCCAGATTTGATTTTGATTTTAAATTCTTGTTTGGGTTTTGGATTTGCGTTGGATTGAGTCAAGATTTGGCTCATAATCTTTTTCCCTTGATCATGCTGTTGAAACCACCACTAAAACCGTCTGATTTAAGCCCTGAAAGTCGCCGGAAAATTCACCTGAGCATCGCGGCTCGCGGCAGCAGTACCGGGTTGGAAACCGGGTCATGGGTCGGGTAGGGCTACACAGAAACGGGCGAAGCAGAAGCCAGGAACGACGACGTTTTTGGTTCTAAGTGAAGCGCTGCGTTTCACTTATGAGGAAGTTGGGCCAGACGCATTTCGGGTTGGGCCGTGGTCCTTTCGGTTTTGGGCCAATCGTTTTCGGTTTATAAAAAAAAAAAACGTGCATCAGAGTTGAATAAAACTTAAAAGATGCCTCAGCTGGATTCGAACATGGGACCTCTAGGCGCGTGAGCGCCTTAAGTGCTGGCACTCTGCCAGCTGCGCCACGCGGTCCCACTGTGTTATTTTGTCAGGATTTATTTTATTTAAATAAATTTTCAGCGAAAATCATTTTTTTTTAAAAAAAAAAGCAAAGGTGGTCTCTACTGGATTTGAACCCAGGACCAGCAGGCGCCCACACGCCTTAAAGGCTGGCGTCTTGCTAGCTGAGCCATGGGCTCCTCTGTGACTTAGGCTGAGTATTTATTTTATTTAAATAAATCTTTTTCAGCAAAAATCAAAATTTTATAGTGTTGCCAATGGGATTTGAATCCATTTTCCTTAGGTCCAAAATCTTACTTAGACTTTATGAACCATCCAGAAAAGGTGACACTAGATGATATGTCTAAAATTTTATTTTTTTTGCCTATTATGCCCTTTTGGATTTAAATTAAATCTGAAATTTTTATTTCAAAGTTGGATTTTCATGTGATATTGAATTACATATTTTTGTAATTTTATGTTAAATAATTTGCATAGCATGAAGTATCCAATTTTAATATTGCTTATAGTTTTTTCTTCCAATATTATATAGTAATGTTAAGCGATCCTTATGTTTTTAATTAATTAGAGAGTAGCCACAGCATCTTTAATTAATTGAAAATGTAAATTGAGTTGAATGATCACATAATGACATTAGTTGTAATAAATCATATGTAATATAATAAAATTTTATCTAACAAGAATATTTTATTATATATGTCGGTATGATTAATTAGGATAAAATATCAAATTATATTCTTAATTTACCCACAGGTATTAAGAATAAGGAAATAATTTGATAGTTTTATCATACAGTTATGGATACCTTAGGTCATTGGGCCAATTGTTCGAATGTATTGAACATTTATTCTGGGTCTTTAAATCTTTTTATTTCCTTCTTGGAAAATTATTAGACCCTATTGCAATTTTTAATCACCTTGACCATACATATTTATTTTCTTGGCAACCTGTTTTATGTGAAATGTATTTTATTACATTAAATTGATTTGTTTAAATAGAGAAAAGTTAATTTTTGGCAACTTTCACATTTTGGAAACTTTTTGAAAAAATTATTATCATTAATTTGAGTTGTTTAATTGTCTAAATATTTGGAAAAATTAACTTTAGACATTTACATATCTATCTCTTCCAAATTGTTGAAACCAAATTTGAGGTGAATTATGCCAAAATTAATTCTTTAAACAATATTTAGATACATAAAACAGTGGGAGGATTCTTCTTTTAATTTGATTAATTAGTTAATCAATTAATCCCTCCATTAAGATGTGCATATATTGGATTTATTTTGAATGCACAAAATAGTGGGAGAATTTATCTAAGATGATTATTTAATCACATTTTGTTGATTAAATTAATCAATTAAATTCTCATTAATGATTTGTGCATCTTTGGGATCCAAATGCACAAGATTTTTGGTGATTAATTTTGGTGGTATTAATTTAATCAAAGTGGGAGGATTGTATTTAGTCATTCATTCATGTTGATTAAATTAATTGGTTAAGTCCTTCATAAAGCTGTGCATATACAGATTTAGTGCACATTATTGATATTTGTGATTAACTTGCATACTAGAGTAATCACCTATGGATTTTAGAATATCATTTTACGAAGGTGAGTAAATATTTTTTTTTATTCACATTAATGATTTAGTTGATTAAATTAATTCAATCCAGATTTCTATTGACATTGTGTGTATGGTATTTAGATTGTACATATTTGATATTAGTGATTAACATACATATTTTGCTTAAGGAATAGCTACAATATCTTTATGCACATGTTGTATGCATATTTAGTTATATAAGGTTATACCATATCAAAATTAATGTCATATGTACAATTATTATACACAGTGGTGTGATGTCTTTGTGATGAGTATGTAGAACCAAGGAGCATCTAAAACATCCTTACTAGGGACATACACTCTATTTTGTTCTAACGAACAAAATACATCACACAAGGGTTCTAAAGACATCAATTGTAATTAAATGTGTGATTATAATTAATCTTTACCCACAGGTAGATAATTATAATCATAGTTTTAATTAGGATGGAATGAAAAGGCTTTATATCTTTTAAGTAGCCCACATGTATTATGAGATATAATTGCATTCTAGTTTCATCAATTCAAGATAAATTCATGCTATGCTAATGTCTTTGCTCACAGGTAGACTTTAGTGATACGAATTTATAATGATATGGTTAATTGGAATAGAACATCAAATTATATTCTTAATTTACCTACAAGAATTAAGAATAAGGAAATAATTTGATAATTTTATCATAAAGTTATATGTGGGTCTAATTGAATTATAACTTTAGCCCACAGGCAAGTTGTATGTCAGTAGATTCATGTTTTCATGTTTTTTAAGCATGATTTACATTGGTAAATCATAATATGATTTGTTAGTCTCAAATTTTAGTTATAAGCGTGTATGTTTAATACTTTGCAGTCATTCAATCTGCAAATCATTAATATTATTTACATGCTTAAATACAAACGAATCGACAATTTGGAAGTGACTGGTTACTATGATTCAGATTATGCTGGCTACATTGACTTAAGAAAATCCGCTTTAGGATATATTTTCATGCTAGCCAATAGAACTGTATCATGGAGTAGTAAAAGCAATCTATAATTGCTACTTCCACTATGTAAGTTGAGTTTGTATCTTGTTTTGAGGCTACCTCACATGGTGTATGAATGAAGAGTTTCATTTTTAGGCTTAGAATTATGGATCCAATTTCTATGCTATTAAGGTTATATTGTGACAATTCAGTTGCTGTTTTTATGGCTAAGAACAATAAAGGTGGTAGTCGAATCAAGCATATCGACATTGAGTGTCTAGCCATAAAAGTGCGTATTAAAATTAAAACAGTGGTTATTGAACATATGAGCACTGAATTGATCTTGCTGATCCTTTAACTAAAGGCATGCCTACATTGAAATTTCAAGATCATGCAGAAAGAATGAGACTTGGTTCCTTTATGTGATTTTCGTTGTAAGAACGATGTTATTTATGAAACTCTATATGCGATATTTTCTCATTCTGTATTGCGCGCATATTCATTTTGAGAAATATCATTAAAGTTTGGACCTAGAATAAACATGGGGTTTATTCATTAAGTTGCTTGGGCTTGGAAAACATGATGCACTGTGATACATGGGAGATATTACTCGCTTTAAGAGGACCTATTGCTATGATCCATGCTTTTTGTTTTTCATTGGTATGTACAGGAGTATGTGGGCCAAGTGGGAGAATGTTGGAAAATATTTAATTCAGCAATTAATTTTCCGTTATTTCTATTTATGTCCCACATTATTGCCGGTTTTGTAACCGCCTATTAATACTGTAACGGCCCAATTAATGCACAGTTAATACACAATAAGTGCGTATTCAAATTGTTTTCTTTTTGTGAGCTTTGTGATGGCCAGAGTGGAAACACGCGTGAAACTCGGTCTGGTCCTCTGAACCTGCTCTGACCATTGAGAAGCACACCATCTGCAGATTCAGAGAGAAGGGTCAGAAGGAAAAGACTCCGTGATTGCTCTTGGTTGCTGGCGAGTACTGTTCGTGTCTGAAGATCGAAGTTCGTCCCTATTTGCTTCAGGACAAAAATCAATGGCGGGAGGTATTTGTGATCTCTACTGTTTTTCCGCATTGATCTTATGCTATTCGGTTGTTCAGCATGTTAAGATCGCCTAAATTTCTAATAGTACCTACAAAAATCCTTCAGGACACATGAGAACAGTGACAGAGTTTTTTGGGGACTAGTGGGGCCATCCCCCCCCCCCCGGGGGCCCGGCCAAAGATTAATTTTGGCCCCCCCCCCCAAATTTGTTTTAAACATTTTTCCCTCTTTTTTTTTCCCCATTTGCATGTCCGCCTTTTATATCTTTGAGGTTTATAATTCAATCTTTATTCCATGTGGTATGTTAATCTTGTCATTTTTTTTTTTACCATATTCCAATCTAATTGCCAAAAAATTTTAACTTACCAATGAAATTTATAGTGGAGCTGCATTATCCTTGATGCATCGTCATAGTTATTACACAAAAGGTAGAGGCTTTTAATTTATAAAGTTTCTTTTCTTTGTGTTTTCTCTTATCCATCCAAATATAGGGAGTAATACTGTAATATTAATTTTTTTTTAAATTTTATCTTCTCCCTATTTTTTCTCTTCCAAACTTTTATTATAAATCTAAATATTTTAAAAATGTTATATAATCATAAAATTTTTTAATTAGTTAATGGGTATAGATTTGGTCCCCCAAATTTTTGTGCCAAAGCTCTGCCCTGCATGAGAAGATACTTTAGGTTTTTTTTTTTTGATCAATAGATACTTTAGGTATTGGATACACCACAAATGGATGGCATAATTAACCCGTTATATTATATATTTATCAAAATTCACCTTCAAGGCACATGTGAACGTGCCAGCTTGATCTTGTTGTTTCTATGCCCGCCTAACTTGATATTAGTTTCCCGTTTTAATCAAAATTAATCAGCTAGAGATAGGGGTGGAAATAGGTTAGGTCCCTATCAGGCGACCTAAGATCTGATCTATTTGGGGCCTGGTCAGGTTTAGCCTATTTATTAAAAAGGCCTATATGTTTAAATAGGCCAAGCCTATTTTGTTAAGGCCTGGCCTATTTACACATTAAATATATATATTTATATTTATATCATATAATAATAAAATATTTATTTTTTTCATTTTTATATTTATATAGATTTTGATAGACTTAAAGTGTATGAAGTCTACGTATGACTTTCAAGGCTTGCAATACGAGGCATTTTTAAAGGCCTACATTGTTATAAGTAGGCCTTTAAAAAGGCTTCAGGCCTGACCAGGCCTTATAAAAGCTCAGACTTGAGCCTAAAAAAAAGTCTGCATTCAGGCTTAGACCCATGCTCAGGCCTTTTAACTCCATTACAGACTCAGGCCTATTTAGCCAAAGCCTGGCCTGACCTGACCTATTTTCATGCCTAGCTAGAGGGCAATGACCAAGGAGTGGCGGAGGTGGGACCTAGTCTCCTCTCTTTTACTATTGAATTACATTCTTGGGGTTTTTTTTTTTTGGCCATTCTAATAAGTTATCAACTTGTACTTCTATGTCTCGGGTATATATGTGTATACATTAATCATAACACAAACACATACATACATTTATTCATTTTGATTTCATCAACTTTAATAATAATACATTTTAAAAATAACTCACATTTCATATAAATAAGAAAGAGACACAATATATATAAACACATACAAATATATAGAGGGCTAAGATGCATCTAGTACCCTAAAATAATTTTATGGTATATCCATGACTCTTATAAGACGTTTTTAATTTCCATCCCCAGCCGATGTGGGACATAACATTTCACACACCTTTTAGCACATCGTCCTTATTGTCACATTGGCCTAAGCCTTTTGGCCTAGCGTTCCTACTAGCACATTGGCACGAGCCTGTCTATGATACTATCCAACACTTTATTCTCGATATTGTTCGCTTTGGAACTCCTATCACACCTCACGGCATTAAAACACATTGAGAAGGGGAGGTATCCAGACTCTTAAAAAGCGTCTTTTATTTTCCTCCCCAGCCAATAAGGGACATAGCGCTAAAAAATATCGAGAGCACCTATGTGTGAAAATTATTTGCGCAAAGCTCTTGTGTGCCTTTGCTTCCCTTCCGCAAACTTTGTTATTTATGTTTTAACTAAGTTGGTGGTATATATCACCCCTCTCTCTCTCTATATATATTCTTTTTAGATAATGTAACTTGTAAGATTGATTGTGGTTGATATACTTCATAAACTTATGAAGTATATTATGGTGGAGTGTTCTATCCTATGGGGTACCGTGACGATTTGACTATGGCGATGTCAAGTCTTTTTATTGTGGAGAAGTTTTCCTAAGAGTTTGTCTGAGTTGCTTTGCAAGTAGAGTTATTTGGCTTACCTTATCTACCGGTCATGACTTAGATTTTGGGTAATGACAAAGTGGTATCAAAATCAGGTTTTAGTCAATGTGGGTTAATTTACTAGTGATGATGCTGGGCCCAAGGTAGGAGGAGTGTTATGTCACATATCGGCTAGAGAGGGGAACAAAAGGCGCCTTATAAGGATCTTGATACCTCCCATCTCAACGCGTTTTAAAATTGTGAGAGGTGACGGGGACCCTAAAACAGATAATAACGAGAGTGAAGCATTGAAATGTATCGAAATCTCAAATTATTTCTGTTCGCCCGTCTAACATAAAAATAAATACTTACATAAATAACGTTCTATATATATTTTTATAAACATAAATATTATGAATATTGTAACATCCTTAGTCTTGGGCATTGAGACTTGCGAATAAGCTTAAATTAGACTAATGACTAAGTCCAATTTAGGAGGTGTAACATTCCTGAATGGGGCATATCTTCGGCCAAGAGACAAAAAAGGGGAACAAGATGACTTTTAGAAGGAATACCTAAGCAAGGTGATTATGTCATCTTGATGACACAATACTCTTAGCCAACAAGCTATGTCTTTTGGATCCAGAGTCTTTCAGAATCCCATCCCTCCTCATCTCTCAGTATCTTTTCATCTTAACCTCCAAAAATTGATCAAAGCATCTAGAGAGAGACACATCATTAATTTTAAAAAATCACATGCCGTAAATATAAAAATTTTAAAAGTAGATGATGTGTCTATCTTTGGATGCTTTGATCAATTTTTGGACGGCTAAGATGAAAAAATACTGAGATATGAGGAGAGAAGGGATTCTGAGATAATCTGCTTCAATGCATTTCAGCCTAGAAGGAACGAGCAAGGAAAAAGCAAAATTCAAACACAAACAAGGGGATCTTGAACGAAACTTGACACTTGAAAGACAATTTGAATGCTCAAATAAGAAGCTAATATTTCGGCCAAAAGGAGCTTAAGAAGGAAAAATTAATGGTTAAACAAGTGGCAGAGAAAGACACTTGTAATCGAGATGAAATATGTTGGCTTAATTGTGTGACACCTAAGCCATACTATGTGTCATTTAGTGGCGAAATTCAGATTAGTTAAATGAAACCTCAATATGGTAATTAATGCCATTTAAATGATCAACAATCCTTCCTCTCCGAGTAAAACAAATTCGGCCAACTTAAGGACACATAGGCCATGCAATTAGCTCTAAAATAATCAAGTGTCACTTGAGGCTTGGTTTGTAAGACACCTTACATGCCAAGTGTCATCTTGTAGAAGAATTGCAACTAATTATATGACACCTAATTACCATCTTACTCTTCAAATTGCCACCCTCATATCTTCCAAACATGATACCTCACCCCTTTTCTTCTTGCAACACCTCACCCTACACATGCATAACACTTCAATTCTCCATCTATTATTTCGGACAACATCATTTCATCCATTCTCATTCTTATTTGTTCAGCTACACACACATTTACGCCACATACACACACATGCATGACACCTACACACATATGTATACCAAAAACACACACACCACCACCACCTCATCCTCCAACTGTCCTTCTCCTTCTTGCATGAAGACCATTTGTCATACACCATCAAATTGCAAGTCACTCTTTCCTCTTAAACACATACGGACACAGACACTTAAAGACAAATTAATCCTTTCATTTCCTTGATTCATACGTAAACACAAAAACACATATCATCCTCCAATCATCATTTCGGTGTCCAGCAAAAAGCGCAGATTGAAAAGATTGAAAAAGTTGTCCCCTAGTATAAAGATCAAGTCAAGTTGGTAAGATCCTAACCTTCTCGTGTCATTGCATGTGGATGGTTTGAAAAATGACTTGATCATAATTTCTCTTTGGTTTAAGAGTCATGACATCCTTAGGGGATATGCTGCCCAGATTCCCAAAAGAATAAATAACAAGATCAAAGGCAAAAAATCATGAGTTTTGTGAAGTTAGTGAAAAGTTGTTGTTTTTCATGTTTTTTGTAAAATTTTGGCTTGAACCAAAACTCAAGGAAGAAAAGTGATTATGATGATTTTAAGGTTACTAAAGTGTTTATCATGAAAATGAAGTGAGAATAATGTTAGAAATGATTTTTAGAAAGTATTTTGGTACGTAAATCGTAGACTTTACAAATCTCAAAAGTGTCATCAAGTTTAAATTCTTGGGAAGGCAATTGGCTTGAGAACAGCTGTTAAATACGTAAATGGTGTCCACAAATTATGAAACTTTTCAGATTTAAAGAGGACATGCAGGGCTTTATTTTGATTGGTAATTTTTGAAGCTTTATATAAGGAGTTATTAATTTTTGAAGTTAACCAAAAATAGTATACTTTTAATATCTTGGTGGTTCAACACTTTGGAATTGGTAGAATTTTGATAAATTTTGTTTATTTTATGATGTGCCTTGGGTGTTTGGTTAACTTAAACTATATTACATTTTTGGAGATAAACATAGGACTATTAAGTTAATCCAAACCCACATATAATTTGAAGCCGGTATGTTTTAGTTGTTTTGAAGTGATTTTACAGTATAAAAGTAAGTATGTTAGAGTAAGTATGTCAGAGGAGTTTTGTTTTGACTTATGAAAAATATTTTTTAAAATCTTAAATAAATAGACACAAGAATATATTTACCTCCTGCACAAAATCTGACAAAAAAGTAAATAAGAAAAGTTAATCCAAAGTGAATTAACTTTTTTTTTTCCGTAGATTTTGTGTAATTCGAGTAAATATATTATTTTGCCTATTTTGTCTATTGGTTTAAGCTTTTTAAAAGCATTGGGTTTGGGTACAAAGAAAAACAAGGGGATTAAGGCTATTTTGCTGTTCAAACCAACAGTGGTAGGTAAAACTACAGTGAAATAATTCATCAATAATTAAAAGTTAACTGATAAAATAATGCAATTATTGTTATCTAAAACTTGTTATTGGTGTACACTGAAGCTTCTTGTAAGTGACATGTGCATAGCATGTGAATGTGGTTGTGTGAGTCTGTGGAAAAATATTTTTTCACAGTGAGACTGTGCGTGTGTGTGTATATATATGCATCTATAGCTCTGATTTTGAATCAAGTTGTGGTTTGCTACGGCTAATCCAAGAGCATAAGTGTATAACATCTCTATCTCTTTCTTTATCTTCAGAGATGGCTCTGTCCTCTACTTTTCTCAACCCTTTGGTTCCTTCGGTTACTGTCAATCCCCACACTAAGGTAACAATTGACAATCTTTTTCCAGACACCTTATTATGTATCTTTTCTTCTACCAAATTCTTGTTCTAGTTATTGTAATTATAGCTTACTGTGATAGTTTAATGATAAGGTTTCTCATTATATTACTGTATTTTTTTAGATCACAAGTTCTGGAAAGGGCTTCAGAGTAAATTGCTTAATCAAAACAGAGCAGACTAAGACCAAAACGGCTGTGGAGGAAACCGTTGTCTCTCCACCAAAGGGTTTGCGATGTGTTTTTTGTGTTGACTCTCTTTTTTATTTTTGTTTTTGAATTAAAGGGTATATAGGTTTCTAACGACATGAGATAATAAATGGAATCGAACCAGTGATCTATCACTTACAAGAAATCTTTCATGCCACTAGGCAACAAAGTCTCTGATCTAGTATTTTTCTTTTCTTCTGTTTACAGAAACGAAAGAGCCCAGTTTGTCTACACTATTAGTGAATTACCATGCTGACTGGGATCCTTTCAAAGCAACCTCTACACCAATTTACCAAACTGCCACTTTCAAAATGGTTAGAGAATTTGATCTGTGCATTTTTTTTTTTTTTGGTTCAAGACAAAATGATATTAGGTAAAAACAAGTTTTACAAGTTACATATAGTTAAAATACCAACATGAAAACTAAAAAAATTGAAGAAAAGAAGGGAAAAATAAGGTTTTGACACGAATAGTGGAAAAGTCAAAAATTAATGCTAGTATCTCCTGTTAAGTGATAGCCAATTGATAAGATGGTTGAGTAGGAATACAGATGAAGCATTTCTTGTCACAAAAAAACCGTGAGAGGAGGCTTGGTGTCAGTTGTTAAGAGGCTAGACCTATATGAATTCAAAATAAGTAGGGTCTTAAACATTTAGACAGGAAAGCAAGACCAGATGCTAATTGAGATTTCCACCAGAATTCTTTGAGAGAAGAATGCTTATGGCATGTGATGCCATGACAATAATGATTCATGCTTTTATATTTATAGAGAGGATAATATCCTAACCTTCAACATTGAGTAAGATCAAGAAATTAGATAAAGAAGGCAAACAGTGATCTGTATCAACCAAAGTTGAGTCATTATATGAGATTTATGCATGCTAATTAAGCTCTTTACTAGTAATTGTGCATTTAATTATTCTTCTTTCATATTGTATTTTTCAACTCTGTCTGTTTTTTTTTTTTTTTCATGCAGAAATCTGCTACAGAATTTGGTGAATATGGCTACTCTAGAAGTGCAAATCCTACCCGGAATACTTTGGAAGTGTTAGTAGTTCCTTTTATAATCTGTTTATTCTTTCTATATCCTATTCTTTTTCCCCCTCACTCTTAACTTGACTTATTTTGTATTCTCAGTTTATTAGCAAAGCTTCACAACGCAAAGTATGCCTACTGCTTCAGTAGTGGAATGTCTGCATTGACTGCTGTTTGTGAACTTGTTAATCCTGGTACACTTCTTCATCATTTACTCTGTTTCAATTTCTTAACTCAAGTCCAAGTTTTATCAACATAAAAAGTAAAAAAATTATTATATGCTCAAGATCGTCTCCGTCCACACACACACACATAGTTGATTTTGATGTTTTCTAGATCTATTTGAAAAACAACTAATTTATGAGTGATTGAGAACCACGTCATGAGCTACTATGTTGTTTTGTCTCTTTTAAACTAATAAATTATGAGTATAAGAACTAATTAATTAAGACCCATAATTGAGAAAATCATACGAACCCCCAAAAAAATATTCAGTTAGAGCCTAATCAAGATCGCTCCCCTCTCCGCGCACACACACACATAGTTGATTTTTGATTTTATCTATATATATATATATATTAAAAATATTCACTGAGAGCCCAATACAATTCTATACATAATTCCTAATACATATATTTAAATCCCCCTAATTTCTATTCGTTATATAAATATAACAAGAACTAGTACTAATTGTTTATATTTCTTCTCATAGTTTTAATTGGAGGAATTAATAAAATAAATCAAGTAGTACCACTCCCTCTGGTCCTTATTATAAGGCACTTGCTTGTTCCCAATGAGCATTAATTATTCTTTTCCATGTATGCCCCCTAATAAATAAAGGTAGTTGGTGAAAGAAATAATTAATATGATTTTAGAATTTAGTGCAATTAGTAGGGGTAATATTGAAAGTTACACTTAAATTGTAGGCTAACTTTATTGACTTTAATTTTTTTTTTAATTTCTTTGTAAGAATTGATAGTTTGTACCTTATAATAAGGATTAGAGGGAGCACTTGTTTATATCATATAAATATAACAAGAACTAGCACTATTTGTTTAAATCATTGCTTTTATTGTCATTTACTTATATAATTCCAATATACAGGGGATGAAATCATTACTGTAGAGGATATCTATGGGGGTTCATATAACTTTATAAACAATCTAATGGCAAGAAAGGAAGGAATCATAGTGAAGTAAGTATGACTTTTTCAGCTTTTATGTGGAGAGTAATGGATTACGAAAACAAATTATTATACTGTTGGGTTTATTTCTATAAGATGATGTATTGTAATATTGCTTGTGTGGACAGGAAAGTAAACACAAGTATTCTAGAAAACGTGAGAGAAGCTATATCTGATAAGACTAAGTTGTTGTGGATAGAGACTCCCAGCAATCCTCAACTAAAAATATCTGACATCCAAGTAAGTTATTATCATTATTGGTTGGAAGTATTTTTCTGTGTGTTTTCTCTTTTGCTATGAACGGCCCATGAATATGTATGTATGTATGTATTTTCCCTCTCCTTTAACAAATAAAGGCCCATGATGACAATCTAACTATTATCAAGTTCTCACATGGACCCAACCTCAAATAATATGTATGGATTATGGGTACCAATATCATGGTATTATTTTAAATGTTAAAGAAATTATTTCATGTTGTTGATTTATGTACAGGAAATAGCCAAGATAGCTCATGCCTATGGAGCTATTCTATTTATTGACAATAGTGCAATGTCTCCTGTGTTAAGTAATCCATTGGAACTTGGAGCAGGTATATACTTATACCACAATTTCAATATATATATATATATAGATATAGATACTTAACATTTTCTTTTGTTTCCAGATATTGTTATGCACTCAGCTACCAAATTTATTGCTGGAAACAGCAGTTGCATGGCTGGTAGTCTTGTTACGAATAACAAAGAGTATGAGCTCTTTTTCTCTGGCAATTGAGAACTATTTTCAATTGAACTTTTTTTCTTTATTTTCCTCATTTTTTATACTTTTTATTCAAATATAATATGGATCTTTGTGTATCCTTCTTTTTTGGTTTTGCGTGTAAAGTTTGGCAGACCTATTGAATGATTACAAAAATTCGACGGGTTGCGGCTTGTCTCCCAAGGACTCTTGGATATGTTTGGAAGGGATCAAAACAATGGCGTTGCGAGTTGAGGAGAAACAGGTGCCAAACCAAACATTAAATGCCTTATTCATGTTACAAACTAATGAATTTTAAATAAAGTTTGGTGTGCTCGTAATTAAGTCCTTTAATAGTGGCATCATTTATTTCTACAAAAAAGTATTCAGTTAGAACCAACCTATTGTTATATTTTGCAGAGAAATGCACAAATTGTTGCTGAGTTTCTTGCCAGCCATCCTAAAGTAACGGAAATTAACTATCCCGGTCTTCTTAGTGATCCTGGATATGAACTACACAAGTCTCAGGTCTGATTTAATTACGTATTGCAATTGAAAATAAATATTTGCCCGAGATGATTTTATCCATTATTCATGGAGTTTCTATTTTGCAGTCAAAGGGTCCAGGATCCGTGCTTAGCTTTAAAACAGGCTCATTACCACTCTCAAAGCAGATTGTTGAAGAGACTAAATACTTTAGCATGACTGTTAGTTTTGGTAAGTATCTTGAGGAATATACCTTGTTATGTAACAGTTATTAAGAGGATGTCGTTTGATCAGTTACAAGATTCTTTACTTAGTTGGGGAATATCAACGTAAAGGACGTCTAGAGAGAAACTACTGATATAAACTATAAGGGTATATTATATATAGACCATAGGGAAGGGTTTTATAATAAGGATCGAGATGAGTAATAAATTGGCAGACATATGTTAGATTTTGTGAATTTTTAAAATAAAAGTTTTGTTTTTGTTTTTTGTTTTTTGTTTTTTTGATGTATAGGCGGTGTTGGTTCCGCTGTATGCTTGCCTTGGTACACATCCCATGGTCCCATTCCTGACCAAGAGAAACTTCGCATTGGTATAACTAAAGATCTTGTACGTATTTCTGTGGGAATCGAGGACGTCGAAGACCTTCTTCAGGATCTTCAGAATGTACTCTCAATTGTGCCTCTGATCTGAATTTCAGATGTGAGACGGAAGACTAACTTGCTTCAAATAAAAAGATTGAGAATGTTGATGAGTTGGTGGTTTTGTTACCCTGTTGTATTTCTCCTTCTTCTCTTTTGTATTTGCATTGTATCTGGGTGTATCAATTTGGAATGATAAGCTTATAATTAAATAAAGATAAGCATCTCTATTATATTACATTAGTGTCTTTTTTATACCTTCATCTATACTTTCTTGCTTAATTATTTAATGCTTTTGATTTAGTTTGGTGGTGATAAGTTATATAGAGATGATGTGTTTTTCTTGATGTGCAGGCACTTGTCACATGTAACAATAATTTGAAATTTAAAACATACAAAATCTCACCAATGATATGTTCACTTTGCTTAAATATAATCGAATAACTTGCAAATTACTAATGATAATTTGAAATTGAAACATACAAAATCTCACCAAGGATATGTGATCACTTTGCTTAAATATATTTGAATAACTTGCAAACTACTAATGAGTTAATACCATTTTGTTGGTCCTTGCACTTTGTGTGGATTTTGATTTTGATCCACATAGAATCAAATTATGGTTTTAAATTCATACAAGTTCATAGAATTTGATATGAGATTAACAACATGTGTTAAGTCTAGGGATCCAAAGTTTTGATTCTCGTTCCTATACTTTTAATTGTAAGTGGAGCTAAATACCCAAGAGGGGGGGTGAATTGGGTATTCTAAAAATTTTCATAAATAGCTCTGTTTTCAACCGGTAAAAATAGAGATGAGCAGAGTAGGGAGAATAAAAGTTGGACACAAAGATTTATATTGGTTCGGTCCTAACAACTTGACCTACATCCAGTCCCCAGATTCTCTGGGATTTTCCACTATCACAAAGATTACACACTGTACTTAAGAAGTAGTTCTCTCATTAGAACTCACTCCCCGTTACAAGTTGTAATCAATGAACTCTCAAATCACCAAGAATGAACTCTCAAATCACCAAGTCCCCTTGACTTATAATTCTTTACAATAAATGATTTTCAAAGATAAAATCTCTCTAAGAGTAGATAATAATGAATACTGAAGCTTAAAGTATCAAAGGATACAATACAGATGAAAACTGAAGAAATAAATGCAAGACTTGAATGATTTTCATTTTTAGCTGTTGTAGTTCTTGAGAAGACTTAAATGTATCTCTATTTATATTGAGAAAGCATTAAATGATCGTTGGATTCATCAATATAACCGTTGCCTTCATTAACCAAGGTTTTGGTTAAGCTTTGGTCTTCTTCTCTCACTAATCTTCACTTAATCCAGCAGTCCAAAGGTTCAGAGTTGACTTCCTTAAGATTAATCCGTTGGAAAGACAGTTGCTTGTTGTAGAAATCATTTTTTAATGCTTTGCAACCGTGTGCAAATAATGGATTACTCAAAAGTATGCAATTTTCTGGACTTAGCATTTAATGAACTGACATCACTTTTGCTTTTACTTTTATCCTTCAATAAACATCTTTTAAATCATCTGAAACTCACTAACAAAGTAGTTAAACATAGCTGGGAATATAGAAGATTAATACTGGAAAGTATTGGGATCAAACAGGAAGATTTCACAAATTCGTCAGGTTTGAATTTCAAACCTAGCGACTGAAACTCGAGTTTTGTTCTTCGAAACTCGAGTTTTGAACTGTGCACTTAAGCAAAACTTGAGTTTCCATACATAAACTCGAGTTTCCTCCTTCCAGAGTGGAAAGTTGTGATTTGAGTTTTTGGAACACATTTTGAAACAACCTCAAAACTCGAGTTTCCAAAACCAAACTCGAGTTTTGGACTTTTAATGAAGTGTAAGTGTTTTAGTCCAAAACATCAAAACTTGAGTTTTCATCTAAGACTCGAGTTTTCAAAACATTGAAAAACTTCAAAGCTCTCTGTTTGGCCAAAACTCGAATTTCCAAAGTGAAACTCGAGTTTTCACTTTAATGTGAAAACGTTGAGAAATCTAAGTTAGGCCAAGACTTGAGTTTTGAGAGAGAAACTCGAGTTTTCAAATCATTGATAAAATGCATTGCTCTCTGCCTGACTAAAACTCGAGTTTTGAATTCAAAACTTGAGTTTTCATATAGTTATGTGAACCTTGAAAGTTTGCAATGCTCTCGGGTTGGCTCAAAACTCGAGTTTCCAAAACCAAACTTGAGTTTTCATTTAACGATGAAAACTTTGAAAATCTGTTCAAGTTGGAAACTTGAGTTTTCTCTAAAGACTCGAGTTTTCAAAGGCTGAGTGAAAAACTTGAAAACTCTCTGTCAAGTCAAAACTCGAGTTTTGAAACCAAAACTCAAGTTTTCTCTTAACTTAGAGAAAACTTAGAAAACTTATAGCAAAGTAGAATTCTGAAGTTTTAGCGTGAAATTTAGTTGCATATGTTCAAAAATTTAGAGACTCTCTATATGGGCAAAACTCGAGTTTCCAAGACAAGACTCGAGTTTTGTCTTCAATTGAAAACATTGTAAAGTCTCTGTATAATGCAAAACTCGAGTTTTCAAACTGAAACTCGAGTTTTGTCTTGTGGTGAAAAACTGAATGTTCTCTGTAAATCCAAAACTCGAGTTTCCAAAAGGAAACTTGAGTTTTGCTTAGTTCATTGAAAAAGAGCAGCTCTCTGTTAAACTCAAAACTCGAGTTTTGAAACTAAAACTCGAGTTTTGTCTTTGACAATAAGTTTTTCAACTTATGAAGACAAAACCTCATTTTTGTGTTTGCAAATGTCAGTTATCATCAAAACTCATAGAGAACTAACATTAATGAGTTTTGGTTTTGGTTCATACGAATTGTTGTTTTAGTCCCCATACTTTCAATGAGTTTTACTTTTGATCCTTGGACTTAAGACACCTTTAAATTCATACTAAATCCTTATAAAATTATTATAGAGACTAAAACTATGATTTGATTGAATGGTAACCCCGCACTAACAATGGTATCTATTCTTCTGATTTGGTGATTCTTTTATACATTACTTATAAGATATGATTATGCTTTATTAGTGTAATACCCTAATTTTCACAACCCTTATAAACATTGTATTTTGGAAAATAATTACTAAAATACAAAGGTGAATATGTATCTCAAAGAAATATAATCTATTGATTATATTTTTGTCCAAATTTCATTTTAAGGAATTAATTAACCAATGATTAATTATGAGACATTATTTAGGGGCTATTTAATGTGATATAAATAGCACATAAAAAAAAATTAATTTATAATCAAAGGGGATAAAGAAAGGGTTATGAAGACTCTTAGCCAAATTAACATAAATTAGTAATTCATAATTAGCAAGTTAGCTTGTACTAATTGAGGTTAATAGCATATGTCTTCAACTTGATAAAAGACAATGAAAGTAATTAAGTAAGGATTAAATTGCATAAAGCTTAATTAATAAAGCATTAATGACCATGATTAACTAACAAACCAATAAGGCATGAACATGTGGCATTGGGGGACACATAAGCCTTGATTAGGTCATCAAGATGACATCACAAGAGCCCCAAAAGTCTTCTAGCATAGGTGGATGGATGAGATTAAAACTTCTTGATTAAGTTTAAATCCAATGATTGAGATTAAGGAAGAGGCAAATGGTGGAGCCCACATTGGGCTTGAGATTTTCCTATAAATAGAGGACTCTCCTCTTTATTTCTTCACACCAAAACCAAGCAACATCTTCTCATAAGTGAAGAGTGAGAGGCTTGGAGCAAGGAGGGAGGAGTAGCAAGAGTCACTAGTGCAAAAAATGGCTTTAAAACCGCCTCATGTAGACCGGAGTAGCGACGCCCCAGTCTTAAAGGAATGACCGGTGGAAGCTCTGTAAATATAAAGAACTTCTTGGACCGGATCATTTTTTCATAGGTCTTAAATATATTATTCAGACTGGACTAAAAAACAACCGGTCTTTTAAGAAAATTGAAATTTCAATTACTTTATAGAGAAATCTCATACAGCCGTACTTATATTTTCTGCAGTCCAACATAATAAGGAAAAAATTAAATATAAAAGTGTAAAAGTTTTAAGACAACACATATTTACTAGCCGGTCTTAAAAGTTATTCTTTTAAGACCAGACATATAATACGGCTGGTACAAAATATAGAAAAAAATTAAACAAAAAAATTAATTGATTTTAATACTGGAGGTTTATAAGACTGGTCTTAAAGATTAACTTTTAAGACTGTCTTATAATTTGTCTGGTCTTAAAATTAAATATTTTAAGACCAGACTTAAATTGTTGCCGATTCCTCAATATTGAAGAAAAATTAAACAAATAATTAATTAATTTTAAGATCGGACTTTAATATGACCGGTCTTGAATTTTAAATATTAAGACTGTCTCTTTGTTTATCTGGTCTTAAAAATGAAGTGCTAAATATACATTTCTTCGCTCGAAAGCTTTTGTTACTCTCACTAAAGAACCTTTGTTCACATTGCGAAACCCTTCCTGTTGCATTACCTCTCTTCCTCGCCCACGTAGTATTAGCCACTATTTGCTCAGGCATTCCTCTCTTCCTATCTCGAAAATGAACAGTGAAAACAATTCTATTCGTGTTCTAGGAACGCCAGTTATTGGTGTGACTGGTGTGAGTCAGAACGAACCCTCTTCGTCTCACAATGAGTCTCGTAACCGCCCTGCACGCCATGGTAGAAGAGGTACACAAATGATGGATGTAACCCTTAAGACGGACATCTAGGTCAAGGCTCGAGATTCAGTTTGATGAAAAGTTATTGGGACCTTTTGGTTCTAATAAAAGCAAATATACTAGTTTTGTTGGCTATCTAGCACGCAGCAAGGTTAGCATCTTAACAAATGAGTGGAAAAATGTGGACTTTAGTGCTGTAAAGAATCCTATTTGGGACACTATCCGGCTTACATATACTGTCCCTGACTGGCAGAAGTTGAAAGACAAGATATTGTCTTATTGTGCTGATCGGTGGAGGAAGTTTAAGACCTTTCTAGCTAACAAGTATATTTTTGCCGAGGTTCAGCCTGACCACAATCCTTGGGACAAGTACACATTTATTGATGAACAAACTTGGCAACAATTTGTTCACCTGCGGACCACTCCTGAAGCTCTGGTGAGTTTATATTTAGTTTTGTTTGCCCTTTTGTTTGCTTATTAACCTGTGCGGATATGTGAATGTTATTGTGTTCATCTAATCCTGTTAGTTAAATGGTTTGGTGTGTGAATAGAAGTATATTTCCTGCCTTTGTCTATGCAAGTTTGATATGTAAACCCTGAAAAGGTAAAATACTAAGAAGGTAATTGTGTAATGATTTGTCTTGCAAAGGAGGAAATGAATAGTCTTAAAAGGGGGATACTTTATATACCCAATTGTTACTATCTAATGGGGACTACTGATCCCACTGGATGCCTTAAAAAGGATCAAGTTTGTATTATTCTGTAAGCATAATTCTCTTTTGTTTCTTAACCTATCTATCTAGCAATACAAAACATAGCTCCAATTTCTTCTACAATTCTACATCTTCCTTAAATAAAGTGTTGAAACTTGATGAAGTGAATTTGACTAATGTTTGACGTTCATGTGAAGCAGAAGTTCTCTAATTTCTGTTAGTGACATGGCTGGAATTCATAATTAATAGTTGTTTTCAATTCTGATTCACAGAAAAGAAGGGAACAAGTACAGGAGATAGGGAGAAATAATGATTGCTCGCATAGGGCTTCTCGCGACGGATATGAAAAGGTTGAAAAAGAATTGATGGCGGCCAAGCAGAAGAGATTGGAAGATGAAGTTGAATCCAATCCTTCTTCCTTAGTTGATCAACCATCTCCAATATGTCACGAGGAGTTGTGGTTGCATATTCGGCAAAAGCCAAGGGGCGCCTACATGAGTAAACAAACTCGTGTAGTTGTTGAAAGAATTGTAAGCATCGTTATTGTTATTTTTTAGTTACTAAACATGTTTCATTACTAAGCTTCTCATTATCTGTATCTTACAAGAAGATCTTAAAAAGAAAGAAGCAAAGGGATCTTTTGTGTTGGACGGGAGGAATGATGTTCTGACCGTTGCGACTGGAAAACCGGATCACTCAGGGTGTGTAAGGGGGATTGGAGGACGGGTAGGCCTAAAGCTATACTTTGGTAAAGCCAAATGCCATAAATAAAAGTATGGTTACCCGGGAGGAGATGGAACAGACGCTGGCCAAATTAAGTGAGGAAGCAGCAACTAAAAAAGCAATGTTTCAATCACAGATGAGCCAAATGAAGGAGGAAATGAATCACATGAGGCTGCTTTTGAGCTCTTATTCAAAGACCAGTGTTCCCTTCACACATTCACCTGCACCTATGCAGCAAAGCACTAGAGGGAGCTGCATTGTTGGACAGTCAGAGCAACCTTGTGACCTTATGTGGAGTATCGTGATAGTAATAGATAATTAGTTGCAAAAGGGACTGTCCACAACTTGGGATCAACTGTACACCACCAACAAATGGCTGATGATGAAGTCAGAGTGTCAGTTGAAAAGGTGATCATTGATGCACCTCTCCCTCTCCCAACTAATGAGCTGAAGCTTGTGAGTGATGTCAATAAAACCTTCATCTCTTGGCCAGTGAAGCTTGTACATGTCTCTACTCCTCTTGAAGCTCATCCCCTCCTCCTCAAGTTCCATCCCCTCCTCAAACTCTATCCCCAACTGCTAAGTTGACTGCCAAGGAAAAAAATATCCGATATAGTTAAGAGTGGATATGTTAGAAGTCTTAAATCATGGCCTATCAATGAAGTAGTAGGCCTCACTCATCCTCAACCGGTTTACTTTGACACCGATGATGTTACGTCCCTGCTGCTTCTTTGACAAGAGCTTACTAATCCAATCCTTCAAATGTTTATGAAGTAAGTATCTGATTCTATGAGTACATAATTTAAATGCATCGTTTAGACACATATACATATATACTAATTCCTTGATCGATGTCATTATTATAGGTTCATGCATCAACTATTGGTTCAAAAGGGCAGAATCAATGATTTTGGATTCTTGTGCCTAGTCTATGCAAGTACAACATCCAAGGAGGAGAGACAGGAGTACATATCAAAGAGGTTGTGTGAAGTGAGAAGAAAGGTGTACGTGTTTCCATACTACCACAGGTACATATCACAATTCTTGTCTGCAATTCACTTAATTCTGCTACATATATCACTGAGTACTTTACTGCTGTTAATTTTCAGCCGGCACTGGCAGTTGGTCCTCATGTGCATAGAGGAGCATAAAGTTATCTTTTAATGCTCCACTCACAGCAATCCAGGGCCTACGTTGGTGTAGACCATTAACGAGTAAGCATGCCATTTTGTACTATAATGTCTGAAATCTCTGCTGTGAATTTTCAGTGAACATTATTGATAAATTTGTGATTTTGTTGATAGTGCCATGAGGACCTTTCAAGTTGAGGTAAACAAAAAGCATGGGTATCAGGCCCCTTATCCTAAATGGCACACACTAAAGGTTAGTACATATTTGGACATTGGCATACTACCTTGTGAACTTGGTCAGTAAGCTATATATGCTCTTATATATATTTCTTGTTCTTTTTAGACTCGTCGGCAACCAACAGAGTCTACCTTGTGTGGCCAGTACATCATGAAACACATATATAATATTATCACGGAAGGAAGGACTAAATTAACTGCAAAGGTAAATGTAATTGATGTTACATATTATGGCTGAATTCAGTTTCTCTGGCTTAATGTTACATATAAAATATGCACGCAAGTTAATTCAGTTTCTGTCTTTGATGTTACAAAGGTTTGCCTATACTGATCCCTTTCCTGATGATGAAGTGGAGCACATATGCAATGTGTTTTGTGAATATTTGTATGACCTGATCATAAAGTCCAGACCATAATTAATGTCCTAAATTCATTTGTAAATATATGATGTAGCAACAATAATTTTCTATAAATTTGTTTATTTTTTTGAACAATTCATTCATTTGTAAATATACATATGCAATGTGTAATTCAATAAATAAATTTGTTTATTTTTTTGAAAAAATTCATTCATTCAAGCTATTTAGTGCTTCAAATTTGAGGTACATGATGTTGTAAATGAGCAATAAGTATTCGCGACTTTTAGGACCGGATTTTTTTAAAGATCCAGTCCTAAAAGTCCTCGTTTAATTCTAAAAATTTGGCTAGATTTTTAGGACCGTATATTTGTTCAAAGTCCAGTCCTAAAAGTCTACCTAAAAATATAGCTAGATTTTTAGGACCGTGTGTTTGTTTAAAGCCCGGTCTTAAAAGTGTTCGTTTATTTTAAAAATATGGCGTGACTTTTGGGACCGCATATTTATTTACATCCGGTCCTAAATGTCTTCGTTTATTTCTAAAATTATGGCATGACTTTTTGGACCACATTTTTATTTACGTCCGGTCTTAAAAGTCTTCATATTGCGAGACTTTTAGGACCATATATTTTTTATGCCTGCTCCTAAATTTTTGATTTATAAAGTCTGGGTTTATTTTGAAAATATTGCTTATCCTTTAGGACTGTGCAATTTTTAAAGGGTGAAGGTACAGATTTGCCAACCAACTATTACCTGAGGAGTGTCTGGGCCAAATAACTATTGAGGGGACCAAAATTGCCAATAAACAATTAAAAAGTGAAAAAAAAAACACCAAATAACTATTAAAAGTGAAAAAAAAACACCAAATAACTATTTAAAAAACCACTATCACAATTAAGTTAAAATATGAGGCACTAGTGTAGGATGGTGGTGGAAACGCTGGAGAAAAGAGTGGTTAATCCTTCTTGTTAGAAAAGGAAAACACCAACAGAGATGAGACCCATGGGAGCAAGCATTGCGGCAGTAGCGGTTGCTGCTTGTGGCATCGGAGGGATGGAACCAGGGTACAAGGTGCAGGTCAGTCGAACGCTGTGGACTACTGGATGAGTTCAAGAGGGTGAGTGGAACACCCAGCAACAATAAAAGCTTTGGAAATGCCGACGTCACTGACACTGTGACAGTCAATGGAAGACGGAGACACCAAGACAGTAACGGGGTAATAGTTCATTGGCGAATCTGCTCCAAATTGTGTTTTTTTTTTCACTTTTTAATTGTTGATTGGCAATTTTGGTCCCCTCAATAGTTATTTGGCCTAGACGCTCCTCGGGTAATAGTTGGTTGGCAAATCTGCACCTTGACCCATTTTTAAATCTCTGGTTTTAATAGTCTTCTTTTAAATAGAAATATTGACTCGCTTTTCAGACACATCATTAGGGTTCAAGACAACCGAAGTTCTGGCATTCTACTCAATCTAGGTCCTTCGTTGTCATTGTTTTTACCTCTCTTGGTTTTGAGCAGCATTATCGATGTCCCTTTTCTTTGTCCTTTTTCTTTTTGTTGGAAAAAGAAGAAAGATAATGAAAATGACACTTTGTTTCAAATCAGGGCAAGGTAAAACCGACGACAACGACAATCCAACCTTGAGAAAAATTGTCACTGTGTTTGTTTTTATTCGAATAAAGTAAACAATGTTTTTTTTTTTGTTTTGAATGGTCTTAACTGTATTCTGTGAATTTTTAATGTTGATCACACACGAGGATAATGTTTTGTTTGTTTCCTTTTTGTCGGAAAAAGAAAGAAGATAATGAAAAGGACAAGGCGATTGAAATAGGAAAGAAAAAAAATATTATATTTTTTTTATGTTGCCCCGTGGGGGCAGCAGCAGTACAAAAAAAAACATAAAAACATTTACTCCTCCCCATCGTTGTCGGAGGGGAGGGAGTCTCCAAAGAGGTCGGAGACGCCGTCATCTGAAAGATGGTACTCAACGTCCTAGGCGTTGAATACCGTGGTCAGCTTGTTGTTGATGGCGTGATAGACCTAGTAAAGTTGGCTCAAGCGTCGGTCTATATGGTCGACGCGGGCCAGGAGGTGTTGCATCATCTGGTAGAACGATGGGTTGGGAGGCAATGGAGGAGGGTACAGAGGTTGAAGAGGAGGACGAGGAAAAGGAGGACCTTGTGGTGGTGTAGCAGCCATTACGGTGGAGGTTGTAGAAGTGATGGAGAAGAATGTGAAGAAAGTAAAGTAACAACGGGTTTAAATATAGAACCCATCCTGAACAATGTGAAACACCGAAAACTTTAACAAGGAGATGCATAGTTCCTCATAATATGAGGAGACGCCTAGTTGGGAAGTATATCTAGAAGCCGAAGAGACTCTGAATCATTCATTTGAACAAAGTGTAAGGATATGACTCTGCTTTCTGGAAAAGAATGAACTTTTAATACTGGATATTGTAAAAGATCCGTTCTTAAAACTAATATTTTTTAAGAAAATAAATCCTTACTTTAAAAAAAATTGAATTTGAGAAAAATAAATGAAAGAAGAAGGTCGGTCTTAAAAGTAATTGAATTGATTAAAAAATAAATAATAGACTTTTAGGACCGGATATATTATAAAAGGTCGGTCTTAAAATTAATTGAATTGAAAAAAAATTAAATAATAGAATTTTAGACCGCATATTTATAAAAGCCGCTGTTAAAGTAGCTTTATTAACTCCTCATATCTCTTTGTCCTTATTAACTCCTCACTACCTTGTAACTCCACACTACGTGGCTCTCTTCCCCAACTGCTTAAACTATGATTAGATACAAGAGAACCGCTCGTAGGGGTACTCTTACTGGTGATGCTTGTGCCTTCCGTAAATCGTTATACGGTGCACCTCCTCCAGCGAGAGTGAGTTCTATTGTGACAGAAGAGTCTCGGGTCGTTGGACCCATTGTTATTTCGAATGGTGAAGTGATTGCCACACCCCCTAGCCTTCAGACTATAAAGAGATTCCTGCTCCACCTCTCCAACTAGTTGGCCCCAACGAGCCTACCGCTGACCCCTCTCATCTTTCCTCTAATGATGCCTGATGCGAATAAGACAGGAACTTGCTGATCTCCGGCGGGAAGTTAATGTTGCTGACGCTGATATTGTCAATGCTTTGGAGGATAATAAGCTTTAGGATATTTAGTCAGATTCTTGTTTTTGATAATTTTCTAGTTTCTTTTTTTTTTTTGGTATTTTTTCTTGTGTACATTCATATTCAAGTAATGTATGTAGCATTAAGAACTAAGCTTGTGTCTTTTTTTTTGTTCTTATTCTCCAGTAATTAAATAAACTCCAGTTTTCCTTTAATTTTTATTCATTCAGTTGTTGCTGCGCTTGCCAAAGCCAATCCTTTTTAAAAAAAAAAATTGAGGACTTTTAGGACCGGATGCTTTATAAAACTCCGGTCTTAAAATTACATGAATAATAAAAATTTAGGACCGGAGTCTTATAAAACGCCGATCTTAAAAATTTAATTATATTTAGAACCGGGTACTTTATAATTAACTGGTCTTAATAAAATCCAAAATACTAAAACATGTCTCTGTTGCGCGGAATATTAAATTTCCCTCTCTGAACTTCTCTTGTTGCGCCGAAAGTGATTACTCAGGTTCTGTCTCCAGTGCTTGTGTCTTACTTCGTCGCTGCTTTGCGTTGCTTCTCGACGATCACTTTCTGGTTCCTTAGCTAAACATCTATAGACCAAGCTGTAAGAGGTGTTTCGGTTATATAACTTTATGATTTTCCTGCCTATCGTTCTGGGTTTCTCATGGGTTGAACGAAATCGATGAATTGTTCTTGTGGGTTTCTCTGTTGTTAATGAATATTGTATTTTGAAGATTATATTTGCACTTTAGACCTATCCAACTGACCAACAAATGTTTTTAGGTTACTCTTGCTGTCTGCAACATCAACGTTCTTGGCGAGAGAAGAAAGACTTAGGAAACACATTTGAATTTATATGCTATAGGTAAGTCCACAAGACCTTCATGCGATGCATTTAATTTCCTCGGCATGCATTTATTTAGTTTCTTGGATTCATTATGATACATTTATGACCAAAAGTGATTCTCCTTTATGCATTTAATGGGCAAGTTTCTCCGTTAATAAAAATGAAAAAAAAGAAGAAGAGATAACCGACATTGGGTATAAATATGCATTTGGTATTGCCTTATTTTATATGGAAATGTCAATTTTTTCGGATTATGTATGTTAAATCTTTCCGTCTATAGGAATTCTACTATGGATCATAGTTGGATAAATGTTTTACGGACCAGTGTTGAACATCAAAATGGGGTGAGGGACTTTATAGAATTTGCTAAACAAAATGCTTATGATGATAGTGAGAAGTTTTATTGCCCTTTGAGTAAAATGTTTGAATGAGAGGCGACTAAATCCTGAAGTTATACACACACATTTAATTTGTGAAGGATTTTGTAAGACTTATACAGTATGGGTATGACATGGTGAAAAAATACCAAGTGGGTCTCAACATGGGGAAGTGGCCTTTGATGATAGTGACATGGATATGGATGATCACATAGAGGACATTATTCATGATGTAGGAGAAGAGGCTTTTCATCAATCACATGCATATGGTAGTGATGCAGAGACCCTGCTATACCCTAGTAAAGGTGGAATATCACCTAGAGGGGGGGTGAATAGGTGATCTCGAAATCTTTTTGCTAATATCACAGGAGACAAAAAAAAACAATGAAAATAGAGAAATAAATCAGAGAAGAGAAATAGACACAAGACAATTTATACTGGTTCGGTCTAAAATCTCTGACCTACGTCCAGTCCCCAGAACACCTGTGATTTCACTATCTTTCAAAACAATTACACACTCTGTAAACGAAGGATGGTCCTTTCACTCTCAGACTCCACTCCCCCTTATAAGTTGTAATTGATAACCCTCTCTTAAGGTTCCTCAACCTTAAGATTCAACTTAAAATGAAATGAAGATTTAAGAACTTCTCACGAGTAGATAAAGTATTGAACACTGAAGTACAAATTAATGAAACAGTTGAAACAGCGAATAACAATAACTCGAATTGATTGCGCAGCGTTTCGGTAGGTGGTGGATTTGAATACGATGAGCTTTTATAGTGTTTGCCATTAATCCAGTCGAGTGCTTTTGCAAACTAGCCGTTGTGACTCTCTTAAATTTTCTGTTAGGCACAGTGCACTTCGGTTTGTAAATAGTCGACTGTTGATTCATTAAATGAATTCGCCGCCGATGTATTTGTGCAGAGCGAAGTTCAGAGTATTAGCAGGAATGGGTAAGCCTCTAAGAGATTGTTTCGTCTGCCACCAAGCTTTCTGCCGATTCTTGCTCTGCTTTTCAAAATAGCATTAAATGCTCTGACACGTTTTTTGCTTTATGGCTGTTTGGAGCTTAAAACACGTTAATCTTCTCTGAAAAGTACTAACAAACCGATTAAACTTGATTAGAATAGGTATAAATTAATAATATAGAATACCCAACCCATAATCAATGATTCGCAAATTACGAGAACGAAGATCTGAAAAACTAGCGTACATTCTCGAGAATTGATCTTCTATTACTTTTTTCAAATAATAAGATCGAGGATCTTGGTAATTTGGTGCTTTTGTTACCCTGTTCTATTTATTCTTCTTCTGTATGGTTTCTGTTCGCATTGTAATTTTCTGTAACAATTTGAAATAATAAAAGATAGGCATTTATATTATCTGACATGCATTGGTGTCTTTCTGCCTTCTTATTAATTTAATGCTTTTGGTTAGGTTTCGGGATGATAATTAATAAAGATGATGTGTGTTCTTGAACTCACGACCCTATTAGTTATGGGTCAAATATTTACCAATAAAACCAACATTTCACTACAAGAAAAATCAAAAATTGCTACGGAATTTTGTTACGGAAAAAAAACCGTAGCAATTTACTACGGATTTTCAATTTCGTAGCAAATTGCTACGGATTTTCAATTCCATAGCAAAAATTTGCTACGGAATTGAAGATCCGTAGCAAGATTTTGCTACGGAATTTTAATTTCGTAGCAAATTGCGACAGATTTGAAAATCCGTAGCAAAATTTTGCTACGGATTTTCAATTCCGTAGCAAAACTACCAAAAAAAAAAAATTCTCATAGACTTACTCCCACCAAAAATTTCGCAACTCCCTCCATTTAACTTAAAAACATTTTCCCTTTTGTTCGATAGCCTCTTTCTTTCTGAAGCTTCAAACTGCCTTCTTCTTCCACTTCTCTTCTCCACTTCCTCTTTCATTTTACACGCACTGTCTCTTCCTCTCCTCCCTCTGCGCTCGCCGTCGCCGTGGTCGCTCCGTCTGTTCCCTACTTCTGCTGCGAGCCAGTCTCCGCCGCTGCCCCTTTCAGTCTTTGCCTTCGCCGTCGCCAATTTTCCAGGTAAGTGCAAATAATTTTTCTTCCATCTTGTGGCTGCCCTAGTTGAGACCAAAAGGGTTAGGTCTTCATCCTCGTCGCCCCGAAGCTCAGCGGCCAGCGCCTCACCATCTCGCCATCTCTCGATCTCGGCCACAAACTCTCATCATTTCTCCGTCTCTCGTCTCTCGTCTCTCTGGATTTGAATCTCGGCCTCTCGCAGTCTCGCCCTTGAACTTGCCCTCAGCCTCGTTTCAAACGCCTTACAGGTTCGTTTCAAACAATTATTCTCTCTATCTTTGTCTCTGTTTCTATTTCTGAAATTATTCACTGCTTATATCACTTGCACTCTTATCCAAGCAAGTCTACTTTTTCTGCATCATTAATTTGATTTTTTGTTTTATCAAGATCATTCTTCTTGATATTAAGTGGCCTTTGAACTTTCACGAGAATGCCCTAGCTGTCTCACGCGGTGGTTCCATTTATAATTTTAAAAAATTTAATTCATTGCAATGCAAATTCTTGGGAATGTCGTGTATAAAACATACGATTCTAGAGGAAATTTATAGGTGCCTTTAGTGGTCCAAATTGAAAGGAACATGATGTTTTATTTTATTTGTAAATGTTTGACATTTAGTAATTTTCTTCTTATTGCCCGAACAAGGGTGGGGATGACAGTGATTTTTAATTTCCTTCTACAAGTGGCTCAGTTGTAGTATATAAACTGAACAATCTGTAAGAACTTGATAGATAGCATTTCCATTTAATTCAAATGCTAGAAAGTTATTAGATGCTTGTTGCATTGTTGTTATCCTCTGATGCAGATAATTTTGGGTGACAAAAGTGAGCAAAAAGCATTCAAATACACAGGAATCACTTGTTTTAATACTGGTTCCTTCTCTACAGAAGTGAGCAAAAAGCATTCAAAATTTTCCTTTAGTTCATATGCCTCTAACCTCAGCTTGTCAGAGACAAATTGATTTAACTGTTCTTCAGCAAGTGAAGCACGACAGTGTATGGAACTGGAAATTGTACACTCTTATTTTTCTGTTATAGCTCCCTTATTTCTGCACAACTTTATGACCAGTTTGCTAATCAGTGGAAATTGTTGTATAGTAGGAACAGTTTAGGGAGGATACGTTAATGTTTGTGTCTTCATTGAATTGTAATGAGGCTCCAATAAATACATTATGGGGAAACAAAGGTTATTTACATGGTAGTAAACATATTTTAAGCATCCAAACAGCCTGTATCAAATGGATGGAGGATGCTGGTTTGAGAATGTCAGCTTTTTGGCTTCTTCAGCTATGAACATTTGATTTTGTGGAAGTTGGACTAATGATTCATGCTTTATTTCCAGGTGGGTGGACGAAACGGGGAATGTACATGGTTGAGCGGAGGGTGCAAATGCACCTGCTGAGGCTTTGTTGATTGGTTGTCACATGGTGATGCATTTTATGTCCTCAAAACTTAGTTTACATGCCTTAACCATTAATGATGAGAATTTTATCCCCCTATCAATATTAATGGTTTCTTATTCTTTTGATTAGGATACTGTGGTTGAAGTAATTAGAATTTGAAGTTATTTATTGGCACTTTTTTTATTTGTAGAAAATGCAAGTTTCATATCTTATTGTGGATGGAGGATTTGGATTTTGAAAAATAATTGGTGGGATGTTTTTTTCTGGCAAGTTTGCTTTGGTGGTCCATTGTGTTCTTTTCTATTTTTTTACTTCTTTTTTGTTTGAATGTCATAATTGATAAATTGATCTGTGGTATTTGTTTTGGTAAATTTTGCCAATCGTATTAGTGTTTTAATTGTTAAGGCTATGTTTTCATGTGTATTGTCTGCTTTTCTCCTGTCCAGGTGGAAGATCCACTAGTAGGAGCCACAAAATATTTGAAGTTGCTGTTGAAGAATTCTCCTGATTCATTGGAGACACATCTGCTCTCTTTTGAATTGTATACTAGAAAACAAAAGATTTTGCTTGCCTTTCAGGTTTGTCTCTGTTAAAATTTGGGTTTGGGAATCTTGTTGCAACTAGCATCTGATTGTTGCTATATAATATTATCAGAGTGGTGACTTAACTGGATTAATAGTTGAGTTTGTCTTCCTTGCTATTCTAAGGTCATTGGGGAGCACTTAGTTCTCAATTATTAATTTAATGAAATGTGGATCGTAGTTGATTAATAGAGTGACTTTTGTTATGAATCTTATGATATGGACTATATCTTTTTCATTTATGAATCTAATTTTTCTTACATGTGTTTTTCTCTATCTTGTGACTTCTAGGCTGTAAAGCAGTTATTGAGATGGATGCTGAGCACCTGGATTCTCATCGTTGCTTGGTATGATATTTCTTCTGAGAATACATAAATATACGAGAAAGAGTGAGATTAGTAATCAAATGAAAATCCCTTGAATTGCACATTTTGCTTTAAAGTCTTTCACATTTTGGTATGTCATTTCTGCCTAAGTTTTGCCTAAGTTCTTTTAGGGATGATGAGAGAAAAATATACCACATCTTTTTTGTAGCCTTTAACCTTGAAAAATTGAAGGGTTTAGGCTATGCATAAAATGCTTCTCACCACTCTATGTATGCGGAATTATATACTTCCGTGCCCTTCTGTCCTTTTACTTAAGTTATTTTTTCTACCTTTTCTAACTTGTCTATTGTCTGGAAATAGATAATTTACTGCAACATTCGTAATCCTCAATCTCTTAGCCAGCAGCCAATAACTTTGTTCCGAGAGGTTGGTTTGGGGTTATTTTTATGGTGAAATGATGTGGTATTCATACTATTAAAGAAATCCTTCTTATGACAATCCAAGATCAATTATAGGTTCTTGCATTATGCGACCATCTAGCCATTTTGGATAAAAGTGAAACGCAGGGTTTGTTCAGGTAATTAACAAGCTAGTAGATTTAATATTTTTAATGTTATAATTTATTAATTTGTCACTTAGCCTTTTTATTCTTTCAGTTCTATTTTACATATGTAAATTTTATCCTATTAGTTGTTATTTTATCCTTATGGAAATGAAACTAGATTATAAATCCAGGCAACCCAACTAGGCAGGTGAATTGCAGTGAAATTAGTAATATTAATGCAATAGAGTATTTAAGGTTTGAAGCTGAGCATGCTAAATACTAGAACATGGATTTTCTGTCATGCCTCTAGGTTCTTTCTAAGGAAAACCAGTGGGATATTGTCAAATTTTGCAAGGAAGGAGGTTTGGTTCTCTTGGCCGATGAGGTAACTTGATTTTTGTTTTGATATAGCCATGCAACTTAATATATATACTCTTTTTATTAACTATTTTATTGCTCAGGTAATGTTTATTAATTTTGGCTTGGTGAAAGATAGAGGTGGAGGGTGCTATCTAAGGTAATTATGTTCGCTATTGATTTCCTTTTACTCTCTCACACGTATGATTATATTTATATTTTCTGTACATGTATGATTCATTGATTCAATATTTTTTTGTTCACCACAAAACAGTTTCATTAGCATTTGTTGTTGTAATAACAGGTTTATTTCCTTCAAATCCTCCTCAGCTACCAGAGATGCATATGACAAAGTGGGCTTTAAATGGTCACATCAATGAATCAACTGATGAAGAAGAACCTAATGAAGATTCAAAAAGGGCTAGGACCAAAAGACTATTAGTTGTAAGTGATCTTGCAGATAAAATTAATAAAGTGCGAAATGAGGAGGATTTGAAATCGTGTCTGGAGATGAAGATGAAATCGCATATTGTTAATTCAAATAAAGGATCAGACTTATTTATGATTTTTGTGGTTTTTAGTTCATTTTATTGGAAACATTAGTTATATTTCGTTTTGTTTAAATATAATTTTTTAGGATTGCTATTGTATATATTTTTTCATATACATTTTTTTAATACAATATTCAGTATTATTTATATTTTTTTATAATTGTTATTATATCCATGGTACACTACTTTTTGTATTCACTTTTCTAAAATAAAAAAAAATTATTTTTTAAAAATATTTTTTAAAAAAATTTATTAGTTTTGCTACGAAAATATTTTCCGTAACAAATTGGAGAATTTGCTACGGAATTTGTATCCGTAGCAAATTCTCAAATGTGGGAAAATTTGCTACGGAATAAGAATCCGTAGCAAAATTAAGTATTTGCTACGGAAACAAATTCCGTAGCAAATTGCTACGGAAAACAATTCCGTAGCAAAATCGAATTTTGCTACGGAAACTAATTCCGTAGCAAATTTCGAATTTGCTACGGATACAATGTCCGTAGCAATTTGCTACGGAAAATTTTTTCCGTAGCAAATTGCGACGGAATTGGAAATCCGTTGCAAACTTGCGACGGATTTTCTGTTTCTGTAGCAATTTGCTACGGAAAAAATCTGTAGCAAAACGATTTTGCTACGAAAAAATAGATTTTTTCCATAGCAAAACGATTTTGCTACGGATTTTTTCCGTAGCAAAATTTGAATTTTTTTGTAGGTTTGTTGGCTTTCCTATTTGTTAGATTTGGCTATCACCCAAGAAGATGGGTGAATTGGGTATCTGATAAAATCTGTAGAACTTTGAAAATCTTTTTGCAACTTACTAAAAGTAGTTTGTATGATAGTAATGATTTATAAAACAATAAACAGTCATTCAAACATATATGATGAGAATATAAGAGATAAGAGAAGAGAATATGCAAACTGTGATTTATATTGGTTCGGCCCAATCCTTAACCTACGTCTAGTCCTCAAGCTCCACTTAAGATTTTCAATTCACTCTCCTCTTATTTAATCCGGGCACAAGAGAAGCCTTTACAATCCCACAAGTTCACCCAAGCACTTGTAAAACCAAATCTCTCACCGAGATACTACTTTTGAGCAATTGAAGTACAATTTTTGACTAAAATCTGAACTACTTTCCTTAGTCAAAATGCAAGTTTTGACTAGGGACAAAAATGAAAATTATAAAAGTTTGTGGAGGAACTAAATTGAAAATTTTTGAAATATTTCTGGGGCTGAACAGTAATTTTCAAAAACTTTGCATCCTTTTTGTATGTTGTTTTGGCCATTTTTCACAGATTTGTTATTTCAGAAATTTGGGGCCATTTTCTGTAATTTTCCCTAGTCCTGAAAAATATTAATTCTGATCCCAATTGACATTTTTCAAAATATTAAATTTTCTTCTTAAATATTTACAAAGTAAGATTAAACACAATGTAGCATCAAAAGTCCAAGAAATCCTTTGCATAAATAATTGACAAATTATGACCATTTTGCTCCTAATTATACTTAATTCAATAGAAATTTCCCGAACTCAAATTAATACTTAATCATGCAATAATGTTCTTGAAAATGCATTAAAAATCCCAAACTCATCATGACAAATCATATTAAAATTATGTTTTAATCATCTCCACCAATCCTTTTTTATAGGATTCAAATTTTTAAATTGGTTTAGCCCTTTTTATATTGATTATACATAAATATATTACTATGACATTTGTGTGTGACTGTGTTGTTAATAGGTCCTTTTATATATTCTATTTAAAAATTTTATTTTATTACCATCTAGTCCTGAGTAACCTTTGATCTATCCTACTAACCCTTAAACCATTGCGTATCAGTTGATTGACTGATTCTGTTTTTAATACCTTGAATATATTACGTCTATACGCTTAGAGACATAGAAGTATTTGGGCGGTAGTTTAATAAAAGGGTGCTGGCAAGAAAGAATTTAATAGAAGACCGAAAGGAAACAGACATGTTTACAATTGCAATTATTCATAATTAATAAATATGTGAATGACGTATTTTTCTCATAATTATGGTATAATAATTAGTATCCACCCACCCTCTCTTTGTACTCTAGCTGATTAATTATATTAACAAAACGGAATATTATGATCAAGTTGGCAGGTGGCACTTTCACATGTGAGATTATTGATTTATGCCCCAACCATACGATATTATTGATTTACACAATACATTATATTCCGCATGCACTTTAATATCAAATATGAAATAATACCAAAACTTTATAAAATATAAATCATGACATAATACTAAAACTTTATCAAGCGTTATTCTAAGAGACTCCATATATGGCTAACCAAAAAAACAAAAATGATTTTTTTATAAAAAAAAAATGTATATGATATCTTGACCTATCTCTTTTAATTCGGGAGATTATATTTATTGAGGTAAGACTAATCTAAATCTGTTTCTGCTCGGTCTCTTTTGCAGGAGGAAAGAGCTGCTAATACCACTTGTTCTACTTACAACCTCGAATTGAAGACTTAATTAAGAAAGAACGAATACCTGATTACTCGATTCCAGTATATGTTGAATGGTGATATGATTTTTTTTTCTCCACTAGAGCTTTTGGCTCTCACGTTGTCATAATATAAGGATATTATTTCATATTACATGACACAGCATTCCCCGTTTCTGTCTGCTAGACGGGCTTCTGCAGCTAATTAATTAAACTAACACAGAGAATATAATAGTATTATAAAGGCTGCTCAGCTGTCACGTTCACTGTTGTCTTCTATCACATGTCAAATATTCACTCACGTGTTTGATAAATTACAATAAAATAAAATATTCCCGCAACACTGAATTATTATAGTATTGATGAGGGTTGTCCGTGATCACTAGCGATGAGAGGTTGTGCATTTATATATACATGAACTATGACCTCTCAGTTTGGTTAAATTTTGTTTTGTTTATTAGTATTAAAAAATTAAACGTGAATTTATAATAAATTACTTTATAATTTTTTCACTTAAAAATGATTAGGGAGTACACTGAAAAAGAGAGAGAGAGAGAGAGAAACCTTTTATAGCGATCAAAAGGACGTATTTATAGTGGTTCTAACCACTACTAACGACATGCCTAGTGGTCATAAAAACCACAACAAAAGGTATCGTGGCAAGCTTTTTATAGCGGTTACTAAAAACCCTACTCATAGTTAAAATATTGGTAGCAGTTTTGATTCATTGCTACAAGATGTGAATGAGATAATGAATTTCAAAAAAAAATTGGCGCCAAAATCTATAAATATTGGATGAAATTTGATAAACTGTACTAAATATTTAAACTAAATTTGAATTAAAATTTGTAGCGGTTTGCTACAAAATATTGGAAAGCAGAAAACGAAAGAATAAACATAATTTGAGTCTATTGTTACAATATTATGTTGAATATTTTATTATTTAAGTGACAAATTAAATGATGATAGTTCATATGTTAAAGAAATGATTAACCTAAGTTAGATAAGTATAAATATTATGAAGGTATAATAATCAGAATGTATAGATAATAAGGACTTATTATGTTGCCCACCTCTGAGCAAAAAACTGTTGTTTACTAGATGATATTTGATTATGGAAAGAATGTTGATGATGATAGAAGAAATGTTGAGGATTATCCATAAAGTTTTGGATAAGAAGAAAAAAAAATTAGTATCAACATTATAAGAAGGAAAAAAAATAAAACATTGAAATCCAATATTTTGTAGGGGTGGGAAGAAATGAAGGAGTGTGTGAAATAAGGTGTGGTGGAGATACTTATAAGGATACACGTAACTTTTGTAGCGAATTCTGTGATAGATTTTGTAGTGATTTTCATTTGTAGTGGTTTATATAACAGTTTTTGTAGTAGTTTGTTGCGGTTACAAAACCACTACAAAAATTCATTGGAATCTAGAAAAAATCAAAATTTCACATTTTGTAGTAGTTATACTAAAAACTGCTACAAATTAATGACCTTTGGCAAGATTCGAAATATTCAAATTTCAATATTACACACTTTGTAATGGTTTATGTAACAATTTTTGTAGTAGTTTTACGTTTGTAGTGGTTTTTGTTTGTTTTGTAGCGGTTACAAAACCACTACAAAAATTCATTTGAATTTTTTTAAAAATATTTAATATTTCACATTTTTGTAGCGGTTATATTAAAAACAATTACAAGTTAATGAATGTTGGCAGGATTCGAAATATTCAAATTTCAAAACTACACATTTTGTAGCGGTTTAGCTAAATAACCGCTACAAATATGAACATATCTTTTTAAAAAATAGATTTTTTTTTTTAAAAAAAATTCGTATAACTTCTATTTGGTTTATAACTAAAAAAAGCTGCTACAAAATGTTCATATTTGTAGCTTTTTAACAAAAACTGCTACTTCAATTGCTACAAATGAAAAACCTTATCTTGTGTGTCATAAAACTTTGTAGTGGTTTTCTATAGCCGTTACAAAAGTTCATATTTTTGGCATTCTATAGCGGTTTTTTCTATAAGCAGCCACTAATTACGAGCCATAAGGCACCAAACTAGTGCCAAATTTGTAGCGGTTTGTGTAAATAAATCATTACAAAATAACCGCCATAAATTTATTAGCGCTAATTTGACGTCATATTTTGTAGCAGTTTATGATAATCGCTATAAATGTTGTTTACAAACCAGTGTGCCACTTGGTATGAGTTATACCATTGTAAATTTATAACGGTCTTAGTATAAACCAATACAAATTCTCATATTTGTAACAGTTTTTTTTTACGGCTACAGGTTAACTTTTTTTTTTTTGTAGTGGTAGGTTGTTTATAGTGCTTTGTATAAATATAGCAAAAATTATCTTCATGGTGGACTTTTGAATGAATTGAATACAAAATATGAGATTTCTCTAAGCTATATGCTTCTTCTTTCTGTCCCTTATTTCGTCTATATCTCTCCGTCCATTTCTTCTTGTACTATCTCCTCTACTCTTCTCCCTTTCCCATTTCCTTCCGCTTGTCCTACATCAAGCCACCGCCATTATTACCAGCCACCACCATTATTAAAACATTAAAAAGGACATCACCGCTACAGAAGTAGGCTTACGTTATGCTTCATACGTGTATGTTAAAAATACAAAACCGTCAAGTAATGTAAAAGTGGCCGGTGGCTGAACAAGGACATATTTGAGGTACGTGTTGATCCCTGAACGTTCTACGAAGTTTACATTTTGTCACTTCATCATTTCTTTGCAATTAATTAAAGATTTGGTTGATAATTGAGCATAATATCTTTATATAGTATATACGATATATGTAACAAACTAGTGGGATAATGTTTATTGGACCTGCTTAGGTTGGCGGTAGAAGCGATGGCTTAAAAGCTATTTGATTTTTAAAAAAAACAAAAAACTCGGTAGGAAAAAAGTCAAGTAGTAAATAATGAATTGTATTTGAATTGATAGTAGTAGAAGTGGCGGGGCCTATGTCAAAAAGCTGAGAGCTTTTTTGGAAAAAGTTCTATGGTGGAGCTTTTTTCTTAACAAGTTTTTTAAGCTTTTTTAACTTAAAGTCCAGTGAACTTAAAACTTAACCCAAACGGACCAAAAATCAGTTGGCAACATTACTGGACTTTTTTTCAAAATTAACGCTCTAAATGTTGCTAATGTTGTTGTTATTGTTACTACTGCTGCTAATGTTGTTGTATCATTTCTTTGAAATTATTGAATGGGTCAGAATAATTTGGACTGGAATCAATTTGCTTAATGGATAGCAGTATGCAGCACTTTTCTTAAGGATTTTTTGGTAGAATAGTGATTGAATTTCTGAGCAATTAGAATTATCTGTGAATTGATTTCATTGTGGCTGGTTAATTGAATGTTTATTGAATAGGCTTTTGAATGGTTGAAACTTAGTATGAAGAGAGTGTATAGATTAAGCTCGGAGAATACTCATGTTTATGTTGTCATGCCGCTATTTTTTTAAGTATAGTTAAACCAAAAAAAAAAACGAAAAGAAAAGAAAAATAATTTAGGTAGTATAGGTTGTCAAATTCCTATGTTTAGAATCAATCATAAACAAGATGAGAAATAGCTACTTTGAAAAGTACCCTTAAAAAATTTGGTGACTTCCCTACAGTGCCTCCCGTGCATGATTCTTAAAAACTTGTTTTATCACTATAATTTTACTTTTTTACGATTTTTTTTATTAAAACGATTTTACTAATTTTTCAAATGCTTTTAAGTTTTTACGATTTTACTACGTTACGATTTTACATTTTACGATTTTTCATTCTCCTTCCGTTTTCAGGTAAAAACTCGTTTTAAAGAACCTTGTTCCCGTGGAGCTTTCCCGTGAAAAAAGATGAAAATAAAGGGGTGATGAAACAATTTCTTAGTAACCCAAATTCTATACACATTACTTGCACGTAAAAGCTCATGAGGTGTTAGGTGGGTGTTGGGTGAAGACGGAATATCACCTAGAGGGGGAGTGAATAGGTGATCTTTAGAAATCTAAACTTTTCTTCGGATCGTAAGGGAAATAAAGACCAATAAGAGAAATGAACACAAGAGTTTATCCTGGTTCGGTCTAACACTTTGACCTACGTCCAATCCCCAGAACACCTGGGATTTCACTATCTTTCAAAATCAATTACAGACTCTGTAAACAAAGGATAGTCCTACCACTCTCGAACTTCACTCCCCCTTACAAGTTGTAATCTATACACCCACCCTTAAGGCTCCACAACCTTAAGAAACAAATTTAACAATGAAATAAGTGTTTAAATACTCCTCACGAGTTGATAGAGATATGATCACTGAAGTGCAATTATTAATACAGATGAAACAGCAAATGAAATTAATCTCTAATTGATTGCACAGAGTTTCAGTAGGTGGCGGAATTTAATGTGGTGAGCTTTTATAGGCTTTGCCATTAATGCCGTTGAAGGAGTTTGCAAACTAGCCGTTGAGACTCTTTTAATTTCCGTTAGACACAGTGCAACTCCGTTGGTGAACAGTCGACCGTTGAATCTTTAAATACTTCGCCATCAAATGTTTCAGAGCAGAGGTTGAATCAGGGTTGTAGCTGAAATAAGTTTGCCTCGAAGGAATATCTTCGTCTGCTACACGCTTTAATTCCATTTGTATGCTCTACTTTTATAGTGTATTAAATGTTTCTGACACGCTGGATCACTTTTTGGTGATTTAGCATTTAAACCTGTTAAACCTTTCTGAAAAGCACTAATAAACAAATTAAATTTGATTAGAAAGAGTTTATATTAATAATATAGAGCACCCAATGCATATTTTGAAGATTACAGATTTTGAGGATGAGGTTTCAAAGATTACACCTGGCATTGTCGAGAATTGATTCTTTCATTCTCGAGAATTGCTTGAACAGAAAATCATTTAAGAGTAGATGATAAGAGGATACTCGAGAATCAGATGGGTATACTTGAGAATGATAAAATGATGTCGTAATATACTGTTAAGGGGTTCTCGAGAATTGTGTTTCAATACTCGAGAATCATACGTTAAAAAGGATTTCGTAAATGCTGTGTTGAGGTATTCTCGAGAATACATTTGCGATACTCGAGAACTGCTTCTGTTTTGTAAAACAAGGAGAAATATCACTTAGCTCAATACTCGAGAATAGAAGCCTTATACTCGAGAATAGTATAATGAAAGATTTACAGGATTTAACTATGTCAGGGAATTCTCGAGAATGAATGTCTAATACTCGAGAATCGTTTGAGCACAACTGAATGAATAATGAAAGTAATTCTCGAGAATTTCTTCTTATACTCAAGAATCTACTTGAAGCAAAGTATTATTGATTATTGAAAATGCATTCTCGAGAATTACAAGTGTATTCTCAAGAATCTCAGTGATTCATCGACTTAGTATATTGAGACACAGCCTTGGAATATCATTCTTGAGAGTTAAAATCTTATTCTCGAGAATTCATGCTTACAAAAAAATTCAATTAAACTCTTTGAATTATCATTCTCGAGAATCACAACTCTATTCTCGAGAATTCATGCTGCTAAACAAATTTCCTCAAGTTCTTTATATTCAAAACTTGTATTCTTGTCATCATCAAAACCTTAGGAGCTAACATTGGGATCCATACAAGTAGCGGAAGAAATTTACTAAAAGAAACATCGAATCCCAATCTTAGATCTATTAATGGTGTTTAATTCGAGTAGTCAGAATTTTACCTTTCTTCTGTATGCGTCTTGTTCGATCACTAGGAGCCAACTGAATGAACCAGCTCCCTCTACCGTTATCCACGCGAACAGGACCCCAACACAGGTAGCGTGCTAGCGCCTCTAACGTTTTTCTTTGTGTCCTTTAGGGTTTCTCTTGTGGCCTTTTTTATAATACGTCTTACTTACTGTCTTAGGGTTTTTCAAATCCTAATTGGCCGTATTATATATATTCAAAATCAATCTTAATTAATTTTGAAATTTAAAATAGGATTAAAATAATATTAATTAAATCTATCCAACAGATTTAATCAAATATATTTATTTAATCTGAATTAAAAACCAGCTGATTTAATTTATCTTTATAAATTAAATCTGAGATATGATATCTATCTTCAAAAATTAAATCTGAGATACGATATCTCTATTAGTTTTAGTTATTTAATTTAACAAATAAATTAAATACAAAAGAAATACTACATAATAATATTATTATCCATATATATAAGGAAGATTATTATTTTTGAACTTATATTGTATTATATATGTGTGTGTGCGTGTGTGTATCTCCATCCTCCCTAGATTAAACGTTGTATTCATTAAATCTTAGACATATCTTAAATTCAATGAATCTGGATATTATAGCTCGTGTTGGGCGATTCTTGTGTGCAACCCTATAAGCCCACATGAAATTGGCAACCGGCCAATACTGTACCAGCCCACAAGTCGCAAGCGGCCTCTAGCAAGACATTACAACTACCCAATTCATATGAGGATCGATGATTTGATGCAACCTATCATACAACCATGCCACGTCATTTTTGTCACGTGATAACTTGGCCAAGGATGAAGCATGGATAGTATCATCTTCCTGTTCTTAACCATTACTTTCTCGATTCTTGAGTAGTCTAATAATTGAAATAGAAAATCTTTTCCATCGTAGTATGGCCATATTTTTCTCAGACTTACTCATCGAGGGGCCCAGTAATGTCTCTTTACAAATATGAGGGACAAATCTCATTTTGACCATTCACATTCCTCTACATCAAAACCACTAATTCCGATCAAAGCATATCATCACCCGGTCAAAGGTGACTTTTGACTAGGTCAAAGATTAACGACTCTCATGTAGGAATCCATGATGATCTCAGGTCAAAGGACATTGTGACGTAGTTATACATGAGACAAGCTTATGACTTAATCCATACAGCTTTCTCATAGTTGGTTGGTCCAGCACCTTGTACTATTATAAGTGCCTAAGACTTTGATTCTATCTTCATACCTTATCAAAATCATACCGGTCTTATTTCATCTTTGCTCCTGCTTAGATGACCAACCAAGGACATTTAAGACAATCGTTATGATACATCCTAAGATATAGTCATCATAATAAACATGCAAATAATATGATAACAAAAACAGAGAAATACTTTAAATAACAATAATGTTTAAGTATAATAATTGGCCCATGGGCATAATTTCCAATAGTAGGACCATTTCAAAAGGAGAAGAACACACTACTAGAAAACAGCTGAATTGAGACGGAAAATTTTTCGTCGCAAATTTTAGGATATTTGCAACGGAATAACAAATTCCGTTGCAAACCAGAGCATTTTACAACGGAAATGTAGTTTCCGTCGCAAAATATCAGTGGCCACCGACAATTGTGACAGAAATGGAGTTTCAGTTGCAAAATGTTGGTGGCCATTGACTTTTACAATGGAAACTCCATTTCCATCGCAAAAATGTCCACCGACACTTGCAACAGAAAACGAGTTTCTGTCGCAAAGTTAATTGGTGTTTGTGACGGACTTCAAAGTCTGTCGCAAATCCGCCTTGTTTGTAATGGAACTTGGAGTTCCGTCGCAAACTTTAATGAGTTTACGACGGAACTTGGTGTTCCATCGCAAACATGAATTAAAAATCCCCCTTCTTTCTTCTTCATTCACGCGTGCCTGTCTTCCCTGCCATCCCGATCACGCCCCCTCTCCACCCCAGTCGGTGTCTGCCTCCACCATCGCCTGCTAGGTAAGTGTGAATATTTGCTTTTAAGGTTTTTTATCATTTTTTTTTCCTTTTGTGGTTGAATCAGCTTTTTTATCATATATTGTTACATAGTTGCTTTGTATTTAGACATGTTTGTTGTGATTTATACACTTGATTACAATTCTTTGGTATAATACTTTAATTCTATATAGTGGAGATTTTTTTTTTTTTGGGTTTAATTTTGGACCCTATGCATTTAGCCTGATTTATATGTATTTTTTTTTCATACATTCCCCATTGATTTATGGAATCAATTTAAAAGTGTTCCTATGATTTAATTTATTGATTATATGTATTGCTTTGTATAATAACATTTTTGTAGTGCAATTTAAACTACAAAAGTGTTCCTATAATTAAGACCAGAGGTAGTAGTATGTAAGAATCTAAAACACTATTTGGTATAATGTTTAAGAATATAAGAATCAAATGAAGTTTATATAGTATTATCTATATTTTATTAAATTAGCATTAAAATAAATATTTATTTTCATATTTTTATATGTTGTGATTTTTAATTCTCATTTATATGTTTGGGTAGTGAATTCGTGATTGATCTATTTAAAACAATTGGCATTGCAAAATTAGTTTACTATACATAATTATATAAATAAAATACATCTAAATTATGTATTTAAATAATAATAATAATGGAAACATTTGTGCATATAATTCAATCAGAAGATTATAAATTACCACTATGTATATAGTACAAATTAAATGTGTACTTAATTAATTAATTCAAGATAATAATTGTAGTTTTGATTAATTAAGAGACATACGTTACATCTCCTCCATTTAATCCCACCAACATCAATTAATTAAGTGCACAAAGGTGAAAAAACAAATGCAAAAGAAATGACAACTTAAAAGTAAAGGCTTAATGATTTAATAGATTAATGAAAAATATGGGTACCTCCTTGCTACTTGGTTAATTAAGATTTGTGTTGAGGCTCGATTATATCCTATTTTGCTTATTTGCCATAGTTGGATTTTGTGTGGATTGTTATTTTCTACATCTGTTCGATCCTTTATTTATTTATTTTTTTTTCTGCAATTGGTTGCTAGAATTGAGGTAACAAACTACAACCCTGATGTAATTGTGTGTTTACATTGTGATGAAATAATAGTATATATGTTTTCCAAAAAATTTGACATATGTCCCTATTTTCACCTATACTTTATCATTCTTTTTTTGGCCTGTCAACATGCATGTTATCTTCTAGTGTACTATCCCCATTCTCTGGTTGCTTGTTGGGATATGTTCTTTGTTCACTGCATGTGTTTGTTTGTCACTTTCTTGATTAAGTGGCAATTGGTTGGTATAAGCGGCCAGTTGTATTTGCCACTTAGGTTAGTAGCTGAATTAGTTAATATCAATGTGTTTGTTCTAAAGGTCTTTGTGTGGGGTTGGGTTGGGGAAGTATGGAAGGCGATCATAATAGGAGCTGGATGTACAATCGTTTAACTCAGAAAAAACAACTTTCTCGAGTATTTTTGGAGGGTTTGGAAGAGTTCATCCAATTAGCTTTGGAGCATGCAACTAATTCAAGTACCGCGATCAGTTGTCTATGTATGTGTGAAATATAGGTGTTTGCAATTTCAAGATTTGAGCACAGTCAAAATCCATTTGTGTAAAAAAAAATTCATGACGAATTATGAATGTTGGGAATTTTATGGGGAAGTCTGACAGACACTAAGTGGTTATTCCGAAGATGGTACTCATCAAGACAACCTTAATCAATATGAATAGTTAGTTATGGATGCTTGGGACCATCGATTGGCCAATATTTTGATCTTGTTACTCATGCTGAACCGTCATACATAGGAGTGGAGACCGGTGCACATACTCATACATTATACATGGGAGAGGATCTTAATCCGGAAGCCAACAAGTTCTACAAAATGCTTCAAGATGCGCAACGTCCATTATGGGAAGGTTTTATAAAGTTACTTGTAATGTGATTATATTTTACCTTTAGTTTATATGAAAATATTTAAAACATTTCCTATGTCTTCAGGTTTGATCCTTTAATGAGGTAACAGATTTCATCGGGGATCAAATATTCCGTAATTTCAATCAGCCTTGGGCCAGTTGGACAAAGATTCCTCAGGAAGATCGGGACGCTTGGTTTAATGAGTTCTTGGTAAGTTATATGATTTATGGTTATTAATTTCTTCTCATCAAAATACAAACTGATTAACTTCTTTTATAATTTGAAGCACTAATTGTTTATTATTGATTTTCAGAGAAAGTATAGGTGGTTTCCTGAGCATCTGAAAAATTTTAAAAAAGCTTATAACTTCAAGGGAAGCAAGTGGTTGTCTGATAAGTCTTATAAATTGAGACATAATAAAGGCAAGACAACTTGGATTCAACCTGAAACGACAAAACTGTTATTTCAAAAATGGGCCATCGACGAGAAATTTATAAAGGCAAGTAAGCAAAATAAATTAAATAGGGCCCACATGAATGAACTATTATATGCTAGTGGCTCCATTCCATATAGCGAACATCAACGAAAAATTGTAAGCATACATTAATTTCTATTTCAGCATTCAATATTTTGTACTTTGAGGTAAGTAATTAGCGGTCATCATTTGTGTTTGCAGGCAGCGTCTAGGGAAGTTCTTGCAGAATCGGTTGATTAGGCTACCTTTGATCGGACTCATTCTTAGGAAACTGAAGGTAGTGGGAGGCACTGGATTAACGCCAAGTCCTAGCAATTCGCGGTGAGATATTAATTACATTTATTATTTGTTTCAAACGGTAATATATTTATTTCATTTTACATGTCTTATTTGTGATTATTTTTGCGCTTATAGGAAAACTATCAGTAGCTGTCGCAAGAAAGAGACTCGCAGATTGAGAACGACCTGGCATCCTCTCAGTTTGATAACGAGAGTCTCTTCATTCAGGTTGCAGGAGGATTTGACAAGAAAGGGAGAGTCTTCGGGATGTGTGCCTCTGCCAGTGGATTGAAGTTGTCTATGAAGCGCTCATCCAGCCATATTGGAGGTGTTTCTGCAAGTAAACGTAATACTTTTGCTATCGATTGTTACATTTTATTCCCTTGTCCATTTAAATGAAGTACAAAACATAAACTGACTTCATAATGTTGGTTTTGCAGATGATAAGAGGGTGAAGGTGTTAGAACAAGTGGTGAGTTCGCAAGCATATCAGCTGAATGAGCAATGGGCCATGATTAGGGAGATGCAGGAACTACTCCAGTCCCTATTGAAGGGCAAGGGTACGGGGCCACCTCCTGGTAATGATGATCATACTGGTGGTGATGATGATGACCATGCTGCTGCTAGTTAGACTTTTTTATTTGGTTCATTTTGGTCCCAACATTATTATTTATATTTTTTTACTATGTAAACTCTTATGATTGTTACAGTATAGTTTTGTGATATACAAGTCTTACTTCGTAATTTTTTTTAATTTTTTTAAAAGATGAATTTTGTGGTGAAAATTAATTTCCGCCGCAAAATCACAAGTTTGTGACAGAAATTAATTTCCGCCGCAACTTCACAAGTTTGCGGTCGAAAAGACTTTCCATCGCAAAGTTTCAATTTGTGGCGGAAATTGTATTTTGCCACAAACTTGTTAATTTGCGATGGGAAAACGTTTCTGTCGCAAATTTTCAATTTATAGCAGATAATCGTTTCCGCAACAAAATTGAACAAATCACGTATTTGCGATGGAAAATTCATTTTCTGTTGCAAAAAAGCGGTTTGTGTCGACATAATTTGCGACGGACTGTAATCCCTGCAAACCAGTTTTGCGACGGAAAATAATTTTTTTGCGACGGAACGCAAAACAGAGTTTTTTTATTTGTAGTGATAATTGACCATCGATATGCTATAGTCCATAACATGAGTAAATGACAACATTTAATTTCTTTAGTGCAAAAATGTCTATGAAAGTTACAAAAAGTAGCAAACATGTCAAGTCCATTTGTTTGAGCTAACGACAGTTACTTTTTAGTTGTGGGTCCCACATTGTTATACAGGTGTCAATATAGTAAGATGCAAAAATGACTATGCAGTTTTACCAAATGTACATCTGACACAATATGCATTTCTTGGGTGCAAACAAGGGTGGACACAGGGGGCCGAGGGGTGGCCCCCGCCCACCCTAAAATAAAAAAATAATTAAAAAAAAAACAGAGAGCATCAGTCCAACAGCGTCCACCATTCTTGATTTCTTTCTATATATATATATATATATATATATATATATATATGTATGTATATTAACCATCAGCGCATCTCATGCCTTTCTTTTGCTTTTATATATATTAATTAGATGGGGCCCACAACATTATATATCTAAAACCCTTGTTTTGCTCTTTTACCAAAATCACTCATACAACTTATAGCAAATTTTGAGAATCAATAAGGTATTTAAAATCACTTCTTTTTATTAAATTTCATTTGAAATTTATTTCATATAATTTTATCTTTCTAATGATACTACTTTTAAACTGATTAGAAAATATTTTAGGGTTAGGATTTTGGGTAAGTTTGAGTTTTGTTAAAAGATGGCTATAAGAATATAGATGATGACTAATAATTTATTTAATTGGTTTACTTTTATTATTAATAATATTTTTAAAATCATATTGGTCATGACTCATGAAATAATTCATGTTCTTTGTAGGTGATTATAATGGGGAAGAGTGCTACCAATGATACTTATTTTAAGAGAAATTAAAGAATAATGAATCTTTGCCCTTGTTTGCTCCTAATGTTGAATTGTCAAATATTGAGACTTCTTCTTCAAAACCTCCTAGAATTGAAAATATTGAGACTCTTTATTGATAGAGTGATTAGATTTATACTCACTCTTCCAGTTTCTACAGCAACTACTGAAAGGTTTTTCTCTGCTATGAAAATAATCAAGAACATGCTTTGAAATAGAATGGAAGACCAATTTCTTGATGATTCTTTGATTACATACATTGAAAAAGAAATTGTTTTGAGTTTTAGTATAGATGTGTTTAATAATATGAAAACACGTAGAGTAAGAATCAAGTGAAGAAATCTTAATTAATGTAATAGATTTCTTTCAATTTCTTATATATTAAATTTATATCGTATTTCAAATACTTTTATGTATGATATACTATTTTTATTTTCGCCCCCGTCAATCAAATTCCTGGGTCTGCCCTGGGTGCAAAATTAGGCACCAACTTCTTTAAGTAGAACAAAAATGCCATGTCGCGGTCGAGAGCTCAAATGGACGTTACTTTTTGTCTTTGTCCACACTCACCCACGTGTCAATCCCTTCTTCTTTCATGTTCTCTCATCTCTATTATTTCTCTCTCCTCTCACTCACCTTTTCCTTCTCTCTTTGCCCTCTCCCTTACTCTCTCGCTTGACACCACCGTTTTATTTTCTTAGTTCTTGCTTTGGTTGCCTCAACATTATTGTTGAATTGTATACATATGATGCGACTTCGCTGTTAAAGGACGGAGATGTCTCTTTTCATGTAGATAATTCAATAATCTTATAAATCAAGGATCCCCCAAGTCAAGACTCGGATTTCCATTATTTAAGACAACACTATAGCAAACTATATCTATAAACAAAAATAAATAAATAAATAAATGGTA